>CM039727.1:21470699-22903870 GCA_022539455.1 Dendrobium nobile
TGGGGCATGAAATTGATATCTGAGTAGTAGTTGGAAGAATTGAATTATAAATAAGGGTTGTATGAATTGATTGTGAGTCAAGTGACATTAGATAGATTAAGGTACAATGCTTATAGCTTTACATACATAATTGATCTTATATGTGTGAATAATTTAGAATGAATTTTTGCAAGTGAACCATTTAAATGGATCTTCCATAACAAAATACATCAAATGAGTAACACAGTGCCGCTCTAGTATAGTTAGATAATGTTATATAATTGGTAAGTGCTTTGCACATGTGATGGGTGATGCCAAAAGCTATCCATCTCAAGTAAGGTAAAAAAAATGGGATAAGCATTTACAGATATTGCATAAACTGAAGCCCTCATTAGTCAAAGGAGCTAGATGACCCCAAGCTATTGAAGATTGGTTATTGAGGATAAAAAAATCTTTGATAGCATGTAGTTCCAAGACAAGTAAAAGGTATCATTAGCAATATTTTTGTTTGAAGAAGAAGTTGATAGATGGTGTCTTGGAAAGTAGAGAGATAAGTTTGGGGGAAAACTAATGCTGTGATCACTTGAGATGAATTTACTATAGTATTAAGAATGGCTTCATACCAACTTCAACCTAATTATAGATGTATGAAGCTTTCATTTGGCTAAAATAGTGGCATAAAATAGTGATGAAGCAGACCAATTTTGGACAATCCACCCTTTATCCATAATTCATATTAATGGATGCAATCCTTTGGGCTAGCTGCTTTCTAAAACATTTCCCTAAGGCCTCATAGTCCCACTGGTAAACATTGTTCAGCAGTCTATTGAATTTCTTATGCTCAATTTCATCCATGTTGTAGAAAGAAGTCCACTTATCCAATTTATGATCAAAGGATCCATATGTCCTTTAGAATGTCAATGCGCATACCATTAACAATCTTCCATCTCAATATGGGTCTAAGAGCTTCAACACCACCTCACAAAATCTTCCAAAAAGTGGAAACATTTTGCATAGCTATCTCCACCTATAAGTCTTTTCCATACTTATCAATCAATAATCTATATAGAAGAGAATTAGGATTCTGGAGGAAATTCTAAGCTAACATTGCATGGAGAGGTCTCTGCCATTGCTGCATAGCATGGAAGCCAATGCCAACTTGTAAAAGAGGTTAGCACAATTCCTTCTAGGAAGCATAATGAAGGCCTTTGTTGTTCGACCCTTTTTGCTAGAAGAATTGTCTTCCCAACCTATCAATGGAATTTAAAATTCCTTTAGGTACTAGAGTGTGAGTCTTTAAGTATATAGGAATATTTAATAATAAAGTTCTAATAAGCATAGCTCTACCTCCAGTGATAAGTGCCTCATCCCCCAAATGTTGTCATTTTCATTGGCATTTTTTATGGTTTTTAAAAAATCAAAAGCAATTAGCTTTCTCATAGCTAAAGAAAGCTCCAAATATTAAAACACCTTAATAATTTTAAATCCCACCACCTTAGCAATCCTTCTTCTCTTCCAGCTAGGACATACCTTGTTGAATAAAATATTCAATTATAAATCACTAATTTGCTACCCAGCCCAACTGTAGTACTTATTTTATCATCCCCTTGTTACAAACAACATTTACCATAGTTGCTTCAGGAAAAACAAAAATTTTTGGTTCCTTGAAATTGCATTTGCATTAATCAACAGAAAATAAAATTATCAACAAGCTACAAAAAGAAACTAAATCTTATCACTCTCCTTTCTGAACATATCAACAAAAGTTAAGGGAACCACACTACTCAGGACATCTATCCACAAAAAATTACCTAGAAGAGCAACATGAGCACAATAATCGGACGGCAAGTTACAAAGCCGAGGAATATACTGAAAAAGCACTTGCTTGAAGTTGCAGAGGAAGGATACATCCAGCCCATCCACCCTCTTATGAATTTCATTATGATGATTGCACACACTTTGTAGCCATTTTATAGCATTGGAACAGTCCCCTTCCAGAATAATACCTTCACAATCAAGCATCCAATCCTCAATAACACCCTTGATGACCTCAAAAGCCTACATCTCCGTTTGAGTGATATCCCAATGTTCAATTTGCTGGCCAACCATCAAATTAAGTTTACCTTCATGATCCCTTATGACCAAGCCTAAACTAGCTCGGTTAGATGGCAGTAGGGAGGCATCAATGTTAATCTTCAGATAATTTGGAGGGGGAGGGGAGCACCATAACTTGTGAGGAGGCAGCACAACAAGATGATTGGTACACCATTCCTCCAAAAGAGGCATGGTAAATGACTTTGAGATTGCCATGACCAACATGGAAGTAGTAATCATTGGGGACCAAAATGCACAACCATGTTTCAAAGCATTTTGTTTTCTCCACATCTGATAAATAGCTTAGCAAAAGATTCTCCCAAAGGAAGGATTATCTCTTGCCATCTGCTCAAAGGATCGGATCAGCTCATTAAATAAGTGGGTGGTTGGCAAGGCAAAACCCCACCTCGCCAAGTAAATTAAGATATGTTTCAAGTTATTACAATGAATAGTACATTTCTCAATGCTCTCCTCCATATTACACCACCAACAAAACTGATGATTGTCGGCCAGGTTCCGGCGGCAAAGCCACACATTATTCGAAATTATATCCCTTAGTAGTCTCCACCAGAAAAAATGTTTTTGCTGGTGTAGCCTGAACTGCTTTATCCATTTAAACTGGTATTCATCAACCCAATTTGGGCAAAATAAGCCATGGTTGTCACAATCTAGGAGCAGCTCGAGTGAATGAGCTTGGGCATATCTTGCCCAAACTCCTTATTAGTAGGGACATTCTTAATTATGTGGGCCATCACCTTGCTAAAGCATTCCTTCAAAGCACCCCACCTCCAATTAAAGTTGTTATCCAGAAAATTACAAACCTTCCAATCCTCCATGTGGTTCATGTTTCAAAAAAATAGGCCAGCTGGCAATCCGCCGATCAAGTATCCAAACATCCTGGGTGACATCAATAAGCTACCCATTTCTAATCCTCCACCGTAGGATTGGACTAAGAGCAACATCCTCGTCTTGAATGGCTTTCCAGGCAACCAAAACATTTTTCCTCTGGTTGACCATCCATAGATAACTCCCATACGTTTCCCTTAACAAATGATGTAGTAAGGAGTTGGGTTGTTTAATGAAAGTCCAAGATAGCCTAGCATACAACAACCCTTAACAAACAACCGTAGAGTGGAGCCCACCTTGTGCTACAGGTTTACATAGTGGAGGACCCCATTACTGCCATCTTTTCGCGAAAGAAAATGTCTTCCAATTTTTTCAACTAAGGCAAGCACCCTTTTTGGGACTCCAATAAGAGTCATACAATACATGGGAATTGTAAGGAGAGTCATACAATGTTATGTTTGTATTAATATCAATTGTGCGTCACTGTATCTCTATGTTAAATTGATATCAGTAAAAATAATATTTTGTTTTGATTAATCTTTTTTTGTTTTCTAACTGAAATGTTAGTTTGCCTATATGATAATCCTGACTTAATCGGATTTGAACTAGTCATCAAGGACTATATTCTATCGGCCTGGATGATATGAATAGAAATTGTTTGATCGTCCCAAATCATCCCGGCTAATCGAGCTTATTTTACACTGATCGGCGAGGATGATATTTATATTGGCCTAGATGATAAAGTCAGTAAATTGCAATTAATGAGCTTATTTTGAGCTCTTCTATTTCAGCTTTAACAAGGCACTTTGTGAGTGTCTTTGGCAGCAATTGGTGCTTCGTTCTTTTGGAGGAAACTTGAAGAGAGAGCTTGGAAGGGATAGAGAAAAGGGTGGACTTTGCGAGAGGGAGATAATCCTTTGAGAGGTTTCAAGGGAGTGTGGAGGGGGATTCCACACTATTGACCTTCTTTTTCCCCAGAACCACGTTAAATAGTTGACCTGGTCAAATTTGATCAGGCTAGACCCCTGGACCGATCCCAATGGGTCCAGGGAGTCAAGCCAAGTCTACTGAGCCCAAACCCAGATCCTGGGTCAACCTGGTTGAATAGGTCAATCAGGATTGACCCATTAAACCTTTTTTGAGTCCAAATAAATTTTGAATCAATCTCAACCCTCTTTGGACTCAACCCTACATCCTCCTTGACCTAATTGACTTGGTTGACCAAGTCAAACCTTGGCTTGGTCAAGCCAAAACATAATTAGGTTAATTTTACCCATTAAAGCAAAATTAAACCCATTTAATGCCTTAATCTCATTCAAAACAGTCCTTAATTCAAAACCACTCGAGATTCCACTATTTTTTTCCTCCTAATCTTGCCTTGATCAAATTTGAGCATTGGTGATGAGACCAAGGCTTTAAATAGTCTCCATAGGGTTTCTTTTAGAGGATCTTGGATTCTATTCTTCCTAGCCCCGAGAGATCTCGTGTGCGAGTTCCCCTAGGATTCCCCTGTCTTCCATACGTCGAGCTCGAGCATTTGGAGCCGCCGCCGGCGAACTTCCGGCGAACCCGAGAGCTTGGAAGTTCTACATCATTTTACGTGCGATCTAGACGTTAAGAGCTCGTGGTTTCCTCTACAACTAGGAGCGTGGACAATCTACAAGTGCAATAAGCCTACTTATGGGTCAAACAGTTCAACAACCACTATAAAATCTTCAACCCTAGTTCACTACACATAGATCAAAATAACATTGTGTAAAGTGATTTGCAAACTGTAAAAATGGTCTCCCATGAATGCTCTTCATGCATAGGGCCTGTGTTTCAAATTTCATGTCATTTGGTTCAATATCGAGAGAGAACAAAGTGAAAAATCCTCTTAGGGTTCTGGTTACATCCACATGAGCTTAGGGGAGATCAGGACCGTTGATCCTACGATCAACGACCATGATCTACTCTCTCCATGGTCTGGATCGACTGCATGCCTCCGCTCCGCGGTTCCAGTCGCTATGTGGCACGATCTAGGCCCTCCGCATGAATCGAGCGCGATCAAACTGCTTCTGACCTCCATTGACGTGCTAAGTGGGAGATCGCCGCCGCGTCATCATCCCGCCATCATCGTACCAATGATTGCTGGTGGCGCAATCATCGAGCCACCGCGCAATCATTAGCCGCGGTACCGGGATCCAATCCTGGGATGCCATGTGTCATAACACTGGCTTATATTAAGTAAAATACTTTTAAAAATTATTTTTTTAATCCTATTTTCTTCTATAAGTCATAATAAAATAAATACAATCCCAAAAAATCCGTATAATACCTCGAATTGTTCATATTTTTATCCTCTTCCATTTAAAATTAAAATTATTTTTAAATTTTGTGTATATTTTAATTTATTTAAAAAAAAGGTAAAAATACTATTTTTAAGAATATTATTTTAATTATGTTTATTATTATTATAGTATTATTATTATTTCTTTAATTATAATACTAATAATAATTATTATTTTAATACTTTTGTTGTTGTTTAAGTTTTATTATAACTATTATTATTATTTTAATTTAAAAAAATTATTTTCATTTACTATTACTATTAATCTTATTATTTTAAAGTTAATTTTATTATTATTATTATTATTATTATTATTATGGTTATCAATATTACTATTTTAAAATTAAAGGTACTTTAAAATATTTTTGTTATTATTATTATTATTGTTATTATTAATATTATTATTATTTTAAAATTATAATTACTTTCATTATAGTTATTATTATTATTAATTCATTAACCTAATTACTATAATAATTATTATTATTATTATTATTAATATTATTTTGAAAATATTATCATTGTTATTATTTTAATAATTAACATTAAATTGCAGAAACTTTGAGATTCATTTTTCATATATATTTAATGATTATTTTAAGTATTTGTTATTTTGAATTATTTTAAAAAAAATCATTTTAATGCATTAAACTTCTGAAAATCATAACTAATTCATTTTAAATCGGATTTCGACGTGCAACCTCTCGAATTTTTTTTGAAAAGTGAGTATTTTATTTTAAAATTATTTTCAGAAACTGATTTTAACTGTACTTACAGATTTCTATCTTATACTCATATTTGACTCTTTTAATATTATTTAAATAATTAATTATAAATAATTATTTTGAAATTAAAAATCATTTTCAAACCCTTTTTTTGAAACCTCCTTTGCTGGCCAGTGGGTCTCCCATTTCCTTTATAAATGAACCTATTTTGAAGCTACCTTATTTTTCTAAAATTTATATTATTTATTGTATTTTGAAGATATTTTAAAACTATGCATATTTAAAATTCTTAATTTTGGGAGATTCACCCAATGAAATTTTTAACATAGGTTTTGCATGTGAAGAACAATCATGGGGGAGATAGATTAGCGAGTGATTGAGTCCCAATCATTCACTAATCCCTTCATTAGGAGTATTTAATTTTATTTTATCGTAGCTTATATATATAGGGAGCACCACTACTTAGTTTAGGCTCTCCTAGATCTAAGGGCATGGTGTGTTTACTGCTTTTATGTGTTACCATGCATTGTAAACCCAACGGTTAGTATGAACTTCAGTTGAAATTCTTATAATATAGTGATACCCTAAGAACAAAAATTAAGGACCCATCTAGCGAACTTAGAAAAATTATAAGAGCTAGGATGGATCCCAGATTGATATGAAAACTTCAACATTTAAACCTAGTGAAATATGAAACACCTTAGAATTTTGTAGGAATTTTTAGGGCTCTCTAGACCACTTAATTAACCAACCCAAGTTTACCTGTTAAATAGGGTCCCGATACCTTCTAAAAATTACAGTAAATCCATTTTAACTCAAACAAAATACCTATCATACCTCAAATTGTCCAGAATTTTATCTTTAACGTGAGATAAATAGGGCTCCTTAGTTTCACCTTAGGTTGACCCCTAATTTAACCTTAAGTGGAAATTACTTTTTTTTCCCTAATAAATCTTTAAAAATTATTAAAAATCACAAATTTTCTCCAAACACTTGGGAACACCTTATTGGTCATTTTTTATCTTTGGGGTGATTCCACTCAGTTTGGAGCTGATTTGGATTAAAACCATAAAATCACCGCTTTATTAGATAATTTTGATAATTCCCTAATTACCCAAACTTTAGAAATTCATGACTAATTGTAGAAATTTTAAATTAGGCAAATTCACTTGAATTAAATCCCAATTAGGGTCTAGTATTTATTAAAAATATTAGGATTTTAGAAACTAGCCTAATTAGAAAGTCAACTTTTTGGTCAAATCCAGCCTATTGTTTATGGCCCGAAACTTAAAAAATTCATAACATTACCTATGAAATTCCAAATCCAGCAAACTTCCTATCTAACTACTCATCTTAAGGTCTAGTAATTTCCTAAAGTATTAGGAGCCTAAAACCTAGCCCATTTCCCAAAGTGAGCTTTTAAAATCTAGCACCTAGGAGGACCCAGGACTTTCCAAAATTGGCTAATATAATTTTAACTTTAAATATCATTACCCTCGGTATTTAAAACTGATTAACAAACTAAATTAACAAAAATGGATCCTAACTCACTAATATTTGAATATTAAATAGAATTTTCTTTTTTAGCCTTTAACAAACTCTACTCTTAGATAATTTGAAATAATCACCCTACTTATGATCTATCCAAACCACAAAAGCCTTACACACACATAGAATTATTTGCTAGGGTACCACTTCTACATCTAGGCTAGGCTGGTGTTTCCTTTTCTATTGTATGCCGGGGCTTTCCGATGATTTTACTTCATGTTGTGATGAATTGATTGATGTGTTTGCTTACTTTTACTACACTCTGGAAATGATGTGATGTACGTTAGATTTACCCCTAGGTTAGGGATGATACAATTATATATATTACTCTTTTTATATGTGGCCATGCTTATGCAATGCTAAAGGGGGGGGGGGGGGGGGGGGGCACAGACATAATTTATAATAATGTCTTATACAAGTTCTTGCTTAACTCCCCTAAATAAATGAGGGCTAATATCATTAAATAATAACTGCTACAGGTGCTCCAAAAGCTTGTTAGTCCTCAATGATTAAGAGCATGGCCAAGAATGTGGCTTTGGATGTGTACTTTTATTTCTATATAAAACTGTTTGGGATTTTTTTTAGGATAACCTTGCAGGTGATTTTAGAATTTACTATTTTTATATTAATGTAATATTTGTAATATTGTAAAGAGTTGTGAAGGTGTAATTTGGGTGTGGATATTCTTATCCAACTCGAATTCCAAAAGAAGAAGGCATCCCTAAAGGGGAGTGTCTTCTTCCATTTGGAAGATTGAGTTTGGATGTCTTTAGATATCCAAAGGAAAAAGGGAATGCTCCCTAAAGGGGAAAATTGTCTCTTCATTTGGATATTCAAGACATGTCAAATCCAAGGAGTCCAATGAGGAGAGATTCAAGGAGTTCAAGGAGAATTGATCCAAGGAGTCCAAGGAGGAGAGATTCAAGGAGTCTAAGAAGAAGAAGACTGAAGATATAAGACTTGAAGACCAATATCCCACTCAAAATCATTTTCGTCTATCATAGGTTTAGAAATCTGGATTGTTGGCAGTGGTGCCCAGCCACTTTATTTTATGTATACCCTGGGTTGTAATAAGTGCAATTTTCCTATGGATATTTAGTTGATTTGTTGATTTATATTGATGTGTTTATTTTGATTGCGTAGTAGAAATTACCTGTTTTTTCTAGGTTTCTTTCTTGCATGCCATTTTTCTCTTCGCCTGGATACCGTTAGGCTCTTCTAAGGTTTATAAAATATTTTATATTCATAACTAATATCTAAAATTTTAAGTTTAAATAACATAGAAATTTAATGAATCTAGGGAATTATTGGAATCGTCCGTGGTCACATGCATATTAATTCATTCTTGTCTCTCCTTCTTATAAGACACCTCCTTGCCTGCGGGTAGAGTTCGGATAATTTAGCCTATGAGGATGAAGTGGCAGACCTGGGGAGGCTCAATCTTTTTAAAAAATTATTTTATATTAAGCCTATTTTTTAAAATCAAATGTATATTTGATTTGAGATCTTCAAAACTAGTATGCATTGCATTAGTAACTAATTAAAATAAAATTTCAATTGCATTAGTTAGGAGCATCTACTAATATAAGTCTATGACAAATTAGGAAACTCTCTAGATGTCAGTTTTACTTCCAAAAAATTTACCACCCACCAATCTCTCATAATTGACTTGACAGCATGGTTTTAAAGCAATTAGGTGGTTAGCTGGCTCCCCAATCTAGACTGCAATAAGTCCAGGTTTTGCACTGCATTAATTAGGACAAGGGTCTTAGTGTGTATAAATACTAAACCTAACCAAGATTTAAGATTCAAGGCTACTACATTCAATCTCGTAGTATGCCTAAAATAGTAGGTTAGCTCCCTTCTTTCTGTGAACTATAAATCTTGTTTATCTACATCACAGGATGACACCACCACTATCCTTGTCTCACGCATGTGATTGGATGCTTGATCTTTTATTTTCTTTAGTTTCTTCTTAGTGCCCTAGAGCCTCTGAATGCTGGTGTGAACCACGCATGTTGATTCAACCCCTTTAGACATCTCTTTCCTTTTGAGTAGGGCTTCTTAATCTATACCTTTGTGCTAAACCCATTTTAGGAAAGGACAATATATGATCCTTAATCAAGAGTTTTCTCAGGTTTTGGCCTGGGATATAGTTAACCACGGGGGCTTGTGCCCGTGGGAAACTTGGCCCCACATCTAATAAACCCATCCAAGCTAATATATCAAGTTGGGGAAACCCGTTGTTTCGATCATGTTGTGTATATTACTACCCATCAGGGTGCATTGGCAAAAGCTGCTATCCTCAATGGTTAGTTGAATGCACGATCTAATCTGAACTCCCATTGACCTGTTTGTGTCGAGTGTAAAGGCATGTGATTATTTTGTCCTACGGGATAGTGCGGTCGTACCCTTTGCATTCAAACCCCACGAGCGATGCTCTTTCGTAGGTCCACACACACGATTGCTCTAGCGAGCTTGCATCTTAGTACCTTTAGATTTAAGGCTTGTCTTGAGGGAAGTTATGGGAAGAATAAGATATCATTGGTGTCAAAGGAACCGACTACTCTGGAGCATCGGGGAAGGTGAAAGTGATTTTGTAATGGCTTCTCCATCTAGTTGTGGGGGCAAAATGAGAGACGCTGAGTTTAGTGCAATACTCGGAGGTTGCCTCCAAGGAGTTGACGTAGGTCAAGGTTTGATCGAACCACTATAAATCTGGTGTGTTCTTTCCTTTATTTAATTTTTACATTTAATTATTAATTAATTGCTTGATCAAAATCTTTGATTAATTGTTTTTATTATTTCTATTTATTTACATTGCATGATTTCTCACTCTCCTTATGTTTTAGCCTTAGGACTAGTTCATAAGAGCTTAACAACCCTAACAAACATTCAAGTGGTATATGTACTGGATTCATAAAATCTAGTTTTTGAAAACTTTTGAATTTTGATACATGCCTAATTTTTATAATCATAATATTGCAGAAGATTATTCAATCACAAGATCAACTTTATTTAAAAATATTTCATTTGATTTTTGGAATATTATCATGCCTATTTTTTATAATTAATTGATTTCTGAATGTGGCAAATGATTTTAACTAGTTATTCTATACCGTATCGTATTTTAGATGTAATTAAAAATGATATTCCTTTTAATCAATGGAGTAAGGAAGAACAAATCAATGCTTAATTAAATGCAAAATCATTAAACTATTTGTTTTGTGCTTTAAATTCGGAAGACTTTATGTTTGTTTCCACATGCACTACTGGAAATGAAGTTTGGGATAAATCACACACGTTATACGAATGAACTAGTGAAATCAAGCAATTTTGATTGAATATTTTAATCCATGATTATGAATTATTTTGCATGAAACCTTATGAGACAATCTTAGACATGTATACTAGATTTATTCAAATTATGACATCATTACATGCTTTAGGTAAAGAGTTTTAAAATTTTAAAAAAGTTAATAAAATTCTACGTTGTCTACTTGATAAGTTTGATGCTAAAGTTGTTGCTATTTGTGAATCAAAGAATTTGAATGAATATTTTATTGATAATTTTATTGGCTCACTCATTGCCTACGAATAAAGTTTGGGTCAAAGACTTTTGGATGCATGTGAAACAAAAGTGCTAAATGGCTAAAAACATGGTGGAAAGTGGCTTAATTGGTGATGAAAGCGATAATTTGTCAAGTAAATTAAAAAGCTCACTAAATCATAAGTATCAACAAAAGTGGAATAAAGGTAAAAATGGTAATAATGTTAAAATTACTTCTGACATTATTTGTTTTGGATGTAAGAAACTTAGACATATGAAAAATAAATGCCCTAACTTGAGATCTCTTCCTACAAAAGAAAAGGGTAAAGCTAAGCAAATCATAAAAATGACAAATAATAAAAAGCAAAAATTCTCCTGGGCAGACCTAGCTTCTGAATCATCAGACCAGGAGCAAGATAATGTTTAAACCATTGTTTGCGTGATTTATTTTTTGTGTTTGCATGTTTTATTTGTTTTGTTAATTTTTTGTGTTTTCTTTATTCTTTTTTTTTTTCTTTTTTATCAAAATTTTTAAATTTTTTTTATTGTGGTTTGTCTAATTAAAAAAATGAGTAAAATTTTAAAATTGAAAAATCTTCCTCATATTTTTCTTGAATTCTTGTAAGTTTTTGTTGACTTCTCTAAAAACAGTCAAAGGAAGGAAACTTGTGATTTTGAATCTCAATCTCTATTTCCTACAGAAGGTTATTCTACTTTTAATTTAAAATCTTCATCATATTTTAAATTGGATTTTGAAACTGAACTTTTTTTAACTCCCTACATTTTATCTATCGCTTAGAAATCTTTTACAAATTATTGAATCTACCTTATAATTTTCTTTAATCAAGTAGTTCGTTGTGTCAATAAGATGAGTTTACTTTTATTTTTAAAATTTCAGAAATGTAGTATATTCAAACCCAAAAAAAGATGGCCAATGACGCCAAATCGAAAGATATGCAATAATGCCAAAATTATACAAGCTGTATTAAAAAGTAAAAGATACGCAAAGTGCGCCAAAATTTTGACAAGAGACATAAAATGAGCCACAAAGAGTATACTTACTTTTTTTGTATTACTTAAAGCTTAAGAAAACCCTTAATATTTTTTATACTTGTTCTTGAAATTTATGATTCTTGGTTCACCAATTTTTGTATTAATCTTCTACTAGATTAGTTTTATTAAAGGAGTTTTGAGAAATTAGTGTTTATTTCCCTAATTTATTTTTTGATTTAGATATTGGATTAAAAAGTTTTTGAGCCTTTAAAAGAACTTGAGCTTGGATTAACAAATTATGAATTTCTTACCTTTTCTGGATTATGCGTTGTTAATCCATTCCTTGCTAAGTTTTTAAATAAAATTACAAAGTAACTTTTTCTTTTTTAAGTTTTTTTTTCGTGCACCTCTTTTTGATAATGTCAAAGGAAGAGAAATGTATTGTTGTATTTGTATCTTTTCTTTCTTCTTTCAAATATTAAAAACCACAAAAAAATTTTATTTCCTGTATTTTTTAAAGTTTTATTTTAGTAAGGGGGAGATTAGGAGAAAATATTTTCTTTTTTGCAAATTTAACCAATAATGTTTTCCATCATAAAAAAAGAAGAGATTGTTGTGAATCGGTATTCATGGATTATGATTTTGATGATAGCAAACACTCTTATTTCTCTATGACTATCTTACATACTATCATTTCAGGTCCATAAGATCAAACTACAATTAGAACGAGCTCAAGATTTGGTAGACTAGGTCTGAGTCAGTTTATACCTTTTTCCTTTCTTGAGTGTATTATAATTGGTGTGGCTTCTAATGTTATATAACCTTGCACATACACACCATAGAAGAATTTCTAACTATTCCTTAGAGTTTATTATTTTTGATAACATCATCTAGGACGATATTTATCTCGGCCTGGATGATCGATTCATGAAACCCTAATTAGGGCATGCTTATTAGGGCAGCCGTCATTTAGCACATTGTCCTAGATGATCCTTGTATCAGCCAGGATGGTTGGCCCAAATCAGAAAGAATCAGCCACAGATCTATTTAGGTTTTATTTATTTTTGGACATTGGTCAGGATGATTAATTACATCGGCCTGGATGATGTAATACAATTATGCCTAAATTGATCTGGTGATTAAAGAAAGCAATTAAGGATGATTGCACGATCACATCAGCCGGGCCGATCACAAGATCGGCCGGGATGATGTCGTGGATGATTAATATCAGCCAGCTTCTTTTCAGGGCGATGACCAGAATGATTTTCTTTAAATTTGAACTAATCATCCAAGACGATATCCTATTGGCCTAGATGATATGACCATAAATTGTTTTATCGTCCCAAATCATCCCGGCGGTAGGGTGCGGGTTTGCTGGCTGTGGCCGGGTTGGCGTGGGCAAATGAGTTTTTTTTTTATTATTTTTTTTATTCCGGCAGCATTTTTCCGTCGGACAGCTTCCGCCGGACAGCCGCCGGAGAAATTACTGGCGGCCCAATTCCGCCGGAAAAAATTTTCCGGCGCATTGTTTCCGCCAAAATTTTTTTCCAACGCTCGTTTTAACGGCGAAAATTTTTTCTCCGTAAATCCGCTGGAAAACTATTAAATCTGCCGGAAAATAAATGATTTTATGTTTTCAAAATAATAAACGCATAAGGATGCCAAACATGTTTTTATTTCATATTAAAAATATACATAAAATGACAAATAAAATAAACTAAAAACTAAAGTTAAAAAAAAAAAAAAGAAAGTGAATCCCAACGGCCCTGCAATCATTGGTCTGTATGCAATTTAGATTGTCAAGTTAAACATGCGTAGTGTGAACTTGATTGTTGCTGGAATTTTATGTTTCTTTATTTGTAAAATTTCATATTTTAGAGATTATTAAACTATCACTTTGAATAAAAACGATGGTTCTATTTATGCATAGAAAAAAACTAATTTTTTTATTACAAGCTAAAAGCTAGCAATCTACGATTTTTTTCTATATTCATTTTACATCTCATCTTAGAGTGCATTAGTAATCCTATGGACACTTAACGGGAAAAAGTCTTAAATAATCCCCCAAAAATTTGTATATGGCCAATTTAGTCTCTAAGTATTATATTTCTCCATTTTTTTCAATTGTACAAAATTGATCCCAAGTAGTCCCTCAAGGACTAAATTATGATGGATTTTGCAAAATCCAGCAACTAAATTGAAATGAATTTTTTAAAATCGTGGAAATAAATTTAGAACAATTTCGTATCACAATTTTGATCAATTTATACTTGAGGGGCCATTTGAGATCTTTGTATAGTAGAGAAATTAAATAGAAAAAACAAGATACTTTAGGACTTCATTGATCGCATACAAATACTCGGGGGACAAATTTGAATTTTTGCTTAACCCTTAATTGTCATGCATCGATATGCCAAAAAGGTTAAATCATCTTCAACAAAATTTTAGCTAGTAACATGCCAAGAAAAAGCCAAAAGTTGTTATCGCTCCAATAAATTAATAATGCCATTAAAATAGCAGTTAGAATTGGGCCGACCTGTCCATCAAGAGCAGCAATTGCATCATCCAGCTCACTCTTGGACTCCATTGTGACAAAACCAGATCCTCTTTATCGATCAGTTTCTCTATCATAAACAGCCCTCGCACTCAATACTTTTCCGTGTTGACTAAATAATTGTTCTAAGTGGGTGTCATCAACTTGCCATGGTAAGTTTCCAACATATACCCTTAAAGAAGGCTCAAATTCCAGAGGACTCCTCTCAGGTCGAGACCCTCTAGGAGCAGCTTTATTTAAAGTTAAAAGCCGGCGATTGCAGTCCTGTATCCATATCCAACATAATTATCAGTTTAATATTAAAAAAATAAAGAAAGCATTTTGAATAAATAAAAAAATAGGATATGATGATCTGCCAATCAATTTGACAACCTCATCAACAGAAAAGAATAAGAAAAAGAAGACAAAATTATTCAAATATAATGACATGTAAGAAAATATAAATCCTATATACTTCGACATAAGCAAAATATTTGTCTCCAGGCCTATTTGATGATAAACTATAAGTAACAGTAACCTGTCATTATCCATATATAATAGCTTATTTTAGAAGATTAAATTATTATGTATCGGAGAGGTTTCTATGAACTGGTAGAATTTAATTATACTAGTTAAAATGCACGTGCATAAAATGCACGTCGTAAAAATTTTATAATATAAAAGAATATTAATTTAAGAGTTTTTTAGAATAAATTTAAATCTAAATCATTTAAGCTTTAGATAAGTCAAAATCAATTTATTATCTTTAATGTTAAATAGTTTAAAAATTAATAAAATATATTTTGTATGTGTTACAATAAAAGTGTTTCATTTACTATAATAAATCACAAAATTATAAATACTAATTATTTTATTATGATATAGTAGTGCTTAATCTTCTTGATTTTCTTGAACAATGGACTACCATTCAAGAAGAGTAAATTAGAATTGCAAGAAAATGACACAAGCATCAGAACAATGATATCATAATACTTTTTTTTTTTTTTTGCATTTTTATCATCAACATGAAGAAAACGTTCTAATCAAACTATTAGGGAATATTTAGTTTTCACATAATGGAAAACTATTCTATATATTCACAGCTTACTCTATCAATATGATTTTTAATGAGTAATTAAACAAGCCCAAGCTAGTTGGTAAGTTGGATTTGTTATGCAATATCTACCATATCATGTTTTGTTAGGACGACTTGTTAATGTCTAATTAATAGTTTGATTATAATATTAAAATTAATAATATTATAAAAATACAATATTAGCGTGTATTATAATAATTTTCTTTATAAAAAAATATAGGCTTGTCCCAATTAACCGTTGTGGTATCATCAAAATTTTAAAATTCATAGTAAAATTTATAATATTAATAAAATTGCAAGGTATGCTTTAGCAAAAGAAAAAAAAAATAGTTTTCAAGTATGCCATAATGTATTATAATTTAATGTTTTTATGCAATAATGTATTATAATTCAAATAAATGCTCAGAGATGAGGAGGGCTGGAGTAAGAGAAGAATTTTTTACCCTAAATTTTCTCAAAATTTAGTGACATTATATTTTTTAAAGGACAAAACATATTATATAAAATTAAATTATATATTGTGAGAGTTTGTGATAATTGAGAGAACAAAGTGAATAGTCACAAGCAACAAGTAAAAATGAAGCACCACAAAGGACTGTCTCAAGTAAAACAACGGTTTAGAATCACTTGATTTTCATGAAAAATAAAAATGTTGAGTTATGTATATCACTTAAAATTTTATTTGTTCCAAACATATTAAAATGATGAAAAATAAAATACAGTATATTGATAATATCAAAAATAGACAATATATACAATATTCACTCAGAAAAAAGGCTTAAAAGATGAAATTATAACCACTGTCAATGCATGTTTTTTTTGTATATCGAATCAATAAGAGAATATAAATTACCTCTTATTAAAAATATTGAAACATATTTATCAAGAAATATCGAAGGGAGTTATCACAGTAGAAAGACTTAATTCATGGATCTTCCATTGATCTTGGAAAGAAGTTTTTTTTTTTTTTTTTTGCTTGGTAGATAACAAATAGCAAATTAGCTTTATGCTAGAGGAGTTTAAAATAAGGTTCTTTAGTTTCAGATGCCATATTAACCATTTCAATTGAAGGAAAAAATTGACATGAAATGCTAAAAAGAGGAGACAATATGCTTAATGAGAAGAAATTGTAAGAAAATTTGATAGCAGTTGGGATCGGTAGCTTTATCAATTTAAATCCTTATAAAAAAATTTTGTAGCAATGATTTGATAACAATAAATTCTAATCCTGTCAATAATCGTAAACAAAAAACTTAGAGAACAAGAAAAGGATATTAATCTCTTAATCACCCAGAGAATAAATAAACAAAGAGCTAATTGTAATCCATAGGAAGGGCAGATTAGTATTAACACATGATTAAACCATCATAACCCTCCTTTATTTTCAAGAACACTCCATAGCACTTCTCTTGGAACTTTTATCATATGCTTTATCTAAATAATAAATATCATATGTAGATCATCCTTATTCTCTCTATATTTCTCCATCAAACCTCTCAATATATGTATGGCTTTCGTAGTAGACCTTCCCAGCATGAATCCAAATTGATTTTGAGAAACATTAGTATCACGCCGCAACCTATGCTCCTTAACTCGCTCCCATAGTTTTAAAGTATGACACATTAACTTAATTCTTCTGTAATTCGCACACTCTTTGTATCACCTTTATTCTTAATTCTTCTGTAATTCACTAATCTCAGGATATCTTCAAGATGAGCATGCTTAACGGATGAGTTTCTTAATGAAATTCCAATCATTACACCTTAAGAGTTTAGCTTATTTTTTACATCGGCGATTTCACACATAATGTTTATCAACAAAAGGTATAGGAATAGATTGTCCCATACAAGTCTCAAGGCATACCAAATTTAAGGAATCGAAAAAGAGAGTTCTGATATCACTAAATTATGATTTATCTAAATATATAATAAAATTGGCATGTCATTCACTACAGGAAAATCACTCATTTTCGGCGGCTTTTGTGGTTTTTCGGCGGTTGAGTTTCCGCCGGAAAAAACGGCGTAGGAAAATAAATTCCGGCGGTCTAAAACCGCCGGTCAAATTAAAAAAAAAAAAAAAAAATCCAGTCTCGGCGAGCTCCCCCCCGCGGTTACCGGCGTCAGCAAGTCCCGGCGAGCTCCTCCCCCTCCCGCGTAACCCGTCCCGGCGTCCCGGCGAGCTCCCGCGCAACTGAAATGCGCGACCGTTCTCGCGTCCCGGCGAGCTCCCCGCTCCCGCGTCATGCGCGAGTCTTCCGTGGGTTTCGAACTGAGGTTCTCCATGAAGATTATTAAGCAACCAACCAAAATGCCAATAATACAAATACGTTTTAATTGTGAATATTTTTTATTTAAAGTATATTCAACCCGAAAATCAATTTTTTTTTTATTCATTTTTTAAAATAAAACGAATTAATTTAAAATAAAAAATAATATTTAATATAAAATAAAAATTAACTAACTAATTAATTTTAAAATGAGAATTAATTAAATAGTTAATATAAGTTTTAATGATTTTTAGTTAAATCATTTAAATAGTAAAAAATTTATTCATTTTCAATAAATTTTTAAATTCCGCCGGAAAAGTGAAAAAGCCGCCGGTAATTCCGCCGGAAAATTCCATGAGAAACAGCCGTCAGAAACGCGCCGGAAAGCCGCCGGAAATGTGACCGCCGGAAAGCCACCGGAAATTCCGCCGAAAATCAGTGTTTTTCCTGTAGTGATTTTTCTAAGGATCATGGTTTCATTGCATCGCTATAATTGATGAAGAGGTATCTCAAGTAAATTTAAGCAAGCCATATTGTCATATATTGATATTATGATTTTGTTTGGGATAACTTTCTTACTATATTTTAAATCAATTTTTTGTACAAAATTTTTTTGAACTAGCAATTTTTATACCATATAGTTGTTTCATAAAGCAGTAAAAAAGTTGTCCCAAATAAAACTTATATGTCAAAACTAAATTGGTGGCTAAAAATGTTAATTTGGACGCTAAAGCAAATAGCGACCAAAAATATTTGGGTCGCTGATTTGTCGCAGTAGCCTCGTCACTGAGGCTTTTAGCGACCAAAAAACTTTTTTGGTAGCTAAATTAGCGACCACTAATTAGTATTGGTTACTAAAATTGTACATATTAGCGACCATTTTTTTGACGCTAATGAATATTTATTTGGATGCTATTTAATAATTTTAATAATTAATTTTATTTATTATAATTTTCCTATAGCGACCAAAATAAAAATTGGTCGCAAAATGATCAATCAAAAAAATCTCCTGCCCCTTTAATTTCATTAAGTGTTGATATATATTTATGGATATAAAATTTGTGATATTTAGTAAATAAAATTATTATCCATTTATTATGCATTGGCTATAACAATTAAGATCAATCAATCACTCCTTTATGTTGCAATTAATTAAATAAATTACATAATAGAGAAAAAATACAAATTTTATTAGCTTGAGGTAATAATAATAGAAAGCTTAGAATAAAAAAATTATATTTATTCATGAGTATCATTGTTAAGAATTTGCTAGGAGAAAATAAAAATTGTATTCATTCATATACTTTTACAAATACATCCATCAATTAATACAAAAAATATAATCTCAAACATCATTAAACATAAAATCTTAATATTTACAAAATGATAAAATCTAATTAACATAAAAATATTTTATTAACTTTTATGTAAATAAATATAAAATTACAAAATTATTATTTTTCCCTCATATAAACTATATCAAAAATAAATGACAACATCAATCTATAATTATGCTAACGCCAATCAATATCTTGTACTTTTGCAGTGTGGGATCCAGCTCCATATCCATCAATACACATTTCGGATGCAACGAACTTCAACTTGGAGTACAAGCAGGCAACCCCTACATAATAATTTAATAAACAAAATTATCAGAATATTTCTATAATTCTGAGATAATTCAAGGCAAAAATGTAGGAAACTTGCATACTGCTTCACACCATATGCAAGAATTCAAAAACCAATTATGTTCTCAAGAAAGCGAGTTCATCTCCTCATTTATAGCTTCAACTAAGTGATTTTAAGCTACAATCCATGCTCATCTCTATGCTCCACATATGAGGAACATACTCTTTTATCGTCTCCAGCAGAACAAATCTGGTAACATGTAAGCACAAATAAAATATTAAACATTATAATACATATGAGTAGAAAAATATTGTAGTTTGATATTGAATTACTTCATCGTGGTAATAACTTGAAATGTTCATCAAGTACACCATACACGACGTGTTTGGTACCAATCTTCTTCAATGTCGTTTCCCTCACAGTAATCTTGCCAGTAGTTATGAGTTGTGCTGCTTCTTCACATGTCTATAATCACAACAATTATCTTGATAAAACAATAATGGTCATGAACTCTACACGAGTGAGGAAGATTGGGGGTGTTAGCAAACTACCATGATGAAGACAGACATTGCATGGCCTTTGAGCTTGGGGTTCTTCTCAAGTGGAATCTGTGAGTCTCACAAAAAGAAGAAGAGCTTTGCAGCCAAGGGTGCAATCTCAAATATCCTGAAAATTAATACATGTTGTGAAGTTCAGTAAAATAGCTCTTGAATATGAAAAGTTTCACATTACATGATGAAGAACTTGAGACCAAGCTTAGATACATCCTTCTTCAATGTGTTCCACGATTTCAACACAAGTTCTTCTTCTTCTTCACTGAAGGCTATCAATTCCAACCCGTCTGAGCCGCTGACAACAACATAAAGCTAGCTCATTTTTGCTACTCTGCTCTGTACTTGCTTGTAAGTAATGAAAATTGAACTGCTTTATAAAGAGACAATGGCCCTTTGAACTCTAGAAGAGAACGAGTTAATGAATAAGAAAATGAACAAATATTATTTTCATGTGGTCAAATGGATAAACAGAAGGAAATTAAGTCTGGCCTGTTTGCTTACCGCCTCCTTGATGGAAATTAAGTCTGGCCTGAATGCTGAAACTGAGTCTATCAGTGCAACCAAACTCATCAAGTTCAATTGATGACGCCACCCCAACTGCAACCCACCAAAATGCATATCTGAAATAATTACGAAATTCCTGAACATGCTGCACAAGTGCCAGATCTAATGTTGTTAAAAACAAATAAATGCATAAAGCTACCAGAAGATAAATTAGCTTGAAATAGCCATAAAAAGTTCACTCCAAATTCAAATACCACCTTGGCAATCACGAAAGTTTTCACAAATTACATGCTTGAAAGTTTTTTTATTTCAGCTAATGGCAGCACAACGAGGACCAAAATATATAATGACATGAATGAAACAAAAAGACGAAAATAAAAATAAAACCACTACAGTGGTAAATTCAGAGCAGCAACCCACATTCAGGTTGATCAGTATTGGGACAAAAAGATGTTTATTTTGTTTGGGTTTTAGTAACCCATCCTTAATCATGATGCTTAACTAAATCCATTATGCTGAAAACGTATCAGTGAGCTATGTTGAGAACACACATTGGAGCAATTGTCCATCTTCCAAACAGAGATTCAGAAACATCTTATGATGGAGGGGGAAAAAGTATGTTTCTTGTGAAAGCAATGTCTGGAGTTGATTTTATATTGAGAAATCCAAGGAGGTGGAGAATGAGGCTCATGGAAGAGAAAGGTAGGATACAAAGAGAAATAAGAAAAAGTGATTAACAAAGCCCAATATAGCTGCTACAAATCAATAATATACTTAAAGACAGTTACAAAGATACAAAAAACACATATATCTAAAACAAACAGTGAATGAGGACATGATGTCAAAACTATGAAAACGTAGAAACCTGTTCACAACATTAACAATATAATTGAGCGAACCAGGCACTTTTGTAGACAGCGAATGGATGGACCTGCAGCCAAGCTTTTCTTCAACAATGTTAACGCCACTAAGATTTTCTAGGACAGTAATGAAACATCATGCAATTCGTGGAGCTGGGAGAAAACAAAAGATTACTTTTTCTTTAGAATTCTTATCATAATAAGAAATTATGTTCAACACGTGAGAAGAATAACAATAAGGAATTCCTTTTAATAGAAATTCATTAAGATATTCCTATGAGCAACTAAAAATACTAGTAAAATCAACAAATCCCTATAGTAAGAACAAATAATGCAAAAGTACCTAGTGAACTCTGAAGAACTTGAGTAAGTTTACTGTTTCTGTATGGAACATGAGCGCTCTTCTGAGACAGTGTAAATATGACATCATCAAGGGCTGAAAGAGACTTGTTGATGTGTTGTGCTTCTTTAAGTCTATCTCCTGTAGCTTTAAAGCGGTCAACTCTCTCACTTCCAGCCATATCTATTAAATATAGACAGCCCCTTGAAGTAGAACCAGTCTTCAAATCTACACCTCGTACATGAACAGTGAGAATGCTGCAAAAAGTGAAAATCAGCACCAGTCATAAGTTCAAAAGGAATTTATAAGCCTGAAAAGAAGAAGAAGAGACCTGTGGGATTGACTACTTCTTTCATTTAAAGCAGTTGAACCAACAGCCCTATTTGTTTGCCCAAATTGCATCAACTCCAAGACATCTGAGGTTGATTTGACTATAAACATGCTTGCGTCAGGAACAACTAAACCATGAGGCTGTGAAATACTCCAAATCCAAAGTGTGCGCAAGTTAAGGAAGCAATTCACTTTAATCGGATGAATATCCCATCTCAAAAGATCAAACATTCTGGCATCACAATCATGGCATATTGAAGATCTCCATATAAATAACATGAAATTTATGAGCTGTATGGTCGTACGTGCAAAGGTGTCCAAATGGAAAAACTATGAGCTGCTTCTCTCCTCTATTCCCAATTGTTTTAAAAATAATTTATGATCTGTGGCTGGGTGTGCATTTTGCTAACTGGGCAATGATGATTGGAACCAGCTGTTTTTGCTTTCACGCCCCCTGGATGGTCGTCGCACCATGCTCTTCTTCTCTAATTATTCCGCATATGGCCTGGCATTTTTTGCACCCTGCGGAATCGACAGTTTGATTAGCAATTGGGGGTTCAACTCGAGATGATCAGTTCCAGGCTATTCTTTGTTTTATTCAATTGGTTCCAGATTTTACTTGAGCTCTCTGTCCATTTCTATACAGATTCTGTTTCTTTTTTATGTGTTTTATTTTGGAGTATTTGTAATGTTGTTTTTAACTATGTTCCTTTCTCAGCTCCTTTTTGTTTGAGCTGTGAGACTAGGGTTTTTTTTTTACCTTTTTTTGTAACCCATTCATTTAATATACGGGCTATGCCCAAATTTTTCCAAGAAAAAAAAAAGATAAGGCCTTTTAGGATATTTAAATTTTTTAAAATATATTATTTATCATATTTCTTTTAAATATTTTAAGAAATTTTAAACCAATAATCACTATTAGCCACGACCATTTGAAATAAAAATGATCGAAATAGCTAGCCCCCCAAAAAAAATTACAGGATTTTTTTTTTTCATTTCAAGTCTTCAATCCACCTTTACCTAGACCATGCAATGCTTTAGCTGAAAGAGAGAGAGGGAGGAATGACTTTCTCTAGTGGCTACTCTAAAGAATTTTGCTAAAGCTTAAAAGAACTCGAAGCTAATTGTTTTAGTGGCCTAATAGAGCAAAAAGTTTGCCAACGAAGAAACTTGCTCTAATTTTTGTAATTCTTCCTTTTAAAGTTATTTATTAATTAGAGAAGCCACCAACATCTTTTTTTGGTCACCTAAAAAGCATCAATGATTCATTTTTCCTTTTTCTCTTCTGGTGTAAGTTGTGGCCCGCGACCTTGTGCATGACTTTCGTTTTCCCTTTCGCTCCTCTTTTGCCCCCAAATAAAGACTGCCAGTGGAAGATGTTTATGTGAAAGTTTTAAGTTAGGTCACTCCTGAATAAAATTTCTTGCTCCGCCATCAGAAATAGCCCTTGAAAATTTAAGAGACATGTTTCTTCATATTTTATTTTTTAGATCATAATTATTATTTTTAATTGATCATTAATTTTTGTTTCTTTTAAAAAAATTATACTATTTTTTTCTATAACAACTTTAAAAAATATAAAATATATAAAAAATTATACAAAAATGAAACCCTCCATAAATCAGCCAAAGGAAGAATCAGGTGTCCAAAAACGCATTTGTGGATTCCACTTGATTATTTGTTAGCATCCGCAGTGCAAAGAGGGTTAGGCCAAACCCCACCGCCGCACCATACAAGTGTTAGAAACACAATAACTGGCATTCCTTCGTCGATAAGCACAAGAATGAAGAGGCGATGGCAGGAAAAAGTAAAAATGGTACAAGTAAAATAAAAAATCGAACACTAACTTTGGAGAAATAGTTTTATGTGGGGTCTGAATAGGAAGAATCGTTTGGATATATGAGTGTACATATTATGTATAAATTTATACACGATATGTATCAAATTTTTATACAAATTATATACACATAATATGTATACTCACAGTTCAGACGATCCTTTCCATCCATACTCAGCACAAAATAATTTCTCCTATCCTTTAAGCACTACTGCAGGACAAAAACTGAAGCCAACAAATATAATAAATGGCTACATGCCTACATAGTGAAGCAATGAATGGATTGAATTGCAGTCTCAATCGACTTTCTTGCAAGTTTTGTGTCAACTTAGTACCTCCACCTTTTCCTCCCATCAGCCACTTCCTCAAGGAAGAAGTCTTCAAATGGCAAACGAAAGCCACCAATTTTTATACTAACCTAAGAAGCTACGAAATTCTTTCGACTGTACAAAAATTTAAATCACCTGTGTCCCTATTCAAATTTCTATAGAATCTATACATCCTTCTTGGAAAAATTATTCTGTGCGGATGCCGGAAGCTGTCCGGAGACCAATCAGAATGTTTCGTGTCATCCTCTTACTGTACCGTGGCATCTGGACGTAGAGCTGTGTCTGACATCCGCACAGAATAATTTCTCATTTACTTGCCGCAAATAAATCATAGAATATAAAAAACTATTATAGAAACTGAATTCCCATCAAGCCAAGCAATTTGAAACATTATCTGAATATGGAGACGGTTAGAATAATTAAATATAATAATTATGCGACGTTGCAATAATTATTTAGGAATATATATTTAATCATATAAATCATTAAGTGACCCATATATTAGAATATTGAAATTTAATTATTTATGTTTAAATCTTATTGGTCAAAAAGAGCTAATTTGATCAATCGTTTATGGACTGTTTGATCAAATAACTCCTACAAGCGGTTATTGTAACCAATTCGTAGGAAATAACTATCGGTCCTCTCTCTCTCTCTCTCTCTCTCTCTCTCTCTCTCTCTCTCATTATGAGGAGTTACTTTGCTCCATAGAGAATTAACTCATTAAAGAAGAAAGTGAAAGGGAAAATGGATAGAAACCTAGTTCGGATATAGATGAATTCAAAATGAATCAAGGTATATTTTTCTTTCGATTAAAAGTTCGTGAAAATCATTTTGTTTAAGATTTTGGAGATTTAAGAATTATGTAAAATTATATATTTTTTTCGTTTCGATTTCTTTTTCATAATTTATGATGTGAGTTATTACAAGAGTTAGAAAACTCATAATGCATGTTAGAAGTTCTTGTAAAAGTTAGAGAACTTACTCTTAAAAAAAGTTTTTTATATGAATTCGAGAACTTGAATCAAATCTCTAATAAGAACATTAAGAACTCCATAAAGTTTTAAAAAAAAAGCCAAATATGATTCACTAGAACCTTCTCCTTCTCTGTTCCCAGCTCACAAACGAAATCAAATATCTTCTTACAAAGATCATAAGACATCAAGTTACCCATAACCCATAGGAAAACCACATCCTCCTTCGGATGAAAAGCCAAGAATTTAAACTGCCCCTGAACCAAAGAAGCAAGAGGAGATGTATATATGCAGTCACCTTTCCATTCTAAAATATCTGAAACACTTACTATGTTCTTCAACATCCATTCTATTCCTTTTAAAACCCAAATCCTCAATTCATTTGCATCATTTATTGCGCAGTGGAGAAACCCACCAGAATTTCCCAAAGAAGCCACATTTTCAATGTCGTCAGGAAACTCAATTACGCTGCTACACATCTTTTCTAGATCAATGCAAGCAACATGTCTAGGATAAGCAAGAACATAAATAACACCATCAAAGTAATGCATCCATGATGTGAGGTGGCTTGAATTAACTCCCCAATTCAAGCTGTGTTCGACCCATTGGTCGGTCTCTGACGAGAAGACTTCAAGCTGGCCTACTTGTGCTTGACACCCACTACTAAAGCAAACCACCTTGTAATATGGTGATTCGTAAGCATCAAAAGCTAGTATTGAGTGTTGGCTCTCGCCCCTTGGCTTGGGTAGAGCTGCCCATTTTTTGGTGGTAGGATTGCATACATAAAAATCAAAGGAAATCCTTCTGTAAAAGAGGAGAAGACTATTGTTCCAATCTATGATGTTGGAGTTGTGGTAAAATGGTAGGTAACTGAAGTCTGTTTCTTGGAAACTACCATTACAATTACATCCATATCTAGGTTCAAGATCGATATCTCTGGGACCGCTACGGTAGAACATGGCGCAGAAGACTAATGGGAGCCCTACGGCGATGCAACGATCTGCAAGCCGCCGCCATGACCTTGATACGCATCTGCAGCGGTAGATGCTCTTCACTGGTAGCTTGGTGAAAATCTCCATCAACAAATCATCAATGAGGTCAATTCCATTGGTTTTTGTATAAGAAGAGATGTTGCTATTGTTCATTTTAGAGAAGCTCATTTTCATCTGTGTGGGAATCCAATGGTAGAAAGAGATATATAGGAATACAAAACTAGATAGATAGAGCTGGAATCCAAGAAGATAATTGTTTAAGGCCTGCATTACGGAGAGAGAAATATAAAGAAAATTTTTTAAGAAACTAATATATATATATATATATATATATATATATATATATATATATATATATATATATATATATATATATATGATGTTTGAGATAACTTTTGGCCATAGATTTAAAAACAAAATTATAATAAATCTATTTTAAAAACTGTTCCAAATAAAGCTTAATCAGATATCCTCATCTATTTTTTTAAATTTTACAAAATTCAATTGAATCCTAGAGAGAGAAAGAGTTTAATTTATACAATATTTATGGAATAACAGAACTTGTATACTTTAAGAATAAAATAAAATAAAATAAACAAACAATAAATATAAAAAAGAATGAAAGTAGGCGTAGCATACCTCGACGGCTTTAAGAAGATCTTAGAAGCCCAAAATAAAATGCAGACTTGGATTGGAGAAGAAGAAGGAAGAAGAGGGGATGTGAATGGGGTGAAGAGAAGAAGAACAAAAAATTACAGAGAACGTGATTCTTCCTCTTCAGCGGCCCATTGTTGCTTTGTAAGCCGGAAACAAAAATAAACCAAATAAGAAGCAATTGCTTCCATCAAGTTTTAAAAGGAAGATCAAGAAGGAACGCTACGCGGATCAATGATGTGATTGAGAGGTAAAGTCCTCTAAGAAATAAATTTCTTAGGTAATCGCCGATTTCCCCCAAAGAAAAAAAAAACTTCTTATGCGATAGGTATTGGGATGTAAGAGTTGCGTTGGCAAATTTATAGCCTTGTTTATAACTAAATCTATCTTAAATTTTTTTAAAAAAAAAATTGTAGGAAAATAGAATAGGAAAAATAAAAATAGTGGCAAGTCAATAAATTTCGTTCGTGACAGCTTTCTTACTCCTTTTTAAAGCAAATGTTTGGTATAAAATTTTTTTTATTAAAAATTATTTTAAAAAGAAATAAAATAATTATATATATATATAATTATATTACTCGTAATAGCTTAAAAAACCGTGTTTTTCTTTTTCGGTTACGAGCATTTAGGTTTTGTCCCAGTTGTCTTTTATATATTTATAAATGATCGTAACTGAAAAAAAACACGGTTTTTAAAACTATTATGAGTAAAAAAAACCTTCCTATAAATAGCACAAAGCCTGTCGGTGCTTGAAGGTTGGACAAATTTTCAATAACTATCATTCATCAAGATGACAATTGACGAGCCAGCTTTGCTTGACTTGAATTTGAGTTTAGAAGAATATACGAGTATAAGCACTTCAATCGTCTACATATTTTTTTTATTCAAAATTCATTAAATTATACATTAAAATTTAAGATATGCATGACCAAACGCACTATAATATTATTTTTGTCAATTTTGAAAGAATTTAAGGACTAAAAATGCAAATATCTTGGCCATAAAATATTGAAAATTTAAGGCAGTTTTTAAAGGAAAAAAAAGTGTCAACGTTTCTTCTTAATTAAAAAAAAAATGATTCAGATGAACTTTAAAGACAATGCTTATGAGCTTCCAGAATGATTTACTAAAAAAAAGATTAAGTTGCTGAAGCAAACGAGTTAAGACCGTATTCATCATATTTAATTTCATTTATCTTTTGAGGGAGAAATTATTCTGTGCGGTTACCGGACGGCGTCCAAAGACGAATCAGAATGTTTCACATCATTTTTTGTTGTGTATTAGTGTGGGCTATGAAAATTCGGCCTCGGCCTCCGCCCGCGTTGCTTTTTATCTTCGGGGGAGTTTTAACTAACTAAGTTCCAGGGTAAATTTTGGGAAAGCATGTGGGTTTGTAGATAAGACACTACCCAGAGATTTCACCCTCATTTTGCGAGGACTTTATTATCTGAGTTCTGGTTTCCTATAGGCGTAAGCCCCTATAGTTAACTAACCCTCCCGATAATGAGAGAGAACTTTCGATTAAGGCTAGTCATCAATCAGATTCATAGAAATATGTGTTATCTGCATATAATAGCAACAATGGGCTTAGGAATTTAAAAATTTAATATTTAAAATATAAATTTCACCATCTTGCACTTAAAGAAGCAGTAAAAAATCCGTTTCAAATGAAGCCTTTGAAAGATTACGAGAAATTTAAGATTCTTTGTGAGTTATAAATAGGACCTCTCAAAGTGGTAAGAATAAATAAAAGTTTATAACAAAAAATTTTCAGCTTTTTTCAATTCTTCTGCCTATGCTGGTTGAATGTGAATTCATTGAGACTTTTGCATGTATTGCGAGTACTTCTGGTGATGAGTCTCAATGTTTCAATGTCATGAATCCTCCATTTGGGTGATTTGAGTACAAAGCAAATCTGAGATAGAAGGCACCGTGACCACCAACCTGGTAGGTTATCATTAATCGAATGTCTTATCCTCATTATCCATGAGTGTTAGGATTCACAAAGGATGTTTTTCTTAGTTAAGAGTGAATCCTGTAGCAACTTAAATCTCATTTTTCAATGGAATAATAATAACAACCATTTCAATCAGGACCCAAGTCACAGGCAGCCAAAAGAGTCTAGCAATTGCAGCATCCACTTTTAAATATTTACAAAAGATAGAAACAAGATAATATAAAGTGGACTGGTTAAAGAAGCAGACACTAAGGCTTCTTTCGGGACGGCTTTTTTATTGCTTTTTAAAACGGAGTTTTAGTACAATTTTTTTTATTTTGTATTAAAAATCCGTTTTAGAAAGCAGTTAAAAAGCCATCCCAAACGAAGCCTAAGATGGGAAAAAACAACAAACATTTCCGACGGCTTTTCCGGCGGACTGATGGCGGTCTTTCCGGCGGATTTCCGACGGATTATAATGAAATATTTCCGACAAATTTTTTGAAGATTTTCCAGCGGATTTCCGGCGGATTTGTTTCCGACAGATTTTCCTACAGATTTTAAAAATATTTGAAACATATTTTTTAGTGATTTAAATAATTAATAATTCTATAGCTCATTTTAATTAACTATTAATTTAAATTTTATTTTAATTAATAATCTAATAAGTAAATTATTAATTATTAATTTAATAATTTAATAACTTATCTTAATTAAATAATTAAAAAGTTTTTAAATTACTAATTAATTAAATACTGATTTATAACTTATTTTAATTATATATATATATATATATATATATTATTTATTTATTTTAAAATATAATATCGCTGATAGTATTTAAATATAAAATATATAACAATTAAATGTTTTGTGCAATGCAGCAAAGTGGAAGGTGCTCTAAACTTCTTCCAAGTGGCAGGGGTTCGAATCCAGGCGTGAAAGTGTGCGCTGGCGCTTGCGGGCGGGCGCGCGGGCTCAGGCTTGCTGGCGCGTGTTCAGGTTAGCTTGGGGTCATGGGTTGGGTTCTCGCTGGATGAGGGATCGGGTTGGCTGGCTGGGCCAAGTTTGGGCTGACTAGTGGCAGCTCACGCGGTAGGGTGCGGGTTTGCTGGCTGGGGCCGGGTTGGCGTGGGCAAATGAGTTTTTTTTTATTATTTTTTTTATTCCGGCAGCATTTTTCCGTCGGACAGCTTCCGCCCGACAGCCGCCGGAGAAATTACCGGCGGCCCAATTCCGCCGGAAAAAATTTTCCGGCGCATTGTTTCCGCCAAAATTTTTTTCCAACGCTCGTTTTAACGGCTAAAATTTTTTCTCCGTAAATCCGCTGGAAAACTATTAAATCCGCCGGAAAATAAATAATTTTATGTTTTCAAAGCACACATGATTTTATGTTTTCAAAATAATAAACGCATAAGGATGCCAAACATGTTTTTATTTCATATTAAAAATATACATAAAATGACAAATAAAATAAACTAAAAACTAAAGTTAAAAAAAAAAAGAAAGTGAATCCCAACGGCCCTGCAATCATTGGTCTGTATGCAATTTAGATTGTCAAGTTAAACATGCATAGTGTGAACTTGATTGTTGCTGGAATTTTATGTTTCTTTATTTGTAAAATTTCATATTTTAGAGATTATTAAACTATCATTTTGAATAAAAACGATGGTTCTATTTATGCATAGAAAAAAACTGATTTTTTTATTACAAGCTAAAAGCTAGCAATCTACGATTTTTTTTCTATATTCATTTTACATCTCATCTTAGAGTGCATTAGTAATCCTATGGACACTTAACGGGAAAAAGTCTTAAATAATCCCCCAAAAATTTGTATATGGCCAATTTAGTCTCTAAGTATTATATTTCTCCATTTTTTTCAATTGTACAAAATTGATCCCATGTAGTCCCTCAAGGACTAAATTATGATGGATTTTGCAAAATCCAGGAACTAAATTGAAATGAATTTTTTAAAATCGAGGAAATAAATTTAGACAATTTCGTATCACAATTTTGGTCAATTTATACTTGAGGGGCCATTTGAGATCTTTGTATAGTAGAGAAATTAAATAGAAAAAACAAGATACTTTAGGACTTCATTGATCGCATACAAATACTCGGGGGACAAATTTGAATTTTTGCTTAACCCTTAATTGTCATGCATCGATATGCCAAAAAGGTTAAATCATCTTCAACAAAATTTTAGCTAGTAACATGCCAAGAAAAAGCCAAAAGTTGTTATCGCTCCAATAAATTAATAATGCCATTAAAATAGCAGTTAGAATTGCACTGAGATCTTGAACGATATCATATTTTTAAATAGATATTGACCATGATCAAACTTTCAAATAGAGATGACCGATGTGATCACTATTGTTGTTCAATATCACTACCGGGACAAGTAAAATGATCAATGAAGGGAGCACAAAAAGTATCATTATAGAGAAGGAATTCATAAAAACTCTCTACAACAACAACAACATCAACAACATCAAGCACTACATGAATCCTTTTTTCTCCACTTTGTCATGTTAAAAGTCAAATTCTCATTTAAATCTAATAAAGAAACATCATTTCTAATATTTTATAACCAAGTCTTTTTAGGTCTACCTACACCTTTCTTAACACAAGTCAAACTTAATACCTCTACTTTTCTAATTGGGTCATCGGAAGGTTGTCATTTTATGTGACCAAACAATCTAAGGTGACTCTCTCTAATCTTATCTTGAATTGGAGCTACTCCAACCTTTTCATTTATAAGCTCTTTCGTATCCTATCTCTACGGGTAAAGCCACTCATCTACCTGAGCATCCTCAACTCTGCAACACTTAACTTAGTATTATGCTTCTCTTTTAGTGGCCAATATTCGGCACCATAAAGCATTGCAGGTCTCATCACCATCTTATAGAATTTTCCCTTAAGTTTGAGGGGGACTTTTCTATCACACAACAAGCCCGATGCTTTCTTTCACTTCCACCATCCAATTTGAATTCTGCTAATAAACAACTGATAAGTTTACTTTCAACTCCCTCTCTAGTCTTATCATCAAGAAGAATATCATAAGCAAAAAACATACACCAAGGTACATCCTCTTGCAAATGTCTAGTGAGAACATCCATGACTAAAGCAAAAAGATATGGGCTTAAGGTTGATCCTTGATGTAATCCAACCGAAATAGAAAAATACTTGGTCAAACCACCTTGTGTTTGAACACTAGTAATAGCTACTACATACATATCTTTAATGATTTGAATATAAGCATTATTAACTTCTTTCTTTTCAAGAACTCTCTATAGCACTTATCTTGGGACTTTATCATACGCTTTCTCTAAATCAATAGATATCATATGTAGATCCTCCTTACTCTCTCTATATTTCTCCATCAAACCTCTCAATAAATGCATGGCTTCCATAGTAGACCTACCGGGCATGAATTTTATTTTCTAATCAATGCTTTGACCACATAGATGTTGTAGCATATTCCCTTATCTTTTTTATGATAAATTTTATTTTCTAAATTCTTCTATTTATTCCTTGACCTGAAGTTCTAATCAGTTGTTTTCAATTAACATTCTGTTGTTATTAATGTTAGACCTTCTAGCCTTCTTATACCAGAGTAATGTACTAGCACAAGTAAACAATTGAAAAATATTTAATGCTAACACTGGTGGTTACATATTTTTCTTTGCCGATTATATCCTATAACATAATTTCTCTTACATGTAGATGTCGCAAGAATTTTGTTGCTTCATGCTAGCAAAAAATCATTTTTTTCTCTTTTTAATGTATTGCAATACATTGAAAAATATTTATTTTTTATCTTTCATCTTAATTTCAAGTTTGCATCATATTAATTGGTACTAAAGATGGAAGAGTCAAAGAATATGGAATATAAAAAAGATAAGAAGTACACAGTTCTATCTTTTGTTGAGATTTTATTTTTTCCTCTATCATGAAACTTCTTAATGGGTTGTATAGTTCATATTACATTTTTTAAATGATTTGATGATGGGGACATCAGATCGTGCAAAGGAAAATAACATCATGTAAAGTAGTAGCTTTAAACGTAAATCCCTAATCTACCAATAAGATTAGAAAACAATGAAGTGCACTCAATTCCCTATTTTTACTAAGCTTGACAGAATCGGGCAAACACGCCCTTCATGACTACAATCAAATCACAAGAAAGGATTAGACTTAAGAAATACGAGAAAAAGAAAATTAGAAAACCTTCGTCAAGGATCGGTTGCAATCCTCCACTCGACGATCTCAAGTTGCTCTTCAATAACTTCAACTAAGGTGTCTAAGATGCGCTCTATGCCCCGACTTCAAGGAGACCTACTTTCTCTTGTCCACAAGCAGCCATCACCTTGTGGACAATTTACCCAGAAGTAGGAACTCAAGCAGAAGTACTTACCTCCCTCATACTTTGCCCGACTATTGGATAGGTGGAATAAGTTGACTCAAGGCAACAAACTAGTTAAGGAGTAAATCGCCTCCTTCAATGACTTCCTGATTTGCTACAAGGGGGAGACCTCTACCACCCCCGCATAGATCTTGTTTATGTTTCGAACCGGGTTGCGAGAGAATCTTCACAATGAGTTGTTTGCCCAGAATGTGACTATAATGGAGAATGCCTACAGCCTAGTGCTTGATTTAGAGGAGACCTATTCACAGCACATGAGCCGTTCAACACAACTCTAGGTCCTCCTACAGACCACCTGGTAGTTCCACTCCTCATCACACTTCTGCTACCCAACCCACTTCTGGGAGCACGACCCGACCACCCACAGGTCCTCCTGCACCTCGACCTGATTTCAGGAATAAACCTCTCACCCCGGATACCCCTCGGTCCAGTCCTGGGACCAAGTGCTTTTGATTCCAAGGTTATGGGCATATCGCTTCTCAGTGCTCTAGTCCCTATAAAGTCTCGATTATCGAGGAGATTACTGAGGACAATCTCGAGCACGAGGTTGATCAGATCCACTAGGTCGAGGATGAAGGCGAGTACTTCGAGGTGGATGACAACATTATGGTCCTCCAATGCCTTCAGAAATTGGATACCTCTCACATTTGCATGTGAGATATGCGCTAACACACCCGACACCCACGGATGACTGGCGTAGGACCGCAATTTTTCACACCTACACTAAAATTAAAGACAAGAACTATAAGGTCATCGTGGATAGTGGTAGCTGCATAAATGTTGTTTCTTCCAGCATGGTATACAAGTTGGGTCTTTTTATTGTTCCTCACCCCAACTAGTATAAGGTAGCATGAGTCAACTTCACTGCCTTGGAGGTGAAGGAATGAAGCATCGTACCTATATCCTTTCATGATTACAAGGAGAACGTTTGGTGTGATGTGCTGATTATAAATGTTGGACAAATTCTTTTGGGTTGCCCCTGGATCTAATGTCCACATTTTTGGGCATTCGAACACCTGCGTATTCGAACATACGGGTAAAAAGATCAAGTTTTTGCCATCACAGCCCCAGGTTACGAATGACTCAAAATCTAACTCCATTAAGTCCAAGAAAGGACTGAATCTTGTCACCATCAAGGTTTTGGATGCTGAGGTTGCTCAAGGCGCACCTCTATAAGCCTTAGTGGGTTGTGAGATTCCCGCCGAATCTGACGAACTTGTTCCTCATAAAGTCCAACCCATTTTGGGACAGTATGCTGATGTATTTCCCGATGATCTCCCAAATCAGTTACCTCCACTTAGAGACATTCAGCATGCCATAGACTTCGTCCCTAGAGCATCCCTCCCGAACCTGCCACACTATTGCATGAACCCCACGGAACATGTTGAGCTTAAGAGGCAAGTCGATGAGTTATTGCAACGAGGTTTCATTCAGGAGAGTCTTAGTCCCTACACGGTGTTGGCCCTTCTTACACCGAAGAAGGACAGATCTTGGAGAATGAGTGTTGATAGCCTTGTTATTAACAAAATCATCATCAATTATCATTTTTCTATTCCGAGGCTGGACGATATGCTCGATATGATGACGGGTGCCACATTATTCTCCAAAATGGATCTTAAGAGTAGGTACCACCAGATCTGTATCTGACCTAGAGATGAGTGGAAAACTTCCTTCAAGACCAATGATGGTCTTTACGAGTGGTTAGTCATGCCTTTTGAGTTAAGTAACGCCCTGAGTACCTTCATGAGGATCATGACTCATGTGCGGCGCCCATTTATGGGAAATTTTTTCGTCGTCTACTTTGATGACATTCTTATTTACAGTCAGTCGATTAGCTAGCACTTGGGCCACATAAGACAAGTTTGTGAGGTCTTAAGGAAGGAACAACTTTATGCTAATCCTAAGAAATGTACCTTCCTTATAGATCGCATCATCTTTTTGGGCTTCATCGTTTATGCCTGTTTGATTGAAAAATATAGTTTTGAAAAAAATCAATTTTCTTTGGGAATATTTAATCTTAAATTTTGAAATATAACACGTCATTAAGAACAATATATCGCCTTGAAAGACGAACGTATCGTTCCCTAACGGGTTCAAATTTCAGAAATATAATCTTATCCGAATTATTGTAGTCAAATTCAAAGGGAGAATTACATTCGATCCCGGAAGATCAAAATAGAATTTAACCAATTATTTTGATTATTCTAATTCGGATAAAAGATCAATAATTTCATAATCGAAATCACGATAATAATTGATATATCTCTCCAAAGAAAGAAGATATCAATTATTATGGATCGTTCGAAAATGACGATAATGATCGTCGGGTTTGATTTTCCCAAGAAAATTAATTGGAGATTTTGAAAAAATTGCTTTTGAAAAATTAGGTCTGGGTTTCTAAATCTCCTACGAGCGCAAGCCCTCGTAGTTAATTACATCATAAGAAATAAGAATTTCTTATAAATACTCTCGGTTAAAATAGCGGTATAGATTTTATTTAAGATTTTCAAGGCTCGATATCAAAGGAGGTAAGGATTGGAATTTCAAGAGGGATTGATTTAAGATTAAACACTTATTTTTAGAGTCAAATGAAGAAGGGTAGGAGGCACTTGGGATTATGAAACAATTCAGAAGTGCCCTAGTCTATCCTAAGTGTTGGGCTTGAATTAGATTGAAAATATATTTTTAAGTTCAAGTGATTGATTTTATTAGAAATTTGGGACTCGGTTTCCGGAGGTTGAGGTCTTATAGCCCTAGCTAGCCTCAGAACTTAAGTCTAAATTAGGTACTAAAAAGTGACTCAACCTAGCTAATGCAATGCAAATCTGGACTTACCCCGGCCTGGATTGGGGAGCCAGCTAACCTCTTAGTCGATTTAAAATAGATAAATCTGGTCTTTTATGAAAGAGTGGTAGGAACATTTTGTTTAAAGTTTTGGAGAGTTGAGGCCGACATCTAGAGATTTTTCTAATTGGCCCCTTTGACTTATGTTGGGTACAAAATGTTAAGGACTAATGCAATTAAAATTTTGACTCTTTTAAATATGTTTCTAATGCAATGCATGCTAGTTAACAACCTCATATCAAATATGCTTGAAAGTTAAAAACAGGCTTAGAAAATAATTTTTTAGAAGACTGAGCTTCCCCAGGTCCGGCACATCGTCCTCATAGGTTAGACTATCCGGACTCTACCCGCAGGCGTGGAAGGGTCTAAAGTAAGGAGAGAAGAAATGCAGAAATATGCATGCGACCCCGGGGTCGATCCCCGGCTAATTCCCTGAATTAATTATCTTTCTATGTTATTAAGACTCGCTAAAATATTAAATTTTAAAATTATGAGTATAAGAGTTTTCACACCCTTACGAGTCTCATGAGTCCAGGCAAAAACAAAAGCGGCATACAAACGCCAAGAAACTACAAAAAGCAGGTAGTTCTATACGCAATCACATCAAACATCAATTAAATTAATATTCAAACTGAAAGTCCATAGGCAAAGTTGCCTTGCTTATTACAAATCAGGGTCTGCAGAAAGTAAAGTGGCCGTGCACCACTACCAACAACCCGAATTTCTAATCCTAAGACTCAAGTGACTTGAGAATGGGTCTTCTCGTCATCCACTTCTTTGTCTTCTCGTGAACTTCTTGATCCGTCGGTTCAGGATATCCAAATGAAAAGAAACTCCCTCTTGAATGGGGTGTTATCTTTTCTCTTTGGATATTCTCCAAGTCATCCAAATTTGAAGTTCCAAATGGATAGAGACTCTCCCCTTAGGGATGTCCCTTCCTCTTTGGATTTAAAATTGGATGTTTTAAAATCCCATTCTCAAGGTACTTTAAAGTACAACTCAAATCAAATCAAATTTACATTAATCAAAAATAAAGAAATCTAGACTCGATCCTACAGGGTTATCCTAATAATCAGCAGATATATATCATCCCAAGCAGTTAATATTCAATCTCAAGCAGTTAATACTCAATCTCAAGCATTTAATATTTGAAATTTAAAATGCTTAATTACTCACAACATAGAGTACAGAAAAGTAAGTAAATAAACACATCAATTCTAAGCTAGTAACCAGCATGCAGTGAAAGCTCGAAAACCCGGCACAACGAAAAAGTTAACACCGGCCTAGCCAAAAACTAGAGTTGGTTGTCTTAGCAAATCATCTAAAGTGTGTGAGGTAGGCCGTGTGGTTTGGATATGTCCTATGGAGGGCAATTTATTAAAGTTGTTTGAAGTTCTGGTTGGTTGAAAGACTTGAGGGAATATTTAAATTTGAGTTCAAATATTAATGATTTAAAATTGATTTTAAGATTGATTTCTAATTTTAAGATTGAATAAATATTTCTGGAGTTTTAGAGTGATTTTCAAGTTTTGGGAATCTTCTGGATTATTCTAATTATTTAATCAAGGGGTCAAAAATTGACTTTTCAATTAAGAGTATTTTCTAGAAATTTAATATTTTATTAAAATATTAGACCTTAATACGATCAGTTTGACTGTAAGTATATTGAAATTAGATTTTTCTACAATTAGTTATGAAGGTTTGAAGTTTTGAACTAATTTGACCTAGGTTTGACCAATTTGTTGACTTTTTGATTTTGACTGATTTTGGGAGGTTTGAATTTTTTAATAAATACTAGACTTTATTTTGAGTTGAATGCCTTTGAGTTTGGTCAATTTGGAGTTTTCTAGAGTTAGTTATGATTTTTTTCAAGTTTGAGTATTTATTGAATTTATTTAATTATTTAATTAAAAGGATTTTCTTGATTTTGCTCCAAATGAATCCCAAACTTCTTGAAATCAACTCCAAAGGCCAGGATTGACCCAAGAAGAGATTCCCAAGTGTTTGAGAAAATTTTGGAATTTTAAATTATTTTTAATTAATTATTTAAATTAAATATTTGGTTTCAATTAAAATTAAATTAAGGTTTGATTTGATGTCACATCAAAGGGGTTTTAATTTTCACTGATTAAGGTTTGAATTATGGTCAATTTTAGATCTTGTTTGTATTTTTCAGATTTAAATTTGAATTTATTATAATTTTTGGAAGTTTTAAAACTCAATTAAAGGGTTAACATTGACTTGTTTAATTTTTTGACCTAATGAGCTCCAAATTAGGTGAAATTTGAACCTAAGGTGTAAAATGTCACTATGTTTAAGTTTCACCCCTATTGGGTGTGTGTTGAATTTCCTAGGAGTTTTCTAAATTAACTAGACCTTGTCCTTAATTATTTTTCCTAGATGACACAAGTCTTCAATTGGGTTTGAATCTTTGTTCATCTAACCCTTACACTAAATTACACATACTAAAGAAATTAGGAAGCCTAATTCTACTAATTTGGAGAGTTATGAATTTTCAAAGTTTTGGGTCAAAATCTGACAAAAAACTTTTAAATTTTAATTCACTAAAATCCAGCCATTAGAATGGGATAAAATTTTTATGGCATATATACAACACAACATAGTATACCCTGTCCAAATTTGAGAACAATCAGATCATTGGATTGAGAGTTATCAAAGAAATTTAATTTTCATTAAATCCTTAATAACTCTGTATACAGTGATCAAATTTTGTTAAGCTAAATTTGAAACTAATCTTGGGCTCAAGACGGTTCCAACGAGCCCAAGAACACCAAATTTGGACTTAAAATGAATTGTTGGTGAATTTTTGAAGTTCTAGGCATTATTCTGATTTTTGTTTTGAATTTTCTTGTCAAATTGACCGCGGAATGGCTGCGCCCAATGAGAACGCTCCACGTGGCAGCCTGGCCCGCCACTTAACCACGTAAGCACCCGTGTTCACCCGGTATGGCCAGATCTGGGCCGTCCGATCACGCCGAAGGCGCGATCGGACGTTCAGCGTGATCGGACGGCTCTGGTTGAACCAGAGCTAAATGCCCATAACTTTCAAAATACTCAACAAAATTACATGAAATTTGAACTGTAGCTACAGGGAAACATAATCTAAAAATGCCTGAAGTTTGGAGGCTTCATGCATTGTAGATTTGCTACAATTTCAATTTGAAATTTAAACTTAAAATGAGTATAACTTACAATCCAACCGTCGGATGTTCGACTTATTAGGCTTGTTGGAAAGCTGCTAAGATCCTCTTCAACTTTGTAGAAGACCTCAGGAGCTGAATCGACTTGGATCGAAAGTTATATTTAAAACTCCTCTTTCTCTATCTAGGTTCCTCTCTCTTCACCAATTGGGCTTTGGAGGCTTGGATCTTGTGGGGAAAGACTTGGAAAAGCTAGGGAAATATCTGGAGGAGGTTTTTTTGAGGGTTTTGATGGCTGTGATAGCTATGGAAAGAGGGATTGAATTAATTAGAGAATTTTCATTAGAATTCACTTAATTAAGATATTTTTGCTCTATTCACTTGTCCCTAGGTTAAATGGATGGCTATGATCAACTAAGGGAGTGTCTATGATCAAGTCATCTGTCCAAGGAATTGATGGGAGCAGGTGGATCAAAGGACAAGGGGTACATGAGGTAGAAAAACTCATTTTTGCCTCTTATGGACATGTGGGATGATGGGAGCCATTGGATCATGATCCAAAGGCTAGGATCGGCCCTAAGAAGCTTCTAGAGTCTATCCAAATGGCTAGAGTAATTTGAGTTAAAATGGATTAAGTTTAAGAGAGTTTTTAAGCAAAGTTGACCACTCCAAAGCCCATGTTGACTATTTGACCAGTCAACATGCCACATGGGCTTGTGAGTTGGCATGCAAGGAAGTTGTTTGAGCTAGTGGATTGAACTTGGAGAGGTTTGATGATTAAAATTTGAGGTTTGAAGGCATGAAAGGGAATTTGAATTAGTTTAACCAAATTTAAAAAAAATTGACTTGGTCAAAATGACCATGATTTGATTAGCGAAAATTTAGATCATGATTATGCTATAATTTGGAGTTAATTTGAAGCTTGAAAGGGGTTTAGATGGTTTGAATAGGTTAAAATAACCTATTTAAACATTAAAGGGCATTTAGGTCAACCTAGGTTGACTTGGTCAACCAGGTTGACTCGAGACCCGAATTTGGGCTCAACAAATTTGGTTTGATATTTTGAGTCTATTGGAGGTGGTTCTATGGTTTGAAAAGGTCAATTTGGTCAAAATGCCTATTTTGACCTTAAAGGGCTTATTTTGGTCAACCATGGTTGACTTGGTCAACCAGGTTGACCCAGGGTCAGGGATAAAGCTCAACAAGTTTAAAATGATATTTGAAAACCCATAGAAATGATTTCATGGCTTAGATAGGTCGTTTGAGTCAAAACACCCGTTTGGACCCTTAAAGGGCCTCTTAGGTCAACTCAGTTGACTTGGTCAACCAAGTTAACCCAGGGCCTGAGAATGGGTCCGATAGGTTTGGTTTGATATTTAAAACTTGCTGGAGGTGGTTGCATTTAATTTGGAGGTCGTTCGGTCTGAAATCAACATTTAAATTCCTCAGGGGTATTTTGGTAATTTTAACCCCTGGTTAACTGGGGGTTGAAATAAATCTACCAAAGTGCAGTTTAATATTCAATGGGTCATAATTAAGGGTTTGGAAGTGATTAGAGGCTTTGGAGAAAGCTCCAAGGTCAAAATCTTCTTAATGCCAAGTCCAGTGGCATGGGCTGTAAATATCTGAAGGTTTTACAGCCTTTGAATTTTGATTTAAATTATGGGGTTAGAGACCTCAGAATGAGCTCAAATTTAAAGGGTAGCATCTAGAGACATGTCCCATCAGCATACAACTAATAGACCCAGAATCAGAGGTCATTAGGTTGGGTTTCAAAGTGTTTGAAAATTCATTGGAAAAGGCCTTTAGGACAAGACTTCTAGACTTTGGATTTGAATCTGGATTTTGGATTTTCATTGAGGCTTGAATTGAATTTAGATCTGGATTGACTTGGGGTTAGGATTGATCTGGAATCTGGATGGATCCTTAATGACCTCATACAAAAATGAGGTCAACAAAGCCCAGGGGATTTCCGCAGACCCCGAGACGGTGAGGGTCATTGTTAAATGGCTTGTCCCTCATAACATTCGGGAAGTCCACAGCTTCCACAGATTAGCCACCTTCTATAGGAGATTTATTCAAAATTTTAGCACTATCGTATCTCCTATCACTGATTGCTTAAAGAATGATGATTTCCACTGGACCCCAACGGCCACCAAAACTTTTGATGAGATCAAGCAAAAGATGGTGGAAATCCCAGTGATGAGACTTACTGATTTCTCCAAAGTCTTTGAAGTAACCTGTGACGCTTCGGGGGTTGGAATTGGAGGAGTTCTCTCACAGGAAGGTCACCCAGTAGCCTATTTTAGTGAAAACCTTAATGATATTCAGCATCGCTATTTCACGTATGACAAAGAGTTTTACGCTATGATCCAATCTCTTCGTTATTGGTGACACTACTTGCTCCCGCAAGAGTCTATCATTTTCTCGGATCCTGAAGCTCTGAGTTATATCAACTCCGAAAAGAAATTAAATGCACGCTACGGTCGATGGGTCAAGTTCCTTCAAGAGTACACTTATACCCTTAGACATAAAGCGGGAGTTGAAAATATAGTTGTCGATGCTCTCAGTCGTCCTATGATGACTACTACTATCATGAGAGCAGAAGTCGTGGGATTTGACCAAGTAAAGAGGGACTATTTGGAATGCTCCGACTTCAAAGATACCTACTCTCTCTTATCCACAGGCAGCACACGCCTTGTGGATGATTTCCTATTGGAGGTGGTTATCTTTTCAAAGCCCAAAGGCTTTGTATCCTTAGCACCTCCCTTGGAGAATTTCTTGTCTAGGAACTCTACGCTAGAGACCTCGCTGGGCACTTCGGTTGGGACAAAACTATTGAAGTTATGGAGTATCACTTCTATTGGCCCAGCCTGAAGAGAGATGTCGGTCGGATGGTCAGTCGATGTCACACCTGCTAACTGGCCAAGCAAAACATGGGTATGTACACTCCTCTACATGTCCCCAGTTGTTATTGGTAGGAAGTTAACATGCACTTTATCTTAGGCCTACCCAAGCCACTCCGTAGGAACGACATCATTTGCATTGTAGTTGATCGGTTCTCCAAAATGGCTCATTTTCTTTCTTGCTCCAAAACATCCGACATTTACACATTGGGAAGTCATACATCAATGAGGTCATACATTTACATGGTTTACCCAAAACCATTATATCGGATCGGGATGTGAAATTCACCAACTATTTTTGAAAAACCCTGTGAATGAAAATGGGTACTAAATTGCAATTTTTCACTGCCTTTCACCCACAGATGGATGGCCAGACCAAGGTAGTTAAAAGGAGTTTGGGTAATCTGTTGCGGTCTTTGATTTGAGAAAACATTAAGGAATGGGATTCCATTTTGCCTACTGATGAGTTTGCTTATAATAATTCTATTAACCGAACCAAGGGCCTAAGTCCTTCTGAAATTGTATACGGGTTCAAACCTAGACAACGGCTAGACTTTATACCCATGTGTTCTAGGTATAGGATTTCTGAGTATGCATCATCATTTGCATACCATTTGCATGAACTTCATAAGGAAATTGCACAACAAATTAAAAAGAGCAATAATGAATACAAACTATATGCGGATTTAAAATGGGTCCCTCATTTTTCTAGTCTGTGTTTTCTATTTTCTGTAGTTTATCTTGTGGTTTGTTTTAGTTTCTGTTGTGTTGTTTACTTTTTCTTTTGTGTGTCTAGGACCCTCTTTTTGTGATGACAAAAGGGGGAGTAGGATGTGATAGGAAAAGTTGATGTGCTTGTAACTTTGAAATTTTAATGAACTGTTGTTTTTACTGAGCTTTTCCTACTTGTGTTTGCCATCATCAAAAAGGGGGAGATTGTTGCAAATCTATTTTCATGACTTATGTTTTGATGATTGACAAACACTATTGATTCTCTTGGACTGCTTGTTATTTCTAACTTTTCAGGAATCGAAGATCGGACGAACAAACGAAGCCAGTTCAAGATTGCGTAGGTCTAGGGTTGAGTCAGTCTATACTTTATTTTTCTCTTCTTGAGTCTATTTGTAATTGTCAAAGAGACTGATGCTAAGTAACCCTACACACACACACTTGAGAGACTTATAATTTTTGTTTTTACTCATATCGGCCAAGACGATATTTACATCGTCCTGGAAGACCAGGCTTAAAACAGAAAGTCTAAATAAGGATTTTTAATTAAGGCAGCCGTCATTAACAGATCATCCTGGACGATACGTGTATCGGCCAGGACGATAAGATCAAAATAGAAAGAAGTTGCCGCCATAGACAATTAAGGTATACTGTATTTTTTAATAATCGGCCAGGACGATCAATGATCGTCCTGGACGATATTCACAAATTATGCCTTAATTGATCAGGAAATCAATGGAGTAATTAAGGATGATTGATACGATCATATCGTCCTGGACGATTGCAGTATCTGCCAGGACGATTTATTCAAAAACCTTGGTTACTTCAGAATGATAAATATCGGCCAGCTCGAATTCAGGGAGATGCTCTGGACGATTTTCCCCTGATTTGAACTGATCGGCCGGGACGATCGTGAGATCGGCCTGGACGATCAAGCCAATTTTAAATCATCCAGTTTGCATTCAGGGCGATGCTCTGGCCGATCTTCTAAGATTTGTACTGATCGGCCAGGCCGATGTCCATATCGGCCTGGACGATATTGTCGATAACTTGCAATTAATGAGCTCCTTTGAAGCTCTTCTATTTAAGAGCTCTTGTTCAACGTTTTGAACAATCTTTTGCTGCTGCCTTGGCCTGAGAAGACCTTGAGGAGAGAAAGGAGAGAGGGAGAGAGAGAGGATATTGTGAGGGGGAGCTTGTGAGGGAATTCACAAGGGTGCTTCAAGGATCGCTCTGCTTCTTCGTCTAGAGTTTCTTGTCCGTGGAAAGGTCGGTAGAGGTAATGTTTTCAGCACTAGATTGTGGTTCTCTGCCAGCTTCAGGATGAAGCAAAAGGAGATAGGTTCTCTGCCTTGCCGGGGTGGCAAAAAGGACTACTTTGTTAGGGCTTCTCCGCCTAGCCGTGGGGGCTAAAGGAGAGACACATTTTGAAGTGCAATACTTGGAGGGTGCCTCCAAGAAGTGGACGTAGGTCAAGTTGACTGAACCACTATAAATTTATGTGTTATTGTTTTCTTGCTTCCGTACTTTTATTTCCGCATTATTTTTGTCTTGTGGTGTGATTTAGTTTTGGTTTGTGATCTTATTGCTTTTATTGAAAAGAATTTTTAAAAATACCAATTCACCACCCTTCTTGGTTAGCTTGGGCCAATTCTATAGGGCTTAACATCCCTAACGAACTTTCACTCTTGAATTTTTAACCTAAGATCTTCACCTCCATGTGAAGAGTAAAGGGTTATTCAAAAATTTTTTGGAGTGACATGCTCCATAAATATGGAGAAGATCCGAAGAAAATTCGGAGTGTGTAATCAGACGACAAATATTGATCCCCTCGATCATAAAGCCTTCGTTCAGTATTAAAGTACCTTAATAATATCAAAATTCAACAATCGATATCTACCTATCTCTCTCTCTCTCTAGAGAGAGAGAGTGAGAGATAGATAGAGAGATATAAAGATGTTAAAACTAAAAAAACCCTTGTTAAAATTTCAATATAGCATTTTCTACCCTTGAGCTAGGGAGAGAAAGAAAGATAGAAAGAAGAGGAGTTTCACCGTTCATCATTTCATTTAATCATTCAGTCTCAATCAAATGCCCTAATACAAGGCTCCAACCCCTTATAAATAAACTAGGGAGTTAAACTTTAAGGAAATAAACACAATAATGTGTTCTTATAGCATATATAAGAGATATTTAAAACATGTTTAAATTAAATAGACATCAGGTTAACATTTAATTTAAAAATAAAGTGACAATCATATTTATCATGCATCAACCTCTAAGGGCATCTCCAACCAAAATCTCATTTTGCATTCCAAAATGCAGTGAAACCAAAAAGTGTCGTGATTCATCTCCAATCAAACGCCATTTTTCCCCCTAACCATCGCTCTCTTCTTTCGCGCATTTCTTCCGGAAGTTCGGTAGAGACCAAAAAATGGCGCAGATGAACAGTGCGACGCCAATATTGGCATCGCACTGTTCATCCCCGATCAAAAGGCGGAGGAAAAGGTGTTCGGTTGCGACGTTTGAGGGCCTCCATTCGATTGTTTGCCGAACGGTTGGAGATGGTTTAAGTACTTCCAAAATTAAAATTTCACACGTTCCGTTCTCAAACTTATTCACATTGAACAATTTTTAGTGTACTTACTATCTTGCATCCATTATTATTATTATTTAAATTCACAAAATACAATAATTTTAGTGAACATAATTATAAATTATCATGATGTGCAAACATAAATCTATTTTTTTATGTTTTTTTCTAATTTCTTTAATGTTAGTGAAGAATCAGGAAAACTTTAACAGTTTTTAAAATATATATAGTTGTGATTGTTTCATAGATATGAAAAATTATTGAAATCAATTGTAACATATTTTCTTGTATTTAGAGTTATCTTACATGTAGTGCTTTCATGTTTTATAAAGCCATATATCATCCATGAACATGGTGCACTTGGCTCCTCCACTATAGAGGGAAGCACCGAAAAGGAAAAAAGGAGAAAACACACAGCAGACCAGTTAAATCAAAATTATGACAGAAAATGAAAATAGCAGAGAAACGAGAGTAGAAATTTTCAGTTGTGATAGTATTCTATTAATCCTCATCATAACAATATTGCTACTACTTGAAGTGATATTACTACAGGTCTTTAACATCATCATAATCAGCATCATTGAATTTAGAAATATCTTAAACTTGCCATATTTTCTCTATTCAGTGAAGGTCAGTCAATAGATATTCCAAAGTAAAAACACAACCTTTTTTCATTTGATTAGTAAGTAACATGGTTGAACATCAGACATCACTATAAAATGAAAGGAGATTACTCTTTTCCCATGCCTTTCTTATAAAGAATCAATGGAAAAGAAAGAAGTCATAAAGACATACCCAAATGGCTAGATATTGCTCATGAGCTAAGCATTTGTCCAAATCAATTTTCGGATTAACAGATTATAAGCTTAGAACCAAACTCATTTCTTTTGATAAGATCACTGATATTCTTTAGGAAACAAGTAAAAAAAATATCGGAACAGAGAAACTTACTTTTTTTCTAAATTCCATGACTGTGGAAATGCATGACGCATCTGCAAACATGAAACAATTTAATAATCATAGAAGGCTATTAACAGATTTTTACAACAACACTACGTGATACAAGTTACACAAAATTATGATGACACATCATGGTAGTAAAACCTCAAAAAAAGGGGAAAAAAGGATCCAGGAGTAACCAAACAGAAGTATGATGTAAATTAGAAAAATGGATGCAGTACGGCTGAATGTAATCTGATAAAAGTTTGTTCATTATGTTTCTTATAGAGTTCGAGCCAAATTTGACTACGGCATAAGTTTTAAAATCTAGTCGAAGCTTGCATATTTATTTTCTTATGGAGTTCAGGTCCGAATCAACCTTAACTAACTCTACGTAGATACTAAGATTTAAATATATAGCATTATTATAGCTAGTTATGCTAATAAGTTGTTAAGCACATATGTCAAAAAGAAATAAAATTAGCTTTTAATCTATCAATAGCAGCTATTTGATTATTTTTTTAATAAGAAAAAAAATCAAAATGATCCATTGACTTTTTATGAAATATCAAAATAGTTCACGACCAAATAAAAGGTTTGGTACCTCAATTCCTTAAAAAAGGAACCAAAATAATTCCACTATGAGATTATTTTGATTCCTCTTTAAGGATTTGAAGGACCAAAATGACCTTTTAATTCAGTTGAGGACTATTTTGATCATTCATAAAAAAGTCAAGAGACTATTTTAGTCATTATCTCTTTTTTATCATACTTATATCTTATAAATGTGCATAATTTCTGAAGTTCATAAGATATAAAAAATAGATACAAGAACATAGAATAAGTAATTAAAAAAGAAGGTTAAGTCATTATTAAATGAGCATTTTATCCGAGTTACTTGTCGAACAATGAATTAGCATGACCACAAATATAAATGAATGAGTGGGTCAATGTTCAAAAATGTTCATTTAAATGTCCACATTTAACACCTTTAAAATTTTTAGAAACAAATATAAATAATCCTTATATCCACAAATATTAAGTCGTTCAGCAAGCATATTAGTTCACTGATAGCCCCATCTAGAATTCTTGAAGCAACAAACATCTTCAACCAAAATAAAGTGGCACTAATCATTGTTAACATGAAAATAACACGATGCTCACAGAGAGAGATTCAGGATCGCCAGCACTGGTACCAGCCACAAAAGGGTCAATCATATAATCAACCACCTATAATGGGGAAACAGAATAACTTGGTAAGCACATCACTAAAATTTCATTCAACATGAAAATAAAATTTTTAACATTGGAAACAGTAAAAAAGGGATAAGATAAGCCGATGTTTATTTAACTTCCCAAAAAGGTCCACACACCTCAGTTCCAAAGTGGCGTTTAAAGAACTGGCCCACGCTGAAAGGATAAAATAAAAGACATGTTCAAGTCATTATTAAAATCAAAATTTTACATCATTTTCAGCTGAATAATCAAATTATAAATTTTCAGAACATGGTTTTGATGCTCAATATATTAATCCTCCTTTCCGATATGTATGCTGCTTGAATTCTCACTCCAGAATCTTATTATATTCACTTATTGCTGCCATTACATTTCCCATCAATGAAATCTTTAATTTCTTTCAGGAGACCCAATTATCATGAATAAAGAGAACCAAAACAATCCAACCATGGGAGAATTTTAGAGTATGCAAGCTTCATTCTGACTGAATGAAAGAAATAATGTTAAGTGGTTTCAAATTGTGAAAAAAAAAATTTTTTTGAAAGAAAAAGGGAAACTCAACAAATTTATAAATATTCCACCAATTCCTAAAGATGGAAAGCCCATACTTAGGGATGAAAATGATTCTGCGATTATGAAATGGCTACAAAACTACAGGATATGGAAGTGGACCATAGATATTCCTAATAACAACAAATAAAGTTAAGGCAGTTGGGATACAAATCTACTTATAGATCAAAATGTTTCCCTTATGTATATGAGATCAAGACAAAACTGTCGACTACCAAAAAAGTAACAAGCCTATTATTGAATACTTCAACGCAAAGGAAAATTTTTAGTTGGATTTCAAGACTAAACTCAAATATCATGTAGAAAAAGATAGAATATTTAAATTCCTTGTAGGTCCTAACATAGAGTTTGACCAAGTTCATTTCTAAATCTTTGCAAAAGAAGTTCTAGCATCATTAAATTAAGATTTCTCCCTAGTAAGGGTTGAGAAAGGTAAAAAAAGACAATCATGTTGGAAGCGCCAAAAGCTTAGAAGGATCGACCATGAAGACACAAAAGGAAAAAAATTCAGGAAGAATGACTTATAGTCAATGAACAAACCCAGAATAAATGATTCATATCATAATTATTAGACAAGATTTGTGCTGTCTATCGACAACCTAACGCAATCATCCACTTTTCTCATCCAGGACTTGGGACTTGACAAACCAAGAATGAGGACAAAAAAATCCATCATAAAGACAACCTGATGAGGACATCGGAGATCAACGGCTACGAACTTGAGTTATTTATTTATGTGTTTTATGTGCTAGTTCATTTCATATTGTTGTTTTTCCCATTAAACCCTTACGGGTGGTCATGTATTGTTGTACCCTGAAGGGCATTTTAGTCTTTTATTTCTTTTCTTGTCTTGAGGCCTATTTATAGGCTAGTTGTTTTGTATTTTGGGATGATGAATGATTAATGAAAAATTTGATTTGCTTCTTCTTCTTCTTCTTGCATGAGAGCTAGAGAGAAGGGAGAGAGAGCTTGATGTGAGCAAGCGCAAGGCCCATCAGTCGTTGGAAGAGTCCATGGCTCGTGGTAATTTGTTCTTCTACCTTTGTTTTTCCCTCATCTCCTTTCCTCTCACCGCCCACCGTCTCCTTACAAGCCCATCCCCACCCGTGGCTTAATCCCTCACACCATTTCATCCACTAGCTTCCCCACTTCCAGTCCAACCACCATCAAGGCCCACCACAACCCGGCAGCAAAACCTTCTCCTCCCTTTGGCCGCCGGCCATCCTCATGATCCAAGCCGTTATAATGATTTCAATCATCATGATGACTCCTTAATTTAGATCTAGCATTAAAGGAAGGAGTTAGTTAGTGAGTTTTGAAATTCAAAATTAAAGGAAGGAGTTAGTGAGTTTTGAAATTCAAAACTTGAAATTCAAAACTTTCCTTATTTGTGAAATCTGAAAAAAAACAAGGAAAGTTTCCAAATTTGAAATCCAATGAAATTTAATTTGAGGAATCATTATTTTTCCCCCCAAATTACCCGAGCTTGTTTGGAAAGAATTGAAACCCTCATAATCACTCCTCCCTTTCTCCCCATGCCGCCGGCCCTACTAGGGCTCACCCCCACTAATCTTCAATCAATGCATTAATTGCCTATTAATTTGAAATCAAATTTCAAATTAGTTCCCTCCAAGATTACTCAAAATCTGAAATCAATTTCAGTTTTGAATTAAGCCCCACCTCTTTTCTTTCTTTATTTCTTTCCCATAATGATCCCCAATCAGCTCCTTATTTTGAATCAAATTAAATTCCTAATTGATTGGAATTCAACCTAGCCATTCCTGATTAAGAGTTTGGGCATGAATAGTATAGTTTTCCTGCAGCCATTGCCACCCCCTTCTCAGGCCTCTCCGCCCCCTTACATCCCATCTCTTTGGAGATTCCCGGTGGCTGTGTCCAAGATGCTACTGCAGACCAATCCTACTGTCCTGATTCCCGAGAGGCCACTCCTGCTGTCCAGGACCACTCCAACTTAGCCAACTATTATCCCGTCACCCAGGTTGCTATTTGGACTGTTGTTGGAAGTCTTTGTGTGACAAAATGGGGGTTCCAACCATCACCTGCTGTTGTCCACAAGTATCCAGCTACTTCCCTTTCAGCTTGGTGGCCTATTCTTGTTGCCCTACTGTCCAAGAAGTCAATGATCACCTTTCTAAATGTGTCCAAGCCTTGACGTTACTGATTGCTCCTCATCTAGTGCATTGGTGATCAAACCAGAAGATTCGAATTATCTAATTATTTGGGTAAACTCTCCCCCAAATCATTAAATCTCTTAGCCACTTTTCAATTGTGGTTTATAAATGATTCATGAAGATTCTCGTCAATCTCTCCGCTAAACCCTCTTAACTAGATAAGTTGAGTGAGGGATTTCCTTGCAGTGACTAGTCTTATTGTTAGTGTAGGGATTTTGTGTTGAAACCACTTATGCATGAATCATAGATTAAGTTGGCTATTGTTCAATCTTAACTTTCTATACATGTGGTTTAGCCTAAGCTTGTCTTACTATTCTTTGTGTTTTAATGCATCATTTAAATTCACCATTAAGATATAATTATTTGTTTTAGGAATATTAAGTGTGCAAATTCCTTAAAGCAATTCGTCCATGCAATTATGTTTCACATCACAACCTTAATGTAACTATTATAAGAAGGGGCATACCCAAAAAAAAAAATTATGGGAACTTCATGAAAAACCTCAAGGTTGTGGTGGAAAATATAAAGGAAACACGTCAAAGGATCTAACTCATTACACAAAACTGAGAGGGCTTAACACAAAAAGAAATCAACATCCTAAGAAATTAAGTTCTCAATAAAAATTCCCATAGCTAATCATTAAAATAAATAAATGTCTAATAGTATAAGGGATTTTATTGAAGCTAACACTCCTGCTATTTGGCCATTACGAGACTATAAAATAAGGCCACAAACTATCTGAACTCTCTGTCAAGCTAAGATTCAAAACTTGCATGGGATTTGTTAACAGGAGTGCTCAAAACTTGTTGATGATGAGTTCTTTGACGAGCATGCTTGTCTCAAATTTTTTAATATTTTCGATGTATCATTTAGCACACTTCTTATACACTATTTTACTCATTTTCTTTCATAAGCTCATTTGTATCCATGTTCTCAAAGGTGACAAGTTATAATTGAAGCGCACATAACAATGATCTTGTTCTTTGTTATTCGCAAATTTGTATGAGTTTATTTGTTTTGCCTTTTATTTTTCTAGCATTCCCTTTTTCATTGTTTAAAGTTTTTTGGGTAAATTTTAGGAACGCTTTTGCATCCATCCTCCCCTTTTTCCTACGAAGGGTAGCAAAAGTGGACCATCTTGACAAGCCACTAAAGGCAATGCTTTGGACCCCACCTCCTCCTTCCCATAACAGCCAAAAACACATCCCACTAAAACATTAAAGGTATTTAAGGGCATTTATGTGGCGTATTTGTACACAAAATCACATAAAATCTGTTGAAAATAGGTTCCTAGCATATCAAAATGACATGAATGAGTAACCTGTGATGAGCTCAAAGTCTCTCTCATTTATGCTCATTGTGGCATGGTATTTGTGAGAGAACGAGCAAAAAAGTGAGCAAGTGAGTGGGAAATAGAGAGCTGGAGGGAAAGAGACAAAAGAACATTCGGGTACTAAGTGCAAAAAAGAAAGAAACCTATGGGCAATGTGGAGATGGGCTTTTAAACTTAAAGAAACAAAACTACTAAAGGAGGCCATCAAACTACCTATGCACTTGCTGAACTTAGAACCCCAATCCCCCTCCTCTTTTAAATTTATAAATTTTTATATAAATAATGGGGATATATACATTCATACATATTTATGCATCACCACCAGCAGAAGACTACTTATTGAGAGCATCGAAAGATATGCCATTCACCCTTTTTTTCTTTTTTTAAATGGGGGCAAGCTATATACGATTTATTTACAATGTCAATGAGACATAATTGGATGGTATAGGGCATTGTTGCCTGTGTCCAACTATGATGTCATTTTATATATATTGTTGACCGTCTGAGTGACTATTGGGAACATTTAGGGTTTTGAAAGGGTGATCTAATCGATGATTCGGGTTAGGGCAATGAATTTGAACCATTGTCATTGTGCAGTGTCAAATTTGTTAGGCCATTAAAGATTTTGAATTCATGCATCGCATAGCATAGGAAGTTGCAGATTTTTAATAACCAACTTGATGCTAATGGCTGAAGACAATAAGTTACAAGTCTGGGCTAGGTTCATTGCCAAAATAACTTTTACGCTCTATGGTAAATTTCTTCTAATTTTTATTTATGGCTTGGAGTTAAATCTTACCACGCGAAATTATTTATGATAATATACATACAAGGAAAATAATTGTTTCTGGAGCTCAAGAAAGATGAGAAAAACTTTTAAAAAAGAAAAAATAAAAACCAAAAATATTGAAGAAAATTATTCAGATATCACTGGGTTAAAATTCAATGTGGCATGCCAAGAGAAAAACCAAAAAAAAAAAAACAATCTATATTTCTAAAAGCACGTACCACCAAACTATCATGAGAGACGTTACCTTTCTTGTACTCCTGTATCACACGCCTTTATGGAACTTCTTTTACCAGAATGCCACCATGACAATGGCTCCAATAGGATCTTCAACTGCAACAACAAATAATTGTAATGCAATTCATAGTGGGTGAGCAACCAATGAAGAAGAAATGGAAGCAAATTTTCACCCACTTTTCAGGAAGATCGTCTATGAAATGTATGAGTCATAGAAGAGATTTTATCTACAGCTACCTGATGTGGAGCCCTTCTGGTCAGATATTTTTGTAAATACGGAAAATGCACTAGCCAATATTGAATATCTTTACCAAAAATAGAAACGGGTGAAATCTAAGACACCTAAATGCATGCCAGTACAGTAGAACAAAATAAAGAGATATCACAATAGTTCAATAGCATGGGTGTGCTGAATACTGTACCAATAGTATACGAGCTAAAATTGGTTCATACAAATAAATTGAATATAGTAATGAGTCTATGTATAAGAAGCACATTTTTTATTGAGAACAGAAAAATGTAAGATCAGTTTTTTTTCATTTTCTAAAAAAAATTGCAAATGATAACTAGAGTTCTATTGCAAGTGAGTTAGCAAAACGAAGCTTTAATTGTGTGGAAAGGATATTGCTTTTGATTAGTGCGACTGGATTTGAAGGAATCTGACATGCCAAAATACTACAAATATCAGCTGTCGAAGATATCCATGAAGAGGAACAAAGCAAGAATGAAATGCCGTGCAGTTCTGAAGGAGAAAATTACCAATTGTGGCATCCCGTTCCTCACAACATAGCGCTTGTTTTGAGAAATAGGCTGTTCATATGACAGTAACTTCAAAAGTTGATTTTAAATCATCATATTCAACATTGAAGATGGATAGATGCACAAAAGAAACAACGGGAGAATCATTAACCATATATTAATTATTTAAGGCGATTTCATGAATCCCTATTCTATATTCATTTTGTTGGAGTTATACTGCGTGCTAACTCTAGTTTATATAAATTTTTGCTCAATTTTTTGTCAAGTTAGCTTTGAATTACTTTTGCCTATTGGCCTTTATAATCTTCTCTCAGTGACTCTGTATTTTTCATATTATCGCATCTTCTCTCCATCTTAATAACTTGCTAAGTTTATAATTTCATTGTTTCATCTTCAACATTGTTAATATTCAAACAACCTACGTCGATTTTAATCTCAGATAGTTTGTTCATCTTTCTGATATATTTATTTTTGGTATATCCTTCCTAATCTCTAGAACACATGCATTATAAAATTCTCATTTCTGCATGAACCAACATGGTAGTTACTTTTCCTCACAACATTCAAATCTGTAAGCAACTGCCATTTTATAAGATTGATCATTATGGCTTTGAAATTTTAGAGATGTCAAGTTATGAACAACTACAATAACCCGATGGGAAATCAAAATGAATGGCGTACAGGTTGGTTCAGGTTTACTACTAAACATAGATCCAACATTTTTTGGATTGTATTCGGATTTATTTGATAATTATGATCAAATAAAACTTTTAAGACATTATTTTATTTTATCAAATGTTCTGTTTAAGCTCTACGAGAGACACACTATACCAGTGCGCTTTTAACACTGTTATAGGGAGTCTTTACAGCTTTTTGCTCCCTGGCTTGTGTCTCCAGCCCCTTCACACTAGGGTCTTGAGCCAAGTCATGAGTAACCTTTCAAGTGAGGTTCACATCACTAGCAGGTCCTTGTGATTAACAACGGTAAATAGGGACTGATGCAGTAAACTATGCAAAGGCTGCAAGTAATGAACCAATGGTGAAGGTGACGACCCTTGCATGTGATCAATGATGTGACTGGAGTAAAGGACCTGCATTCTGGTAAAGCTTGTGGGAAAGGACTGTTAGACCAGTCCAATGTCCAGCCAGTCCACACGGGACCATCCCAACGCAATAGAGGCAGAATTTCCCAGCCTCGTGCGCATGCCACGAGATCAATGAGAGTTTTTTTAGATGGTTTTTTGAGGGAATCGGGAGAGAAATTTGAATGTAGGGACTGTTTAGGGATTTCCTTTTGATTTGTATGAATTAAATAGTTTGTTTTCCTAGGGCTAGGGCATCTTGAATTTGGCTGAAATTTGAAACCACTTAGATCAAGGTTTTCTTTGGGCTCTAGCGACGTCTAGAGATTTGGGAGAGATCGATCCTCCTCTCGAATAGAAGATCAATGATATCTTGCTGTTTTTTTCGTCCTCTAGTGAATTTCAAGTGATTTTCTCATATTTTCCTACAGTTTTCGCAAAACCTGCACTAAAGTTGTTGTTTTTCTTTCCTGAAATCCAGCAGTGTTATGGATATATAGTGGTTGTTTCATACCAAATTGGTATCAAAGCAGTTTTTGGGACCTTTGATAAGCTGTTTTAGTAAATTTTAGTAGATGTTTTTGGTATTTCAAAGAAAAAAGTTGCTAGTTTTTGAAGGTTGAAGTCTAGATTATTATTTCTACAAAAATCCTGGGATCAATGGTGGCCAAAAAAATGGATGTGTTGGAGGAATGCCTTGAAGTGGAGATTGGACAAATGAAATATGAAATTTCAAATCTCCAAACTCAAGTTTTAGATTTTAAAAAGGATGTTTCATCCATCCATTATAAGTTCAATTAAAAATTTTCCATCCTGGAGGAGATGGTGAAGAAACTGCTCGAGGGACAAACCAAAATATCGCAGTTGGAGGTGAGGGAGGGCGCCGACAGCCACGAAAGTGGGGAAAATCTGAAGCCAACCAGACAAAAGGAAAATCAAGTGGTAGAGATTTTGGAGGGAGCAAAAACAAATGCCTCCCCTAAGACCTATTCCTAGGGAGGAGTCCGATAGAGGGTATGTGGAGAGATGTGAGGGGGTTGGGCATGAGTGAAGTGATGTTGAATTTGAAAGAAGAGGGGCAGAATTGGAAAGACGAGGCCTTGATTTTGATCGAAGAGGTGTCGAATTTGAAAGATAAGGGGATAATTATGCCCAAAGGGGGACTGCATCTGAAAGGGGAGGAATTTGTGATGATATAAGAGGTGCATAATTGGAAAGGGAAAGGTGGAAAATTGAAGATGGGCTTGGGTATGAACTTAGAAGGGATGATTTGGACACTTGTGGGGGGGGGGGGACCACCTTCTCGGGGAAGAAGAAATTATGAAAGGAAAAGTGGGAACATATGTGATCTAAGGGTGGCGAGGCTAAAGATGCCTATTTTTGAGGGATAGGATGTCCATGGGTGGATCTATAAGATGGAAATATACTTTACTGTCAACAGGTTGATGGAGGGGGACAGATTGATGGCAGTTGGGATGTGTTTGGAAGGGAAAGCTTTAGCATGGTACCAGTGGAGGGATACATGACGACCAATAAGAACCTAGAGGGATTTTAAGGACTGCCTATTGGAACGTTCCCAAACTAGCAGGGGAGGGGACTTCTACGAATAGTTCTTCACTTTGTCAAAGAGGGGACAATGATGGAATATCGTGAGCAATTTGAGTACCTTGCCAATCGATTGGATTGGCTTCTAGAGTCTGTACTAAAGAAGAACATTATGAAGGGACTAAAACCAATGATCCACGTAGCAGTCAGAGTGATGAGATCTCGGGAGATGGGAGAGTATATGGAGCTAGCTCCGTTGGTGGAGGATCATACTGGAAAAAGGAACAAGAAGCAACAATTCAGGAGGCTCGTAAACAATGACCACCAACTTTTTGGCACCCAAGGAGCCAACACCGGGTACTCTTAGGGAGACTTCGAAGGAGAAGACTGTCGGAGGAAGACCTAGAGATAACTTCAAGAAACTCATAGAAATAGAATTATAGGAGAAGAGAGCGAAGGGGATCTCTTTCAGATGTAATGAGAGGTATACGCCAGGGCACAGGTGTAAGGATCGAACTCTTCAGGTTCTTACTGTTTGTGATGATGAAGGAATGTAGGAGGGTGTTGTTTTTTCACCTTGCAAACAAGGTGGATCTTTGGGAGGGGAGTATTGTTAGACCGGTCCATTGGACCAGTCAGGCCGGTCCACACGGGATTGGCTCAGCGCAACAGAGGCGGAATTTCTTTGCCTCCTGCGCATACCGCGCATGCCGCGAGATTAGTGGGAGCGTTTTTAGAGGGAATTAGGAGGAAAATTTGAATGTAGGGACTGTTTATAGTTTGTTTTCCTTGGGTTAGGGCATCTTAATTTGGCTAAAATTTGAGATCACTTAGATATAGGTTTTCTTTGGGCCCTAACGGCGTCTAGAGATTTGGGAGAGATCGATAATCCTCTCGAATAGAGGATCAATTATATCTTGCTATTTTTGTTCGTCCTCTAGTAAATTTCAAGTGATTTTCTCATATTTTTCTTATAGTTTTCGCAAAACCTGCACTATAGCTGCTTTTTTTTTTCTGAAATCCAGCAGTTTACTGGATTTATAGAGGTTATTTCCTACCACGGGCCGTACACATAAATCATACATGTCAATGGTGGAAAATGACGTGTGCCATGAAGAATGGTGGGGCGGCGCTATTTTCTTGGCACGGTTCGACACATCAAAATAGTACGCACTATTTGTGTCTTGCATGGGCAATGGCGCATGGCACAAATAGCACGCACTATTTTTTCTATTTGACGAAATATTTATGCCTAAATTTTGCTCTAATCAACCTATTATTTGTTATTTAATAGTGTATATATATATATATATATATATATATATATATATATATATATATATATATATATATATATATATATATATATATATATATATATATATATATATTGTACACCATATTTAAAATGGCGTAAAATGGTGTGTGCCGCACCATGCACTATATGTCATGGCTCCATGAGGAACTTTGCGTTGTTGTGCGTCATTCGCCATTGACAAGTATGCCAGAAACTTGGATTTCTAACAAATATCAACCTATTTTTTGTGGAAAAATATACTTGAAATGTGCAGCCTTTCAATGATGGACCTTAGTCACCACTTCTTGATTATTCCCTATAAGAATATTGTCGCCAACATAGACTACCAAGATAACAGACATTTTCAAGTTGTGTCTAAGTGATCTTTTGTGTTATCATGAAGGCTAGTCTCAGCAATAGCTTAGCAAAACTTATCAAATTATGAAAGAGGGCTTGTTTAAGCGCATAATTGGACCTATTAACCACTGGAGCTACTCCAACCTTTTACGTATATACTCATTTTGCATTCTATCTATAAGAGTGAAGCCACTCATCCACTTGTTCATCCTTTTCTCTGCAACACTTAACTAATTTTACACTTCTCATTTAATGGCCAACATTCTGCTTCATAAAACATTGTAGGTCTCATCACCATCTTATAGAATTTTCCCTTAAGTTTGAGGGATGCATTCCTATCACACAAAAGACCTGATGCATCCCGCCACTTCAACCATCCAACTTGAATTCTACTAATAATATCCCCATCTATTTCACCATCACTTTGAACAATAGACTTGATATATCTAAAACGTGCACTCTTATTAATGACTTGATCGCCCAAAGCCACAATCCTCCCACTATATCTATTACTGCTAAAATTACACTCCATTTATTCAGTTTTAGATCTGCTCAAACAAAAACCTTTAGACTCTAAGTTGACCTCTATAATTCAAGTTACCTTCAACTCCCTCCTAGTCTTACCAATGAAGGCAATGAACGCTAAGAAAAAAATCAAATCCTACGCTTTATGAAGAAAGATGAAGATGAACATACATATAATTACAATTAGATACAAACACTTGAAATAAGCATAGCAATACAAAAGATTGAAAATAAATATTTAGATAAGTCTTACGGTTACAAAAGGTGGTCTCAAATGGCACTTTTCATCAAAGCAAAAATCTTGAAGAGAAAAACCACATTAGGGCTTAAGGTTCAAAGACACTAATGCCTCAATAAGTGTAATCAATCATGCCAATAATCTTGCAAGCTCGAAGGTCATAATTACCTTTCAATCTGAGGGAATCTTTTACAGCACAATCTTTAACCCAAGAAAAACAACTAAAACCATGTTATTATAACCCAAAAGTACGGTTAAATTGAAGGGCATAATAAAAAATTCCATTTAACTCTTAAAGTATTCATTTAAAATAGCAAACATTACATTTTGTGCCCCGAGCTTGACATTAAAGAATCTAACAAATGCATTGGTAAAATGATTTCTTATTCTTTGTGAATCATTATCATCATCATAATTATCAGCCTTATCCCAATTATTTGAGCTTCGCATTATGAATCGTCATTTTTTATTCATTCTTATTGAGTGTTGTATGAGTTGTTAAACCTATTCTTATTAAATCATTTTAAGAAACTTCATATAACATTGGGTCAAAATAATTTTCTTCCTAATCCTTTAACATTAGTTTTATTAAGTCGTCTAATGAGTGTCTTTTATACCCTTTTTTGTATGTCCAAAGTACATAAAATTTCCTACAATCAACTTATCTTCAGTAGATATCACTCTAACATTTCTTTTGAACTACTCATTCATCATGTTATCCTTCTTGGTTTAGCCATACTATGTTGCACCGATACGGATATGGCGACACGGATATGACACGATACGAATAAGGGACATAAATTCTTAAAAATACAGGATACAAATACAACATTATAATATATAAATCATAGATAAAAATTAAGAAAGTAATGAAAGCGTAATATTTGAAATGAGAAATTTTTTTGAAAGCAACATTATTTGGCATTGTATCTTATAGTATGAAAATAAAAGTAAGCATTACTCTTATAAAATAAAAGTAAGCATTAAATCTGGCGGGGTTTGACCTACGCGGTCAGGTCGCGGAGTCAAAGGGATGCACCCTTGAGGGGAGTTTCCAGGGGCAGCGCCCCCAAAACAAAATTATTATTATAAGAGTTGTTTTAAATCTTTCTCTACCTTCTCGGTGCCGCTTAGTATTATTCGGTACCCCTCTGTATCGAGCGGTATCGAGCATTGATATTGAGCATGGTACAGAGCATTGAGGAGAGTTACTGAGCGGTACTGAGTTCCGGTACCGAGTGGTACTGAGTTCCAGTACCGAGCAGTACTGAGTTCCAGTATCGAGCGATACCGAGTACCGAGTCGCTCCGTCGATGAAGAACGAAGAAAACAAAGAATGAAGAAAACAAACCTTCACGAAGAAAATGAACCTTCGTTATTCACGTCGCCTTCACTATTCGCTTCGTCAAGCCGCTCCGTCGACAAAGGATGATCTTGTCGTCTTTAATGCTCGCATCATCAAGCCTCTTTGTAGATGAAGGATGATCCTGTCTGCTTCTATGCTCACATCGTTGAGCCGCTCCTTTGACTATAATGAAGAAGAGGAACACCTGTGCGAAAACGAAATACCTAGCTCACTGACATGTTTAAGCCACAAATGCGGATAGCCAAAATGCATAGGGTAAATTGCGGCTCCATTTTTTTTATTAATAGGACACGCGTACCTGATACGTGTGTTCGGTCAAATTTAAATAATATTTTAATTGGACACGGCAAAGCAGTATCCGACACATATCCGTGTCATATCGGAGGCGTATCCGATATAGTATGCCTCGTAAATAGGAGTATCCTTGCAACATAGGCCACATATATATCTTAAAGTTCTCATTTTTGTAATGCTCAACTTGCATCAAAAATATTTTTATAGCCCACAGTTCTGTATATGCACCCAGCATTGGCGAACAAGTTGCCATATTTTAGTGTTTAAAATGAGGACATTTACTTTCAAAGAAAATTTGATTCTAGCAAAGCAAGAGATGAGATTGTTCTTGATTTCACCATTGTATTTGCCCCTTGATCCCATATAAAACCATCTTCTGATGTACTTTTTATTTTCCCTCCAGCTCTATCTTGACATCAAATAGAGTGATCTTCAACCCATTTGTTTTAAGCTTATATGCAGCAGCAAGCCCATTGAAAATTATTTTTTTTATGGTCATACATAAGAAGTTTCACGAAAATTTATCAGCAATATAAAATAAAAATAAAAACTTATGCATTGGAAACAAAATACAGTAGGAAATCAGCCACAAATATAAAGCAAACAAGAGACACTTGTTTTCACTCCTTGCGCTACCACCTCGCCTCAAGGAAAATAAGTTCTTGGCCATATTTCTTCAATGCAACTTGGATGAATGGCCAGCATACCATGCAGTAAGAGCACAATAAAGCAACTTCCAGGAATGATTTTTTGATCACCACTCGTTATGATGATAACAAAAAATCATCCAGACATTTACTTTAAAAAGATATCCTTTGTGATAATCATAAAAACTAATAAATGTAGAAATTGATTAACAGGGCTGCGTTTCTTTCTTTTTTTTTTTTTGGGAAGATTTGGGCTTGGCCCGTATATTAAAACAAATAAACAGCTATTACAAGTAAAAAGGAAAAAGCTGTAACAAAAACGCTCCAAACAAAAGGGAGCAAGCTCACAGAGCTACAAAAACCAGCTCAATCTAAACCTGCACTAACAAAAATTAAAGTCCACAGGTGAATAATTAAAGCCATAGATCATATGGACTCAGAATAAATGTTGTAATAATCCGACTATATCCCTGGTTGCCAAAATTAGACCGTCCGAGGGATAACAAAGAGTTGTCATCATCGTCCAGCTGCGTTTCTTTTACTTCTCATTCTTTTTTATTAAGTCTGAGCTACAAAATAAAGGCCCAAAGTTTACCTGACAAAGCAACAATCTTACTTAAAAATTAAATATTAATGTCAATGTGTATATTAAGGAAATACAGGGATGGGTTTTACAAAACATGAATTTAATTTGTGAAATAGAAAATATGCAAAAACGACGAATCAGAAGAAATTGTAAAAGTATTGCCATAAATTGGAAGCAATACCAGCAATTAATTCAAAAAATCTTTACAAACAAATCCACCATTTTAGAGAATAAATACGAAAGCCAATATTGGCAAAATAGATAATAAGAACTCAAATAAATAGGCATAATTGATCTAAATGAGTTTTTGGAGCATTTGGAGCAGACCCGACTCCACCAACCACAACTGCTACTGATTTCATTGGATTTGCAGATCAAAGCTTTTAGAAAAACATTTAGGATGGATTTCTTATTTACACCATATAAAAAGCAAAGTAGCCTGATCTCATACTTAAAAAGAAGAATAAAACGATACACTAGTTTTAAAAACCAATTACTGACAAACACTATAACAAAATAGTCAGTATTGCAATTAACAAATCACGTGAACTATATCAACATCAATGGCAGTAGTGTTTATCAAATATGCAAGGAAAATTATTAGGTCAGGTCACCTAACAGAGAGATACATCTGGATTTCTCTCTATCTACAGTCAAACCGTAGTTACTGTAGCAGCTACGCTTTGATTTTACTTTTACTATAGATAAAGAGAAATCTAAATGATTCTCTCTATCTGATGACCGAACCTAATAATTTGCCCTTATTAACAAACATCTGGAATAAAAGATAGAAAAATTAGCATCAGCAAAAAAACTTTAGAGATGAAGTAGGCACCGAAAAGTAGGTGGATTAACAGAGGGCATTGGCAAAAACTGGTAAGGAAACCAACAAGAATGATGCACAAAACTCAGTTTATAGAGGGTGGATGCAAAAGGTACTTCATAAGGCAAAGGATCTGTTAAGGAAATCTACTGTTTAATGTTTAATTTATCCAGTTATTTTTGCTTATGCTAGCTTAATCAGCCAAGCCCCTCATTGAATCATAGCAATTTATGTCAGCTTGATAATATATAGGCCTTTAAAGGGGTTTATCTGGCAAAATTCAAACTTGAAGCTGCATCTCCCCGAGAGTACTACTCTATTACAAAAATAAAAAAATATTCAAGCAATAGCGGTAATCTAGGATTTGTTCATTGGTGAATCCATGAAGAGAGGTTGCCTTTGTTCTTAGCAAAGCATGTCATAAATTGTAATGGCGTCAGGCTGTCAAGTGTCGGCTAAGGAGGCAAGGACCGAATGACAGATATGGACAAATAGAGTTAAGGAGCTCCATGTTCGGGGAAGGATTAATCTGTTAATGGGTTTCTTAGGATCGGCTCTATCCTACCCGAATACGATCCTGTGGGCTCCGAAAATTCGGCCCCGGCCTCCGCTCGCTTTTCTTATTCGGCGAGGGAGTTTTAACGAACTAAGTTCCGAGGTAAATTTTGGAAGGCAGATGGGTTTGTAGATAAGACACTACCCAGAGATTTCGCCCTCATTTGGTGAGGACTTTATGATCTGAGTTCTGGTTTCCTATAGGCGCAAGCCCCTATAGTTAATTACCCCTCCCGATCACGAGAGAGAACTTTCGATTAAGGCTAGTCGTCAATCAGATACGTATAGAATACGTGTATCTGGCATATAGTAGCAGCACGGGTATTGAATTTGAGAATTGGATTTGGATTTGTGAACTTGGGAAGTATGGATATTTGGAAAGATTTAACATTTAAAATAGAAATTTCACCATCTTTCACTTAAAGCGGATGGTGGGGGAATGGATGATGTGCCCGATCAAGATCCCATGGTTCCGTCGTCTCGGGACATCGTGGTCTGTGGTCTACTTAGCCAGAGGAGGTAGTCGACCCAACCTGACAGAAGGATCCTTGTCGGCAGCCATGGGTTGCTTCGTCCAAGGGGACCTTGTAGACCGGGGTTGAATGTTTGTCTAAGGGGACAAATTTGAATCCACCTTAGCTTACAGAGGGCTTTGTGCCCTATCAATCATATCATATTGATTCATATCTCGATGATTTAACGCCATTAAGGAGCGTATTGGCTCTGGTCATAACCGCTATCTGTGGTGCCATTTGGCGGCAAAACCACTCGGTTCAGAGGGCCCCGGGTCATAACCGTTTACCTGCAGTGCCATTTGGCGGTGAAACTGCCGGTTAGAGGACACGTACCACGTCCTTACGGGCAATAGATTGTTTGAGAATGGATCCTAGTAATATTTTCGACTAGGCATTTAGCTCTTTTGTGAGCTGAGGTAAATCTTGATTTGTCCACCCCGTCAAACTGTTGCGGAGGGTGGATGAAATTTGTTTTAAGTTTTTGATGGATTTATTTCATTTTAAATATTTTTAGGATTTTTGGGATTTTGAGATATTTCGTGGGTATTTGGGTGGAGCTTTGGATTATTTGGGTGGAATTTTAAAGTGTTTGGAATGGAATTTGGATATTTTGGAGAGTCATTTGAAGAAATTTGTGAACCCCTCCGGTTGAGATAAGCATTCAATACGCCATCATCGGGGTGTTTGGGGGTCATTTCTTTTTATGGATTGAACCTTGTCAACTCTGTCGGACTGTCGACAGAGGATCGGGTTTTGTAGGCTTCGTGCCTTTATTAGTGAATTCATATTGTTGTAGGCCTTGATGGCCTAATATGAATGTTTTAAAGCAAATATATCGGTCGCCACAACTTTATATTTGCTTAACGGTTCGAACCTTGTCGACTTCTATTGACCCGTATAGAAGGATCGGTTTCGAACCTGAATTCACTTGTCAACCCGCGCAGCATCCCTAGACGTCACGTGTGTACCAATAACACGCTCGCCGGGGCCCATGCTGGTTTTATAATTATTCTTACCCTTTTTAGTGTACCTATGTGTATACAATTTATAGTACACGTGTAGGGGTACTTTGAAATAATTGTAGACGCCTTCTGTCTGCTTGTACGAATGTTGCAGATCCGGTGGCGTGGCGTAGCAGCTTCTGGATCAGTTGTTTGCTGCTTTATACAGGTAGACTGTCGTGCACTATTTATTGATTTTCGTAGGCGGGTCATAGTGCACTAACTAATCTCCTGCCTTACATTTGTTGTGTAGTCATTTGGTATTTTTGCTTGTGGACAACATATTGGGCGTACCACAGGTCTTTTACAACATCTTGTAAGAGCTCGTATCTACTACAGTTCTCTTCTGTATTTGCGCTGCAAATGACAACATGTTGAGCTCATGACAGTGGTTGATTGCAGTCATGTGATTATGTCTTCATATGATCATTGAATAGTGATTGATTGTATGGGTATTGTAACTGTCATTAAACCCTTTTGCTAACAGGAGATTGATGTGTTTGATTAGTGGGCCGCCGCATTTACTTGTGTGTCTTCTAGTATTAGTAAGGACTGCCGCGTATATTTAGGTAGCCAATCTCAATAGTAGGGGGCTTCCTTATGACTTGTACGGACCCTTATACATTGACTTTCATTATTTGCATGCATTTTGTAGTATCATTTAGAGACTTTGCATATTCGTTTGAAATCAAATCTCCTCTTATTTTATTGCTTGCAAAGTTGAATATAGTTGCTTGTACTTCGATGTTGATTGTATGATTCATTCACAATCATTGCATTGAACGCGAACCTCACCATTCTTGCTGATATCTGAGAGTTCTCTATGCAAGTGCTTTTGAAGCATGTTATCATAACAAAAGTTCTCTTGCTTATGATTTATTTAATCTAGCAAAAATTGTCTGAAGGGTCAGCACAATCAATCTTATTTAATGCCACTTCTCTTATACTCGGACTTGATCTTAAGGCCTTGAAATCTTGTAGTCCCCTTAATGGTATTCCTACACTTGAATGATTAGCATTCTCTTCTGGAATATTTGGGTTTTGATCGTTCATCTTTTAATCCAAAGTTTGTTTTCAAGTGTTTCAAATTGCAATTTCAATTCATTGCTATCTTGATTCAAACTCAAATTCCACTTGATTTTGAATCAAATGAGACTCAAGATATAAGTTCAAGTCCACAAATTTATGATTGAGTACAAGTATAATTTAGGTTCCAATCAAGTTTGAGTCTTTGTTGAAGTTCAAATGAGAGTCCAAGTCCACATTTAAGTCCTCTTATAGTTGTTCAAAGACTACAATCTCAAGTCAATGCTCTTTGCATTTGTTCTTTTGAGTTCAATCAAATTCTCTTATGTCTTTTTCAAGTCCAAGCCCTGTCGGCTTAATGTTCAAATCATGCTCTTGCTTGGATCCAGTTCAATTTCACTTTACTTGAGTTCAAATTTTATTCAGTCATTTAGATCTTGTTCAAAGTCCAAGTACAAGTCCCATTTTGTTGTTCTTGCATGTCATCCGAGTGCAATCAAGTCCAAGTGTAGCGATATTTCACCCGAAATTTCGGCAGCCTTCCGGCGTCTCCCCCGTTTAGGGGAAAACTATGGAAAAACTGGGTCTTTCCCACCACGCTAAGAAAAGCGTGCATGGTAGATGCCCTCTTTCGAAGACACCGTGGCCGTGTAATTTTTTGATCCCCCACCACGCTAAGAAAAGCATGCATGGGTATTTTTTTTTTGTAAAAAAAGGTATTTTTTTATTTTTTTGAAAATATTTTGTAAGCAAGGCAGTTATTTCCCCGCAAGCGGGTACTTATGGGTATCCCTGCTTCGTCGTGCGCATCGCACCGGGATCCCTTCCCACCACGCTAAGAAAAGCATGCATAGGCGGGGTTTCCAAGGCGATATGAACTTCGAAGAAGAAATTTAGGTGATTACCCGCTTCGCCGCAAGCGTCGAGACGCACTCCCTCCCACCACGCTAAGAAAAGCGTGCATAGGTGGTCAATTTGTCTCGACGAATGCGTTGAAATGAGTTCTCGGAGTTTTAGGGTTAGAGAGTTATACCTTGGCGGTCGTCGGCGATATTGGCATGAGAATCAAGGGAAAAAGAGTGATTTATATTTTCTCCACCTTATTAATTATAACACAAAATTATAATTACCTTTAATTAATTATAATGAGTCATTATAATTAATTAAAATAATTAATTATAAATACCCTTAATTAATTATAAATAATTATTATTAATTAGTTTTAATTTAAAATAATAATGATTAATCATAATTAATTAATACTAACCTTAATTAAGATTAATCATAATTTTAAAATTAATCATGATTAATTACTCAAATTAATCATAATTAATTCTAATAATTATAATTGAATCAGTAATTAAAGTTAATTAATTATGATTAATTAAAATAATTTTTAATTAAAATTAATTATTAGTACCATCTATAATTAATTATAATAATATAATCAATTAGAATAATTATAACTAATATAATTAATATAAATTCTAATTAAAATTAATAATCATTAATTTTAATTAAAATCTACATCTCCCCCTTCCTCTCTACTCGGCGATATTACTGGATTTGGCCGAAGATTGTGCGTGAAAGGGAGAGCTTTACCTTCACAGCCAGCGGCTTCCTGCTCTTGCTTCCGATCCAAACAGGAAGGGAAGGGAAGGTCGGCGAGATTGGCTAGGAGCTGAGTTCGGCAAGGTGAGATCGGGCAAGGGGCGACGGGAAGGAGGAAGTAGAGCTAGCGTCGACACAGGGAGGAATCTGGTAAGTCTCTCTCTCTCTCTCTCTCTCTCTCTCTCTCTCTCTCTCTCTCTCTCTCTCTGTGGACTGACGGAAGGTGGAGAGGGAGATCGCTTATGGGAGGTAGCGACGAGAGGAGGTATCGGCTAGAGAGGAAATCGGGATTTGGTCGTAGTAGTGACGGGGAGGTCGTGCTTGGTGCGGCTTGAAGTCACTCAAGCAGAGGAGACGGGAGGAGGTCTGACGTCGGCCTGGAGATCGGGACAGGAAATCGGGGCTGGAGATCAGAGGAGGGACTGGCTTTGGCGATGGCTGCTCGGGTGGAGATGATGGCTTTGGTTTGGAATTGAGAGGGAGAGTCGTGTGGAAGAAGAACAGCCGAACAGAAGGCTTTGGCTTCTATTTAACGACGCCTGTGGTCGTTCGATCGAGGCGGATCGCAGCTTTTGCGCAAGATTTCCGGAACGGCGCCGACTGCTCACCGATTCAGCGGGATTTCGGGGATGCCTTCGACAGATACGAGGTTTCCGGGATTTCTGGCGGGATTTCGGGCAGAATATCGGGGAATCCGGCAGAGGTATGTTGTGTTATATTTTTTTGTTCTCTTTTGGGTTTGATCCGGAGGTCAACAAATGCCCCCCAACAAATGTGGTACGCGTATAGAGCGAATCACGTTTGTTGTATGCTGATTGACGCTGTGGATCTCTAGATATTTAGTTTAGATGTCACACAAGGGTTTCATTTAGTGGATCTCCAAAATTTTGCTTGGATGTCACACTAAGATTTTCATTTAGTGAATCTCCAAAAATTTGCTTGGATGTCACACTAAGATTTTCTTCCTCCATAGATCTCTTGGATGTATCAATAGATGGTTGAGATACTGATTTCTTTTGTCCTGTGCTTTGTGATGCAGACAATGATGGGGAATTTCCTGATTTGTATTTATTGATTTGTCAGGTTATTTTGTTCCTTCGGCCCTATGCTTTCCGCTTTGACGGGCTTGTTGAAGGAGTAGATGCCGGTGACCTAAACCCTTAGGTTTGTATTAGGTCGATGGCGAAAAGTCATCAGTCCAGAACTTTGTGCATAACAGACTTGTTGATGACGGAATCCTCTTAGTTCAGCCATAGGCTTTTCACGAACTTTGGGATAATTTTCTTCGGTCCTTTGCTTTGTGCTTTGACGGACTTATTGAAGAAAAATTCCTTCGATCCTCGCTTTGTGCTTTGCGGATTTGTTGAAGGATTTGCAAGTTCTTGAATCAGTTGATAGTACCGAACGTAGGTAGTATCTTGATCCTTAACCACTTGAGAAGACTTTAATCTGAATCACTTGAGTTCATCAGATCGGGAAAGCTAGAATTTGATAGCTCTTCGTCCTCTGGTTGCTGAGATGGGGGTTCCTCTACTGCGGCCTTTCTTATGACTTGTTGAGTAGACGGAGCTGCCAGCGATCCGGCTATATTTGGGCGTGTTGGATCCGACCTTTTACACCCATTCAGGTTTCAGACTTGAGCTATGGGAAATGCGCTTCCCAATACTGACTTTACTGAAGTTGACAGATTTGAAGTTATCCTTCGTGGTTTTGGATTTTGGAGCTTACGAACATTTGGTAGTTGCTCGGGACTCAGCTTCCCACTGGAACCTTGATTCTCCAGTCATTTGGGAGAATTTTGTAGACTACGATCACTTAAACTGGTCGAGTCAAATTGGCATTCGTTCTTCCTACAGTCCCTACTGACGGGTTGATGAAGTGGGGGTTCCGCTACTACGGCCTTTCTTATGGCTTGTTGAGTAGACAGAGCTGCCAGCGATCCAGCCATATTTGGGCGTGTTGGATCCGACCTTTTACACCCATTCGAACCTTAAGCTTCAGGCTGTTGAAAGACTTCAAGCTTTTCCGGCTCAATTTTGTAGGAGTGTGCAGCCACAAAAGTCACTTTCTTGACCTTTTGAGTCTTGATTTGTTGGAGAAGGTGTTGTCTCGATCTTTTGAGAGATCACCTGCATGTACTTTGGAGAACAAATATTTGTATTCTTTAGTACAAAAGAATATATGGATTGATAATTTTAAATATTTATTCGGGGATCTTGGCACGCAGCGCGATGTCGACCCGAATAAATATTTAAAATGCCCCGTCTCACAGGGACATTTCAGAATGGAATAGATTTGGAATATAAAATTTTAAATATTCATTTGGGGATCTCGGCGTATAGCACGATGTCGACCCACATGAATATTTAAAGTGCCCCCTATCTCGCAGGGACATTTTAGATAGGCTTTGTATTTTTGAGATTTTAAATATTTATTCGGGATCTCGGCATACGGCGCGATGTCGACCCGAATAAATATTTAAAATGCCCTCAGTCTAATGAGGGATTTTGAAATGCGTTCTTGGTATACAAGAGAATTTCAAAATATAAGCAAACATGCATTGATAACTGTGTACATAAAACTTTGATAATTGTAAAGTACATTAGTCATGACATTTTCATGCATGATACTTCTTTAAATGTCGACCGTTGATTGGCGGCATAGGCCTCTGACCGTTCAGATCGATCAACTGATAAGCTCCTCCTTGGTACACTTTCTCGATGACGAAGGGGCCTTCCCAATTGGATACGAACTTGCCACCAATTTTTCTGTGTGGGATGATTGGTCTTCTCAGCACCAGGACCAATTCCCCTTCTTGAAATGATCGAGGACGCACCATTCGATCAAAGGACTTTGTCATTCTTCCTCGGTAGATTTCCAGGTTTTGTTGAGCTCGTAATCTGAGTTCATCAAGTGCATCGAGCTCCTCCATTATGAGACGGACATTCTGCTCTTGAGTGAGATCATTCTGAATTGCTACCCGGAGTGACGGTAGTTCAATCTCTAATGGTAATACGGCTTCGACTCCGAACACTAGAGAGTAAGGAGTGGCTTTGGTCGGCGTCTTGTAGGTTGTACGGTATGCCCATATCGCTTCTGCCATTTTCGTATGCCACTCTCTTTTGTTCTTGGTAAGGATATTCTTCAATAATTTCACCAACGTCTTATTGAAGGCTTCAGCCAAACCATTGGCCCTTGGATTGTATATGGACGAATATCGCCAATCGATTTTATGCCGATCAACGAACTTGTAAATTTTTGTACTCTTGAATGCAGTACAGTTGTCTGAGATTATCCGGCGTGGCACACCAAATCTGTAGACAACATTGTGGGTGAAAAAGTTGATCACATGCTCGGATGTGACCTCTCTGAATGGAGCCGCTTCTGCCCACTTGGAGAAGTAGTCTGTTGCTGCCAGAATAAAGCGATGTCCCGCTGATGACGGCAGCTATTGGACCGATAATATCAGTGCCCCAGCATTCGAATGGCCAGGATGCTATTGTTGGGTGCAGTGGATTTGGAGGCTGATGTATAACATCACCGTGGATTTGACACTCGTGGCACCTCTTAGCGTGGTCAATACAATCTCTGACCATAGTTGGCCAATAATAACCCATTCTCTTGATTTTAGTTGCCATTTTGGGACCTGATTGATGTGCTCCGCAAAGCCCTTCGTGGACTTCTGATACATTTCAGCTTCCTTGGTCCCTAGGCACCTTAGCCACATTTGATCAAAGGCTCGTCTGTACAACATGTCATTGACAAATGCGTATCGCAATGCCCTTTTCGAATTTGTGCAGCCATAGACTTTTCTGTCGGGAGTTTGTTTTCCTTGAAGTAGTCAATGAATGGCTGTCTCCAATCATTTTCGACTTCAATATCTAAACAATGCCACCACGATTCTAAAGCTTGACTAGCTTTACGTCTCTTAGCCGTATGATATTCTTCCGGATAATTTTCCATAATGATTTGTTTGAGCGGTTGAGGGTCAACTGGAGTTTCATCCTGCTGACTTGAATCTGGAATTCTTTCTGCTCTCGGGAATTGTAATAGGGCGGGCTCCAAGACCCTACGAGTGTAAACCCCGATGAATATAGGACTCTCCTCATTGATGTTCGCCATTTCTTTAGCTAATTTGGCCAGACAATCTGCTTTAGCATTCTGTCCTCGAGGAACTCGAGCCATTTTGACATTTGGTACTTGCTTCAGAAGCTCGAGGGCTCGCCGGTGATAATGGGCCAATTCGACTTTGCCAATCTTATAAATGCCGAGGACCTGATTTATTATAAGCTGAGAATCACCAAAGATTTGGAGATGTTAGATTCTGACATCGATCGCGATCTCCAGTCCTGCTAACAGAGCTTCGTACTCAGCTTCGTTGTTGGTTCGAGGTTCAGTCAAACTGAATGAGAACCTCATTATGCCTCCCTCGGGTGCTACGAAAATGAGACCGATGCCGGCTCGGACTCTTGCAATATTTGGAGGTCGGACAGGTCTAATCGACGATGCCCCGTCGAAGTACATTTCCCAGAACGGTATCCTTTCATTCTCCTCGACCTGCATTATTTGCTCGTCAGGCAAATCATCATTTAGTGGAGAATCTGCTGGGATCGAATGTGCAGCAAGAAAATCTGCCAAGGCCTGTCCTTTCACCGCCTTCTGTGGCATGTATACGATTTCAAACTGCAACAACAATACTACCCACCTGGCTAGATGACCTGTCAACGCTGGTCTTGTCATCAAGAACTTCAGCGGATCGATCTTCGATATCAGGGTGATTTTGTGGGATAACATATAGTGGCGGAGTTTCTGAACTGCAAAAATCAGCGCTAGACAATGCTTTTCAATTGGGGAATAACGGCTTTCTGCTCCAATCAACCTTCGACTGATGTAGTAGAGTGCATTTTCTTTGCCTTCTTCGTTATTCTGGGCCAATAACGCTCCGAGGGACTCTTCTAATGCTGCCGTATACAGTATAAGAGGCTTCCCCGAAATCGGCGCTGCGAGAATGGGAGGATTTAACAAGTATCTCTTGATACTATCAAATGCTTCCTGCCATTCTGCGTCCCATTTGAAACTGACATCTTTCTTCATTAGCTTTGAAAATGGTTGGCACCTACCCGATAGATTCGATATAAATCTCCGAATGAAAGCCAGTTGTCCTTGCAGCGAGCGAAGCTGTCGAAGGTTCCTTGGTGGTGGCATCTCCGTGATTGCCTTAATTTTGTTGGGGTCAATCTCTATACCTCGATGACGAACAACATAACCCAGGAATTTACCGGAGGAGACCCCGAATGCACATTTGAGAGGATTCATCTTCAGATCAAACTTTCTGATTCTTTCAAATACGATTCTAAGATTTTTTAAGTGATCATTTCGGCCAAGACTTTTGACGACAAGGTCATCTACATAACACTCGACCTTTTGATGTATCAAATCGTCAAATATGTGAGTCATCGCTCGCTGGTAGGTGGCACCAGCGTTCTTCAAGCCAAAGGGCATGACTGTGTAGCAGAAAATTCCGATGGGCGTCCTAAATGATGTATGCTTTTCATCTTCTGGCGCCATTTTGATTTGATTGTATCCTGACGATCCATCCATAAAGGAGAACATGTCCTAGTTGGACGTATTGTCCACCAGGAGTTCGGATACAGGGAGTGGAAAGTCATCTTTTGGGCATGCTTTATTGAGGTCCCTAAAGTCAATGCAGACACGAATCTGTCCATTCTTCTTCTTCACTGGGACAATATTTGCGATCCAATCAGCATACTTTTCTTCTCTGATGAAGCCTGCCTCTATTAATTTCTTTGTTTCAGCAATCACTTGTTCTTCAATCTCCAATCTCATTCTCCTCGGAGCTTGCTTGACGGGTGCTATATCTGGTTTGATTGCTAATTTGTGAACTGCCACATCAGGGGATAAGCCTGACATCTCAGCATATGTCCAGGCAAAGCAGTCCCTGAATTCACAGAGAAGTTCTTTTATTTCTTCTATTTGTTCTTCGGGTATGAGAGAACTAATGAAGGTTGGGCAAGGATCTTCCTCAGTCCCCAAGTTGACTTCTTTTAGTTCATCCATAGTGGCTGCCTGCCCACCATCTTCAAGCTCTTCTGGTGCAGGTTCGGCTTCCAAGGGCTGTTCATCATAATCATCAGCTTCGTATGTTTCTTCAGCAGCATCTTCTTCGGATTCAATTTCCGTGCATGTGATTGCCCGGCAAGTCTCTGTCCGGAGAAATTTTCTCTTGATGAACCCGATACCTTTATATGCATCTGCATCCTTCTGCCGTAATGGACACGGATTCCTTCCATACCAAAGGCCTAGGCTTGTACGAAGTTGTCGTTTGGTAGTAGGAATATTGACTTGCTTTCGTAGCATTCTCTGAATATTTTTGGTATTGAATTTAGGTAGCCTTGTAGGAAATAATTCCTCAGAATCGAGGATCATGCAATCCCAGTCATGATTTTCCTCTTCGCGAACTCCCGTGGAATATAACTCATTCTCTGGCACAGTCCCATTTTTAAGGGGAGGAAAATATAGGGTAGCGAGTTCTTCAACTTTATGCATCTCGCGCGGGATGATTTCCTTGAAGTGTTGCAAAGGAACACGTGTGACTACAAGTACGCTATCAGAAATTGATAGGCTATCAATTCTTCTAGAGAACACATTCTGCACCGTGTTCATGTAGATGGAGTCGTAGTCATAATCGTCACTTGAATATTCGACCTGTCTACTCCATTCATCCGTGGACTGGCATACTCTTCGAGATTTGGCATTAGTGACATCATCTTCATCCGTGTCACTCCCAAGATGAGGTACATGTTTCTTTTCTTTTGGAATGGTCGGTGCCTTGGGAAGAGTCGGCGCTGCCTTCTTTCTCCCCACCTGCTTCTTCTCACTTTCTCGTTCAGGTCGCTTTGCAGCCTTTGAGTTTGATGCTTTAGCTTCGAGGGAGCTCGAAGATTTTTGCTTCTTTGGCATGAAGTACCGTGCATCTTCATAAACTGTTGCTTCATGAACTGTGAAGGGCTGGATGTCGCCAGAGATCCTGAACTCTTCTCCATCTCTGAGATATTTCATGCACTGGTGTAATGTTGACGGGACGATACCGTACTCATGCAACCAGGGACGGCCCAGTAGCGCCTTGAATGAAGTATCCGCATCAATCACATGAAATTTAGCTTCTGTATGGAGCTCTCCAAATACAAGAGGAAGCATGAATGACCCGAGGGTTTTCTGCCCTTTTTCATTGAAACCATGCACCATCAACTTATCTGGCCCGAGGTGTTCCACATCAAGGCAGAGGGTTCTTAGTGCTTTCAAGCTTATCAGATTCACGGAAGATCCAGGATCGATCAGGATTCGACTGATGATCAGCTTATCACTCTCTGCAGTAACATACAGAGGGCGATTATGGTCTGCAGTCCCAAGCATCATGTCCTCTTCGGAGAAAGAAATGAACGGCTCATTACGAGCTTGTAGAACTTCAGTCAAATTGCGTTCAGCAAAATACGCCTCGTATCTTTCGGGATCTTTGAGAGCCTGAATCAGAGTCTCCCGAAGGTCTTTAGACATCACTAAGGCATCGTATATGCTGAGCTGTGCTGGAATTTTTCTTAGATGGGATAAGATATTATAATCTATCCCATTGGCTGAAGTATTCTTCTTCTTGGTATCTTCAGGGATAATATCGTCATTGATGATTATCTCTTTCTCCTTATCTTTATTGGAGACCCCTTTCTTCGGTGGAGGCGGTAGTATTTTGCCGCTTCTTAACTGCACTTGAGCAATCTCCTCCGGTTCAGAGTCATTTAACTGTACATTTTCTTCAGAGTCAGCCATCGTTTCATCTAGGGACTCATTTGTTGATCCAGAATCACTACCCAGGTTTACATGTCCCATCCGAGATGCTATTCCAGGGTCTGATTCGTCTTCCTCTGGAAAATACAAATCCTCCTCCGAACTGTAATCCATTGGTAAAACCATCATACAGGATTCAGAGGGTACTTCTGTGCATTCTTCTTTTACCAGGGTACTCGGCGTCACTGAGATGACCCGACATACTTCTGTCGGAAGAGAATTCTCCTCATCTTCTCTGGCTTCATCTATCTTAAGCTCTGACATGAAATCAGAGAGCTTGATAGGTCGCCTCACAGTCTGATAGTACTCTTCCAGGCTGTCAATAACCCTCTGAGTTGCAGTCTTTTTCTCCTTAGGCTTTTTCAGCTTGGTCTTTTTCTTGGATGATTTCACCCCACCAGACTTTGAAGTGCTAGCTTGATTGGAGAGTTGTTTAGAAATAGGAGCTCGCACCATCGGCAGTTCCTTCAAATTTATCATAGGCTCAACAGGAGACTTTCACTTTACACCTTGAACTCCTTCGAGCTGTTTTAACATTTTCACAGTTTTCTTGGAGACCGCAGTCTCCCACTGTTCTTCTTGAACTGGCTTCTTTTCTTTTCTTCTTTCTTCAACCAGAGGTACGGAAGAGGACGTGACCACCCGAGCTGATTCCTTCTTAGGATGAGACAGCACATTGTCGGATAATGTTATCTCCCCTCTTTGATATTTTCTTTCAAGCCAATCCTTGAAGATGTAGCAATCTTCAATAGGATGGCTGAGTACCCGATGGTATGGGCAATAATTTGGATCACCAGTGTGCTTCGACTCTTCGGGCCTCTTGCATTCAGGCAATTCTAAACCCGATCTCGACACTTGTCGAAATAATTTGGCAACACTCTCCCTTTTGAATGAATACTCTTTATTCATTTTATCTTTAAGGGATTGGAACGTTCTATCACCAGTTCCTGTTGTTTGTCTCGGGCGTTCTACACCACCTTGATAAGTTCGTGGCTTATCATTTCCCCCTAATATCAGCTTCGGTTGGGGGTTGGGGTTGTAGACTTGCTTAAGCCTTTCTTGATATTGCATCGGCTGTTTGTCTTTGTCTACGTTGTAAATTACCTGCCTTTCTCTATCGGCTCTAGAGAAGAACGTAGAGTCGGCCTCACCCCTTCTAGCACCCGGGGCTTTAGCCTTTTTGAGCTTATCAGAGTGATTTTCTGATCTGGACAAATTCAGTTTTTCAAATTTGGCCACTCTGTCGAGCAAGTCTTGAAATGTGTTTATCGTAGCCATGCACAGGAAGGGTTGCATCTTGTCATCAATGTTGCCCATTAACAACTGTACTGCATGTTCTTCTTCTAACTGCTGCTCACATTTCATACTTAGATTTCGCCAGCGAGTGATGTATTTGGTCACTGATTCTTCTCTTTTTCTCTTATCAAGAGCGAGGTCAGCGATCATGATCTTCTCAGTTGCACTAGCAAACCTCTTCACGAACATATTTTCCAATTCTGCGAAGGTCTTCACAGAATCATTCGGCAGTTCAGCGTACCATTCGAAAGCAGTTGCTGTCAAACTACTAACGAATTGTCGGAAGAGTAGGGCGTCATTTCCTCCTGTATTCCCACAGGTGGCTTTAAACTGTGCCAAGTGCTGCTTGGGGTTGTTATTACCGTTGAAAGTGTTGAACTTTGGGACCGAATACCCTTTCGGGTACGGTACTTGGTCATACTCAGCAGGATACGGACGACCTTTACCCACTAATTTTTCTGCTTGGTCAATAGCTATAATGGCCCTGATCCTTTCTGTTATTATTCCTTCTAACTGTGCAGCGGTTACAGGTTCAGAAGTACTTGCAACATTTTGTGGGGTGGGCTGACGAATGACGTTATGAACTTCGTGGCCACCTTCAGGAATACCTCGTACTCCCGAGACTTGAGGTATTTAAAAATTTGGAGGATCCGGAGGAGGATTAGGCATGGCACCAACAGCGGCAGTTCTCTGCATCATCTGCATCATTGCCCCCATCTGAGCCATCATTTCAGTCATCTTCTCATTCAACTGAGAGATTTCTCTATCTTTGGCTCTCATTTGTCGCCTCATTTGTCGTCGCATTTCAGCGAGTGTGACATTTTCAGCATCAGAATGATTATCATTCACTTCCTCCACTTCTTCTTCTTCTTGAGAATGACGACTTCTGCCAGTGGTGGACCCTTCTCTACGACGACGATGGTATACTTGCCTGGGTGGCGGTTGCCAACGTTCTTCATCTTCATCGTCATCATAATTGGCACCATCATCGATGTCTATATGTGTCACCATATAGACAACTTCCATGTCCAGAGTGTCATTTGTTTCTTGGATTTCTTCTTCTAGATTTTCCTCTAGAAATTCATCAATATTTTCTTCTAAATTTTCATCCATAAATTCGTCAATGTCTTCTTCAATATTTTCTTCCCCTTCAAGGAATTCTTCCTCTTCAATGTTGTCTCCCCCTTGCCTATTTCCTTCCTCTTCTAGTACTCGGATCTCCGAGCGGCGCCGCCACTGGATTTCCGGTTCTTGGTTAGGCATGGGGACTTCTTCGATCAACGGGCTGCGGTCGAAGTTGGTCCTTTCCATTGGAGGAGATGGAGGACGATGGGATTCCCTGGAGGATTCTCCAAGGTGTCTACCGTTTGGAGTATCATTATGGGTCTTTTTTGGGGCCCACTTCTGACGTTGTTCGTAAATGGGGGCGGATCTCCGGGAAGCCTCACCAAATGTCACGCCCAGATCAGTTCCTCTTTCTCTTCTTTCTTTTTCATTTCTCCGAGGCTTTGGCCTCCATACTTGTTTTTCTTTCCGCCGGGACCTTTCAGCAGCGGATCCCTGAACATATGATTCAGGTGTCACGCCCCGATGTTCACCGCATTGGTTTTGCTTTCTTTCTCTTCTTTCTGTAGTAAAGGACAGACGTTCCCTTAGCGGGGTTCTTCTGGTCTCGATCACTAGAGGATTTTGAAACTTCTTCTTTTTCAAGCCCTTCTCCTTTACTGTCTTCAGTACTCTGTATACCCGCACTGAAAGAGTTTCAGGCTCTTTCTTCCTTGGAGGGACTGGAGCTTCAGGCCGTCGATCCCAAAAGGATTTCTTCAGCTCACCAGTAGAGCTGTTTCTTTTGACCCACTTAAGATTTGCGAATCCATTCCGAGTTGGAATGTTAGCTTCAGACTCTTGGGCCGGCAGATTTGATGGGTGGACTGGGAGTTGTTGATGCTGAGCTCGGAGCTCAGCGTTCATCTTCCTTCTTTGCCTCCTTGTAGGCCTTCCTCCAAATGAGGAGGTCTCAGCATCGTATTTTCCAGGTGCAGATAACCTGGTTAACAGAGTGGTGGTGTTTGCAGTCACCACAGAGACTCTTCCACTGCTCACAATTCTTCTAGTGGTCAGGGCCTCAGGCTGTGATAGCCTCTCGAATACGGAAAGCCTCTTGGGAGGATCTTCAGCAGTAGGTCGCGACGCTGGCAGATGCGCACGACGGTTAAGAGCTCCGGAAGCTCTTGTGACAACAGCTGGAAAATCAACACTACCAAACTGGATGGTAGCTCCAGCATTCCCGGTCTCTATAATAGCGTTAGCCAACTGGATCCTGTCTCCTCGTCCCAGCTGGACGGTCATTGGCGTGTTCTGTAGATCTATCTACATAAATGAAAGGCAAGGATTAGTAATCAGAATCTGATACATCACCCCGCACTTTCAAAATGCAGAGACTTGCACAGAACACAAAAATAAAATAGACAAAAATGGTTAGCATAAGCAGATAATAAAATAATTTTAAAACTATGCTGAATGCCAAATGAATTTGTCAAATGACCATTTTAGAATATTCAGGACTTTAATTCGTCAAATGATCATTATGAAAGACTCAAAATTTTGAGTACGAGTTGAAATAACTGCTACTATAGCTTATGAATGACTAGCCAGAGATGGAAAGAGAAACCAATCCCCAGCGGAGTCGCCAGAAATCTGTGGGCTCCGAAAATTCGGCCCCGGCCTCCGCTCGCTTTTCTTATTCGGCGAGGGAGTTTTAACGAACTAAGTTCCGAGGTAAATTTTGGAAGGCAGATGGGTTTGTAGATAAGACACTACCCAGAGATTTCGCCCTCATTTGGTGAGGACTTTATGATCTGAGTTCTGGTTTCCTATAAGCGCAAACCCCTATAGTTAACTACCCCTCCCGATCACGAGAGAGAACTTTCGATTAAGGCTAGTCGTCAATCAGATACGTATAGAATACGTGTATCTGGCATATAGTAGCAGCACGGGTATTGAATTTGAGAATTGGATTTGGATTTGTGAACTTGGGAAGTATGGATATTTGGAAAGATTTAACATTTAAAATAGAAATTTCACCATCTTTCACTTAAAGCGGATGGGGGGGAAATGGATGATGGGCCCGATCAAAATCCCATGATTCCGTCATCCCGGGCCATCGTGGTCCCTGGTCTACTTAGCTAGAGGAGGTAGTCGACCCAACCTGACAGAAGGATCCTTGTCGGCAGCCATGGGTTGCTTCGTCCAAGGGGACCTTGTAGACCGGGGTTGAATGTTTGTCTAAGGGGACAAATTTGAATCCACCTTAGCTTACAGAGGGCTTTGTGCCCTATCAATCATATCCTATTGATTCATATCTCGAGGATTTAACGCCATTAAGGAGCGTATTGGCTCTGGCCATAACCGCTATCTGTGGTGCCATTTGGCGGCAAAACCACTCGGTTCAGAGGGCCCCGGGTCATAACCGTTTACCTGCAGTGCCATTTGGCGGTGAAACTGCCGGTTAGAGGACACGTACCACGTCCTTACGGGCAATAGATTGTTTGAGAATGGATCCTAGAAATATTTTCGACTAGGCATTTAGCTCTTTTGTGAGCTGAGGTAAATCTTGATTTGTCCACCCCGTCAAACTGTTGCGGAGGGTGGATGAAATTTGCTTTAAGTTTTTGATGGATTTATTTCATTTTAAATATTTTTAGGATTTTTGGGATTTTGAGATTTTTCGTGGGTATTTGGGTGGAGCTTTGGATTATTTGGGTGGAATTTTAAAGTGTTTGGAACGGAATTTGGATATTTTGGAGAGTCATTTGAAGAAATTTGTGAACCCCTCCGGTTGAGATAAGCATTCAATACGGCCATCATCGGGATGTTTGGGGGTCATTTCTTTTTATGGATTGAACCTTGTCAACTCTGTCGGGCTGTCGACAGAGGATCGGGTTTTGTAGGCTTCGTGCCTTTATTAGTGAATTCATATTGTTGTAGGCCTTGATGGCCTAATATGAATGTTTTAAAGCAAATATATCGGTCGCCACAACTTTATATTTGTTTAACGGTTCGAACCCTGTCGACTTCTATTGACCCGTATAGAAGGATCGGTTTCGAACCTGAATTCACTTGTCAACCCGCGCAGCATCCCTAGACGTCACGTGTGTACCAATAACACGCTCGCCGGGGCCCATGCGGGTTTTATAATTATTCTTACCCTTTTTAGTGTACCTATGTGTATACAATTTATAGTACACGTGTAGGGGTACTTTGAAATATTGTAGACGCCTTCTGTCTGCTTGTACGAATGTTGCAGATCCGGTGGCGTGGCGTAGCAGCTTCTGGATCAGTTGTTTGCTGCTTTGTACAGGTAGACTGTCGTGCACTATTTGTTGATTTTCATAGGCAGGTCATAGTGCACTAACTAATCTCCTGCCTTACATTTGTTGTGTAGTCATTTGGTATTTTTGCTTGTGGACAACATATTGGGCGTACCACAGGTCTTTTACAACATCTTGTAAGAGCTCATATCTACTACAGTTCTCTTCTGTATTTGCGCTGCAAATGACAACATGTTGAGCTCATGACGGTGGTTGATTGCAGTCATGTGATTATGTCTTCATATGATCATTGAATAGTGATTGATTGTATGGGTATTGTAACTGTCATTAAACCCTTTTGCTTACAGGAGATTGATGTGTTTGATTAGTGGGCCGCCGCATTTACTTGTGTGTCTTCTAGTATTAGCAAGGACTGCCACGTATATTTAGGTAGCCAATCTCAATAGTAGGGGGCTTCCTTATGACTTGTATGGACCCTTATACATTGACTTTCATCATTTGCATGCATTTTGTAGTATCATTTAGAGACTTTGCATATTCGTTTGAAATCAAATCTCCTCTTATTTTATTGCTTGCAAAGTTGAATATAGTTGCTTGTACTTCGATGTTGATTGTGTTATTCATTCACAATCATTGCATTGAACGCGAACCTCACCATTCTTGCTGATATCTGAGAGTTCTCTATGCAAGTGCTTTTGAAGCATGTTATTATAACAAAAGTTCTCTTGCTTATGATTTATTTAATCTAGCAAAAATTGTCTGAAGGGTCAGCACAATCAATCTTATTTAATGCCACTTCTCTTATACTCGGACTTGATCTTAAGGCCTTGAAATCTTGTAGTCCCCTTAATGGTATTCTTACACTTGAATGATTAGCATTCTCTTCTGGAATATTTGGGTTTTGATCGTTCATCTTTTAATCCAAAGTTTGTTTTCAAGTTTTTCAAATTGCAATTTCAATTCATTGCTATCTTGATTCAAACTCAAATTCCACTTGATTTTGAATCAAATGAGACTCAAGATATAAGTTCAAGTCCACAAATTTATGATTGAGTTCAAGTATAATTTAGGTTCCAATCAAGTTTGAGTCTTTGTTGAAGTTCAAATGAGAGTCCAAGTCCACATTTAAGTCCTCTTGTAGTTGTTCAAAGACTACAATCTCAAGTCAATGCTCTTTGCATTTGTTCTTTTGAGTTCAATCAAATTCTCTTATGTCTTTTTCAAGTCCAAGCCCTGTCGCCTTAATGTTCAAATCATGCTCTTGCTTGGATCCAGTTCAATTTCACTTTACTTGAGTTCCAATTTTATTCAGTCATTTAGATCTTGTTCAAAGTCCAAGTACAAGTCCCATTTTGTTGTTCTTGCATGTCATCCGAGTGCAATCAAGTCCAAGTGTAGCGATATTTCACCCGAAATTTCGGCAGCCTTCCGGCGTCTCCCCCGTTTAGGGGAAAACTACGGAAAAACTGGGACTTCCCACCACGCTAAGAAAAGCGTGCATGGTAGATGCCCTCTTTCAAGGACACCGTGGCCGTGTAATTTTTTGATCCCCCACCACGCTAAGAAAAGCATGCATGGGTATTTTTTTTTGTAAAAAAAGGTATTTTTTTATTTTTTTGAAAATATTTTGTAAGCAAGGCAGTTATTTCCCCGCAAGCGGGTACTTATGGGTATCCCCGCTTCGTCGTGCGCATCGCACCGGGATCCCTTCCCACCACGCTAAGAAAAGCATGCATAGGCGGGGTTTCCAAGGCGATATGAACTTCGAAGAAGGAATTTAGGTGATTACCCGCTTCGCCGCAAGCGTCGGGACGCACTCCCTCCCACCACGCTAAGAAAAGCATGCATAGGTGGTCGTTTTGTCTCGACGAATGCGTTGAAATGAGTTCTCGGAGTTTTAGGGTTAGAGAGTTATATTTTGGCGGTCGTCGGCGATATTGGCACGAGGATCAAGGGAAAAAGAGTGATTTATATTTTCTCCACCTTATTAATTATAACACAAAATTATAATTACCTTTAATTAATTATAATGAGTCATTATAATTAATTAAAAAAATTAATTATAAATACCCTTAATTAATTATAAATAATTATTATTAATTAGTTTTAATTTAAAAATAATAATGATTAATCATAATTAATTAATACTAACCTTAATTAAGATTAATCATAATTTTAGAATTAATCATGATTAATTACTCAAATTAATCATAATTAATTCTAATAATTATAATTGAATCAGTAATTAAAGTTAATTAATTATGATTAATTAAAATAATTTTTAATTAAAATTAATTATTAGTACCATCTATAATTAATTATAATAATATAATCAATTAGAATAATTATAACTAATATAATTAATATAAATTCTAATTAAAATTAATAATCATTAATTTTAATTAAAATCTATATCTCCCCCTTCCTCTCTACTCGGCGATATTACTGGATTTGGCCGAAGATTGTGCGTGAAAGGGAGAGCTTTACCTTCACAGCCAGCGGCTTCCTGCTCTTGCTTCCGATCCAAACAGGAAGGGAAGGGAAGGTCGGCGAGATTGGCTAGGAGCTGAGTTCGGCAGGGTGAGATCGGGCAAGGGGCGACGGGAAGGAGGAAGTAGAGCTAGCGTCGGCATAGGGAGGAATCTGGTAAGTCTCTCTCTCTCTCTCTCTCTCTCTCTCTCTCTCTCTCTCTCTCTCTCTCTCTCTCTCTCTCTCTCTCTCTCTCTCTCTCTCTCTCTCTCTCTCTCTCTCTGTGTGGACTGACAGAAGGTGGAGAGGGAGATCGCTTAGGGGAGGTAGCGACGAGAGGAGGTATCGGCTAGAGAGGAAATCGGGATTTGGTCGTAGTAGTGATGGGGAGGTCGTGCTTGGTGCGGCTTGAAGTCACTCAAGCAGAGGAGACGGGAGGAGGTCTGACGTCGGCCTGGAGATCGGGACAGGAAATCGGGGCTGGAGATCAGAGGAGGGACTGGCTTTGGCGATGGCTGCTCGGGTGGAGATGATGGCTTTGGTTTGGAATTGAGAGGGAGAGTCGTGTGGAAGAAGAACAGCCGAACAGAAGGCTTTGGCTTCTATTTAACGACGCCTGTGGTCGTTCGATCGAGGCGGATCGCAGCTTTTGCGCAAGATTTCCGGAACGGCGCCGACTGCTCACCGATTCAGCGGGATTTCGGGGATGCCTTCGACAGATACGAGGTTTCCGGGATTTCTGGCGGGATTTCGGGCAGAATATCGGGGAATCCGGCAGAGGTATGTTGTGTTATATTTTTTTGTTCTCTTTTGGGTTTGATCCGGAGGTCAACAGATCCAAATAGAATTCACTTAAGGTTAAATTTTAAAATTATGATCGGTCCAGTTGACCTATTTCGGGTCAACTTTAAGAGTGTCTAAAATCCAAGAATAGAAGATGAATATGCCATTGAATTATACCGTATTGCAAGATTTGAACAATATTTGATTAATAATGAAATATTGTTAAAACAACTTACAGCATGGTTAATTAAGATTCCATCAATGTTCAATCAAACTTCAAGCAAAGCTCAAATTTATTGGTTTGCATCCCTTGCCTCTTTGAGAATTGAGTCATTTAAGTTATCTTGTTATGCATGCAGATAACTATTATTATCATATATAGAGAAAAGTAATACATTGCTTATGAAAAAGAGCTGGGTGTAAAGGAAAATATTTATCAGGCAATTTGAGGTAAATGGCATCATTGTGTTTAAATATGACAGATCTCGTGGTCCAACTGCAATGGTCAAATGAAACCAATTCGTTGATGTGAGTTTTGGTGCTTTGATGGTTATGGTCATGTGGTGTCAATCCTACAATGATGGTTAGTCCTACAACGATGGCTGGAAGTCATCAGTATAATGGTGATGGTTAAGAGACGATAGTCTAATGAAGGTTATCGGGGCAACAACAAACAAACAATAGTGATCGAGAGATGGAAGTCTGATTATAATAGTTGGGTGGTAGTGGTTCAGAAGTGGAGGTTAGGTAATAGTGGTCTGACATTGGTGGTCAAGTAGCGGTGGCCCAATTATGATCTAATGACGATGGTCTTACGGTGGAGGTCGCTCAACAGTGGTGCAATGGCAGCTATTAAGTGACAATGGTCATCAGGCGGCAATGGCGGTGGTCAGACAATTATTATTCAACAATAGTGGTTGTGTAACAGTCCAATGATGGAGGTTGGATGTGCCCAATCGATGATGAAGATTAAGCCATAATAGTCTAACGATATGGTGATCTAACAATATTAGTCGAGCAACGGTAATCCGATGATGATGATCTGATAATAGTGGTACTCCAAAGGTGGATATGAAGGGATGATTGTGATACATTCATAGTTATAGTACTGTTTAAACTAGTCTGACCTGATTAGAAGTTAGGCAAATTATTGAGGTTTTGGTATTTGAAATATTTTACATGTGTTTGAAATGACATGTTTGTATGAAAAAAGGTCTGTATGTATTTTGAAGTGAATTTCAGGTGTGTGTGCGTGTGTGTGAGTGAGAGAGAGAGAGAGAGAGAGATTTTGGAGGAAAAAGATGGGATTTGAGCCACTTTTGGCCTTTTTTAGCCATTGTTCCAATTCAATAAGTTGTCTGGATTAATGTATATCATATTATGCATATCTTAGTATTCAAAAATATGAAATTTTTGGAATTTTTATTTATTAAATTTATATTTTTGTTACAAAAAAAAAAAAGAATAACTTTGCACTGGTTAAATTTTCACCGCTTTACTTTTTAATGTTATTGAGATTGAGATTTTAAATATTTGTAATATTTTCTGAAAATTGTATACTAGGTGTTTTAAAATTTATAATATTTTTATTGAATAGAAAATAATTAGGACTCTAAAAAAAGTGTAGTAGTATGATTAAAGCCTTAAAATATTTTTTTACACGATCTCTGATAATTTGATTATGTTTTTAAACTATAAATTTTTACTTAGTAGGATTTGTTATTGCCTATCATTATAAAAAATTGTGAAATTCTAGAATGGGCTCAATTATATTTTAATTGCTACAATGTGATGAAATGGGTATTTATGTGATTGAATTATATATTTTATTATTTGAATTGAGAAGTTCTAAGGAAGTTTTTTTTAATTAAAACCCATAGAAGGGCCTACGCGTTAATTACAGGTAAAATTACAAAGTCCTTAAAAGGACCTTGCGCTCACTACTGCTCATAAGAGCTACAAAAATAAAGATAAAAAAAACCTACGAGCACAAGTTCCTTAGTACACAAAAATACATAACAACCTAGGTACATTCTACGGTGCTTAAGAATGAGCACCCAAAAAGAGGGAAGAAAAGAAAAACTATCAATCACGAACTGCTTTCCAATAAAAATCCTAAAATCCCTTCTTCCTGCACAGAAAACCTACACAAGCAATAGAAAGCCCACAAAAAACCAACAAAAAAATACTACAGTAGAGAACATTAAAAGAACTAAAAACCCAACAGTACTACCACCAAATCGAGAGGATGGCATCAATTATACTAAGACAACAATAATACGGCTTCCATGGAAAGAAAAACAACCTCCCAACCGAGAGAAGAACAATGTAATTCCATACGGCCACACCCAGCCAACTCCACACCCCCATATAATACACCAGAGAATGCCAACTCCTCCACACCACCATATTCCCCAAGTAAATCCTCCACACTCAGCCAACACCGCACAGATTCAGATTCCCCAAGTTAAACCTCCACATCACCATATAATATCTCATGGAATGCTAACTCCACACCCGCACCAACTGCAGGCCACAAAACAGAAAGAGCACACCAACCTCACCAGAATAGGGACTACCAGGCTCCAGTAACAACACCAACCAAAAAACTCAGCATAAAGCATAGCCCAACACAGACAAATCACTAGGAAAATAATAGTAAACCTGAGAACACCAGAAACAGAATGAGTCAGCAAAACAAGGAAAAAGATAACTTGATCCCAGCATAAGTCCTCACAGAAAAAGAGGAACAGAGCAACAAGAGCATAACAAAACCACCCGCAAAACAACCCGAAATTAATGACAAACATAAGAAAAACCAATTTGATCTAATTTGACAAGACCTTGAACATAGACATGCAACTGATCTAGAAAAAGCTCCTTATAATCCTTAAACATAGTACCCAAAATTGTCAAGGCCTGCGCAACAGCATTCCCTTCCACCTTAATGAAAGAATAGGAGTAAGAAAAGTACTTCAACTGATCTTAAATATTTCTCCTGATATAAAACAGATCAGGGCCACACCTACTATCATCTTTATCAAGACTCAATAGCTGTCGAAATACGAAGCAGCCTCCAAAATAATGTTCTGAATAAAAAAACTATTGCAAAGCTTTAACCCATGCAGAACACCCATAAAAAAAGCCATGTGACTATCCTCAACAAAAGACGGCCCAGCAAAGCCAGAAATGAATAAACCAAGATGATTTCTTATGATACCCGCATAGTCATAATTACAACCAACTTTAACCCAAGACACATTCAACTTGAAATAATTAAGATTAGGCTTACACCAATTCATGAAAATAGATCTAATTTGACCCTTATCCAACTCCCAATTAATACCAAAAAAAGAAAGGGTATAATAAAATTTTTTAAAATTGTTTATTGAAAGCAAATTAGCAGAGAAAAGAGCAATGACCTTATCTTTAATTTTGTGAATAATTCTCTGATGATTCATATCAATCCCATTAAAATGAGAGTTATTTCTTTCCAGCCAGAGGAACCAACAAATAAGAGAAGAAATCACATTTCTAATATGGCCCTTGGACTCCACAAACCAAAGGTCAAGCAATTGAGATATAGAAAAAAAAGCGTCATATAAATTAAGTTGAAAGAAATCTATTCTGAACCATAGAGATAGAGTCAGTGTTAAGTAAAGAATCAATGGAGTCACCATTAAGCCACCTATTTTGCCAAAAGAAAATGTTCCCATTACCAAGGCCCCAAACTAATGAAGACTCCATTTTCCATTTAACCGAACAAATCAGATGCCAAACTTTAGAGTGACCTTTAGAAAAATAACACAAGGAAGGATGTTTCCCACCACAATATTTGTCCCTCATAAAATTGGCCCACAGACTGACATTAGACATAAAATTAGACCATAGCTTGAAAGAGAAAGCCCAAGCCATATCACTTATGTCTTTACACCCTAATCCCCCTTCTTGCTTAGTACCATAACAACCTCCCCAATTCTTCCAATGAATTCTAGAATTATTACCAGAACCTTTAAAAAAAAATTATTCAAAATTCTCTCAATTCTAAGACAAACACCCTTAGTAGGAAGGAGAGTTTGAAAACTATAAACTGGAATAGAACATGACACACTTTTAATAAGAGTGAGACACCCACCAAAACTTAAAAAAGTAGAATTCTAAGAAAAAAAATCTATTCTGAACCATAGAAATTAAATCATCAAAGAGGAAAGCTCTCTTTCAACCCTTAAAAAGAGGAATACCCAAGTATTTCAGAGGTAAGGCACCTTGAGAAAAGCAGTAAAATTCCTAATATCCAAAATCCGGTCAGGCACAACATTCTTAGAAGCAATAAAACAACATTTCTGCTTGTTAAAAGACAAACCACTAACAGATTCAAAGTGACCAAAAAATCTCAAAATTTTACTAATCTTATTCTTAAAAGCATTAGTAAAGATAATGAAATCATCAACAAAGCATAAATGGGAGATATGAAAGCCACCTAAAGTTTTGAAATAAAGACTATGGTAGTTAAAGAAAAGATTAGTCAAACCCCTAGAGAGATAATCAGTAGCAATAATAAAGATAGCCGGAGACAAAGGGTCACCTTGCCTCAGACCATGAGAAGCTTGAAAATAACCATGAGTTTTGCCATTCACAATAATAGAAAAAAAAAAGACTTTCAATACAAGATTTTATGAGATTTATGAATATCAAATCAAAACCAAAAAGATTCAACATCTTATAAATAAAACTCCAATTAATATTATCATAGGCCTTAGCAATATCCAATTTCATGATCATGTTACCACCTCTCACCTTAATATCCAAATCCTGACATAATTCCTGAGCTAAAAGGATATTGTCAACAATTGCTCGACCTTTAACACAACCCATTTGATAAGGAGATATAATCTTTTGCAGAAAAATAGATAACCTGTTCATTAGAAGTTTAGATATAAGTTTATAAAACACGGTACATAAACTAATGGGTCTAAAATCATTCCATGAATTAACACCAGTGTTCTTAGGAATTAAAAAAATAAAAGTAGACGTAAAAAACTTAGGAATAAGAGAGCCATTAAAAAAATTAATGACAGCAGAGAAAACATCATTAGAAATAATAGACCAAGTTTTTTGGAAGAACTTAGTGGTAAAACAATCTGGCCCAGCAACAGAGTCAGCATTCATATTAAATAAAATATCTTTAATCTTCTCAAGAAGAGGAGACTTAGATAAGGAGACATTCTCCTCTTAAGAGATAACATTCGAAATAAAAGAAGGGTCAACACTAGAAACTGGAATAAAAGACTTATTAAGGTGCTTATGAAAAAAATTAACAGTAACAGCCAAGCTAGCAATCTCATCTCTATCCTCAGTAGTAGAGCCATCCTCGCGGGCGATTTTATGAATATTATTAATAGAGCATTTCGTATTAACCAAAACATGGAAATACTTAGTGTTATTGTCACCTTCCACTAAATGCTTGGAGGCCACTTTTTTTTCCAAAAAGTTTCCTCCTGAACCTGAAGTTTAGATAGCTCCACTTTATCTTCATTAAGAATACACAGATTAGCCTCGGAGGATTATGACTGACAAAGATCCTCAAGGGAGTTAATTTTATTTTTAGCAAGTAAAATATTGTTAAACAAATCTTTAAAAATATTATGGTTTCACCAATTTAAAACAAGCTTAAGTCTTTTCAATTTGAGCCATAATCTTTTCATGTCAGTAATATAATTATTAGGATAAATAAGAGCATTCCAATCACCTGAACAACCTCAAGAAAAGAATTATGATGAAACCACATATTCTGGAATCTAAACTGAGTAGTTAAAAACCTCTCATTACCTTCAAAAGAACAGTTACCTTTCTCGGGAAGGGCCAAGGGAAGATTACCCTGAGGAGGCACCACTCAGGGGCACCACCTCCTCGTCCATCAATAAAATCATTTCTCGGGTATGGCCAAGGATTGATTAACATGAGAAGGCACCGCCTCATCCTCCAACAAAGTTTCCATAGTGTCATTACTAAATTTTGTTCCACTAACAATATGAGCCATAGGAGAATTCACCAACAATGGCAACTCCTCCCCTTAATAGAAATAACCTGATCATTCTCAATAATAATGTTAGTATTAACATCAATAGTATTATTATCCTCCACCACAACAACCTGAGTAACATTTTGTAAGGATTCATAAACAGTAAAAGATGATGAATGGTCAGCCACTTTAATGACATCATTAAGACAATTTTTTCCTTCTCCCACATTACAAATAAGATTCACATTAAGTTCATTACCAGAAGACGAAGGAACAACCCGAATAACAAGAGGATCCACCACGTCCTTAGCGTGAGTAGAAATACTATTACCTTCCACTAAATTATCAATACCATCAGCTTTCATGTTGCCCTCCTGCATTTTTGTAGGCTTGACAATTTCTTTATCTTTCTTAAGGTGGGGATGCAATTTAAAATATTCACTCAGACTATGACTGTACATCTTGCAATGGGAAAAAAATGGGGAAATTTTCAAATTCAACCTTTTGAAAATAACTATTGACTTCAAACCCAAGCCAAATCTCATTAGGATACTTTTTAGATATATCAACCTTAACCAAAACCCTAGGCACTGACGAACGAGAAATCGAAGTCGTAGCTTGGTCCGTTTGCAAAGGTTTAACCAAGGATAGAAGCCAGGCAAAAAAGGATTTGAGAGTTCAAAAAATGAAGCCTAAGTTTAAGAAAAGACACCCAAACAGGAACAATCAGAGATTCATGACGGACATCAAAATCAGAAGTCCATTTAAGAAGACACATTTGATAAGACTGAATATAGTAAGAGTGCCTAGAAAAAATTCGGCTATAATCCCAATTATAACTCAATTGAACAGCCACATGCCTGGGATTGAGTAAACCAACATGAAAAGATCCAAAAAGCTTAAGATTATAAAAAAAATTTCGGAAAACATCAATATTAGGTAGCTTCAGAACAAACCTACCCACAAGGGTAAGAGCAAAAGGTGCTGCAAGTTGAGTAACAGCCGAATCATCTAACTGAAGTGCAGGACAACCTTTAAAAGATGAATGAAAAAATTTCAGGGTAGAGGAAAAACCACCGGAACCAGCGAGAGCCTCTTTAAAAGATCAAGATTTACCATTTGGGACAGAAGCTACTGAAGGGATAGATAACGACGGGGTCGTCATTCCCCCTAAAAACTAAACCTGTAGGCCAACAAAAACAAACTTAATATAAACCAAGAAAAAAAGACAAACAAATCCGAAGAAAAGCAAACCAAAACAGAGAAGCCACAAGCTCCCAAAGAAAACACACTAGAACACGAGAAAGAAAACAGCCGAGCCGAAAGGAAAGAACAACCCAAGGGAAAGGAAAGAAACACTCACAAGAGAAACAAGAAAGAATATCACCAGAAAGAAAGAAGATCGTCGGAAGACAAGCGCCAAGCCCAAACCCTAGAATCACCTCAAAATCGCCCAAGGGAAAGTAGAGGGAGAGATGTGATGGCTTGATTAACTTAAGGAAGTTAACTGTGAAAGAAGCAAGATATTATGATGCTTATAAGGCATATTCTGGTGGTAAAATTTTTTGTTCTGATGACTACATACATGTTTTGTTACTACAAGAACTTTATATTGGGATTCATAAGGGGACATAATATTTTGAGATTATGCTTCGGATCGAAAAAATCTATTATATTTTGTTCTGTGAAATAAAGTCATAGGTATTTCTTCTTTTGATTTTTGTATAATCATGAATAGTTTTATATTTATGTTATATAGCTTTTGTTTATAGTCACGACCGGTGATTAGATAGACATTTTGATTATGAAATGAAAAAAAAAGTATGAGTTTATTTTCAAGGTCTTGGACATTGTTAGCAACTTTGTAGTATGTTATTGTTTTAATTGATAAAGAGTTGTTACTTAACATTTGCATGTTTTACATTCTTGCAACTTGTACAGTTTAGATGATTCCAAATATTATTGTTCTAATTATTATTTTCTCCTAACATTTTTTTTTTAAAGAAGTGTTCTTGCTCTTGTCTGGACTAATATTTCAGGATAATCATACTCCAGACTAATGAAGATTTCAAATCAATTATAGCATAAGATAGTTTGTAAATTGAAGTCTATTGTTTTTACTTTATTGAGTATGAGAGAGTGTAAGTGTAATTGAACAACCTAGCACACACACACTGGGGGAGATCTTTAAAATGTCAAAATTTCTTATACTGATCGTACGGGATGAATCTCAATCGTACGGGAAGATCAGGTATGTTTTACCCCTTGAAGAGCAATGGAATGAACAATGAAGGGTGAAAATTTTTCTAAGTCCTGTTCATCCAGACAAAGTGTACCATTCATCCTAGGACGATGCTCTCTGGATGCATTCATCCAGAAGATCATTACATTCGTCCTAGAACAATGCTCTCCAGACGCATTCATTTGTACGATATTCACGTTCGTCCCAGGACGATGCTCTCTGGATGTCTTCGTCCAGACGATTATTATGTTCGTCCCAGGACGATGCTTTCTGGATGTGTTCGTACTGGACGAACATGGTTCATACGGGACGATGATCGTGTATGAAGTAATTTTATACCAATGCACATTGGGCTCATACGCAACAATTTTTACAATGTTCGTACATACGAAATTTCGATCGTACGGAACAATCGAGTACGTACAGTTTTGAATTTTTGTAGTTTTTGGACGATTTTTCAAGTCTTTATTATAAAAGGTCCAAATAAGACTGTCTTTAAATCTTTTTGCCATTTAGTCTTCGTGCAAACTGAAAGGAGCTTCAAGGAGAGAGTGAAAAAGAGTATTTGAAGGAGAGATCTTACTATTGAAGTGTGAAGGATTTACTTGTTACTCAAATGTAAGGATCTCAACTTTGTGATTTGTGTTTACTTCACTCTTTTGTCTTGTCCTTTGTAGATTTCTCTTAAGAAAATCTTTCAAGGATATTTGATTTTCTGCCGATACTTGGAGAGTGTGAAAGGACGAAGGGTTCTCTCCCTACACTTGGAGAGTATGAAAGGATGAAGGGTTTTTTGCCTGCACTTGGAGAGTGTGAAAGGATGAAGGGTTCTCTGCCCACACTTGGAGAGTGTGAACAGCCGACGGTTCTCTGCCGCACCAGGCATTGGTGGAAGAGAGTTTTTGTGAAGGCTTCTCCACCTTACTGTGAGGGAAAAAGGAGAATCACTAGTGGTATTAGTGCAATACTCGGAGGGTGCCTCCGGAGAGTGGATGTAGATCATGTTTGATCGAACCATTATAAATCTTGTGTCTAAATATTTTCCACTACTTTTTTACTTTACTATTCTGTGTTTAAATTTGGGGTTGAAAAATCATTAAAAAAAATTCATTAAATTTTTTTTATCGGTTTAAAAGTTAAGAGATAAATTCTTTAAGTTAACCAATTCACCCCCCCCCCCTTCTTGGTTAGCCGCTGGGATATAAGCTTAGGTCTAACAACTTAATTCATATTTAACAAGTTTCAACAAGTGTTATCAGATCTTTGTTTTTAATATCATAAGTTTAGACTACTTTTTGATTAACGACCATGGCTACTTTTGGAAACTTAAACACACTTGAGGTTTACTCTATAACAAGACCTCCATTGTTCAACAATATTCCTTTTGATTTTGGAAAACTCGCATGTTTATATTTTTACAGTCGCTTGATTATCATGAGTGGATCTTAGTTAAGGAAGGGTATACAAACCAACTAGACTAGTTGACGAAGTTAGAGTTGAAACACCTTTTACAGACTTGACGGTAGAAGAACGTGACTTAGCACAACTTAATGCCAAATATCTAAATAGTTTCTTTTGTGCTCTTAAATCTGAAGATTACATGTGAATTTATACTTGCAAGAGTGGAAAAGAGATATGGGATAGACTCTATATAACCTATGAGGGGACTAATGAAGTTAAACAATCCAGACTTAATATCTTGTTACATGACTATGAACTATTTCGCATGAAACCCAATGAATCCATTTCTGACATGTATACAAGATTCACACAAATTGTCACCTCTTTATATACATTAGGTATGGAATTAACGAATTCTGAAATGGTTAATAAAATTATTCATTGCTTACCTACTGCTTATGATGCTAAAATAACCGCGATTACAGAGTCTAAAAATTTAAATATTTACTCTATTGATAATCTTCTTGGATCACTATTTGCTTATGAGCAAGGGGTGAGTCAAAGAAAGATGGATGCAGGTGAACCATGAAGGGAGAAGAACATTGCACTGAAAGTGGAAGAGTCAGAGAGTGATATCTTACAACTTGAGGATGAAGAAGACATCTCTTTAATGACTAGACAATTCAGAAACTTTTTGAAAAAGAAGCAAAAGAGAAGCCAACAAAGGATACTGTGTAAAATTTTTTCATTGGAAATGTTCTACTTGTAGAAGGCTTAAAACATAATTTATTAAGTATTAGCCAGTTATGTGACAAAGGATACTGTGTAAAAAAATTTTCTACTAGCTGCATATTAAGTCTAATGAAAAAGATGTTTTGAATGGTGTGAGGGTAAACAATGTGTATATGCTAAACTTAAATTGCATTAAATCTCCTACTATTGTTTGTTTAAAAACTATTTCTGATGAATCATGGCTTTGGCAAAGGAGACTTTGTCACTGTAGCATGAAAAATCTTAGGAGAATTACCCAAAAAACTTAGTGAGAGGTATACCAAAATTAGACTTCACTAAAGATCACCTTTGCAATGCATGTCAATTAAGAAAATAGGTGAAGATCTCTTTTCAGTCCCATAAGGATCTTAGAACTAGTAAATCTTTAGAGATTTTACATATGGATCTTTTTGGACATGTTGGAACTGTAAGTCTATGAGGAAAGGTATACGAATTTGTAATTGTGGATTACTATTCTAGATTCACAAGGGTTATATTTCTTTATCATAAAAGTGAACATTTGAAGAATTTAGAAATTTTTCAACTTGGATTCAAAGAAAACTAGCATGTGAAATTATAACTATTTAAAGTGATCATGGAGAAGAATTTGAGAATGAAAAATTTAAAAAATTTTATACGGAAAAAGGAATTAATCACAATTTTTCTGCACCTAGAACCCCACAGTAGAATGGGGTAGTCAAAAAGAAGAATAGAACATTAATAGAAGTCGCTCGAGCCATGTTGGCAGAATATTCACTTCCTAAATATTTTTGGGCTGAGGCGGTGAGCACAGCATATTATATTCTGAATAGGGTGAATATGAGATCAAACTTAAATAAAACACCCTATGAGTTATTAAAAGTGAGAACACCAAATTTGTCACATTTGTATGTCTTTGGAAGTAAGGTGTTCATTCATAATAATGGAAAATCTGCCTTAGGAAATTTGATCCAAAATCAGATGAAAGAATTTTTATAGGATACTCAAGTGTTGGAAAATCTTATAGAGTATTTTATAAAAGAACCTTGATAATTGAGGAGACCACAAATATTGTATTTTATGAAATAAGAAATTTGGAAGAGCTAATTTGTGAAGAGGATGAGATAGAGATTAACTCTCAAAAGTTTAATAAAATAAATTTGGAAGAAAATTTGGAGATGGAAAACCCAGTGCCTAAAGATTTGAGATATTCTAAAAACCATCCAAAGGAATTGATTATAGGAGATTTTAGTGAGGGTGTTAGGATAAGGCATGGACTAAATAAAGAAGTCAATCATTCAGCCTTTATTTCAACCATAGAACCCACAAATATTGATCAAGTATTTTCGGATGAATTTTGGATTTTGGCTATGCAAGAAGAGTTAAATCAATTTGTAAGAAATGAAATTTGGGAATTAACTGCAAGGCCAAAAGGATCAAAATGTAGTTGGAACTAAGTGGGTATTCAAAAATAAAATGAATGACTCAGAAGTAGTCATTAAAAATAAGGCTAGATTAGTAGCTAAGGGGTATAATCAGATTTTAGGGGTTGATTTTGAGGAGACTTTTACCCCTGTAGCTAGACTTGAAGCAATTATGGTTTTATTAGCCTTTGCATGTTTTAAAGAATTTAAACTGTATCAAATGGATGTTAAGAGTGCCTTTTTAAATGGAGTTATTCAAGAAAATATTTTTGTAGAACAACCTCCAAGCTTTGAAAATCCTAAATACCCAAATCATATTTTCAAGTTGAAAAATGTATTATATAAATTGAAACAAGCACCTAGGGCTTGGTATGAGAGGTTGAGCACATTTCTACTTGAGAGATCTTTTGAAAAAAGAAAGTGTAGACACAACTCTCTTTTTGAAGAAATTGGGAGAAGATATACTCATTATACCAATTTATGTTGATGATATCCTCTTTGGATCTTCATATAAAATTTTTTTGATGATTTTTCTAAAATAATGAGTAGTGAATTTGAGATGAGTCTAGTGGGAGATTTGAGTTACTTTCTAGGCTTTAGCATTAAGCAAATTGAGGAAGGTATATTTCTTAGTCAATCAAAATATGTTAAGGACATCCTCAAAAAGTATGAACTGGACAATGCTAAACCTATTAGTATACCTATGAGTTCCTCAATTCAGTTGGATAAAGACTTTAAGGAAAAATCAATTGATCAAAAGAAATTTAGAGGGATAATTGGATTTTTGTTTTAATTGACAGCTAGCCGACCTGATATCATGTTTAGTGTATGTTTATGTACTAGATTTGAATCAGATACAAAATAATCACATTTGACAGTAGTGAAAAAGATTTTAAGGTATCTGTTGGGAACTCAGAACTTAGGAATTTAGTATCCTATGTTTAGCCCTTATTTTGAAATTATTGGATATTCAAACTCAGATTTTGCAGGTTGTATGGTTGATAGAAAGAGCACCTCTGAAACATATCAATTCATTAAAAATTCTTTAGTCTCATGGTCTAGTAGAAAACAAAATTCAGTAGCCCTATCTATTATTGAAGTTGAATACATTACTTTAGGAAGTTGTGTGGCACAAATATTTTGGTTTAAATAACAGTTGATTGATTTAGAATTAATTATAGGCACTATTCCCATTTATTGTGATAACACTAGTGCTACTTGCATTTCTAAAAATCTTATTCAACATTCAAAAATCAAACATATAGACATCATGCATCATTTTATAAGGGATCATGTATTCAAAGGAGAAACTGAACTTATTCATGTTACAACAGAAAATCAACTTACAGATATTTTTACAGAACCACTAGCCTTTGATATCTTCAATATATTAAGAATAAGACTTGGTGTGATTGATTTGAATACTTAAATACAAATATCTACAACATTGATGTGTGCTTGTATTTGTGTTTTGTTTCTTTTGTTTCTGACTTTTTTCTACATTTTGTAGTATTTTGTTTGTGTTTGTTTATGCGAACTTCTGTTTGTTTTGTTTTGTGTTGTTTCATAATTAGATTGATGTTTTTGAGTGTTGCCTTGAAATCTTATAAGTGTGGATTTCGTCTGTTCAAAATTTATTTTATATGGGACGAAGTATACAGCTTATTAACTGTTATTTTGAACGTTCAGTTTCTCAATTTTTTTTCATATCACATTCATCTTTACGATCAACAAGATAATCTGGAAGATGTATTTTTCAATCATATGTACGCATGTGGACGGTTATACGGATAAGATCAACTACTTTATTTTTGATCATACGTACGAACTTCAGTTCGTACATACAAACATATGGCAATTCAGTGTAGGGGATGATTCAAACTATCATAAAAATGATCATTAATATCTGATCATCCTGGACGAACATCTGTTCGTCTGTTCGATCATCTTAGTCAAAAGTATGTACGAAAGGATGCCTCATAACTTACATGCTTACAAAAATTTGTTTCATTTTTGTACTCATTCGTTTGTACATACGAAATTTCATTTTGTACGTACGAAATCTAAATCGTATGGGACGAACACCTTTTCGTCTATACGAAAGTTTTTTTTTTTTTCCTTATATTTAAGGGTTTCGAACTCAAATCTCATCCACTCAAAAATCCTTTTCAAGCCTCTATTCCTCTAGATGTTCTCCATGGCCAGTTCAAGTAAAAGGCAAATGGTACTTGTTAAGAGACCCCCAAGACACTCAGAAGAAAACTTCCTTTCCAAATCAAATGAGGAGTCCTTTCCTAGATTTGCCTCCGCCAAAATCACTCCTTCTAGACTTCTTCTCCAAGAACAACTCACCTTCAAAGTAATGCACCTTTTTTCTTCCACCTAGTTGGGTCTTATTCTCACTCTCATCTAAGGAGACCTTCCACTACTTCCTAGCCAACATGTCCTTCGACTCTGAGCAAAATGTTATTAGTTCTTTTGTCTTTAAAAAAAAGTGGAGATTACTAAAGAAGACTTAGGAATATTCTTAAACTTAAGGACAAGGGATTAGAGCTCACACTTTTTCCTCTTCCCCCAACTTTGACTGGACAGTAATAAATCAAGTGATTAGAGGATGTAGAGTTACAAACCATTTGCCTAAGATAGCGACTCATAATCAAAATACGCATATCATCCAGCATGTTCTTCATATCTCAATCATTCCTAAAGCTGGTGATTGAGTAAATATCACCCCTCTTCTTTCTACTATAACTTATCTGATTATGACTAGCCAACCTATAGATGAAGCCCAACTGATTATTGACTACATTTATGGACTTTCTGAGATTGGTCATGTCTCCCATAGAAGAAAGAAAAATATAGCCTTAGGACATCTTGTGACCTATATTTTGGAGAAGAAATATGACCTAGTCCATCCTATTCAAAATCTAGAGGAGTCTTTCTACTACAATGATGGATCATTTCGAGAAATTTTTTCAAAAGAACATCAAGTGATAAGCAAATGAGAGGAGCTGCACCTACACCTACACGTGCTGGTGAACCAAATTTATAAGATTTGGTTCACAGGTTTGATCGTCTTGAGACTCATTTTGATCAACGCTTTGATCAAATTGAAACTCATCTACAACAGCAGAATGCACAGTACCATCATGACATGAGTTGGATGCGACAACAAATGGATGGTATTATCTCAAACATGGCTATGATGAGTAGCTATTTTAATTTCTTCAACCAGCCACCTCCTCCAAATCAGGACCCCTCTGAGTAATGTGATGTGATGTTCATAATTATGTGTTTTTATTGTGTTTCGTGTTTGTTAGTTTTTATTTTTATGTGGTTTATTTCATATGTTAATGTTTTGATATCATTTGTACTCATTGTATAATCATATATCAATGATATCAATAAAAGTTATCCTGTCTTGTTCTACTATTTTTGTTTTCTTTTCAGAAATGTGTGTTAGGATATATGATCTTTCTTCAAATGTTTGATCTTAAAAGTGTTATATCTCAAATTGCAACATAAAATTGAATTCATTAGAAAATATAATTTTTTTTAAGAATTAAATTATGATTATGACTTGATCTAGTTAAGAATATCAATCTCATGTCTCTTCTAGACTAACAAAATTTTTATACTATTATTGTAAATATGATGTTTTCTTATTTTTGCATTTCTCTTATCAATATAAATATTGATGTATTTAGAGATATTTGAAATTTTAAATTATTGATTTTCGAAAGATCAAGATTTCTCTTGAAAATATTTTTATTTACACAATATCAAAAATGCGCAATGGTTCGCAAAGTGAAAAAGAGGCACAAAATTAGCCCAAAAATTCAAAAGATGCACAAAAATGTGCCACAAATATTGAAAAGATGTGCAAAGCGCCACAAGTTGTGTTTGATTCTTTCCCTAATTTTTAATCTTTCAATTCAAATTAATCTTCTGTACGATTTTTATTTAATATTGAAATTTGAAATATAAAAATTTTATATTCATCTACTTTGCAATGATTTTATTTATCTTATTGTCTAAATTAATTCATGATTCTGATATTTTTTCTTGACAATGTTATATCTCTTCTTAAATCATTTAAATCCTTATATTTCTCTAATGATGTTTTAATTTTATTTGTTTATATATCTTAACCTCTTTCAAAGATCAATTATTCAAGGATTTTTCATATGACTTTTATCATTTCCGTATTGCTCTTTTTCTTCTTCACTTTTTGCTATTGTAAAAAAGGGTGAGAAATATTGTTCGTATTGTTTGTTGTTTATACTGTTGGAATTGTTTTATCATTCATGAATTTGAATTTGTTTTATCGTTGGTTTATGTGATTGTGGTGTGTTTATTGTGTGTTTGTGATTGTGGTGTGTCTGTTTTTATCGTTTGTTATTGTGCTTTATGTGATGTGATTGTGGTGTGTATTAAAAACTTAAAAACAATTTTTTTTCTTTTTCTATTCAAATGCCCTTATTCTCACACGCTTATTAATTCAGGGGGAGTTTAGGAGATTCATAGATATTTGAAAAGATACAAACAATAATTGTTTTGCCATCATAAAAAAGGGAGAGATTGTTAAGAGAGTTGCTACTTAGCCTTTTGCATGTTTTACATTCTTACAACTTATACAGTTTTGATGATTTTAAATATTATTATTCTAATTATTATTTTCTCTTAACATTTTTTTTGAAGAATTGTTCTTGCTCTTGTGTGGACTAATATTTCATGATAATCGTACTTCAGACTAATAAAGACTTCAAATCAATTGCAACATAAGATAATTTGTAAATTGAATTTTTTTTTACTTTATTGAGTCTGAGAAAGTGTAAGTGTAATTGAACAATCTAGCGCACACACACACACACACTGGGGGAGATCTTTAAAATGTCAAAATTTTTTATACTGATCGTACGGGACGAACCACCTTCATACGAGACAATCAGGTCTGTTTTACCCCTCAGAGAGCAATGGAACGAACAGTGAAGGGTGAAAAATTTTATAAGTCCTGTTCATCCAGATGAAGTGTACCGTTCGTCCCATAATGATGCTCTCTGGATGCATTCGTCTAGACGATCATTGCATTCATCCCAGGATGATGCTCTCAGGATGCGTTCATTTACACAATATTCATGTTCATCCAGGACGATGCTCTCTGGATGTCTTCGTCCAGACGATCATTACATTCATCCCAGAATGATGCTCTCTGGAGTCTGGATGTGTTCGTACCAGACGAACATGGTTTGTACGGGACGATGATCATGTCCGAAGTCATTTCGTACCAATGCACATTGGGCTCATACGCAATAGTTTTTACACTATTCGTACGCACGAAATTTCGATCGTACGGGACGATCGAGTACGTACAGTTTTGAATTTTTGTAGTTTTTGGACGGTATTTCGTATCTTTCTTATAAAAGGTCCAAATAAGACTATCTTTAAATCTTTTTGTCATTTGGTTTTCGTGCAAACTGAAAGGAGCTTGAAGGAGAGAGTGAAAGAGAGTTTTTGAAGGAGAGATCTTACTACTGGAGTGTGAAGGATTTTCTTGTTACTCAAAGGTAAAGATCTCAACTTTGTGATTTATGTTTACTTCACTCTTTTCTCTTGTCCTTTGTAGATTTCTCTTGAGAAAATCTTTTAAGGAGATCCGGTTCTCTACCGACACTTGGAGAGTGTGAAAGGATGAAGAGTTCTCTACCTACACTTGGAGGGTGTGAAAGGATGGTGTTCTCTGCCTACACTTGGAGAGTGTGAAAGGATGAAGGGTTCTCTGCCCACACTTGAAGAGTGTAAACAGCCGACGGTTCTCTACCGCACCAGGCATTGGTGGAAGAGAGTTTTTGTGAAGGCTTATCCACCTTGCTAAGGGGGCAAAAGGAGAGACACTAGCAGTATTAGTGCAATACTCGGAGGGTGCCTCCGGAGAGTGGATGTAGGTCGTATTTGATCGAACCACTATAAATCTTATGTCTTTTTATTTTTTCCGCTGCTTTTTACTTTACTATTCTGTGTTTAAATTTGTGGTTGAAAAATTGTTTTTTTTAAAAAATTTCATTAAAAAGTTTTTTTTTATCGGTTTAAAAGTTAAGAGGGAAATTTTTTTACGTTAACCAATTCACCCCCCCCCCCCCCCCTCTTGGTTAGCCGCTGGGATATAAGCTTAGGTCTAGCAACCTAATTCATATTTAATAAGTTTCAACATTAACATTTATATTGGAAGAAAATCTAAAAAAAAAAATTCAAAACTTGATATTGAGATTAGTCGGCCGCAAGCCAAAATGATAGGACATGTCTCATCACTGAGTTTTGCTATATTGGGTTATGACAATGATGGTCTGATTGTGATAATCAACATCAGTGGTCTGGTGTCAGTTGTCTGATAGTGATGATCAGATGGCAATGTTTTTCCATGAACAAATCCTTCACAAATTATGATGGATAGTTCAACAAATATAAACTTAATAGTATATTAGTCCTTCATAGCATCCAACCAATTTATCAAGTGGGAACTATATACTAATAGGTAAGTTTTTCACATGCTGCAATGAATATGTCCCTTAAAAAGTTTTTTGAGGATGCATTTTTAACCAAAAAAACATTTTTAGTAAGATTTTTTTTTATTTGTTAAACATGTTTTTTTCAACTAATTTTTTTGTTAATATTTTTTTAAACTAATTTTCTAACAAATATTTGTTTGAAATTAGATTTTTTTTTATATAAAATGCCATTAAGAAATTTTATTAATTTTGATATAACTCTCCTCTACACTAGCAACAAGTGGGTGTGGTTGCTAAAATATGTATCCTTAGCAAAGTTGATTCATCCTAACTACCTTCATGGAAAATTGTAATGGTTTTTCTTTAATTGCTTGGAGGTTGACAAACATCAAACATTATTATTATTGCTATTATGATTATTATTGTTGTTAATGTTTAGATAAATTTTTCATTTTACTATCTTCTTTCACAAAATTTATATTACAATATAAAAGTGGCTTGGGATTTCACTCTTAGAAAATCTTGATCGGTCATCTATAAATTTTTAATTAATCTACAATGTTCATATGTGACTCTTCAAATTCTATCATTTATCCCCTAATAGTACTTCTTAATAAGTAATAAATTCTATTTGAGAAGTGATTAATTTAAGATGACTCTATTCTCATACACCAAATAAATATATTTAAATCATATGGTGCTTAATTTATAAGAAATTCAATTTGAGAAGTTATTAATTAAATATGGCTCTATTCTCATGCGCCAAATAAATTCATTTAAACCACATGCTTAATTAATATTGATTAATTAATTATAATTTAATAGTGTTTCATTCTTTTAAACCACTTTATAGTGCTGCATTCATTCCCTCCGTTTCCACTTATTTGCCCGCCTTGTTTCCTCCATTCTCTTTCCCTAGCTTCATCTTCTCCGTGGAACCTCGCTTGCCCTTGCTTCATCTTCTCCATGGAACGCTTTGGTAACCTTTAGCTTCTAGCATTTCATTTTTTTTTTTTTTGGAAAATGAATTAAACCACTAAACCCTTCGGATACGCTCATCAGGGTAACCGTCGAAGATGCTATCGCTCTCCATTTCGCCTCTTGCATTTTAGTTTTTTTGGAAGATACATGAAGCCATTAGACCCTTTGGAAATGATCTTCCCTGGTGGGTAACCGTTGAAGCTACTCTCCTTGTCCATCATATATATTTGCTTAAACTATCCTCATATGTTTTCCTTTCATGGTTTGCATTTAGTTTCTTGATTTCTTGATCTTTACTCTTTCGACTTCAAAAGTTGTACTCTTTCTGGTTCAAATATAAGGTAATTAATTTATATGTGCTTAATTGCTTTTGTATATTTTGATCTGATTGTTTCTTATATATTATATAGTTATATTTTGATTTTTTGCTTTTGTATATTTTCATTTTTTTCCTTATGAATATATTGCTCTGTTAGGTTTCCTAGCTCTTCTCTAATCAGTTCAACGTTCTGCATGTCCTATAGTTCATATGTTCATCTCTATTAGACATTATACCTTAATAAATTGACAAATATCCTAGATCTTTAGTTAAATTTCCAAGCTCTTTAGTTAAACATTTGACAAATATCCTACTTGAACAACACTTTATACCTTCATAACATATTTTTCTTTTGAGATCATCTACTTAAATAAAGTCAATTCTTTATGCAACTTCTTGACATTTTTGACCTATGTAGTGGGACTATTTTCAGTTTCATTTCTCTTAGCTGTCTTACATGAGCTAAATCCTACATGGATACTACTTCTTGATAGATAAATGGACACAATTAGGAGGGGAGTTATTATATAAACAAAGAATAATGATCGAAATTGCTAGCAAATTTTGGTTAATTTTCAATTGGATATTTGTTCGACAAGACAACTTTAAGTAAAGTATTGGATAGTAATTTGAATTGAAAATTACTGATTGCTTGAAATTTGGTTGGTTTTATTTTGGCCTATATCTAGTTTTAATCAACATCAAAAGTCGATTACCAAGTTAGGTATGGAAAGAATTGGGCTCTAATTGAGTTAATTTTTATGCAAGCTATGGTAGTTTGAGATTAGATTAACTTTTATGGATGTTTATACGTATAAATGCATGTATGCATTTATGTTTGTGTAGGCATTAGTGCATCTTGACATCTATTTTGAAGCAGTTTAATTCTTGATTTCCTTTTGCATTAAGTGGTCTCTCTAGTTCAATATTTTTATAAGAATAGTTAGAGATCAAAGCTAATTAATGCATTAATAGGAAGATATTGTCTATGTCTTGGCATCTCAACTACTAAGAAAAAATGTCTGTAGCTTAATTTAGGTATCCCATCGCAGACATTTGTGCCAAAGAGCTTGAAACTCTTTTACTCATCTACTTATTTGTTATTTATGTCATGTCCCTTCTTTTAAGGTAAAAATGAGGTCGGGTATCTTTTTATGAAGGTAATGCAAATATAATTAGCAATTTGAATTTGATTCAAATATCGAAGAATTTATATGATTATTTTTTAACTCTAATCAAGCTCTCGCATCAAAGTCAATGAGCCTAATTTTGAGCCAAATCCAGTTTGAATTGATCCAACCCTGAGTAAGATCAAAATTACTCAAGATTAAATCTAGCAGTATGTATTTATGGATGAAAGAACATACACATATATTTATGTTTGTATTTTGATTTGAATAAATGTATATGTGAATCTATAAATCTGTGAGTGTATGTATGCATGCTGGAGTAAAATGTTTTCTTAAGAGATTGAGGAATATGTGAGACTAGATCAAATTTTTAGCTCAAATCCCTTGGTTTGAAGCTAATGAGCCATGCTTGGCTCTAACTGAGCAAACTTATAACCAATTTTGGTTTAGTGCAATATATGATAGAATTTCTTAAAAGTTTATCTTTAGTTGGGTTTAGGTCGACTCAAGATTCAGTTGTTAACTACCCTAGTCTGAGAGGTTTGCATTATTTGAAGAGTTAAAAAACACCCCAAATCAGCCGTCAAATCCAGGTCTTAACAAATATTTTTCATTAGTTTGTAAGAATCCAATATTTTTATGATAAATGTTCCACCCAACCTATTTTGTTTTAACATACCATTGCTTGGTAATCACTGAAAGCTTCTCATTGAAGTAATTCACCACGATAGATCACTAAAAATTTACTTGTTAAAGCTAAACTTTGTGACTTTTTATTTTTTTTGTTTTTATTGTTGCTGGAAAGCAGCTGAATTCCTATACAAAATAAGGCATTTGTATTTTATTATCTTTGGAGTTGTTGTAACTTCTCTGTAGAGATCCTTGAAGTTCTTGGCGCTCCATTTAAAGCTCATATAAAGTTCTTTGCTGACCCACCTTTTCCTTAGAATTGATGCTCGGGTTCTTTAATGCTGAAGTAATGCCCTGCTCAGTAGCAGGTTGCTTTGTTCATTCTTCATTCCATTTTATTTTACTCATCTTAAACTTTCTTTGCATGACCTCACCAGCTATGACCACATTGTATGTGAAACAACTGCAAATATGAAAAGTGTATTATTGCTTTTGTTCCATCTTTTCATGAAATGCTTGAATTGACTTCTAAGGTAAGCCATCTGTAGAATCCTTTAAATCCTCATTTTTCTCACTACTTGCAACAGCTTAAGGTTTCATTATCCTTTTGAGTCAAAGTTATGCTTGTCGCTCATACAAATTTTTTATCCACCCACTTTCATAATCACAGCTTTTGTCAAAGCTATTACTTTCTTTGAGCATGATTTCCTTCACAATCTTCCTCTAAAACACCTGCTTTAAAATAATCTATAACAATTATTGGTCTTGTCTATCACACTCATTCTTTAACATCATTCAATTATCAGTCTCTCTTCTTTTGCTTCCCAATGCATGCCTGAAGCTTTCTATGGATGAAATTATATTTTCCATATCATGCTTGTAAACATCCTTTGGACCATTCCAACCGTTTGTCTTTTTCAGCGCATGGTTTAAAATTGGGCAATAATATGAGGCTCGCCTTTGCGCAATTCCAGTAAAAAATGCCTCAATGCTTACGCCTCGAGTTTTTTTTTATGAGGCTTACGCCTCATGCTATATATATTAAAACTTACATAAATCTTGAAGTAAATGCCCGACATTGAACTCTATAGGAGAGGAGGAAGGGGAGAGAGCAGTTCATCATAATGATGATTCAAATGAAGAACCCCTTAGTGATGATAGTGCTAATGACTTATGAGTTATTATGTGATATGTCATTGCTATTTATTTTTGGAAATTCGAATTATAGGTTAATGAGAAGAATACTAGAATCTGGGAAAGATAGAATTTTAAGTTGAACTATATATATATTTCATGTTGTTTTATTATTAGGATATTTTGATTTCACTTTATATCTTATGACTTTTTATATTTTATATGATTCACTCACTAGTATATAAAATTTTTATCATTTTATGTTTACGCAATCTTTTGATTTTGAGGCTTACGCCTCAAATCGCCTTGAGTCTTACGCCTCGCCTCACCAATAAAAAATGCCTCAATACCCGAATACATAATTTTAAACATTGTTTCAGTGTGACTAACTAGCTAGCTATCTCAAGGGCCACATTTGGTTTGCTGGAAAATAAAAAAGTTTAGGTAGAAATAATATATTGAAAATAATAATGTATATGGGATGTATTACATTTTGTTCGATTAAATGTAAAATAAACATCAGAGTTTTGTTTTACTTGAAATAAAATAAATTTAGTGTTAAGCAGTTTTTTATTGTGTTTGATGGTGGAAGGTAGTAGGTGTTAGCTTTGAGTGTCCACTGATTGGTGTGATGCTTTATATTTAAAATTCACTCAGATCATATAAGTTTTAAATATATTGAAAATGAATTGAATGGGAAATTTTAAATACATAACTAAAATTATTTTTTTTCTTTCATCGAACCAAATAAATTTTTTTAAGTTTTCCGTATTGAATTTCTTCTTGAGCAAAACAGAAAGTCCGTTAGGCAACAGTCATATTCTATAACTTTAATGGATTATAACAACAACAACAACATATTGCCTTTATCCGGTCGGCTACATAAATCTTTTTGTAAAGGTGTGAATGCAATTATTTTTGGTGTCATTTCTTGTTAATCATGATTTATCTATTTTTTTAGTAGAAAATGCATAAAATTGCATTAATAAGAAAAAAGGAAACAAACTACAAACTAGATACCACATATTCCTCCTTTAACAAAGTCATAAAAGGAAGAACCTTATTATCATGACTAATGACATCCCAAATAAAAGAGCTAAGAATAGCAAAGTTGAAAACTAATGACATCCCAAATAAAATAGCAAAGAATAGCAATGTGCAAAAACTAATATAAAATCCCTAACATTGACTAATTTTTAGGCTTGTGAAAAAGCCTATGACAAATCATCTCTTATCTGGAACTCATAGATCACTTGCAAATAGCATTTATTATCATCATCCACAAACTGAAACATCAAAAAAGAGATCCTTTTAAGATTTTAATAGAAGAAACAAAAGAGCTTCAAACATGAATGTTGTTTACCATTATTCCAGCAATACAAGACCCTAGTGAAAATAAGCCAGAAGGGGTGATATCTTCTTCTAGCTCATAGGTGTATGGCTCATTTTGAGGGTTGAAAGATCCCAGCATAACTATTTTTTTTTTCAACTGCACAATATCAAGCAAGTCGCATATTAAGTGACCAACTGAACCAAAATGATATGAAATAACAGTTAAAAGAATTAAAGGAACTATTTTTTGCTCGTCTTTCTCTACCTTGGAAGAATTCAGACATCTTCCACACAATGTTCGTGTAATGGAGTCCTGATACAATATTATTCAACACAGTGAATAAGAGTTTGAATCGGTAGTGACTTCCCTGCTTAAGAGTAAATGCAAAGCTTTTCGTATTCCGGTTAAAAGGGATATGTAGAACAAAATCTGGTCTATCAGAAGTGATGATTGTGAGGCTCTGGATCGTCACTTCTGGATTAGGATTCTCTGCATTAGTTAAGCCACACAATCAAACAAGTTATTTTTTATTGAAGTATAAAAAAAGAGAAAAATCAGATAGATAATTGAAGGATCAATAGAGGAAAATATCATGCTTTTCACAAGAACAAAGCCAAAACAAGTAATAATTGAAAAATAAGGAATTGAAAATGAATTCAATATAAAATAAAAAAAGATTTATAAGATGATATCAAACATTCATACCTCCAACTTCAGACCAATCAATGCCGGCAAGCAGCTGCTATTTCCATCTCCTTAGGCTCTCATCAATCAACAAGAACGTCAATCCAACCATTAAAATAAATAAATAAGAAGTAGATACTAAATAACTATAACCTCCATTCCAGTTTCTCTCTCTCCCAATAGAGAATTCGAAAAGGAAGATAAAGAAAGGAAAAGGTGGAACCTGGTCCATCTCGAGCAGTTCCCTGAGAGCCAACTGAGGGCCAAGCGACACATGTGCGTCATTCCAGTCATCATCGTCATTCTCCTCCGCATCTTCATATTCATCCTCGCTACCGTCCGTGGAGTAAACAGAAGCACTGCTCATCTCCCTTTCGAGTTCGTTCTCCGAATCGAAAGTGGCCCCTTTGCTTCTCTTTTCAGAAAAAGAGTACGCAGGGGACGATGGGAGAAGGAAAGATCCTTAAAAATATAAGAAGATAGACTTGGCTTCTGTTTCTTTATTTCTAAAGAAAAGTTGTTATACGTCTTCTAGGATCGGCAAAAATATTTGAGAGAAGACCAATGACGGGGAAGAGTTCTCTGCCTATGTGCCTTCCGCCATTTAAGATCTGTGAGCCATAATCTTATGCGGCATCAATTTAAATTTCTGAAAAGCAGCATCAATTTAATTTGGTCTTCTCTCCGGCATTTTTGCCTATGACGTATAACCTTAGAAATAAAGAAACAGAAGTCAAGACTATCTTCTTCTATTCTTAAGATCTTTCCTTCTCACATCGTCCCCTGCGTGCTCTTTCTCTGAAACGAGAAGCAAAGGGACCACTTTCGATTCGGAGAACGAACTCGAAAGGGAGATGAGTGCTTCTGTTTACTCCATGGACGGTAGCGAGGATGAATACGAAGATGCGGAGGAGAACTTCGAAGATGCGGAGGAGAACTTCGAAGATGCGGAGGAGAACGACGATGATGACGGGAATGACGCACATGTGGCGCTTGGCTCTCAGTTATCTCTCAGGAACTGCTCGAGATGGACCAGGTTCCACCTTTTCCTTTCTTTATCTTCCTTTTCAGATTCTCTATTGGGCGAGAGAGAAACTGGAATGGAGGTTATAATTATTTGATTTCTACTTCTTATTTATTTATTTTAATGATTGGATTGAGGTTCTTGTTGATTAGGATGACGAGAGCCTGAGGAGATGGAAAGAGCAACTGCTTGCCGGCGTTGATTGGTCTGAAGTTGGAGGTATGAATGTTTGATATCATCTTACAGATCTTTCTCTATTTTATATTGAATTCATTTTCAATTCCTTATTTTTTAATTATTATTTTTTTGGCTCTATTCTTGTGAAAAGCATAATATTTTCCTCTATTGATCCTTTAATTATCTATCTGATTTTGCTCTTTTTTTATACTTCAATAAAAAACTTGTTTGATTGTGTGGATTAACTAATGCAGAGAATCCTGATACAGAAGTGACGATCCAGAGCCTCACAATCATCACTTCTGATAGATCAAACATTGTTCTACCTATCCCCTTCAATCGGAATACGAGGAGATTTGCATTTACTCTTAAGCTGGAAAGTCACTACCGGTTCAAATTCTCATTCACTGTGTCGAATAATATTGTATCAGAACTCCGTTACATGAACATTGTGTGGAAAAAGCCTCAATTGTTCCAAGGTAGAGAAAGACGAGCAAATAATAGTTCTTTTAATTCTTTTAACTGTTCTTTCATATCATTTTGGTTTAGTTGGTCACTTAATATGCGACTTGCTTGATATTGTGCAGTTGAAAATAAAAATATTATGCTGGGATCTTTCAGCCCTCAAAATGAGCCATACACGTATGAGCTAGAAGAAGATATCACCCCTTCTGGCTTATTTTCACTGGGGATTATATTGCTGGAATAATGGTAAACAACATTCATGTTTAAGGCTCTTTTGTTTCTTCTATTAAAAACTTACAAGGATCTCTTTTTTGATGTTTCAGTTTGTGGATGATGATGATAAATACTATTTGCAAATGATTTATGAGTTCCAGATAAGAGATGATTTGTCATAGGCTTTTTCACAAGCCTAAAAATCAGCCAATGTTAGGGATTTTATATTAGTTATTGCACATTGATATTCTTAACTCTTTTATTTGGGATGTCATTAGTTTTCAACTTTGCTATTCTTAGCTTTTTTATTTGGGATGTCATTAGTCATGATAATAAGGTTCCTCCTTTTATGACTTTGTTAAAGGAGGAATACGTGGTATCTAGTTTGTAGTTTGTTTCCTTTTTTCTTATTAATGCAATTTTATGCATTTTCTACTAAAAAAAATAGATAAATCATGATTAGCAAGAAATGACACAAAAAATAATTGCATTCACACCTTTATAAAAAAATTTATGTAGCCGACAGGATATAGGTAATATATTGTTGTTGTTGTTATAATCTATTAAAGTTATAGAATACGAATGATGCCTAACAGACTTTCTGTTTTGCTCAAGAAGAAATTCAATACGTAAAACTTCAAAAAAATTATTTGGTTCGATGAAATAAAAAAAAATAATTTAGTTATATATTTAAAATTTCTCATTCAATTCATTTTCAATATATTTAAAACTTATATGATCTGAGCGAATTTTAAAAAAAATTATTTGGTAACAAGCACTGATATCGAACAAAAAAATGACATAACGCATTCTGATTGGTCTCCAAATATCATTCGGTGTCCTCACATAATAATTTCTCCTACTATAGAGGAAATAGCATAATCAAAAAACCTAATGGAAAATGCAACCAATCCTTCAGTTCAGCGGCAAAAGACATTTCTTTTCAAGTAAAATCCTAAAATCATTACAAGACTAACAAATCTTCTTTCTTGTTGAACATTCAACCAGAAGTCTATATATCTAAAGAAATCATCAGCAAGTATCCTATTGACATAGAAAAATTAGAAGCTAGAAATCCAATTTAATCCTAAATCAAGTAGGGTGAACTAATTGAGGAAGGCCTTGAAATCCTCGTAGGAGTGCTTTGCATCATCCACCGCACACATCTCTCTTATGCTATGCATTGATAGTTGAGGTGCACCAACATCAACGGTCCTGATTCCCACGCCACTTGCAAGTATGGGGCCTATGGTAGAACCACATGGCATGTCATTCCGGACCACGAAATCCTACTAGTATCAGTATCATCATCATCATCATCATCATCAATATTTAAGCAACTCAAATTTCGCTTGAGATGGATTTCTTATTGCTTCTTAAATAAGCTTTCAAGTACAAAAATTAAAAATTTTATATTAAAAAGCTGTTTTAAAAAGCATCAAGAAATTCATTCCAAACGAAGCCTCAGTTGGCATCGAGACCATGTTATGAAAATGACAATCAAGGTAAGCAGTTTGCTGCCTTTATGGTGTGTCAGGATAAGAAAATTTCATGATTCACAAACAAAAATGCCTGGTTTAAGCTAAGAAAGAGAACCGAAGAGATCATAAACAAGTTACCAATTAAGGCTTCGTTTGGGACGGCTTTCTTCCTGCTTCTTAAAATAGTTTTTTAGTCAAAAATTAAAATTTTTATACTAGAAAGCTACTTAAAAAACAATAAAAAAACCATCCCAAACGAAGCTTAAGTTTGTTTATTATTCTAGTTTGAAGGAAACTTTTTTACAATTATAATCTAGATAATAGCAGAAAGTCTCTCCCGTTACAGGTTATTGTTTCCCAGGGAAGGGACTTGATTTCTATTGTGAAGCAACTGCTAATCTATAAGGAAGCATGGATGTCATGCAGGATCAGAAGAGAAGTGGAGATGGTATTAAGCAAGTCAAAACATTGTCATTTGCAATTAGCACGTAAGAAAGATCTACAAGACTACATCTCTGGACCCATACTTCTTGTTTAGTAACATATAATTTAATCAACCACCAACCGGATCATATTCTTGACATAACTCAATAGAAAAAACTATATATATTTTTAGCGCATTAGTATGTCCATCAAAACGATTAGGCCAATACCTTCTATCTTCAATTTTAGAATGTGATTACCTGAATGGGCAAGTCATGCCTTTCAGCAATCTCTCTAAATATAAATGATGTGATGGCATTCGTCGCATATCTCTGATTAGCATTGTGCTTTATCCCAAGCCCACCGTGCAACTTAGGTTGATGATTATCCTCATGCTTGTCCTGGTAAGAGAATCATAAAGCATGAAAAGGAAATAATGATAATAATAATAAGGCTTTGTTTGGGCGATTTTTTTATTGCTTATTAAAACAACTTTCTAGTTTAAAAATTAAAATTTTTATACTAAAAAACAACTTTTAAAAATAGTAAGAAACCCGTCCCAAAAGAAGCCTAAGTGGTTCAGATAGCAACGCACGTAGTGGCAACAAAACAATCAAAAAGGTTGAAATGCAAGAAAGATGCCGCAAGTTCCCAATGGACCAAGCTTAACAATCTTGAACTTTATTTTATTGTAGCATATATAACAAGCGACGTCAAGAACTAGAAAAATGATTTACCATATGGTTGGGATGTATGGCATGCGCCATGTCTGCGGAGACGAGGAAACTTTGCTGGATTGCTTTGTCAACTAACTGAAAGATAAAGATTAAAGGATTAATGAAGCATGAAAAAAAAAAGTATGTAAAACAACCAACTAAAATATTGATCACAAGACTAAAAATATTTTCAAAAATTGATGAAAATATCACTTTCTAGAACCTAAGGTAATATTTATTTATGATTCCTGTTATCAATAAGAAGTTAACAGAGTGTACCATTGGAAATTTGCAATTCAACATTTTGGCAAATTGAATATTATAAACAAAGGACATATTGGGGGTGATATTCTTCATTTGCTAAAAAAACAAAATGACAATAGAGACTTGTAAATACTATGTTTTATAGGTAGTAAATAAGTGGCATGTATAATTGATTTCAATTTCTACCTTGGTGTTTGAAGAGTTGAATGAATTTGTTATTCTGGACAAGGCATCTAACATCACAGGAGAATCAGCTCCTTGAGCTGAGTTCGATCAAACCTCCTCATGATCAAACAGGGCCACCATTCTCACACCAATCTCTTCATCCAGAGAACTTTCAAAACTTGTTGAGTCTATCAATGCCTGGAGTGAGGAAAATAAAATTAACATTTCAAATTGGGAAAAAGAGGTGTGTCCGACACAATATTAGAAAAGATGTTGGGAAGCATAAAAAAATCTACAACAAAGTAGATAGCAACAAAATGTACAGATCAATTAGCCAATTAATCATTCCACAAAAAAATTAATATTATAGACTAGACAACACAAACCAACTTTCGATTACTATGGCATTGAATGAACTAAAAATTCTAGTTAGAAGTATATATTAAAGCTAAGTAAAGCTAAGGATGCTGTTAACTCAAGAAATATATTTAGATACAACAACAACATTAAGCCTTTATCCCACCATGTGGAGTCGACTATATGAATCATTTTTCTCCATTGTATCATATTAAGAGTCGAATTATCATTTATTTCTAATTAAAAAAAAGTCATTTCTAATACTTTCTAACCAAGTCTCTTTAGGTATACATCTACTTTTCTTATTATAGGTCAAATCTAATACATCTACTCTCTTAAATGGGTCATCAAAAATGCTGATGTTTTATATGACCAAACCATCTAAAGTGACTCTCTCTAGTCTTATCTTCCACTAGATCTACTCCAACATTTTCACATATATATTTGTTTCACATTCTGTCTCTAAGAGTGAAACCACTCATGCACATGAGCATCCTCATCTTTGCAACACTTAACATAATTTTATGCTTCTCTTTTAATGGTCAACATTCTATGCTATAAACTATTGCAGGTTTCAACATCATCTTATAGAATTTTCCCTTAAATTTGAGGGGTACTTTTCTATCACACAATAGACTCAATGCATTTCTCCACTCCAACCATCCAATTTGAATTATACAAATAATATCACCTTCTATTTCACCATCGCTTTGAACAACATACCCGAGATATCTAAAACGTGTACTATTTTTAATAACTTGAAAGACTAAAGTCACAAACCCTCCGTTAGATCTACTACTACCACACTATGTATTCAATTTTAGATCTACTAAAAGAAAAAATCTTCGAACTCTAAGATTGACATCCCTAATTCAAACTTTCCTTCAACTCCCTCTCTTCGTCTTATCAAAAAGAAGAATACATTTAGATAGTGTAGTTAAATTGACAAAAAATGAAATAACCTATAGCCTTCGGCTTATAGAAAACAATGAAATAAGTAAACAAATAAAATAGAAAATAAAGAGGACCCTGTTCAACTAGTTAACTTTAGCAATCCACATACCCCTCGCAACCACACAAACAACAACTTCAACCCTAGTTAAAATGACAGCAGTTATGGAAAGATTTGTTAAACTTCATTAGTATTAGTAATTGAAGAACTGAAGCCATCAGAAATGAATATAAGGGAAGTTAGATAATTTTACTGAAGTAACAATCTCAATATAACTCCTCTTATCTTTGTATTGAATACTATGTAGTTTATTAATTTCCTTTATTTCTAAAAATTTCCATTATTTTGGTATCGTCTCTGCCTAATGCATAAATCAGTATGTGAAGCAACATTACAGAAGTTAACTCTTTCAAATTGATGTCTAGAAATCATTCACTAGAAACCTAGAGAATACTAATATGTGAAGATGCAGATACGACAAATTTTTAATCAACTATGGTTATCCACCAGAAATATTTACTCAAAAAAATAACCAAAACAATTAAAGAAACAACAAAATAAGAACTTTTGTCACCTTCAGTGAACAAAATGACATGCACAAATTGTCAAGCCTTCCTGAGAATATGAATTCCTTCAGAGCACAGCCTATAATACTTTGTGGAGTATCACAAAGTTGCAGCTCAAAATCACAAATCTCTTCCGTCTTACAGTAAGCATTGCCAGTAATTAATTGAGCAAATTAAAACGTCAACTATTATGCCAGTTAACTGTTTGGTGGGCGGCAGGATGGACATAGGAGGGCAATAATGTAAATAATTATCATGCAACTCAAAGAAAAATCTATAATCCCAGCTGTAAGGTACCTGGAGAAAAATTGAGTGATGTTTTCTGTCATCAATAATTTTCTTATCATGTGATTTTATTCCATCAATTTTGAACTTGGCGTCTATGGGGCCATTCTATACCCCCAGTTTCGAAAGTTCAGCCTATAAATATAACATAAAGAAAGTTTGTAGAAAAAACATAATATAGAACAACACAACAGCTACTTAACCTTTTGATAATAATTTTTAAGAAACAATCTTCCACATGAATGTGATGCACCAGAAGCATCCCCTTCTACTAGGACAAAGCTTATTCAAAATATTATGACATAAGAAATTAATAGTATATTAAAAAGATTCTCATTACTATTTGAACAGTATATAACCGGATGTGAACTAAACATAAGAAATCCATTGCATTATACAAATATATCGTTGATTGTTGATGCTGAATATTAAGAACTTTTCAAGGTGGTATTTGGATCCTATTGAATTGTTTTTTCCATTGATACATGATTTGCATATTGGGAACTATTTTTAACAGTTTGAAGGAAATAAAAAAGAGAAACAAATGTTGTAGTGGGAAGCACACCCTTGAGAGCCTACACTGCGCTAGCTCATTTGACATGGTGTGGACATCCAAGGGAAAGTAAAAGGTGGTCCATACTCTTCCACCAGATGCAAAAAATAAATGTTGTGCAAAGAATGGGATGGGGTGAGGAGGCAGTTTTTAGAGGAAAATGAAAAAGCTGTGGAGAAAGTGAAATTGGTGAACTAGGCATGATCATCAAGGAAACTTTCTCGCATATATAAAATAGGTAAGACAATTTTTTTTTATGTTTCGACAAGAATGGGGTATAATGAGGAAGCAAATTGAAGAAAGATTGGGATCACCCTGCAGGTTGACTAACCCAGACAATAAGTATGTGAGAAAAAATAGATATAGTACGAGAACGAAAGAAATAGAAAGAAGTTATAGGAATGAATATAATGTTGTGTAAATTTATCAAGGCCCTTAAGTTTGGGGTATTGAACAACTTCCCCAAAATGTCCATCTTTCACTACTGGGTCACATAAGTATGTTTGACCGCTAAAAAAATAAGATACCCTAAATCAAAGGGCATGGAAAGCATATAATGAATACCTTAGTTTAAAATCTGATTGGAGATGGAAAGATTACTATTCATTTGAAGTTTAGGTCATATTTCTAAAGAAGTTTGCATTCTTCAAATTTTGATGATCTTGGGACTTATATTAGGTGCATTAGGGGTAAGCAAAGTAAAACTAAAAGAACAAACAGCTCTTATCTTTTTTATGTGATTCATACATATATCAGTGCATCATTGTCTTCTATATTTTGTGATAATAAGTATTTTATTGCATTTTTTAAGAATGTTCTCGTTATGAGTACCTCTATCTGATTAGAGAAAAAAATGAGGCATTATGTAAATTTTATATATTCAAATAGGAGATAGACAACAAATTTGATAAAGTCATCAAAATTGTTAAATATGGTCTTGGTGAGTGTTATGGCAAACATTACGCTATTGGATAGCATATGGGACCATTTTCTATGTACTTAAAAGTTTACAATTGTTGGCCAATATACCAAGTCTGATAGTCTTTTAAACATTGGTAAAAGGAGTCACTATACCCTTAAGGATATGTTGAGTAGCATGATACAAAGGATAAACTTACACGAAGATTTATGCAATAAAGCAGTTAAAATAGCCTTATACATTTTGAATCGAGTTCCCAGTAAGTTTTTAATTTTTTTTTTGAAACTTGAGTGAGGAGAAAACCTAGTCTTAACCATTTTGGAGTACCAGGTTGTCCTGCATAGGTGAAGCTTAAAAATTCCTCCGAGAGTAGTTTTGACCCTATAACAAATTATTTTTATTGGTTATCCAGAGCATTCAAAGGGATATAGGTTTTGTTGCTGTTGACCTCTGGATTAAGCTCAAAAGAAACAAAAAAATACAGATATACCTGTGCTAAATCCCGCAAATTCTGCTAAAATCCCGCGATACCACTGTACATCCGGCGCCGTTCCGAGATTTCTGCAAAAATCCTGCGTCGATCCCTCGATCCCACTCCCATTCAGGTCTTTAAATACCGAGCGAATAGAGCTGAAACATCGCAAGCCTCTCCCCATACCTCTCCACGCTCGACTCCACACACGATCCAAACTCCTCCCTCTGCCGAACTCCAAGGCCGGCCGAACTCCACAAGCTCCGACGCCTCAGCCTCCTCCGATCCAGAGAGAGAGAGAGAGAGAGGGAGAAGGACCGACCTACCTCCACCTCCCTCGATGACGTCCCTGTTCTGTCGGATCGGGAGGTACGCCATTTTGATCGGAAGCAACAGCACGAGCTCGTTTGCTGTGAAGGAACTTTCTCCCTGTCGTGCATCATCGGCTCCACTCCGACGACGACTTTCCATTCACTGTCAGATCGGAAGTTACTACATTTGATCGGAAGAAACAACACGAGCTCTTCTGTGAAGGTAACTTTCTCCCTTCCATGCCCTTCTTCGGCCAGATCCCGTAAGCAGAGAAGAAAATGAGAGGGGGATTAAATCAATTTAATTAATGATTAATTAATGCTAATTATTATTTAATTATAATTATAATTAGTTAATTAATTATGATTAATTAATAATTAATAGTTAATTTTTAGTTATAATTATTTGATTAATCATAATTAATTTTGATTAATTATAATTAATTATTAAATAATTATAATTAATTAATAATTATAATTAATTATTAATTATAATTACTTAATTATTATCATAATTGACAATATAAAAGTAAGAATACAAATATTTGCTCTTCCCACCTCGATCCTCGTGTTGACACCGCCGAACTCGTGCAGGTATAACTTCTAAACCCTAAAACTCTGACAACCCGATTTCAACGCATACGTCGAGACAAAACGACCACCTATACATGATTTTCTTAGCGTGGTGGGAGGGAGTGCGTCACGACGCTTGCGACGAAGCGGGTAATCACCTAAAATCCCTTCTTCGAAGTTCGTATCGCCTTGGAAACCTCGCCTATACACGCATTTCTTAACGTGGTGGGATAGGAGTCCGGTGCGATGCGTATGACGAAGCGGGGATACCCATAAGTATCCGCTTGCGGAAAAATAATTATTTTTCTTGCAAAATACTTTAAAAAAAATACTTTCTTGCAAATTTTTTTCAAAAAATACCCATACACGCTTTTCTTAGTGTGGTGGGGGATCAAATTACACGGCCGCGATGTCCTCGAAAGAGGGCATCTACCATACATGCTTTTCTTAGCGTAGTGGAAAGGCTTAGTTTTCTGTAGTTTTCCCCTAAACGAGGGAGACGCCGGAAGGCTACCGAAATTTCGGGTAAACGTAATGCTACATTTGGATCTCATTTGAACTCAAGAGAATAATTTGGGATCTGGACTTGATTGCACTCGAATGACATGCAAGAACGACGAAGGACTTGTGCTTGGACTTTTGAACAAGAGTTAAATGACTTAACACATCAATTGAACTCAAATAAAAAATATATTAAACTAAAGTCAAGCTTGGATCATTTGTGGACTTGATTTGATTTAAAATAAGAACTTGATTCGAACATTGAGCTGCCAAGACTTGAACTTGAACTCAAATAAACTTGCAAGTGGACTTGATTGGCGTCATTTTTGAACTCGGACTTGAACTCGAATGAGTTGAACAATGGATTGGATTGAACTCAAAGATCAATTGAGAAACTTATGGACTTGATTCAATTGATTTCTAATAAATTCAAATCTAAGTGAATATAAACTTGAAAGACAACAAAAGCTTGGAATTGAATCCAAGCTGAGCTACAAAGGACATGAATTAGAACTTGATTTGGGCTCAGACTTAAATTGAATTTGCATAAGGAACTAGAACTTGAACTCATATCTGGCATGAGTTAAAGCATGATATTGGGTTCAAATAAAAAAATAAGAAGTCATAGTCGTGATTTAATTGAAAAGCAATAATCCCAAGCTCATTGTGGCAAGTCATTTTGAAGATAGAGAATTCATATGTTTAAATATCGACTAGCTCATGACCCATGTCAAAGAATATGGAGTAACCCTACTTTACCACAAGAGAATTGTAGATGATTCACCATTTGCATAATGATATGCTTGCAAATGATGAAAGTAGTGCATGACGAATGTGGCAAACCTTTACAAAATGAAGATTACCCATGTGTATTAAATGAGCAAAACACTTCATAAGGACATGTGGAAAAGCTATGATGAGTGCAATAGATCCTTTGAGATGAGGCATCATCTAGTTGCAAGCAAAATGACAAGCAAGGATAGTATATCACATAGAAGTAACGACAAGCAGTTATGACATTTATATCAATCATGTGAAAGAGATGGTCACCCAATAGCAAAATACACTGAAGGAAACTATGAAGAATATGATGGGCATTAGTTAGCTCATAGCTAATGATGACTAATTCATAACTAAAGAAGGTTAGTATGCCAACAAATCCAATGATCCACTCAAAGTCAATGATGATGGAGTCATGTAATAAAAGTGGTCCTTTCCTAATATAAATGCAACAACTTATCTACAAATAAATGGGAAAGATACGCAGTAAATGCAAATATATATGTGTCCCACAGAAGATCCGATGTATGCACTATATGCTATTTGTGGACAAATACAAAAGAAATTATGATAAACACAAGTTCCTATAAATCATCGTAGGAGACCTGCCATATTCACCAAGTGCCATATATGAGCAAAATTCAAAAGGATTACAGCAAAATGCAAGCTCCTTCAAACCATTGTGGAAGACTCATCACACACACTGAATGTCATCTACAAGAAAAATATCAAAAGGCCACATCAAAAGCAAGCTTCCACGAGTCACTGTGGGAAACTCACTATATAAGTAACATGTTATATATGAGCAAGTAAAAGAGAACTACAACGCATGCAGTCACCTACGACCAAGGTAGGAGATTAGTTAGTGCACTATGACCCGCCTACAAAAAAATCAACAAATAGTGCACGACAGTCTACCTGTACAAAGCAGCAAACAACTGATCCAGAAGCTGCTACTCCACGCCACCAGATCTGCAACATTCGTACAAGCAGACAAAAGGCGTCTATTCCAAGAATACCCCCGCACGTACACAATAGTTTGTATACACAGGCACACTAAAAGGGATAAATGTAATCAAATACCCGCATGGGCCCCGGCGAGCGTGTTATTGGTACACACGTGACGTCTAGGGATGCTGCGCGGGTTGACAAGTGAATTCAGGTTCGAAATAGATCCTTCTATACAGGTCAATAGAAGTCGACAAGGTTCGAACCAACAAATAAATATACGGTTGTGGCGATCGCCATATTTGTCTTAATACATTCATATTAGGCCTTCAAGGCCTATAATAATAAGAATTCACTATCAAGAGCATAAAGCATACGAAACCCGATCCTCTGTCGACAACCAAACAGAGTCGACAAGGTTCAATCTTTAAATGGAAATGACCCCAAACACTCCGATGATGGCCGTGTTGAATGTTTATCTCAACCGGAGGGGTTCGCAAACATTTCAAATGACTCTCAAATATCCAAATGTCTTCCAAGCTCCATCCAAAAACCCAAAAAACTCCACAAAAATTTCAAAATTCCTAAAATATTTAAAAATGAAACTATCCATCCCAACACTTAAAGCAAAGCCCATCCACCCTCCACAACAATTTGTCGGGGCGGACAAATTAAAGTTTACTTCAGCTCACAAAGAGCAAAATGCCTTGTCGAAAATATCACTAGGATCCATTCTCAAACAATCTCTTGCCAGTAAGGACGTGGTACATGTCCTCTAACCGGTAGTTTCGCCGCCAAATGGCACTGTAGGTAAACAGTTATGACCTGAGGCCCTCTGAACCGAGTGGTTTTGACGCCAAATGGTACCACAGATAGTGGTTATGGCCAGAGCCAATATGCTCCTTAATGGCGTTAAAACCTTGAGATATGAATCAATAGGATATGATCGATAGGGCACAAAGCCCTCTGTTAGCTAAGGTGGATTCAAATTTGTCCCCTTAGACAAACATCCAACCCAGGTCTATAAGGTCCCCTTGGACGAAGCAACCCATGGCTGCCGACAAGGATCCTTCTATCAGGTTGGGTCGACTACCTCCTCTGACTAAGTAGACCAGGGCCCACGATGGCCCGGGACGACGGAACCACAGGATCTTGATCGGGTCTATCATTCATTCCCCCACCATCCGCTTTAAGTTCCAGATGGTGAAAATTTCAGTTTTAAATATCAAATTTATCAAATCTCCTAACCCAAATTCTAAACATCTTTCAATCTTCCAAATTCTCCAAATTTCCAAACCCATTGCTGCTACTATATGCCAGATAACATGTATTTTCTACGTATATGATCGACGACTAGCCTTAATTGAAAGTTCTCTCTCGTGACCGGGAGGGGTAATTAACTATAGGGGCTTGCGCCTATAGGAAACCAAAACTCAGATCATAAAGTCCTCGCAAAATGAGGGCGAAATCTCTGGGTAGTGTCTTATCTACAAACCCATCTCCCTTCCAAAATTTACCTCGGAACTTATTCAGTTAAAACTCCCTCACCAAATAGAAAAGAAAAACGCGCGGCGGGGAGGTCGGGGCCGAATTTTCAAAGCCCACAGTTGCCATGTTCATGGCCCTTGAATTTTTTAGTCTCAAATGATAAAGCTTTAGAATTAAATGTTGGTCAAGTGAAACATAGACAGTTTCATTCCTAAAGAGCATTTTAAGACAATTGAGATTCCTTTATCAATTAGAGAAGAAACTATTGCACTAATTCCAACCACAAATTTTCCTCCACTGAAAAGATTAATTAGACAAAGGAGGTTGGCTATTTAAAATAACTAACTTGTTTAAATGGTGAAAGTGATTTTGATAGAGGAGAGAATGTTGAACCAATAATATATTATGAAGCTATTTCAAGTTCTTAATCTCATATGTGGATTAATGCCATGAAAGATGAAATGTTAACAATGTTTCATAATAATGTATAAGATATTGCTGAGCTCCACCAAAGACATTAGATTGTTAAATGTAAGTTGTTTTTCAAGACCAAGAAAGACTACAAGGGAAAGATTAAATGTTTCAGAGTTAGAATAGTTGCTAAAAGAATTGACTTGAGAACATATATGGATTTTAAGTTTTAATGATATATTTTCTCCTTATCTTCAAAAAGTTCATTCAGGGTTATTATGGCATGTGTGGTTCATTTTAATTTAGGGACTATTTAGTTTGTTGTAAAGTGAATGCAGTGTAAAATAAATGCAATCATAAGTAAATACTTGAGATTATTCGATTGTTTGTAAAGTGACCGCAGGAGAATTCTTTTTTGATATGCAAAGTAAAGTAAAATATGTATATTCCTCTCCAAAATATATATAGATACACATGCACACAAAAAAACCAAGATGAAACAAAAGAGATGGGAAAAAAAATTTAGTGTTGATTCCTCTCAAAAATCTTGCTTCCAATCAAAATGTCATCACTTCCGATTGGACAGAAAAAGAACATCATCGAAGGAAGTTGCAGCCAAGTCGAGAAGAAATGGAGTGGAGAATCGATTCTAATTTTATGTTTCAAACTACTCAAGTTTATTTAGGAAATTAAAAAGGATGTCTACAATACAGAATTTTAGTATTTAATCACCTTAACAGATGTTGCAAGGATAGGGACAAGATGACTCTGTGTATTAACTTTGAATCCATCCATAACACCCCTGCATGGAAGAAGTGAAACATCATATTAGTGCTGACATAATGAATGAGTAGTTTCTATCAGCTCATTAATCACAAAGAAGAATAAGTTCCGGAAATATCATTCCAAACAAAAAGATTGCTAGAAACAATATACCTTCAAATTTTTAAAGTTTGCAAAACATTGCCATTAAGGTCATACAATCACAATAGATTGGAGGCAACATTATTTAGGGAAAAACATTTTAGCACATTTATACTTATCTACACCTTTAATTAAGTTGAACAAGTTGAAGGAAAAAACTGGGAAATTAATAGGTACCCCCTGAACCATTAGGAACGCCAGGTTTTTGCAAGGGCATAAATATCAAGATGAATAGCCAATGTAGGTATCCACATGATTGGCTCTTGAATCCTGATAAGCTTATCCGTGTAAGAGACTGAACCATCCTTCATTTCCTTTACAATTAGCCGACCTGCAACTGTTAAGTCACGATCGAACCAGGTGTGCCACAACCCACCACCATATGTCTGCACGCCCACTTCCAAATATCCTCCTTTTGCTACCTAAAAAAATTCATATCGTGAACAACAACTCCATTCTTAACAGTTAACCATTTTCATTTTCTACTGCTTATATCTCTTTTTGTTTAGATAAAATCATGCCAAAAAATACTTCTATATAATACCCAAAAGAGAAAATGCATCAAAAGTAGCTAAAAAACCAAACAAGTTTAAAAAATCTTAATCAAATCAAGTATATAGCAAATGGAATTTGTATATCATAGCTTACAAATGGAATATAAAGATATAGGGGATAGCAGCCAAAACAATAACCAAATGTATGAAATCAGCAACCTTTGAAGTGGGTTTCAGTTTGAGGCAAGGACTATCCGTGTACGCTCCAATAATGCGGAATCCATTTCTAGCAACATATCTAAAAAAAATGTATATTTAGCTCAGTGTAAATTGGGAGAGAAAAAAAAAACATACAGGGGACAGTTCTGTTTCCGCATTCACATTCAAGTGTGTCAGGTAGGGTGTGATCAAATGGAGACACCTTTTCCCAATTGCAAAAGCCACGATAGTAGAATGATTCCTCGTGAAGAAGTACTTCTTTCCAAGTTCAAGATTCCAGTCCTCTCTCTCCAAAACCTGCTCGAAACCAACCTTCTTCAAGCGCCTCTTCACTTCATCTAATAATACACAATAGATGCTTGATGAATTACTATCTTTCCCCAAAAATAGCAAAGACAACCAAAAATTGGAAGGTATGGATGGGAAAAAGCATAGAGTAGAGTAATTCGGGTGTTTAGGTTTATCATTACCAACAACATGAAAAGCTGTGGGAGATGCGTTGAGGAAATCGACAAGTTTAGAAGAGACTAGTTCGGCGGTGGCCATAGGTTGCTCTTGTTGAGATCCGATATCGCGATTTCGGTTTGACGATGAGGGAATTTGCTCGCTAGAATGCAGGATAAATGCTTTGCATATATCGTGTAGCGTGTCGTGCGCTTCGAGACAGTTGCAGTACAACAACTTCCATTTTGGTACGCCGTAACTAAAATATCACATTATGTGATGTATGCCTAAATTTTTCTTAATTAATTTTATTTATATGTTGTATGTGTAAATTTATCTTAATTAATTTAAATGAAGAAAAATTATAAAATTTTATCATAATCTAGAAAATGATCCAATAGCCTATTTGGTTGAAACGTGTGAGTGAGTTTAGCAATTTTGGATTAAAATATAATTAAATAAAATGATCATCAAATTATGTAGTTGCGTAATAATTTATTCTACTCATAATTTTGAATTAATTTTGTTTTTTTTTTAAGGATTATGTACATACAAAACAATATCAGATTTATATATTTAATATTTAAATTTTATTAACTACTAAATATGGTACTCCATTAATTGAAATATCAATAATATTAGTTCACAACATCACTCTTCAAAAGATCACACATTTTCATCTTTGTCCACCTTCGCTAATGCCTCCCTACACTCCCCACCCTGCTCTCCTTCCTATTCCACCTTGTCCCTCATAAGACTTCCTCCTCTCACTCTTTCTTTCCTTCTCTCTCCATAATTCTATTCTCCATGTATTCCCTCTACTCCCTCCTTCCTTTTCTTAGCACCAAGCCCTTGCTTTCTACCTTTTCATATTTTGTTTGTCCTCAATCCCACTGATGTCCTTCTCAGCAAGCCTAGTGAGATTCTGCTGCAACTTTCTTATGTCTAGGTTATTTGATGAATTTGTGTTGCAACCTCCCAGAGGTATCTAAAGGGGTGGGTAGAGATGATGAAAGTATGGTCATATAGTGACTTGTGTCAAAACTTGCTATTGTCATTGAGAGTTTCATCTAATATATTTTATAAACAATGAAGTTTAGGCATTAAGTTGTTAACAGATAAAGATAAGGAAATAAGTACATAATACATAGTTTTGTACAGCTGTCACTTTCTGTTAAAGAAGTGTATGATTACCACTATAATTTTTATATATACCCATGTACACTTATGAGGACATAGAAAATACAATATGCATAGCTTTATCTTATGGTTAATTTCTTTCTTTTCTATTACTGCAGCTTCAAAACACAGTAGTTAACATGGTATAAGAGTGATTTTGCAGAGAATAGCTTTCTTTTTTTTTTTCTTTCCATCTCGTACTCCTCTATGTTCTCTGCTTTGACTCGCGCATCCATGGCCGACTCAGCTATTTCCTCTTCTGTTGTAGATTCTTACGCTTCTCTTATTTCGATCACCATCCCCCTCAACTCAAGTTCTTGATGAGCAATCTCAAGAATCTCATCCCCAACTCTCTAGTTGCGGACAACTACCTGCTATGGCGGTCACAAGTGGAAAATGTTTTCACATAAATGGCTTCACAGGAATTCTTGATGGTACCTCTTTATGTCTGTCGCCTTCAGCTTCTTCTGACAACTCTTTCTCCTCGAATAATCCATCTTTGAAAAAAATCTTGAATCTCACAGATCAAAATCTTGCAGCGGCATTATACTCTGTGACTTCCCCAACTATCTTGCCCTATATCCTTACCTTAATACAATATCATGATATATGGGCAACCCTTGAGCATCGTCTTCAAGCTACGACGAGATCTCGGATCATCCAGCTGAAGAATGAATTGCATCACTTGTCAAAGGGTGAAAAATCAATAACACAATACCTTCTTGATCTAAAATCAAAAGTTGTCGCCATTCAAGCTGCCGACAACACCATTGATCATGAAGACGTTATTTTGTACACCCTAAACAGACTTCCATCTTCGTACCAGTCCTTCAAGATGGCGATTCGTACGAACCTCCAGCCATTAAAACTTGACGATCTCTACATTCTTTTATGTAGCGAATAACAGATCCTAACTCAAGAAGTAACCAAGGATCTTCAATCTTTGAACCGCATAGACAACTCCATCGCACTTGCAGCATATTGTGGACGAGGACGAGGTAGATACAACTGTGTTTGCGACAACAGAGGTCGACACTCTCTTCTGTCTAATGGTCATGCAGATAAAAATCCTTATCACACCATTGTCTGCCAGATTTGTAATAAAACTGGTCAGTCCACCCTTCGTTGTTGGCATCGCACCAATTCGACATACTCAGATAACTCATAAAATTTGGCGCTCTTTACTTCCCAAGATACTCCTCACCACGCCGACTAGTTTCTTGATAGTTGGGTTTCATCTCACCTTACATCTGACTCATCTCAATTGAACGCCACCGAACCCTATACAGGCTCCTCTCAAGTAGTTCTTGGCAACGGTTAGCAACTTCCAGTTCAACACATAGGTAAAGGTATCTTGTCAACACCATCAGGTAATCTCTATCTTCACATACTTCTTCACGTTCCAAATCTTTCTTTTAATCTCCTCTCTGTTCATCAGCTAAACAAAGAGAACAACTGTATGATATATTTTCCATCTCATGGTTACCAAATAAAGGATTCGATGACTCATCGCCTTCTTATTCAAGGGTCATGCCATAACGGTCTATACAAGGTTCTGAGAACATCCAAAACCTCACATCTTACTCTGCTCTCTACTAAAAATAATCTTGATATGTGGCATAATAGTCTCGGACATCCTGCAATTATTGTTTTACAACATTTAGCTCTTTCTAATTCAAATATCTATACTTCTATAAATTATACTTGTAATACATATTGTCTAACTAAAAGTAGATGTCTACCTTTTTCGCATTCTAATTTCTCTTCTACTGCTCCTTTTCATCTTGTACACTCTGATGTTTGGGGTCTTTCCCCGGTGTCGTCTATACAAGGTTATCAGTATTTTGTGTCATTTATTGATGATTACACTAAATACTGCTGAATTTTTCCTATTTTTCAAAAATCTGATGTTACAAATATCTTTGTAACATTTCATAAATTTATCAAATGTCAATTCAATACCAATCTCCAAGTCATTTGTGCAGATGATAGAGGCGAGTACATAAATAACACATTCAGTGCTTACTGCAAACACTAGGGCATTCAACATCAATTCATATGCCCGTATACATTAGCTCAAAATGGTGTGGCAGAACAGAAAAATTGATACATTCTTGAAACCGTCTGAAGTCTTCTCATTCATTCCAACGCACCTTATCATATATGGGTAGAAGAACTACATCGTCCATTTACTTAATCAATCATCTTCCGACACATATTCTTCACAGCATCACACCTTTTCAAAAAATGTACATCAAAACACCAACCATTGCTCATCTAAAAACTTTCAGCTATCTCTGCTACTCATGGATGAAACCTTATACAAAATCAAAATTATCTCGTCTCTCGCTACCTTGTATATTCATTGGATACGCTCAATCCCAAAAAGGATATTGTTACTTGGACATCATCACAAACTGTGTCTATGTCTCTCGACACGTTGTTTTTAGCAAGAAAATTTTTCCATTCAAACAAACACACTCGACCAACAATAAACCTTCAACTCATCCTAATACTACTCACATTCCTCCCTTGTTACTCGTGCCCACTTCACTAACTCCAATGCGCACATTATCCAACTTTCCTCCCCAACATTCTCTCAGCCAAATTCTACTACTCAGCCCATGCTCTCACTTCCGAGTGTATCATCCGCTCAACCACCTACTAATCTGATTCCTTCCATAACTTACCCCATTATACTGAAACATCCAATGCAAACTCACTTTTAGACAGGAAATCTCAAAACAAAACATATATTTGATCTCTCTAATCATATTCTTGATACTGACCCAACCACATACAGTCAATCCGCCAAGCATGCTCATTGGAGGTCCGCTATGTCTCAAGAATTTCAAATTCTCCAATCACAAGGTACATGGGAACTTGTGCCTTCTTCACCAAACCAAAACACTCTTGATTGTAAATGTACATTCAAAACCAAATATAACTCTGACGGCTCTATTACTCGTTACAAAGCTCGACTAATTGCGTTAGGTTGTAATTAGAAATTTTGCCTAGACTACACCGAAACATTCAGTCTTGTAGCCAAAATATCCACTATTCACATTTTATTAGTCATTCCTTTACATCATAACTATTAAATATGTCAATTAGATGTATCAAGTGTATTTTTGCATGGGTCTTTATCAGACACAGCCTACATGAAACAACCTATGGGGTTCATTGACAAAAATCACCCAATATAAGTATGCAAGATGAATAAGGTCATTTATGGTCTTAAACAAGCACCACAAAAATGGTTTGAAACTCTAACAGTTTTCCTGCATGGGATGGACTTCGCCACAAGTAACTCGAATCCATCGCTCCTTATCTACAAAAAAAATGCATTATCCTCTACTTTTAATTTACGTTGATGACACCATACTGATAAGCAATAACACTCAATCTATTACTACTCTTCTCAATCGCTTGTATCAGCGATTTAACATGCAAAACTTAGGCAACTTAACTCATTTCCTTGGCATTACAGCTGAACATACTACAACTGGCCTCATTCTCCACCAAACAAGATATGCTGAAAGAATACTGACCCGTGCTTAAATGGTAAACAACAAGATGATATCTACCCCGTGTTGACCTCATTTTTGTATGAGGTCACTTGGACCATTCTTGACTTTAAATCACAAATCCAAATTCTAGGATCCTCCTAGAATCTCAACCTTAGAATCTGTTGCAAATCTACTTTTTCATGGCTTATGTTTTGATGATTGACAAACACTATCTCTCTTGGACTACTTGTTGCTTCTAACTTTTCAGGAATCGAAGATCGGACGATCAAGAGGAAGCCAAGTCCAGGATCGCGTAGGCTTAGGGTTGAGTCAGTCTGTAATTTTATTTTTTACCTTTTGAGTCTACTTGTAATAATCAAAAAGACTGATGCTAAGTAACCCTTCACACACACACTTGAGAGGCTTAGAAATTCTGTTTTTGCCCACATCGGCCCGGCCGATATTTATATCGTTTGGGATGATCAGCTTAAAATAGAAAGTCTAATTAAGGATTCTTAATTAAGGCAGCCGACATTAACATATCGGCCTGGATGATACGTGTATCGGCCAGGACGATAAGCTCAAAATAGAAAGAGATAGCCGCCTTAGACAGTTTAGGCATACTGAATTTTAAATTATCGGCCAGGACGATTCCAGGATCGGCCTGGACGAAATTACCAAATTATGCCTTAATTGATCAGGAAATCAAGGGAGTAATTAAGGATGATTGATACGATCATATCGGACAGGATGATCAAGCCAAATTTCAATCGGCCAGGACTGTTCCCAGGGCTGTGCTCAGGACGATTTACCTCTGATTTGAACTAATCGGCCAGGACGATCGTGAGATCGGCCTGGACGATCAAGCTAAATTTCAATCGTCCAGGACTGTTCCCAGGGCTGTGCTCTGGCCGATCTTCCTTGATTTGTACTAATCGGCCAGGCCGATGTCCATATCGGCCTGGACGATAAAGTCGGCTACTTGCAATTAATGAGTTCCTCTTGAGCTCTTCTATTTAAAGAACTCTTCTTCAACGTTTTTGAAAAACCTTTGGCTGCTGCCTTGACCTGAGAAGACCTTGAGGAGAAAAAGAGAGAGAGGGAGAGAGAGAGGATCTTGTGAGGGGGAGCTTGTGAGGGGATTCACAAGGGTTGCTCAAGGATCGCTCTGCTTGTCTTTCGTCTGGAGTTTCTCGTCCGTGGAAGGGTCGGTAGAGGTAAGGAGTTTTGCTTTTGGTTGTGGTTCTCTGCCAGCTTCAGGAGGAAGCAAAAGGAGGTAGGTTCTCTGCCTTGCCGGGGTGGCAAAAAGGAGTTTCTTGTGAGGGCTTCTCCGCCTAGCTGTGGGGGCTAAAGGAGAGTCACGTTTTGTAGTGCAATACTTTGAGGGTGCCTCCAAGGAGTGGACGTAGGTCGAGTCGACCGAACCACTATAAATCTTATGTTCTTATTTTTGCTTCCGCACTTTTAAATTCCGCATTTGGTTTTGTGGTGTGATTTGGTTTGTGAATTTATTTCTTTGTCTTAAGAATTTTTAAAATACCAATTCACCCCCCCCCCCTCTTGGTTAGCTTGGGACTAAGTTCATAGGGCTTAACATCCCTAACGAACTTTCAAGTGGTATCAGAGCGGGATTCAAAAAATTAAGTTTGAAAACTTTTTGAATTTGATCCATGGCTAATGTAGGAAATAGAAACACTACTGAAGGTTATTCGATTACACGACCACCTCTATTTGACAACTTACCTTTTGATTTTTGGAAAACCCGCATGTCAACGTTTTTATAATCTACTGATTATCGCATGTGGATGCTTCTTCAAGAAGGTTATTCTCCACCTTCTCGTGAAATTAATGGTATTAAAACTGAAGTTGCTTTTACTGAATGGACTTTCGATGAACGTGATTTGGCTCAGTTAAATGCAAAATGTTTGAACTGTTTTTTCTGTGCTTTGAAATCTGAAGATTACATGCGTGTTTCAACTTGCAAAACTGGTAAAGAGATTTGGGATAAATTATGCATCACCTATGAAGGTACTAATGAAGTTAAGCAATCCCGTTTGAACTTTCTCTTGCATGACTACGAACTTTTTCGTATGAAACCTCATGAATCGATTTCTGACATGTACACTAGGTTTACTCAGATTGTTACTTCATTGCATGCACTAGGAAAAGAGCTTTCGAATTATGAAAAAGTTAACAAGATTTTGAGATGCTTGCCTTCGTCTTATGATGCAAAAATAACTGCAATCACTGAATCAAAAGATTTGAATACTTATTCCATTGATAACTTACTTGGCTCACTCATTGCTTACGAGCAAGGTGTGAATCAAAGAAATCTTGATGCAGGTGAGAAGAAAAAGGAGAAAACAATTGCACTGAAGGCGCACAAATCGGATTCTGAATCTTCCGGGTCTGAAAGCGATGAAGTTGCCTTCATCACAAGGCAATTCAAAAGCTTTCTAAGGAAGAAACAAAGGCATCATCAAAATTGGAGGAAAGGTAAGGATCACAAATATGTTAAAGGATCTTCTGATGTTGTTTGGTTTGAATGCAGGAAACCTGGACATGTGAGAGCCGATTGCCCTACACTTCAAGATCAATCAAACAAAGAAAAGGAAAAAGGTGAGGAGAAAGCCAAGTTAAGGAAGGACAAGAAGAAAATCCAAAGAGGATTTTGGGCAGAATCTGGTACTGATTCCTCTGAGACTGAACCAGAGGAAGAGACTACAAATTTGTGTTTCATGGGAGAAAATCAAAGTGATGAAGAAGAGGTATGTAAACCAACCTATGATGAATTGTTTGAAATTTATGAAAAAATTCATGCATCATACAAAAAACTTAAGAAAACTCATGCTAGCCTAAAATTAGAACATTCAAATCTACAAAAAGAGCATGAAGTGTTTCTCAAAGACCATGCAACGATTGATTCAAATCACATGGCTCTCCTTGATGAATTTGATGAGTTGAACAAAAAGCATTTGGAATTAATTGATGAACATAATGCATTAAAAGTTTCACACACCTCACTTAGTTTTGATCTTAAGAAATCTAAAGATCTTGAGAAAAATTTGAGGATTGAGATTGATGCCTTAAAGAGAACAAATTTGAGGATTTAAAATGATCGGATGACTTCCACTGTTGATCTTAAGCCAAAACCTAGGAAGAGACATTATAACTCAAATCATCTAAGAAATTCCTTTCCTGGAATTAGATGTTTCTCATGTGGCATGCTAGGACACATCTCACACACTTGCACCGTTCATCGTAGTACTCATTGGGTGTGGAGACCTAAAATGCATGATTCATAGCATACCTTACCTGCATTACATTCTACTTTTTCTAAGAAGGATCCCAAACCTGTTTGGGTTCCTAAATCTGACTGTTGTTGAGTTTTACAGGTGTGCTCTCACCAAAGCCCTCGTGGGAGCATAGGATAACTGGACATAAGGAGGCTTGCAGCTCAAAAATTGCTTAAACTCGCTGCTTTATCACGTGCTTGAAACATTAGTTTTGTGTGTCTTTTTATTTTATTTTTTCTAGTTTTTTTGCTCACTTAGTATTGATTTTAGTTTGCTTTATTTTTCATTTGTTTTGTTTTGTTTTGTTTTGTTTACACGTTGCTCTTTAATTTTGGCCTTCATATGATTAGTCCTTTCAAACTTTTAGATTTTGGAGTTTTTTGGAGATAGTGATTTAGCTTTTCAAAATTGGTTAAAGGGAGTTTTCTGTTGATGTTTTTCCTCCTTCAGACTTTATTTAGTGGTATGATTTTTCTTCTCTAAAACAAAAGTCTAAACTCGGTTTAACCAATAGCCTGTTAATTAAGATCTTTTTCTTATCTTGCTACAATAATTTATCTTATGCATAATAGCCAAAGTTTTTAGTTATCATTCAAGCTTTTGAAATCTTGCCATTGCATTTTTCACATGATTTTGATTTAGTGTTGTGGATTGTTCTTCCCTATGTTAGAGAGAGAGCCCCTATTCTCTAATATTTGGAGGATATACTCACAACTAAGTTTTTTTTAAGAGTATATTAAAGAATTTCTAGCTTTCAAAAGTTAAAAAGGAAAGAGGCCAATGAAGCCAAAATTGAAAAGAATGCTATATACACAAAAGTGTATCAAAGAATCAAAAGATGCTCAAAAGAGCAAATCAAATGACAAGAGGCATAAAATGAGCCCACTAAATGCAAGCTATTCTCTCTTTGGTAAAACTCTTAAAACTTAGAAAACTCATTAATTATGTGATGTTTTCAAAGACTTGATTTCAATTTTCATGATTGAGAAAAATTACTTTGGTTTATTAAATATGAGATATTTTCTTTGTAAACAAGCTTTGAATGGATCTTATTATCCCTATTAGTTATTCTAAGCTGGATTTTTGGTTTCCAAAAGAATTTTTGTACCCTGAAGGATGTCTGATCAAGGGTTAACAAAATCAGATATTCTACCTTCTTCTAATTGAGATTTGTTAAACTTATTGATCTCTTGGAACTTTAAAAGGCTTAACTTTTTGAAAAGAATTCTCATATGATGCCTCCATAAATAAATAAAAAAAAAAAAATTTTAGAAAAATTAAAAGTTCAAAAATATTTGTTTTCATGTGTTCCTTGTTTTTTATTTTTCTGTGTTTTGACTGTTTTCTTTATTTTTTGAGGGTCTTGATCATCACCATCTTTCCTTTAAATTCAATTCCTAGTTACATCGTCCTGGCCGATCCCCTTATCGTTCTGGACGATATGACAAATTCTGTTCAAAATCCATCTGCTGACCTTTTTGTTTGAAAACCCTAACTCATCGTCCTAGACGATCCCACATCGTCCTGGACGATTTGATCGAACTCTTGGTGATAGTCCTGGCTGATAGTATATTTTGTCTGGCCGATGCATTTTATGTGCATCGTCCTGGCCGATACACTGGATCGTCCTGGACGATCCACGTGTCAGTACGTTTTGATCTTTAAATTTGGCCCCGGACGATCCATTATTGGACAATCGGCCGGGCCGATCCACTGTTCGTCCTGGACGATACACGTGGCAAGCATTTTAAACGTTTTAACTTCGGCCGGTACGATCAATTATTGTGCATCGTCCCGGACGATACACCTAATCGGCCCGGACGATCTGCTTTTTCAACGGTCGTTCGGCCTGACTCCTCGGGCCGATCGCCTGTGTCTATTCGGCCTGGCCGATATCTGATCGGCCCGACCGATCGGACCGCCTTTTTGACCAATTGGCCTGTACGCAATTATTGTACCCTATCGGCCTGGACGATTCTGCGATCGGCCAGGACGATAGGGCCGTTTCTTTAAATTCAGGCCAATTCCAGCCATTTTTCTCACCCTCTTCCTTCAACTCTTTTGTGTTTTCTTGCTACCTCTCTCAAATGGCTGGTGGGAAACGTATTCGTCAGGCATCCGGGAGTTCTTCGAGGGCGACTCTATACCCTCGATTCAGGGAGGCAGAAGATCAGGCTGCCTATCATCGCTACAAGGAGAGTGGCATCACCCTGTCCCGGATAATCAATCCAGCATATCTCTCATACCCGGTAATGGACCTTTTTGCCCACACCTCTCTTTGTTTTATACTCACTCTCGCCTTCCCTTTCTCTTCCGAACTTCTCGCTGAATTTTTTGCTAACCTACGCATTAACCACACCTTCACAGTCATGACCTCCTATGTGAATCGACGCCCTGTCGAAATCACATATCAGGACTGTGTTGATCTTCTACAGCTATCCACCACTGGGGATAAGCTGCACCAAATAGCCACTGATCCTGATTTTGACTGGTCTACGGCGAATCACTTCCTTCGTCAGACCAATACACATTTCCATGTTGGAGAGACTAGCTCTTTGGTCAAAGATGCTAGGACAATCCAACATGTCCTTCGCACATCCATAATCCCAAAAGCCGGGGACCGGATTCACATCACCCCTCTACTGTCCCTCACTACTTTCTACATTATGGCCTAAAGAGAATTCAATGCCGCTAATCTACTCTTTCGCTACATCGATCACCTAACTACAATTCGCGACCCAGGCCATAAGAGAAAGCCCAATCTAGCCATAGGACACATCATTGCCTATGTCCTTGAAACCAAATACAATCTCCAATACCCTAATCATCCTGACCGTCACCCTACCTACTACTCAAACAATTCCTTCACTGCACTTCATAGTACTCGTCTTCACCCAGGAGATGGGGAAGGTCGGGGGGCTAGAGAGGAGGAGGCTCCCGCTCCCGCTCCCGCTCCCATTCCGGATCCTGTCCCTCTCCACCAGCACTCACCCTTTGATCAGTTGATTGAGAGATTTGATCGTTGGGAGACTCGGTTTGACGCCTACGTTGTTGCTCAGGAGCAGCAACACTCAGAGGACATTGCTCGCTACGAGCAACACCGCGCTGAGGATTTAGCCCGATTTGACAGTTTCGTTACTCAGCAGCAGCAGCAGCATGACCAGGACATCGCCTGGTTCAATGCTCAGTTCACCACACTTGCCACCTACTTTCAGTAGCCACCTCCACCACCTCCATCTGATGATCTGGATCCCTCATTATTTTAGTCTGTATTTTGTGTTGTTTGTTTCCTGTCTTTTTGTGTGCTTGTTAGTCTTTTTCTTGTGTTTCTAGACCCTCTTTTTGTGATGACAAAAGGGGGAGTAGGGTATATGGTGTAGGAAAAAGCTGTTTGGTCTTGGATTTTGTAACCTTGCGGTGTTTTAATGAAATTTTCCTACTTGTGTTTGCCATCATCAAAAAGGGGGAGATTGTTGCAAATCTACTTTTTCATGGCTTATGTTTTGATGATTGACAAACACTATCTCTCTTGGACTACTTGTTGCTTCTAACTTTTCAGGAATCGAAGATCAGACGATCAAGAGGAAGCCAAGTCCAGGATCGTGTAGGCTTAGGGTTGAGTCAGTCTGTAATTTTATTTTTTACCTTTTGAGTCTACTTGTAATAATCAAAAAGACTGATGCTAAGTAACCCTTCACACACACACTTGAGAGGCTTAGAAATTCTGTTTTTGCCCACATCGGCCCGGCCAATATTTATATCGTCCGGGATGATCAGCTTAAAACAGAAAGTCTAATTAAGGATTCTTAATTAAGGCAGCCGACATTAACATATCGGCCTGGATGATACGTGTATCGGCCATGACGATAAGCTCAAAATAGAAAGAGATAGCCGCCTTAGACAGTTTAGGCATACTGAATTTTAAATTATCGGCCAGGACGATTCCATGATCGGCCTGGAAGAAATTACCAAATTATGCCTTAATTGATCAGGAAATCAAGGGAGTAATTAAGGATGATTGATACGATCATATCGGACAGGACGATCAAGCCAAATTTCAATCGGCCAGGACTGTTCCCAGGGCTGTGCTCAGGACGATTTACCTCTGGGCCTGGACGATCAAGCCAAATTTCAATCGTCCAGGACTGTTCCCAGGGCTGTGCTCTGGCCGATCTTCCTTGATTTGTACTAATCGGCCAGGCCGATGTCCATATCGGCCTGAACGATAAAGTCGACTACTTGCAATTAATGAGCTCCTCTTGAGCTCTTCTATTTAAAGAGCTCTTCTTCAACGTTTTTGAAAAACCTTTGGCTGCTGCCTTGACCTGAGAAGACCTTGAGGAGAGAAAGAGAGAGAGGGAGAGAGAGAGGATCTTGTGAGGGGGAGCTTGTGAGGGGATTCACAAGGGTTGCTCAAGGATCGCTCTGCTTGTCTTTCGTCTGGAGTTTCTCGTCCGTGGAAGGGTCGGTAGAGGTAAGGAGTTTTGCTTTTGGTTGTGGTTCTCTGCCAGCTTCAGGAGGAAGCAAAAGGAGGTAGGTTCTCTGCCTTGCCGGGGTGGCAATGTCACGACCCGACACGACGGGGACGGATCCCGCCCGAGCCGGATCGCGACCAGCTTAAACAGACTAACCAGGATCTGGCTTTGGAATTGATTACTGAACTGAATCTTCCAAAATGTTATACACAAAACAAACACACAGAGCTACTATAGAACATCAAATGTAACGGAACAAATCATCTATATTTTTCTTTCTTTTCCTCAAAACAATCATCTACAACTACAGTACATGGCTTTTAGACAGAAAGAAAGACATAACAGAAAAGCCATGACTGTACAAAAATTAAAAGTACAAATAATACCTATACTGATCAAAACTCAGAAATCTACTCCTGGACCTCCTTCCCTTTCCCAGAACCTGAAAACCACCAGAAAGCAAGAGTGAGCTCAACAGCTCAGCAAAGCGACAAACCTCCAATCAAAATTCTCAGAATCCAAAACCAAACACATCAGACCCAAATCCAAATCAGAAGCCAAAACGGAGTCGGACAGATATCAGAACAAAGTAGATCAAATCAGAACAGATACGGACATATCAAATCAGAATCGGAGTCGTGCAGATCAGATCACACCAGAGTACAAATCAAAACGGATTAAATCAACAGAGTGAGAATCGTACAGAAATCAGAAATTCAGCTCATATCGTATCAGAACAGAATCGGAACAGATATCAAATCAGACAGAATCATAATTGCTTACAGAACAGATACGGAACTCAGATATCAGATATTTAATTAATAGCTAAACTAAACTAAACAGAATCACTACGGATTCTGACCCTTATGTCTCCCTTGTGCTCACGGCACCAGAAATTCTCTGAGTAATTAATAGCTAAATGTGCTCACGGCACCAGAAATTCTCTGAGTAATTAATAGCTAAATGTGCTCACGGCACCAGAACAACAGAATTCCTCGGATCCGAAACAGAACAGAAATTTCTCCAACTTGAGCTCATCTAAGATTTTCCCAGATACTAACTGAATCTCATAGGATCCAGACCCCTTATAACTCCCTTTTTTATAGCTTATACAGATAGCATTTCAATTCAGAATAAATCCGGGCAAATCAGAAATCAGACAAAAATCGGGCAGCACAACGGCAGTATACGGAATTTACACAATTTTTTTCCTGAAAATCAAAATTCACCAAATTCGCACAGAATATAGATAATCACATTTCAGAACATTTATTCTACTGCACAGATAATTTTAGAGTATACAGAAAAATCCAGTCGACGAAAAACACCGTCGAATCAAAAATACCCGGACAAAAATCTTCAGAAAATAACCAAAATGTGCACACTCGGCACGTCGACGATATACAGAAAGTTACGCGGTAAAAACTGAACCATTCAAAAGATACGGACAAAAATCATTAACGGAAACGAAATCCGGACAGAAAATACCGCCAAACACGACAGTTCTGAAAATTGAGAAAGGCGGAATGTGCCTTACCTTGCGTACAGCAATTTCTCGAACAATCTCCTCGGACGAAAACGGCTCCGCGTCGTCCAAAAATCAACTTTTCCAAAAAGCTTTCGACTTTCTCTCTCCTCAGATAAAATCAGATATTTATTTTTTGATTTTCTCTCTCTTCAAAACGACTGAAATCAGCTTTATAATACACAGATCGTCCCAGGACAATCAGACCAAATTGGATCGTCCTGGACGGTTCCCAAAACTATTCTCAGGCCGACATTTTCTATAGTGCCGATCGGCCTGGACGATGTCCTCAATCGGCCTGGACGATGTGGACAGAAAATCACCTGGAGCAAATTGGGCACATTCTGGAGCAAATTTTCAACTGATCGTCCCAGGACGATCCAGATCGTCCTGGACGATCCTGGAGCAGATTTTTGATATTACAATCTCCCCAACTTCAGAAAAATGTCGTCCTCGACATTATCCAATCCAAACTCAGTCAGAACAAGTACGGGTACGACCGTCTCATGTCAGACTCCTTCTCCCAAGTCGCTTCTCGTGCAGTCCAGTGCTTCCACTGGACTTTAACCATCGGAATCTGTTTACTTCGTAGTTTTCGGACGTCGTACGCCAAAATCAACTCTAGCTCTTCCTTATACGCCAGATTCTCCTGAATCTCAACTTCATCAGCAGATACCTTCTTTCCAGAGTCAGATACCCACTTCCTCAAAGTGGATACGTGAAACACATTATGCACGTCAGGCATCGAATCAGAAAGCAACAGTCGGTAAGCAGATTTTCCAATTCTTTCCAAAATCTCAAACGGTCCAACATACCTTGGACTCAGCTTACTCACCTGACCAAATCTGCTCAAACCCTTCATCGGACTGACTTTGACATACACAAAGTCACCGACTTGAAACTCAACAAACCTGTGCTTCTGATTGTAATACTTCTGCTGACGGTCCTGAGCCGCTTTCAACCTCTCCTTAATCAAGCTGATCTTCTGAGCAGTTTCATCAGCAAAAGGGGCACCCAAAGCCTGTCTATCTCCGACCTCCGTCAGAGTCAAAGGAGTACGGCACTTTCTGCCATACAGAGCTTCGTACGGTGCCATACCGATACTGGACTGGAAGCTATTGTTGTAAGCAAACTCAATCAAAGGGATATGATCTTCCCAGCTTCCGCCAAAGTCCAAAACACAAAGTCTCAACAGATCTTCCAGCACCTGAATGGTCCTCTCAGACTGTCCATCAGTCTGAGGATGAAAAGCTGTACTGAAATGCAATTTCGTACCCAATCCTTGCTGAATACCTTTCCAAAGTCTGGAAGTAAACCGTCCGTCTCGATCTGAAACAATCACTCGAGGCACACCGTGCAATCTGACAATCTCCTTAACATAAACCTGTGCCAAGCGCTCTACTGAATCAGTCTGTCTGATCGGAAGAAAATGGGCTGACTTCGTCAATCGATCTACGACTACCTAGATGGCATCATGTCCTTGTCTAGATCGAGGAAAACCCATAGAAAAGTCCATCGTCACCTCCTCCCACTTCCACTCAGGGATAGGCAACGACTGCAACAGTCCACCTGGTCGCTGATGCTCTGCCTTCACCAACTGACAGGCCTCGCATCTCGACACAAACTCCGCCACATCCTTCTTCATCCCAGGCCACCAGAACAAAAGCTTCATATCAACATACATCTTACTACTGCCTGGATGAATACTGTAGCCTGAATGATGAGATTCATACAGAATCTCCTGCCTCAAATCCCCAAACACAGGTACCCACAACCTGTTCTTGCAGAAAATAGCACCAGAATCAGAAATTCGAAGTTCAGGAGTTTTACCAGATCCAATCTGAGCAATCAACTTCGAATAGTCAGAATCTGACTTCTGGGCTTCCTGAATCCTTGTCTCCAAAGTAGACTGAATACTCATCTGAGCCAAATCCAAACCATTGGAGGAAATCACCTCCAACTGCAAGCGCTCCATGTCTCGAATCAGAAAGTCATCAGAAGTAAGCTGAATACCTGATAATCCAGAAGACTTCCTGCTCAAAGCATCCGCTACCACATTCGCCTTCCCAGGCTGGTACTGAATAATCAGATCATAGTCCTTGATTAACTCGAGCCACCTTCTCTGCCTCAAATTCAGATCCTTCTGAGTGAAAATATACTTCAGGCTCTTATGATCAATGAAAATCTCACAACTGACGCCATACAGATAATGACGCCAAATCTTCAAAGCAAAGACAACAGCAGCTAACTCCAAATCATGCGTCGGGTAATTTTTCTCATGTGGCTTTAATTGTCTAGAAGCATAAGCAATTACCTGACCATGCTGCATCAGAACACATCCCAGTCCTTTCAGTGAAGCATCACTGAACACCTGAAAACCTTCCGTACCTGACGGAAGTGCTAACACTGGAGCTGAAGTCAAACAGTCCTTCAATCTCTGAAAACTAGCTTCACACTCCGGTGTCCAAACAAAAGGTACTGACTTCTGCGTCAGTCTCGTCAGAGGCGTCGAAATCTGTGAAAATCCCTTCACAAATTTCTTGTAATACCCGGCCATGCCCAAGAAACTACGTACCTCAAATACCGTAGTCGGCCTCGGCCAATCAGCAACCGCCTGAATCTTCCGGGGATCAACAGAAATGCCTTCTCCGCTAATCACATGCCCCAGAAAAGAAATGCTCTTCAGCCAGAATTCACACTTGGAGAACTTGGCATACAGCTGATGCCGCCTCAAAGTCTCCAACACAATGCTCAAGTGTCTGGCATGCTCATCCTCAGAAGTAGAATACACCAGAATATCGTCAATGAAGATGATTACAAACTGATCCAAATACTCCCTGAATACTCGGTTCATCAGATCCATGAAAATAGCAGGTGCATTGGTTACCCCAAAAGGCATAACCAAGAACTCATAGTGCCCGTACCGAGTACTGAAAGCTGTCTTCACCACATCAGCTTCCTTCACCTTCACCTGATAATATCCGGATCTCAAATCAATCTTCGAAAACATAGAAGATTCGGAAAGCTGATCAAACAAGTCATCGATCCGAGGCAAAGGATACTTGTTCTTGATCGTGACCTTATTCAAATCTCTGTAGTCAATACACATACGGAGTGTACCATCCTTCTTCTTCACAAACAAAACAGGTGCTCCCCAGGGCGAAACACTAGGACGGACAAAACCTCTGTCAACCAACTCCTGAAGCTGAACTTTCAACTCAAAAAGTTCTTTCGGTGCCATCCTGTACGGAGCTTTTGATATAGGAGCTGTACCCGGAAAAACATCGATAGAGAACTCCACCTCTCTATCCGGAGGTAAACCAACCAACTCCTCAGGAAAAACATCAGCAAACTCCCGTACCACTGGGATCTCAGAAACAGAACCAACCTCCAGGTTCAGATCCCGCACCGAAGCCAAAAACACTGGGCATCCTTTCTTCCACATTCTGCTCACCTCCAATGCAGAAATCAGACTGGAGAGAATACCTCGTAATCCCTGGAATACAACTCTCTCTCCAGCCACAAGCAAGCTCACTTGCTTCTTCAGACAGTCAATCTGATCCTCATACCGACTCAGCCAATCCATGCCCAAAATCACATCATACGATGAAATCGACAACAAAATCAAACTAGATTTCCACTTCTTGCCAGCAATATCAATCTCGCACAAACAAAACTTTCGAGCAATCAAAGGATTCCCAGCCGGTAAAATCACAGACAAAGAAATCGGCAAAGAAACCGAGTCCAAATGTAAAATCTCAAAACAGTACTCGGACAGAAAAGAGTGACTAGCTCCAGAGTCAAACAAAACACGACAGGGTTGATCAGAAATGTAAATCGTACCTGTCACAACATCCGGAGCATCACGAGCCTCCTGCTGACTCAGGCTGTAAACTCGTGGCTGAACTGGAGCAGGAGCTGAAGCAACAGAACTACTCTGCTCTCTCTGAACCGTAGGTGGTCTTCGTGGTCCAGAACTAGTACCACCGCCTCTACCAGAAAATCCCTCAGGGCGAGGAGGAACAGTCCTCGGTCTTCCTGCTGAACTGACAGGTCTGACAGAACCCTCAGATCGAAACTCAAAACGCCGGTCAAATCCAGCCTGTGGACACTCTGCAATCCTATGTCCTGGCTGACCACATCTGAAACAAAGACCAGCCATCCTGTAGCACTGGCCATGGTGTCTCCGTCCACAACTCTGGCACACAGGTACCATACTGACAGATCCAGAACTCGTCGTACTGGTAGCAGTACCAGACGACCCTCCACTCCTCCTGGAATCAACAGATCCAGAACCAGCCACAAATCTCCTCTTTCCAGAGGAACCACTTCCTGAAGCCTCACCTCCAAATCTCTTCCTACTCGCAGTCCACCGCTGCTGAGTAGCCATTAGATCATTCTCAATCAGACGAGCCCGCTCCACAAGCTCAGAGAAATCAGAAATGTGAAAAGGTACCAGGGGCTGTCTCAAACTATCTCGTAGTCCTCTCAAAAATCTGTAGCACCTCTCAGCAGAAGTACTAACCAACTGCGGAGCGTACCTGGCTAATGCAGTAAACTCAGCCTCGTACTGCATCACCGTCTTGCTCCCCTGAACAAGTCTCAGAAAAGTCTCCTGCATCTGCTGTCGTGCAGAAGGGAGAACAAACCAATCTCGAAATACCTCAGTGAACTCTTCCCAGGTAATCAAAGAGTTCAGTCTGCCCTGAAATATGGCTGCTTGCTGGCCTTCCCACCAGTGCTCAGCCTCTCCATCTAGCAAAAACACTGCTAACGGGACCTTCCTGTCCGCAGGACACTGCATCCCGTCAAAAGTCTTTTCCAACCTCCTCAACCACTCCTCAGCAGCTCTGAGCTCAACAGCGCCCTCAAACCTCAGAGGTTTCAACCTCAAAAATATCTGTAGATGTCTATCAATATCATCAGATCTGACAGTAGAAGCTCTGCTCTGAGTCTCGCTCATCATCTGAGCAACAAGCGTAGCAAACTGAGAAAGTGTATCTGCACCGGCCACTAGGGCTGTACTCCCCACTGGTGCTGCTTGACTGGCACTCTGCTTGTCTGTCATGTTTGGGTCTGGCTGATCCATACAGAAAATTCAAAATCCGGAAAACTATCACAAAAACAACACAATAAAAAGCCAAACGACCCAAAACTACCCCCAGACAAACTCACTGATCACTTCCTATAGCTCTGTCTGACAATCCAACCAATTTCCAAAACCAATGCTCTGATACCACTAAAAAGGCTTGTCACGACCCGACCCGACGGGGACGGATCCCGCCCGAGCCGGATCGCGACCAGCTTAAACAAACTAACCAGGATCTAGTTTTGGAATTGGTTTCGGAACTGAATCTTCCAAAATGTTATACACAAAACAAACACATAGAGCTACTATAGAACATCAAATGCAGCGGAACAAATCATCTATATTTTTCTTTCTTTTCCTCAAAACAATCATCTACAACTACAGTACATGGCTTTTAGACAGAAAGAAAGACAAAACAGAAAAGCCATGACTGTACAAAAATCAAAAGTACAAATAATACCTATACTGATCAGAACTCAGAAATCTACTCCTGGACCTCCTTCCCTTTCCCAGAACCTGAAAACCACCAGAAAGCAAGAGTGAGCTCAACAGCTCAGCAAAGCGACAAACCTCCAATCAAAATTCTCAGAATCCAAAACCAAACACATCAGACCCAAATCCAAATCAGAAGCCAAAACGGAGTCGGACAGATATCAGAACAAAGTAGATCAAATCAGAACAGATACGGATATATCAAATCAGAATCGGAGTCGTACAGATCAGATCACACCAGAGTACAAATCAAAACGGATTAAATCAACAGAGTGAGAATCGTACAGAAATCAGAAATTCAGCTCATATCGTATCAGAATAGAATCGGAACAGATATCAAATCAGACAGAATCATAATTGCTTACAGAACAGATACGGAACTCAGATATCAGATATTTAATTAATAGCTAAACTAAACTAAACAGAATCACTACGGATTCTGACCCTTATGTCTCCCTTGTGCTCACGGCACCAGAAATTCTCTGAGTAATTAATAGCTAAATGTGCTCACGGCACCAGAAATTCTCTGAGTAATTAATAGCTAAATGTGCTCACGGCACCAGAACAACAGAATTCCTCGGATCCGGGACAGAACAGAAATTTCTCCAACTTGAGCTCATCTAAGATTTCCCCAGATACTAACTGAATCTCATAGGATCCAGACCCCTTATAACTCTCTTTTTTATAGCTTATACAGATAGCATTTCAATTCAGAATAAATCCGGGCAAATCAGAAATCAGACAAAAATCGGGCAGCACAACGGCAGTATACGAAATTTACACAATTTTTTTCCTGAAAATCAAAATTCACCAAATTCGCACAGAATATAGATAATCACATTTCAGAACATTTATTCTACTACACAGATAATTTTAGAGTATACAGAAAAATCCAGTCGACGAAAAACACCGTCGAATCAAAAATACCCGGACAAAAATCTTCAGAAAATAACCAAAATGTGCACACTCGGCACGTCGACGATATACAGAAAGTTACGCGGTAAAAACTGAACCAATCAAAAGATACGGACAAAAATCATTAACGGAAACGAAATCCGGACAGAAAATACCGCCAAACACGACGGTTCTGAAAATTGAGAAAGGCGGAATGTGCCTTACCTTGCGTACAGCAATTTCTCGAACAATCTCCTCGGACGAAAACGGCTCCGCGTCGTCCGAAAATCAACTTTTCCAAAAAGCTTTTCGACTTTCTCTCTCCTCAGATAAAATCAGATATTTATTTTTTGATTTTCTCTCTCTTCAAAACGACTGAAATCAGCTTTATAATACACAGATCGGCCCGGCCGATCGCCAGATCGTCCCAGGAGTCTAATATTTAATTGCATTTATTTAGACATCAAACCCAACATAAGTCAAAGGGGCCAATTAGGATTTGCTCTAGATGTAGGCCCCGTTCTCAAAACTTTTCTTAAATAACGTCCCTACCACTCTACAAAAAAGACCGGACTCATATTTTAAAATCGTTTAGGTGGTTTAGCTGGCTCCCCAATCCAAGCCGGGGTAAGACCAGATTCGCATTGCACTAGCTAGGTTCGGGGCACTAACTTTTAGTGCCCAATTTAAACTTAGGTTCTGAGGCTGGCTCGGGCCATAAGACCTCAACTTTCGGGAATTGAATCTCAAATTTCTAATAAAATTGACCACTCAAACTAAAAATTTCTTTCAATCAAATACAAGCCTAACAATTAGGATAGATTGGGGTGTTCTGAAGTAATTCAGAATCTCAAAATACTCCCTACTCCTCTTCCTTTGACTCTGAAAATAACTGCTCAAACTTGAACCAATACCACTTGAAATTCCTACCCTTTTCTTCCTTTGATGTCAAACTTTGAAAATCCAAAATGAAATTTACACCGCTATTTTAATCGAGAGTGTTCGTAGGAAAATTTCTAATTTTCCTACGATGTAATTAACTACGAGGGCTTGCGCTCGTAGGAGATTTAGAAACCCAAAACTTATTTTCAAAATCAACTTTTTCAAAATCTTTAATTAATTATCTTTGGGAAATCAAATACAACGATCATTATCGTTATATTCAAAGGATTGATAATAAATGATATCCTCTTTCCTTGGAGAGATATATCATTTTATTATCCCGATTTTGATTATAAAATTAATGATCCTTTAAAGCTTTGTAATCTGAACCTATTAATGAACGACAGTCTCGTATTTTTGAGACGATATATGTTATTCCTAATATTGCGTTGGATTTCAAAACCAAAATTTCAAAATTAATTTCTCCCAAAGAAAATTAATATATTTTCAAAATATATATAAGTAAATTATATTTTTTTAACCAAAACACCCCGATAACAACAAAGATCGCTTCCTCCCTCAACTCTCCAGCCTTCAATAACCCAAATATATATTGTCAACTTGTGGGAGCCCTAAAATATGTAACTCTCACAAGACCAAACATCACATATGCCGTCAACAAGGCTTGTCAATGCGTGCATCAACCAACAATTTCAAAATTTGAATCTCTCAAACACACTCTTCGCTATCTTAGAGGAACTTTGCATCTTGGTCTATCAATTAATCCTGGACCTCTTACACTTCATACATACACTAACTCTGACTGGCCAATGACCATCAAGATCACAAATCAACCATAGGATACTGTAATTTCCTAGGTTCTACTCTAATCTCGTGGTGTTCAAAGAAACAATCCACAATAGTCAGATCATCCACTGAGGTCGAATATAGAGCAATAACCACAACAACAACAATGAAAACCTTATGACTTCGTCAACTACTTCAAGAACTAGATTGTTCTGAACAACAGCCCACAATGGTACTTTTAAATGCATTGTATGTAAATCATTCATAAAAAATTATAAATTGAATTAAAATAGATCACTTAAATCTTAATTTTATTATAATTTACTTGAATTGAAGTTATAATTCATAAAAATATGCTAAAATCAAGTTTTCTTGAGCAAATTTTAAAAAAGAGCTTAAATATTTCTAGATTGGTTTGCATTAGTGCATTTACTCAAAATTTAAAAAGGAAAAAAATTTCGGTCAAGATAGGCTTTAAAATCTTTGGACCTACTTTAATATGGGTGTATTATAAATTATTTATATATTGCACTCATCCCAAAGCATATATAAAGGCTTTAAAACTCATCATGACTATTTTTTTATAAAGACAACATGAAACAAAAAATTAGGTTAAAAAGTGCTCCACTACACTAGAATCTCTTTTTGAATGAGCAACTCATGAAGAGATGAGACAAATTTTCTATTTCTTTTTTATTACTATTATTATTTCAAAACCACGTGGCCATTATGCATTTGTTATTTTCTTTATAGCTATCCTTTTTTTTTAAACTGGTTTATGTTCATTAACATGTATGTTAAAAAAATTTTTTAGAATAACCAACTCTCTTCATTTGTTGGCTATTTAAACATCAATTTTTAGTCTTTAAGAAACTCATCAAAAAAATTTATAATATGACAACTCACTCTAATGAATGACACATGTTGGTCATTAACACATAACACAAATTATACAATGATAGATGAGAGAAGTCAAAAGTTTGATGATGGTGGCAATTAGGTTGGTCATTCTCCTAATATATGGGGAGATCATGAACATTAGAATTAAACATCAATATATGACAAGAATTGGTCATTGATCATTAGGTGATGGTCAATGATGATTTTTAGATGGATCATTCCTCTAATATAATGGGAGACCATGTGTGGCCTAAAAAATCTCAAAAATTTAGAAAGTCAATAACAACCTTATGAATGGAGGGTTATATATGAAGGCTTCATGTGTCCTAGCCACTCAGTTTGACTCTTCTATTTGCCTTATTGTTTCCTCATTAAAGGTTTCAGGGTGATCTTTAGTATTTGTTGAGGTAGCCTTAGAAGGTTTCTTGGTCTATGCATTATAGAGTCCCAAGAAAACTCTCTAAAATTAATAACCCTTAAATTTTAAAAGATATGTTTTGAGTTATAACAGTAAAAAACTATTTCATGAATTATTATAAGTCCAAATTACAAATCGGCTTTGCGACAACTTATATATTATTGTGCTTTAATTATAATATTTTTTTTCTAATTTCAAAGACATTGTTGCACTTCCTTAAGAATTTAGTATGTGTTAATACAAGTGGTTTTTTTAGGATCATTAAGTGTTTATTTTACGAACTGATTTCCTTCGATCATTTTAGACATACCTAGCTAATTTATGAATATTTTTTTTCATAATTTTAGATTCTTATATTTAAATATATAAAAAGATTTATATGAATTTTATGCTTGAAATTTGAATAATTAGCATACTTATCTATATATCTTTTCATTATTTTATTATAAAAATCTATTTCCCCTTGCATAACTCCTCATGTCCATTTCACTTAATAGTGGAGGAAAAGATGGAAAAAGATGAAAAGAGAAGAAAAATATAGGTGAGAGAAAAGAAAAACAAGGTTTTGAAGGTCATAGAGTCATTTTTGCTAGTCGGTCTACTTAAAATATTCGTTTGTCTCAAGGGATATTACAATTTGGTATTTTTTAGATTTTCCCAATCAAATTTATAATTTTGTTTTACAAAAAAATGCAGTTTTATCGGATTTTAGAAACTTTTATCTATGTAACTTTTGATATGTTATTGGTGAGACTATTTAGTCATTATACGTATTTATTTGAGATTTTTTGCCGAGTAATTTTGAAAAAAATAAAATTTTTTATCAATATAAATTTTTATTTTGATATCTTAAAATAATATTTTAGTTCAATTAAAACTTCAAAATATTGTTACACACAATCTCTAAAAATGTGATGAAATTATGAAAACTTGGTTTGACAACTATAAAACATCAAGTGAAAATTATTTAACAATCCTTGGAGTATTTTTGTATGCTCATATGACTGTACTTTGATTATTTTAGTAGTTTAGAATGTACTTCATTTTCAATAATTGAATTAGCAGGGAGAAGAGATTATGTTGTCGGTGATAATAGATTTTGTTTTATGTTTCTGATAAAAACTATGAAGCCTGAGAGCTATTATGATTCTAAAACTTGAGGGTTATTCTGATATTCCCTAAGAAGGAATTCTTTTGATGATGAGAAAGGATTATGTTGTTTATAAGTATATACTAGAATTTAGAGCCTAAGGGCTATTTTGATATTCCCTCTCATTTTTTATGAGCCTCTGAAGCATGCACTCTTGTTGTCACCTCTGCTCAACATGTTTGTCACCATCAGTATCTTTTTTAGAGTTATTTTTGATAAATTAATCACCACTTTTCTTATTTTGGAAAGGATCCATGGCGAGCAATAATTAACATCATGACCTTGACTCCTTCAATAAGGGAGTCCTTAAGTAGCACTTCTTTTGTTACTCATAAATATTTGAATGTCAACATCAAAGACCCTTATTTACATATCCTCAATCTCATATACATCATCAAGGTCTTCCTTCAGTAACCACTAACGTCCATTGCTCAACTTGTGCAAACCCTAAATTGAGGAAAGGTTATTGAAGTGAATGATACCTTATTGTTGTTCACATCATGCCAACTTGTCCGCAATTTTTTTTTTCACTTCAAGTATTATTGAAGAGGCGGTCTTATTAAAGTTCAAGACCCCTTGAATAAAATATATTAAGGCATATCCGACATGTCATACCACCTCAATACATTGGAAAACATGAAGTCCAAGTACAACATTTCTAATGCAATCAAATGTCAGCTTTTTGTGAATACTTTCAATGACATAACATGCATGGAGATGGTTTAAATTTTTACCCATGGGAAGCATAAACTCCTTTAAGAATTTTTTTTTTACTATATCCGAGAGGTCATTGAAGATCTCTCGGTCACTATTTTACATCAATTAGAGCACAGAAGAATCCCCTGAGGATTACACCAATATATTTAACAAGGTATTGTATGAAGTCAATGGCGATGATAATAATATTACTAAAGCTACTTTTATCCTTGAGATGTAACCCTATAATGCTAAGCTATTTGTTTTCAGGAATCTACAAACAACTCTAGAGGATCTACTACAAAATGCCTCCAAGTATAATAATATTGAGAAATTCGTTTGGAGAGTTGAATAACTTGCCTCATTTTTTCAAGCCCTCATAAAGAAGGGAGAAAATACAAAACATTTCACACTGTTAAGTTTGACTTCATATTCAATCAATACAAGAAAATCGTCTATTACCAGTGAAAATTGGCATTTCTGGCAGTGGCAAAAGTTGCGTAAGAAATGACAACCAATGGCTAATTTCAGGCGGTAATTTTTTTCTGTGGCTTTTTGGAAACATAATGCTACCAAAAATAAAAAATAGTAATTTAAAAAGCCAGATTGTCCTCTTCCTGCCTTGCTACCCTCCTGGGTTGCCTGCTGCCCTACCTGCCAGCTTGGTTGCTCGCTGCACTGCCCGCCAGCCCAGCTGCCCGCTCACGTTGCCTGCATGTCCTGGAATTTGAAGTGAGTATAATTCCAAAGACCCCACTAGTTTGTTGGAAGGGAAAAAGTGTATAATTGTCACATTTTTTTATTTAAAATATAAGAATTAAAATCCGACAGAAAAGCCACTGGAAACGCCATTGGAAAATCTATAGAAAAAATAGTTAGACATATTCAACCAGAAATATGTTGGAAAGCCGCAGGAAAATAGTTCGCCGGAAAGCCATCGTAAAATCCACCGGTAATGAATGATTTTCCTATAGTGGATGCAACAAGATCCGTTCCTATAAGGAGGACATCCAGTATAGCACAACCCAAAATTTCATGAGGATGAACATATAGATTATAAGGCAAAACTAAAGTAAAGAACTTTGTGAACACTTGCTTGATACACCCTGAGGATAGATGCCATTCCAATTCATCAAGGACCTTAGGTTGTCATTGTTTCTACTAAAATACTTTTGTAACTGTGAACGTCAAAATATATATTTATATATAAATATATGAGTGAAATATTAGTGGATTTTCTCTTTCCATTTCTTTTATGAAAAAAAAAATCATTTATATGAGAGATGCTCATTAATTGAAATATCAAATATAACATATCCAAGTAAAATTAGGAAGCATGAATTATAACATTCTTGTTTATGCATCAAATACACTTTATTATAAGTAGTTCATGTGTCGAAAACTCAATGTTGCATTATATCAAAGATTACACAATTTAATTTAAAATATGATGTATTTTTCAACACAAGGTAACAAAATAAAAAAGAAGCGAGCAACTTACATATGTCAAACGTAAATGTACATTACAACCATAATAGATGATCACTAATAGTAGTTAACATTCACACTATAGAGAATAACTAGATAATAACGATATATCCAAACCTATCATATTTTCTATTGCCTCCTTACTTTCCTACTTCTGCTCCATAATAACTTTTGCATGCGAGCTTGAAATTATGGTTGAGTTGTATAACAATAAATGTAGTACTCAAATTAGTGTTAAATTTCTTGCCAATCAATTACAGTTAAAAGAGTTTTTCTTCCTATCATTTTAACATGTATTCTCATTAACTTGTTGCACAAATTCAATATAAACTTTCATCGTGGTTGCTCCACTTTTGATACATGTTGATGCTTAAATTAATGTCATATATTTCATGACATTGCAATATGCTAATGGGGCAATTGAGCTCAAGATATATTCTTGTAGAAAATTTAGCCCAATAATATGACAATCTAATGCTTTAAAATTTTCCAACCAGGTCTGATTAGAAATGCTCTCATTATGGGACATTATGTGTTTTCATCGTCTCCACATGTAATGTCATAAGCAACTAATCATGTTTGAACAATAAAAAATGAGTGCAACAATAGATGCATCATTCAAATGCATAAGCATTTCTAATCTAGTTTTTGATGATCAGTAGCATTTTTTCCTTTGTCGAGCTGTTGTCTCTACTAATAATGTGTTAGAGGAACCTTTACTAACTTTCTTAAAGATATGGCCCATCCTTATTGTTGTAACTTATAATAGACTCAAGAAGAACTTCAGGAAAAAAAGGAATAAGTTGAGAATGAGCTACATATGGTGCCTCCAAACTTGATAACCATCGAACTTAAATAGGCATAATGTTAGGACAAATTTATTCCCGATAATAACATACTATTTAATGAGTCCCTTATACAATAATTTTGTAATAGTGATAGAGTAATCCAATAGTATTATCAAAGTATAAAATATAGAAATTGAGCACATAAATAAGATATATTATCTTGAGTAATTTTGCAATCCTGAACCAACTACACAGGATTCCTCCTTCATGGGAACAATATCTACTAAACACCACCATCAATAAATGATTCTTATTTATACAAAAACAAAAAGATTGTCCATCACAAATGACTTGTCTCATCAATCATGTCCATTTTCTTTGATTGTAAATATAAAATAATAGAAAATTTTGAATACCATATAAATAATAAAAATATTTAATTTAGATAATAATTTAATCATAATACTTATAAAATATAATATAAATATATATAACTTATTTATTTATTATTATATTTTATGTATACTTATACTTATACATTAGATATCTATATATTCAATTCTTAAAATCATTTACAAAGTTTAAAAAAGAGTAATGCCTTCAAGTCCATAATTGTTAGTGTGCGGAATGCGCCGAATATATTGACACATTCAAGCGAATGCGCTAAATCATTTGGCACATTCTGAATGCACCAAATGATTTGACAAAGTTAATCTGTTTACTTTTTTTAAAACCACTACTTATGTTGCTTAATAACATATCAATTTGGCTCCTTAAAATTTGGTCATTTAGTAAATATGAAGTTTTCGGACTTGTTATTCCCAAAAGTATGTTGTCTTTTGTTATAGAGATTAAATTCAATTAAAATTTGTTGAGCTATTATCATATTTATTTTAGAATTTAAAGCCCGCTAATTAAAAGAAATTGGTGATAATTAATAATAGTAGTAGTAATAATAATAATAATAATAATAATATATATATATATATATACATATATATATAATTTCTATTTCTTATATCCTAATATCATATTGAATAATACTTATAATAAATTAATATTCAAAATAACCATTGATTAGTAAATTATTAAATTATATAATTTCTATTTCTTATATTCTAATTTATAAATTTTTATAAATTAAGAAGAGGTATATTTAAAATGATTTAGTTAGAATATATTATAAATAATCTTTCTTCATTAGACTTAGCAAGAATTTAACTCTTAATATGAAACAATGTAGAAAAAAAATCATATAGCCAATCCCACGTAGTGGGAAAAAAGTTTAATATTATTGTTCTATACTTATTATATGTGGATTTTATGCCTATCATTGTTCGTCTATTTTTATAATTAATCTTCTCTACTTTTTTTAGTATATCCTTCCTAAGCAAAATTTTTAGCAATCTTAATTAAATTAATCATATTTATTATATATTAATATCATTGTAATTATTAATTAATTGCATATAATTAAATTAATAAAATACTAAAGCAAAAGCAAGGGCCCAACCGAGAGATTATTCTGTACGACATCGAACGCAGTTCATCATCCGGAGACCAATCAGAATGTGTCACGTCAGTAGTACCGAGCTGAATACCAAACAAGAGGTGACGTGACACACTTCAAACACTTTTAACGTCCACACAAAATAATTTGACCAACCCAACGAGAGTGGAGTGAGAGAAATTTGAATGATTCTCTATGGACATGATAATTTGCCCTTATGTTTCAAGTCTTTTTTTGTCTATGCTCTTCCTATAACCTAGGCCTGCATAGGGGTTGCATCTCTTGGTCTCCATGTTGCTTGCCGCTTCAGCTTCCCGTGTTGCGGGGTGAAGTTTTGAAATAGTTGAAGCTGCTTCGCCCTCTTCGACAACATCGTTCCTGTTGGATCAGAAGTCACGATGGTAGCTCGCCATGAAGGTGACCATCTTTCACCTCTTTTTGCGAGCTTCTGCAGCTATGTTCCTTTAACGATGGGATTCATTAAATCCAAAATTTAGGAAAAATATGAAAACGCAGTGATATGGGAATTAACTTACCGTGATATTTGAGCAGGCGTTTGGCAAGATTTAACTCAAATCCCGCTTAAATCATGCATCCAAACTTTAGAAACCTTTCGCCAGACTTGCACTAAATCTGATAGTCAAAACTATTCATATAGAATGAAGAACATAATGGATAGCGGTAGCATAAAACTGTTTCTCTATTCCATTGAAGAATAACCCAAGCTGCTCAATGCAATAGTTATATATAATTTGAAGTTAGTTATCAACACGCGGTGAGATGAAGATCAATTGGAGACTAGCGGCTAGATGAACTATGACAATAAGGTGTTTAGTAGCAGCAGGTGTCATAGACAGAGAGATTACTAGATAACTTATCACTTGAATTAATCATTTATTATCTCCTCACAAGTTAATAATGGGTTCTTGAATTATTAACTTGGATTTGAAGTAAGCAAAGCATGTAGAAAACAAGGAATTGTAAATATATCCACAGGTTGATCTTGTGAAGTAATACGATAAATTGAGATATGTTGGAATTCGATACAATTCTGAATGAAATGAAAATCAACCTTGATGTTTTTAGTAAGGGCATGAAACACCGGATTATTAGTCAAGGAAAGAGCTAAAACGTTATCATAAAAAAAGGCGTAGGTTCAACAAGTGAAATATGAAAATCAAGAATCAAGCATCTCAACCTAATAATGTTAGTGGTTGCTATAGTCAAAGGCCAAAATTCAGCTTTAGTGGAAAAGAGAGCTATGATAGTTTGTTTTTTGACACACCATGTCACTAAAGTGGAGCCAAGGTAAGAGCAATAACAGTAATAAAACAAGGATTACATTTGTGAGCAACCCAATCAGAGTCCAAGTAGGCATAAAGCTCAAGTTTGGAATAAGAGATGGGTAACCCAAAGTTCATGGTTCCCTCAAGATATCTTAAAGTTTGTTTCAACAACTATAAATGAATTTGATATTTCCGATGCATATGGCTACAAAGAAAGCATACAACAAATGAAGTGTCAAGACGTGTAATAGTGAGTGACTAAAGTGACCTAACCAACTAGAGATAGAATTCAAGTTTGGCATGAAATTCAGAATGAACGACAATAGTCGGCCGTTTGGAGGGTAAAGGAGTAAGAGCAAGCTTATAATCTTAAATAGCAATAATAGTATTGTGGACTATGTGATTAGATTGGTCGTGGAATTTCAGGAAAAAGTTAAGGATTTAAATGGAATCTTGAATTTGAAAATAAAATTTTGATTTTGACTGATTTGTTAAGAAATTTTTGGAGCACTTGAGGGACTATAGGAGATGAGGTGGATAGTCAATAGAGGTTGGTGCAGAGAGACAATAAGAAAATCTGAAATTTTTCATTCCTCTTCACTGGAGAGATAAAAGAGGTGTGAGGGCTGTGTATCACAGAATCTCTTGACAAGAATTCATCTTTTCAATTCTTATCTTATGAGAGTGGAAAGGTGCTATGCTGGGAGAGAATGATAGGAGAGAAAGAAATTATAGGAAATTGGTTAAATAAAGGGACAAACCTTTAAGAAATTATTGTATCCAAGTGCAAAATATTGAAAAATTGATGGAAACTTCAGCAAAATGGTAACTAATTAGCTGTAATACAAAACTTAAGCAAGAATACGAAAAAAAAAGGATTTATGAGTAAAACGTGGGAAAAGTAGTATCTACAATGGCCTTCTTCTACCTTCAAGATTGCCATCATATTTGTTAAGATTTGTGCTTGCTCTCCTACTTGAAGGCATTTAATCAAGATTGCAGTTTGATGTAGCATTTGGAATGGCCACAAAAGTTTCTTAAAAGATGCATATATTGTCTATTTTCAAGAAATTGCAAGCTCCTTCCATGGAATGCTTTGTTTTTTACTTTAGCCTCACAGAGTGTCCACCACTTTTACTCTCTAAAGGATAGCTCTTTGGGCTTTATTGGAATTAATGTAGTCTATCATTCGATTGGTGATGATTGGCTTTTATTTATGCATTTAATTTTTTTAATAATTCAGCTATTTATTTTTTTAATTTTATTAATAATATTCTGTAATTTGAATGTTTAATTATCTAACTATTTTTATAAATAGCCCCATTTGCAACTATGATATAATAAATTCTTTACTCAGCCTTTTATGGAGATTCTAACTCTTGCTCCTCTTGGAGAGTTTTTTTCGCCTTGGTGGAATTAAGTGGCCATTCATATGATTTATGATACTCCAAATGGTGTTTTATTTATGCATTTAAAAATTTAATTTATTCACAATTAGTAGTTATATATATATATATATATATATATATATATATATAATTTTTTTTAATGAAGATTTTCTTGAAATTAAGCTGGAGGTAGTTTAAAACTTATGTAAATATCCTCATATTCATTGTAAAAAACTATGTTTTGATGAATTTAATGAAAAACTCCTATGGTCTTTGTTTTAGGTTCTTGATTTTCTTTTTTTGAGGATTCAATAATTTGATGGCTTAAGGATTGATTTTTTTGGTATCTTTTCATTTATTTCTTGTTGAAATCCAGCCGTTCCCAGTGCAAAGGATCCGACGGACACAAAGATCAATCCTTGGGATGCTCTCATGGATTACGCCATAAAGAACGAACGAATTTAGGAAAGTTTTTTATTAGAAATTTTATGTATTAAATCTATAATCTATTATTTCCTCATTAAGATATCTTCTATAGATCTATAAATAGAGAAGATAGTAATGAATAAAGCCAAGCTTTTCCCTCTCAAATTCATGGTTTTAACATTTCTCACTATTTCTTATTTGTTTTCAGCATTCAACTGTGTACCCTACTTATGTTGATGCATGTGGTATGTAGGTTTGGATTGATTATTATATGTTTGCATTAGTTTTTTATTATAACATGTTTATTAGCACCTTACTATTACTACTCCACCTTATGTAATGGTTGAGTTGTCATAGTATTATGTGCTTTTTTATAAGGCATCCAACATTTTTTTATGAGCATGTCAGAATCGTTCATTCTCACTTGTGAAATGTTGCATTTTGAATGCTTATATTTATGAGATGATAGAGATGTACAAATTGTATGCTATTGTTACGCATAGCACATGAGCATACCTGATGCTTTGGTGCTTGCTAGAATTATTATGTTCACTTGGAACCGATGGTTTTTTGGAGCTAACAATCTCCTTGTTATTGGTTTTTTTGATGGGCATGCAAAAGCAAGAACAAAATCAAGAGAAAGGGAGGGAGGAAAAGAGAGAATCTTGCATGTAAATATCTTAGCATTCATATGATTCATCAAAATTCTCTTATAAAAGAAAAGATAAATATCTAAAAGAAATCAAGAGAAATAAAATTGAAACTTTCATAAAACATCTTTTATTAAATAATTTCTCGATCCCACGTTTATTTCATAATAAATCTAAATAATGGAGGTGATGCTATGTCAAATTAATGTAAATGATAAAATGTTAAATAGTTTCTATAGTATTAACTCTCTTGTGGTGCAAAAAACTATTCCTTGAATTAGATGAATTGGTGTCCATGGAGGAGGTGTTGGGAAACATGCTCAGGTGTACTTTCAATTCTCCAAGAGCAATCAACCACTATAGTCTTGTGGATGTGGAGTAGGTTAATGCCTATCATAAAGAGCATGTGTGTTGAGAGATATTTGAACAAGCAATATATACATATGGGTTTTGGAGTTGGATGTCACCACTTATCATTCAAGTGTAACAAATCATCAACATGGGTGAGGGTCCCATGATAACTTGGCTAGGGTACTAGCAATAGCACAAAGCAACTTATAACATTGAGAGTGGAGTAAGAAAAATTACAGGGTACTCGAGAGCATTTTGTAACTCCACCAATTGAGAATCTAGATGCTTTCATACATTATGATTGTATTATGATAACCTATATAATGATCTGATGGTTGAAAATGTTGAAAAACTAAGTCAATTTGTGATGGACCAGGCAATGTGATAGGACATTGGGGGAACAACCTATATGTCTATCTATAGAAATTGAGGAACAATGATTGGAGGCTCCTGAGCTTAAAGATATCTTACATCTCTAGCTCATAGAGCAATGTAATAATATTTTCAAATCAATATAGAGTTGTTAAATCAAGTATTGGCATAATCTATAGTTTAAGTTTAAGCTGACTCATATAATTGGGCTAAAATTTGAGCTCGTCATCAAACCCAAGTTTGGTTACTATATCAATCTCAAGCTTGGGTATGATTCTCAACATAAGTAGGCGAAAATGGCAAGACTGATCTGTTAACCTCTGAATAATACCCAAAAGAAATAAAAATGGAACCATACCGTAGCTCTTCCTGGATCCCGCAAATCCTGCCGAAGTTCTGCCTAGGCACTGTGGAGCAGCGCCGAATGGGTCACCTCCCGCAAAACCAGCGACTCGTCTCGATCGAGAGCCCATTCTCATCATTAAATACCAGACCTCCATAGCCTCTCGGTTCCCGCTACTTCCATGAGCTCTCTGCTCTCCCCGACTCCACACATCGAATCCCTGCAACCCGACGACCTCTGCCCTAATCCTGACCTTACTTGCTCCCGATACCTCTCCTCCATCTCCACTAAAGCCGATGACACGCTCCAGCTCCGACACTTCTCTCATACCCGAAACCTTCCTCCATCGATCCTCTGCCCGTGCCGATCCCAAGCAGAGAGAGAGAGAGAGAGAGAGAGAGAGAGAGAGAGATCCCTACCTCCTTCATAAGCTCCGGCCTCTACCTCTGCCTCCCTCCTCCGATCAAAACCCGAAGCAACAGCGGTAGCTCGCTTGTGGAGGTAGCGATCCTCCTCCCCTTCGCACGCTTCTCGGCCAAATCCCGTGCCTAACAGCCCTTATGGCATTTTTTTTATGTTATATTTATTTTTGTTTATTATTATTATTAATTATTATTATTTATCTATTTAGTTATAATTATTTATTTATAATTATAATTAATTAGTTTTAATTATAACTTGGTGATAATTAATTAAATTTAATTTCTGATTAATTGTCTTAATTATAATTAATGTTTGTTAAACATAATTAATTAAGGTTAATTATGTTTAATTACTTTTAATTATAATTATCAATTAATTAATTATAAATTAATTTTAATTAATTAACTATAATTATGATTAATTGTTGTTAATTATAATTAATCGTTATTACTTATTAATTAAATATAATTAATTAAATTTAATTATGTTTAATTATTTTTAATATGATTAATCATTAATTAATTTTAAATTAATCATAATTAATTAATTTTTTAATTATAATTAATTATTTTTAATTATAATTAATTATAATCTTATCATAATTAATTTAGTTTAGTTATGGTTTAATTATAATTACATTTTAATTAATTATGTATTAATTATAATTAATTAAATATAGTTATAATTAAATATAATTAATTATTATTATTAATAATTAATCACAACTAATAAAATATAATAATAATAATAATAATAAATCCCTTTCCCACTCTCCTTCCTTGGTGTTCGTGTAGGACTGGCAAACCACCTAAGCACGCATTTGGTGCGCGTCGTAGGAGGGAACCCAGTGCGACACCTACGACGAGGTAGGCGAGTGACCCCTCGATCCACGTGTCAACCACGACAACCCCGCGGAGGTATGAATCTTTCTAAACTCAAGACTCTGTTTCAATGTTCGTGGCGAACCGAAAAACCGCCCCAAGCACGCCTTTGGTGCGCGTGGTGGGATGGGACCCCGATGCGGCACCTACGGCGAGGCGGGGTCGCTCATAAGTACCTCCGAGCGGGGGGAAATGTCAAAAATTGCATTTTTTTTTTAAAAATACTTTTTAAAACCCCAAGCACGCTTTTGGTGGGCGTGGTGGGAGAAAAAACAAATACAACCACCGCGGTGTCTCACAAACACCAACCGTGCATGCTTTTGGTGGCATGGCGGGTAGGCGGCCTCTTGGTTTTTCCCCTTAACGGGGGAGACGCCGGGAGGCTGCCGGAATTTTGTCTGAAATATAGACAAGGACTTTGAACAATTTGGGACTTGTGGACTTGATTTAATTGACCTAAATAAATATGAACTCAAATCTAAAAAAGAAAAGAAGAAAAATATGATCTTGGACATTTGAACTCAAGCAAGTTGGATCATATGGAGGACTTCATCTGGACTCGAACTGAAATGAACTTGAATGTGGACCGGAGTTTATAAAGACTTGAACTTTTATTTCTCCAAAATGATTCATGAAATACTCTAACCTAATGAACTACAATGATTGGTGGAGAACTATGTTCCAAATCTCACACATGCAAACTCTTGGTGAGGTTGGGGAAAATCCTTACATCTCATTAACCATCAATTACAAACAAATAAAAATGATGTACAAGATATTGCAATAGTTCTTCAATTGAAGCTAGTGATGGAGGTCTTGTGTAAGACTTGAGTTGGATTCAAGCTGAACTGAACTCATAATGACATGAAATTTGAAATGAACAAGGATCAAATAGTTGAGAAATTGACATTGGATAGATGAATGTCAAAGTGCAAGTAGATGTTTTTAAGTAACATCAATAAAATGCTGAATATTATGGGCGATGAGCAAAACTCCAAAGTTGAACTTCATGCAAATAACATCTATGTCAATCATGCAATCAAATCTGCAAGCAACGACAATCAACATGCATGAAGAAGTGAATGAATGCAACTAGGTTATCATACAAACACATTTATCCCTTGCAAACAGAAGGTGATTGATTGGCACATCAAGTGCAAATACCTACGAATATGAGATGACCACATTAAAGTGTAAATTCCTACAAGTTACTACAGGGGAATTCTTCGCTCTTATAATGATCCTATCTATGAACAATGATAGTGAATGCATCATTAGTGTGGTGTATCCTTTATAGGAAAAAGATAAAAGATAGTGGTGAATATAAGGATTTACTATTTGTGATGAAAAATGCGTCTCATGCACAATAATATATATAGGCGGGTGATTATCAATAGATGTGGATGTCATAGTACTCCTATAATCAATCACCATTCAACGTCCAATAAATCTATCACCCTCCTTTGCATGTATAGCTACATATGCTGTGTATCGATAGTATGGGAGATCTTCTACAAATAAGAGATAGAAGATGGTGACGAATACTAACGAATACCACATACACAAGAATGCTCCTACGGGTGATGATCTATAACGAATAGAAAAAGGCTAAAGCTTCTTTGTAGCCGACAACCCTATAGTTGAGGTCAACACATTATCTTGCTCATGAGTGATGACAATGGCTAAGATGTGAAAGTAACAACTCCCCTATAATTGACATTTGATATCTCATGGATAAAAACAATGGCTGTCATAATTACTAAAAGATACACAAGCAAATACAAGTCATCAATCAACATATAGGGGGATACTATTGATGAATACAATTCATTCAGCAGTCTATGTTGATAAGCATATAAAAGGTGATGAATCCACCTTAAAACAACAGCAATAGAAATATTGCATGGATGGTGGATCCCTTACGAGCAACCTAAAATTTGTAACTGATATAGTGATTGTGCTCACAAGTCGTGGCACTGATTATTTTACAAGTATGATGAATTCTCCTACAAATATGAACGAAGAATGCAACAAAAGGAAGATTCCTACGAGCTGCTGTAGGAAGCCTATTATATAATGTGCCGTCTACAAGAATGATGCAAGAAAATCGTAGATAGCGACATCTATTGGTAAAGCAAGAGATTAGTTAGTGCACTGCGATCCATCTGCATAAAGCAACGAATAGTGCACAACAGTCTACCTGTACAAAGCAGCGAACGACTCTACTCAGAAGCTTCTACGCCACGCCACCGGATCTGCAATCTCCGTACAGGCAGACAGACGGCGTCTACAAATATTATAAAATACCCCCGCACGTGCACTGTAATTTGTATATACATAGGTACACTAAGGGGGAAAATACAATCCAAACCCGCATGGGCCCCGGCGAGCGTGTTATTGGTACACACGTGACGTCTAGGGATGCTGCGCGGGTTAACAAGTGAATTCAGGTTCGAAACTGATCCTTCTATATGGGTCAATAGAAGTCGACAGGGTTCGAACCATTAAGCAAATATAAAGTTGTGGCGACCGGTATATTTGCTTTAAAACATTCATATTAGGCCTTCAAGGCCTATAACAATACGAATTCACTATCAAGGGCATAAAGCCTACGAAATCGAATCCTCTATCGATAGTTTGATGGAGTCGACAAGATTCAATCAATAAAAGAGAAATGACCCCGAACACCCCAATGATGGCTATGTTGATTTCTTATCTCAACCGGAGGGGTTCATAAATATTTTTCAAATGCCATTTCAAATACTCAAAATTCCATCTAAATACCCAAGAAAATTCTCAAAAGTCCAAAAATATTTAAAATTGAAATAAATCCATCAAAAACTTAAAACAAAATCCATCCACCCTCCGCAACAGTTTGCAGAGGTGGACAAATTAAAATTTACTTCAGCTTACATAAAGCCAAATGCCTAGTCAAAAATATTACTAGGATCCATTCTCAAATTGTCTTATGCCAGTAAAGACGTGGTATGTGTCCTCTAACCGGCGGTTTTGCTGCCAAAAGGCACCGCAGGATAAAGGGTTATGACCCGGGGCCCTCTGAACCTAGTGGTTTTGCCGCCAAATGGCACCAAAAATACCGGTTATGGCCAGAACCAATACGCTCCTTAGTGGTGTCAAATCCTTGAGATATGAATCAATAGGATATAATCGATAGGGCACAAAGCCCTCTGTAAGCTAAGGTGGATTCAAATTTGTCCCCTTAGACAAACATTCACCCCAGGTCTACAAGATCCCCTTGGACGAAGCAACCCATGGCTACCGACAAGGATCCTTCTGTCAGGTTGGGTCGACTACCTCCTTTGACTAAGTAGACCAGGGACCTCGATGGTCCGGGATGACGGAACCATGGGATCTTGATCGGGTCCATCATCCATTCCCCCACCATCCGCTTTAAGTTCAAGATGGTGCAATTTCTGTTTTAAATATCAAATCTCTCAAATTCCCAATTTCCAAACCCAATTTTAAAATCCAATTTCTACCAATACCTAAATCTATGCTGCTACTATAAGCAAGATACCACGTATTTCTACGTATCTGATTGACGACTAGCCTTAATCGAAAGTTCTCTCTCGTGATCGGGAGGGGTAATTAACTATAGGGGCTTGCGCCTATAGGAAACCAGAACTCAGATCATAAAGTCCTCGCAAAATGAGGGCGAAATCTCTGGGTAGTGTCTTATCTACAAACCCATCTGCCTTCCAAAATTTACCCCGGAACTTATCCGTTAAAACTCCCTCGCCGAATAAAAAGAAAAGCGGGCGGAGGCCGGGGCCGAATTTTCGGAGCCCACATGATCGAGCAAATGGATTTGGCGGGGCATTTAAAACTACCGTAATGTGGAGTTTGTGGAATTGAGTAGAAACATTAGGTTTTTTCTTAGTTTGCAAGAGTGGTGAATTATGTAATTAAGTGTAATGATAATTTGGTTGAGGATTGACTGAATGATTTTGTGGGGATAGTGATTAGATGGTTTGTAATGATGGCATTAAGACAAACATAAATATTGATTTCATGATGTGTTTCATGTAAAATTTGATGTGATTGATAAAAATATGAATGATGAGTGTGATCATAGGTATCATAATCATGTAGTTTATGAGAAGTATGATGTGATCAATAATAGTATAAAAGATCAGTGAGACCATGGGCATCATGAGAGGTATATGGAAATTGTGAATTTGGATACCAAGTTTAGCAATATTGGTCTTCTACAAAATCATCCCATGTATCTTATTTGGTGTACCTAGATTGATAGGATTCAATTGTTGATTGAAGTATTGATGATGAGATGCTAAATTTAAAGGTTTGTTATAAGGGTCTTGAAGATCATTATTCCAGTTATAATAATGATGAGATGCCATAATTTTAGGGTTCGGTTTGGTTGATGCAGAAGCATGTGAACTCTCTAAGTGTAAAAAAAACTATGGTTTTTGCATGATGATGATGAAGATGACTTGAAATTTTTGAATAACTATCATTAATCAAAATTTCCTTCTAAACATCCTATATTCATAAAGAGGATTGTACATTGAAAGAGTAAATAAGAAAGAAAATATTTCTAAAACAATCAAGACAGATAAAAAAGACAATCATTTATTGAAAGATTCTCTTAGTAAAATCACTCATGATTATAAACTATTATATTATTACATAATCCTAAAAAATCACATGTCTAAATTGGGCGAGTGATAACATGTCCAAGTAAGGCATGCTATGGCATTATAGGAGCTTTGGTATTGCATCACGTTAGCTAGGCGTACTTATTGATTGCCATCTCTCCATTTTATGCATATTGATTATTAACGTATGCTTTGGGCATTTTTTTTTTATCATTATTTTGTTCTTTTACATTTTATTACTGCTTTGACTTCAAAATAAAAAATTACCATTAAAATGAGTATTCTTTGTTTATTAATATTGATTGTAAGATTTAGATTCCCATTAATGAATAATTATTAGTCTTACTTTTATTTAGTTTTGGTGGATATAATTATGTTGGTGTCTATGTTTTTAGTATCTCTTACATGGTTATGGTGTAACTTTATATTTTTTACATAGGCAGGTTATATATGCAATCATGTATTGGAAACATAACCCATCTTTTTGTTCTACCATCATTTTTTTTTTCAATTGGGCTAATCATGATAGAGGAAGAGAAGAGAAAAGCTTGTAAGGGTTGGGATTAGCACTTCCACATAAGATCCATGTTGCCTCGAGTGATACCCAGCTCAAGGAGATTTTACTAAACATTAAAACCTACAAAACACCTGTGAGTCTTGAGTTTTCTCCTACTTTCTTTAACGTTTGGAGTAGTTATCCTTAATAACTACTTTAAATTAATGAGATATAGAATATTTTTGTTTAGGCAATTATAAAATATGGGGCTTCATGGTATGATCTTATTTTCACCTTTTGTTGTTTCGTATTTTGAAAATTTTAAGAAATTTTAAGGTTTATTCTCTCATGTTGGAAATTAAAGTTGCTTATCTAATTTGTTATTTTTAGTGAGATTGCCTTAGAACCATTTTTCCATAATTTTCATGAATTTAAGTTCAATTGTTGAGGCAAGTTATTATGCTTCTTAGTTCAAAGGGTAAAGGATATTTAAGGAGATGATTGAGCACTTTATGATGCTTTCATGTTCAATTAAATCAATTTCATTCCCCACAAATCCATGATGGAGCAATTTCTCATGTTTTCATGTTCACTTTAAATCAACTCCATTCCATCGAAACTAAGAGATTTTTAATTAATATGAAGGTTCAAAACTACCAGGTGATTTAGGAGTTGGAACTGTGGTAATCAACCGATCAACTTATATGCTTCTCATGTTATGAGAGATACATGACCAGAAGCTAGGGCCTATGACTCCTTTGCGTAATGGAACTATGTGAATTGAAGTTCGGGCAGGTTAATAAGTCTTATATGAGCCTCTCAACTGCCATCTTTGAGTTCTTTGGAGGCTTATCTATTCAACGCCTTGTCTACTTGATAGATTATCACCATAACTAATATCATCCTCATCATTATTTATGCTTTTGAATTCAATATATAACATGTTTGTTACATGTGCATGGAAGGGCTAGAAATATTTGAGTTGTAGGGTTGTGTACTTCTCATGCTCCATCAATATGTAGGAACCTTTTATATTCTAGAGCTTCTCAAAGAGGTAGGCTTACTCATTCCTTTGAATTGAGCTCCTTTGGATTGGAGAGTTGTTGTCGAAAGCATCTCCTTGATACAAATAGGTCAAACATACTAGTTTGTACTCTGTCATTTGGATAACTCAGAGTTAAAAGCTTAATTCCTTGTTGGAGGAACTTAGAAAGTCTCTTCTCCTCTATATTATGGACTTAACAACTTATTGCTTCTCAGAGGTGCTGAGTTATGGTAGTGAACACTAATATGACTTCATAAGCTGAAGAGTTAGTTGTCCCCTCTTGCCTTAGAATATATTCCATCCTTGTTTTAAAGAGGGGATCAAGATATGAATTTGAATTTAAATTGTCCTAGAAACATAACCTTTTAATTGAAGGTGCTTGCCAGCACTCTTTAGTTAGAGGGGAATGTGATCTTCCTGGTCATCTTCATTATTGTTGTTTAGTGAGAATGACCATATTGGATTGGGGGCAAATTTTTGTAAAACATTAAAGCCATCTTGTTTGCTGCCTTCTTTGGTGGCTGCGGACTTCACAATCAACGCCATAACTTCTTACAATTGCACAGGAAGGGTCCCGTTAAATAGAAAATTTTTATGGCATTTGCAGTTACATAGACTGAAAAGAATTGCATATTATCATCTACTTGGTGCTCCTCTGCTTTGGAGATGAATTATACAAAGAGATCTAAATGAGATATGAAAATAAAAATGTGGAACTTAGCCTCTGTATAGATCTTGTCGAATTTGAGTTGTAGGATGAAAGAACCTAGGTTCATTTGCTTGATAAAGCTTTGTTGGGGCACCTTATCTCTTCCAAGGTGCTATATGTTAAGAGACAATCATCGTAATGCTTTCATGTTTATAGTTATTGAATGCAGAGTCATGCTCTAATGATTAATAAAATTTACCTTCTTTTGGATGACATTGCTTTTTGTTATAATATAGAGAAGTTAGCTATTTTATGCGATCTCTACCAGATGATTTTGATCAAATAATAGGATGACAATAGCATTTTAGGCATAGAGAGCCTTGATTAAGAATTACTGAATAAAATGTGTAGAAGGGTTTTGACGAGTCTTCCATAGATTCCTTGATTCTGATAGGGCTTCCTAGATGCTTAATTACATAAGTTTTCATGTCTAGGTGATGATACTTTATTCTAAGGCTGCAAGCGAACAAGCATTCGACGAGCTACTCGTTATTCGGTTCGATTAAAGCTCGTTTGTGATCGTTTAATTAACTAAACAAACAAACATGAACAATATTTTAAATACTCGATTCTTAAATAAATAAACTTGAACACTAATGCGTTTGGCTCATTTATGTTCATGAACAACATGATTTGAAGCTCGTGAACAAGCTCAACATTAAGATCTATAAGAAGCTCAAATTCGTGTTCGATTTTGAACTCATGAATAAGCTCAATAAAAATGGTCATGCACAGGAATCTTTGCTGGTTTTGCAATCCTTTAGTGACATATATGAAGGGCCATTCCTGGAGACTATTTGTGTTCCCTTTGCTGGTCTTGCAATCCTTTCATGGACACTAGTTATTACTGGATCAATGATTGCTGCAATTATTTGTAGCTTCTTTCTAGGGCTCTATTGTATAGTCATTTTTTACGAGGTATCAGATATTATTAAACTTGTTGTGTAAATAATTGTAGGTTTATATGGATATTTATTTATAAATTAATGCCTTTGTTGCTGCTGTTATGAAAATTATGTGAAGATGGGATTTGCTTATAAATCATTGGCTTTGTTATATAGACAATTGCATTTATTATAAATGTATTTGTTCATAGATATGTTCATGAACGTGTTTGTTTGATAGTTTAAAAAAATTTGTTAAATATGTTCACGAACATGCTCAATGTAATCGTTTGTTATGAAGCTCGATAAAGCTCATTTGTTAAGTTAATGAGCATCTAAAAGTAGAGCTCGTTTATAGCTCGTTCATGATTGTTTGTTTAAAGATCAATAAGAACTAATCAAATCCTGTAGGTTGTTGTTCTTCGATGACGTCCGCCAAAGTAAAGAGAATATGCTCCACGCATTCTTCGATGGTGCCTTCAGACCCAAATCCGAGATCGAAGAATGGTGATTGAATGATGTCGACTTCCTCTTGAAAATCATAAATGAATCCATGATCAACTTTTGGATCCGCCATGCATTCTAGCCAGCAGATGAGGGAGCACCAGTAGAGAGAAGAGGGAGAGGAGGTGGCAGTTGGAGAGGATGGTGTTGGGCTGGCTTGAGGAATAGGAGGGGAGCGGCTAGATTGGCTTGGAGGAAATTTAGAAACCTGAAATTAAATTCAGGCTTAAGTGAAATTGGAGGGAATTAATTTGAAAGTCAAATTAATCCATTAAAGACTAGGGGCGGCAAGGGAGGAGGGGATCGGGGCTGATTTAGTGGGGAATTGGGATTAAATTGGGAGGGGGAAAAGTCAAAAATCTGAGATTAATTCTCAGATTTAGTGAAGTTGGAGGGAAGGATTTGAATTTGAATTCAAATTCAAATAAAAGGATTAATGGGAGGTGAGGAATTATGGGAGGTAATTAGAGAGTCTCGATTGAGGGCAATTAATAACAATTGGAGAGAGGGAAGCAAGGGGAAGGGGGCCGGCCATGTAGTGAGGGGAGAGAGCGAGTTTTAAGTTAATTATGTGGGACCCAAACAATATTCAAAGCATTAAAGAAAATTTGAATTAAAATTCAGATTTATTTCAAAGAGGGGTTTCCAAAATTAAGTTATAGTATTTAGAAAGCTTTTGAATTTCAAATTTGAATTGAAATTCATTTAAGTAACTTTCCTAATTTCTTGGACTTAATTTAGGAAAGCAATTAATGCCTCTTTGAAATTTGCATCTCAAGTGCTTAAGCTTGGGGGAAAGGTGGGCCGGCGGGTGTGGAGGGTTGGAGGCTGGTGGCTACATGGACGGCCGGCGGGTGGGGGAAATATCCGGCCACTTGGGTGTCCCAAGGAGGCCGGCGGCAAAGGTGGGAGGGGCTTGGGTTTTCCACAAGAAGCTTGAGGGTGGTGAGGCGGTCGATGGGAGGTTTAGGAGGGGTAAATTGGTGCAAGGGAAGAAAAAAAAAAAGAAATTAAAGAACCGCGAACCTTGGAATCCACCAAGATTGACGGGTATTGCTGTCACCCACTAAGGGTTTCTCCTCTCAAGAACTCACAAAGAGATCTAGCAAGAATGTGGAATTCTCATTCATAATCATCATTAGAAAATAATACAAAGACTAGGCCTTCATATATAGGCCTCTAAAGCACAAAATGTAAAAGACACAAATACCCTCAGGCTACAACATGACACAAATCCCTCATAGGGGTACAAATGGAAAACTAAAAATAAATAAAAGAGATGCACTAAAACACATAAATAAAAACTATGAATCGTAGCCGTCGATCTACGATCCTGCCGATGTCGAAATGTACGGTGGATATCCTCATAATTAATTCTAGTATTTAAAATTTTTACTTATTTAAAACATAAAAATTAAATTTCGGGTTCTTTGCACTGTAGTGATTTCCATTTATCTATCATCCTGGTTGGAGTTGGAGATGGGCCTTGGGACATGATGAAAGAGTTTGATGACAATATTCCGGCAAGATCTTTTGATAATTTCCAGGCAAGTACTTTATTTAAAAAAAACAAGGATTAATGCATTTATTATTAAAAGTTGTATCACTTTTTTTATACTTCCCAAAAGAAAAAAAAAATATTTACTTGACAGCATTTTTTACAGTTTGTGAATTTCACTGAAATCGTGTCAAAGAAAATTGATCAGAGAAGAAAAGATACGGAGTTTGCTCTTGATGCTCTGATGGAAATTCCTTCACAATACAATGCAACATTGGATCACAGGATATTGGGGTATGAAATAGTTACTTTAAAAAATAATTTTGCATAATCCTCTTAAGTGGTTTGTGATTTACATTTGCATGTTTGTGTAGTCGTAGGAGCGGTAAATCTCTAAAAATGGTCGCTCTTCCTCCACCTATAGGAACTTTCAGTTTATCATCTACTGGTTACCAAAATTTTCATTCGACCCCTTTCCAACGAAGTGAGCCATTCCTTCCCTCATTTGAGCCTCGGTCAAGCACATCCCCACCTGCTCAGGTTTCCTCATTTGATGATAAGGTATGGAGCGTGAATGACTTAATGTGTTCCATTTGAAACATCCAAGACATGATAGATATTAGAGAAATGCTTAGACTATGTTGCACCGATACACCTATTTATGAAAGCATGTTGTATTGGACATGTGTTGGACATGATACGCGTCCGATACGGCACCGATACGTGTTGGATACGTCAAAGCCATATCCAATTAAGATACTATTTAATTTCAAAAGAATAAACATGTCCGTTTAAAGATTAAAAAAAACCCAAAAAAGATGCGTCATATTTACTTTCGCGGCTGCGAGCGAGGATCTCTCATTTTCAAACTCGCGAGCCATTTACATTGTTGGATACGTCAAAGCCATATCCATATTGTGTCATATCTTAATTTTTATGTCATTGTGTCCGTATCGGTGCAACATAGTGCTTAGATAATAAAAAATGGCCAAAACAGCATCTTGTGAACCTGGGAATGTTTAGGTACAGGAGTTGATCAGCCGGTGTGACATTTTGGTTATAGAACTAGTTTAGAATCAGTTTCATATCATTGTTTCTTGGGCAGGTGTGTCCAATATGCCTAACAAACCCCAAGGATATGTCGTTCGGCTGTGGGCATCAGGTGAAAAGCCATCAACGCTCTATCTACTTTATCTACTTTTGCTGTTCTTTATTCTGAAGATTAATGGTGCCATCTCCGCTCTATCTTCCTTAGTAGACGTGCTAGGATTGTGGACCAAATCTTCAAACATGTCCAATTTGCCGATGTGAGATTCATACGAGAATAAAGCTCTTTTAACACCAAAAATCCTGCTTGAAGACAGACCATTTGTAGATTTCCAGAGAAATGTATTATATTGTTATATTTCTGTGTTTGGTTGTTTTTTTATCTGCAAAAAACTCAGAATTGGAAGAGCCGGTTTTTTGTTATCTTCTTCCTCATCAAATTGCTGGCATGGAACATTGTAACATATAAGATGCACGGATTAATTGTTTGGTTCTTTAGTCAATAATTTGCTCCATGGAGATCACCATCAAATTGTAATTTATTTTTGTGGAATATTTTGTTCCATTGTGAAAAGGATGTCTACTTCATCACAGTTCCCTTGCATATATCCTACAGATGCTCTATTGAAAAGTGACTCAACTATTTGAATGAAATTATAGGCATGCAGGTGAGTGCTGAATCGACAAAAAATAGCATTTCTCATTTCAGTGGGAGAAATGCTCCACAAGCTGGAAAGGATTAACTCAGTAATGGTGAAAAGTTTCATAAACTTGAGAAAATCACATTTTATTTAATATCTACTTGTACAAATGTTGAAAATGAAATCAGAAGTAGGATATTAGGAGTCTATCTTGAGTAGAATATTTTTTTTAGCAGGCCTGATAAATTTATCCAGCGCCGCTATTTTTGAAATCTAGCCTCACTCTCTTCTTCTCTCTCATTCTCTCTCCTTTGTTCCTTCTCCAGTAGTAGAATGTTGGGGAAATAGGATTTAGAAGATTCTTTTAGATGTTTATATATACATATATATCATTTCTGACATAGTGATGCGGCACTCCTTTAGCATTGTTACGCATAGCGCCACTACGCTCCCTTAGCTAAATTATCCTAAATAGAAAGGGTAGCACCGTAGCGTTCCTAAAAGGCTTTCAGCTCTTGACTTTTGCTACTATTTTTTTATTTAACCTTAGACTCTTTTATGCTTTCATAAACATTCATAAATTGAAATTTTACAAACACTTAATATATAATATATATAAAAGTATACAAACTTTTTACTAGGTTTGAATCAGGTTGATTTGTTTATGTATCTTAATAATGCCAAGTAGGAGTGGGCGAGTTTGTGAGCCATGATCCTCCTGTGTTGAACAGTTGCTCTCAAGATATAGGAAACGACAATAAAGTCTAGTGGCGGGACAACAAAGAAAGTGGATTAATTATTCTTCGGGCCTATCTCCCTCTCTGTCCTCAATGGAAGGACCACAATAATGGCACAACATTAAAAAAAGGGGAAAAAAAAAAATCTATTTTTAGGCTTGTGACATGCTTCAAAAATAGAAGTAGAAACACACGTCTCAAGCGACTTAGTATTCAACATGCAGATCTCCGCCTTCCTAGGTCGTCCAACTCCAACTGAACTGACTCATGTTCAATTGATCAGTATAGGTGTACAAAAGGCCTCTGATCCCTCTGGTCTGATTGTAAAGAGAGATCAGGTCTTCCACTCTTGCTTATCATGCCCCCACATGAGTGGAAACTTTCATCTCTTTCCAAACACATGTAGGGAGGAGATCTCGGTCAACTCTAAACGTCACACGAATGAGGATCCCTCCCTCTCGATCTCTCCTCGGTCTGGGACGCACAAAGATAGCATAAGGACAAATATTTCTTAGAATTCTGATAATGAAGGTCGGTGGAAGGACCAATATTCTTCAGAATTCTGGCAATTATGTCATATGGTGGTAATCTATATTCTTCAGAGTTATAGCAATGAAGGATGGTGGTGGGAACATCTAGCATCAGAATTTTGATAATGAAGGCTAGTGGTGGGAATCTATTTTCTCCAGAACTCCAATAATAAAGGCTAATGGTGGGAACTTGTATTCCTTAGAATTCCTATAATGACGTTTGATGGAAGGAATAATATTCCTTAGATTTCCGACAATGAAGGTCGGTGATGGGAACATTTATTCCTTATAATTCTAACAATGAAGGTCGATGGTGGAAACCTGTGTCGTCAAGCATGCCAGCAAGTTTGATATAGATGTGGAGGACACCAGAAATTTCAGGGATAAATGAAAGCTATCCAGACACATAATCTCTCATCATGTATAGTCGTATGGTCTCTCGTCCATACATAAGCTCTTGCTTGCTCCTCTCGGTTCCTCCCTAGACACATGTGAGAGGAGGCTACTGCAAGAAACAAGCTTCAAGGACGCACGATCTCACATGGTTTTGGAAACACTCCTCTCTCGTCCTATTCGGTCTCACGCACATAAGAGGGGTTCACAATACGTTCTTATTTCTTGATCGAATGTAGAGACCGTGGGATGAAGCATTCTCCCTCCTCTCAGTTTGACGTACGCAAGAACGAACAGGCAAAAAACTCATTCCCTTTCATTTTTGAAGGGAAGGCCCGCCTTCCGACCTTCCCTTCAGAAAGTTCGGTAGTTAGAAAAATACAAAATTCTAGCCACGGCGATGAATACTCTGATACCATGTTAAATTTAGAGAATTTGAGAAGGAAAAAGTTTAATTTTATTAGACAAAACTATCCCTATTTATAGATATGTACTTGATATCTTAATAAAGAAACATATATTTATAGAATCATGCATAATTGCCTTGATATAATCCTTCCTAAATTTGCCACCCAAATATGAAAGGAGATCAACGTGAATTAGGTGAGCCTCCCATGGATTCCTATCTGGTTGTGGGATTAAGTGTCATGGGACAGCTGAGATTTAACAAAGATTGACATGATCCAAGTGGGCCTCCCACGATTCCCCTCTTAGCCACGGGATCAAGTGTTAGTGACGACTGGGATTTAACATTGATTGGTGTGATCCAGGTGAGCCCTCCATAAATTCTCATTATGGATGTGGGATCAAGTGTCAAGGGATAGCTGAGAGTTTAGCACATCCAAATGGAGACAATCAACCCCCTTTAAAAGGAAGATTGAAGCATTCCAATAAGTATTGCAAATCTAAGGTGTCACTCATAACTCTGCTTGTGTAGGATGATTTGGTATTCATGATAGAGAAAATATTGGACCGTATAAAAGAAAAATAGTTCTCTTATATAGGACAGTGTCGAACCTTCTTTAAGAGAAGAAATTGGAGTCTACAAAAGAGAATTGAGGTATGTAGATTTTCCCATAATTTTGCCTATGCATAATAGCATCAAATCTTTTTTAGAAGATGGAACTATAACCTACAAAGGAAAAATTAAGAAAATCTGGTTTTTCCCACAACTTCACCCATGAAGGATGATTTGACACTCTTGATATAGAAATACTAGAGCCTATAAGGGGAGTACTTTACCTATATAGGATAGCGTCAAACCTCTTTTAGGAGACAACCAAAACATACAAAGGAGAAATTAAGAGATGTAGAGTTTTCTCATAACTCAACCTCTGAAGGACAACTTGGTACTCATCATAGAGAAGCTATTAGAACTTATAAAGGGTGAATACTTTGCTTATTAACATCAAGTCCTTCTTAATAGAAGGAACTATAACCCCAAAAAAATAAATTTAGAAGAGTATTTCCCCTTTCAAATGGGATAAAATTTATACTTTAAGAGGTAAAAACTTTCTCTCTTAAAAAAAAAAATTTAGAGATTTTTTTTTTAAATAATTTTGATAGTTTTTTAGAGTTTAAATAACTTCATTAAGTTTTAGAGTTTAAATAATTTCATTAAGATCTAAAATCAAATATATGGAGTGTAATTTTTATAGTAATAGATCTAGTGGGAGATTGTGACTTTGGATGATCAACTTATTAATAAGATTATACATTTTAGATATCTTGGGTCAATTGTTCAGAGTGATGGTGAAATAAAATAGAGATATTTTTAGTAGAATTCAAGTTGGATGGTAGAAGTGGAGGAATGCATTAGGTTGCTTGTGTGATAAAAAAGTCCTCCTCAAACTTAAGATAAAATTCTATAAGATAGTGGTGAGACTTGCAATGCTTTATGGTGCAGAATGTTGGCTATTAAAAGAGAAGCATAATATTAAGTTAAGTGTTGCAGAGATGAGAATGCTTAGGTGCATTAGTGCTTTACTCATAGAAACATGATACGAAACAAGCATATATGGGAAAAATTTGGAGTAGCTCAAGTGGAAGATAAAATTAGAGATAGTCGCATTAGATATTTTGGCCACATAAAATAATAGTCTTTCGATGACTCGATTAAAAGAGTAGATATATTAAATTTGACTTATGTTAAGAAAGGTAGAGGTAGAACTATAAAAGACTTGGTTTCAAAATATTAGAAATGACTTTTTTTAATGAGAATTTGACTCATAATAGGACACAATAGAGAAAAATGATTCATGTAGCCGACCTCACATAGTGGGATAAAGGCTTTATGTTGTTGTCACTTTCCTACTAGGCCCATGACGCTTATGTTATTGTTGCTCTCCTGCAGGGTCCATGACCCTTGCATAGTGTGCAACACTAATAGGGCCCCAATCTAAGTCCAAATAAACCACAATCGAACACTTAAATATATTTGAAAACTTTAGGATATTAATTAAAGGATAAAACAATCTTCTAAACATGCAATCTTCTAATCAAATCAAGTGATTTAACGAGCTGAATCCAACAACCTAAAATTAATTTATTGATTCTAGGGTTTTTATGTCACTTAAATGCTGAACAAATAATTTATAATCAAAATATTAAAATGAGCCATCCGATTGTGTATTATAGAATTTTTGTCAAGTTTATCCAAATATTACTTCCAAAATACTATAAGTAGACTCACATTCTCTATATTTAAAGGAGATCTTGATTTAAGATGAGAGAGAGCTTGAAGATATGATTAACTTTAAAGCGCTTCTTGAAGTATGACGTCGACTATCACACCAGCCAATATTATTGTCAGATTGCTATTTACTAACTATCGCCATCCAACTAACATTGGTTGATCATCAATGCTTTCCCATTACCATTTGACCATCATAGACTATTTACCATCATTCGGTTAACATTATATGACTACTATCATCTGACAACAATTACCTTCTCATCATCACTTAACCATTGTTTTCCGACATCATTTGACTGTATCATTCATGAATGATTTCTCACATGATATTTATTATAACTACATAATACCAAACAAGTGCTCCAAATCTAGTAGTCCCATCTTCTCCAATTATAGAGAAGAGCGGACTTCTATAGCTTTAAGTATATAGTTGATTGATTCAACTGGATTAGATGACATAATTTTTTTTGGTATTTTCATAAAAATTATGTTGTCTCTTATATTGTTCTATTTTTATTTCTCACTTTATATATACATTAGATATTGTGTAAAATTATGATGAAATCCATCGTCAAGCTCTCTCTTGCACGAGGTGATTTGAGTAACCAGCGCCCAAGACCTAAGTCTAGGCTAAATGTTTCGCTTGTCATGGCGGCAAGTATCTAGCCTCATCTAAAACCCAAATGGACTGTCAAAAAAATCCGCCATTGCTGCCGCATACCTGCTGATAACTCCACTTTGCTCCCGTGACCTCCTCTCTCCTTCGTCCCCACTTATCCCTTCCCTCCATCTCTTCTCTTTCTATTACTCTAGACCCACTTACACAAAGTCCACAGCTCCAGCACTCAATCTCTTTTTAATGGAAGACAGCTGCCTCGCCACGCTCCCAGTTCACTTCGACTCTGTTAAGAGAGAGTTGCTATTTGTCTGTTTTATATTCTTGCAACTTGTATAGTTTTGATGATTTCAAATATTATTATTTTATGTGTAGTTATCTCCTAACACTTGTTGGAATAGTTGTTTCTGCTCTTGTGTGTACTAATATTTCAGGAAAATCAAACTCCAGACTATGAAGACTTCAAATCAAATTCAGCATGAGATATTTCTTAAATTTGAAGCATGTACTTTTCCTTGATTTAAGTTTGGGAGGGAGTGATTGTAATTAAGTGAATAATTACACACACACTTAAGGAGAATTTAGAAAAATTTGTACTGATCGTACGGGACGAACATAGTTCGTACGGGACGATCAGTTCAGTTTTCTCCTCGGAAGAGCAATGGAATGAACAGAAGCCAGGGAAAATTTTTTCTATGTCCTGTTTGTCCAGAACGAAGTCTATTCATCCCAGGATGAAATCTCCTCGGGAGAAATTTTGTCCAGGACGAAGTGTATTCATCCCAGATGAATTGTTCTTGGGAAAATTTTTGTTCAGGACGAAGTTTATTCGTCCCTGGACGAATTCTCCTTGGGTGAAATTTCATCTAGGACGAAGTGTATTCGTCCCGGGAAGAATTTCGTCCAGACGAACCTAATTTTCATCCCTAGACGAAGTGAACCGACTTAGACCTTTTTGGCTACGTTCCACAACATTTTGGAAACTGACCTATGAAATAACCGTGTTACAAACCTATTTTGGATGATGATTTTGATGATAGCAAACAAATCTTGTTTCACTACGACTGCCTTTTTCTCTATTGACTTTTAAGGACCTAAAGATCGGATGGAAATTGGAATCAGCTCAAGACTGGGTAGATTATGGTTGAGTCAGTCTGTAATTTTCTTTTTTCCTTTCTTGAGTCAATTGTAATTGTTTGAAGTGACTGATGCAAAGTAACCCTACACACACACACTTGAGAGACGTAGAATTTTTATTTCTACTCATATCAGCTAGGACGATATTTACATCATCTTGGACGAAAATCTAACCAGGGGTTCTTAATTAAGGAAGTCGTCCTTAGCCGATCGGCCTGGATGATACTTTTATCGGCTAGGACGATAGGCTCAAAACAGAAAGAAATTGCCGCCATAAACAATTAAGGTATTATGTATTTTTGGTAATTGGCCAGGACGATTTTATATCGGCCTGGACGATATTCACAATGATGTCTTAATTGATCAGACAATCAAGGAGGTAATTAAGGATGATTGATACGATCATATCGTCCTGGACGATCTATTAAAAAACCCGTAGTTGCTCCTGGACAATAAATATCGGCCAGCACAAATTCAGGGCGATGTTCTGGCCGATCTGGATCGGACAGCTCGAATTCAGGGAAATGCTGTTGCGGATCTATGGCTTATGATTTTGATGATAGCAAACATTCTTTTTCTCTATGACTGCTTTCTACTAACATTTCAAGTCTACACGGTCAGATTGCAATTTGGAACCAGCTCAAGATTGGGTAGACTAGGTCTGTATCAGTTTGTAATCTTTTTTCCTTTCTTGAGTCTGTTGTATTTAGTGTGGCATCTGATGATTTGTAACTTGGAAGATTTTCTGTTGTGCCCTAAAAGATTTCTATTTTTGGTAACATCGTCCGGGACGATATTTATATCATCCTAAACGATCTGACAAAAGTAGAAACCCTAATTAGGGCATCCTCATTAAAGCAGTCGTCTTTATGCAAAACACATCGTCCTAGACGATTTTGTATCGGCCAGGACGATCGGCTCAATTCAGCAAGAATCTGCCGCCATATCTAGTAATTAGGAAAATCTTATTTTTGGATATCGTCCTGCTATATCGGCCTGGACTATAAAAAATCATCCTGGCCGATTCAGGTCAATTTTTCCAAAATTTCTCAGGCAGTTTTGGAAAGCAATTAATTGGGATTTCGTCCAGGGCGATCGCAAGATCGTCCAGGATGATTAGACATCGTCCAGCTTCATTTCAGGGCGATATTCAGGACGATTTTCCTCATATTTGAACTAATCGGCCAGGACGATATGTCTATCGTCCTGGACGATAATGTCGGGAACTTGCATTAATGAGCTCGTTTTTAGCTCTTCTATTTAAGCTATGACATGACACTTTGTAAGTGTCTTTGGCAGCCATTGTAGCTTCATTCTTGTGGGGGAAACTTGAAGAAAGAGCTTGAAAGGGAGAGAGGAAAGGGTGGAGTTTGAGAGGGAGAAGATCCTGTGAGGGGGAGGAACTCAAGGGAGTGTGGTGGGGGATCCACACGGTTGCTCCGACAAACTCGCACCTTAGTACCATCGGATTCAAGGCTTGTCTCGAGGTAAGTTCAGCAAAGAAGAAGATCTCTTTGGTGTCAAAGGACCCGGCGACTCCGCCGCACCGGGGAAGGTGGAAGGGATTTTGTAAGGGCTTCTCCGCCTAGCTGTGAGGGCTAAAGGAGAGACACTTTTGTAGTGCAATACTTAGAGGGTGCTTCCAAGGAGTGGACGTAGGTCAAGGTTTCACCGAACCACTATAAATCTGGTGTGTTCTTTTCTTATTATTGCTTCCGCATTATTTTATTCCGCACTTTGTTTGTGGTGAATTTGGTTTGGATTTTTGTCTTTGTTTAAAAGATTCTTCTTTTCCAAATCACCTCTCTCTTTATTAGCCTTGGACCAGTTCATATAGGGCCTAACATCCCCAACGAACTTTCAAGTGGTCTCAGAGCACTTTCTAGTGTCATCTGAGCACTTTCAAGTGGTATCAGAGCAAGTTTTCATAAAATAAGTTTTTAAAAGCTTTTGAATTTCGATCCATGGCTAATCGTACTATTGCGGAAGGTTATTCAATCACCAGACTTCCTTTATTTGAAAATATGTCATTTGATTTTTGGAAAACTCGCATGTCTATTTTCTTGCAATCGATTGATTTTCGTATGTGACATATGATTTTAACTGGTTATTCATCACCGTCACGAATTGTTAATGGAGTTAAAATTGATATTCCTTTTAGTCAATGGAACAAGGAAGAACAACTCAATGCTCAATTGAATGCAAAGTCTTTAAATTGCTTTTTATGTGCTTTAAATTATGATGATTTTATGTTAGTATCCACGTGCACTACCGGTAAGGAAGTTTGGGATAAATTGCACACCATATACGAAGGCACTAGTGAAATCAAGCAATCCAAGTTGAATTTGTTAATGCATGATTTTGAATTATTTTTCATGAAACCTTTTGAAACGATCTTAGACATGTATACCAGATTCATTCAAATTGTAAACTCATTATATGCTTTAGGAAAAGATTTTTCAAATTTTGAAAAAGTCAATAAAATTTTTCGTTGTTTACTTGAAAAATTTGATGCCAAAGTTGTTGCTATTTGTGAATCAAAAGATTTGAATGATTATTCTATTGATAATTTTATTGGCTCACTCATTGCCTACGAGCAAAGTTTAGGTCAAAGACTTTTGGATGCAGGTGAAACTATTGTTCTAAAATCTGGAGATACAGAAAGAGATAACCTAGTTGGTGACGAAGGCAATGACGTGTCAAGCAAATCATAAAGCTCACCAAAGCATAAACAAAAGTGGAAAAAAGGTAAAAGTGGTAAGGATGTCCATATTTCTTCTAACGGTATTTGCTTTCGATGCAGGAAGCCTGGACATATGAAAAATTAGTGCCCTAATTTAAGAATTCTTCCTACGAAAGAAAAGGGCAAGGAGAAGCAAAATTAAAACCGGGGAAATAATGAAAGGTAAAAAATATCATGGGCAGATCTGGTCTCTAAAGCATCGGACCAGGAGAGATATAATGGTTAAGAGTCTTTCGTGTTTTTGTGTTATGTTTTTGTGTTTTTCTTTTTTTAATTTTGTTTTTTAGTTTTGTTTATTCATTGAAATTTTTTTTTTGTGAAAGTTTTTCTCTGATCAACACACACATTCACTTTTCTAAAAATGAAAAATCTACTTCATGTTTTTTTTTGAAATCTTTGGTAAGTTGTGTTTGACTTCTCTAAAACAGTCAAAGGAAGGAAACTCGTATTTTTGTTTCTCTTTCTCTCTTCTTAAAGAGGTTATTTTACTTTTGATTCAAAATCTTCATCATATTTTAAATTGGATTTTGAAACTATTTTTTTTATCTCCCTACATTTTTTCTATCTCATAGGAATCTTTTGCAAAATTGTTGAATCCATCATAAAATTTTCTTAATCAAGTTGTTTGTGTTATCAATAATTTGGGTTTACTTTGGTTTTGAAAATATAAGAATGAAAACATATTTTTTGAAATTAATTTAAAAAAAAAGTGGTCAATGATGCCAAATCAAAAGATGCGCAATTTCGCCAACTTAAAAAAAAAATACACAAAGTGTATTAAAATCAAAAGATGCTCAAAAAGCCATTGAAGTGCTAAAGGGCATAAAATGAGCCCACAAAAAAATATGCTTATTTTTTTTCTTATACTACTAAAAACTTAAGAAAATCCTTGATATGTTCGAAACTTATGCTTGAAAATTTTGGTTCCTGATTAAGAAATTCGTGCATTGATCTTCTATTAGTTATGTTTTATCGAAGGAATTTTGAAAAATTAATGTTTCTTTTTCCCGTTTATTAATTGATTTGGATATTGTATTAAAAAGTTTTTGAGCCTTTAAAAGAACGAGTTTGGATTATCAAATTATAAATTTCTAACCTTTTCTGGGCTATGCATTGTCAATCCAATTCTACTAAGATTTTGATCAAAACCAAGAGGTGACTTTCTCATTTTAAGAATATTTATTTTTCACTATATCAGGGATCGTTTTTTTTTTCTTGTATTCATTTTGTTTTTGTTTGTGCCTCTTCTCTTTTTGATAATGTCAAAGGGGGAGAACGTACTGTTGAATTTGTATCCTTTTTTGTTTCTTTTAAAAAATTTTAAAACTTCAAAAAAAAATATTTTCATTTCCCCTATTTTTAAAAGTGTTATTCTAATGAGGGGGATATTAGGAGAAATTGTTTTTTTTTTAAATTCAAATTGTAATGTTTGCCATCATCAAAAAGGGGTAGATTGTTGTGGATCTATGGCTTATGATTTTGATGATAACAAACATTCTTTTTCTCTATGACTGCTTTCTACTAACATTTCAGGTCCACATGATCAGATTGCAATTTGGAACCAGCTCAAGATTGGGTAGACTAGGTCTGTATCAGTTTGTAATCTTTTTCCTTTCTTGAGTCTGTTGTATTTGGTGTGGCATCTGATGATTTGTAACTTGGAAGATTTTCTGTTGTGCCCTAAAAGATTTTTATTTTTGGTAACATCGTCCGGGACGATATTTATATCGTCCTGGATGATCTGACAAAAGTAGAAACCCTAATTAGGACATCCTCATTAAAGCAGCCGTCTTTATGCAAAACACATCGTCCTGGACGATTTTGTATTGCCCAGGACGATCGGCTCAATTCAGCAAGAATCTGCCGCCATATCTACTTAGGAAAATCTTATTTTTGGATATCGTCCTGGTATATCGGCCTGGACTATAAAAAATCGTCCTGGCCGATCCAGGTCAATTTTTTCAAAATTTCTCAGGCAGTTTTGGAAAGCAATTAATGGGGATTTCGTCCAGGCCGATCGCAAGATCATTCGGGACGATTAGACATCGTCCAGCTTCATTTCAGGGCGATATTCAGGACGATTTTCCTCATATTTGAACTAATCGGCCAGGACGATATGCCTATCGTCCTGGACGATAATGTCGGCAACTTGCATTAATGAGATCATTTTTAGCTCTTCTATTTAAGCTATGACATGACACTTTGTAAGTGTCTTTAGCAGCCATTGTAGCTTCGTTCTTGTGGGGGAAACTTGAAGAGAGAGCTTGAAAGGGAGAGATGAAAGGGTAGAGTTTGAGAGGGAGAAGATCTTGTGAGGGGGAGGAACTCAAGGGAGTGTGGTGGGGGATCCACACGGTTGCTCCGACGAACTCGCACCTTAGTACCATCGGATTTAAGGCTTGTCTCGAGGTAAGTTCACCAAAGAAGAAGATCTCTTTGGTGACAAAGGACCCGGCGACTCCGCCGCACCGGGGAAGGTGGAAGTGATTTTGTAATGGCTTCTCCGCCTAGCTGTGGGGGCTAAAGGAGAGACACTTTTGTAGTGCAATACTTGGAGGGTGCCTCCAAGGAGTGGACGTAGGTCAAGGTTTGACCGAACCACTATAAATCTGGTGTATTCTTTTCTTATTATTGCTTCCGCATTATTTTATTCTGCACTTTGTTTGTGGTGATTTTGGTTTGGGTTTTTATCTTTGTTTAAAAGATTCTTCTTTTCCAAATCACCTCTCTCTTTATTCGCCTTGGGCCAGTTCATATAGGGCCTAACATCCCTAACGAACTTTCAAGTGGTCTCAGAGCACTTTCTAGTGTCATCTGAGCACTTTCAAATGCTCTGGACGATTTTTCTCTGATTTGAACTTATCGTACAGGACGATCGTGCGATCGGCCTAGACGATCAAGCCAATTTTCAATCGTCCAGTTAGCATTCAGGGCGATGCTCTGGCCAATCTTCTGAGATTTGTACTGATCGGCCAGGACGATTTCCATATCGGCCTGGACGATATAGTCGGCAACTTGCAATTAATGAGCTATTTTGAGCTCTTCTTTATAAGAGCTCTTGTTCATTATTTTGAACATCCTTGGCTGCTGTCTTGGCCTAAGAAAATCTAAAGGAGAGAGAGAGAGAGAGGATCTTGTGAGGGGGAGCTTGCAAGGGGATTCACAAGGGGTTTCTCCAAGCATTATTCCACTTCTTTTTCTCTGGAGTCTCTTATCCTTGGAAGGGTTGGGAGAGGTAAGTTTCATCAAGTGATCGAGGTTCTCTGCCTGCTTCAGGAAGAAGCAAAAGGAGGAAGGTTCTCTGCCTTATCGGGTGTGGCAAAAAGAGGTGTTTGTAAGGGCTTCTCCGCCTAGCTGTGGGGGGGCTAAAGGAGAGTCACGATTGTAGTGCAATACTCGGAGGGCGCCTCCGGGGAGTGGACGTAGGTCGAGTTGACTGAACCACTATAAACCTTTGTGTTCTTATTTTTACTGCTTTCGCACTTAAATTTTCGCATTATTTGTTTTGTGGTGTTTTGGTTTGAGAAATTTGTTGAGCTTTGCTTAAAGTTTTTAAAATACCAATTCACCCCCCTCTTGGTTAGTCATGTGTCAGTTCTATAGGGTTTAACATCCCTAACGAACTTTCAAGTGGTATTAGAGCGGAATTCATAAAAACTGAGTTTGAAAACTTTTTGAATATTATCCATGGCTAACTTTGAGAATCATAACACTGTTGAAGGATATTTGATTACACGACCTCCCTTGTTTGATAACCTACCTTTTGATTTTTGGAAAACCCGTATGGCAACGTTTTTACAATCTACTTATTATCGCATGTTGATACTTATTAAAGAAGGGTATTCTCCACCTTCTCGTGAAATTAACGGAATTAAAACGGAAGTTGCTTTTACTGAATGGACTTTCGATGAAAGAGATTTAGCTCAATTGAATGCAAAATGTCTGAACTATTTTTTCTATGCTTTGAAATCTGAGGATTACATGCATGTTTCCACTTGCTCAACTGGTAAGGAAATTTGGGATAGGTTATGCATTACTTATGAAGGAACCAATGAAGTGAAATAATCCTGTTTGAATATTCTCTTGCATGACTATAATCTTTTTCGTATGAAACCTCATGAATCAATTTCTAAAATATATATGAGATTTACTCAGATTGTTACTTCTTTGCATGCCTTAGGAAGAGAACTTTCAAACTATAAAAAAGTGAACAAGATTTTAAGATGCTTGCCTTCGTCATTTGATGCTAAAATCACTGCTATAACTGAATATAAGGATTTAAACACTTATTCGATTGACAACTTACTTGGCTCACTCAATGCTTACGAGCAAGGACTGAATCAAAGAAATCTTGATGCAGGTGAGAAAAAGAAAGAGAAAATGGTGGCACTGAAGACGCACAAATCGAATTCTGACTCTTCCGGGTCTGAAAGCGATAAAGTTGCCTTAATCACAAGGCAATTCAAAAGCTTTCTAAGGAAGAAGCAAAAGCATCATTGGAGAAAAGGTAAGGATAATAATATTTAAAGGGATCTTCTGATGTTGTCTGTTATGAATGCAGGAAACCCGGACATGTGAGAGTTGATTGTCTTACACTTCAAGATCACTCAAGCAAAGGAAAGGGTGAGGAGAAACCCAAGTTCAGGAAGAACAAGAAGAGACTTTAAAAAGCATTTTGGGCGGATTCTGCATCGGATTCATCGGAGACGGAACCAGAAGAAGAAACAATAAACTTGTGTTTAATGGGAACAGATCATCTTGATCAAAGTGATGAATAAGAGGTATGTAAACCAACCTATGATCAATTGTTTGAAATTTGTGAGAAAATTCATGCATCATACAAAAAACTTAAAAAGACTCATGCTAGTTTAAAGTTGGAAATTTCGAATTTACAAAAAAAATATGAAATTATTCTCAAAGATCATCATATGGCTCTACTTGATGAATTTGATGATTTAAACAAGAAGCATTCAGAATTAATTGATGAGCATGATGCATTAAAAGTTTCATACACCACACTTAAATCTGATTTTAAGAAATCTAAAGATATAGAGAGCAACTTGAGGATTGATAATAATGCTTTGAAAAATATTAACTTGAGGCTTAAAAATAAATTGAACTCACTTAAGGGAAATAGGATAACACCCACTCTTGATCTAAAGCCAAGACCAAGGAAGAGGCATAATAAACCAAATCAATTAAGAAATCCTTTTCCTGGAGTTAGATGTTTTTCATGTGGCATGCTAGGACACATTTCACACACTTGCACTATTCACCGTAGTACACATTGAGTGTGGAGACCAAAATTGCATGATTCACAGCATACCACACATGCATTACACTCTACTTTTTATGAGAAGGGATCCAAACCTATTTGGGTTCCTAAGTGTGACAGCTATTGATTCTTGCAGGATTGCTCTCACCAAAGACCTCGTGAGAAGCATATGATACTTGGACAAATAGAGGCTCGCAGATCATAACTGCCTAAACTTGCTGCTTAACAAATTCTTGAATTACATTTTGATTATTGTTATGTTTGTTTTTGTTAGTTTCTGTTCAGTTTTTCTAGTCTTTTTTTTACTTTTGTTTTCTTTATGATGATTTTTTCTTGTTCTTAAACTTTGGAGATTTATGGCCAATGATTAGCATTTCTAAATCGGTTAAAGGGAGAAAACATCATTGATGGTTTCCCTCCCTCTAACCTCTTTTGGTGATATAGTTTTCTTTTCTAAACAAAAAGTCTATCTCATTTTAACAAACGATTTTTGAAATTAAGATCTTTTTTTTTTATATTAATACAATAGTCTATCTTATATATATGATCCAAAGTTCTTATATATCTTTCAAGTTAATTGAAATCTTGCCGTTGCACTTATCATATGACTTTGATTTTCGTTTTGTGGCTTGTTCTTCTCTATGTTAGAAAGAGAGCCCTTCTTCTCTAATATCTAGAAGATATAATCACAACTAAGAATCTTTTTTAAAGGGTTTGTTAAAGAGTTTTTTAGCTTGCAAAAATTAAAAAAAGGAAGAGGCCAATGATGCCAAATTGAAAAGAAAACTATATACACAAATGTGTATCAAAAATCAAAAGATGCTCAAAGAGCCAATCAAAGTGACAAGAGGCATAAAATGAGCTAACTAAATGCAAGCTATCCTCTCTTTTCAAAACTTTTAAAACTTAGGACTCATGGGTTATTTGATGTTTTCAAAGGCTTGATTTCAAATTCTATGATAGAGACAAATTACTTTTGTATACTATTTTATAAGATATTTTATTTGTAACCAAGTTTTGAACTGAACTTTTTTTTATCCAAATTATTCTGAGTTAGACCTCTTGTTTTCAAAAGACAATTTTTTTCCTGAAAGAAGTCTGAGCTAGGGTAAATAGGATCGGATATTCTACCGTTTTCAGATTGTGACATTGTTAACTCATTGATCTTTCAAATATTTAAAATTTAATTATTTGGGCAATTTGTCATAAGTTTGCATTGCTAAAAAAAAAATTAGAAAAATTAAAAAACTAAAAACTTCATTTTTTCTTTCAATGTTTCTATCTATTTTTTGTTGTTTTTAGTTTGTATTTTTTTTGGGCTTTCTCTGATCATCTCCTTCTGACCTTGATTTCCATCTTTTTGTCACATCGTCCTAGTCGATATGATAATTTATCTTCAAAATTCCATCTGCTGAACTTTTCTGAGCTTTCTGTAACTCATCGTCCCGGACGATCCCGTATTGTCCTGGCCGATATGATCGAACTCTGTTACAATCTTTTTTGATCGTCTTGGCCGATATCATTTTTGTCCTGGCCGATGCCTTTATTAATATCGTCATGGCCGATACACCTGATCGTCCTAGATGATACATGTGTCAGTACATTTAAAATCCTTAAAATCGGCCCCGGACGATCCATTATTGAACAATCGTCCTGGTCGATCCACTGTTCGTCCTAGACGATACACGTGGCACAGATTTAAAACTTCTTAAATTTGGCCGGTACGATCAATTATTGAGCATCGTCCTGGACGATACAACTAATCTGCCCGGACGATACACCTAATCGACCCAGACGATCTGCTTTTTCAATGATCGTCCGGCTTGACTCCTCGGGACGATCGCCTGTGTCTAATCGTCCTGGCCGATTTCTGATCGGCTCGGCCGATCGGACTGCCTTTTTGACCAATCAGCCTGTACAAAATTATTGAACCCTATCGTCCTGGATCGACAATGCTGCGATCGTCCTGGACGATATGGCAGTTTCTTTAAATACAGGCCATTCCAGCATTGTTTTCACCTCAAAACATCTTCTTATCTCATTTTTACTTACTGATTTCTTGCTATTGTTGGTGGGAAGCGAGTCCGACAGGCTTCTGGAAGTTTCTCGAGGGCCACTCTGGACCCTCGATTTAGGGAAATGGAGGATCAAGCAACTTACCGTCGTTACAAAGAATGTGACATCACCCTTTCCAGAATCATCAATCCTGTCTACCTTTCATATCTGGTAATGGATCTTTTTGCTCACACTTCTCTCTGTTTCATTCTTACCCTCGATGTCCCTTTTTCCTCATAACTTATGTTAGAATTTTATGCAAATCTTCGTATAAATTCTACTTTCACATCCCTGACCTTCTATATGAATCGACGCCCGGTCGAGATCACATATTAGGACTGTGCTGAACTATTGCAGCTATCTACCACCGGGGATAAGCTACATAATTGTCTCAGATCCTGATTTTGACTGGTCCACGATAAATCTTTTTCTTCGCCAAACCAACACACCCTTTCATATTGGAGAGACTAGCTCTTTAGTCAAAGATGCTAGGACAATTCAGCATGTCCTTCGCACCTCCATTATTCCAAAAGCTGGGGACCGAGTCCACATCACTCCTCTGCTTTCTCTGACTACCTTTTTCATCATGGCCCGGAGAGAGTTTAATGCTGATGACTTGATTTTTTAATACATTGATCATTTAACAACTATTCGTGATCCAGGCCATAGGAGGAAACCCAACCTTGCTTTAGGACATCTCATAGCCTATATTCTTAAAACCAAATACAATCTTTAATATCCTGCTCGTCACGACCTTCAGCCTCCTTGCTACTCAAACAGCTCTTTCAATATCCTTCATAGTACTTGTCTCCCCCAGGGGATGGGGAACCTCAGGGGGCCGAGGAGGAGGAGGCTTCCACTCCTATTCCTGATCCTGCTCCTCTTCGCCAGCACTCACAGTTTGACCAGTTAGTGGAGAGATTTGATCGTTGGGAGACCCGTTTCGGCGCTTACTTTGCTGCATAGGAGCAGCAACATTCTGAGGACATGACCCGCTACGAGCAACACCGCACAGAGGACTTAGCCCGTTTTGACAGCTACATTACTCACCAGCAGCAGCAACACGACCAGGACATAGCTTGGTTCAATGCTCAGTTTACTATGCTAGCTAGCTACTTTTAGCTGGCTCCACCACCTCCACCTCCATCTGATGATCAGGATCCCTCGTTTCTGTAGTTTTAGTTTCTGTTTTCTGTAGATTGTTTTTTTTTTCTGTATTGTGTTTTTAGTTGCTTTAGTTTTTGTTTTTAGTTTCGTCCTCCTTTTTGAGATGTCAAAGGGGGAGTAGTATGTTCTTGAAGAATGTTTGTACTTGTTCTGTTCGAAAGATTGTTTAGTTTTGCATTACTGTTTGATTACTGTTTTAGAATTAATTATCGATAGGTTTGCCATCATCAAAAAGGGGGAGATTATTACAAACCTGTTTTTGGATTATGATTTTGATGATAACAAACAAATCTTGTTTCACTACGACTGCCTTTTTCTCTACTGACTTTTAAGGTCCCAAAGATCGAATGAAAATCAGAATCAGCTCAAGACTGGGTAGATAAGGGTTGAGTCAATCTGTAATTTTCTTTTTTCCTTTCTTGAGTCAATTGTAATTGTTTGAAGTAACTGCTGCAAAGTAAACCTACACACACACACACACACTTGAGAGACTTAGAATTTTTATTTCTACTCATATCGGCTATGATGATATTTACATAATCTTGGGCGATCTGGCTTAAAAAAAAATCTAACAAGGGGTTCTTAATTAAGGCAGCCGTCATTAGCCAATCGGCCTGAACGATACTTTTATCGACCAGGACGATATGCTCAAAACATAAAAAAATTGCAGCCATAAATAATTAAGGTATTATGCATTTTTGGTAATCGACCAGGATGATCTTGTATCGGCCTGGACGATATTCACAATTATGCCCTAATTGATCAGACAATCAAGGAGGTAATTAAGGATGATTGATACGATCATATCGTCCTGGACGATCGCAAGCTCGGCCAAGACGATCTATTAAAAAACCTTTAGTTGCTCCTGGACGATAAATATCGGCCAGCACAAATTCAGGGCAATGTTCTGGCCGATTTGGATCAGACAGCTCAAATTCAGGGCGATGCTCTTGATGATTTTCCTCTGATTTGAAATTATCGTATAGGACGATCGTGCGATCGGCCTGGACGATCAAACCAATTTTCAATCGTCCAGTTAGGATTCAGGGCGATGCTTTGGCCGATCTTCTGATATTTGTACTGATCTACCAGGATGATTTCCATATCGGCCTGGACGATATAGTCGGCAACTTGAAATTAATGAGCTATTTTGAGCTCTTTTTTATAAGAGCTCTTATTCAATGTTTTTGAACATCCTTGGCTGCTGTCTTGACCTGAGAAAACCTAAAGGAGAGAGAGAGGGAGAGAGAGAGAGAGAGGATCTTATGAGGGGGAGCTTGTGAGGGGATTCACAAGGGGTTGCTCCAAGCATTGTTCCACTTCTTCTTCACTAGAGTCTCTTGTCCTTGGAAGGGTTGGGAGAGGTAAGTTTCAGCAAGTGATCGAAGTTCTCTGCCTGCTTTAGGAGGAAGCAAAAGGAGGAAGGTTCTCTGCCTTGCCGGGTGTGGCAAAAAGAGGTGTTTGTAAGGGCTTCTCCGCCTAGCTGTGGAGGGATAAAGGAGAGTCATGGTTGTAGTGCAATACTCGGATGACACCTTTGAGGAGTGGACGTAGGTCGAGATTACCGAACCACTATAAACCTTTGTGTTCTTATTTTTACTTCTTCCGCACTTAAATTTCCGCATTATTTGTTTTATGGTGTTTTGGTTTGTGAAATTTGTTGAGCTTTGCTTAAAGTTTTTAAAATAACAATTCACCCCCCTATTGGTTAGTCTTGGGCCAGTTCTATAGGGTTTAACATCCCTAATGAACTTTCAAACCGTTCGTCCGGGATGAACCTAGTTCGTACGGGATGATCTGTGTGTACGAAGTCAATTTGTACCCTTATATATTAGGATCGTTTACAATGCATTTAAGTGAAATTGTCTGGGATGATCCACGATCGTACAGGACGATCCAGTGCCTCATGACTTGAGATAGTGTAAAAGGATGACGGTTCTCTGCCGCACCGGGTAGTGGTGGAAGAGAGGTTTATGAAGGCTTCTCTGCCTTGCTGTGGGGGAAAAAAGGAGAGTCACTATTGGTATTAGTGCAATACTCGGAGGGTGCCTCCGGGGAGTGGATGTAGGTCGTGTTTGACCGAACCACTATAAATTTTGTGTTGTTATTTTCCGCTGCTTTTTTACTTTTCTATTTTTGGTTTGATAACTTTGTGGTTAAAAAAACATTTTTATAGAAAATTTAACTAAAAGTTTAAATTTCATTTCCTAATTCAAAAAGAGGGTAAAATTTTTTTTAATTACCAATTCACCCCCCTCTTGGTTAGCCGCTGGGACATAAACTTAAGGTTTAACAACCTAATTCATATCGCTCAAGATTCAAGAAGTGGTATCAGAACTTCGTTTCAAAATCATAAGTTTAGAATACTTTTTGATTAACGTAGATGACTACTTTTGGAAACCGAAATACACTGAAGGGTTACTCTATTGCAAATCATCCTTTGTTTGATAATATCCCTTTTGATTTTGGAAAACAGGCATGTTTACATTTTTACAGTCACTTGATTATCGCATGTGGATCTTAGTTCAAGAAGGTTATACTAAACCAACTAGAATAGTTGACGGAGTTAGAGTTGAAACACCTTTTGTTGACTGGACAGTAGAAGAACGTGACTTAGCACAACTAAATGCCAAATGCTTGAATAGTTTCTTTTGTGCTTTGAAATCAGAGGATTACATGCGGGTTTCTACTTGCAAAAGTGGAAAGGATATATGGGATAGACTTTGTATAACATATGTGGGGATTAATGAGGTTAAGCAATCTAGACTTAATATCTTATTGCATGATTATGAATTATTTCGCATGAAACCAAATGAATTCATTTCTGATATGCACACAAGATTCACACAAATAGTCACCTGTTTGTATGCATTAGGTAGGGAACTAACGAATGCTGGAATGGTTAATAAGATACTTCGTTGTTTACCTACTGCCTATGATGCAAAAATTACTGCTATTACTGAGTCTAAAAATTTGAACATATATTATATTGATAATCTTCTTGGATCACTAATTGCTTACGAGCAAGGTGTGAGTCAAAGGAAGGTTGATGCAGGTGAACCACGAAGGGAGAAGAACATTGCACTGAAAGTGGAGGAGTCAGAGAGTGAACTCTCACAACCTGAGGATGATGAATACATTGCACTTATGACTAGATAGTTCAGAAGCTTTCTAAAGAGGAAGCAAAATAAATGCCACCAATGAAATCAAGGTAAATTCAATAGAAATGCCAAGATTTCAAACGATGTTATTTGTTATGAGTGCATGAAACCTGGACATGTCAAAACTGATTGCCCAAAGCTCAAGGCCACTCCTAGTAAGGAGAAGGTAGAGGAGAAACCAGTTGTGAAGAAGGGCAAGAAGAAATTTCAGAGAGCCTTTTAGGCGGATTCAGCTTTAGATTCGTCGGAGATTGAAAATGAAGAAGAAGTCACCAACTTGTATTTAATGGCCGATAATCTTGTTCAATCATAACAAGAAAGGTATGTGACTTAACTTATGAAGAATTGTTTGAAGTCTCTGAACACATACATGATGCATATAGGAAGTTGAAGAAAACTCATAATAGTGTGAATTTGGAATTAGCTGAATTGCAAAGGGAACATGAAATTTTTAGGAAAGATCATGCTTTAATTGATGACAACCACATGAAATTACTAGATGAATTTGATGATTTGAATAAAAATCTTGAAAGTTTAAAATCATCCTATGCTAAACTTGAAAAAGAATTCAAAGAATTTAAGGATGAATAAGAGAGCAAGATGTATAAAATAAATTACATAAACATGATTTTGGAATATATGAACTCATACTATAAATTGAAGATAAATGCTCTCGAAGATAATAGGATGCTCCTAGACTTGAAGATTTCACTAATCCTATTTTGTATCCTAAATATATGCAATCCCTAAATGTACAAGTTAATCAGAGAAGACTTAGGAATCCGTTTCCTAAAGTCAAATGCAATAATTGTGGATTGTTTGGACATATAGCACACACCTATACTTTGAAGAAGAAATCCAATTTGGTGTGGAAACCTAAGATGCATCAACCTAGACATATCATACATGCATCTGTTTATAATCTGCATAAAGATATCGTGAGAGCATATGGTACCTGGACAGCTGATGTTCAAGGCATATGACTGGAGATACTTCATAATTCATATCGCTGGAAGCTTGGAGTGGAGGCAGGGTTACACTTGGAGACAATACCACAAAGAAGGTAATTGGGTCAGGTATAATTGGAAACTTTAAGAATTTTTTTATTGAGAATGTGTTATTGGTAGAAGGCTTGAAGCATAACTTATTAAGCATAAGTCAGCTATGTGATAAAGGATATTGTGTGAAATTTTTTCCTACTAGCTGCATATTAAGCCTAAATGTAATTAATGTTTTGAATGGTACAAGGGTAAATAATGTGTATATGTTAGATTTGAACTGCATTCATACTCATACTGCTTTTTGTTTAAAAACTATTTCTGATGAGTCATGGCTTTTGCATAGGAGACTTTGTCACTTTAGCATGAAGAACCTTAGGAGAATTATCCAAAAGAACATGGTGAGAGGTATACCAAAACTAGACTTTACTAAGGATCACCTTTGTGATGCTTGTCAATTAGGAAAACATGTGAAGTCCTCTTTTCAGTCCAATAATGATCTTAGAACTAGTAAACCATTAGAGATTTTGCATATGGATATTTTTGGGCTTTTTGGAACTATAAGTCTAGGAGGGAAGGTATACAGATTTATGATTGTGGATGATTACTCAAGATTCACATGGGTTAGATTTCTTTTTTATAAAAGTGAATCATTTGAGGAATTTATGAATTTTTGGACTTGGATTAAAAAAAAACTAGGTTGTGAAATTATATCGATACAAAGTGATCATGGAGGAGAATTTGAAAATGAAAAATTTGAGGATTTTTGTATGGAAAAAGAAATTGATCACAACTTTTCTGCACCTAGAACCCCTCAGCAGAATGGGGTAGTCGAAAGGAAAAATAGAATATTAATAGAAGCCGCCCGAGCAATGTTGGCAGAATACTCACTTCCAAAATATTTTGGGCTAAGACGGTTAGCCATACATGTTATGTTCTAAATAGGATGAATGTGAGATCTTGTTTAAATAAAACACCCTATGAGTTGCTAAAAGGAAGAACACATAATTTGTCTCATTTGCATGTTTTTGGTTGCAAGGTGTTTATACATAATAATGAAAAATCTGCCTTAGGAAAATTTGATCCAAAATCAGATGAAGGAATTTTCGTTGGATACTCAAGTGTTAGAAAATTATTTAGAGTATTCAATAAAAGAACTTTGAAAATTGAGGAGACCACACATGTTGTATTTGATGAATCTAAAAATTTGGAAGAACCAAATATTGTAGATGATGAGATTGATGATAACTCCCAAAAGATTGAAAGATTAAATTTGGAAGAAAATTTGAGATAGAAAACCCTTTACTTAGAGATTTAAGATTTTCTAAAAATCACCAAAGGAGTTGATAATTGATAATTGGTGAACCTAGTGAGGGTGTAAGGATTAGGCGTGAATTAAACAAAGAAGTCAATCATTCTGCCTTCATTTCAACCATAGAACCCATTAATATTGATCAAGCACTTTCGGATGAATTCTGGATTTTGGCGATGCAAGAAGAATTAAATCAATTTGTAAGGAACCAAGTTTGGGAATTAATTGCAAGGCCAAAGAATCAAAGTGTTGTTGGAACTAAGTGGGTGTTTAAGAACAAATGAATGACTCAGGAGTTGTCGTTAGAAATAAGGCTAGATTGGTAGCTAAGGGGTATAATTAGATTGAAGGTATTGATTTTGAGGAGACTTTTGCCCCTGTAGCTAGACTTGAAGCAATTAGGGTTTTATTAGCCTTTGCCTGTTTTAGAGCATTTAAATTGTACCAAATAGGTGTGAAAAGTGCCTTTTTGAATGGGGTAATTCAAGAGGAAGTTTTTGTAGAACAACCTCCAAGTTTTGAAAATTCTAAGTACCTAAATCATGTGTTTAAATCAAAGAAGGCATTATATGATTTGAAACATGCACCTAGGGCTTGGTACGAGAGGTTGAGCATCTTCCTACTTGAAAGATCATTTGAAAAAGAAAATGTGGATACAACTCTCTTTATGAAGAAAGTTGGAAAGGATATACTCATTATATAAATTTATGTGGATGACATCATCTTTGGATCTTCAAATAAAAATCTTTGTGATGACTTTACTAAAATAATGAGTAGTGAATTTGAGATGAGTATGATGGGAGATTTATGTTACTTTCTAGGCTTTAGCATTAAGTAAATTGAGGAGGGTACATTTTTTAGTCAGTCTAAAAATGTTAAGGACATCTTTAAACAATATGAAATGGACAATGCTAAACCTGTTAGTATACCTATGAGTTCCTCAGTTCAGTTGGATAAGGATCCTAAGGGAAAGTCTGTTGATCAAAAGAAATTTAGAGGAATAATTGGATCTTTACTTTACTTGACAGCTAGCCAACCCGATATCATGTTTAGTGTTTGCTTGTGTGCTATATTTCAATCAGATCCAAAAGAATCATATTTGACAGCAGTGAAAAGGATTTGGTATCCTAAGTTTAGCTCTTCATTTGAAATAATAGGATATTCAGATTCTGACTTTGCATGTTGTAGGGTTGATAGAAAGAGCAGTGAAAGTAAGAGTAACTTGGTGCCTTCAGGTTTTGGAACATGTCAATTTATTGGAAATTCTTTAATCTCTTGGTCCAGTAGAAAACAAAATTCAGTAGCCCTATCTATTGCAGAAGCTGAATACATTGTATTAGGAAGTTGTGTGGCACAAGTACTTTGATTGAAACAACAGTTGATTGATTTAGGATTAACTATAGGCACTATTCTAATTTATTGTGATAACACTAGTGCTATTTGTATCTCTAAAAATCCTATTCAACATTCAAGAACCAAATATATAGACATAAGGCATCATTTCATAAGGGATCATGTGTCCAAAGGAGAAATTAAACTCACTCATGTTTCTAGTGAAAATCAACTTGAAGACATTTTTACGAAACCTTTAGCCATTGATACTTTCAGTGCATTAAGAACAAGGCTTGGTGTGATTGATTTAAATGCTTAAATAAAAATATTTTTTGTAACATTGATATGTGTTTTCTAGTTAATATTTTTGTGTAAGTTGTTTTTGTTTTGTGTTTTTTATTTATTGTTAGTTTTTTAGTGTATTTTGTGTTTTAGTTTTGATTGTGTAACACCCCACGGTACCCTTAAACAGTACTTTAGAGTGTAACAAATAAAACATAACATTTTTCATCTTATAACCATTTGGAACAATCCATCATTTGCATGTTTACATATTAACATATCATAAACCTTTACTAGTACATCAACGGAAGTACTTAAAAAATTTTAAGTAATAAAAAATTATAATTACAGAGCCATAAAAATTTGAAACTAACATTTAATGGGAATATTAACATGAATTTAGTTTAGTTTTACAAACAGAAATAAAATTAATATCTAGGATTGAAATACTTAACTTGTCAGCAGCCACTTTTTCTTTTCCTTTTCCTGTAATAACAGCCAGTAATGAAAATACTAGTGAGCTATGCGACTCAGTAAGTAATGCAGTTGTAATTAGTATTAACTATGCATATTAAAAATTTAGAACATTAAAACATAAATAAAAATTTAAACTATTAGAAACTATAAAACATCTTATTTAACATTACCTTTAACTGTTATCTTAGATCCATACTAAATATCAATTTTTCTCATAAAAAGGTTTGGCTATTCTTTCATAAATAAATTCAATGGAGCCCAGGATATCCTGGCATTATCGCCATTGAATTCCATAGAGGTCCCTTTTGCCTCCTTAGTGGTCCCTTTTGCCCCACCTGCTATGCAGGTATCATTTCTTTTAGGGTCCCTTTTGCCCCACTTACAAGATAGTTACATATTTGGGAACCCTTTTGTCCCAACTATCCTTGTAAATCATACATCATATATATAGTCAAACTTTATGTTAAATTGATACTCAATACACTTTTATAACATAACTCATACTTATATTGTTGCTTTCATAAAGATCTTTATATGCTTCTCATTTGTGTAATGAAACAGTGTATCATATTTTAATAATGGTGATTCTTTCCAAGATATTTCCAACTAGCAAAATCTTTAATGAAACATAAGAACTTTTATTTGAAAGTCTCATGATGCAAATATATAAGAGGTTTTCATATATGGAAACCAGTTTAAGAACATCCTTTAGCCAAAGAATTACTTGTAATGCATATTTCTCTTGCATTCATTCAAATACCAATATACCATGTAAAATTAACAAGAATTACATTTAAAACTTTAATTTGCATTACTTACCTTCTTGACGGGTTGCTTCTTCTAAACGTTCACTTCTTACTCTTCTTCTATTATAAGTCACTCCAAAGCCTCCTCTTTGCATAAGGCTAAATAATCTATATCACCCTAAATTATGATTTGCATAACTTTATTGAATTAAACTAGTATAAAAGATAGGGCAATTTAGGATTCTTACCTTTTTCTATCTTTTATGATTTAGTCATTCTTCAATTTGAACTTCTTAGTTTTCCTTTACTGTTTCAATCATTAATTTGCAACTTACATCAACTCACCCTTCATCATATAGTTCTATATTAATCACATTCAAAATTTGATAACAGTTTCCCACAAACCTTATAATTGCTGTCTCAGAAATCATAGTGCCTCCTTCTACCACATAGCCGAACCGATCTACAGTTCCTGCCCGTTGTCTGCACTGTGCCGAAATGGTGAATGGTGAAATCTGCGATTTTCTGTTCTCTGTAAGGTGTGGAGTTGCTACTTGCTTTCACCACTTATAAGTGTCGTTGAACTCCTCTTCAATTCATCAGAACTTGAATTTTCTTCTTACTTTACCGAGAAAATCCTCTTCACTGCCACTGTTTCTCACAAAATTCCTCTCTGCTTCTTACGCTCCTCCGCTAACTGCTTCTCTTCTACTACTAGCACCCACAAACAAGGCTTTTGTTTAAGAAATATTGAGTAACATACTAGTTTCCCGATATCCACTACTGTGCTAAGGCTTCAAACAATGCATCTCTTAGATTAGCCATCAACCAACGCATGCTTTCATTAGTGGCTATTCAGGAATAATATAATTTATTATATTATTGCTATATTAGTGGATTGCTAAGGAAACTTTAATTCAACCATAATCATAAGATAATTAAATTACTGTTAAAGAAATATTTCTTTTACTATTATATGTACCGAGTCCACAAAGAAAGAAAGCCAATTTTTCTTACAGAACTTCGAGTATACTGCCTTTTCCTACGCCTTATACCTACAAGTCGCTTTGCCGAAACTTGAAACAGTGTCTATTGCACTATGCCGACTCCCTTTCTCTTCCACGTATGTGAAACAATAGGAATAGGATAAGAGCTTTTGCGAGGGCCCACTCACAATTGCATAACTGCTCTCTCTCTCTCAACCCAACTTAAGCATCTATTCAAGAATACAAGAATTATATTATAATTCTTAAAATAATTACTAATAATTACATAATAATAATCTAATTATTAAAAATTATAATTCCATTAAAATAAATTATATTTACCTGCTATGAAACTTGGATATTACAGATTGAGTGTATGGTTTTAAAATTTTTTGGATGTTGATCGTCCGGGACGAAAAGTTTTCGTACGGGACGATCTGTGTAGTGTGTCAAACTGTGGGATTTTGAGCCATTGGCGTGCAGTTCAATCACTTTTCGTACGTTAGATCCTTCCTTTCCAAATGGCAAGTTCTAGTTCTAGCAAGAGACAAAAGGTGGTAGCGAAGAAAACTCATAGGAATGCTTCTGAAAACTTCCTCTCCAAGGCAAATGTGGAATCTTTTCCTCAATTTGTCTCTGCCAAAATCACACCTTCAAGAATCCTGATTCAAGAGAATCTTACCTTTTAGGTAATGAACTTATTTGCCTTGACCTAATTTGGTTTTATCCTATCTCTTGTCTACCTCTACAACAAAGAGACCTATCATTACTTCCTTGCCAATATGTCCTTTAGTTCTGACCATTCTGCAGTTCGTTCCTACATCTTTAAACAAAGAGTTGAAATCACCAAGAATGACTTAGGAGCTTTTCTAAATTTAATGACTGAAGGGGCTAAAGCACATCACTTGATCAATACCCATGATTATGAGTGGTCTGAAATTAACCGTATGATTAGAGGAAATAATGTGAACGAACATCAGGCTAGAGTATCCGGTCTTGTCCGTAATGCACGTATCATCCAGCATGTCCTTCGAATATCAATTATTCTTAAAGCTGATGATAGAGTCAACATAACTCCACTTCTTTCTATGGTGACTTTTCTGATCATGACCAAAGAACCTGTCAATGAAGCCCAGTTAGTTCTTAACTACCTTTATGGACTTTCTGAAATAGGTCATGTTGATCATAAAAGAAAGAAGAATATTACATTAGGACATCTAGTTGCCTATGTTCTAGACAAGAAGTATGGTTTAATTCATCCTGATCAAGAGTTTGATGAGTTGCTCTATTACAATGATGGATCATTCAGAGCAATCTTCAAAAATGATGACACAAGCAAAGCACACGTCATCAGTGATACTGAGGAGGATCCTGTTGCAACCCATGACCCCGAGTTTGAGATTTTGATGATGACAAATAATGTCGTTTGAATTATCTATTCATTGAATATTATTTTGTTTGTTATTGTACGTGAGTACTAACATTTCAGGAAACACAAACTACTCAGGACGACAGGAAGACTCAAGAATGGGTAGATTAGGAGTATGAGTCTGACAATGTATTTTGTTATTTATTTTATTTTTATTTTCTTGAGTCTGGCCACAAAATGCATAAAAGTCTGAGAAACCATGCACACACAAAGGGGGAGAGGGTTTTTTAAATGTAAAAATTTAGAGATTTTCTTTCTCTGTAGATCATACTGTACGATGTTATTTCGTACCGTATGATCAGAGCTTTGTAAGATGATTCTGTGAATAGATTGTACCGTACAAATGTAAATCGTACATTACAATATATTCAAATCCAAAACCCTAGACGTCGTTTTAACTTAAGTAAGTTATTTTACGTCGTTCGTACGGTACGAACACGTTCGTACTGTATGATTGATTTAAAATCCTTACTTAATTTAACCCGTGATTAGTGTAACAATCCAGGCTTAATTACAATTTGAAAATCGTACTGTACGAACCCATTCATACAATATGATGAACAGAGACGAATTATGATCATCCTGGAAATTGTCTTGGACGATCCCTTATTTTTTGTCGCATCATATTGTACGATGTCAATCAACCATACAATGAACAAGACGATATTTGATTGTCCCGGCTATCGTCCTGTACGAGTAGTAGTGTTGTGGATCGTACCGTACGATTTAATATCCTACTATACGAATGTTTTTGAACTGTTCGTATAACTTCGTACCAAGATGAAGTCTGTTTATATATATCGTATTGTACGATGATAAATCATACCGTACGATAGTAACAGCTACTTTGAGATTTTAGGGATTTTGGAGCCCTTTTTGAGGTATCAAAATTGTAATGTTTTCAGAGTGTGAATTAGAGAGGAGAACGTGGTTAGAAAGGGATTCCGAGGGAGAGAGCTCTTGAGAAGTTATTTAGGGTTTGAGAGAGGAAGGAGAAGGTGAGCGTTGTGAGAGAGAAGAGGTGTGAGGGAGATCACACGGTTGCTCCGAACTTGCTGCATCTTTGTTCCTCCTGTGACCCTAGAAGGATTTGTGGGAGGATCTTCAAGGGGAAGGCTCTTCTACATCCGTGACCTCGAAGTACTCTACCTTCTCCAGGAAGGAGAAAAAATAGAAGGTTCTCTGCCGTCTCCAGGAGGGTGAAAACAGAGTTTGGCACTCCGCCACGCCGGGTTGGTGAAAGAGAGTTTTGTAAGGGCTTCTCCGCCTTGCCAGGGGGGCAAAAGGAGAGCTATTTCTTGTAGTGAAATACTCGGAGCTGAGGACTTTAGGGAGTGGACGTAGGTCATGGTTTGACTGAACCACTATAAAAATCCGGTATGCTTTTTTCCTTATCGTTTTTATTCTTGCGTGCATTTTTTATTTTCAATATTTGCTTGGTGAAATATTGTGATTGAACAGGATTCTATTGTTGTACTTTATTTTCATGCTAAAACCTTAAAAAATATCAAAAATATTAGAACTCCTATTTAGGTTTTATTTATTGCTATAAATCTTTTATAATTTACCCCCCCCCTCTTGACGAAAAAGAAGGGGAAGATGCCCCGACTGCAGCTCAAGCACGTCCACAATGACATGCACCACCCCGAGCACCTGCACTAGCACAAGATGAGTTGGTCGAACGCTTCGACCAACTTCAGACTCGTCTTGATACTCACATTCAAGAGCAACATCAGCAACACGAGACTGACATGCAATGGTTTGGGGAACACTTTACAGCTATTGATCACCGATTTGATGCTCTCCTTCAGTACTTCCAACCAAACCCACCTCCACCACCAACTAATCAGGATCCTCCATTTTAAATTATCTTTGTATTGTAATTTTTTTTTAGTGTTTGCTCCTCTTTTTGGTGCTGTCAAAAGGGGGAGAAGGTTGTTGTAGTTTGTTCTATGGTTAAATATATTTCTTTTTATTTCATACTGCATTTTCTTTTATTTAATGCTTTACTTGTCCTTATGTTTAAATTAAAAAAATGCCATTAAAACTTGCTTACAACAAATATTATTTGACATCATCAAAAAGGGAGAGATTGTTGCAACCCATGACCCCGAGTTTGAGATTTTGATGATGACAAATAATGTCGTTTGAATTATGTATCCATTAAATATTATTTTGTTTGCTATTATCTGTGAGTACTAAAATTTTAGGAAGATCATAAGCTACTCAGGACGATAGGAAGACTCAAGAATGGGTAGGTTAGGAGTATGAGTCTGACAATGTATTTTGTTATTTATTTTATTTTATTTTCTTGAGTCTGACCACAAAATGCATAAAAGTTTGAGCAACCATGCACACACATAGGGGGAGAGGGCTTTTTAAATGTAAAAATTTAGAGATTTTCTTTCTCTGTAGATCGTTCTGTACGATGTTACTTGTACCGTACGATTAGAGCTTTGTAGGACGATTCTGTGAATAGATTGTACCGTACGAATGCAAATCGTACTGTACGATATGTTCAAATCCAAAACCCTAGCCGTCATTTTAACTTAAGTAAGTTATTTTACGTCGTTCGTACGGTACGAACACATTTGTACCGTACGATTGATTTTAAATCCTTACTTAATTTAACCCGTGATTAGTACAAAAAATTCAGGCTTAATTACAATTTGAAAATCATACTGTCCGAACCCATTCGTACAATACGATGAACATGGACAAATTATGATCATCCCGGAGATCACCCTGGACGATCCCTCATTTTTTGTCTCATCGTACTGTACGATGTCAATCGTACCATACGATGAACAGAGACGACATTTGATCATCCCGGCTATCATCCTGTATGAGTAGTAGTGTTGTGGATCATACCGTATGATTTAATATCATACTGTATGAATGTTTTTAAACCGTTTGTATAACTTCATACCAAGATGAAGTCTGTTTATACATATCGTACTGTACGATGATAAATCGTACCGTACGATAGTAACGGCTACTTTAAGATTTTAGGGATTTTGGAGCCCGTTTTGAGGTATCAAAATTGTAATGTTTTCAGAGTGTGAATTAGAGAGGAGAACGTGGTTAGAGAGGGATTCCGAGGGAGAGAGCTCTTGGGAAGTTATTTAGGGTTTGAGAGAGGAAGGAGAAGGTGAGCGTTTTGAGGCAGAAGAAGTTTGAGAGAGATCACACGGTTGCTCCGAACTTGCTGCATCTTTTTCCTCCTATGGACCTAAAAGAATTTGTGGGAGGATCTCCAAGGAGAAGAGTCTTCTACATCCGTGACCTCGAGGTATTGTGCCTTCTCCAGGAGGGAGAAAAATGAGTAGGTTCTCTGCCGTCGCCAGGAGGATGAAAATAGAGTTTGGCACTCCGCCACGCCGGGTTGGTGAAAGGAGTATTGTAAGGGCTTCTCCGCCTTGCCAAGGGGTGCAAAAGGAGAGCTATTGCTTGTAGTGAAATACCCGGAGCGGAGGACTCCGGGGAGTGGACGTAGGTCATGATTTGACCGAACCACTATAAAAATCCAGTGTGCTTTTTCCTTATCATTTTTATTCTTGCGTGCATTTTTTATTTTCAATATAATTGCTTGGTGAAATATTGTGATTGAACGGGATTCTATTGTTGCACTTTATTTTCATGTTAAAACCTTAAAAAATATCAAAAATATTAGAACTCCTATTTAGGTTTTATTTATTACTATAAATCTTTCACAATTCACCCCCCTCTTATCCATCTAGTAATTTCAGATCCTAAAGCCGAAGCTGCACCCGCCAATGAACCAAATTATCAAAATTTGGTTCAAAGATTTGAACAATTAGAGACTCATTTTGATCAAAGGTTTGATCAATTTGAAAATCGGTACAATCAGGATATGGGCTTCATGAGAGAGCAAATGAATGATCTGAATAGTAACATGCTTATGGTAAGCAGTTATTTTACCTTCTTCAATGCTCAACCACCACCTCTTCCTTTAGATCAGGGTCCCTCCGAGTGACAGTTGTAGTTGTTTTGTTGTATCTCCTTGGATGTTTTCTGTGAAAGTTTGATGTACTTTTTTCTTTCATTAGTTGTTGATATTGATATCCAGTGCATTGATTGTAATATCGTCAGTTTGATATCAATATAAGTTAAAATGTCTTGACTTTATTTTGTATGTGAAATGTGTGATTGACTATATGGAAATATTTGGATTTTTCTTTTTTATCAGTGCTATAATTTTTAAAATGCAAGTTAAAATTATCCTCATTAGAAAATCTAATTTTTCTAAATTTCAATTTAGCTTATAACTTGATAATATTAAGATTGTCAAATTTTATGTTTCTTATTTAGACTACATTAATTTATTATTACAATTGTGATATTTTTCTTATTTTGTATTTTACTTATCAATCTATATTTATGAACTTAGAATAATTTGAAATTTGAAATTATTTATTTAGGAAAGAATACAATTACTCTTTACAAATGTACAAATGTATAAAAATCAAAAGGAATGCGCAATGGTTCACAATGTGAAAAAGAGGCACAAAATAAGCCCAATAAATGCAAAGATGCACAAAAGTGTGCCACAAATTTGAAAAAGATGCGCAAAGCGCCACATGTGGTAGTTATTTCTTTCTATACTCGTTTAATCTCTTAATTCAAATTGATCTTGTGTTCATTCATATATATTGAAATTTGAAATATACAATTTTTCTTTTCATCCTCTTTGTAATGATTTTCTCTATCGTAATGTCTAAATTGAACCATGTTTTTGATAAATACTTTTTATTATCTAGATTATATCTCTTCTTAAATTCTATGAATTATTATGATTTGTCTAATGTTCTAATTTTATTTGCATAACTTATTTCAATCACGTTCAAGATTGAATTATCAAATAATTTTCATATATCTGCTTTCATTTCATGTTTTTTTTCTTCTTCACTTTTTGCTGTTGTAAAAAAGGGGGAGAAATAATTGTTTGTTACTATTTGTTTAGATCGTGTTGTTTGTTGTTTGTCTGTCTATTTTGTCAGTTTTTATTTTGTGTTTTGTAAGTTTGTTTTGTCTTGTTTTGTGTTTTGTTCGTTGCTTGGTTTGTTTTGTTTTGTTTTTGTTTTTTTGTTTAGGGTGTTTTATTTTATTTTTGAAATTTTTTGGGTGTTTTGTTCTTTGCTTGGTTTGTTTTATTTTGTTTTTGTTTTTTTGTTTAGGGTGTTTTGTATTTTTTGAAAAGTTTTGAAAAAAAAAATTATGGTTTTCAATATCCCCTTATTTTCACTTGTTCATCAATTCAGGGGGAGTTTAGGAGATTCTTAGAATTTGAAATTCAACAAATAATAATTGTTTTGCCATCATCAAAAAGGGAAGATTGTTAAGAGAGAGTTGTTATTTGCATGTTTTATATTCTTGCAACTTGTATAGTTTTGATGATTTCAAATATTATTATTTTATGTGTAGTTATATCCTAACACTTGTTGGAATAGTTGTTTCTGCTCTTATGTGTACTAACATTTCAGGAAAATCAAACTCCAGACTACGAAGACTTCAAATCAAATTCAGCATGAGATATTTTGTAAATTTGAAGCATGTACTTTTCCTTGATTTGAGTTTGAGTGGGAGTGATTGTAATTGAGTGAATAATTACACACACACTTAAGGAGAATTTAGAAAAAAAATTATTGATCGTACGGGACAAACATAGTTCGTACGGGTCGATCAGTTCAGTTTTCTCCTCGGAAGAGCAATGGAACAAACAGGAGCCATGGAAATTTTTTTCTAAGTCATGTTCGTCCGGGACAAAGTTTATTTGTCCTAGGATAAAATCTCCTCAGGAAAAATTTCATCCGGGATGAAGTGTATTCGTCCCAGGACGAATTGTTCTCGGGAAAATTTTTGTTTAGGACGAAGTGTATTCGTTCCTGGACAAATTCTCCTCGGGAGAAATTTTGTCCAGGACGAAGTGTATTCGTCCCGGGACGAATTCTTCTTGAGAAGAATTTCGTCCAGACGAACCTAAGTTTCATCCCTAGACGAAGTGAACTGACTTAGACCTTTTTGGCTACGTTCCACAGTGTTTTATAAACCGACCTATGAAATAACCATTCGTCCGGGATGAACCTAGTTCGTACGGGATGAAGTATGTGTATGAAATCATTTCGTACCCATATATATTAGGTTTGTTTTCAATGCTTTTAAGTGAAATCGTCTGGGACAATCCACGATCGTACGGGACAATCCAGTGCGCCATGACTTGAAAATTTGTAGTTTTTGGACGATTTTTCTTATCTTTTGTATAAAAGGTCCAAACTAAATTGCCACTTAATCCTTTTGCTTACTGAATTTTGTACCAATTTAAAGGAGAGTCAAGGAGAGAGTGTGAGAGAGTGTTTGGAAGAGATTTCTTACTAATGGAGCGTGAAGGATTCACTCAGTACTAAAAGGTAAGAATCTCATCTTGTGATTTGTCATTACTTCGCTCTTTTCTCTTGATTTTTCAGGGTTCTAGTAAGAAGATTGTTCAAAGGATCCGGTTCTCTGCCAACACTTGGAAAGTGTGAACAGGATGAAGGTTCTCTGCCTACACTTGGAGAGTGTGAACAGCGTGGAAGGGTTCTCTGCCCATACTAGGAGAGTGTAAAAGGACGAAGGGTTCTCTGCCCACACTAGGAGAGTGTAAAAGGACGAAGGGTTCTCTGCGTACACCGGGAGAGTGTGAAAGGATGGACGGTTCTCTGCCAACACTGGGGATAGTGTGAAAGGACGGACGATTCTTTGCCAACACTGGGGATAGTGTAAAAGGATGACGGTTCTCTACCGCACCGGGTAGTGGTGGAAGAGAGGTTTGTGAAGGCTTCTCCGCCTTGTTGTGGGGGCAAAAGGAGAAACACTATTGGTATTAGTGCAATACTCGGAGGGCGCCTCCGGGGAGTGGATGTAGTTCGTGTTTGACCGAACCACTATAAAATCTGTGTTGTTATTTTTTCGCTTCTTTTTACTTTTCTATTTTTAGTTTGATAACTTTGTGGTTGAAAAAACATTTTTATAGAAAAATTAACTAAAAGTTTAAATTTCGTTTCCTAATTCAAAAATAGGGTAAAAGTTTTTTTAATTACCAATTTACCCCCCCCTCTCTTGGTTAGCCGCTGGGACATAAACTTAGGTTTAACAACCTAATTCATATCGCTCAAGATTCAACAGCCTCTAATAACTTATTTCACCGTCCTTCAAGATCCATAAGTCGTCTAAGCCTCTCCTGCTCGTATTCTTCCCTTTCAGCTCTGCCCCTCTTGCTTTTCCTCAGGAAGGATAAGAAGCCTTCGGTTGTTCCCCCCGTAGCCAGGACCTCCGGTTGGGTCGGGGAGGAGAGCTCGGATTAAAATTCTGGAGAAAGGCTTGAGCCTCCTGATGCGGAGTTGTTAGAGGGAGATTTCTTGTCTGAGGGTGACAGCACAGTGGATGAGGGTTTTGTGGAGGGAGACGGGGAGGGGTCTTATCCCGATTTGCTTTAGAAAGCGAAACTCTTCATTGGCAATCTCCCTTACGATGTCGACAGCGAGAAGCTTGCTCATTTGTTCGAGGGGGCCGGGATCATTGATGTTGCAGAGGTAATTTTGTTTGCTTTTAGACGCCTCTCTAAGGCTCTTTTGGTTTTAAGGAATTGAAAGATAGTAAATGAAAAGGAAATGGAGATGGTGAAGGAATTGAATTGAAATATGTTTAAATTCACTTGTTTGATTGAGGAGAAATTGAATGGAGAAGTATGTTCTTATTGTTATTATTTTTTGTTTTGGTTTGAAGGAGAACTACACGCAAGTGTAGTTATTTTTCTCTAATGGATTGGGCCAAGCTCTATTGCAGTCTGCTGTATAATTCTACAAGTCTAAGTTTATGACAATGTAGGTTATTTATAATAGGGACACTGATCAGATCCGTGGTTTTGGATTTGTCACCATGAGCACAGTTGAAGAAGCTGAGAAAGCTGTGGAGTTGTACCATCGCTATGTAAGACTTTTCAAACCTCAATCCAAATGCTCATTGTTATTAATCACTAGTTTTTTTTTGTGTGTTTCCTTTTATTTGAGAGAAAGAAAGTAATTCTTCTGTTCACAATTCAGATTAGAAAAGTACATAAGACAAACATTTTAGATTTTTCTAATGATTTCAGTGATATTGGGGGATAACTATTTTTCCCCCGAATATAGGGGTTGAGTTTCCAACCAATGTGAGATTGGGAGGCTGTTTGATCATTATCTATGTTAGATGTGGCACTTTTGACTAACTGAGAGATTTTTTAATTGGATTTTAAACTCATCATTTGCTTATTCTTTATCATAGGTTTTCTTGATTCTCAATATTATGTTGTGGTGTTTTATCCCTTGAGAGGTTCCTAGTTCGTGCTGTTTGGGTCAAATTTTATATCGAAAATCATATTTTGAGTGTACTACTTAGTTTGTCTTGGTTTGATAGTAGCATCTTTCTTTGAAGTCTTTCAAAATTAATGAGGCTTTGATTTCATCTTATCATTTTTTTTTATTTGGATTGGTAAGAGGGTGTCTCTTTAAATACCCTCTATAGTAACCGAGGCTTTCTCTACTTGCATTTAGCTTTTTCTTCATTGCTTTATTGGAACACGTGTTTTTCTGACTTTTTGATGCTTTTTGGTAGCTGAAGGTATATCATTGCATAATTTTACACAATCTTTGACAAATCCTTAATTGCGTTTACTTTAGTGGGATTAATTTTGATGATCGAGTTTTAGTACAGCAATAAATTTGGTAGTTGTGTGTTGGAGATGTGCTACATGTATTGCTCCTCAATCATTTTCTCAATCTATAAGTTACCTTCTTCGCACGAAGTAGCGAGAATAGGACTTCTCTTTTCTTCTTCAACAAGGTGAAGAAGTTTCAACAATGATTTCTTACTTCCATTGATAAGTCTACCCATTTGCTTTGCTATTATTATGTTTACTAACAAAACACTTTGTCAACATAAAGGGCTTTTCTTCTTTTGTACGGTGACATTGACATGATTGTTGATGCAATTCCACATACCTATCATAGAGGTGTGATCTGTTGAAGATGACTTGGAAGATGTCAAGTGGAACCACCTCACATAACATCTATGTAATCTGTAGCGTTTGCAAACTTTAATTGACACTAATGATTAATTTTAATTTCTGTCCTTTTTTGAATCTAACCCATAGGATAACGATTGTGATGGTTATGGTGTATAACCCAAAATTTTCACCTTATTAGAAAAAGCATGGCTTTCTATACATTGATGTCGATGATGACATTAATCATCTCTTGCTTGACTTGTTTCCTTAGGATGAGCGCTCTTCTTGTATGTCATTATTTGAGGACTATTATGCTAGTATATCCTTCACTATTTCCATCAAAGATAGGGGCGGGTCTGCAGCTCGTTGGATTTGGGGTGTAAATGAGTCGAGTTGAGTCGAGTATATGCCTTATCAAGCCAGGTTTGTTTAGCCCTTAATTAGCTCGAACTCGAGTTTGGTTAGTGAACTCGAGCTTGACTCGTTTAGATAATATCAAGCTCGAGCTCGACTCAAAAGCTCGAGCTTGACTCAAAAGCTCGAGCTTAATTCGTTTAATTGGCTCGATTCTTTAATTGTAAACCAATATTTTCATTTTCTTAGAATTTTTATTTCTAACACTTAATCAAAATTTGTTTTTAATTATGATAAATAACTTAACTAGTCATAAAATGTTCACAACTTTAACTTTTAATTTCTTTTAAAAAAATTGTAGTAGAAGAAATCAATATATAGTGAGCAAATCATCTTTCTTTGATTTTTTTTTTTTTAATTTTGATCAATATCAAGTGCAATTTTTATGCAATTAAGTATAGTAAAAATTTGATCAATATCAAAATAGATCATTTATATCAATGTTAAACCAAATTGTATATCACCATTAAGAAGTTTTATGATAGAGCAAAAAATAAAATCTCAACAAAAGATAGAACTGTCTACTTCTTGTCTTTTTTATATTCCATATTCTTTGACTCTTCCATCTTTAGTACCAATTAATATGATTCAAACATGAAATTAAGATGAAAGGTAAAAAATAAATATTTCTCAATGTATTGCAATACATTCATAAGAGAAAAACAATTTTTTTGCTAGCATGAAGCAAGAAAATTCTTGCTACATCTACATGTAAGAGAAATTATGCTATAGGACAAAAGCGGCAAAGATAACTATGTAACCACTAGTGTTAGCATTAAATATGTTCCAATTTTTTACCTGTACTAGCACACTACTCTTGTATAAGAAGGCTAGAAGATCTAACATTAATAACAATAGAATGTTAATTGAAAACATCTGATTAGAACTACATTCCAAAGAATAAATAGAAGAATTTAGAAAATAAAATTTATCATAAATAAGATAAGGGAATATGTTACAACGTCTATGTGGTCAAAGCATTGATTAGAAAATAAAATTCATGCCAGGTAGGTCTACTATGGAAGCCATGCATTTATTGAGAGGTTTGATGGAGAAATATAGAGAGAGTAAGGAGGATCCGCATATGATATTTATTGATTTAAAGAAAAGCATATGATAAAGTCCCAAGATAAGTGCTATGGAGAGTTTTTGGAAAGAAAGAAGTTAATAACGCTTATATTCAAATCATTAAAGATATGTATACAAGAGATATTACTTGTGTTCAAACACAAGGTGGTTTTACCAAGTATTTTTCTATTTCGGTTGGATTAAATCAAAGATCAACCTTATGCCCATCTTTTTTGCTTTAGTCATGGATGTTTTCACTAGACATTTGCAAGAGGATGTACCTTGGTGTATGCTTTTTGCTGATGATATTCTTCTTGTATTATGGAGGTCAACCTTAGAGTCTAAAGGTTTTCTCTTGAGTAGATCTAAAACTAAATATAATTAGTGTAATTTTATTAATAATAGACCTAGTGAGGGGATTGTGACTTTGGGCGATTAAGCCATTAATAAGAGTACACCTTTTAGATATCTTGGATCTATTGTTCAGAGTGATGGTGAAATAGATATGAATATTATCAACATAATTCAAGTTGGATGGTTGAAGTGGAGGAATGCATCAGGCTTGTTGTGTGATAGAAAAGTCTCACTCAAGCTTAAGGAAAAATCTATAAGAGGGTGATGAGACTTGCAATGTTTTATGGTGCCGAATGTTGGTCATTAAAAAAGAAGAATAATACTAAGTATTGCAGAGATAAGGATGCTCAGGTGGATGAGTGACTTTACTCTTATGTTGACCTTTATATAATGCATTTAAAAAAGATTTGCTCCTACCTGTCTGCCATATCTTCACACATCGTTCGCATGTCAAGAACACTTCGATCGTGCTTCACACAATCTCATCTTTGTGCCTTTAAATGGTCGCGAGAGCGAGGCCTTCGACCTCAATAGTTTTTCTCTCGTCCCCTCGCACGTTTCTTTGGCACCCTTCATCGCTGTTCGACTTTGTCCCTTCGACGACGTTCCCTCTAAGTCGAATCAGAAGCTACGATGTTTAGGTCGGAAGCAACTACAAGAGCTCGCTCGTTGTGGAGGCAACTTTCTTCCTTCGATGCGCTAAAAATTAATTATAATTAATTTTTATTAATTGGTTAAATTAATTAAACTTAATTAATATTGACTATTTATGACTAATTTAAGTTAATCATAATTAATTATTTTAATTAAATATAAATAATTATGATTGATTGTTTTAATTAATAATAATTAATTAGAGATGATTATGATTAATTATAATTAATTAAAAAAATAAAAGAAGACATAATCATGCCTGCTCCTCCCTTGCCTCAATCCACGAGCCGACATAATCGTCGACAACTCCTGCGGATGTATAAAGTTCTAAATCCTTCCCTCGATGCACTTGACGCGCTGGTGGACCCCCTATATGTACTCTTGTAGCACGGTTGAGGGTAATCCGATGCGACATGTACGATGAGGCGGGTAAGCCTTATACACACTCTTGTAGCTTGGTGGGGAAAACCTTGAATACCACGAGACCTTCTCTTGCCTTGACCTCGACATTAGCACCTCCAACGACTGCTACGCAAGGTATAATGTTCCAAATCCCATTTTTAATGTTTACGGTGGACCGGAGAACCACATATACGTGCTCTTTTAGCATAATAGATGGGAGCCCGATGCGACGCATGTGGAAAGTGGGTAAGCTCTATACACGCTCTTATAGCGTCGTGGGGAAAGACACTAGTGTTCTCATACGGGTACTGTAGAAGACCCTATACATGCTCTTGTAGCATGATGGGATAAAAAGATGTACGGCCTGGTGTCCCACCGACACCTACCATACACGCTCTAGTAGCGCGGTGGGATGGCCCAGTTCCTTGTCGGGATGCTGTCGAAATTTACACTGAAGTTCAAAAGACATGAACAATAAGAATACCTATCTTGAGTAGCAACACAGAGGATCTGTACCTGAGCAAGAATGCATAGAACTTGAACCAAATGTGCAGAGGATTTGTATCTGAATACATGTATAATGAACTTGGACAAAATACAGAGAACTTGTATGAAGAGCAAGAGATCAAATTTGAACTGAACAAGAACTCAAAGTTGACTTGAACCACAAAAGACTTAAACTTGAACTGAGTTTGAACTCTAGAAGACCACAAGGAACTCAATCATGAACTAGAGTTTAGCAACAAAACAAAGAACTTGACTAAAACTGAACTTGAACTGAACTCAATCGAGTAACAATGGAAGAATTTTATTGAACTCGAATTGAACAACGAAAAAGCTTGAGCATAATTAAATGACTTGAAGCACAACTCAAAATAAAACATGTGATATGGCAAAGTGATTACCTCAATTGAATTGCAAGATAAGGACCAAGACAAAGATACAATGACATGCTTATAACCTATAACATCATATTGTCACTTCAATTAAGATGCAAATGTCAATCAAGCGAATTCATCATATAAGATTTTAAATCATTTTCATGTGACAACAGAAGGCTTATACTATTCAACATGACTCATATATATGCAGCAATAAAATGATCGGTGATAAGTAAATTTTTGCATATTATTTGCTTGTAAGCCATAGTGTAAATGCAATGTGGAATTTATAGTGAACAAGCCTTCAACATAAACTTACGGGTGGAAACTCTCGAATAATGAAAGTGAAAAGGAGTATGCAATCTATTGTAAGTAAAGGTTAATGATGAAAATTCATCATGCAAGCTATGATTTATTCCCAAGAAGATTGAAAGATTTGTAATGCTCATCATAGCCCATATGCAAGCAGCATAAAGCCTCTGATGTTCATATTGGTTAACTTATAAACTAGTGAAGAGAGCTCAAAGGCACCAACAAAGAAGAACCCCTTAAAAGATATACTAATTCATTTGAAAGGGATCTTAATGAAGGCAATAAGACTTCCTACAAGTTTACATGAAGAAGATCATAATGAGCACAATAGATTCCTTGCTAAAACGAGTAGAGAACATATTATAGCCTACTTGCGAGCTCCTACAAATTGTTGTAAGGATTTCTTCATGCATACAATAATGGACCTATGAACTAGAAGGGTGGTGATGGAAGTCTTGCATCGCATACAATGTTCCCATTCACAAATAACAATGGAAGAGCATATAAGCAAATACAATCATTCATTAATCATCATGCATAAGGAGGTTAATGATGCATGCAATGCATATACACAAAGAAGCGTATCATGCCCTGCAGGTGGAGGAAATCAACGTACCATGAGTATAGTGATTTGGTTCATTCAACAAAACATGAAGAATATACAACAATTTGCCAATCAACACAACAATGCTCTTTGACAATACACACGATGTATTATAACAATGAATATAAGTATCTACTGGTAGTGATGCAAGATATCACGTATGCGAAATGATGTACTTACTAGTGGTAATTAACAACAAAAAGCAAATAATATAGCATTCATATGAGCAATGACAATTGATGTGGAATGAATGCGACCATGAATCACAGTACATCAAAACACGAGCAAATGTATTGGTCCTCAACAAATAAAGAAATGTAGCAGATACATGCACCTACGAGGTATTATGAGTGACAACAAACATCATGTAGTGAATGCTAAGGACATCCTTACAGTCAATAAGAATTTAGTGTTAAACAATTACACTAAACCTTCCACAAACGAGGATAGAAGATCTGAAATACATATGAGTTATCTGCAAATATAGATGTACGCGTCGCATGCCACCTACGGATGGATGCAGAAAGACTTCAGTAAATGTAGTATCCTACAGTCAATTTCAGTATGCGAATGAATACATCTACCTGCAATAGTAGTGAATGTATTGTAAGGACCAAAACTACAGCAAAATGCATAAAGAATGTAGTGAATACAAGTTCTTACGAGCTTCTGCAAAGCAGGAGATTAGTTAGTGCACAATAAACTACCAGCAGAAAGTAAGAAGTGGTGCATGACAATTACCTGTGCAAAATAGCAGACAACTCAATCCACAAGCTGATGCAACACGTTTTCTGATCTGCAACCTTTGTACAAACAGGTAGCAGGTGTCAACAAAGCTTGAAATAAAGCCCTGCACATTCAACAATAATAATCACTCATGCAGTCGAACAACCCTTCTTGTTGCAAGCAAACATCTTAAAATGTCCCCGTACATACACTGTACTTTATATACACATGGGTACACAAAAGTGTGTAAGTGAGATCACAAGACCCGCATGGGCTCCAATGAGCGTGTTATTAGTACATATGTGACATCTAGGATGCTGTGCGGATCCATAAATGAATGTAGTTCGAGCCTGATCCTTCTATATGAATATATATGAGTCAACACTGCTTGAATTATCAAACAGATATACGGTTAGAGTGTCGACTGGGATATCTATTTTATATGTTCATATAAGGCCTTCAACAAAGGAAATTCATAAAAAAGGCATAAAATCTATAAAACTCGATCCTCTATCAGTAAGTTGATAGAGTCGACAAGTTTTAACCCATGAACCAAAACCACAGTGAAATGCATAAAGAATGTAGTGAATGCAAGTTCTTACGAGCTTCTGCAAAGCAGGAGATTCGTTACTGCCAATAAACTACCAGCAGAAAGTAACAAGTGGTGCACGATAGTTCACCTGTGCAAAACAACAGACAACTCAATCTACAAGCTGTTGCAACACGTCACTAGATCTACAACCTTTATACAAACAGATAGAGGGCATCAACAAAGCTTGAAATAAAGCCCCATACATTCAACAATAATAATCACTTATGCGGTCAAACACCCCTTCATGTTGCATGAAAACATCTGAAAATGCCTTAGTACATACACTATAATTTGTATAGATATAGGTAGACAAAAGGGGGTAAGTATGATCACAAGACCCGCATGGGCTCTAGCAAGCGTGTTATTGGTACACACATGACGTCTAGGGATGCTGTGCGGGTCACTAAATGAACGTAGTTCGAGCCTGATCCCTTTATATGAATAGATATGAGTCGACACGGCTCGAATTATCAAACATATATACGATCAAGGCGTCGACCGGGATATCTATTTTATATGTTCATATAAGGCCTTCAATAAGGAAAATTCATAAAAAAGGCACAAAACTTATAAAACTCGATCCTCTATTAGTAAGTCAATAGAGTCGACAAATTTTATCCGATGAACTAAGAAATTCATCAATAAAGGTTCGAAGACTATAAACCCTAATCCGCTGTCAACCGTTAGACAAAGTCAATAGGGTTCAATCAATAAAGGGAAATGACTACAAATACTCCAGTGATGGCCATGCTGAATGTTTTTCTTAACTGGAGGGGATTCTATACTTTTAAATGCCTCTCAAATTCTCAAATACTCATTTACACCCCGATGATGGTCATGTTGAATGCAGATCTCAACCGGAGGGGTTAATACTAAATATTTCAAAATTGCACCTAACATTAAAAAAAAATCCAAAACTCCCAGAAAATTTCAATTCCAAATATTTAAAATTTAAAGTAAAACATTAAATCATTTAAAGCAAAACTCATCCACCATCCGCAATAATTTGCTGGGGTGGAAAAATTAAAATTTACTTCAGCTCACATAGAGTTAATGCCTAGTCAAGAATATCACTATGATCCATTCTCAAACAATCTCTTGCTAGTAAGGACATGGTACGTATCCTCTAACCGGTAGTTTTGCCACCAAATGACACCGCAGGATAAATAGTTATGACCCGGGGCCCTATGAACTGAGTGGTTTTGCCACCAAATGGCACCACTAAATATTGGTTATGGCAAGAGCCAATGTGTTCTTTAGTAGCATCAAATCCTTTAGATATAAATCAGTAAGATATAATAGAAAGGGCATAAAGCCTTCTGTTAGCTAAGGTGGATTCAAATTGGTCGCCTTAGATAAACATCCATCCCAGATCTACAAGATACCCTTGGACGAAGCAGCCTATGGCTGCCGACAAGGATCCTTCTGTCAGGTTGGGTCGACTACCTCCTCTTACTAAGTAGATCAGGGAGCACGATGGCCCAGGCAACAGAACTATGAGAATTTGATCAGGTCCATCATACATTCCCTCACCATCCACTTTAAGTGAAAGATGGTGAAATTTCTAATTTTAAATATAAAACCTTCAAATTTCCAAATTCCAAAAGCCCAATGTTGCTACTATATGCTAGAAAACACGTATTCCTACGTATCTGATTGACAACTAGCATTAATCAAAAGCACTCTCTCATTATCGGGATGGGTAATTAACTATAGGGGATTACGCCTATAGGAAACTAAAACTCAGATCATAAAGTCCTCGCAAAAAGAGGGAAAAATTTTTGGGTAGTGTCTTATCTACAAACCCATCTGCCTTCCTAAAATTTACCCTAGAACTTCATCTGTTAAAACTCCCCCAAAGAACAAAGCAGTGAGTGTAGGCCGAGGCCGAATTTTTTGAAGCCCACACCTTAGAGATAGGATACAAAATGAGCTTATACGTGAAAAGGTTGGAGTAGCTCCAGTAGAAGAAAATATTAGATAGAATCACCTTAGATGGTTTAGTCACATAAAATGATGACCTTTCGATGACCCGGTTATTAAAGTAGAGGTATTAGATTTGACTTGTGTTAAGAAAGATAAAGGTAGACCTAAAAAGACTTGATTAGAAAATATTGGAAATGATCTTTATTTATTAGATTTAATGTGAATTTGACTCGTAACTTGACATAATGGAAAAAAAAGATTCATGTAGCGCTTGATGTTGTTGTTGTTGTAGAGAGTTTTTGAGAATTCCTTCTCCATAATGACTCACCTTAAGAAAAAAGTTGAAAAACAATAGAAGACACTAATAATATTAAGCAAATCATAGAGCAAATAAACCCACTTAAAACAATATGAGAAGATTAGTTGAAATGCAAATTACCCTCCACTTTTCCATTATAAATCTACTCTCATTTTTTGGTAATATGAGACTTCTGAGTAAGTGGCACCATTTACATTCTATATAGTTGGAAAGTTTTCTTGGGCTGCCCAAGCATTGAGATTACTATTAAATTCATGTTTGGCTTGCATTTGATGGTTGCCTTTTCTATTGGGCTCTTTGACCCTCCTCTTTTACTATTTACATAGAACTTTTTTTGAGCAAGAATTGAATCTATTTAACACAATTTACCCTCCATCTTTCATTCTATACCTACTTCATTTTTTTAAAGAGATTTTTGAGTTAGCAGCTCCATTAATTACTTCCTATATAGTTAAAAAGTTTTCCTTGGCTACTTGAGCATAGGGATTTCATGCAAAGTCATGTTTGACTTGCACTTGATGGGTGAATTTTTTTTGTGCAGTGCCAACAAATTTATTTGGTTAAAAACTTGAAAGTCATTCCCAAAATCTAGGCAATGAAACTCCACCAACATCAAATTTGTGTTTCCACATTCCATATTAAATAAATAATAAATAATAACAAAAAAAACTATTCATTGTAAGGTCTCATATGTCTTAATAATCTCCCCTTTGCATGACTAACCTCCACATCACCTGGTAGAAGCTTTCGAAAAACATAAAGTTGCTTTAAGCAAAAGCCCACTCATATGTGTGGATTCATAGCGGGAGTCAGCTGCTCTTCAACATAGCTCAATCGTGGCTGAAGTCAACAAAAATAACAAGAATTATGGGAGCCACAAACCACATAATTCACTAAATTCGAGCCAATGGTCAAATTGATTTGAAATCCAAAAGATTAAATTTGTGGGTGAGTGCCCCAAACATTTAGTATTTCTACACTAATGAATTTGTAACCATCCCAAGTGAGATTAAGTTTGATACTCTCATATGCCTTAACAAAAAAGGGAAAAATTCAAATGAAAAGCATATTTATTTCGTAGTTAATATAATAGCTGAAAAAATGAAGTAGGGAAGAACTAAACCTTTGTGAATCACAATTGTAATAGCAATTCAAGAGAATGCCAAACTATCATCCATCATCTTTACAATTCTGAGTCAATCACACCAAGACAAATTGATTGGTCAGTGTTTGCCAAGAAAAGTGGAAAGATTAAAGAGAGAAAAGGGATAGAAATCCCCCAAAAAAAGTGAAAGAATATTTGAAAAAATGTATATGTCATGATAATTCAATAACTGCGTAAGTCAATAGTAAACCCTTTCCATTGATTAATCATACGTCAATAGCAACGATGTTAAGATATAATAAGGAAAAAAAGACTTAAGTAGAATATTTTTTGATGGATCATATTAAGTTCAAAATTGGGTCCTTATATTTTTTTGATAACCAATTGAATACATGATTTCTAGAATTAGGACTCTCCACTACAAGATTTAGGATTTTAAGGAAGAGCAAATGATTTGAACAAATAAATAAATATACTTGTTTGGACTGTAAGATGCCATGTACGAATCTTGAATAACCTCAAAAGGATGGAATCAATGTCTAATAAATGCAATAACCCCTAAAAACAACAAAACCATTGTTGGATCGAATTGGCTCATTGAACTGGTCTAGTGGGTTTTTTCTCACTGCCTTGTTGATGTGGTGAGCAAGTCTGCTTTTAATCCTAAATGAGATTATTTCATGGATGAAGAGTGCACATGAGAAAGGAAGTATATGTGAGTGAAAAATACAAAAGGGGGAGTTGATTAAAGGACATGTCGCAGATCGAGAGAGTATTCCTCTTCTTCTCATATTTCTCCATGATCATTGTCAATGTTGTTCGTTGTTGACAACACTAATCTGAATTTTAATGATGGAAGCAAATGTGAATGAAAGAGATAAACGGGGGAGATTCTTAGAGGGAGTGTGGGAGATTGAGAGAGTACTCTCCACACACCCACACCCACCCACCACACACACACACAGAGAGAGAGAGAGAGAGAGAGAGAGAGAGAGAGAGATGGCGATGGGAAAGGGATGCAACCACTAAAGTTCGGCCGAAGTCAATATGTATGAGATTTGGATGCAAGGATGGAGAGAAGATGAGGAAATTATCAATGTTGTTGGTTTCTTCCGTTTACTCTTCTTCTCATATTTCTCCATGTCATTGCCAATGCTGATCGTTCGTGACAACATTGCTCTCAATCTTAACAATGGTGAGAAATCATTTCATTTATCTTCTTTATCTTTTAACTTCATGTTCTCTTAGATTACACGTTAAACTAGAAATCCTAAATTTAATTGATTTGGGAACTTTGATAAATACATGCTGTTAATTAAAAAAGAAATATATGATTCTTATATGTGAAGTGTTGTCATTCACAAGTTTTTATAATTAGTTCTATTAAATTCATAAGAAATTATATGAAATCTAATGCATGCCTAAATTTGAGGACTTCAAGTTTAAGCATGGGTTGACATGTTTAGAAGTGATTCATGTCACAATAGATTGGTTAACATAGATTAGATGTACGTTTGATTTAACCTTGCATGCTATTTCAATTGAGAATTTTTTATTAAATGATCAAATTGAGAACAACTGAGTTTTGGGTTTATGGAATTGATATATAATATTAGATTTGAGACCCTAAATCAGTTGATGATTTCATAGTTTCTTAGCATTTGTAAGAAAATTTATTTTTAATGCATCTGAGATATTCATAAATAATTTTTTTAGGATTAATTACAAAATATTAATAAGGGTTAATCTTTAGAAACTGTTAATTATAATCGCAGCCTTCATTGTTGCTTGATTGGTTTGCTTTCATTTTACAATGTATTGAGTGTATGTTAATCAGGATTCTTTTAGATTTGGGGTATGTGGAGCATAATATGCTGAAACAAAGTAGTTCCAATGCATGATCGATATATCATGCCTCTTATGGTTCAAATTTAGTCAATTTTACATAGACTTCATGTGTTTGTAAATATTTTGTGAAATAATTTATACTTTTATTCATTCCTAGTATTTCATTTATTCATATTAATATAATGTGATGCTTAGTTACATTTTTTCTATTAATTATTACATAAATTCATAAGATGTTTAGGCGGATTGATTTGAGCATTGCTTTGATTTATGTAAAAAAAAACTCGTTGATGCAAATCTTGTGCTCTGTTGACTAGTGTTGGAAGACAGGTTCAAGTTTTGGGTTTGAATCGTGAAGTATCACCCTAATTGGAAACTTATAAGTAGTGGGACTCAGATCCCAAACTTGAGCACTAAATTGTTTCTGCATTAATGTAAGATTATTCTAGATTTCATCATATGTGGAGCATCTTATTTGTTGATGCAGTTTGTCTAGTCTATGTATAGACTCATAATTAATATGTTTTCATTTTTTGATTTTCATATATGTTCTACGTAATAATGGTAATCATCCTTGACATCAAAGAGCAAAGCAACTAACATACACTCAGTAGTAAGCAGATTGACTGATTTTTTTTTTACTTTCCAAAGCCGAAATTAACTCCACAAATCTCAATTTAGTGAGCCGTTTCAAAAAATGATTACTCTCAATGAGAAGAATAATTACATATAAAAATGATGGTATATTAATATCATTATGGTTTTCTAACAATCATAAATTTAAACAAAAAATATTTGTGAAATAGTCTCCATAAATATGATTGCCGAATTTTTTATTTTTCATCTTTTTTGGGCTGGTGGTGTCGATATTTACTAGATGATATATTCAAATTACTGATCAAAGATATCACTAACAGGTTCTACTGCCAAATACCATTGCTGGCTCCCTAAGTTCGCCCCAATATGGTAAGAAAGTCAAGTAAGCACAAAGATAGCATCATCCTATCATATTTTCATTAAAAAGTGGGCGTGATTTTGTTTGTTGTTGATATTTGATACGGCGATAACTACTTTATAATTATTTTTTGGCGATAACTACTTTCTTGGAAAGTGAAATAGAAATTTAAGGTCTATTTGGGGCAACTTCTGCATTGTTTAGATTTTCATATTGTTGCCTGCCACTTTTTTATTTGGGTGTACAATTTTTTTTCGTTGACTTTCAAAAATATTTGTGATAGGATGTTGAGGAGGAGGAAGTGTCTTTCTTGATTACAGAGGGAGATAGAGAGGGGAGAGAGAGAGAGAGCGTAAGAAGAACTGAAATCTCTATTGCTTAATGGCTTGAGGGTTGTCTATTATTACAGTCTTTATGTCCATATAAAGACACAAATGAAGGTACTAAGCAAGAGGCTATACAAGAATTGTCTAAGGAAAGAACACCTATAACTAAATAGAAAATACACAAAATAGAAAAAAGTTGGATCACATTAACTCTAACAATTTTTGATGAGGATCAGCTTCATACAACAACATATATTAAAAGATGTTATATTTTTTAGAATGAAAAGAAAAAAAATTTCTATGATTCACACAGCACAGCAACTTTCAAATAGTCAAAAAGGACTGCCCCATGGAAACAACAAGAAATTAAGGTGTGTAGGATGGAAAACTCACCGTGACCTCGATGGGAATGCGAGTGTCAATATGATGATGATAATATATATAGATCGATGCAGTCAACACCAAGCCTCTTTAAGCTCCCCTCGCAGGCCGCCCTTACATAAGCGGGTTCCCCGTGTAACTCCCTATTTCCATTCCCTGCATTCTCTTATGCCAAACTTTGTCACTAATTCAACTTTCTCCCGCCATGCTTCTCTTAAAGCATGCAGGTCAAACACTTGATATGCAACCGCGAAGTAGGCAAATCCAGCAAATATGGGAAGCAGAAGAGAGCAGAAGAATGAAAGGGAGTACCTCTCCAATAAAGATTTCGTTGGGGAGGGGACTGCAGATGTCGAAGGTGACGAGGAAAGTGACACCAGAGCGAATGGCATGGTGAATGAGGAAGATCATGTCGAGCTCGGGCTTGGGCGAGCTGTAAAAGGAAGACATTCCCATGCAGCCGAGGCCTTAAGAAGAGACTTTGAGACCTAGCTTGTGATCCTAGCTTAATGCGCCGATTGCCGTTTCTCCGGCCATGGGTGTCGCCACCGCCGCCGCTGCTCCGGTTTGTAATTTGGCTGTAGTAACATGAGGCTATTAGAGGCTGGGAAGCTATGGTAATTCAGATTGAGCATGGAGTCGTTTAAGTAGGCGAGGAAGGAATGGACCCATGCGTCTAGTAACGGAAGTACTTGCGTCATCCATATATTACATCAAGGATAAAAAATTCACCCATCTCGCCTATATATATATAATAATAATTATTATTATTAGTATATATAATTTTATACAACTTAAAGATAATTTTAAAAACATAGAATAATATAATATTAGTTATTTAAAGTGCATTACTTAGAGTTGTTAGGCCCATGATTCTGTCCATCAAGCATCATTATAAGATGATAAAAATTATAAAAATTATTTATTTTCTATTTAGCTTTGTTGCGTCCTAGAGTATTCTCGGTGGTAGAGAAATATAAAGTATAATGTCTTAGTGTTATACAAGGATCGAGCACACAAACAGATGAGGGTGTGTCATTCATTAGAGACACTAAGATTTTTACCTGGAAAACCCCTGAAAAAATGGGAAAAAATCACAGGGCCTAGCCTAGTATGAATGAATCCACTAGTATTTGCAGATGATAACAAATGAGGCCTTTCTTTGGGGAGGACCTTAGCTTTATGTACATATTATAGAGTACATTACATGGTAGGAATACAAAGAGTCAATGTTGATGTGTTTGTTTGGTCAGAAGGACTGTAGTCGGTGGGCGACGTAAATCGGAAGAACCGTAGTAGGTGGGCTACAGAGGTTAGAAGTATTGTTGTCGGAAGACAGAGGTCGGAAGGACAACATTAGGTAGAAATCTAGTGATGGACATGAGTCTAGTGTTGGATAGAAGTTCAATGAATGTACCGACGACGAACAAAAGTCTAGAGACTAGTAGAAGTATGACGGAATTTCGGTATCGATCAGAAGTCTAGCATATGGTAGGAATTCGACAACAGGCGGAAGTCCGACATCGAGTAGAAGTCTAATGTCAGTTGATTGCTGGGCAAAAAATTGGCATCAATCGGTTGTTGGACAAAGCTCCGACGTCACTTGGAGTTCGGGCAGAATTCCGGCGTCACTTAGAGTTCGGGTGGAACTCTAACTTCATTTGAAGGTCAGACAGAACTCCGACGCCACTTGGAGTTCGAGAGGAACTCCGGTGTTACTTCGAGGTTGGACATAAATCTAGAGTTACTTGAATGCCAGGCAGAACTCTGACGTCACTTGAAAGTCAAGCGAAACTCCGACGTCACTTGAAAGTCAGGCGGAACTCCGGCGTCACTTGAACGTCAGGCAGAACTCTGGTGGTGGTCGAGGAGGAGCTTTTCCCCTCCTTTTCTCTTCTTCCTCTTCTCTTCTCTTATTCCTTGGGCCCCCTCTTAAGAGAAATGAGGGGCTATTATAGTTTTTTAAGGATGACATGACCCGTAAATAGGAGGAAAATCAAGGGAAATTAGGGAGTGGTTTGGATGGACGGCCGATATTGAATCCCGTGATAGTGGATCGTTTGTCAGACATTTGAAGGTATTAATGATATCAGAATTCATCGATATTGGGCTCATTGGGATTCATCTCGTCGAGCCGCTCGATTCAACTATAAGATGAACTATTATAATAGTTAATTTTTATTTTTATTAGGACAAGTAAATTAGAAGAGGTTGATGAATTTATTTAGTTTAATCATTTATATTGGTTGATAGATAACATTTTGATTAGCCTTATAATATTTAGATTCTCTTTAAATTAACCATGTCAACGTATCAAAATATTTATTGAATCTTTGTAGGCATGATGGGCATAATGGGATTTACTCAAAAACAAACTAACATGAAATGACGTGAAAGTATCAGCATATGATTTCTTTTATATTGGGCCACATATAATTTACAGTTAGTAAGATTAGGCAAAAATTGGCCCTAAACCAATTGAATTAAGGCCAATTTAGGTTAGAATTAATTTGAGTTTATCTCTCTATTGTGTGCTGACAAAATCATATATGATAGAGAAGTAGGTGGCGACTATGATGTTAGTCACAACCATCATCATAGATCTCAAATAGATGAAAAAGCATATTTATTTCGTAGTAAATATAATAGCTGAAAAAATGAAGTATGGAAGAACTAAACCTTTGTGAATCACAATTGTAATAGCAATTCAAGAGAATTTCAAACTATCATCCATCATCTTTATAATTCTGAGTCAATCGCACCAAGACAAATTGATTAGTCAGTGTTTGCCAAGAAAAGTGGAAAGATTAAAGAGAGAAAAGGGATAGAAATCCCCCAAAAAAAGTGAAAGAATATTTGAAAAAATTTATATGTCATGATAATTCAATAACTGCATAAGTCAACAGTAAACCCTTTCCATTGATTAATCATACGTAAATGATGTTAAGATATAATAAGGAAAAAAAGACTTAAGTAGAATATTTTACCGATGGATCTTATTAAGTTCAAAATTGGGTCCTTATATTTTTTTGATAACCAATTGAATACATGATTTCTAGAATTAGGACTCTCCACTACAAGATTTAGGATTTTAAGGAAGAGCAAATGATTTGAACACATAAATAAATATACTTGTTTGGATTGTAAGATGCATGTACGAATCTTGAATAACCTCAAAAGGAATAAAATAAACATGCACTAGCTGCAATGATCCTATTGTTGAAATTTAATTTGCCTCTTATATTGAGCTCATGATATCAATTTGTATAACATGGCATTTCAAATCACAAATTAGGTATATTAATAGAAAATATCATTGCCAACTAATATTTTCAACCAATAGGTCTTCATAAGTCCTGATAAGTCAACCGAGTAAGTCAAGAGGTAGATAATCCAACCATGTTTTTTCTTGAACAAGGATGTGATATGTACCACTTATTGTTGATAATTATAATATTTCAATACATTCTGAAAGAAGACCACAATGTCATCCATATATGCATTCCAGTTCAACTCATTTGAAGCATTCTAGACATAAACACTAAAGCATTCTAATGTTTTGAAAGTTTCTTAGATCCTCAATAATTTTTTATAGAAGCCTTTGGCGTAAAGCTCATGTTGTTTCTCCGCTACATCAAAGTCATGTCTCTTGTACCTCAAAGAAGACTATCGAGGAAACCTTAGATCCCTTATTGACTTCCTTGTATCCCTACTATGGTCTCCCAATCATAATTTTTCGATCACCATCACACGAATATGGTCTTTTAATCACTATTGCCTGACTAGGGCCTTTTAATAATGATTGTTCAACTATATTCATCAAACTAACGTCGTGTACTATGATTATCTAGTAATCATTACCCAACTATGACCCTTTGATCATCATTGTCTGATTATGGCAGCATTGACCTTGTACCCCAACTACAACTTACAACGATCGTTTGACCACTGTTACCAAACTACAATTCTTTGACCAAATTTGCCTCTATATAATCTATTGATTATCACTCCTAAACTATGGTATCTAGATCATCATCGCTTGATTAACATTCTTTAACCATCATCACTTAACTATGGTTTTTTGATCATGATTGCATAACTATCATCCTTCAATCACCATCAACTAATAAATGTCCTCCTACTATCTTTGTTTGATTATGGTTCTCCAATCACCATTACCTGATTATGGTTCTTAACTCTGTCCTATGACAACATTCCTCTTATCATCATCTAACTATGGTTTTCCAAACATCATTGCTAACTATGGTGCTTTATCCACCATAGTCTCCTAACTCTATCACTTGATTATGGTCCTCTAATCATCATCATTTGATTACAACCCTCTGCCACTATCGCCAGACTACAATGATATAACTACCATCACTAGACGATGGTCCTCTGATCATATTTATCTGACTAAGATCTTTTGACCACCATCATCCAACTACAATCATCCAACCATCTTCGCAGTACTACATTCTTCTAATCACTATTGCATGACTACGATTCTGCGATAATCATCCTCTGACTAAAGTCAGCCTTCAACCATCTTCCTCCACCAACATCCAACTATGGTTCTTCATCGATTCCAACTTTGACCTAATTGTTTATGAAAATAATAAAAATTTTATTGGTCATTTTTCGCTCTAGTCTTCTCTCCTCAATGGAGAACATAAAAAAATACAACAAATGTTATCTTTAAGATAACTTCTGTTATATCAAATGATTCTTCTAACTTTCAACATAAAAGAAACCTTTATAATTTATGTCTACTATATTGTAGCAACATATTCCCACTTTATAATGAAAGACAACATTTATAACTGATGACAAACATTTAATCAATTATTTCAATTGAGGTCAACCCTATGATTTTTATGTTTTCTTCAAGTTTTTCACTTAAAAAATGTAGCATCTTTTGTGATTCTCTTTGAAATACATGTTTTTTTGATTAATATAATATCAAGATTAAGACATTAAACCTACCATCATGAATTTTTTTGCACCTCATTCATCTTTAGATTCCAATTAAACAATTTTGATAAATTTTGAATTTAAATGAGTTGCCAAAATCAACTAGTTCAACATAGTTAGACTAATAGAGATTCCTTGCAAAAATAAAAGGTGGCCAAACTACTTCAACTATAAATTTGAGAAATTAATTTCTTGAATACATAATAGAAGCATATACATTGTCTACCTGGAATATCTTAAATAATTTGGGAATATCTTAATTAATTTTAACTTGGCAAAAACTAAAATGCACTTAATATACTAGGCAAAATCATGGACTAATTAACCTCAACTCTTAATCATCCTCAATTTCTTTCTTCTATGATCCCAACTAATAAAACAAAAGCTTTAGCCCATTGCAGATGCAATACTATCGAATTAGATTTATCATAAGTAATATAACTCTTTATTCATATATATATATATATATAATCATCACTATATGAGATAGATTCCATAGCTTCCACATTTTAATTGTAGTCCTTAACTTCAAATGCCTTAATTTCTTCATCTTAAGGCTCAAATGTTCTCATTTTCTTCTTCATCATCATTAATTTCATGATATTTTGATTATTAAGATCAATATTTTTGAGAGGTTAGTTCCCATCATGACCCAATTATAAAATGATAGCTACAAGTTATTTTTAATTTCCAAAAACCTTGCATCACTACAGGTAAATCACCTATTACTGAAAAATATGTCATAAAATCAGTCAAATATTTCACCATGATCTGTTCGAAATACGCCGAAAACCCGCTGGAAAATAGTCTGCCAGAAAAATCTGCCGGTAATGGGCAATTTCACTGCAATGCATGAGAATTTTTGCCCTATCAATATTTCAAACATATGTATTTAAACATCTAATTGTAGCATCTTACATAAGATTCATTGTAATATAAACTTCAAAGAGTTCTTACAACATAAATACAATGTAATAATGTATGAATTTTAGTGATTGATATAATGAAAAATATATCATAAGTTCTTTATATTGAACATATTTCATGTCCTACAAATTAATCTAAAAATAATAAGTAAAAATTTACAGTAAGTAATATAATTCAATAGGACTTATAAATTATTATATTGAAATAATTATAAAAATCAAATATAAAATATATGTTGATCATTATTGCATACATTAATATATGCATATTTGCAAATACTTGTACCAAATAATAGCTTATACATATACTTATATGTGTTCATATTTCTTATTTGTACATATATAGTCAATATTGTAGGCAAACTAATCATAATTTCAAATTTGAAGTGCAACACCCAACTTAATCAAAATAAAGAGCAAGTCACTAGAACCTCATATTAGGCATAAATGAAGTCAAAGTATCTCAAACATTTATTTATATAACACGTTTGGCTAGGAAGGCGTTCATAGAAGTTGTTGCTCAAACATACTCATAAGGATATATACCTGTGCACAAGTAAAAGTAATATTATTAGTTACATAGAAATATTAAATGAGGGTCATTGTGTGCTAGAACATTCATTACAACAAAGTTTGAGAGTTTTTTTGTCTAAACCATTGTATAATGAACCAACACATATACAAATAAAACAGGAGTATAATAATTGTAAGAGACACCAAATTTTTTATATGAAAAACTAGATGGAAGAAAAACTGTGGGATATGTTCTAGCTGAAAAGATTCATTAGTACTTGTTGTCATTTGCAAATGATAATCTTCCTTAGGGCAAGGTATTGATTCAATGCAGTAAATAAATAATGTATAAAAAAAATTGTGTGTTTGAAGTTGAAAGAGCTCTATGGCACGTGAACTATCTTTAAAATATTGTTCGCTTATATATTTGGTTGTACTCACTTGACAAGGGGAAACTATATACCAAGAGATTTAACATAAATCCCAATGCTGACGCCAAGATTTCGAATTAGTGTTGAGTACTTGCATCAATCTTGTAAATGATGGCATGCTTTAACATCATTAGTATTGTTTGATGTAGCAAAACGACAAAGACTATGGGTTAGAGGATTATGGTTGGTTGACCGTGGTTAAAGAGTTGTGATCAAGCAACAAAGATTGAATAGTCATAGTCAGTTGATGATTGTCAGGGGAAAGCATTTGAATGATCGTTCTAAGGAGGCCATAGTTAGATGACAAAGTTTAGAAGATAGTAGCTGGGCGACAGTGGTTAGAGAATTATAGTTGAGCAACATTAGTCGTAGGTGTTGACCTTGAATTTGTCAGAAACTTAGGTCAAAGGGATGATCTGGTCAAATTGACCAAGCCAGGCCCAAGACCACCTTCTTTGGGTTCCATGGGTCAGACCTAGCCTCTTGAGCTCAAACCTATGCCTTGGATCAACCTAGTTGACCAGGTCAACCCGGGTTAACCCAAAATGACCCAAACTACATCTGTTTGATCTCAAATAAATTTCATAGCTTCTCGAGCTCAAATCTCACCTACCTTGGGTTCCATGGATCAGACCAAGTCTCTTAAGCTTAGATATATGTCTTGGGTCAACCTGGTTGACCCAATTCACTTTAAAAGAGCCTAATTCAAATTCAATTCACTTCCATGGCTCATAGGCTTAACCCCTCCCTTGCTTGGGTCAAGTTGACCATGTTGACTAGGTCAACTCATGCCTAGATGAAACCTAGACTTGCATGGTCAAACTTGACCTATTGTGGTCAAATTCAACCTAATTAATGCATAAAAAAACATTTCTAATTGATACTTGTACTCAAATCCCGACCTAATCAGACTAATTCCCTCCTAATCCCCTCTTGATTGAATCCAATCTGTCGATCATAGAGTTAGAGCTATAAATAGGAGGAATTAGAGTTCATTTTAGAATTTTTTTTGCAATCTCTCTCTCTCTCTCTCTCTCTCTCTCTCTAAGCTCTCCCAAGCCACAAAACATTGTGTGAGAGCTCTGCCCATCTCATTCTACCTTTTCCAAGCTAGATCCACTGGTCAACCCTCGCTGGCAGTGAGATCTCTAGCGAACCGAGAAGAAGAACCTTCCAAGGTGTTTTCTTCTCAATCTAGGCGTTGGGAGTCCTTGGAGTCTTCTACAATAGTATTCGTGGATAGTCCACCATATTAGAACAATAAAGATCTCTTGAATCCACCGGTTGGAATAAGGTAAATTCAAAACCCTAGCCAGAATACAGATCTATTTAACTTTTTAAAGGATGAATATTATATTATGCTTATGATCCCCCATTAATTCTGTTCATGATCACGATTCAATTTTAAAATTTTGTATGATTTGATCAAGTAATTTGCGAGGATGAGCCGATTTAAGTTTTAAGGCTTCCAGTTATGACTTTGTTCGCGAGGATTTGATCTGGGTCGTTGATCTCGTGATCAACGGTTCAAATCGAGAAGTAGCGCGATATCTCGCAGTCTGCTCGAGTGTTTAGATCAATGTCTGCCAAAATTATGACCGTCCGCTCGAACTGTGGACGATCCAGCGGCTGCGGTGGGATGCTGACGTGGATAAGTGAAATTGAGTGGGTACCGCGCACCGCCGTAATCAACGGGCTATGATTGGCGGCGGTGCTAATTATTGGCAATATTTGGGCGACGCCACCGCATTTTGAACGGAAGAGTGCGGTGCTGCCATGTGGCACTCCCGCCGCTTTTTAATTTAAACTGATTTAAATTTTTTTTTTATGTTTTCTTTAAAATAATTGATATAAATTATTTTAAAATAAAGAAAATACGTAGTTTATATCATTGTTTTCACAAAAATTATTTTGTTTAATTTAAAAACAATATTATTTTAAAATTCTAATTATATTTATTGTTTTATTATTATTATATTAATGTTATTATTATTATTATTATTATTATTATTATTATTATTCTTATTCTTATTATTATTTAAGTTATTCTTGTTATATTTTTCTTTTATTATTATTATTTAAACTATTTTAATTACTAATATTATTTTTTTTAAATTTATCATATTATTATTATTTTATTATTATTTATTATTATTTATATTTTATTTTATTATTATCAATTTATCATTATTGTTTTCTTTTCAATTATTCTAAAAATTATTTTATTATTATCTGATTATTATTATTATTTTAAATCATAATTTGATTTATAAAATATGTTTATTTGTTTTAAAATCAAAAAACCATTTTAAATTATAATTCTTTCCTTCCTTTTTAATTATATTTAATATTATTATTTTGGAAATTTTATAATTATTTAAATAATTAAATATTTAAAGTATTTCATTAATAATTATCTAAACTTAATACCAAAATATTTCCTAAATAATTAGAAAATTATTTTTTTGAAATTATTTTCAAAAACCTTTAAAATTTAATTTAGGATAATTTAATAATTATTTTTGAATATTAGTTATTTTAAATTATTTAAAAAATCTTTTTACTTATATTAATCTTTGCGAGGAGCGCGGAGGCTTGCGATTATCTCATTCACTCGGAATGGGGCGGCGTATACCCTCTACACTCTGCAGTTGGCGCTGTCCTTTCGGAGTTCCACAGTAGGATGTAGTTAGGAATAATGTTTAAATGAATGTAGTCAAGTGGTAATAGTCAGAGGATTATATTTGAGTGATGGTAATATATATAACTTTTTGATTGATAATCAAAATTTACAACAAATAAATCAAAGTGATCTGCCTATAAAATTGTTCTAACAAATAAGACAAGTCACGATATATAATTATGTACACAATATATGTACACTTAAAAAAAAAAGAGTCACGATATATAATTAGTCCAAGCTAAAGTGCTCTTGTTATTTATATACATCCACATAGCGAGAACTGTCATATACATATATATATATATATATATATATATATATATATATATATATATATATATATATATATATATATATATATATATATATATATTAATAATAAATATAAAATATATAATATTTGATTTGAATTTAGAATTATTAGTTTGTTGTCATATAAATTTAAAAACATTTATATTTAATAAAAAAATTTCATGCTAATATATAGAAGGGTATCAAGGTAATTTATTATAATACAGCAGCAGCTCAACAGTTATACCACCCAAAGAAAATTTATTGATTTTTGTACAACAACTTTATAAAGTAGCTTTCTGGACAACAATTTCACAACCTGATTTACCGACAACTGCAGCAGTTCCAAACGAAGCCTTAAATTGATGCTGCTTTTCAGAAATTTAAATTGATGCCACATAAGATTATGGCTCACAGATCTTAAATGGCGGAAGGCACATGGGCAGAGAACTCTTCCCCGTCATTGGTCTTCTCTCCAGGATTTTTGCCGATCCTAGAAGACGTATAACAGCTTTTCTTTAGAAATAGAGAAACAGAAGCCAAGACTATCTTCTTCTATTCTTAAGATCTTTCCTTCTCCCATCATCCCTTGCGTGCTCTTTCTCTGAATAGAGAAGCAAAGGGACCACTTTCGATTCAGAGAACGAACTCAAAAGGGAGATGAGCAGTGCTTCGGCGCAATTCATAATATAATATATTCATATTTGAAAAGTAGCACTAAAGATTCAAACTAGCTACCTCTCAAGTATATATGATCTAATATATTCATATCTTCAAAGAAACACTAAAGATTCAAAGTTAACTACCACTCAAGTAAAAGAACTTGCACATAACTAAAACTCTAAATATTGGCTCCATTTATTTTGAGAAATTTGTGTTAGTATAGCTTCGCTTTCTTTTTAACTGATGAAAAATATTATTTTCTTAAATAAATCAGATTAAAAATCAAACAAAAAAATTCTATAAATTTACCAAAGTTTATTTAGATCTATTTAGATATTTGTTTGGCTTAAAGATGAAACTCTAGTTATTAATAAAAATTCAGTAAAATTATTTGATTTGCTACATCTAGAAAATTCATTAGGGCTCCAAAGAAATTCATATATATATATATATATATTTAAATTCACTATACACAAACCTTAGTTATTTTTCCTAAATGTCACTAAGGTTCAAATGGGTTTGAAACCTTGTGTGACTAACCCTTGCACATGTACAATCATTTCAAAGCAAATTAGTGTCCTAATGCTCTTTTGATTGAAAGGAGTGAATTATTAAAGTTAGCCTTGAAAAGTCAAGTACATAAAGGATATACATCAAATTTAGCTAAGAAGTTCAAAGAATGTAGGGGACATCCTAAAAAAATTCTTCTCCTAATTTGAACTTAATTTCATGCCTATTTAACAAGCAATATACAAAAATTCATGAACAATTAACGACCATTTGTTCTCAAACTCTGCATGATCATATCCTAAATTTATTTTTAAATTAAAGAGCCTATCATATTGATTTCATAAATCCCTAACATGACATGATTGGGATAGACTTGAATTAACTATGAACTTTTGAAAATCTAGGTCATACCATGACCTAGGGTTTTTGTAAATTCAAGTATTAGTAATATTGATCTGAAATAACCCTAGAAACATTACTGGATGTAATAAACATCCCTCATACTATCTTAGGAAAATTTAAGCTTAATTAGAAGAACATACGAGTATTTAATAAAATTAGATAAACACTCAATGTGAAATTGCGCCCTGTACATTCAACCTTTGGACTCCATTTTATTTTTAAAATATAGGAATCTTAATTCCGAAGAGAATGAATATTTATATTCTCTATTTGATGGAGAAAAGAATTATTTATGTATTTTTAAAGTTTTTGATATTTAATAAATTTTTTAAGAGGAATTATCCTTATGGTGGTGACAACTTTTCACACGGCAGGGCACCATTAGCTAACTAAAATATAATGAAGGTGGTCACTGAGTAGCCACTTATCTAGTGCGATAATGTTTATAGTCATTTGATCTAGTGTGAAATAAAATGGATGGCTAGGATCAAATCTAGTAGTTTATCAGATATTATTTAATAGCTAAATTCCGAGTGATTAGAGCGGGTCTGATAAACTCAGGAAATGGCAAAAGCACAATCATTCAAATCTGATTAATCAAATAGAAGGTTGTGATTCTATCTTCTTCCTGAAATAATAGAAAAACCTAAACTCATTTTTAATCTTGATCTTTATATACATAGATTAAAAGAAAGTAAGATTTCAAAGAAAGCTTTAAAATGGTTGAGGAAACAGTGGGGGACATTTCTCATAGCTATTCATGCATTGTCTATCATGTTAATTATGGACTTAGATAAACACCTAGGGTTTCAATTTTACCTGAATAGAGATTGTCTCAGAAGGTGTTAGATGGCTAGTCTTAAAACTCCTCTATAACTTTGTAGAAGACACTAAGCTCGGATAGATGCCTAATGAAGAGTTGGATAACTTGGGACTGAAGGAGCTTTAGTTCTTCGTCAACCTTGCCATGGGTGAGCTTCAAATAATTGAGAAATGATCGAAGAGTATAAAGGAGTCTATGGGAATGCAAAATGAATCAAGAGAGCAGGGGGAGGAGGTATGCAGGGTGAACGTAGTTTGAATGAAAACTTTCATGAGGTTTACCCTATTCTAACTACTAGAGGTGTTGTGGATGGTTGGGATGCATCAGAGACATGGTCTGTATAATTAACAGCCAGCCCAGACTATTAAGAAGTAGGAGAACGAACTGGGCATCAAAATCCTAGGTAATTTTCACATGGGTGGCCACTAGGGTTATTTAGGGTTAACCATGGTTTAAGCTAGATTAGGATGATGACTATGAAGCTTCTGGAGTTAGTTTAAGCTACTAGATGATTTGGAATGCGAGATAAATGGATTTGACCACTCATGCCTTATTTGATGTATTTGTTGATTTTTTGACCAGTCATCTAGTCAAGCCTTGGGAATTAAGCTACTGGATGAGCTAGAATGGGAGAGAAATGTTAAGAAGAAACTCTCAAAAGAACTCAAAGGTTTGGGTCCTATAAAGTTATCTCTCATAAATAGAAAATTTGATGGCGAATTAAAATGCAGAGCTGGGAATTCTTCCCCTCTTCATCAATAATGACATCTATTATTTTTTGGAATTATAGAGGAGCTAGAAAGAGGAAAGCGTCTCTATATCTCAAAGAGTTTGTTAGGGAGCATGGGTTTTTTTTTTATGTTTGTTACTAAGATAACTTTCATTGATATAATAGAAGTTAATGTATTGATTGGTGTGGATTGAGATTATTTTCAAGTTCCCTCAGAAGGTTTATTTTGAGGAATTTTGATGCTTTGGAAGACCAATGTAGCTTCATTTTCTATTTTGGGTCTCCTTTCCAATTGTTATTGGTGAATTGTAGGTATTAAATAAATGTGAGTGGATGATTTCTTCAATTTATGGGAGCAAAAACATTTACAAGAGAGAAGGGAATTATGGAGTAAGTTGGAAGTTTATTCTTCCAAAAATCTTCCTATGATTGTAGATGGCGATTTTAGTTGTCTTTTATCAAAGGAAGACAAAAGGAGTGGGAAGAGATTTGTTTTTTTCCCAAGGACCTAAGGAGATGTATGCCTTTTTGGCTAATAATGACCTACATGAAGTTGGGTATATTGGTCCAAAATTTACATGGAGTAATAATAAGGTTGGTGAGGCTTGAATAATGGAGAGGCTAGATAGATGTTTTTTTTTTTAATTCGGCAGCATTCAATTTGTCTCATCGAATGGTGGTTAGGCATTTATCTAGTGTTGCTTCTGACCATTGTCCGGTTGTATTAAATCTTTTGGAGCTAATTCTGGTGGCTAAAAAAATTATTAAATTTGAAAATTTCTGGTCTTCTTTTCCGACATCTTATAGTGTGGTAAGGAAAGATTGGAGTAAAAAGGTGGCTGGTAATCCTTCTGATATTCTAAATATAAAGTGTAGTAGAGCATTAAAAGCATTATTCTTCTGAAGTAAAGCAATGCTAAAGAGTTTTTATCTCAATTAAAGGATTGTCTTTTGAAAGAGATATGAGAGTTGCAAATGAAAGAAGCTGATGTAGGTGTTCTCTCGAAAGAGGAAAGCTGGAATCTCAAGGTGAAAGTGTCCGAGTTAAATTCTACCTTGGCTCGTTTAAATACCTGGTGGAGGCAATGTGCAAGGTCCAAATGGATGAATGAAGGTGACATGAATACTAAGTTTTTTTGATCATTTGCTTGTGCATGGAGGAATTCTAATTAGATCTACAAGGTCAAAGGGGATAATGGAGCTTTGGTTAATGATTAAATTATGATTGAAGAATTATTTATCCTATTCTTTAAGAAGAAATGGAAGAAAATGGATTATATTATGGAAGTTTGGCCATCTACTTTAAGTTATGTTGATGAAGATGATAGAAGTTTGATGAATAGGAATGTTTTTTTTTTTTGGAGGAAGTTGAAGAGATTGTGAATTAAGCCGATGCTAAAATTGCTCCTGGTAATGATGGTATTTCCTATTCATTTGTGAAAGCTTATTGGAGTATTATTAAGGAAGAGTTCTGGGATGCTATTAAAAAGTTTTTTTTATTATGGTAAAATGAATGTGAAGTGGAAAGATACATTAGTGGTGCTTATATCGAAGATGAACAATCCTATGTTTCCAACCAATTATAGGTCAACCAGCCTTTGTAAAACTGTCTACAAGGTGGTTGCCAAGGTCCTTTTCAATAGATTAATTTCCATTCTGCCAAAGCTGATTTTGGTTGAGCAAGTTGCTTTCATTAAGGGAAGATTTTTGTTTGATCATGTGCTTATAGCTCAAGAAGTTTTCTACAAGTCCAGGTTTTCTAAATCTTCTAAAGGTTTAGTTTCTTTCAAAATTGATATGGAGAAAGTGTATGATTGCATGTGTTAGGACTCCTTGAGGAAAATTTTGGAGTATTTCAATTTCCCTATGAAGTTTTTCAATCTTATTTTGCAATGTGTGGAAAATCATAGGTTCTCTTTGATGATTAATGGTACTTCTTCTAATTGGATAAATGCAAGAAGTGGCTTCCATCGAGGTTGTCCTCTCTCGCCTTTCTTGTTTATTCTTTTCTCTCAACTTTTATCAAATCCTCTTATTCAAAAAGATGAATTTATTGGAGTTTGTATTTATCCAAATGGCACAAGGATTTCACACTTGTTATATGCATATGATATAATTATATTTTTTGAAGCTAGTTAGAAGGCTGTGAAGGAGGTCAAGTGTGTTTTGACGGATTTCTATGGTTGGATGGATCAAAGAATTAACTTGGTAAGTTTGCTATTATTTTTGGTAAGTCTGTTAAGAAGAAGAGAAGGAAAGCCATTACTCGTATTATGGAGATGAATCAAGTTAGAGAATTCAGATATCTTGGAGTAAAAATTGCTTTGAGGAGACTAGTACGTGCTGATTTCCAATTCATTTTTTGACAAAACTATGAGAATGCTAAATATTTGGGGGAGCAAGTTCATTTCATTGGTAGGGAATTTTATTCTTGTGAAATTAGTTATGATATCTTATCCTACTTTTCATTGTACGCATTCATTTATCCCTAAAGGAGTTTAGGATGAGATTGATAAGATGTATAGAAATTTTATTTAGAATAAGCAAGGTGAAGGCTTGGCCTTAATTATGTTAGTTGGAATGTGTTGTGCAATCCTATTAAGTGGGTAGGTCGTGGTATCCATTCTTATGCTAGTAAGGTTGGACCTTTGAGAGCTAAATTGGCTTGGAAAAAATTTCAAGAAAAGGATTCACTATTACATAAAACTCTGGAACTGAGATATGGTTCTCGGTTGAATAAGGTTGGAACATATAAGGGAGGCTTGGCTACTTGGAAAATTATCTCTGTAGGTGGAAGATTTTTTAATTTTATTGTTAGGTGGGAAATTTCAATTGGCGGCTCTATAGATGTCTATAAGGATGTTTCGATTTAGGATAAATGAGTTAATAAATGGACAACATTTGTGGCATCTAGGAATTTAAAGGGATTATCCATTCATTAGCTCATTAAAGATGGTTTTTGGGATTTTTAGGATCCATGTTAGATCTTCGGCTTAGAGCTTGTGGAGTGAATATGTCAAATTAAAATTATCCTAGATTTAGTTGAGGATGGAATGGAACTGGTATTTCAATAGTCTGAAAAATCAATTACTACAATGGTTTCTAAAGTTTTAATGCAAGTTCAGCCTTATGTTCCTTACTGGAACAGGATAAAAAAGGATAAACTTATGCCTCGAGTTGAGGTGTTTTGGTGGCATGTGTTTAATAATGTTATTCCAACATTTCATTTCCTTTCGTATAGAAGATTGCATAATGATTTTTCTTGTCCTGTAGGTTGAAATGATATTCAAGATATAGATCATGTGACTACAAAGTGCATGAAGCTGCTAGACGTTTTTAAACACTTAAATGGTTGGGGCTTTCGTATTCTGTATTTCGACTCATTTGAAGAATGCTGTTAGTGGTTGATTTGGCTTAGTTCAAGTAATGTGTTCTTACTTAATTTGTATTGCAATGTTGTTTATTTTTTTTTAAGTGTAGGAATAAATATATTCATGAAGGTATTAAAGATAGCTCTTGTCTGATTGCTGCTCAATCGATAAGCTTTGCTTCATATTCTTCCTTGGGATATGACTGCAATTCGGGCAACTAGCTGTTAATTAGTCGAACAAGCTATTGAATAATTGGCACCCTCCTCTACCCAATTGGATCAAAGTAAATGTTGATGCTTCTCTACTTCATACGTATAAATTCAATATTGGTGGTTTATTTTGCGATAGCAAAGACATATTTCTACTAGCATTAGGATGAATTGTGTTTATTGGGATATTAGTCGATTAGAACTTTTAGCTATTAAAGCTTTAAGGAGTGTTATTAAGTATTGCATGTTCCTTTATAAGGGAATTATCATTGCAGGTGATAATTATAATATAATTAAATCCCTTATAAATTTAGCTAAGAAGGGTGGCCAGTGGATGAAGGACTTTTCTTTCTTAAAAGACTTCAATCATATTATTTTCAATTGTGTTGATAGGAGGTGTAATAAGTTAGCAAATTTATGTGCTAACTATGCTTTATTTGGTGATTTTCTTTGTAATGATTTTAGTTGTAATAAGGTTTCTCCTTTTACTAGTTTGTTAAAGGAGGAACTTGAAACTATTACTTCGTAGGTTGTAATGGTTTTTTTATTTATTTAATGCAATTAGTTTGTTTTGTCAAAAAAATTTAGTCAAGCCTTACTGATGTGGAATTTATGAAGTGTGTGGGTACTATTGAGATCAATATCAAAGGGTTTAAAGGAGTGGAATTGATGTTTGAGCAAATGAATGAAGGTATGGTGGAGTTTGACCAAGTCAAACTAGCCATGGTTTAACTCATGATGAGTTTGGAGGTGTTTAAACCATGCAAGGAAGAAGTCTTGTAGGTTTAGATGTCTTGAATAAAGATTCTATGGTGGTTTGACCTAGTTAGGTCTGCTTTTACCAAACCCAAGCTCAATTGACCAAGTGAACTATTGACTGAGCTAGGCTAACTAGTCTGGTCCAATTCACTAGGAGTGATGATCAAAGAAGTTCGATGAGGATAGAAGTTCATTTGGAGCTTTGTTGATGTTGATTAGTGTTGATGATAATTTGAGCTAGCTTGATTGGGTCATTTGGGTAGTTAATGACTAAAGGATCCAATGATGGTGGTCTATTATATGAAGCACCAAGAAAATTGGTTTGGGTAAAAACTAAGGTTAAAAATTTAATGTGTTGTGTAAGGTAGTGCACTAGGCTACCAAATTGCCGTGTAGGACTGCAATTATGCAGGTAATTATAGTTCAGCGATTATTGACTATAGAAGTGATGATTGGTCAATGTGATTGGATATCCAAAGCTTAGTACAATTTAATTGAGTGTATTTTGATTGATTGCGTAAAGATGATTGAATGCATGTAGGTTGAATGATTGTAAGTTTATTAATTATGAATCAAAGAGCTGATTATAGTTCAGTGATTGTATATCATGATTATTGGTAGATCAAGGTGATCAGGTAGGTGTCGATCAAGCGACCTCAGCTAAAAGAGATGTAAACATGGACCTCCCAAATGAAGTCATTACTTAAGAGCTTCTCTACCACGTCTTGTGTGGGCTTGATAAGTTGTACGACAATCTTTTGATCTTCTACATGATAGGGTGAGCATCCCTCCTTAGATTAAGTTGATGGTAGGAGACTTATTCACTAAAATTTGGCATCTCGATAGTTGACTATGCAAAGATGTTAAGGTCTTTGTAAAGAGTTTAGATGAGCTTTCATTTATATTCCTTATTTAAAGTATTAATCCTGAGAGTCCTACCTTGCTCACCTTCCATGATGAGTACTTCTTTAATTTCTTTTGCCTTCTCTAAGTTTGATCCTCACTCCATATGATCACGACAAAAAGCCCAAACCTTACCACAATTTTACATTATTTTGCATTTTACCTATTTTCTCCCTCCTAAATTAATAAAATACAATATCTCTCATTTTAAGAAATTTTGATGGTCTAACTACTGATATGTCATAAATATTATCACACAAAACATTTTGATTAGTTAATATTAAAAATTTATCACTTTTTTTTTTGTATATGTCATTTTTTAATCGAAAATAGTAGTATAATATTGAATAATACCCATTCATATATTACTTTTGTATATCAATACATGATATACATATATTTACTAGTCATTTTAACAAACATGTATTTTTCGCTTAGTATATGTATATTAATATGTATAATAATAGTTGCATTGGGTGCATATGATATTTATTATTATATGGAACGTGTGTAAAATCAAGAAAGAGTGACTAAAATTGATTAACTGATTTAGATTGGCTAGAGATATGTTATCATGTACAAGAGGGTGAGCTTACAGACTTTCTTTAAATAAGTTTTGTAGTGTAAACTAAGTGATATAAAAATGGAGGAACAAGAAGTTTTACTAATATGATATGATACATTGGTGGATAGGATGTGTTGACTTCTTACAAGAAAGTCACCTAGCTTGTGCTATTAGCTTGATTCTTGGAAACATGGATTATGTGGCTGAGATTGATTCCAGTAGGATTGGCCTAGAGGACTTGATATATAAAAAATACCATAGAAAATCGAATTCCCTACCTTGCTTGTATATGCATATGGCATGATAAATTGCATAAATGATGTGATACAATATGTTATACACATAATATGAGATGTGATTGATATACTTATATGAAAATATTGATAAGGTTGTTGTAAGGGCATAAGCTACATGATATACATTATTTGGATACTTTATATTTATACATGATACAATAAATGATGCAAATTTCTTAGTATTATAAGATATGAATATAATAGATATAGAACACTTTCTTAATATAACAATTATACTGTTATACATGACGTGATATATAAATTGAGATAAAAAATATGATTTATAGAACTAACAAAATCTATTGATTCTTTAAATGGCCATTATTCATTGATTATGAATTGCATTGGTTATACTAATTTATATGACTCATTAAAATGATATTTTTATTATTCAAATCGACTATTACATGCTCTTGAAGTTGCATGTTTATATATTTAACTAATATGAATTGAATGTAGACAAACATCATATTTTTTTACTAATGTGCATTGATTTTAGTTGTAGGTTTTGATAACCTACAGAGCTATTAGTTCACCCTATGATTAATACATGTCTTTTAGGAAGGGGTCAAGATCCAGTGAAGTGAGACAGATCAGAATTTTGGTTTTATTTTATTTTGTATAGTTTGGTTTATTCTTTTGTAAGTCATGAGTATAGATAGATAGACTAATATATTGATTTGATCTCCTAACTATTATAAATATAATTTTGATGAATTGAAATAAAAATAATTTAATATATATATACTTTGTAGTTGCTTCAAATATTTTTTTATTAAATAGCCGAGATTAGAGGCTATGATATATTAAATTAAAGGTGAAATAGACAATTCTGCTAAAATTACAGAAGTTCCTTTACCCTCAATACTGGTGGCCTTACTATTGTAACAACTCAAAACTATTAATGTATTATTCGTTTGGCCTAATAGACTCCTAATTTTATCTTATTGGTGTAACGTTTTGGAGGTAATCCATCATAGGATTTCTTCTGGATGAGAACACTTAACCATGGAGCTTTTTAATGAATCTCAAACTATTACCTAAAAAATACCTCAATTTTTAAGAGTTTAGCTTCTTCCTATTAAAGAGGTTTCACATTTTATGTCACTTTAATAACTGACATCCTCATCAGTATCCTTATCCTAAAATCATCCATTAGGAATATAAGATTCTAGAGGTGGCCCTTATAGTTTCAAGTTCTGTCTCCTGTCATGTAACACTTTGTCTCATATAAGGTTCAAGAGGTGGACCCATGGTATAACACTTTGTTGTATATGGAACTTAGCTACCATCTTTCGATGGGTGCATTCCTTTGATACCACTATGTATACTAAGGGATCCTATTGAGGTTGCTAATTAAGTTGAATATGCCTTTTTATCACTCGCATCAATCCCACATTCATCGTACCTAAGATAATGTTGAATCAAAATTGGTCTTATGGATAACACTCAATGTTACTAGCATATCAACCTATTGAGTGAAGGATCTGTTAGTGGGAATAGAGAGTGGAGAGAATGGAGAGAAGAAGATTAGGCCGGTAGAATCTCTACTTTATTAATAATAAATACAAGAAATAAAGATCAAGAAGCCAACCAGTGAGAAAACATGTTAGAAAAAAGGTACAAAACTAATCCCCATCATTTTGTATTTATACATTTTTAAATGCTAAAGGAAATACTATACAAAAAATGTATGCTGACTACACAAATACCTATACAAATCTAGAGGTTATTTTAGGACATGTGTTAGAACTTAGTTGGTTGTAGGAGGGTGAAGTCAATGTTCATGTGAATCATCAAGCAAGCTTAAGAGGGGAGAGTATGTATGAGATGAATCTGTGGGGCGAGTCTGAGAGGAGATGTACTCATAATTAGTGAATCATCTTGTCGGGTTAGTGACTATGGTAAGAGGCATAAGGTCACCTTATTATGAAAGGCAAGCAAAAGTGTTTTGGGGGTGAAGGGTCTTTAAACCTAAAATTAATAGTTGAGTGGAGTGTGAGATCATCTAGGGTATGCACATTACTCCAACTAAGTCTAGTGAGTAAAGGTGGGAGGATCAAATTGAAATGAATGGTGATCAAATAAGAAAATTTTTTGGATGAGTTATGATCTGTTGAATCTTATAATGAGAAAATGAACAAGAGGTAGACGATAGAAGAGAACAACAATAACGATGAAATAGAGCAAGGATAAATGTGATTTCTATATTATGTAATACATGTACACTAAGGCGTGCGTGCGTGTGTGTGTGTGTCTATATATATATATATATATATATATATATATATATATATATAAAATGAATAACATGAAAATGAAGTTCCTATAATGCCCTTGGGTAGTTGTACTCCAAGTGCTCCGGTCTACTGCAAGAGAATGCAAATGGCTATAGCAGACATAATGGCTGACATGGAAAAATATGAAATAATTTGCTATAGTGTAGAAATGGCTTAGCTGCTTGCACATTCTCCTTCCCTTAAGTTAAAGGTTAGTTGAAAAGTCAACTTGTATCAAAGATTTCAAAACTGTGGTGTTGGTAGAGATTTGATGAAGATATCAACTACATGATCTTGAGAAGAGACATAATGAATAACTATGGATTTGGAGTTAATGCATTCTTGAATAAAGTAGGGATTAATCTCGATGTGTTTTTTTTTTTTTGAGTATGGAAGACAAGATTTGTTGCAATGGACATGGCAGATGTTATCACAGAAGAGTAGGATAGTGTCCAAATAAGTTGAAAAGTCATGATATAGGAGACGAAGCTAGATTAATTCAGTTATGGTAGCTGCTAGAAAATAATATTTTAGTACAATGGAGGAGCGAGAAATAGTTTTCTTTTTTTTTTTTTAACTCGCAAATATAATAGATTCGACTCACGGAAGATGTAAAAACTATTGGTAGACTTCCGGTCAAAGTTATCGCCAGCTCAATATGCATCAAAATAGGTCGTGAGCTAAAGGTCGCCTTTTTAAAGGAGGAGTCCATGAGTAGCAATTCCCTTTAGATAGTGAAGAATTCATTTAAGGGGCTAAAAATAGTGAACCATGGGATTATGCATATTTTTATAGAGTTTGTTGACAACAAAGGTAATGTCTGGGAAAGTTGAAGTTAGGTATTGAAGAGAGATAGCAAGTATGAAAAATAGGGCTAGATTGGCTAAGGCAGCTTACGGAATGGCTGATGAGGAGGATTTGGCAAGTAGAGGATTTGACAAGGACTTGCAATTTGTTATTTTATTTGTCTTGAGGAGGTTTACAATGTAAGATTGCTAAGATAAGTGAAAACCGAAAAAAGAAAATGATACATCAATACCATGGAAGTGGGAGATAATTCCTATGTTGTCGATGTTGAAGCGAGAATAGTTGAGATGGAAGATTGATCATTACCTATTATTAAAATAGAATCAATGTAAATAAGAATATAAATTCTAATGTCTTGATGGTTATACAAAATAAGGGACGATTGAGCTAAGTTGGAGCTTGTTTTTGTAGTTATGAAGAAAGTGTAGCAAATAATATCAAAGAGCTTATTTCAGATCATAAAGCACCTTTTGTAATAAGCAGACATAATAAGGATGTTGTTGGTCTTTAAACCCTATGGTTGAGCCATAAACAATCTCATGCAATTTTCCATGTAGGAAGGTATTTGCAACATCCAACTATAAAATGGTCCAATTGAAGTAAAAGTTAGTTGTAAAAAACATGCATATTGTAGGGGACATGGCGAATGGCCACAGGTTTCTAAATAATAAATACCATATTCTTATTTATAGCTATGTGAAAAAATTTGAGCTTTGTATATTGCAATGGATCCATCATAATGGTTTTTAATTTTAAAGATCCATTTACTGTTGATGACATTTTGATCGAAATTATGAGGCGCAAGTGTCCAAGTGCCTTGTGATTATAAAGAATGAAATCATTATACAGTGCCTTTCTCTATTCTGGATGTTTAATAGCAGAGCTGAAGTAGGTGGGATTGTTGGATATGGTGTGATTAAGATTAAGAATTTTGCGTGGTGTGAGGTGGACAGTCTGAAATAGAGCAAGTATGGGATGTTGAGGAAGGTGTGGAGTTAAAGAAATGGGAAGTGGAATGAGTGGAGGTGGTAGGAGAATTCTAAATCAATGAGGTGCTTGAAGGAAGATTTCAAGAAGAAGTGGATGGATGATTGGAGTGGGAAGAAAATGTGGTATGAAATGGTAGATCAGGTGTAGGGAGAGGCATAATAGAAGTTCGGGGAAGAGGAGGGGTTGGAGTTGGTTGAGAGTGGTGGAGTGTTTGTATGATAGGGAGTGGAGGAGGGGACAAAAGTGTATTCATTAAATATAACATCTATGGAAATGAAAGTTTAACCATTAGACATATTATAATAGTGATAGACTTTTTTTGGAGAAGGGTATCCAAGAAAATAACATAGCACGGATCGATAAACAAACTTAATAGATGAATAAGGAAAAATCCAAGGGTAGTAACAACAACCTAACACTCTAAGATGAGTGTTGTTGAGAGGTTTATTGTAAAGGAGTTGATATGGAGGTAGATTGAATATTGTAGGATATAGAAGTAGGTTAATTTAAGTGAGTTGGAGTGAGCATAGCTTCAATCCAAAAAAATTTGGCAAAAAGTGAGCTTCAATCAGTCGAGTGCGAACAGTGTAAAGCAAACGATAATGTTTATGTTCGACTATACCATTTTACTACAACATATATGGATAAGAGAATTGATGATTTATGTTGTGAGTGGTTAGAAAATGTTTGAGGGAGTTATTAATGAATTCACCACTGCCATCAGTACGTAGGATGTGAATATTACAGTTGAATTATTTTTCTACAAAATTTTTTAAGTGAATGAATTTGGTAATTGTTTTGGATTTTTGTTTCATTGGATATAACCATATGTATTGGGAAAAATCATCAATAAAATTTAAGTAAAACTTGAACCCATCATGAGATATAATGGGTAAGGGACTCCAAACATCAGTAAGAATAAGGTGTAAGGGAGTATATGAAAAACTATTAGATTCAGTTAAATGTAAGCGGTGGCTCTTGGCTAGAGCACAAGAGTTACATTTTGTAGTAGTAGAAGAATAAGAGATGCATAATTGTGGAAAATGGTTTACTGCAATTGTAAGAGTTGCATTATATGGGAGACCTAATCTTTGGTGCCACAAAAAAGAGGTAGTAGTAGGGAGAGCTAGAATAGGGGCTACGTTAGATGTTGTACAAAGAGCGATGGGGTAGAGGCCATGGCGGCTGGGACTGTGGAGAAGTGTTCAAAGACTCTTTTGATTCTTGATGGTGTAACCATTTCCATCAAAAGAAACAATGCTATTATTGTTAGTTTTAATTTTGAAATACAAAGGAGTTGATGAAAAAGTTTAGAAACATGAAGATTAGAGGTGAGAGATAGGTTGTGTGAAGGTGTAGGTAGAAGACCATTCAAAGAATGGAGAATAAGCAGTGAATTTTTATTTCAAACAAGCACTTGGTCTAATCCATTGTACATAGAGGGCTGATGAACTGATTGAAGTTCAGGAGTTAGGTGAGCAGTGGCACCACTGTCCAAGTACCAAGGGGATGGATGACGGCGTATATTTGCGAGAAATACATGCGGTCTAGAGGAAGCATAAGGAAGATATCTTAGATGTGCTTCATAATAACAAATTAAGGTTGAATGTCCATGATTGCAACATATTTTACATCCAATTAGAGGCCTGCTGCTTGTATTCGAACAAATGAAGACCAAATAATGGATCTTCTACTTCTGTAAATGGGAGAAAAGTGACCATGCCCCCAATGGTTAAATGAAGCAAGAGCCAAATGAAAGTTGACGGGAAGTGAATTCTCTGTTAAAATCAAGTCCTTTGTAGCTTCACTAGCCAAGTTTACTTCCTCATTACATAGGAGGGAGTAGAGGTCCTCAAGGTTTATCGACTTAAGTTTGGTCCTGATTGTTATTTTGAAGGATTTGATAATTGGACATTAATCCATTCAAAATGTAAAGTATGATATCTTTTGTGTCTATAGATCCTCTAGCAGCCAAAATGTTTTCCACTTATTGCTTCATGAAGGAAAGGTAGTTAATCATTGATTGATTTTTTGTGGTGACTATATGTAGCTCATTCTTGAGCTGAATGTCACATGAGCGATTTGTGGACTGAAGTCGGCACTCGAGTGTCACCCAAATCAGATGGCAGGTCTCTAAGTTAGGTTACAAGATAGAATGGACTGAGAAATCGTAGAGTTTATTGCAGCTGCTAGGTTTTGATCTATAAGTATCCATAGGTTATAATGTGGATTTGGGAATTTTTTACAAGTATTAGATAGAATATCATGAACTATGCAAGGTGTCGAGCCATCTAGGTATCCATCAAATCCATGTGCAATAAAACGTTTGAGAATTTGAGATCACCTTAGTTGATAGTTGTCGGTAAGAAGTGGGGTATGCACGATATTCTTAATATTTGGCACTAGGAATTTCAACTAAGAAGGAATGAAAAAATTACCAAGCTTTAGGATGAAAGAATCCATGGAGTTTATAGACAAGGATTAGGCTGTTATGTTGATTGCTCTGATACCATGTTGAATCCTGTGATGAGCAAATGAAAAAGAAGTAGAAGAAAACATATATCAATCGTATCGATGAAACAGAGCAAGGATAAATGTGATTTCAATATTATGTAATACATGTATAGTAAGGTGTGTTTATATATACTAGGAATAACATGAAAATGATTTTTATAATGTCCTTATGTAGTTGTACTCCAGGTGTTATGATTGGCTGCAAGAAATGCAAACGACTGTAACTGGCATAGTGGTTGACATGATAGAATATGAAATGTTTTGCTTTAGTGGAGAAATGGCTTAGCTGCTTGCGTTTTCATGCCCATCGTTTTTATTATGCAAGTTTCTCTGCTGGTCCTGTGTGGAGTCCTTTGAGGGATATGCGCCTGAGATGGTATGCATTTGTTATGATCTAATAGCTATTTATCAAAAACAACCTAGAAAATGATCATAAATATATAGGTCTGAAAAATAAGAGAGGGCCTACAAGACTAGTGAAATGGGTGAGAGAGTGTTAACTTTTATATTATTTAAAACTGTAAATACTATGTGAATAAATAATGAATTTTAGATATTAATTATATAAATTAGTGAGTTTTAAATGATATTTACATAAATATCTTTGACAAAAATTAATGTAATAATTTATTATGAACATAATTGATAAATAAGTGGGACCAACTATACTTCAGCAGCCCACGCGGCTCTGCCGAGAACGGCAAATTATTGGGTCAGGTGATCGGACGCGGAGATAGGTTCAGATATTAATAAAATATTATTTTAAATTAAGCGCAGGTAAAGCACAGATAAAGCGCAACTAAAGCGTAACTAAAGCGCAAGTCAAAAAGCGCAAGTAAAGCACAGGTAAAGCACAGGTAAAGCGTAAGTAAAGCGCAACTAAAGCGCAAGTCAAAAGCGCAGGGTGACGCGGCAAATTTTTATTGGATGTCCAAACTTATTTTTCGCATCCGGTCACCTAACCCAATAATTTGCCGCCGAGAACGGAGTGAGTCGGTCAATAGACTAGTTTCTCACGCCATTTTGACAGCCAGAATTAAAACCCCTCATTGGCCACATTCTTGCAACCTGTATTCCCACTACTTTTGAATGGTTTAAAAACTTAGCAGAAAAATAAAGAAAAAGATAAAAATAGTTTTATCTAAATTAAGCATTTGATTTTCTTTAAAGAGTAAAAAATTATAGCACTGCTCAATATGCACTAAGGAGTTCTTCGCTATTATGGATGTAAAAAGCAAATTTACATTATACTTTTTTTAAAAAACAGTAAAAAAGATTGATATATTAAAAGCAAATCAATTAGAAAGCTATAAATAATAGAGTGTTCAAAATTATTATTAAAATGACTATAATAACTCATCCAAAAATCTATAAATAGACATATTTAACGTAGTGGATAGGTCATGATTCTAAACCACATCAAATCAAAGAAAATGGGATCAGTATGATGCTAGATAGTATTAACATTTGAAAGAAATCATTAAACTTTTGTTTTATCATTTTCCTAATAATGGATCAAATAGATATTTTGACAATCACAATTATAGGTTTCGTTCAGAAGACTTTTTTGCTACTTCCTAAAGTGAATTTTTAGTCCCAAAAGACTCTAAATTTTTGTACCAAAAAAATATTTTTAAAAGCATTAAAAAAGCAATCACAAACGAGGCCATAATTAGACTGCCTAACTTTTTATGTCATGCATATCCCTTCTCTTGCAATTTTCAAGTGGCACCTTAAGTAACCCGTCCCATTCTTATTATCACATAGATATTGTGCACCACATTTTTTATATTTGCATCCTTTTTTTACCATATTTATTATAAGAAAACATCTCAAAATGACTCCAACCATGGAAATCATTCTTCTACATTTCTTAATTATTACTGAATCATCATTACATGCATCATCAGATGGCTCAACCAGATTATCAGCAATGCCAACTTGCTAATTCTCATCAATAAAATTTTCAGAAATGGTATTTGAATCCTCTATCTAGTGAACCAATTCGACCACATTCTACAAAGCAAAAATATGTATTATGGCTAAATATGAAATATAACTTCCTAAATATCAAATTGGTATAAAAAATATCACAATAACAGTAATTACATCATGTATTACATAGGTTACAAAGCCAAACCTTAACATCATATATTACTTCCTAAATATCAAAATAATAGCATGTATTACTTGCTAAATATGAAATAACATTATGTGTTACAACAATTACAGTAGCCAACATGGCAAAACCTTAATTTTTTTCATGTACATCATTTATCAAAATAATAGTATGAAACACAACTTTCTAAATACCAAATTATCAAAATAACATGTACTTCCTAAATATGAAACATGTTAAATGTATTTCATATTTTTCATGTTTAGCATTTATCCCCACTAGAGCCAGCACTAATCACAAAAATAGAGGCACAGAGATGAAACAACTAACAATGCAAAAAAAAGTCCTAAAAAATTTGTAATGGGTGATACCCACTAAACCTGCTCGAATTTGTGTAACCCGTTAACAACAAAATTGAAAAACCACTAAAATATACAAAGCTCTAAAAAATCAAATGAAAATAATGGAAAAAAATGATGTCCTAGCCGGCAAATCAAAGGCTCAAAGCCCACAAATTTCAATGTAAAAAGCCTAAAATTGAAAAACCAAAATCTTAATTTCTTCAAATTGGAAGGAAGAAATCTCTAAACCGAAAGTGTGAATATGAATAACCCTAAAATATAAATGGAAAAACTGAGAATATATAAATGATAATACCACAGAGGGACAGCGAGCACACAACACACTACAGGATTAAGATAGAGGATCTGATGAGAAGCAGGACTCAGGAGGTGGAGGAGAGGAAGGCGGCATGGTGGAAGCGAAAGCAAGAGAAGCGAGACCTGAGACCTTAGAGCATCGAAGACTCGAATAAAAAAACTCGAAATGAAGTAATTAATAGGCTAAACCGCTAAACCTAAAACGAGGGCCCGAGTCATCTTCTCATTGAGTCTAGCGTTCTAGGTGATAGTGACTCACATATGTGTGCTGAAGCGAGTCAATATCGGGTCTAAAATAGGTATCCAAGTTTATGCTCATGGGGTTAACAGAGAAAGGGGCCAATTGTAAATCCAACAGGATCCAGGATTCCATCACCTTGGCCTACCAAAAGGACCTCAATCCCTGAATCTTTCTGCTAAGGTTTTTCCTCAACCTGTCGCCACTGTGTTCTTCCCGTGCCACATTACAGGGAGGTCTCGTCTACCGTCTGATGGAGCTTTCTCCATCAGACTTTCCCCCTCTTCCTAAATCCTCTCTTCTCGGCCCCCTCCCTCCCCGAAGGCCACTTCCTTCGCTACGAATGTTGCGGCCCCTTCTTCTAAAACCCCTGTTTTTCCTATATCTTTCTTTTCCCCTTCACCGAAGCTCTCCTTTAAAGGAGATGATTTATCTGAGGGATCAGCTATTTGGTCGCTTACGTTGGTGGGCTACTCCATCGGGCAGAGACCTTATTACGAAAGGTTGCTCACAGCTATGAAGAAGCTTTGGGTCTTAAAAGGTTCCCTCTCTCTGCTCTCCTTCGCAGACAGTTTCTTCCTTTTAAAGTTCACATATTTGGAGGATCTGGATATGGTATGGACAGGAGGTCCCTGGTTCCTCCTAGGTAAGCCTTTCATATTACAGCGTTGGTCTCCCAAATTACAGCTTGTTCGGGACGAGTCCGCCTCTATTCCTATATGGGTAAAAATCATCAACCTCCCCCTCACTCTGTGGACTTCGACTGGTATCTCCAGAATAGCAAGCTATATAAGTATTCCCTTAACTGTCGATTCTCTCACTGCTAATCGGACGAGGCTCACATTTGCTCGTGTTGGCATACAAATTTCAAAAGATTCCAAGTTACCTGATGAAATCCCCATTCAAATTGAAGAGGAGGATTTGAATCTGAAGGTTGTCTATTACTGGAAATCATCTCCCTGTGAAGGATATGGGTCTCTCATTCACCCTTTCTCCCTCTTCCCTTCTAACCCCAACCCAAAACCTGCCTTCCCTTTTCCGCAACTTAAATCTAGGGGAAGAAGCCATAGTAGGAATCCTTCTTCTCAGGTCCCTACCTCTCACTCTAAACCTCCCTTACCTCATAATCAACCTCCTCCTCCTCAGCCCCCCATAACCCCACATTCCCGTCCATCTTCCCCTCCCCCTGCTGAGGTTACCTCCACCATTCCACTGTGCATTAACAGAGATCCTATTATCCCGAACCTAAACTCCCCCATGGAGAACCCCTCTTCCTCTGAGCCCTCCCTTATCACCCAACCGGTTCCTGCTTCAAATGTCCCCACAAATAATAAATTTGAGTCCTTACAACCTGAGGTTATTCCACCCTCCCTCCTCCCCCGATCATTTCTTCTTCTTCTCCTATCCGATCGGAGGCCAGTACCTCATTATCTTCCTCTAAAGTTTCTCACCACCATAAGGAGAATCCCCCCTCTTCCTCCAAGCTGCATTCTCCAAGCCCCTCTTCTCACAAGTAAAAAAAAAAAAACTAAGTCCAAAAATGCCAAGAAGGCTAAATCTTCTAGGTATTAATGTCCATACACCCTTTAGCTTGTTGGAATGTCATGGGGTTTAATAGCCCCGACAAAGTGCAGATGTTTAGAGATTTGGTCAAGTCTTTTAACTTAAAGTTATTGTGCATTCTTGAAGCGGAGATTCTTAATCATGCTTCTAGTGACCCATGGTTTGTCAGAACCCACTCTATTTTTGACAACGAAGGTAGCTGTGACAATTTTCACTGCTCTGTTCCTGGTAGAATATGGATCAAATGGGACTCTTCCCTTGTGTCCTTCTATGCCACTTTTTCTTCTTTTCAAATCATTCATGGTACACTATCGGTTGGCTCCTCACCCCCCCCTTTCTTATGTCTGTTATTTATGCTGGAAATTCCTTGGATGGTAGGAGGGAATTATGGAATCAGTTAAGACGCTTGGTTCCTCCGTCGGATCAGCCTTGGCTCATTTTAAGTGATTTCAACTGCTGTAGATTGGCTACTGAGAAATCAGGGGGGAATCCTCTTCATTTAGGCTGTTTGGAAGAACTTAACCAAGTCATTTTTATTATGGCATCCAAGATCTTGCTTTCGTGGGTCTTTTTTACACTTGGTACAATCAGCGGGTGGACCTCCCGATCCACATTAAATTAGACCGTATGTTAGTCAATTCAGCACTTTTAGATTGTTTCCAGCATGCTTATTATAAAGTGGCTCCACTGTACTGCTCTGACCACTCCCCCATCATTTTTATGGCTTCTAACTTTGAAAAACCTTCTGCAAGGTTCATGTTCAAGAATTTCTAGTCTCACATGAATAGTTTTTGGGAGATTGTTTATAATGCTTTCAATACCCCTGTCTCTAGTAGTCATATTGCAACCTTTTTTATTCATCTGAAATACCTTAAAAGAGCTTTAAAAGGTATGAAGTGGGATTCTTCCAAATATGTTTCTCAGGGCCTCCTTAAGCTTAAAAGCCAACAACAGATTTGTTTTCTTTAGCTCCAATCCCAACCTCTTGACCATGACCTTAACTCTGCTTTGAAGCATGTTAATAACAATTTAGCATCTTATCATACGGCTTGGTCCTCCTGGATCTCCCAGCGTGCTAAAGCCTCTTGGTTCACCCATGGCGAAGATTACTTGGGGTTTCTATATGCTAGAATCAGGTCTAGAAATAATAGAAACATCATTAAAGAGATTTCCACACCGCTCGGCCACTTCGTCTCTCATTCAGATATTGCCACGACTGTTATCTCCCACTTCCAGGAGATTTTTAACTCTCCTTCCCCTACTGTCAGCATCTCTATTTTGCTTCCTGTGGGAAATATGGTCCCTCATTCTTTGCATAGCTCGCTGGTGGCCCCTGTTTCTTTTGAGGAAATTAAAGCAATTGTATTTGTTGGGAAATCTTCCATTGCGCATGGACCTGACGGGTTCTCATTCGAATTCCACAAAAAGACATGGCACCTTATCGGCCTACAAGTTTTCAATGTTGTGAATAGCTTCTTCACTACTGGTTATCTTCCTAAGGGAGCTAAATCCACAGATATTACTTTGATTCCCAAAGGTCCACACTCCTCTTCTATTGGGAATTTTAGGCCCATTTCACTCTACAATGTTCTTTACAAAATTATTGCTAAAGTGTTGGCTAATAGACTCAAACTTGTGTTGCCTCATATCATTCATCATAGCCAAGCTGGCTTCCTTTCCTCTAGATGCTCTACTGATAACATCTTCTTAGCTGCTGATATTCTTAAAGATTTTAAAGTTGGAAGGAACTTATTCTGCGCTAAATTGGACATCAAAAAGGCTTTTGACTCTCTTTCTGATGTTTATTTTTCTATTTGCCTGAACGGCTCCCTTGTGGAGTTCTTTAAATCATCCTCTGGTCTTCGCCAAGGCTGCCCTCTATCTCCCCTTCTATTATGTATTGCCATGGATAGTCTCTCGGGTAGCCTTCAAGCTTCTAATTTCAAAGGCATTAGTTGCAATGGGGTTGACATTACCCATCTTTTGTATGCTGATGACCTCCTCGTCTTTGGGCATGCCTCGGTTCATAATGCGACAAATCTTAAGAATGATCTTGATACTTTTGCGAGTAGCTCTGGACTTCATGTTAACCCCTCTAAAAGTTCTATTATTTTTGCTCCTAATGTTGTTGCTACCTCCCTTATTTCCTCCTTACTCGATATCCACCAAACTGATCCCTTCTTCACTTATCTGGGGCTTCCTATTTCCCCCAAGAGACTCAAGTTTTTCCACTTCCAACCCCTTATGAGCAGAGTTTCTACTCTACTTAAGGGTTGGTAAGTTAAGTTCATTTCTTTTGCAGGTCGTGTCCAATACCTTAAGTTCACTATTGCCAACACCATTGCGTATTGGATTAGAGGTTCTATCATACCTAAAGCATGTCGAAAGGCCATCTCCAAGCTTGCTCTAAATTTCTTTACCATGGGAACACTACAGCCAAGAAACTGCATCTTATTTCCTAGAGCAACACTACTAAGCCTAAATGCAATGGCGGGTTGTACTTGCCATCTTTTGACTCCCTTTACTTTGGTGTTTTTTGTTCTTGCATTTGGAGATTTTAATGTCATAATTCTCTTTTTATCTCTTGGTTTAGAGCTAAGTATGAGTCTCCCTGGAAGGCTCCTCCATCTTATGCCACCAAGGCCTGGAAATTCCTTTGCTCTACTGCTCAATATATTAAAAATTCTATTCCGTTTTCGGTTGCTCCTTCCTGCAAATTTCTTATGCTTTGGGACCCGTGGTGTAATGGTCGATCTTTATCAGATATTACCTCCTGGAATTGCCTCCGATATAAAATTGTAAACAATTTTATCTCTAACGGCTAGTGGGTCATTCCTAAGGACACCCCTCTCATTCTTCGTGAGGCTATTTTGAAGATCAATATTCTGGAGCAACCGGCCTTGGCTCTGGACGGCTACAAACAACCTACCTCCCAATAGTTTTCTAATTTTTATCATTCTCATTTGGATAAAGTTCAATGGTATAAGTATGTTTGGCACAAAAGAAACTCCCTCCGTTTTGCCTGCTACTCTTGGATGGCTATTCTTGAAAGATTGAAATGCGCGGATTTACTTCTCAGGAAGGGCATCCCTGTTGTTGCTGCTTGCCCTTTCTGCCATAACTCGCCTGAAACGCATCATCATCTGTTCTTCGACTGTGATTATTCCTTTTTGGTGCTTAGGGATTTGCTTCCGATTTTTAGAAAATTCTATCTAAGACCAAACATTATGCAAGCTTATGACTTTCTGGATTTTGGCAGTCAATTTTGTTCTTTGGAGAAAAACTTTTGTTTCTTTTTTATTAGATGTATCCTCTACTTTTTATGGAGAGAGAGACACAACCGGCGTTTCTCCAATACCTGGGTGGATCCCACTTCTATCATTCACATTATCAAAGCTGCTGTTAAGTGCAAGATTAAAAATTGGAAAGGGTATGATAAACTTAAGGAAGGTTTTGCTCACATTCTCCAATCTTCCCTCTGCTGTTGTGGAAGCTGCTGTCAGGTGCCTTATGCTTTTGCAGATTTTGGTTTCTGTGAGCTGGACTTTGATGTTCCAGGCTATTTTGCATGCTATCTGTTTGCCCGATTTTTGGACTACTTTCTCTGGCTGGAATTTGCTATGTTGTTGGTTTCACGGATGGAAGGTTTTTGCGCTTTGTACTCTATTGGGCTTGGTGCAAGTCTTTCTCTTCCTGCAGGTTTGTTCCTTTATCCTGGAGGGCCTTCTAGGCAAATTTGCAGCATACTTCAATAATAGAGGATTCACGCTCCCATCAAATAAACCAAATACTCAAAAACTATGGCAATTTGTTTGGAACAGATTTTGGCCATTTTTTTTTCTTACTGTTTTCAAGATGTTTTTGTATTAAAAAGTTATTTTAGAAAATAGTATAAAAACTATCCAAAACAAAATCTTCAAATACAAATACGCCTTCATGAATTTTGACAAAGTTGTTAATCAATTCCATAATAAATATTATTTTACCCACTCTATGTAATTGGCTTCTACAATAAATCAGTATTGATCTCTCCAACGCATAAATAACTGAATATACATTTTGGATCAACTCATAATGCAAATTCAAATAAGTGGTGTGATTTAAGAATATAATTAGGCATGAGTATTCACATGGAATGAATCCTTCAATGAACCTTTTCTATAACAGCTTAGAGGCCTTAAAAAAAAATTGACATGTTCGACCTTTTAAATAGGCAAAGAATTCAATAGCATCCTTCCATTCTACTCCCAATCCAAATGGCTTCTTAGCTCTCACAGTTAATCAAAGGGCATAACTTTACCCTCCTCTTCGAACTTTTATTCGGTCCGGTGAACGTACATTCCTCTACGTTCGGCCACCAATGTATTAGCGCCACGTAGCATGAAGAAAAGACGCCGATCCGACCCGCTGTTTTTTGGGTTCTCACACGTGTGTTTTTTTAAATCCTTGATGAGCCGAACAACATCTCATCACCTTTTGGATATATTTCAAATACCTAGCAATATCGAGCAAATACTGAGTTGTACCTAGTTTTTTCTAGCAATACCGAGCAAATACCTAGCAATATCGAGCAAATCCCTAGCAATACCGAGCAAATCCTGAGCAAATACTGAGTTTTTTCTAGCAATACCGAGCAAATACCTAGCAATATCGAGCAGATCCCTAGCAATACCGAGCAAATACTGAGTTGTACCGAGTTGTACTGAGTTTTTTCTAGCAATACCGAGCAAATACCTAGCAATACCGAGCAAATATCTAGCAATACCGAGCAAATCCTGAGCAAATACCAAGTTGTGCCGAGTTGTACCGAGTTGTAAAAAACTCGGTACAACTCGGTATTTGCATGGTTTTGGTCTTCACAGAGCGGTATTTCTCATTTTTGCAAAGCAATACCGAGAAAATACCGATCAATACCGAGAAAATCGCGAACATAGCATTCCCGGGTTCCGCTACGGGTCAAGTCGTCGGGCCGCGCGCTAAAGAGTAAGAGCACGTGGCGACATGTTATTGGCGGCCGAACGCAGCTCTACATCAGGTCAGAGGACGTAATAATTCTTCCTCCTCTTCAGGCTTCACTTACAACAAAACGAGCTTTTAGTTTTAAGTAAACGAAGATCCATTAAAACAACCTGAACTCGCAAACGACCCGGTACTTAACATTCTACTATAGGATACCTACCCAAAAAAAATTTCAAGTATTAACAACTAAGAATAATTTGAACATAATGCACAATTTAATCATTAACTATACTAATTAATTAATATATTGAGCTTAAAAAATAAAACAAGTCTCCACAAATTTGTATAACAATATAAATTCCTTTGAAATAATTTCTTATTTTTCATGTTCAACAAACTTTTATAATTTCTGCATGAGTATACATGCAAATAACATTACAAGGCCATAAGAGCACCATTCAAAACATGGAACCAAAGAAACCAATTGCTCTCTAGCAATTCCATTTTGCCTAAAAACATCGGCATCTATATAATTCGAGAAAAACACCAACTTTGAAAAAGAAAACAGAAGGAACAAAAGAAGATTAAACCTTCTCACTCTGGCCATTAATATTCCTAACAGGTCCCTTGAACCATTTTCTAGCATCCAAAATCCACCACAACAAAATCGTAGTTAGGCAGATTCCTAAACCAATAGGTGCATAGTTGAAAGTGTCAAACTTAATAGGATAAGATGTTGGCAATAGAAAGACCGAGCAAGTGTAACAGATCCATAAGAATGCCACTAAACATATTGGCCTGCTTGCTCTTCCCAAATAGAAAGGACCAGGATTGAAGTTCTTTTCTGCCATGACCATCCTTGCAAAGATTGGTATTGAGTAGCCGCCAACCCATCCAACGGTGCAAATGGAGGTGATTGCTGTGAAGACAACATTCACTTTGAGGATAGGAAGCCCTATAAGTATGCAGATGGCTGCACATAGCCACACTGCATTGGATGGAACTTTGTGTTTTGGATGAATTTTGCGCCATAGGGACGAGAAAGGAACTCCTTGATCCCTAGACAATGCATATACCTTCAAAGCAAATAGCTAGAGGTTATTTTCATTTACAGAGAGATGAATAGAATAATAACATGAATGTGATTTTGAATAATTTTTTAGAACAATGACAACACCCTAAACTGAAAGAGGCGGGCAATCCATGTCTTGATCTTTTACCCTTATTGATGAGCTCTTTTTTTATAATTGCAAATATATATTGCAAGGTCTCATATATTCTTTAGAGCTGAATGCTGCTAAAATCGAATGAATTTTGATAGCTTTGGCTAAAAAAAGAATGAGCACATGCTCCATAAGTAAAATATATTTTAATATATATACTTGTATTCCAAAATTTACATCAAGCAAATCCTTTATAAAAATAATTTAATATTATATTACATTCTCCATAAAAAGGTTTAACATTAATATTTTGAAAATCACTTTTAAAATCTCTTGTGAAAATATGCATGACGCCTTATAGTTCTTAATAGGTCCCTAATAAGCCATTTGCAAGCCCATTTAAGTGCAAATGGTCACCATCCCATGTTGGAGTTTATGTACATTTGTAAATAACTTCATGGGTAAACCCAAAGCTTGCAAGCTTGGAGTAAACCAGGGGTCGGCCCTGGTGCTAGGGCAACTGGACCGGTCTAAAGCATCGCTAGCTTATGTAGTAAGAGATATGGCTTTGTTTTTGTAGATATGTTTTTAAATATACTTAGGCAATTCTCTTACCTAGCATAAGTAATGCTTTTAGTCATTCCAATAGCTTGGCAGCATGGGTTCAGAAAGAGGAAGTCCATGTGATTTTAAATATTTTGAGCATAATGACAATTTTAAAGATTTTGTGAGGTTTAAGGGATTAAATATAACTTCTCAACTCTGACCCCTCAATAGACGGGTAAAACTTATGAATAGTACTTTGATCTATATGACAAGATCGATACTAAGTATAACCTATCTAAGTAAAATTGTACAAAGGAGATTAATACTTTTGTTATTTAATAAGTAGAACGAAAGTTAAGTCAATTTTAAAGAAGGCACCATTCAAACTTTGTACATGAAAAAGTTGAACATTTCTCAACTTCATATTTATAGATGCAAATATTTTGTATTGAACAATGGAAAGAATAATTTGGGAGATTTGATCATAAATCTTATATAGGTTTCTTTCTAAGAATTTCAACTCATATCAAGGTTTAAAAAAAATTTAGTAAGAGGATTATGTTACGCCGGGCCTGGCTGGACCGGTCCAGACCAGACCGGTCCGGTTCTATGTGAGGAAGCGGAGAGCTCCAGGCGGAGCTGGTAGGGAGGGCGGAAGCCATGGGGAGCCCACCTTGGGTTAAATGCATTGTTTAGAGGGAAATTGTTTGAGGAAAGGGCTGTTTAGGGAATTTGCTTGAGTCCTTTCTTTTTAAGTAGGAGTTTTGGAGGGTTTTGGACTATCTTGAATTTGAATGAAATTAGAGATCTAGGGTGTGTTCTTCTTGGGCTCTAGGGTTTGGTAGAGATTTGGAGAGTTGTTTCTTCCTCTCGAATCGAAGGAACGTGTATCTTTTATTGTTTTCTTGAATCCTTTAATGAAAGATCTTGTTTGGCTTGAGATTCCTTCCACGGATTTGCTGTAAGTTGCTGTTTTCTATTGAAAAACTGCTGTTTTCTGCTACAAAACAGCAGTTTCCTCTTCGTTTTGTGCTGATTTTGGTCAGGTTTGCTTGCAAACTCAAGTATTACCTTAGGGTTACTTGCGAACTCAAGTATTTCCTATCAAATTGGTATCAGAGCGTTGTCTTGGGACCTTTGGAGGCTGAAATCTGAAAATTTCAGCAATTTTTCTTTCCTCCTCAAGAAGTTCTTCTTGTAAAACCTTGGAGGGAAGATGGCCGGAAAGAAGGTTGATGCACTGAAGGGAGAAATAGGCCAACTGAAGGCTGATTTGGAGGAAAGAACCATTGATTTTCACAACCAATTCGCTTCCATTCATGAAAAGATGGATGGGAGGTTCACTGCTTTGGAGGCTATGATGAAGAAGATGCTTGAAGACAAACAGAATCAGGCGACATCGGAAACAAGGGAGGCCACAGGCAGCCATTCAAGAGGAGGAATTCCGAACCCATTAAGGGGGAGGGAGAACCCAGAAGTGGAGATCCTCGAGGGAGATGATGGAATACCTCCTCTAGAACCGCTTTCTAGGGAGGAGATGAGTATGGGCTATGAAAAGAGGGGTGCAGAATTTTTTGGGAGAAGGGACGATGCTTACCGCCGTGGTGCCGATTTGGAAAGAAGAAGAGGGGAAGGTGATGAAGGGGTCAAGTATGATCATCGGAGGGAAGATCGTGACTACTGGGGAGCACCTCCTCCTAGAGGAATGGGAGGTTATGGACGAGTTAGGGGAAACGGTAGTGACCCGAGAGTGAGGAAATTGAAGATGCACATCTTTGAGGGCGAAGATGCACATGGCTGGATCTACAAGGTAGAGAGATACTTTATAGTCAATGGGTTGACTGAGGAGGAGAAGTTGACAGATGCTGGCTTGTGCTTAGAAGGGAAGGCTCTGGCATGATATCAATGGAGGGACATGAGGCAACCCATTCACACCTGGAGGGAGTTCAAGGAATGTTTACTAGAACGTTTCCAAACCAGCAGGGGAGGAGACTTCTATGAGAAGCTTTTTGCCTTGACACAGGAAGGGATAGTGGCAGAGTATCGTAACCGGTTCGAGTATCTGGCCAGCAGACTGGATCGGCTCTCAGAGACCGTGTTAGAAGGAAACTTTATGAAGGGGCTAAAAGCGGAGATCCGGGCAGCAGTTCGGGTGATGAGACCACGAGACCTTGGAGAGGCCATGGAGCTAGCTCAGCTGGTCGAGGACTAGAAGCATCTGGAGAAGGGGATTAGGGGAAGCAATTCTGGGGGATCTTACAGGATGACCACTACTTTTTTAGCTCAAAAGGCACTGGCACCAGGGGGGTTGAGGGAAATACCCAAAGAGAGAACTGGAGGGGGAAATGGGGGAAATTTCAAAAGGCTAACCGAGAAGGAGATACAGGAGAAGAGGGCAAAGGGGTTGTGTTTTAGATGTGATGAGAAATATATGTCAAGGCATAGGTGTAAGGACCGAACTCTTCAGGTTCTCACCGTCTGTGATGACGAGGAAGCTGAGGAGGGAGCTGGAAGTGGGTTAGAGATGGAGGATGAGGAGAAACTACATTTGGATGTAGCAGAAGTATCCCTAAATTCTGTGGTGGGATTCACTCCAAATCACACTATGAAAGTGAGGGGAGAGATGGCTGATAGAAAGGTGATAGGTGTTGATCGATAGTGGGGCAACCCACAATTTCATCTCCACTCAGATGGTTGACTTGCTAGGGGTGAAACTGGAGGATACAGGTGGCTATGGAGTGATGTTGGGCACAGGAAAGGTAGAAATGGGAAGGGGAGTTTGTAGAGGAGTAGTGTTAATGATTCAGGGGATCCAGATGAGGGAAGAATTTCTTCCCTTGGATTTGGGAAGCACTGATGTCATCCTAGGGATAAAATGGCTGCAGACCTTAGGGGAGACCAAAGTAAATTGGGGTGCTTTGAGGATGGAGCTAATGGTGGAAGGAAAGAAGATGGTGATCCAAGGCGACGCAGGGCTATCCAGGACTGGCGTGTCTCTCAAATCCATGATCAGAACCATACAGGAGGTGGAAGGTGGATATTTGGTGGAACTGCAGCGCTTGGAGAAGGTCAGTGTAGGGGATGAGGGAAGCCTTCCTCTGGCAGTACAACCGCTCATACAACAGTTCAGTGAGGTGTTCCAACAACCTCAAGGCTTACCACCACTTAGGGAGCAAGAGCATGCAATCATTCTGAAGGAGGGGGTGCCACTAGTTAGTGTGCGGCCCTACCGCTACCCCCAAATTCAGAAGGACGAGATCGAGAAGCTGATTAAGGAGATGTTGGACGTGGGGATCATTAGACCAAGTGTGAGTCTTTTCTCTAGTCCTGTACTACTGGTCAAAAAAAAAAGATGGTAGCCGAAGATTCTGCGTGGATTACAGGGCATTTAATAAGAAAACTGTGCCGGATAAGTTTCCCATTCCGGTGATCGATGAGCTACTGGATGAGCTGTATGGAGCAGTAGTGTTCTCTAAGATGGATTTGAAGTCGGGCTACCACCAAATCAGGATGAAAGGGGAGGATATTCTGAAGACGGCATTCAGGACACACGAGGGGCACTATGAGTTCTTGGTGATGCCATTTGGGCTCACCAATGCTCCAGCCACTTTCCAATCCTTGATGAACAGGGTGTTTCGGCCATACCTGCGGAGGTTTGTACGAGTTTTCTTCGATGACATACTGGTGTACAGTCGATCCGAGGAGGAGCACCAGGAGCATTTGAAGGTGGTCTTTGGAGTGCTACGGGAGCACAAGTTTAAAGCCAATCTGAAGAAATGTAGCTTCACCCAAAAGAGTGTGGAGTATCTGGGACACTTGGTATCTAAGGAAGGGGTGGCAGTTGATTCAACCAAGATCGAAGCCATGCAGCGGTGGCCTCTACCTAGGAACTTGAGAGAGCTGAGGGGATTCCTGGGACTGACGGGCTACTACCGGAGGTTTGTGAAAGGGTACAACAACATAGCCTTGCCCTTGACAGAGCAGTTAAAGAAGGATAGTTTCTTGTGGGGAGAAGCGGCTACTCAGGCTTTTGAGAAGCTTAAGAAGGCAATGACTACGGTACCCGTTTTGGCTCTACCAGACTTCAGTCAGACATTTGTGGTAGAGACAAACGCATTTGGGTATGGGTTGGGGGCGGTGTTGATGCAGCAGCATAGACCGATCGCCTACTTCAGTCAGGTGTTGGCAGCAAGAGCAAGACTGAAGTCTGTATATGAACGGGAATTGATGGCCATAGTATTGGCAATTCAGAAGTGGAGGCCTTACCTGCTAGGACGACATTTTGTTGTTAGGACGGATCAGAGGAGCCTGAAATACCTGTTGGAACAACGGATGGTGACAGAGGAACATCAGAGGTGGCTGTCTAAACTATTGGGATACGATTTTGAGATCCAGTACCGACCAGGGTTGGAGAATAAGGCGGCTGACGCCTTATCCAGGTGTGGGGGAGAGCTCCAGGCGATAACCATGTCGGTACCCCTAATGGTGGATTGGGGGGAAATCCAGAGAGAGAGAGCATGATGAAGAATTGAAGAAGATTCGATTGGATCTATTGAAGGATAAGAGTAGCCACCCAGGCTACACCCTTGAGGGGGAGAGATTGTTGCACCAAGGAAGGTTACCACAAAATTCCATCCATATCCCCCAGCTATTACAGGAGTTTCATGGGAGCGCCATTGGAGGTCATTCTGGAGTAGAAAAAACATACCGGCGGCTGGCCGCAGAATTATACTGGAAAGGAATGCAGAAGCAAGTGCAGGAGACAGTGGCGAGGTGTGAAGTGTGTCAGAGAAACAAGTATATGGCGATGGCTCCAGGGGGGTTACTACAGCCCTTGTCACTTCCAAATAGAGTATGGGAGGAAGTGTCCATGGATTTTGTGGATGACCTACCACGATCGGAGGGATTCACTATTTTTATGGTGGTGGTTGATAGACTGAGCAAGTACGCCCATTTCACACCCCTTCGACACCCCTACACTGCAGTGACGGTGGCGGCTTCATTCATCAGGGAAGTGGTTAGATTACATGGAATTCAAGAGTCGATAGTATCTGATCGTGACAAGGTTTTCCTCAGCCAGTTTTGGAGGGAGCTGTTCAGGTTACAGGGGACTATTCTCAAAAGGAGCATAGCCTACCATCCGCAAACAGACAGGCAAACCGAGGTTGTAAATCGGAGCTTGGAAACTTACTTAAGGTGTTTTGCTTCTGAAATACCAAGGACATGGGCCAAATGGTTGGCCTGGGCAGAGTATTGGTACAATACCTCGTACCACTCAGCTTCCCGGATGACCCCTTTTAGAGTGCTATATGGAAGAGATCCATCACATTTGGTGCATTATGGAAGGGGAAGCACACCCGTATCTTTAGTAGAGCAGCATTTGCAAGAAAGGGATTTGATGCTGGAGAAGTTGAAGAGACATCTGATGAGGGCATAACAGATCATGAAGAAACAGGCGGATGCACACAAAAGGGATATCCAATTTGAAGTAGGTGAGAAGGTATTTCTAAAACTACGGCCCTACAGACAGAGGACCTTGGCCAACAGAAGAAATGAGAAGTTATCCCCAAGGTATTTTGGCCCCTATGAGATATTAGATAAAATTGGGGCAGTGGCATACCGTTTGAAATTACCCCCTTCGGCCACTATACATCCAGTATTTCATGTATCACAACTGAGAAAAGCCATTGGGGAGTATGCACCCAGTGCTGAACTACCAACAACATTAACTGAGGAGATGGAAGTGATCCTAGAACCTCTGGAGCTGAAAGGTGTGAGAATGGACCAGGAAGGAAACGAAGAGGTGTTGATAGCATGGAAAGCGCTTCCTGAATTCGATGCCACATGGGAACCACACGAGAGGATGATACAACAATTTCCTGAATTTCACCTTGAGGACAAGGTGATTCTTTGGGAGGGCGGTAATGTTACGCAAGGCCTGGCTGGACCGGTCCAGACTAGACCGGTCCGGTTCTATGTGAGTAAGCGGAGAGCTCAAGGCGGAGCTGGCAGAGAGGGCGGAAGCCATGGGGAGCCCACCTTGGGTTAAATGCATTGTTTAGAGGGAAATTGTTTGAGGAAAGGGATGTTTAGGGAATTTGCTTGAGTCCTTTCTTTTTAAGTAGGAGTTTTGGAGGGTTTTGGACTATCTTGAATTTGAATGAAATTAGAGATCTAGGGTGTGTTCTTCTTGGGCTCTAGGGTTTGGTAGAGATTTGGAGAGTTGTTTCTTCCTCTCGAATCGAAGGAACGTGTATCTTTTATTGTTTTCTTGAATCCTTTAATGAAAGATCTTGTTTGGCTTGAGATTCCTTCCACGGATTTGCTGTAAGTTGCTGTTTTCTACTGAAAAACTGTTGTTTTCTGCTACAAAACAGCAGTTTCCTCTTCGTTTTGTGCTGATTTTGGTCAGGTTTGCTTGCGAACTCAAGTATTACCTTAGGGTTACTTGCGAACTCAAGTATTTCCTATCAGATTATTATTGTAGAAAAATATGAGCATGTATTTCCTAATAAACCTATCTTTAAACATATTAAAAATGATCTTTAGATGGATATTGATGATGATTTCTTAGTTTCTAGATGTTTTGTTGAACTTGCGATTGCGGGCTTTACTCATCTTCAACTTGTATTATGGGTGTTATAAACTTGTGTTGGATGTATCAACCTATATATAATTTTGATGCATTATTGCAATCCAGGATCCATATCTTATGATTTTGATGATAACAAACATTATTGATTGAAGTTTTATTTCTTCTATCATATATATTGGATAATGTTTTATATGTGTACTAACATTTCAAGTACATCATACACCACTCAAGATTGATCCAAACTCAAGTTTGGGTAAAATAGGTTGTCTTTCCAAAAGAGTTTGTATTTTTCATTTTCTTTTATTTTATATTTATTGAGTCTGGCCATGTAAGGTTGTATGCTAAATTGGCAATCGTGTACACACACAGGAGTGTGAGAAAACTGAGTTGAGAGTTTTGGAACAGTTGTATCATACGATTATGATTGTACTATATCATAAGTTATACAATAAAAGAGGGTTAACGACTAATTGTGCAATTAATACTAATTAACTAATTGTATTGTACGATATAGATCGTACTATATAATTTGTTTCCATATGAAAACCCTAGTTACCCGATAATTTATTTTTTTTAAATCAAATTTTGAACTAATTATACTATATGATTTTTTAAATCTTACTTAAATTATTCTCAGTGATTAATCAATTAAATCAAGGTTTAATAAATATGGGTAATCGTACTGTACGATGCAAATTATACCGTATAATTGACAAAGACAAAATCCAGTCATCCTGGATATCGAACTGGACGAAAACCTTGATTTTTAAACTAATCATATAGTACAACATTGATCGTACTATACGAACACTGATATTTGAAATAAACGTATTGTACGATATTAATCATACCAGATGATTTCTAATCGCCATAGTAATCGTCCTATATAAACAGAAGGAAGTTGAACTAATAGTACAGTACGAACTTACGATCGTACTGTATGATAAATATGAGAATTTGAACAATTTGTCGAACGACTACTCCATCGTAGTAGACAAACCCCTATTTTGAACTAATCGTACTGTAGGAACCCAAATTTTATTGTAAGAATAGCAACGACCTGATTTAAAATTTAGGGCTTTTTGAAGTCGTGTACTTAAGCAACTCAATGAAGTCTGTATAAAGACTTGCTGTTGAAAGAACATTAAGGGAGAATTCTTGAGAGAGCTTATGGGCTTAGAGAGGGAAAAGCTGAGGTTATGCAAGAGGGATGAGTGTGAGGGGTGCTCATATGGTTGCTCCAAGCAAGCTTGCACCTTGCTTCCTCCAGTGGCCTTGGTGAGTTCTTGGAGTTGCACTTGAGAGAGAAGCTTCAAAGTTAAGATCTAGGGTTCTCTGCCTTCACCAGGAAAGTAAAAAAGCATTAAAGGTTCTCTATCATCACCAAGAGGGTGATAAAGATTTCATGGGTTCTATTTCTTCACCAGGAGGGTGAAAAAGGATTGAAGGTTCACTGTCATCACTAGGAGGGTGACATAGCTTTTGATTCTCTGCCGCACCAGATTTTGTGGCAGTGATTTATAAGGGCTAGGGTTTGATGGAGCACTCCAAAAATACCCTGGTTCTTCTTTATATTTATGGAGCATGCCACTCACAAAAATCAATAAATAGTCCCATGCTCTCTTTATGAAGGGACTCTTTTAATGTAGATTTGAAAAAGCACTAAGGCATCAAGGATCTTGAGTTTAAACCAAGTACCACCAATGGCAAACTTCCGTTGACCATCATTGGACCACCTCCCATCAGTTGACCATTGTCGGACCATCGCCCATCCACTGACTGTCGTCGAATCATAGCCCGTTTGCCGACCATTGTTGGACTAGCACAGCACCTCTATCACCACCTAATTATGGTCCCTCTGACCTCCGTTGCCCGCCGACTGTGTTCACTTTGACCTCTATCGCTCGCCGACTATAGTCCCTAAGACCAACATCTCCCGACTATGGTCTCACCGACCAAACGGAAAGACCAACACTCTCTTGAGAACAACTTTCATATCACTAGATTATTCTAACTCCCACCACATAATGTGCTCAATATAATGTATATTTGCTACATCGAGCAAAGTCCTTCCCCCAAAATGGAGGCACCATAGTCGATGGGTGATTGTGATTTATGGGACCTGTGGTGATCGACGAACAGATGGTTGTCTAATGACAGTCGGCGACCGGACAGAGGTTTGATGGCGGTAGGCAGTCGGGCATAAGTTCTGTTGCGATCAACACACGAGTGGGTGTTAGGCGTTGGTCCTGCGATGGTCGGCAGATGGGCGGTGGTCTGTAAATGGTCGGGGGCGAGTGGTGGTCTTATAACGGTCGATGTAAGTTCACCGACAATGGTACTTGGGGGGAACTTTAAGATCATTGAAGTCTCAAAGCTCTCCAATTTCCAGCTAAAGGGTCTCTTTCACTTAGAGAGCATGGCCTATTTTTAGATTTTTGTGAGTGGCATGCTCCATAAATATGAAGATCTAGGATGATTTTGAAGTGTTCCATCAAATGGCTCATATTGATTTCCTTGATCATAGAGCATTCATTCAACATTTAATTGTCTTAATGATGTTGAAATTAAGTGTTCTTAGGCTTGTTGGATTCGTCTCATCAAGCTGCTCGATTTAACTATAGGCATGTTATATTTTTATATTAGTTGGTCATCCAATTTATGCTTTGAATTTTCTAAATGTGTTTCACCCCCCACAATTTTGACCCAATTGGTCTCGGATTGGACCAATTTTGGTGTCGTTGGGTTTGTCTCTTCAAGATGTTTTATTTGATTATAATTTTACTAAAATTGGAGTTTGGATGGCTTTAATTTTAATTTTTGAAGTTGGCAACTCATATATGCTTAGAGATTTATATTTGATGAAGGCAAGTTTTTATGATGTATCAATTTCTCCACTATTTTTGGACGTCGAAGCCCATAAAGTCAAAATGTGTTGGAGCCTTTCAAACTATTACAAAGTAAAATTATAATTTTCAGATAATTATGAGATGCAACCGTTCCGTAGGCTTCAATGTGGACCTCCCATCGGGGTCGTGAACCAAGTAAAATATGCTTGATTCTAATTTTAGCATATCCCAAATTTTGCATGTTGATCGGGTCAAAAAATATTAAATATTGAGATGTAAAATTTTTAAATTGCTCTAATTTGACTTTAGAAGCTACGTTGGGCTCTGAAAGTTTCAAAATTGAGTCCAAATTTCGAAGCATTGAAAAAAGTTATGAGGACCCAAAAAATGTCTAAATCAAATTGTTTGGCCAGTTGGGCGTCATCAGCTGCCAATGACGCTGGTGCACGACTAGGGTTTGTGAACAACGCCCCTTACTCATTATGTTTTTTCACCACCTTTAATTGAAGGTGGCAACAGTGCTACCTCACTTGAGGCAGTGGGTGATTTTTTTCCTAAATTCAATTTTTTTTCTTTTTTAATTATTAAAAAAAGGAAAATTGTTATTTTTAGCCAAAAAATTTTGAAAAAAGTTTTAAAACAATTCGAAAAATCTGAAAAAACTTTCCTTAAATTTTTTCTTTAGGAATTTATAAATAAGCCTCTTAGGATTAGGGAAAGGGCACATTTATCCTGAGTTGGTCTAAAGATTTGCCAGTAAATTCAGGGACGAGAAAATAGGATTTACAAAAATTTTGAGTTTTTTGAAGGTGATCAACACCCAACCTTCTCGCACAAATGCCACTTCTCACCTAACGGAGGAAAAACTTTTTTAGCAAAAGTTAAATATCAGTGGCAGCGAATAAAACTCAACCCTCTTACGCAGGTTTCAATTCTCCCCCAATGAGAGAAAAACTATCTGACAAGGGTTGAATACCTGTGATGTCGATTAGGACTCGACCCTCTGACGAAAGCTCCAGTTCTCCCCTAGTGGGAAAAATTTTTCGGCAAGAGTTGAATATCGGTGGTGAAGGGGGAGAGCCAATGATGGTTGCTAGGAGGTGAAGGGCTAATGATGGTGGTCTAAAGGCAAAGGGCCAACAATAGTAGTCATGTGGAGGGCTGATGATGTTCGTGGTCAAGTTGCATTCTATTGAAGGTAGTGGACAATAATGTTGATAGAAGCAAATAGCGTACAATTCGACTGAGGTGACCAGGTGGTATGCCAATGGAAGCCATTTAGTGATATGCTAACGATGCTAACTTAGTGGAGACCTGATGGTGATTGGGTTATAATCTTTCCTTGAAGGAGTTGAAGGAGATGCTTCAAAGTGCTGTATAGAAGAGGTCAGGAGACGTATTAACCAGTCAAGATAAATCCATTGTAGATGTTTGACATATTAGAGATTATTTTTCAGTGGTGTTCAATGATATTAGCATATATGAAAGAGGTCAATAGAAATCTACCATGGATGTTTAACCTATCAAGGTTCTTTGTTAGAGAGTTGCCCGATGACGCTAACTTGTAAATAAGAGGTCGAGATAAATCCATTAAGGAAGTTGTTCTATCCGAGGTTGTTTATCAGAGTATTGCTCGATGATATTAACCACTATGGAAGAGGTCGAGGGAAACCACTAAGGATGTTTGACCTATTCGAGATCGTTTGTAAGAACATTGCCCAATGATGTTAACCTCTATGAAGGAGGTCTAATCGAATGCCCCGAGGAACGATTATATCTTGATTGGAAGGGGGTGAATGCCGTATCCCAAATCAAAGGCAGAGATTGGCCTATCATTAGATTGTTACTGTCTTTTTGAGGTCGAGACTATAACCTTGGGAAACGAGAAGAAGTCCAGCCGGGGGGCAGTATAGAGCTTGGATTCACTTGAAGCCTTTTTGCATTCGTGAGAAGTTTTATGATAAATGGTTGACAATAAGATATTATTTGGACAACTAAAATATTGGAGGAACTAGCCTAGCCATAACTATGTTTGTGATTGCAACCAAGGCAGCCCCATAGTCCAAATTTGTTTCCAGTAAAATTAATGCAGCAATGACTAATAGTTGAAAGGTGATAGAAAAAAATATGCTTATTGTTGCGATGAAGTTTCCCTTAATATTGAAGGACTTCTTTTAGACCTGATAATAGGTTATTAAAGGGACTATCTCGCTTCATCTATGCCTAGGACGTTGATGTGAACAACATTTTGAGATTATAGCAATGGTTACCCCTAGCCAAGAATAGTTTCCCTTGTTGGAATCGGATGTTACGACATTTTGAGCGGAAGTGACTGTGGGAACTCGCTTGCTGTGAAAGTAATTTCTCAATTCACGTACCACTTCGGCCAAATCCCGCAAAGCCGTTAAACCAAGGGGTTTCATAAACCCTTGATTTATGGCAAATGAAAGGAAACAGAGGATTTAGCTTTCTGTGAGATTCAATCATCCCTAAATTCTGTGTAAATCATCTTTAAATCCTGCTCATATCATGCATAATCATTTTATAATTAAAATTAATTATTTTTTAATTATAATTAATTAATAATAATTAATTACATTTAAGTAAAAATTAATTATAGGTATATGTTTTAATTATATTTAAATTATTATTAATAATGATTTTTTCTAATTAAGATAAATTATAATTAATTTTTATTATAATTATAGTTAATATATTAGTGATTAACTATAAATAATTAAAGTTAATTATAATAATTATTTTAATTTAAATTAATCATTATTAATTATGATTAAGTATGATTAAGTATTACTTATAATGAATTATTTTTAAATAGTAATTAATTATTATTAAATATGATTAATTATTATTATTAATTAATTAATTATAATTAGAAAAGAAAGAGAAAATACAAATGCTTGTATGCCTCTCCTATCTTGCCTCGATATGCATGGTAGCACTACCTTGCCAGAATGCAAAGGTATAACCCCTCATCCTAAAACTCTGAGAGCTTGAATTCGACATGTGCAGTACGACAAAACGACAACCTATACACGCTTTTCTTAGCGTGGTGGGAGGAAGTTCGTCGCGGTGCTCTCGATGAATCAGGTAATCAGCTAAAGTCCTCTCTTTTGGCATTCGTTGCATGCTGGAAAATCGCATATACACGTTTTTCTTAACGTGGTGGGATGGGAACCCAGTGTGACGCCTACGGCAAGGCGGGGATAATCATAATTACCAACTCACGGGAAAATAACTGCCTTTTCAAGTAGGTACTTGTAGAGGACCCATACACGTTTTTCTTAGTGTGGTGAGGGACAAAGAAAATACGGCCGCGGTGTCCGAAAAAACCTATTATACATGCTTTTTTTAGCATGGTGGGAAAGTCAGTTTCCTGCTGTTTCCCTTAAACGGGGGAGACACCGAGACGCTGCCGAGATTTCGGGTGAACAAGGATTTTGACTTGGACTTGATTGAACTCATAAGACAACAAAACTTGGACTCAAACTGAACTCATACTTGAATAAAATTTGGACAAAAGGGGACTAGAATGAACTGCAGAAGACCATAGTTGAGCCTGGACTCGAGCTGAGCAGGGGACTTGACTTGAATAATTTGAAAAAGGACTTGAACAAATATTGGACAGTAAGGGACTCAAATAAATTTGAGCTTGATTGAACAAAAAAAGGATTTAAATGAACTCAAATTGAACATAACCAAACTTGCATTTGATTTGAACATCACATGAAAAGAATATGATTTTAAATATTTGAACTCAAGCAAACACTTGATTTGGACCATTGGGGACCTGGAAAAGATTTGGACAACGAAAACTTTGAACTTGAGCTTGAACAATGATAATTTGAATCCAATTTGAATTTAAGCATAATTGAGACAAATGAGCAATTGAAGATGGATCTAATTGAATTAAGTGATCAAATAATTATGAGTGATGACCAAAGAACTTGAATGAGTCATAAAGGGTCTAACTTGATTGAATTATAAGAAACAAGCTCAAGGTATTGCGTGATGAATAAGTATTTTGACACTTATTCAAATGGACATCAATCAATGAGCTATTAGGAATTTGATTTGAGGATGATCAATGTTCCAATGGAATTATCATTCCAATTGGAAAACAAATATAGGAGGAAGAACTATATGAATCCCATCCAAGCAAGGACTCACACATGAATTCATTACGAGCTTTGACATGAATCTCTCCTTAGATAACAATAATAGATTTGTAATGATCATCTCAAGTGGGGTAAATATATGATATCAAGTTTATCATGCGTATGGAACACCACCTTCAAGGATAAAGAATTTGCAAGTGAAGTTTGTTTGCAAGCAACAAATGAGTTCCATGAACATTGAAAGGAAGCATACAATGAGCATAGTAGGTTGTTGACGAATGCATGTGAGAAAATTAGCGATGGCTGTAGTCATTCCGATATTCAACAACAATCTGCAAATACACACATCAATCTCTTATAGATTATTGAGATCCTCATGCAGCGAGTTCAACGAATCATTAACAAACACAAATGGGGGAAATGTAGTGAGCAGAACTCATCTATGGATCTATCATGCAAGTAGATGCATCTATCTCCTTCAAGAAGAAGAATCAAATATACAACGAACACAACAACCTTCTTGTAAATAGAGGTCAAATTGAAAGGATAACAATGTGCTCACAATCAATCAATAACATAAATTTCTCAAGGAATTTTGGAGATCTTCAAGCTAATCAAAATGCAAAGGGTGTGAAAGGCATTTAGCAGATGAAATAATTGCCTTACAACACTCCAGCAATCTACATCAATATACAAACAAGCACATTGATCTGTATGCAAGCAAAGATAAAGGATCAGCAATACATACGATTTCTCTATGAATACAGATGTACGCACCACGTGCCACCTGTAGGTAGATGCAAAAAGACTTTAGTAAATGCAGTATCCTGTTGTCAATTTCATTCTGTGAATGAATACATATACCTGGCTACCTAAAGCAGTAGCAGATGTATTATAGGGACTAGAGACCACAACAAAATGCATAAAGAATGCAACATATGTAAGTTCTTAGTAGCTTCTGTAAGAGACCCACTATAAATATTAGGTGACATCTACGAGAAAATACATAAGGCTTTCAGCAAATACAAGCTCCTACAAGCCAAAGTAGGAAATTCATTAGTGCACTACAATCCACCTGTAGAAAGAAGTAAGAAGTGCAGGACAGTCTACCTGTACAAAGCAACAAGCAACCCCCATTCCAGAAGCTGCTTCAATATGCCATCGGATCTGCAACACTCATATAAGAAAACAGAAGGCATCCATAAGACTACAATGCCATGCCACCGGATCCGCAACATTCATGTAAGCAGACAAAAGGCGTTTAAAATATTTTAAAGTACCCCTACATATGCATCGTAATTTGTATACACATAGGTACACAAAAGGGGCAAGTGCAATCATAAAATCCACATGGACTCCAGCAAGCATGTCTTGTATACACACGTGACATCTAGGAATATTGCGCAGGTCAATAAATGAACTCAAGTTCGAGCTCGATCATTATATGAAGGTGGATAGGAGTCGATATGACTCGAACCATCAAACAAATATATGATCGCAGAATCAACCATAATATTTTATTTTATACATTCATATAAGGTCTTCAAGGTCTTTGACAAGATAAATTCACTAAATAAAATCAAACAATTGATGAACCCGATCCCCTATCGGCAAGTTGATAGGGTTGACATGGTTTAATCAATGGAAATGATCCCAAACATCTCAATGATGGTTGTTTTGAATGTTTATCTCAACCAGAGGGCTTCACAAATATTTTCAAATGCCTCCCAAATTCTCAAATACTCATCAAAGCTCCAAAACTCCACAAAAATTTCCAAATTTTCAGAAATTCCAAAAATCCAAATGTTTAGAATTGAAATAATCAATCAAACTACTTTAAAAAATTCATCCACCCTCCGCAATAGTTTGACAGGATGGACAAAATTGAAATTTACTTCAGCTCACATGGAGCTAATGCTTAGTCAAAAATATCAATAGGATCCATTCTCAAACAATCTCCTGCCAGTAAGGATGTGGTACGTGCTCTCTGACCGATAATTTTGCTGCTAAATGGCACCGTAAATAAACAGTCATGACCAGGAGCCCTCTGAACCGAGTGATTTTGCTGCCAAATGACACCACAAAATATAGTTATGGCCAAAGCCAACACGCTCCTTATTGGCATCAAATCCTTAATATATGAATCAATAGAATATAATCGATAGGGCACAAAGTCCTCTGTTAGCTAAGGTGGACTTAAATTTGTCCCCTTAAACAAGAATTCCCCCCAGGTCTAAAAGTACCCTTGGACAAAGCAACCATGACTGCTGACAATGATCCTTCTATCAGGTTGGATCGACTACCTCCTCTGACTAAGTAGACTAGGGACCATGATGGCCCGAGATGACGGAACCATGGAATCTTGATCGGGTCCATCGTCCATTCCCGCATCATCCGCTTTAAGTGCTAGATGGTAAAATTCCCAATTTTCAATATCATATTTTCGATACCTAAGCCTATGTTGTTATTATATGATAGGTACTATGTATCTCTGCATATCTAATTGATGATTAGCCTTAATTGAAAGTTCTTTCTCATTATCGGGAGGGGTAATTAACTATAAAGGCTTACACTTATAGGAAATCAGAACTCAGATCAGATCATAAAGTCCTTGTGAAAAAAAAGACGATGAAATCTCTGGGTAGTTACAAACCCATCTGCCTTACCAAAATTTAGCCCGGAACTTAATTCTGTTAAAACGCGCCCTAAAGAAGAGCACAGCCAACGGAGGCTGGGTCCAAATTTTCAGAGCCCACATATTGATTAAGTAGACTAAGATCTATGGCAACCCAAGTGATGGAACCATTGAAACCAACTGTTGCAATCCATGACCCTTAGTCTGAGATTTTGATGATGACAAAAAATATTGTTTAAATTACTATTCATTGAATACTTTTGATTTCTACTCTTGTTTGTGAGTACTAATATTTCAGGAAGATCACAAGTTACTCAGGATAACAAGAAGACTCAAGACTAGGTAGAGTAGGAGTGTGAGCTTATAACATTGTAATTTTTTATTTATTTTTATTTTTTCTTTTCTTGAGTCTGGCCACAAATTACATGTAAGACTGAGCAACCACACACACACATAGGGGGAGAGGGTTTTAAAAAAGAAGAAAATTTTCATCTATTGATCGTACTATACGAGTTTAATTCGTACTATACGATCTGATCTGGCTGAAAACGGCACTATAAACAAATTATACCGTACGAACTATATCATACTGTACGAAGTATTTCTGATTAAAAAACCCTAGCCGCCAAATTATTTTAAGTTTAATACAAAAATTTTGACTAATCGTACTATACAATTATTGTTGAATACTTACTTAAATTAACCCCACAATTAGTGCGTAAATCAAAGATTAATTTCTAATTAGTTATCGTACTGTACAATAGTGTTTATACTGTACAATCAACTGAGGCTGTTTTTTATCGTCTTGAACTTCATACTAGATGATCCCTTGATTTTGACTAATCATACTATATGAAGTGGTTCATACCATACGATATACAGAGATGAGTTTTCGTCGTCCCAACAATCATCCTGTACGAACAGAAGAATTTTATATATCGTACTGTATAGGTTTACATTGTACTGTACGATATTATTCAAAACTTTTTGCCTGTTCGTAAACCTTCGTATCAAGACGAAGGCTGTTTCGTACTAATCGTATTGTACGATAATAACGGCTAATGTAACATTTTTAGGGTTTCTTGGAGCCTGTTTTAAATATCAAAACTTTTGTTTTTTTAAGTTAGACTGAGAGAGAGGAATATGATTAGAGAGGGATTCCTTGGGAGAGAGCTCTTGATAAGATTTTAGGGTTTGTGAGAGGAAGGAGATGGGTTTGGTGAGGGAGGAGTGTGAGGGAGTCACACGGTTGCTCCAAGCTTGCTGTACTTTGCTCCTCCTGTGGCCTGAGAAGATCATGTGGGAGGCTCTCTAAGGGGGAGACTCTTCTACATCCGTGTCCTTTAAGGTACTCTGCCTTCTCCAGGAAGGAGAAAATGAGAAGATATGCTGCCGTCACCAGGAGGGTGACAAAGCGCTTTGTACTCTGCCACGCCTGGTTAGTGAAAGTGAGGTTTGTAAGGGCTTCTCCGCTTTGCCAAGGGGGCAAAAGGAGAACTATTGTTTAGTAGTGAAATTCCCGGAGTGGGGGAATCCGGGGAGTAGACATAGGTCATGTGACCGAACCACTATAAAATCTCTGGTGTGATTTTTTCTTTAAGGCTTTTTATTTTTGCTTGCACTTTATTTTCATTATAATTGCGTGGTGAAAATCATTATGAAATTTGTTGTTGCAAATTGTGTTTCAAGCACTCGCTTCCGCATTATTTAAATTTTCCTATTTAGATTTTAAAAACACAAAAATATTAAAACTACTATTTAGGATTTTTTATTGCAACAATTTTTTCATTATAATTGCGTGGTGAAAATCATTGTGAAATTTGTTGTTGCAAATTGTGTTTCAAGCACTCGCTTCCGCATTATTTAAATTTTCCTATTTAGATTTTAAAAACACAAAAATATTAAAACTACTATTTAGGATTTTTTTATTGCAACAATTTTTTCAATTCACCCACACCCCCCCCCCCCCCCCCCCCTTGTGGGCATCTCGTTATTTCACCAACCACTTAAGCTAATGGTGGTAAACTTTATATCATAGAGCCAAAATTTGTACCCACTATAAGCTAAGTATTTTGAGTCCAATGACTAACCATAATCTAAAGTATTCTCTCATCACTAAGAAGGGTAATAAACTATAGGAGCTTACCTTTATGAGAAACATGAAATCATATAATATAATCCTAATAAACTAAATGTTAAATCTTTTAGGTAATTTTTTTATCTACAATTTAATCTGTCTTCTGAAAATTTGACCTAAAACCAAACTCTATCAAAATTGTCATGCACGAATTTTCAGAGCCCATGGCTAAGTGGTTGTTCAAGGCTAGATTATGAGCCTCGATAAATAACTTTGTAGGTCCCAAATAAGTTTATGGGTCCTCATGAATAAGTTTGTGAATCTCCGTAAATTCGAAATTAAGTAATTAATGGTTAAGAATTCTAACCATTTGGGACTAATGGATTGCCTATTTTGCTTATACAAATTTTAATTGTTTGGGCTGGTTTCCTTCTCCTTAAGCTCTTATATGTTGCTAATATTTTTAATTAAGTTAATGAAAACTACCTAAACTTCTATTGAAAATTCCTTTCTTCCTTGGTGAATCCTTGAGGAATAGTAAGGGATTTCTTGAGTAACAAAAGATCAAGGCACACTAAACATTTTCTGATCTTTAGAATGTCATGCAAGCATGCTAAATTATAATTTTTGGTGATTCTGCATTCTCCCGACTTGCAATTTTATTTTTGTTTCTAAGCCTTATCATCTTATCAGTTTTTGGTGTATTTTCAGTCCCTTAAGCTTTTTTAACCCCTTTATACCCCCTCACAACACCTCCCTTCTTGGATTGCGCCTTATCTATAAAGCAAATTGTGGGCTCCGAAAATTCGGCCCCGGCCTCCGCTCGCGCGATTTCTTTTTATTCGGCGAGGGAGTTTTAACTGAATAAGTTCCGGGGTAAATTTTGGAAGGCAGATGGGTTTGTAGATAAGACACTACCCAGAGATTTCGCCCTCATTTTGCGAGGACTTTATGATCCGAGTTCTGGTTTCCTATAGGCGTAAGCCCCTATAGTTAATTACCCCTCTCAATCATGAGAGAGAACTTTCGATTAAGGCTAGTCGTCAATCAGATACGTATAGAATACGTGTTATCTGGCATATAGTAGCAGCATAGATTTGGGTACTTGAGAACTGGATTTGGATTTGGGAATTTGAAAAGTTTGATATTTAAAATGAAAATTTCACCACCTAACACTTAAAGCAGATGGTGGGGGAATGGATGATGGACCCGATCAAGATCCCATGGTTCCGTCGTTCCGGGCCATCGTGGACCCTGGTCTACTTAGTCAGAGGAGGTAGTCGACCCAACCTGACAAAAAGATCCTTGTCGGCAGCCATGGGTTGCTTCGTCCAAGGGGACCTTGTAGACCGGGGGTGAATGTTTGCCTAAGGGGACAAATTTGAATCCACCTTAGCTAACAGAGGGCTTGGTGCCCTATCAATCATATCCTATTGATTCATATCTCAAGGATTTAACGCCATTAAGGAGCGTATTGGTTCTGGCCATAACCGCTATCTGTGGTGCCATTTGGCGGCAAAACCACTCGGTTCAGAGGGCCCCGGGTCATAACCGTTTACCTGCAGCACCATTTGGCGGCGAAACTGCCGGTTAGAGGACACGTACCACGTCCTTACTGGCAAGAGATTGTTTGAGAATGGATCCCAGTGATATTTTCGACTAGGCATTTAGCTCTTTGTGAGCTAGAGTAAATTTCAATTTGTCCGCCTCGGCAAACTGTTGCGGAGGGTGGATAGATTTTTCTTTAAGTGCTTGAATGGTTGAATTTCAATTTTAAATATTTTTTAAATTTTGAGATTTTTGGTGGAGTTTTCGAATTTTCTGGAATTTTTGTGGGTTTTGGATTTTGAATGGATATTTGGGTAGAATTTGAAAGAGTTTGGAATGGAACCCTCCGGTTGAGATCTTCAATCAACACGGCCATCATCGGGGTGTTTGAGGTCATTTCTCTTTATGGATTGAACCTTGTCAACTCTGTCGGGCTGTCGACAGAGGATCGGGTTTCGTAGGCTTTATACCCTTTAATAGTGAATTCTCATTATTGTAGGCCTTGAAGGCCTAATATGAGTGTATTAAGACAAATATGACGGTCGTTACAACCGTATATTTGTTTGTTGGTTCGAACCCTGTCGACTTCTATTGACCCGTATAGAAGGATCGGTTTCGAACCTGAATTCACTTGTCAACCCGCGCAGTATCCCTAGACGTCACGTGTGTACCAATAACACGCTCGCCGGGGCCCATGCGGGTTAAGAATATATTTCCCCTTTAGTGTACCTATGTGTATACAATTTATAGTGCACGTGCAGGGGGTATTTTTGGAATATTTATAGACGCCTTCTGTCTGCTTGTACGGATGTTGTAGATCCGGTGGCGTGGCGTAGCAGCTTCTGGATAGAATTGTTCGCTGCTTCGTACAGGTAGATTGTCGTGCACTATTGTTGCTTTCTTCAGGTGGATCGTAGTGCACCAACTAATCTCCTGCCTTATACTTATAGATGCTTGTAGATAGCTTGTTGTATTCACGATGAATTTTCCACTGTAACTTGTAAGTACTTGCACTTGATATAGTTTGTATCTTGCTCGCAGACAATAAACTGAGTGTACTACGAGTCTTCTGTAATGGCCCGTGGATATTTACAATTGTTGTAGTTATCTTGCATATTGTTCGTAGATGATTTCTAGTGCATATGACAAGTCTATTGCAAGGCTCCATATGTACTGGTGTTTACTACAAACTTCTATTTCATACTTGTAGAAGATTCATCACACCATTTTTATATAATATGCATCCTGAATTGTAGCTCTACACATATTCTTCATGTTTCACTCATGGATATTCCTTGTGTGCATTGAAACTCTTCTATTGCTTGGTGTATTCCCTTGTAATGGTTCAAATGCTGTAGGTTCAATAATTCCCCACATCATTTGTAGTCATTCATGAATATCCACAAGCTTTCTATAGCTTTTTGTAAATAAGATGTTATATATATGATAGGTTCACATCCTTGCTTGTAGGCGCATAAGATGAATGATTCAAACTTTACATTCTAATGATAATTTTGATGTCATCATTCAAGAAAAATTCTTTGGTGTTCTTTGGTCAAATCTTCTTATCACCTCGAGCTAAATGTCATATCCACTATGCTTGATTCCAATCAAGTCTAAATTTTCAAGTGGGAGTTCATAAGTCCAAACTTACAGGTTCTTTTGCTTGTAAGCATGATAATTCAAATGCTTAAGTTCAAATCAGATTTGATTCAAGCTTCCTTTTATGTTAAGTCCCAAATTTCTTCAATCAAGTTCAAGCTTGAATCATTGTTATTTGAATTTAAACAAAGTTTTCTTGATTTCATTGTGGATTTAAGTTCAAGTCCAAAGAAAGTCCTCCATAAAGCTCAGGCTCAATATGAGCCTCTTTTGTTCGAGTCCCCTGAGTCCTTCTTGTAAGTTTCAAGATTAAGTCTTTGTTCAATTCTTTCTTGAGTTCAAATCCAAGTTTTTGTTCTTTGCATTTGTTCTTTTGAGTTCAATCAAATCCTCTTATACCTTTTTCAAGTCCAAGCCCTGTCGGCTTAATGTTCCTATCAAGTTCTTGTAGTCTTCTTCAAGTTTTTTTTATGTTCGCTTGCAAGTTATAGTCAAGTCAAAGTCGGATTCAAGTTCTTCAGCATTTGAGTTCAAGTCCAGGTTCTCTTGAGTTCAAGTTTGAGCTCAATATAAGTTCAATCAAGTTCGAGCTCAATGTAAGTTCAATCAAGTTCTCTTGGGTCCATGTCTTGTCAAGTTCGATGTCCACAAGCTTTGAGTTCAATGTAAAAGTTCACTTTGCAAGTTCAAGTTCATTGTCCACTGTGGTCCGAGCTTGATTCAAGTTTGATTTTAGTTCAAATTAAGCCTCTTGCACATTTTCTATTTTGGGTTCAATTATTTATTAAGTCACTTAGATATCGTTCAAAGGTCCAAGTACAAGTCCTTCGTCGTTCTTGCATATCATCTGAGTGCAATCAAGTCCAAGTGTAGCATTACGTTCACCCGAAATTTCGGCAGCCTTCCGACGTCTCCCCCGTTTAGAGGAAAATTACGGAAAACTGGGCCTTTCCCACCACGCTAAGAAAAGCGTGTATGGTAGGTGCCCTCTTTTGAGGACACCGCGGCCGTGTATTTTTCGATCCCCCACCACGCTAAGAAAAGCGTGTATGGGTATTTTTGAAAAGGTTTTGCAAGAAAAAACATTTTTTTTGTAAATATTTGCAAGAAAGACAGTTATTTCCCCGCGAGCGGGTACTTATGGATATCCCCGCTTCATCTTACGCATCGCACCGGGTTCCCATCCCACCACGCTAAAAAAAGCGTGTATAGGCAGGGAAATCCGTTGCGATACGAACTTCGAAGAGGGAATTAGGTGATTACCCGCTTCGTCGCAAGCGTCGTGACGCACTCCCTCCCACCACGCTAAGAAAAGCGTGTATAGGTGGTCGTTTTGTCTCGACGAATGTGTTGAAACGGGTTCTCGAAGTTTTAGGGTTTAGAATTTATACCTTGGCGGTCGTCGGCGCGGATCGAGAGAGGAAAAAGCATTATATATATATATATATATATATATTATAATTAGTTATTAATAATCATAATTAATTAGAATAAATCTTTATTAGATTTAATTAATTATAATTAATGTATATTTAATTAATAATTAATTATATTAAAATAATTAAACATAATTAAATTCAATTAATTATGATTAATTAATGATTAATAATAATTAATTATCATTTAAAAATAATTAATTATAATTACTATAATTAATTAAAACTTAATCTACAATTAATTAATTAGTAATTATAATTAACACTAATTAAACATAATTAGTCTTAGCTAACTAATTATGGTTAATTAAATTTTAATTATAATTAATATAATTAACTGTAATTAAATTTAACTAATTATCCCTAATTTTATAATTTAAACTAATTAATTATAATTAAAAATAAATAATAATATTAAAAAATAAAATAAAAATAAAAACCCACCCTCTCCCTTTCTCTCGATTCGGGAGAGTTTACGGGATCTGGCCGAGAAGCGCACGGGAGGGAGAGAGTTACCTTCCCAGCTAGCGAGCTCCTTGTCGTTGCTTCCGATCGGACAAGAAGGGAAAGTAGGAGGAGCGAAGCCGTCCGACCACAAGGGGATCAGGATTTAGGGATTCGATCGTGAGATGGGGAGGCGTCGGGTACAGGTATGTGGATCGGTCTCCCTCTCTCTCTCTCTCTCTCTCTACGAACTGAAAGGGAGGCGGAATGGAGGTCGGAGTCACGGGAGGAGAAGAGGTCGGGCTGAGAGAGATCGAGAGGTCGGGACGGCTGAGGGAGGATTGGAAGCTTGCGATTGTGGGAGAGGGATTTCTTACGGGAGTCGAGAGTGGAAGAGGAGTCGTGCAGGGTTCGGTCGTGTGGAAGCAGCAGCCGAAGCCTTCATCTCCTTCGGTATTTAACATCGCGAAAGGCGTCTAGTTGGCACGCGATTTGGGCAGAGTTTCCGGAGAAGCGACGCAACGGCGCCGAGCTACAGGAATTCAGCGGGATTTTTTGCTGGATTTCGGGAGATTCGATCTGTTTCTTGATGTATATGAGGTATGTAATTTCTTGGTTATTACATAGAGGTTAACACAAATAAAATTATTAATGTAAAATCATGAACATTTTTTTATTATCATTAATTTTGATTTACATGGTGACCTTATAAATCCCTCTTCTTCATTTATTCTATACTAATATTATTTGGTGACCTTATAAATCCCTCTTCTTATAACTTTCATATCAATTCCATCTCTCACCTTATCAGTTTATCTACTGCTCTAAAAATTACATGCTCACACTATAAAAATTTGTATTCCATAACCTTATCTTCAGCCAGTGCTACTCATATAATTTCTCTAAAGGGTGTACCCAATTCATGAAAGATTTTCCAATACATAGTAAGAGGTGTTGATGTCTAGAACAATCTTACTTTCTATTTGCAAAGAGACTATTTTTGCAACTTGAACATGAGACAAACATATTACAAAAGAGCACTTAATCACTATTTTAGGTCATCCCCCGATAATCTCTCAATTAAAATAACTTCATATCTTTCCTAAATTTAACACATCCTTTTTTAATATTATCATTTCAAAATCTCTAATTTAGATCCTTTCCAAAGCTCCTTCAACTCAAAATTCAATAACCTTTCTTAATTTTTTCCCATAGTATACCTATCAGAGTTATCATTGAAGTACATGCTTCTTTGAAACAATGAATTTAATACTTTCCAACAATTTAGAAACTCATAGAGGACGTGCCCTTTGCTCATAATGAGAACCCATCTCATCGTTTGGCGTTTGTATATTCTCCTTATGTATCTAAACATTCTTCAATATAGATTTTTTCTTGAATTGAGTTTGATAATTAAAAAATATAGGATTAAATTTGAATCCTGAACAAAGTTTAATCCCAAAAGTGGAAAATTTTCCATTCATCCCAAAAATTAGTGAAGAATTTATTTATCACTTACCACTCTAGCTGCACTTGTAGTAATTGAGAGTCCTCCAAAGAAAAAAGAACCCCAAATAACAAACAACAAAATTATTGCGCCAATTGAGTTGTTGTACCTCCCATGAAATGCATCATACAAAATCTGTGCAGGCACAAATGATCCAGCAGTTTCATTGTTGACATCGAAGAGATAGTCAAATTTCTGCAAGACATGTTTGTGTTATCAACTAAACATATTTACCAAGCTGATAACTTTCATTTATAAAAATGCATTTCATCTGTACCTGAATGCTAAAAGTGAGAGTCAGTATGTAAGCCCATCCAAATACTGAAATTATTCCAATACTAGAAAGAATGGCAATCGGACCGTTTTTATCTGCTCCTTTTGTTTCCTCTGTTAGATGTGCTGCAGCGTCATATCCATATAAAGAATACTGACTAACAATAAATGCTAAAATTACTGCATATGCCTTGCTTCTTATCCCTGTAGAATCCGGTGCCATCTCAAAATGGCCAAAGACATATGAAGCTGGTTGTGTAGATGGAGCCACTAAAGGAAGCATTATGACTATGATTACACCTCCAGTGATCTGAGTGTTTAGAATGAGGAAACGGCTACTCAAACATTACAGGTCATTCATATAATAACTATCAATAGTTGTAAGTTAGAATAACTCTGAAAATCCATATAGAATATGCAAATTTAAATAGCCATAAAGAGATGTAATGGCAAATAAGATTAGAGAGAGTTGCCTTAGATGGTTTGGTGACATAAAACGTCGGCCTTCTAATGCCCCAGTTAGGAGAGTAGATGTATTAGATTTGGCCTATGTTAAGAAAGGTAGAAGAAGACCTAAAAAGACTTGGTTAGAATTATTAAAAATGACATTTTTTTAGATTTAAATGAGAATTTAACTCTTAATAGGGCACAATGAAGAAAAATGACTTTTCTAGCCTACCCATGTAGTGGGGTGAAAGCTTGTTGTTGTTGTTGTTGTTGTATAAAGAGATGAAATGGATACAAGAATAATAACCTAATGCACAAATATGTCCACATTTAAAATGGCGCCCACATCACCTTCACATATAGCAGTTGATGTAAACAAAGTAATTTAGGTAGTTAATGCAATAAAAAGATGCTCTGAATTAAGAATCTCCATGCATCCACATATATGGATCATATACCTTACATCTAGTAAAAGATCCTACGTATGATAAGACTATGTTTCTGTCGAAGGTTATATAGTTGAGTAAAATATACCCTAAGTAAAAAAGTCCTATCGTTGATAAAATCTAATATCTAGTTTAAAGATCTTATATATGATAAAACCTTACATTATATTTCAATTAAGAAAAATGATTCATAGCTTTCGAGCATTTCATTATTGTATCTGGAATGTTTTTACCTGCCACCAAATTGAAATAATGTCAATGACGGCAATAACTTGCAATGCAAATGTGTTGAGAATGGCCCATATAACAGTCAGACCAATATACATAGCAAGAAAAACTCCACGAGGAGCAAAGTAACCTCCACCTTTGTTTGTTCCTGTACATAGTAAAATGATGATTTGCAAAGTTTGCGATCCTGCATAAGCCTACCAAAGAGAAAAGGAATTAATAAGTTCCCAATAGCAATACCTTACAGGCATTGAATTTACTACTGTGAAAAGTTGTTAAATATGATGGCTTGCTATTAATCAAAACAATTTTAAATTTTAAAGAAAAGATAAATAAATCTGATGGGGACAAGTAGCCAAGCTGAAGACTGAAGTACTCAGTATACATGATAGGTTGAAAACATATTATGCCATTGCATTCCTCAGTCTTCCTTTATAAAAAGATAAGTTTAACTTTCCTCTTTTTCCAATAAATTATGACTGTGCAAGATTATAATAGTTTGATTTCAATACAATTATTGGTGAAGAAATTGCTTGGATATCATGGACATTTTTAGATGCTCTGATTTATTTATTGGTGGGTAAATATAATGGTGGTTATTTTTATATTTGATGAATTAACTTCAAATTTATCATTTCACTTCTATTAGGTTGTTTTTGACTTTTTTCTAGACCCAATGGGAGGTTTGTGACAAGAAATTTGTGTAAAAATTTAATAAGCTGTTGTGGTTATTCCTTTGCCACAGTAAGAAAGGAAAAAAAGTGGCCTTGAAATAGTGAAGATTTGTTTTCCAAAATGTAAACCAATGAAGCAACGGGGGCTTTTGCTATTAACTTAAGGCGACTGTTGCATTGGATGTTTTCTGAAAGATTTATAATAGAAGTAATTTATTGCATTTGCTATTGATTTAATAATCCCAAGTGCTCATGCATAGTGATGAAGAAGCGTAAAACCAAGCTTTTATTCATTCCATATTTTAACTAGTACAAAATGGAGAATTCTATGCTAATTCAAATAAAAGTTTCTTAAGACAACTTCCTCACAGTTTCACTTGTATACCTAAACATATTAGTTCAATGGGTAGTCAAATTACAATGTAATCATATCACAAACACAAAATCATGTTCTAGCTATATAATAAAAATGAAGCTCAACCTGTGTGCCTATTCCAGCTATAAGGCCAATTGTCTCCAGCCATGCACAGCACCATGAAGCAAAAGGGCCCCATAGTGGACCAGCTAAATGGGCAGCCCAGAAGTAAAGAGACCCAGTAGTCTGTATTAGCAAAAGATAAATCCAATTAATGCCTAATAAAAGTAGTTTTTATGAATTACATACAGCCATAATAACAATTCAATCCACAGGTTCGGTGCTCAAGTAGACTTAACTGTGTTTCTATACCAAAAATAACAAAGAGTGGGTGCAATGTTGTTTAAATTTAGAAATCAAGTCTTACATTTATAACATAGCAGAAAGGAAATCAAGGGTTCGTTTGGGACGGCTTTTTTATTGCTTTCTAAAACGGAGTTTTAGTACAAATTTTTTTATTTTTGTTCTAAAACTCCGTTTTAGAAAGCAATAAAAAAATCGTCCCAAACGAAGCCCAAGTCTAGGATTTATAACATAGCAGGAAATAAAAAATTCAAATAGCATGTTTATATATTTGAAATTTCATGAGTTAAAGTTGACTTTTTTTACATTTTCTCACCATAAGGATGGGAACTTCGGCTCCCACTGCTGGGGTCCGACGCTTGCATACTCGACTGTGTGAATGAGTTGACAATTATCGTTCAAAATGTTCAAAAATAAATCCTTCTTTGGGTTTGAACAACCCCTTGAAGTAGTGGTTTCTTGATTTTTGTATAAGGTGAAGTGGATATAGGACTTACTCTCTTCGTTTGGGCCTCAAAAGTTGCTAGATTTAATTGGGGATTGCAGTTTTACTATAACCGTCATTATTTTCCTGTGACTGGATGGTTTTGACAGAATTTCTCAATAAAAAGAGCAGAAATATTCAATCTAGTTCCCTTTCCTACAATATATGTATCTATTATAATGATCTGGTCAAAAACCAACAATGATTAGAATCTTTTTTTTTTTTAAATTAAAGGAAGGAATCGATGCATCTCTCAAATCTTACAGACATACAAGCCAAAAAAAATATTAACGACAAAATCTCAGTCAATTAGAATCAACACAGAGCTATAATCAATCCCACACACCGGAAAAGATGAACAGATCTCAGCCATGGCGATTCCAATAAACCAAGTGAAGAAGGAGACTACAACCCATCCCCAAACAAGGCTTGCCGGCCCAGCATACAGAAGGCTTGAGCCATAAAGCGGTGTGATTCCCGTGAATAGAGTCACAGTCGAGACCGAGATCGCGAGGGTTTTGAAAAGAGTCTGTCAACGAAGAAGAAGATAACAGCTTTAAGACCATTTACAATGAATAGAAAGAATTAATCTCGAGGTCAATCCAGAGAAACAAAATTGGTTGCTTGGAGCAATGGAGTTACCATCTCTCTTCTAAGTTCCTGCTTGTAGCCGAGCTCATTGAGGCGCTTCTCCCCTGAATCCATTTCCTCCATCTCAGAATATGAGAAGAAGAGATGGAAACGTTTTCCGGAGATTGGAGAAGAAGAGATGGTCGACTGCAGTCACATGAACTACGATGCAGGAGCAGAGAGCAAGCTCCCGCGCGCGCGAAAAGAGATTCTTTCTTAGCTTGCGTTGTCCTGCTAGTTCTATCAAATATTTTTCAAACTTCAAAGTCTCCAACTCTGAACAACTTGAAACTTCAAAGTGAATGTTCATTTAAGAAATATTTATTACGCGCTCCAATGAAAATACTTTAATAATATCTATGTCTATTATATCACGAAAAGTTTAGTATTAAGCCACCGTTTCTCGCTATTGGAAAAATGTTACGTTATGAATTAAAAACGGCGGGGAAGATCTTCCTTTCTGATTTTTTTCTTTTTGTTTTTTCTTTGCCCTTTTGGTTCTTTTGATAGATTTATTGGATGATTTTTCTCCTTTGAAATTTTCATCTAAGACGGATATCTCACCCGTAAAGATGTACGAAGTTTCAAATATTAGATTGGGCGAGTTTCTTCTTGTCAAACTTCTGCAAAATAGTTCGTAGTTTCCTTCTTGTCTCAAAAGGATAACTTGGTGGTGTTTTCAGATGATGAGGTTTTTGAAGGCCTCTCAAAATTGGCAAATTATTGGGTCAGGTGACCAGACGCGGAGATAGGTCTGGATATTAATAAAATATTATTTTAAATTAAGCGCAGGTAAAGCGCAACTAAAGCGCAGGTAAAGCGCAACTAAAGCGCAAGTCAAAAAGCGCAAATAAAGCGCAGGTAAAGCACAACTAAAGCGCAAGTCAAAAGCGCAGGTGACGCGGCAAATTTTTATTGGATGTCCGAACTTATTTTTCGCGTCCGGTTACCTGACCCAATAATTTGCCCTCAAAATTGGGGATTAACTCTGGTAGGCTACTCATTAGGCAATACACCTTTATTTGAGGTCCTATGTTCTATTATCACAAAAGCTTGGAAGCTTAAAGATTCAATCTCGCTTTTATCCTTAAATGATGGTTTCTTCTTGATGAAATTCTCTTGCCCATAAGATTTTGATCTTGTCTGGACGAGAGGACCGTGGTTCTTTTTTGGTAGACATTTTATTATTCAAAAAGCGTTGGTTACTGATGCTAAGAAGTTACAAGATATTTTGAATTATTTCTCTAAATGTCCTAGTGTTTTTGTTAATCATAACAAATGTCTAGCTATATCTCTAAGGATACTATTGAGAAGGAAAGCATTTGTCAAGCCTAATATTTCTACTTCTCATAATTGTATGAAATATTTAGGCCTTCATATTTTTATTAAAAGGCTTATTGGTTCAGACTTTCAACATTTGCTTAACAAGGTCACTGATTTACTTTTGGGTTGGAAGGCTAAAATTCTTTCTTTTGCCGGAAGAGTGCAATATCTTAAATTTTCTCTCTCTAATTTTATTGCATATTGGATTAGAGACGTGATTATTCCTAAATTCTATCTTAAATTCATTAGATAAGTTTGTTCTAACTTTCTTTTTCATGGCAATATTAATTCTAAGGAGATACATGTTATTACTTGGAAAGATGTTTATAAGCCTAAGTGTTTTGAGGGTTTAGGTATTCTTGACCTCAATGCTCTTTGTTATGCTTTTATTTTTTCTATTATTTGGAGAATCTTAAATAGGAAATGTTCATTGGCTGGCTAGGTGAGAGAAAAATATATTTCCTTATGGAAGCCACCCTCTTGTAAGACTTCAATGTTCTGGAAAATCTCTGTAAGTTGACTGAGAATTTAAAGGATAAAATTGATTTTATTATTACTATTAATAGTTTTCTTTCATTTTATTGGGATCATTGGTATGGTGGCAAGTCTCTTCATTAATTAGTTCCTACTATAAACTCTTATTGGCATTCTATTCTGGTGAAGGATGTCATTTTGAGTGGCGGTTGGTCTTTATCTAATTTCTTTAGAATTTGCCTTCCATTAATTCTACTAGCATTCCTATTCATGATTCTTCGATTTCTTGTATTAACTAGAATGGGGTGTTGCTACCACAATTTTATTTTATTTCATTTATATTTTTATACGTGACATGCTAAGGTTAATTGGGATAATTTTATTTGGCATAAATGTTATACTTTGAGGTATTTCTGCTATGTGCGGATAGCCTTATTAAATGGGCTAAAAACTATGGATATTCTTTCTAAAAGAAATATTATTATTCCTTTAGGGTGTCTTTTTTGTAATTCTTTTGTGCAGACTCATAATCTCTTATTTTCTTAATGTGATTTTACTTTTTCAATTATTTTTTTGCTCGTTCCTACTTTAAATCAATTTTTGCTAAGGCCTTTTTTTTCAAGTTTTAGATTTCATTTCGAACTTAAATATGTCTAATGATGCAAAAATTTATTCTTTTTGGCTTCTTATTGTTTCTTGTATTATTTATGGAAAGAAAAGAATGAAAGAATGCTTTTTTGGTTTTTGTAAGAATTTGGATTCAATTTTTGGTTTGATCAAGCAGACCATTTTTCTAATATTTCTAATTAGAAATATTTTAATGAGGTTAATTGCTATTTGAATTTAGGGTTTTTATTTTATTTTAAGTCTTTTAGGTGGTGTCTGTTTTAGGGGATTTTGTTTTGTTGTGATTGGTTTTAAGGTTTAATTTAGACAATATGTATTAGTTAAGGTGGCTCTTTTATCTTTTGACGTATATTTTTGACAATTGATTTTATAATATGGATGATCACTTATAGTAACCAAAGTTTGTTGGAGATCTTTTGGCAATATGTTTTTCAAATTTTGCTGAATCTATTTTAAACTTGGGGTATCTTTGTGATCTTTTGTTTTTTGAAGTTCACTATTGTTGTCTTTAATCATTCCTGAGTTGTGGTGGTTGGTGGATTTTAATTTTGGTCTTTATGCTCTTGTTTTTCATTTTTTATTTTTTTCTTTTGTGTTATTTTCTTTGATTTTTGTCAGTTATCTAGTTTTGGTTGAGCTTTGCTTTCTGGATTTTATGGCTTTGGAAGAATGGATAACTACTTTAGACAAGATTGTTGATTTTGAAGAGGTGGATCGTTTTTTCCCTTCACTAGATCTCTCACTCTTTACTCTCAAAAATCTCTCCCATACACACTCTCTATGGTCCTTCTCTAAAGAAATTCGCAACAAAGAATAAGATGACAATTTCTAGGACTCCTTATATAGAAACTACATGAAAAACTATCCAAAAATTGAAAAATGGAAGTCAACTGACTTTTGTTTGTATTGTATGTTCGTAGATTGTATGGCATGATTAATTCAAAAAATTACGGCTTTGTTTAGTTCGAACTGGGACGAACTTATATTCATACTATGTTAGTCATATGTATGAATTGAGATCATACAGTGTGAATCGTTCAAAAATGAACGACTTCATATGGTATGATCTTGTACAAATTTGATTTTGTACACTGTAATTATCTGTATGAATTGAGATCATACAGTACGATCAGTTCGAAAATAATGCATTTGTATGATACGACCTTATACAAACCTGATTTTGTACATTATTAATTGTCCGTGTGACCTAACATCATACAATACAAATAATTTAAATTTTTGAAGCATTGATTTGTTTAACTTAATTTTGGAGAAAAAATTATCAAATCGTATAGTACGATTGAATATCATACAATACGGACAAACTGAAAAAAAAATTACATAACTCCACCTGTGTGTGTTCATAGTTACCCAATTACAATGACTCTTACTCAGACTCAAGAATAAATAAATAAATATACAAGCTTTATTACATGACATCCTACTCCATCCTTGTCTTGAACTCTTCAGCAGTCTGGAGTTGTAAATGGATTCCCTGAATTGGTAGTACACTTAAAAAATGACAAGAAATATCCAATTCATGCTAGGTGAAACAATAAAATCACCAAACCAATAATATTTTGCTATCATCAAAAAGTCACATTATCAATCTTGTTTCCAATAATTTCCCCCTTTTTGATGATGCAAAAATATTTATTGTTTGAAAGTGAATAACATTTTTTCTCTCCTAAGCTCCCCCTAAATGAATAAACCTTAAACACCATGTGAATATGAATTTTGTCCCTCACTCTTTTTTTAAAATTTGATTTTATCAACAAACACAAAATAATATACAAAATAAACAACCACAAAAAATTTTTATCAACAAACACAAAACAATATACATAACAAACAACCTCAAAAAATTAATACAAACACCAATAAGTTTCTAAAGCATAAACAGGACACTAGACTAAATTTACAAGAAAACTTAAAACAAACATAAACATAAATAATCTACCCCTGAGAGCATTATGACATCAAACCAAACAAAAAAAAAAAACTCAAAGAACAAACAAAGCTCAAAGAACTTCAAATCAAAATATAAAATACAAATAATGGTATCATCAACAAACACAAACAACCTCCCCCTTTTGACATCAGCAAAAAGGGGGGAAACAAAAAGTAAACATCTTGAATATGAAAGTTCTTATAGACAAATGTAGATGTTGATAAGAAATAGAATTTGTAAAAAAAATTGCACAATATTAAAATCCTACTAGATTTGTAAACTTAAATTTTAAATTAAAGAACAATTAAGAAAAGAAAAGTTAATCAGGTTCAATATTCGTTCTACAAAGTAGAAATATCAAATAGAACAATTATCACAAAAAAAAAATAATTGATAAGAAATCATAAAATTTCAAATTCAATGTTTGAAATTATTGTTTAAAGCATAGATTTTTCTAAGAATTAGAGATATAGCTGAAAGAACTAATTGTAGTGTGGGCTCGTTTTATGCCTCTTATCAATTTGAATTGAGATGGTTTCTCAATTGCATATTGTTAGATTTTGAACTTGTGTTTAGAGAACATTGCACATCTTTTCAAGTTGGACTTATTTTGTGCCTCCTGTCAAATTTCACACTCTTTGTGTATCTTTTGGCATTTTGTTCTTTCCATACTTTAAATTAAGAAATCTTAGTTTGCGTGATTATCTTCTAAATAAAAGAAATAAAATTTTCTTGAATTAAAAAGATTAAACCACAAAATAAAATCCAATGGGTAACAATAAAAATAACATTTTGAATAAGAAACAAACAGAAAGAAAGTCATATATATATATATATATATATATATAAGATAAGTGTTGCAAATCTGATTTTATGGATTAGAATTTTGATGATAGAAACTACTGTAAATAAAGTGGTTTCTGATGCTAAGTAATCTTGCACACACACACCTTGGAAATTTTTTTTACTATTTCTTAGAGTTTACTGTTTTTGGTAACATCATCCGGGATGTTATTTATATCAGTCTGGACGATCGATTCAAAAATAGAAACCCTAATTAGGGTATCCTTATTAAGGCAGCCATCATTAAGCACATTGTCCTGGATAATTTGTATCGGCCGGGACAATAGGTTCAAAACAGAAAGAATCAGCCACCAAATCTATTTAGTTATTAGTTATTTTTGGGCATCGTCCAGGGCATCATCCTGGATCAGCCTGGTCGATCCAGCATAATTATGCCTAAATTAATCTGGTATTTAAGGAAAGCAATTATAATTTGATTGCACGATCACATCATCCTGGACGATTCCAGGATCGGCCGAGATGATATACTAGACGATTGGACATCAGACAGTTCTTATTCAGGGCAATGTTCAGGACTATATTCCACGATTTATATTAATCGTCCAGGATGATATATTATTGTCCTGGACGATATGAACAAATTTCTTCTTATCTTCCCAAATCATCCTGGCTGATTGAGCTTTTTTGCACTGATCATACAGGACGATATTAATATCGGCCTCGCGATAATGTCGGCAAGTTGAAATTAATGAGCTTGTTTTGAGCTCTTCTATTTAAACTTTGACAAGGCACTTAGGAAGTGTCTTTGGCATCCATTGAGGTTTTATTTCTTTTCGAGGAAACTTGAAGAGAGAGCTTGAAAGAGAGAGGAAAAGGTGGAGTTTGAGAGAGGGAGAAGATTCTTCGAGGGGGTTCCACACGGTTGCTCTGGCGAGCTTTCGTCTTGAGGGAAGTTTTGGGAAGAATAAGATCTCTTTGGTGTCAAAGGACCCGGCTACTCCTCCTCACCGAGGAAGGTAGAAGTGATTTTGTAAGGGCTTCTCCGCCTAGCTGTGGGGGCTAAAGGAGATACACTGAGTTTAGTGTAATACTCAGAGGTGCCTCCAAGGAGTGGACATAGGTTAAGATTTGATCAAACCACTATAAATCTAGTGTGTTATTTTCTTTATAATTTTTGCATTTAATTTCCGAACTTTGATTTTCTTTGTGTGAATTTTGGTTTGGTTTTAAGATTGTGTTTTTGATTGAAAGATTCTTAAAATACCAATTCACCTCTCTCTTGGTTAGCCTTGGGCTAGTTCATAAGGGCTTAATATCCTTAATGAACTTCAGTAAGCACTTATGTGAACATGAAGATGATCTTTTGATATAAATACAATTTGAATTTGATTTAAAGTGTGAGAAAAAAAATTAAGGATATAACATTAAAATGCAAAAATTTCCTTAAATTTTATTCTTTAAAACAATATTTGGGATTAGTCAATAACAACTCACAAATTTCAAGAAGACATTTTTTTAAAACAAAATATAGTCAAGTTTGAATAAAGAAGATGCAATAATTTTAACACAAAACATTTAAATTAAACTTCATAAATGAGCACATTACAATCAAACTAGAACATAAATAAAAAAAAACACTAATACTAATATCATGGGAGATCTTGATCTAGAGGAGGCTAAGGAGAAGTAAACTGAGCAAAATAACTACTTGATGTGGGTCTCTGAAAGGATTCCGCTCGTGTGGTTCGAATGCAAAGAGTACGATCACACTATCCCGTAGGACAAAAATGGTTGTAGACCTTTACAATCGACACAAGCAGGCCGATGGAAGAGCAGATGGAGTTATAGATACGATTAGCCATGGAGGATAGCGGCTTTCACCTACCAACCTCGATGGATAATAATATCTATAACCCAAAAGTTCATGAGATTTCCCCCATTTGATACATCAGCTCGAATGGGGTTTATTTGATTGTGGGGATCGGTTTCCTACGGGCGCAAGCCCCCGTAGTTAATTACATCCTAAGCCTTGACTTAGGAAAACTCTCGATTAAGGATGTTAGATTATCTTCTCTAAAGGGTTTAGCGCAAAGGGGTTTCTAGGCTTTCCTAATCAAAGGGAAATATAGGCTCAAGTTGGTTTAATCAATCACACAGATTACATGCAAGGCGTCACAACACAGCACAGAAAAGAAAAGCAGAACAACAACCTAACCTAAAGCTAATAGTCGTGTCCTATCAAACTCATCTAAGTGTGTGTAAGCTGTGTGGTTTTGGTAGGTCCTATATAGGATGATTTAGTTAGAGTTGTTTGTATTTTATTTGTTGAAAGGGGCCAAAGGGAAGATTTTGGTTAAAGTTCAAATATTAGTATTTTAGGATTAATTTTAGGATGTTTTATTTTAGTGTTTGATTAACTATCACATTTATTTCACACCGAGGCCGTGAGGTTTATATCACCCTCCTTGGGGCTAACTTAATAGCCTCGTAGGCCTGGGTTACCTAGTGATAATTAACTTTGTTGATTTACTTTAGTTGGTTATGAAAAGAAAAGAAAAGGGTGTATTAATCATTTATTAATCAAGTTCGTTGGTTTATTTTAAAGATTATTCTAAAGTTTGATATTTAGAAGTATTTTAATCCTAATGAATTTTAATATTATGATTTGATCTCCTAATTAAATCTACATATTTTAGATTTTAGATTGGTTAAGGATTAATTATTAGATTAGTCAAACTTGATTTGGGTTTATGTTTTAGGTTTATAGTTTAAAGATTATAAATGTTAATATTAATTTGATTAAGAATTAAATGTTTTAATAGGTTTTAAGAATTAGATTAGGATCAGTTGGTTGATTATTAGTGGATTAAGAAAAAGAAACTAAATCTAGGAAAGCGTGTCACTAGGTTTTTGTTTTAATGTTTCTATCCTATAGGGAACATGCACCCTAAATCTATATTTTCTAAGACTCGGTCCTTAGTTTTTGTCCTTAAATGTCATTAGTGTTGTAGGACTAAAAGAGGTTTTGTTTTCTAATCCCTAAGACTTCTATATGGATGTCACAAGGTTTTAGGGATCTAGAAAAAAAAGAGTAAAAGCAATCCTAAATATAATTGAAGTTTCTACAAGGCCCTAAGGATGGGAGGCGTATAAACATCTAGGCCCCTAAAGGTTTTCTAAGTTTTTAAGAAAACTTACAGCACCGGGGGCTATGACCCTGTGGTTCCGCCCGTAGCGCCCCTACCGGAATGAATAGGGGCGACTGATGCTCGGATCCGATTGTCCTAGCTCCTTCTCCAAATGCTCCCACGCTCCTTGTCCATTTCTTTCTAAAAGGTACCTTGCATGTCATAGAAGAAAGAGGGATTAGAGCACATTCTATAAGCAATTAATAATATGAAAGAATGAAAGTGCAGAAAAAGAAAAAGAATGTACCTCTCTTGTTACTTGTTGAGCTACTCATGTTTTGGGTTCTCCTTGTTTTGTAAGTGTCCAACATCATAGCATAAAAGAAACGACAAGAAACAAAACTAAAGGTGAAGTGAAAGACAACTAAAAGCAACAAAAAAAGAAAAGAAAGAAAAAAAGAAAAAAAAATAATGAAAATCGTATAGAAAAGGGATGTAGGCATTGTTGTTTTGGACACACTTCTTTGAAGTCAAGTGTACCCTAAAGCATGTAACAATGCCCTTTATTATTCCCACAATCCAAATAAGGCACTTGATACATTTGGAACATCTACCTACAACACACTAAACAAGACCCAAAGCAACTAAGGGAATAAGCTTCTAAAACTAAACCTAACACTAGACTCTCTTTTGTTTTATGTCTATCTAAAATTCTATATTTTAGAAACTAACACTAAAGGGAGAGTTCAAATGAGCAGGGACTGTCTTGCTCCAAAAGACATTAAAGACCTCTAACACAACGCTCCTAAAGCTTCAAATCCAAACACCCATTTTTTAGAAGGGACTACTAACAGAACCTAACTCACATGGTAAAGCACTAATCATTCCCAAAAGACACTAAAGGGCTTACTAAACAAGTCTAACAAAATTATAGATCTTAAAATAACTCGCAAGAACTTCTAAATGAACTATTACACAAAACCTCCCAAAAGTTATCTACCAAAATCTCTTCTCTTTTCACTAGCCCCAAAATTCTACAAAAAGACCCACAATCAAGTGCCTTTTCTTTCATTTGGAGTGGGGTAATTTGAGAAAATTCCTCAATGAATAGGCATTATAAAGCCTTCCATTAAGAAATCTTCACAAAACAAAACAACAAAAAAAATCTCGATATAAGACAATTTGCAAAACTCATGATAAAGCTTCCCGACACAAAATGACTAACAAAATTTTCCAACATGAAATCAAATGTAAAACAAATTTGAAACATCCCTCGTTTGAAGATCACCCATGAAAACTTAACATAAAGCTATTTATAAATCCTTCCCATCGTGAAGCCAACCATAAATCTCCTCAATATAAAACAAAATCATGAAACACCTTGATACAACACAAACTATAAGATTTCTCAAAGTGAGGCAACATGTATACTTAACGTAGGAATCAAAACTTAAAGGAAAAGAGATTTAGAGCAAACTTATTTTCTTCAACCATTAAAACAATATTCCACTAACATAGATAATAATACATTGAGTTCATAAACCGTTTGAGAATTTCTTTATAAGCATGTATGTGGTACATAAATACTCACTAATCATGGATATAAGCATTTCATTTATCACTTGATTTAGAATAGACATGAATTTTGTTCCAACAGATTTGTATTTCCATGCTACATGCCACCAACCATTCCAAGTAATTCTTTAATTCAAATTCACGGTTCGTTCTTATACCGAAATAAATCTTTATAATATGAATATACAAGAAAAACTTTCCAACAAATTCTCAAAGTGGAATAGCAAAGATGTAAAGACTCCAATGATTGTAATAAAGTTGGAATCTCTCGCATCGTATAAGGATTGGATCCCAACATAAGTACTTAACACTTCCAAGCATATAGACTTTCATCCAAAATGACCATAAATGCATGTAATGAATCTTATAAGAGCTCTCAAACTTCTTCCTAACCAACTCATTATTAACAAAAGAAAAACAGAAAGTATGCGTTTGGAACTTATAAAGACAGGTTTCTCTCATGTAAAACTTTCAATTCTCATCAAAAAGATACATAGTTGTTTCTTCCCATAAATGAAAAATGAATTCTCGTAGAATCTCGTGTCATATAGTCAAATAAGAAAATGAGTTTCTATTACAACGGGGAACGAAAAAGACAATATACAGGATAGGGGTAGAAGGGATCCTTCCCTTGGCTTGATCTATGGCCTGAAACTAAGGAATAGAAAATGATCCCCCAATCCAATGACCTTACTAAGCATGTAGTTGATGACTTTCATAATCCCAAATGCCATGAAGATCCAAGAAGCAATGCAAAATCTATTCGAATGCGATGAGGATTCTTATGTAAAACAGCGATAAAACTCCCAAAAATCTGCACTTTTCTTTCACAAAACCATTGAGGAAAGTCCCATAAAAGCTGTAACAATTTTCACAAAGAAGCTATGAAAGATCCGCCCAAATGCCATAGAGATTCTTATGCAAAAACGTCGATACAATCTTTAAAATCTGCACTTTTCTTCTTACAAAAACAGTGGGAAAAGCTTACAAAAACTGTAGGAATATTCACAACAAAGCAATGACAAATCTACCCAAATGCCATAGGTATTCTTATATAAAAACAATAATAAGAACTCCAAAATCTGCACTCTTTCTTACAAAAAAAAAGTGGTAAAAGCTTACAAAAGCTGTAGGAATTTTTGCATGGAAGATAGACTTGTCAACAGATCTTTTTGAGAACAAGATCCCACATAAGGCTTGCTAAGATTCTAGAATAGAGAAGAACATGGTATCTTTTTATAAAGCATTTCACGACATTCTCAAGAAGGAACCTATCCTCCAAAAGTCAATCAAAGCCCAAAACTCCAAAATAATAACCTTTTAACATACTCGGCCACCACTACCAATCTCCCACCAAACTTATTCTCAGATTTTGTCAATAAACCTTTAGATGATGTGATAGGAGAAGATTTCTATATGAAAAAGATACAAATTTCTTTTAGCGACATTTCGTTGAATGGCATAATGTATATAAACTACTTACAACAAATCGACATGAGGATTAGTGTCTTACAACCACGCATTCTCATAAGATCTCTAAACATACATTTAGTGAAGAAATATCACAAAAGAATTGTGTAAAGTTCCATCACAAGGCATCAATATCATGAGGGATTCATAAAGCTACTTGAAGTAAATCAACATGAGAACCAGTATTTTGCACCCATATGTGTTCATGAAAAATTCGTATGTATACTTAGTTGAAACACATCGCCGAAGACTTAAGATTGATCATAAACAAAGTGCCAACCACAAGATTCATGCATTGTGACTAAAGTAAAGCTTCAACTTGAACCAAAACATCACAATTCTCTTTCAATGGCATTTCACCAAACACCTAATATGCAAATACAACATCGCAAAAAAAACCCATTAACATGAAAGTTCAATTTGCATGTCTACTAAATTATGATAAAGTTGCCATTAATTCACCTCACAAAAATGCTCAGAGGATACACATAAGTGTTGGCATTCTCACAGGTGGAATTCACAATAAACACGATAGTTCGAAATGAATGCATCGGTCTACCTACAAGCCACCACTCAATCACAAGCAAATAAGATCTATCATGAGGAGCCTCATGGCTTCCAGAAAAAAAAAAAAACTTTAGATAAACTAGGCATAGAAATGCTTTCAGATTTCCGAAGTTAAATCATGGGTGAGGGAAGTAAGAGAACAACAGGACAAATAGAGAAGAAAGGGGAGAGAAAGCAATGGAAGAAGAAGAGGAGGTAGGAGTAGGAGAAGAAATAGAAGGGGAGTTTACCTTACACACTGAAGAGAGATCGTCGACTTTGAACAAGAGAGGCGGAGCAGGTCCGACTCTTTCCTAAGTTCGGTCGGACAAGAACAGGGAAGTCGGCGGTCCCAGTGGCCTGTCTCCGTCTCCTGGAGCCGGTTCGGGACAGAGAAAACGAGAGAGGGAGAAAAGGGAGGTCGGGTTCGGGATTCACGGACTGGGAGGGAGCAAGGAGTCTTCGGGTCCAGGAAAACCGAGAGCAAAAGAGGGAGAGGAAGCGAAATGGAGTCGTGTGAGAGAGCTCGGGAGAAAGAGGGAGTCGGTCGTAATGCCGAAGGTCGGAGCTCTCGTTCTGGGTAAATCAAATCCGTCATCGAAAGAGGAAGCCCGCCACTAGGGTGTCAATTTCGGGTCACGGGTCAGTTTCAGGTCGAACCCGAAACTGACCCGGCACTATTCGGGTCAACCCGAACCCGACCCGTTTTAAAAACGGGTCAGTTTTCCTGACCCAAACCCGACCCGCTTTGGGTCCGGGTCAACCCGACCCGACCCGAATGACCCGTTTCCAACAAGAAAATGACTAATTTTCAGGTCCAAAACGGGTCAAACTCTTCTTTTCGGGTCAAAAACGGGTCAATCTCGGGTTGCCGGGTCACTTTCGGGTCAATTTCGGGTCAAAGGGTTAACCCGAACCCGACCCGATTTTTGAAACGGGTCGAAATGCTGAACCCGAACCCGACCCGTTTCGGGTTCGGGTTGACCCTAACCCAAAATTTTCGGGTCGGGTTCGGGTCGGGTCAAATGTTGACACCCCTGGCCGCCAGTTTCGCCTTCGTGCTCCAGTCTTCCAAACATCACGCAAATGGGTGTATCTTACTTCGTATCTCTGCGATGCCTGATGAAGTCGCAGAAATCGCGCTGGAAAGCTAGAATTAACGGTCGATTTGACTCAAACCGTTCGATCCATTGCCCGATTTAATAAGCGATTCAAATTGATTAAAAAAACTTTGGAATTTAATCAGAATCGATCTAGGCTGATTTGAGTATGAATTTGATTCAGATTTGCTTGATTTAGAATTGAGATTAGGCTCAATCAATTCAATTAAATAAAATTAAACTTAAATTAAGACAAAATTAGGTTAAATTGGACTCGTCGCGGTCGAAGCGGACTATCCGGGCGTGATTAAACATGATTGAGTCCAACTCGACTCGATTCGAGCTCAAACTGAACTCGACGAGGCTTAATTAGATCGATCGATTGTGCTCGAGGGTACTCGAGCAAAAATTGAGGTCAACACTTGAGTGTTAATTAAATAAAATTATCCTCTCATCTAACCCATATATTCATTATACTTAAAGTCATGTTGGTCCATGCGAGTCTCAATATGATCAAAATGTTGATCAAAATGAGACTCTTGTCTGTCAAATCTCTAAAACATTTCTTGATAGAAATGGTGATCTGGTCCAGGAGTAGGTGCTTGAACAAAGGCCTCTTCTTCTCCCATTTCATCTCCATCCCTTGATCCCGATGAAAAAGAATATAAAATAAAGCATCAGTGAAATAGATAGGTGGATTATTAGGGAGATCAAGATGAATAAGTTTGTACTTCTTCTCCAGAATATATGCAATCATGTATTAGTGATAAAAAGTTTAATGTCAGTCAAATTATTAATGTAGCAACTAGGCTTCATCAATAGGATTGTTTTCAGTATAAAGTATGCAACAATGGAAAGCAGAGGTGTAATGTTGATCTGATCATCAGCTTTAGGAATGATAGAATTTCTTAAAATATGTTGGATGATCCTGTTATTTTAATTTAGCGCTTGAATAAGAGGTAAATATGAGATGGAAGATATACCCCTAAGAGTTTGATTAACTTCTAACCAGTCAAAATCATTTATTAAAATCTTGGAGTGTGCCCTCACTCCATCAGTCCTAAGGTGTAAAAAAGTTTATAAATCTTCATTAGTAATCTTGACTCTTTAATGGAAGAAATGGAATGATATTATAGTATTGTTTTTCTCATTCTCATATTTTCAAGTAAGTAATAGAAGGTATCATATTGGAATGCATAAATCAGAGTGAGAATGAAGGAAAAATGGGTAGAATCAAAGAGGTTCATGATTAAGAAGTTAATGTCTTCTTGAATAAGAAGATGAGAAGGGGTAATTTTGGCTTCAACAAACCTATCATAGGCTTGTTCATTTTCTCTCATGAGAAAATTATCATCTCGTTTGGTACGAGATGAACTCCCCTTGGTTTGGCAAACTCTCTTACTTCCACTATCCATTTGAAAAGACTTGGACACACGAATTGAAAATGAAAGGATTCTGAAGAAATTCAAAGAAATGCTTCTAATTTAAAGAAAATGAATGATTTCATATAGTATAAAAATAGAGTCATTAATACAATCGTCAAGTTCATGCAGACAATTAAAAACTATCAAGAGCAGTTATTATTGCTGTGAAATGACTTTTAGTTAAGTTATCTTTTTGAGTTTCATTTCATACGATCTTTGACCAGACTGATCATATAGATTAATAGGTGATCATTTGGTACAATCGATTAATAAATATTGCACCTATCTGTTGAGTTCATCTGCATGCAATTTGACAATTGAATCGTATAGACGAATAGGTGTTCATACATATGATATTTAAAAAATAATTTACCTTGGAAAGCCTTACATGTTCGTACAGAGGAATTATTGATGATTCATATAGAAAAACAAGGGTTCATTTTATATGATCACCATAAAAAAAATCAGATCTTTCATCTATTTAACTCAGAGAATAGATCATGTAAAATCTAGATAATTTGTACAGTGCGATTATGGTTTGTACAGTATGAACTGAGAATGAATTTTTTTGATTTTAACATGATTACCAAGATACTTTCCCAAAATAATTAAAAATATGATCTACATCATATAATAATAAAATAATAAAAAGATTAATCGACAACAACAGATAGAGAAAAGTCAACCGAAAAGAGATCACAACAAAGAACAAAACACAATCATAAACACAAAGAAAATACATCATAAACACGATTTGAAAAATTATGATTATCAGGCATAAATATCAATAACACCCAATCTGGTTATTAAGGTATTGAAAGTTTCAAAAACAAAAGGTTTTGGGAAATGTCTACAAGTTTATTTTTTCTTGCTACATTATATAGTTCAATTTCACCTTTTGTGACATGATCCTTAATAAAATAATGTCATATGTCTATATGCTTAGTCCTATAATGTTGAATTGGATTCTTTGAAATGCAAATGACACTTGTATTATCACAAAAAATTGGAATAATATCAATTGAAAAACCTAAATTAATGAGTTGTTATTTTAACCATAGAACCTAGCCACATAACTTCCTAAGGCTATATATTTTACTTCAGTTGTAGAAAGGCCTATTAAATTCTACTTTCTGTTGGACCAAGAAACTAAAAAAATTCAAATGAATTGACAAGTTCTAGAAGTACTTTTTTGATCAACCCTACATCCTATAAAATCTAAATTTGAATATCTATTGATTTCAAAAGAAGTGTCATTCCTAAGATACCAAATCTCTAAGTTTTGAGTTCCCAAAAGATATCTCAGAATTCTTTTAACAATAGTCAAATGGGATTCTTTTGGATCAGTTTGAAATCTAGTATAAAGATAAATGCTAAATATGATATTAAGTATGCTAGCAGTCAAATAAAGTAATGACCTAATTTTCCCTCTATATTTATTTTTATCAACAGATTTTTCTTTAGGATCCTTATCTAATTAAACTGAGGAACTAAATAATGTACTAATTGGTTTAGCATTATTCATTATATATTTGTTAAGGATGTCCTTAATGTATTTTGATTGACTAAGAAATACACCATCCTCTTTATGATTTATGTTAAAACTAAGAAAGTAACTTAAATCTCCCATTAAACTCATTTTAATTTCTTACTCATTTTTTTATAAAATTATCACAAAATTTTTTATTAGTGGATCCAAATAATATATCATCAACATATATTTAAATAATGAGTATGTCATCTCTTACTCTTTTCAAGAAGAGAGTGTTGTCCACACTCCCCTTAACAAAAGATCTTTTTAGTAGGAATATACTTAGCATTTTATACCAAGCCCTAGGTGCTTATTTTAATCCATATAATACCTTTTTTAATTTAAACACATGAATAAAAAATTATGAATTTTTAAAACCTGGTGGTTGCTCAACATAAACATCTTCTTTTATCACCCCATTAAGAAAGACACTCTCAATATCCATTTGAAATAGTTTAAATCCTTTAAAATAGACAAATGCTAGAAGTACCCTAATTGCTTCAAGTCTATTTATAGGGGCAAATGTCTCTTTAAAATCAATTCATTCTATTTGATTATAACCCTTAGCCACCAATCTTGTCTTATTTTGAACCACTACACCTGAATCATTCTTCTTATTTTTAAAAACCCACTTAGTTCCAACAACACTTTAATTTTTAAGTCTTTCTACCAATTCCCAAACATCATTTTAAATAAATTAATTCAACTTTTCTTGCATTGTTAGAATCCAAAATTCATCAAAAAGTTCTTGATTTACATTAGTGGGTTCAATTTTTGAAATAAATATTGAGTGGTTCACTTCTTTGTTAAGTCCTTGCCTAGTTCTAACTCATTCACTTAGGTTTCCTAAAATCAATTTTTTTAGGATGACTTTTAGAATATTTCCATTCTCTATGCATTGTATTTTCCAATCCAACCTTTTCTTCAAGATTTGCTTTTTTAATTTCTTGAGAAATCTCTTCAACATGCTCTTCTTACAACTTAGATTATCTAAAAACATATGATTCTTAAAAAAACTACATGTGTGGTCTCCTCTACTACCAATGTCCTTTTGTTAAAAACTCTACAAGATTTTCTAACTTTCAAATATCCTAAAAAAATTCTCTCATCAGATCTAGGATCAAATTTTCTTAACAGAGTTTTACTATTATTAAGAATGAACACTTTACATCCAAAGACATATATATATGAGAGGTTGGGTTTCCTATCCTTGAGAAGGTTATAAGGTGTCTTATTTAATTTAGATCTAATGTTTATCCTATTCAAAGTATAACAAGCTGTATTAACCGCTTCAGCCCAAAAATATTTATAAAGTGAATATTTAGCTAACATGGCTCTAGCAGCTTTTATTAAACTTCTGTCTTTTCTTTGAACAAACCCATTATATTGAGGGCTCTTAAGTACTAAAAAATTATGATCTATTCCTTACTCTTTATAAAAGATTTCAAATTTTTTATTTTCAAATTATCCACTATGATCACTTTGAATTGCAAGAATTTCACAACATAGCTTCCTCTGAATCCAAGTAGAAAAATGTTTAAACTCATCAAATGATTCACTTTTATGTGATAAGAATTTAATCCAAGAGAATCTAAAAAAATTATCAATAATTACATAACCAAAAACTTTTCCTTTTAGACTTAGAGTGCTAACATGTCCAAATAGGTCCATGTGAAGTACTTTTAAGGATTTGCTAATACTAAGATCTTTGATTGAATGAAAGGAGGACTTAACTTATTTTCCTAATTGGCATGCATCATAAAGATGATCATTAGTGATTTCTAATTTGGGTATGCCTCTTACTAATTCTTTCTGAGTAATCTTTCAAAGATTTTTCATGTTTGCATGACAAAGTCTTCTATTTGATAACCAAAAGTCATCAGTAATGATTTTTAGATAAAAAGTATTAGAAGATTTAACACTAACTAAATCAAGCCTTTAAACCTTGTTTACCCTATTTTCATATAACACATTAACTCCATTTTGGCTTATTATGCAGCTCATAAGTAAAAAATGTATATAAAAACCTTTATCACAAAGCTGAATAGTACTTAATAAATTATGTTTCAAGCCTTCTACCAATAAGACATTCTCAATCAAAAAATTCATTGTATTATCAATCATACCTGATCCAACCACTCTCTTAGTGGTGTTATCTCCAAGTGTTACCTGGTCTCTAGTCCTGGCATCCAGCAATATAAATTGATTTGCATCTTCAATCATATATTTTGAACATCTACTGCAAGGTACCAAATGCTCTCATGAGGGATTGTATGAGAGCGTCTCTACAAAATTATTAAACATTAGTCTTAGGAACCCAAATAATTTTGGGTTCACTTCTTGACATTGATAATCAATATGCTTGTTTGATATGCTGTGGTTTATGCATCTTAGATCTCCACACTAAATATGTCCTATTATGAATAATGTAAGTATGAGAAATATGCCACATCATTCCACATGAAAAATATTTAACACCAGAAAAATGATTTATAAATTTATATGAATTATAATATCTTTTTTTTAGGTTTTGAACTTGTAAGATTTTGATCAGAGTTGTAAAACTATTCAATTGTGGGTGGAATTTCATTTTTCTCAAAAGCTTTCAACTTTTCCTATAAATATGAATTTGCATTTTCCAAAATTAAAATTTTAATTTTCAAATCATGTTCTCTTTGATTTGATTAAGCTATAAATACCTTAAAATCATTTTCAAGTTCATTATAAGATGTTTTCAATAAATCATGGTTCTTATTTAAATCATTAAATTCATCTATCAAAGCCATGTGATTGCTATCTATGTTTGCATGACCATTCCTCAAATTTTCATTTTCTTTTTATAGAATTAGATACTCAAAATTTTGATTAGCATGAAAATTTTTTAGTTTCCAATATGTATTATGAATTTTCTTATAAACTTCAAATAATTCATCATAATATAGGTTAGATACATTCTCTTGACTGAATGATCAAATTTGTCTGCCATTAAGCATAAATTTGTAACCTCCTCTTCTACCTTATTTTTTGAGGAATCTGAAACTGAGTCAGCTCTTTGCATTCTTATCTTTCCCTTATTAATGTTTGTTTTCTCCTCAACTTTATCCTTTTTAGAATTAGCTTTGAGATTTAGGCATTCAACTTTTATGTCTAGGCTTTCTGAATTCATAACAAATGATTTCATTAGAAATCTTTGTATTCTTATTGAACTTATCTTTGTTCCAATGCTGACGTCTATATTTCTTTCTCTTAAGGAAACTTTTGAATTGTCTTATCATTAATCCAATATCTTATTCATCCTAAGGTATTGACTGGTCACTCTCTAAATCCTCAACTTTCAAGGCTAATTTTTTTTCCGCTTGTCACTTGCATTAATTTATCTTTGATTCACTCCTTCCTCTTAAGTAATTAGTGATCGAAGAAGATTATCAATATAATATATATTCAAGTCTTTAGACTCAGTTATGTCAATTATCTTTGTATTATAAGCAGTAGGTAAATAACATAAGATTTTATTAACCTTTTCTGAGTTTGTAAGTTCTTTACCTAAAGTATACAATGAGGTAATGATCTAAGTAAATCTTGTATACATATCAAGAATTGACTCGTTTGATTTCATGCGAAATTATTCATAGTAATGTAATAAAATGCTCAACCTAAATTGCTTGACCTCATTTTTTCCTTTGTAAGTTATGCAAAAACTATCCCAAATTTTTTTTCTAGTTTTAAACGTAAAAATACGCATGTAATCCTCAAACTTTAAAGCACAGAAAAAACTATTCAAATATTGTACATTTAATTATGTTAATTTTTATTCTTTTAATATCTAATCAGTGAATGATGTTTCAGTTCTAATGCCATCAACAAGTTTAGTAGGTCTAGTGTAAACATCTTGTACTAATATCCACATCCGATGGTTAAGTGATTATAGAAAAGTAGATATAAGAATTTTCCAAAAATTCAAAAAAATGTAATCGAATAAGGGTGGTCTAGTGATTGAATATCCTTTAGGAATATTTTTGTTTCCAAAAGTATCCATGATCATGTTTCAAAAAGTAGTCTAAACTTTACTTATGAAAATAAGCTCTGATACCACTTGTTAGTTTGTGAGGGTATTAGACCTCTTAGAGTTGTCCCAAGACTAACCAAGATGGGGGTGAATTGGTTATCTTAAAATTTAGACTACTTTGATAATTTGAAAACCTTTTTATAAAATTCAAAATCACTAATCCTGAAATAAGTAAATGTTTTTAATGAAACAGGTATCACAGTATTTTTTTACCATAGAAATTTAAAGCATGGAAAATAAAAATGCAAGAAAGATAAATAACAAAAGAAAACACCAGATTTTATAGTGGTTGAGTCAAACATGACGACAATCACTCCCTAGAGACTACTTCTTCAAGTATTGCACTATACCAGTAGTGATTCTCCTTTAGCCTCCACAGTATAGCGAAGAAGCCCTTACTAACTTTCTTCCACCAACCCGGTGCAGCAGAATATCGAGACTTTTTTATTCTCTCCAAGTGATGGAAGTGTACCGTGAAATCCTTTTTCACACTCCTAGTGAAGGAAGAGTACCAACACGTCCTTTTTCACCCTCTTGGTGAAGGTAGGGTACCTTGATCTAATGTTGAAAATTTTTTTTTAGAGTCTAAAGAAGATTGGCACAAACTTGAAGAAAATAAAGAGATCCTCACTTTGTGCAACCTTGTGACTCCATCAAATTTCCCTTCACTAGATCTCTCACTCTTTACTCTCAAAAATCTCTCCCAAACACACTCTCTATGGTCCCTCTCAGAAGAAATTTGTACCAAAGAATAGGATGACAAATTTTAGACTCCTTATATAGAAACTATATGAAAACCCATCCAAAATTGAAAATTGCAAGTCAATCAACTTTTGCTTGTATTGTATAATCATAGATCATATTGTATGATCAGTTAAAAAAACCAGGGCTTTATTTGGTTAAAACATGGATGAACTTAGTTTTGTACACTATCAGTCATCTATACGAAATGAGATTGTATTGTGCAAATAGTTCAAAAATGAACTACTTTATATGGTACGATATAGGATGAAATGATTTTTGTACTCTGTCAATCATCTGTACAAATTGAGTTTGTACATTACAAATAGTTCAAAAAATGAAATACTTCGTATGGTACATTCTTGTACGAACCTAATTTTGTACACTACTTTTCATCTATATGAATTGAGATCATACATTACAATCAGTTCAAAAATACATATATTCGTATGATATGATCTTATACAAACTTGATTTCATACACTATTAGTCATTTATATGACATGAGATCGTACAATATAAATAATTCAAAAAAATTTTAAGCCTTGATTTTTTTTAATTGCATTTTAGAGAAAAAAACTGTTAAATTATATAGTATGATTGAATATCTTACAGTACGATAAAACTTAAAAAAAATTTACCACACTCCCCCTATGTGTGTATGCACAGTTACCCAATTATAATCACTCTTATTTATACTCAAGAATAAATAAATAAAATATTCAGACTCTATTGCATGACATCCTATTCTATCCTTGTCTTGAAGTCTTTAGTAGTCTGGAGTTATAAATGGATTCTCTGAAATATTAGTACACACAAAAAATAACAAGAAATATCCTATTCATACTAAGAAAAACAATAAAAGCACCAAACCAATAATATTTTGTTATCATAAAAAAAATCACATTATTAATCTTACTTCCAACAGTAAGGATCAAACCCTTTCCAACGAATCCAAAATCACTCAATTTGGTGGAAAAGTATGTTGTTTTATAAATTTTAAAAATTTATGAGCATTTAATTAATTTTTAAATCAATTTAAAATAAAAAAAAACATGTGACTAATGATTGCCACTGCCACCACTATCTAATATGTAGTGGGCCACACATCACAGTCTCGAGGATGACTTAACCATATAAATAGATGTGATCCGTAGTTGGATCGATAACATGAGAAACAGAAGGCAACATCATGCCACATAGGCCAAATCAGACTAGACACTACGCGATTGAGCCCTGTGGATTCCCGCGTGTTTTGGTTTGAGTGATGTGGTAGCATCAGGGTTCGTCCGATCACGAGTTCTAAGCCGATTCAGTTCAATTTGAACTAAAATTTTTAATTGCTCATAACTTTAAAAATACTCATCCAAATTTGACAAAATTTGAAACATAAGCTCCTTGCATCTTAAAATTTCAATGTCTGAAGTTTAGAGACTTTACGTATTGAAATTTTGGAGTAGTTTCAAATTAAAATCTAAGATTGCAATGTAAATAACTTGCTAACTAGTGGATGGATTTTTGAGTTCTTGGGCTTATTTTTCTCATGGGGAAGTTTTCATCAACTTTAAAGAAGACCCCAAGAGCTGGTTCTAGATGGATTGAAAGATGGCTTCAAATATTTAATTTTTTCTCTATATTTCTCTCTCCCCTTAATAATAGGGGCTTTGGAGGTTATGGAATTGTGGGGACAAGCTTGGAAAATATAGAGGAGGCTCTCGAGAAGCAAGATGTGAGAACTTCAGAGCTAGAGGAGCTAAAAGAGTGATTTTGATTATAATGAGGGTATTTCATGCATTTTCCCACTTTGAACCCTAACTTTTTGTTTGGATGGTTGAGATTGATTGTGAGCCTTTATTAGATTCTTGCCACTATCCTAGGTGGGTAAAAACTAGGGGAAATGCTACTTGGATGAAAGTGACATGGTTGGGCTCATGTGAGAGAAGGAGGTCACATTTTACCTATTTAGCTAAGCCATTTATTATTATTATTATTATTATTATTATTTTGTAATTTTAGCTAAACCATTTCTTGGGATGGGTTTAGGGATACTTTAAGGATGATATGAATGGATTTAATTATGGAAATTTGGAGGAAAATGGAAGCTTTTATATGATTTGACCATTTGACGCATTTTCAACCATCTCTTGGTTTTATTGACTTGTTACTATTCAACAAATTAATGGTGACTGTGATAAGTGTCAAATAGGCCATGCATGTTATAGGAATGAATTCCAATAAGTTTCAGGTCAAGGGTTTGAGGCTTGCATGAAAGATTGATTACATGCATGAGTTTTTTCCACATCAAATGGGCTGACCAAGTCAAACCAATGGGGTTTAACTTATGATAATGTTAGATGTGCTTGGAGCATGGAATGGGATAATCTTGGGAGTTTGATTTGGTATGGAAGCACTTGGAGTATTGAATTTGGCTAAGTGTATGGTTGATTTGGTCAACCATGGTTGACTTGGTTTACCATGTCAAATAATGGGTTGGGGATAGGTCCAACAAGTTTAGAATGATATTTTAAACCCAATAGAGATGGTCCCATGCAATTGTGAGGTCTCTTTGCATGAAATGCATGATTGGGCCCTTTAAATTCAATGCAACCCAAATGATATTTATAATGCTTTGGAATAGTTTTGTAAGGTTGGTTTGAATAAGCCATGTTGAGGTTTAAAGGAAAGATTGATTTTCCTTTAAGAATTTTGTGGTTTAGTGCGCCCATGGTCAACCATTGTCAACCAAGGTCCACCAAAAGTTTAGTTTTATATTTAACATGTCAAAACAAATGTCATGGATATGTTCAAGGGTTTTGGTAGGTTCCCATGGCCAATTTCTATAAGATGCAAGGTCTAGTGGCATGGGCCATAAATACTTTAAAGGTTTTTCAGCCTTTGGAAATCAATTCTGTTTTAGGGGTTAGATGGCTCAGAATGCCCTCAAATTTGAATGGTTTACCTAGAGACATGTCTAATCAATATGCAACTAGAAGACTATGAATTTAAGATCATTTGATTTGATTTTGAGTTCATTAAAAAATGGCCAAAATAGGGCTATGGGACATAGGCTTTTGGCATTGGCTTTTGATTTGAGATTTTGGATTTGATCTTGATTTTGGGTTTGGTTGATTGAATTTGATTTGCCCACATCAATTACAATTATTTAGGTGATAATTAGTGATTGGGTAGAAGGGATCAAGTGGTAGTCACGAGGTGACCACTACTTGAGGAGATTTGTAATTGATTTTTGATTTAATCCTTGAATTGAATTTAATTTTTTTAACATCACATAAAAGTGAGGTCAACAGTCCCTCATTATCGGAGCCAAGAGGAATAGTTTTATTGTTCATCTCATTTGGAATGTTATAATACATTAAAATAATTTTATTTTTCGTCTCATTGCCGGAGCCAAGAGGAGCTATAAGATTAAACTTAAGAATGCAAATAACATGACGAGAGAGGAGCGAAAGAGAAAACAAAACTCGTGCTCGAGGTTGCGAGAGAGGAGCAAAAGGGAAACCAAAGCAGGTTGTTTGGGTCGAGGGAAAGCAAGCAATTTGGGGGCGGTCTCTGTTTGGGTTTGTGATATGATATTGAAGCCAAAGTAAAATTTTGTATAAGAAAGTTATTGTGAAAATTAGTAATAAATCTATTGGGAACAAAACCTAAAGTTTATTCTTGCATGTTTAATCGTGGAATTATTATGTTTTATTTTTTATAAAAATAAAGCTAATTTTCTTATGTAAACTGATTCTCCACACTTAAATTTACTTTAAAATGAATGCAACACATAAAAATTTGACCCAATAAATTATGTAACAATTTTTTAAATGAATATATTACATGTAGTAAAAATCGTGATTAAATCATTATAGTTTGTACCTTAAGCTCTTACTTCTCTAATAAAAAATTACTTTAAGCTCTTATGTCACATTCAGCCAAAGAAAAAAGACCTAAACAGCTGGTGAAGGCTAAGTAGGTTTGGCCACAGGAGCAACCTAAGCTTCTACTCTGACGCTCTGCCACTTGTGCTATTTCCTTCGCCTCCACAAGCTACGAACTCTTCATAATGAACTTTTATTAGGTCCGGTGAAAGGACGTAGAGGAACGTCCGGTCAGAGGTAAAATCCCGCCAAAAAACTCGGTATTTGCTCGATATTGCTAGGTATTATTTGATAATAACTAGGGATACCCCTCTGTGAAAACCAATACCGAGTTATACCGAGCTATACCGAGCAATACCGAGTTGTACCGAGTTTTTTCTAGGAAAACTCGGTACAACTTTTGTATAACTCGTTATTGCTCGGTATAGCTCGGTATAGCTCGGTATTGGGTCTTCACGTGATGGTATTCCTCGTTATTGTTTGGTATTGCTCGGTATTTCTCATTTTTTGGTGCGATTTGACCTCCGACCGGACGTTCCTCTACACTGGTCAGAGGACGTAATAATTGTTCCTTCATAATAGCGCGGGATTCCACTGCTTCTTAAGCTTATGACTCACTCGACTTGGTCTCCACGCTATGTTCTCATTTAAAAAAAAAATTGTGTAATGCGGTCTTTGTTGACTTAAAGACCATTACAATCGTTGGATTAAAGTACCTCTTTAATAATAACGGCAAACAGCTAATTTGATAGAATAATTATAGAAATAAGATTTATTTATTAAAAAATGTAGATAATTATTTATTAAATATGAAGACAATTTTATATAATTATTTTTTAAGAACAATAATAATTAAATATTCCCTTAAAATCATAGTTTATGTAGAAAAAATTTATTTTAGAATTTTTATATAAATATCTTAGAATTTAATTAAATTATTTAATTATTCATACACATATAATATTTTCTTAAAGTGGTTTATTTTCTATTAATTTTGAGAATTTTTGGGTCAAATTATATAACTAATTAAAATTAAGTGGAAATTTTTTTTTCTCATTCAATTTATTTTAATATCGATGCAATATAAAGATTTATTGATTATTAGTGAATTATATTTGTTTTAAATTAAATTTAATGAGTAAAATATTTATCCTAAAAAAATTCAAATCGTAGATCTATCTTAAAATATCTGCATTCATGGGAAGGATGCTGCGATTGCCACTTAAGTATTCGAAGTGTTTTTCAAAAAATATATGTATATATTAGAAGAGGTGAATAAGTAATTTACTTTAAAATAAATATAAATATAATAAGAAATATTTAGATACCAAAAAAATATTTTAATTATGAAAAGCGATATGATCAGAAGAAATATGAAGATTTAATATTTTAAATTCTAAAGTAGTTCTACAGCTTTTTTTATGCTAATCAATTACTTTAAAAAATAATAAAAAAAATTATCTCAAATAAAATTTTAATCTGTTAACTTCATCAATGTCAAAATATTTGGTGCTATTACTTTTATTTATATATATTTTTAGTAGTTAGAAGCCGAAAGGGCGTTTATTGTTGAATATTTGCATATGGATTGTTTGACTTCTTATTGCTAACTTTGAGACTTGAAAGCAAGGATTAAGTGGCCTTATTTTATGCTAAGGTTTAATTGAGTAACGTATTGAAATTTATTGTTCTGATATTAAATTTGAATTCCATCATCATCGATTTTATATTAGAAATTTGAGTTTATTAGTTTAATTGCACATGTATCAAATACATATTGATAAGATTTAAAAAAGTACTAAAAATATTATAAATTTAATTTCAATCCGTCAGGCTAGTTTAATAAACAGGTCAAAATCTCGAACTTGATTCGAGTCAGACCCACTGACCTATTTATATTAAAAATAATTTAATTTTAATTTGACAAATTATGACAAAGCTCCTCAGCGACTATGAGTTCTCAAGGCTGCAACACGAGATGACAGTGTTGGCGATCCGAGGGAGCATAGCGAAGTCAATGAAGGAAGGGAGCTCAATTTTGCTTTCTAAGAACTACGCATCGAGCCCTAACCCTACAAATCAAACTACAAATAGGTTGGGAGTTGGTGGGTAGACTTGAGCTTGACCCGATATTCAAATCGGGTAAAAAATGTGTACCCAAATCCAATTTGTTTAGTAAATATTTAAAATAAGAGTATATTAATAATATTAAAAATAGCCTATATTTATAATATTTCATATCATAAGAATTTTAAAATTAAGTATAAATTAAATTTTGTATACGAGATAATTTAATTTTTAATATAGCTAATAGTTAAATTGTAAACTCAATTTAGAAATAGTACCCCATAGAATTTAACATTAGTTTTGTTTCAAGGAAAATTTAAAAGATTTAGGAATGAATGAGAGATAATAAGAAGGTTGAATATAATTTCAATGTAAAATAAAATATTACACATCAATCTAATAATTTGATAGTAAAAATATTCATATATGTTTTATAAACATATTAATTAAAATTAAAAATAGATTTATTTATGCATTCTCTAATTTAATCTTTTTCATATTATATTTTTTATTTTCAAATAGCTAGATTATTTTCTTTTAAATTATTTTATCTTAAATCTGAATGTAAAATATTCTGTCATATTCATTTAAGCATTTCATGATTTTATTATAGCCGTGTGTAATTCTTCCTGCTAGTATATAACGATTAAATTTTGTTGTTACTTGTCTTAGATGTATGATATTTTTTAATTAATCTAATTTAAGAAAATGAAAAAATATATAAATATTTACTTTATATTGTAATTTTTTTACTAAAAGAATCATTATGTCTTCTATTTTATCACCAAGTTTAAGTTATTATAGAAGTTTGATACACAACCTAAAATGCCTTGATCGGGCATGAATCTCAATGCACATTTGAAATTACATACGTGGCCATTTGGACTTTGATTCTAGTAAACTTATAGTAAAATTGAGCGGCTCAACGTGGAAAACCTAAAAAAAAAAAAGTTTCCTCTGTGCCCAATTGAGCCCAAATCAATAATTTGAAAAACAGTTTGGAACTTTAAATTACAAATTGGATGACCAAATGATCTCTGAATATGACATGCTTATAATCGAATCAAGCAGTTTGATTCAACAAATCCATCGAGCCCATGTTCTCTTGATTTCAATATTTTTTAGCACCTAAATGTTTGGTAAATAATCTATGATCGAGAGAATCAATATAGGCCATTTGATGGAGTGCTCCAGACTTGGTCCTGATCTTCTTCATATTTATGTGATATGATACTCCCAAAACTAATAAATAGACTACCACTCTTTACATGAACATTTGGCAAGAGATTAGAAAAAGTTCTAAGGCTTATTATTACCAGACATGTACATAACTGCTACCATAGCTGGACCTCCACCTTCCTACAATCACCGTTGAACCTCTGCATGGCCAAGAATACAGTCATACTTCTTCCTGACTACTGCCAAACCTCTGACCAATAACCATCATATCTATGACCAATTGCCATCGGACCTCTGCCAGACCGTCTCTAGACCTCCATACCGACCACTGTCAAACTTTTGGCTGACAACCACTAGATTTCTACCCAGCTCACTAACCACTAGTTGGCCACCGTTGCTATTGGATCTCTGCTGGTCACATGCCAATTACTTCCATCTAATTTCCCTGACTTTCCAACGCTTGATTGCAATTGTCAACTACACTGCCATCAAACTCACAACATCCCGATTGGACTCTGCTAATATTTTTAGCCATTCCCCCAACTATTATAATTTCACCGTTTTCAAGATAACATTTATATCTCACAGATGCATAGTGAAATCTCTTCAATTGGGTAAGGTCTCATGATTTTTTCCCTTTCTAGTTTTTTAATGTAAAAAATCTTTAATATTTCAAAGCTCTCTCATTTATTTATTGTGTGCTAGACATATGTGCACCGCTAAGACATAAATTATTCTCTCTTTAGCACCATGAATTTTGTAGCCCATAATAGTTTTGTTCCACCTATGGGAACCAATCCTACCATCACAAACAAAATAGACACTCGCTTAATGGTCAATAAGGAAAATAACCACATTAACAAAGCCTCCCATTCAAACTCCCACTAATCTAGGTGCAAATATATGAAATAAGGACCCATTCACAAAATAGAACTTGACCCATTCACAAAATAGAAGAATATCATAACAAAATCCCTTAAATTTTGATAGGGTGTCAGCAGTTAGGACCACTGCAACAACACGTGATCCACACCCCTTAAGATCAACCACTTGTAAGGGGTATTCAACTTGAAAATACATGCACAAAACTCCCATGTCCTTGGTCAGGGGTTCCTTCTCTGCTACATCAAGACATCAACCTCATTAACACGACTAGCTCTACCAATCCCTCTTGCATTGGTCTACCAGCCCATGTTCCTCAATCTATCATCGATGACTTGGGCTCCTCACATTGTTGAAACCCTTGTTTTGATTAAAAAAATATTCATGATTTAAATATATTTAGTTTTAAAAATATTTAATTATTTTTGGGAATATTGAATTTCCCAAAGATAATTAATTGAAGTTTTAAAAGATATCAATTTTAATTTTGAAAAATTAAATCTGAGTTACTAAATCTCCTACGAGCGCAAGCCCTCGTAGTTAATTACATCGTAGGAAAATTAGAGATTTTCCTACGAAAACTCTCGATTAAAATAGCGATATGAATTTTATTTAGAATTCAAAGTTAAATATCAAAAGAAGTTAAGGTTTGAATTTCAAGGGGGATTGGTTCAAGATTGAACACTTATTTTTGAATTTAAAGGAGAAAAGTAGGAGATATTTTGAGATTCTGAATTACTTCAGAAACATCTCAATCTACCTTAAGTGTTAGGCTTATATTTGATTGAAAGAAAATTTTTAGTTTGAGTGGTCGATTTTATTAGAAATTTGGGATTCAATTCCCGAAAATTTGAGGTCTTATGGCCCGGGCCAGCCTCGGAACCTAAATCTAAATTGGGCACTAAAAGTTAGTGCCCCGAACCTAGCTAGTGCAATGCGAATCTGGTCTTACCCGGCCTGGATTGGGGAGCCAGCTAAACCACCTAAACGATTTTAAAATATGAGTCAAGTCTTTTAATGTTGAGTGGTAGGGATGTTATTTAGAAAGGTTTTGAGAAACGGGGCCGACATCTAGAGCAGATCCTAATTGGCCCCTTAGACTTATGTCGGGTATTCGATGTCTAAATAGATGCAATTAAATATTAGACTCTTTTAAATTTGTTACTAATGCGATGCATGCTAATTGACTCGATTGAATGCAAAATTTGTATGTAGCAGTTTAAAAATTTTTGGCTTAGAAAATAGGTTTTATCCTAGAGATTGCATAACATCCCCTTGACAGATCGGCACCCTCATAGGTCAGGTGGCCTGCCAGAACCCGCAGGCGGGGAGATGCCTAACAAGGTTGAGAAAGTACAATATGTATGCATGAAAAACCCTCGGCGAGTCCGAGCTTACTTCTTAAGACCGTTTAGAGTTGCTATCTTATCTTAAAATTTTTTATTTAATTGAAGTAGAAGAATTTTTTTGACAGACCCCTAAGAGCCTAAATTCGTATTCCAGACTAAATCAAAGACGACATGCATATAAAAAGACTAGAAAAGGCAGGAATTCTAATGCACAATCAATTAAATAAATTAACTACATTAAATATATCAAATTGAATGTCCATATGGCAAGTGCCACTTATTATTACATCACAGAAATGACAGTAAAGTAAAGTGGCCGGGCACCACTGACTACAACCCGGATTTCTAATCCTAAATTAAATGAATTTGAAATTTGGGATTCTTCTCGTTATCCATTTCTTCGTCTTCTCACGAACACCTTGATTCGTCGGTTCCGGATACCCAAATGAAAAGAGACTCCCCCTTAATCGGGGTGTTATCTTTCCTCTTTGGATATTTGAAAGAGATCCTAATTTGATTTCCAAATGGAAGAAGACTCTCCCCTTTAGGGATATCTTCACCTCTTTGGAAATCAAGTTAGATCAAATTTCTCAAATTCAAATCATTTTTAAGTAATTACAATCTTTACACAATCAAATTTACATCTCGATTAAAAAATGAAAATTTAGACTCGATCCTGCAAGGTTATCCTAATAATCAACAATTATATACTCATTCCCAAGCAGTTATAATATAGAAAATTGAGATGCATTTTTTTAGCCACACTTGGCCATGCTCTTTTTATTTAAAGGGGGTCTTAAGCGCGGCAGGTACCTGTGCAAAGAGTTATATTTTTTTTTTATTAACTGCCCCCTTTAGTTTTCAGCTCCTTATATGAGCATGGCCACCTGCATAAGATTGCACAAATATATATATATTTCGTTCCTAGCCTATGGGTAGGTCTAACGCACAATCAAACACAAAGTGCAGAAAGTAAGTAAATAAACACAACAATTCTACACTAGCAAACAACATGCAGTGAAAGCTACGAAAATCCGGCACACAGCAGAAAAAGTAAAACACCGGCCTATCCTAAAACTAGAGTCGGTGATCCTAGCACAACATCTAAAGTGTGTGAGGTAGGTCGTGTGGTTTTGATATGTCCTAAATAGGATTATTAATTAAAGTTGTTTCAAGTTTGATTGGTTGACAAGCTTAAGGAATTTTTAATTAAAGTTTAAGTATTAATGATTTAAATCTTTTAAAATTAATTATTTAATTATTTGTTGGAAACCACCTTTGTTTCACACCGAGGCCGTGAAGTTTATTTCACCTTCCTTGGGGCTGAGTGAACAGCCTCGTAGGCCTGGGTTACCCAGTGGTACCCGATACGATTAAGTGTTTTAATAATTGATTAAGGACTGAGAGTTAATAAACTTTATTAAAAGTGTTTGGTTGCTGATTTTTAAAGTTTTATTAATTTAAGTTTTCCATTAATTGATTCGTGGCGTTGTGCCACCAGGCTCGAGGAACCAGCCTCCTTAGGACACTTAGCCCCGCAGCCCGGAGTAGTCCAGCCGATAAACCAAATTAATGTAATTGAATTAAAGATTTTAAAGGGTTGAATAATTAATGATTAATCAATTTTAAGGTTTAACACCCCTTAGAATCCATTCGTGGCGTTGTGCCACCAGGCTCGAGGAACCAGCCTCCTTAGGACACTTAGCCCCGCAGCCCGGAGTAGTCCAGCCAATAAACTTCATCTTTATGATGGTTGTTGTGTTTTAAAAGGTTTGTTGAATGTTTTAAACATTAAACTAACATTTTCTGGAGTTTTAAAACAATTTTGAGTTTTATGAATTTTTGGAATATTTTAATCATTTACTTAAGGGGTCAAAAGTTGAGTTTTTAATTAAGAGTGTTTTATGGAATGTTAATATTTTATTAAAATACTAGACCTTACTACTATCAATTAGAAGGTAAGTACGTTGAAAACGGATTTTTCTACATTTTATTACGAAGGTTTGAAGTTTTAAACTAATTTTGATCTAAAGTTGACCAATCTGTTGACTTTTTGAAATATTACAGATTTCTGGAATTTAATATTTTTAATAAATATTAGACCCTATTATGAGTTGAATGCAAGTGAGTTTGTTCAATTTGGATTTTTCTGGAATTAGTTATGAGGGTTTGAAGTTTATGTATTTAATGGATTATTGAAAATCCTTAATTAAAGGCCCCTTTTTTGTGATTTTACTCCAAATGATATCCCAACTCCTTGAAACCAGCTCCAAAGGTCAGGAATGACCTAAGGAGAGATTTCCAAGTGTTTGGGATGTTTTTGGAATTTTTAATAATTATTAGTTAATTATATTAATTAAATATTGGTTTTCAATTAAAATTAAATTAAAGTTTAATTTGCTGTCACATCAATTGTATTTTAATTTTCTTGGGATTGAATTATGGTCATTTAGAGGGTTTACACATAATTTTTGGATTTAAATTGGATTTATTATATTTTCTGGAAGGTTTTAGGGGCTTAATTAGGGTTTAATCTTAATTAAGTAAGTTAAGGGGTTTAATGAACTCAAAATTCAGTAAGGATTTTCCTATGAACTAAGGGTGTCACTAAGTTAAAGTGTGTAAAGTTTTGTGTTGAAAGGAAGTGTATCCTAATTTCTAAACTTAATCTAAGTTTTCTAATTAAATGTCCTTAGTTTTTGTCCTTAATGACGCTAAGTTTAATAGGTTTGAATCAAGGATTCTCTAACCCTTAACTTAACATTAATATGCACAAACATACAAGCACAATCAATTCCTAAATCTAGGAGAGCCTAAATCTAAGTGGTGTGTGCACAACCTAAACATATAAGGACTAAATAAGAGATGTGAAATTAAGACAAGGTTAGTGAACAATCGATGAATGATTATTCACTAATCATCCCCATTAATTCTATTCAAATACACTTAATCTATGCTTAGAATTTTAATAAATCTCCCAAGATTTAAGGATTTAAAATATGTATATAATTTCAAAATAGTTTTCAAAATAAATGTGTATATATATGAACCTATACATGTATAAAAATATAAGTTTCAAAATGGATAATCAAAATATGTTTCAAAATAAAATTTCAATGGCTTGAGAGATTTCTGGTTTTTCAAAGTTATTTTGGAAATAATCTTTAATTTTCAAAATATTTAATAGAATATTTAATTAAATATTGATTAAATAATATGGATATTCAAATAATTAAGATTAATCAAAATAAATTAAGTTTCAAAGTTTAAAAGTAGTTTTAAATTAAAATTCTTAATTTATTAAACTTTTGATACATGAATTATATTTTTATAATTTAAAAATGAATTTATTTTGAATTTTTTTAAAGCTTTAGGTTAATTAATATCTTTGAATCAATTTAGAATTAATTAACAATTAAAATAATTATTAAATCAAGTTAAATTAAACCTAAAATGTCTCTGAATTTTGAAAATGATTTGACATAATTTAGGTTGAATTTTCAAGATTATTTAAAATTAATTTCAATTAAGTACTAATTCATATTTAAATAACTAATTAATATATAAAAAGGATAAACTAAGATATTCAAAATATGGTTTAAATTAAAATTAAAATAGAATTCAAATTAAATTAATTTGAAATAAATGTTTAATTATTTAACATATTTTAACATATAAACCCTTTTTAATTAGAAAATTATTTAACTTAATATTTAATTAAATATTAGTAAGATATTTAAAATTAAATGTTTTATAATTATCTAAAATATATTCAATATTTAAAATAATTATAATTTTAAATTAAAGAATTTAAGATTCTAAATATTTTAATACAAAATAATAATTTTTCTCTGATTTTTATCTAATTTTTAATTAATTTTTGAATTTTCTGGTGATTAAAACAATTAAAATGTCAATTAAACCTTAATTAAAATGATCTGGCGGCGGGATTAACACGTGGCAGCACGCGACAGGTCAGGCCAAAACACGGAGGTGGCGTGACGGCACGGCGGCGGTCAACCACGCGTCACCCAGGGGCGGTATCACGCGTTTTCCACTTGAATGAGTCAGCATCGGCTAGCAGCCGTTGGATCTTCGGCAGCTCCATCCAACGGCGTAGATCAAACCCCGCCATTCGATCCGGACAAAACGAGATCAGACGGCGGAGAGGTGATCCCGTGGTTCCGAATTGGCGGCCACGATCGAGCCTGACTGCAGCTCGAGCCGCGGGATCAAATACACATTTGATCAATGCATGGAACGGCTTGATCCGTACCGTTGATCATGTGATCAACGGTCCAGAATGCATGCGCCTGAGCCAAACCGTGAAAACGCCCTAGAACCTATTTTTTTTTTAATTTCTCTCAAACCAGAGAACCAAATGACTTGAAATTTTAAACCTAGATTACCTAAATGAAAAGAATCAATGGGGATGTGCTTAAAATATTAAATACACGCTTAATAAAATGCTAATTAACTCTATGTGTCTTAAGCTAGGTTTAGAGTTTCACCTCGATTTAATGGACGGTTTGAACCGTTTAATGGATGGTTGAGCTTGTAGATTGTCCAAGTGAAGATCCCTAGTTGATGCCGAGCTCCGACACGCCACGAATCGACCAGAACAAGCCTTGGATGGATTGGATGTGAGCTCGCCGGAGGATCGCCGGAGGAGACTTTGGTAACCGGAGTTTCAGTGGGGAAATGGGAGAGAGACTCAAGAGAACTCCAAAAAGACTGAGAGTTCGTCTGGAGGAGCCTTAGATGGGAGAGAGAGTGCTAGGGTTGCAATGAGGCTCTCTAGGACGTTTTACCCCTATTCAAACGTCTCCAGGTTGAATCAATGGCTAGGATTACATGGCAGGACCTCCAGATGCTGCCATGTGTCGCTGGGAGTTGGTGGGAGCAGAAGCCAAGGACGGATCAAGGACATCCTACATGGAAAGGGCTTTTTGTCCTTTATTTGGACACATGGCTTGATAGGAGCTGTTTGATTTGGATCCAAGGGTCAAGATGAGTTTTAGGAAGCTTCTAGACCCTATTCAAACTACTGGAGAGGTTTGGGCTTGAAAGGATTAATTTAAACATTTAAACTTAATCATTTAAAGGGGTTTTAAAGGTTTGTTGACCAGTTTGACTGGTCAACAGTCAGTTTGACTGCCTAGGTGTCATGGAGGGATGTCTTGAGTGTTGGAGTGTTAAGAGCTTAAGGCAATCCACTAGGAGTTTGAGGGTTCAAGCCATTTGGCCATTTAAAGGGTTGTTGACCAAATGTTGACTGGTCAATACCCAAGTGGACTGCTGATGTGGCAGCCAAGTGGCCTCAAAGATTGATTAAAATGAATCAAAACCAAAGCCAAGTGGAGGGTTTGAGGTTTGAGTTTTATATGAGGTTTGGAATGGGTTTGACCCACCCTTAGAGTTGACTTGGTCAACTCTAATTGGGTTTGATTGGCCAACTTCCAAAAGTATGGTTAGGCTATGTTTGAAGTTAATTTTGGAGCTTTGAAATGAATTCAATGGGTTGAATGAGTTAAAATAACCCATTAAAGTCTTAAGGGAATTTTGAGTCAACCTAGGTTGACTGGGTCAACTAGATTGACCCAAAGGGTGGGTCTAGGCTGGACAGGATTGAAATAATATTTGGAGTCTGGTGGGGGTGATTTCAAGGTTTGAACAGGCCATTTGGGTCAAATATATCTATTGGGCCTTTAATGGGCTTTAAATCAATTATGGGTGATTTGATCAATCAGGTGGGTCAAGGGTCTAGAAATGGGTTCAATTAATTTGAAATGGCATTTTGAATATATTGGGTGTGGTTCCAGGGTCTGGGGAGATCAATTGGTTCAAAACACCTGTTTGGACCCTTAAAGGACCTCTTGGGCCAAAACTGTTGACTTGGTCAACTAAGTTGACCCAGGGGTTGTGAATGGGTCCGACAGGTTTGGAATGACATTTGAAACTCACTGGAGGTGATTGCATTCAATTCGGAGTTCATTTGGTTTAAAATCAACATTTGAGCCCCATAAGGGTATTTTGGTCATTTTGACCCCTGGTCAACTGGGGGTCAAAGTGGGTCCAAAAAAATTCAGTTTATTGTTCAACATATCAAGATTAAAGGTCTGGAACTGACTAGAGGCTTTGGTGAAGGCTCTAAGGTCAAAAACTTCAACATGACAGGTCCAGTGGCATGGGCTGTAAATATTTGAAGGTTTTACAGCCTTTGGATTTTGATTAAATTTCTGAGGTTAGAGACCTCAGAATGGGCTCAAATTTGGAGGGTTACCTCTAGAGACATTACCCATCAGTGTGCAACTGACAGACTCTGAATCGGAGGTCATTCGACTAGGTTTCAAAATGTTCAAAGTTTCAATGAAAAAGGCCTTTAGGATAAAACCTTTGGGCCTCGGATTTGGCTTGATTGACCTAAGATCTAGATAGATCCTAAAGTCTAAGCTTTAGAAGAATCCTAGGGTAGATCCTAAGGTCTAGATTCCAAGAGGATCCTAGGATTCGAATTAATTAAATCGATCTAAGGTCAAGAGTAGTCCAAATGACCTCATACAAAAATGAGGTCAACAACCCTATAATGGCCTACATGATGAACTCTGATAATTGGTTTTAAAAGCATTCTTTTTAAGAGATGGAAAATAACTCACTCATCACCATGATTTCCGGGAGTCTTCTCCTAAACTAATGCCATCTATTAACACCCCATTCCAATGGGTTTCAAATTACTAAATATAGATTCTTATTATGGGTCAACTTCTTCTATCCAGTCCTGTAGGCCAACCCTACAATAACCGATCTCATCATATAAGTCATATTTCTAAGAATAAATAAATAAGTCAAATTTCTAAGAATCAATCTTATATCATATATCACAAGTTATGTGTCTTTCATATAAGAAGTCATCACTTCATGTCCATCAGCATATAACATTATATCAGTTAATCTCCTTATGCCTCCTTTTTCATATCATTTAGGATAACATCATAATACTTATTCAAAGTAATGTTTATCAATACACCCTCCGTACAAGATAATGTCTGTAGCCAATTTGAATGAGGCAATCATTTTTAGCAAGTATTTCTTACTTTTACACAAGTTTCACATCATATAAATTATAATAGAAAATATTATATACACTTAATGTAGTCAACAGTATGCCAAAAATGCTTATTTCATTAAATGAATAGTAAAAGTATGCATGTCGTGCATTCCATATCTAGATATAGTATATTTCTTTATGATCATTTTATAATTACTATTATATTATCAATTTTAATTAAAATGATATATAATCAATACCTCCTTGTGAAACATCAATAATAACCAGTCAAATTACTTAAGTTAATGATATCTATTAGAAATTAAAATTTATATGGCGAAAATTTGTTAAAACGAGAGACATTGCATTTTGACCAATTTTAGAAGACATAATATGAGAAATAAAAATCATTAAAAATAGAAATTAGGATTCATGTTATCTGTCATGATCATAACACTTTTCCCAACTGGAGTGACAAAAAATGACCAGAGATGAACTTTCTCTTTCTTCTCTCTCTCTCTCTCTCTCTCTCTCTCTCTCTCTCTCTCTCTCTTCTATTTCTCTCCCAGCCAAGCAAAGGGAATGAGGAGGAATGGCATACCTAATTGATTAATGGAAATGTATTTATATGTTTTTTTAATAAAAAAAGTTGCAGACCCATTATCACTGTTTTTAATTAATTTCCTAAAAACCTAAAAGCTCAACATTGGGTAGCATCCCTTATCGGTGCTACAATGCTCATACAAAAAAGGGGAAATTTAGGAAACTAACAATTGGGTAATTACGATCTACCTACCTTAGAAAAATTTTGACCTTGATATTTCTCACAACGGACCCTTAGAAAAAAACAAAATAACTAATCAGTAATTACCTCAATAATTAATTATATTAATCATCAATAAAATCATATAGGCATTTATTCACACATGTATATATGTCAATTAATCAATCATGCAGCGTGTTATGTAATGTAAATTAAATCATAAATAATAAGATTTATAAATTAGTATTCAGGATAGAGAAATATACCAGTGAACCTTTCAGGAGAATCTCTCACTTTCTACTGACTCATATTATATTCTCTTGACTATACTGGGGGGTAATGTTATTACTAACAGTGTGGGTTACCTCTGCCTCTAGCTCATATTTCTTCCATATGTATCTCTCACATATCCTTAATTTGACAATCTAGATATTGCCATTCTATATCCAAATGCTTATTTAGATTGATCTATCTTGGACCAAAATCTCTCTCTAAATCTTTTGTACATGCAATCCATTATCATGTATATGTACTGATCACATCTAATACACTATCCTGTGATAAGATAAATACTATCCTTCATGTCTACTCCCACATCTAGAAGTCTCCTGCACACTGTCAGCCAATACCATAGATCCTCTCCTAACATCAATAAACTTGCTTCTCTTTTCACTATTTTTTCCTCTTACCACCTTTTCACATGCTCTCTTTTCTATTCATATCACGCCTGAATCGAGGAGCAGCCAATCATTTTCTAGCAATCTCACACTCTACTAACTTTGAAAACTCCTAAATTCTTAGTGGTATAGGTGGATTTCTCAACTCATCCTTAAATGATCTAAAAAATATATAGCACATTTCATTTGTAGTATTAACTAGTTGAGATGCATAACATACTAGTGTTGAAACTCAGCTTCATACTACATCACTATCCTATTCCCTTACTCTAATATCATGAAAGCTTCTTATATTTTCTATTGGGCTAATGGAGGTATGAACTAATCTTTAAAAGGACTAACAAACTCCTCCCATGTAATTAGTTAGTATAACTTTTTCTAAAATTTCTCTCTATACTATCTAATCCACCATCTCTCAGCTTCACCTTCAAATAAAAATATTATTATTGGTAATTACCTATTCTCTGCACACTATATATATAAAATATATTTTATATCCTCAGCAACCAATCTTCTACTGCATGTAGCTTTGTAGCTCCCTTAAATAGCGGCTGGCTCTACTTATAGAACATCTATACGTGCTTATCCTCTTTAGTGTCTTTGTTCCCAGTCTGCCTACCCTATATATCTCTCATCTCTCATCAATTGAGCTATTAGACTTGCAAACTACATCATGTTGTCGAACTCATTGGGGTCACTATACTATAATCATTTGTTACTTCAAATGAATTTATTGTACTTGGTATAGTTCTTATTCCTGTTAAGTTATAATTCAATCATACATATGCATTAAATGAATGCACATAAAATAAAGCTTAACACTACCTATTTCCATCCATATTAATCAATTCCTATAGCTCTTGTTATAATCCAATTCCTCCAACAACCTTCACTCTCTAGATCAAAATTAGGATGAATTGTCTATTCTATCTCTTAATTAATCTATCAAAGCTTCTAATAATCCATTAATATAAATTAGTCATGCATAAGTAACTAAAATTTATATACATAAAAATATAAAATTATATTTATTCCTTAAAATCCATGTACAATAGCTAGGAGTTCAATCAGTATATTCTATCTTTTTACTCCTAACTACAAAAGAATAAAACCAAAAATACATAAAACAAAATAAAACCTAAAACCTTAATTTATGTTAATCAATTGGATCTTGACCACTTAAAAAAATCATAGAGCTAGTTAACAATTCAATAGGTCACCAGAACCTACCACTTACAATAATGAAAGAATTAATATACATGTAATCATTTAATCAATATTAGTATGAACATATAATTGTAAGAACATAAAATAATTAATATGAAGTGTCATGTTGTATGAGCAATAAAATTAATATAAGATATGTAAGCAATGTAAATAATAATTAGGGATCAATAACTATATGAAGGATTAACAAAATCTACCATTCCTATATATATCTTGTCATATAAATCAATACATCTATCCTTTTCATATATATCATTTCATATAAATCAACACACGTGTCATTTATAAAATTTATCATATATACTCATGGTATATGCATATGCAACTAATGTAAACATAATATGACACCTAGCTACCTATGATGTTTTCCCTGTATCCAATCCTGTAAGCCAACCCTATAGAAATCTATCTCAATCATATCAGCCCTATTTTTAGGAATTAATCTCATATCACAAATTAGGAGGCATTCTTATAAGAAGTTGTCACTTCTTGCTCGTATGTGTATAATATTATATTAGTAATTCTCCTTATACCTCCATTTTCATATTATTTAAGATTATGCCACAAACCTTATTTAAAATAAAACCATCATCTTGCCCTCCTATAAAGGATAATACCAAACCTCATATAGATAATATCTCCATATTTTCAAAGAAAAGACAATAGCAACAAGCTCTAAATTGTGCATCAAATAGTTCAGTTCATGAGGTTTCAACTATTTTGAGGCATAATTTATAACTTTTCAATGTTGCATAGGAATAAATCTCAATCGTTTTAGTAAAGCATCACAGAACACTTGAAATTCTTTTGTATCAGATGGAAGTCTCAAAACTGGAGCATAAGTCAAATAATCTTTTAGCTTTTGAAAGCTAGCCTCACAATTAAATGTCCAAAAAAACTACTTACTTCTAAGTTAATATCAAAGGAGGGGTAGAAATATGAGCAAATCCCTTCAAATTGTTTTTTTAATAATTGACCATGCCTAGAAAGTTGTGTACCTCAAATATTAACACTACTAACTATATGTCCAAGAAATGAGTACTTTTCAACCAAAACTCATACTTGGAAAATTTTGTCTATAACTAATGTTGCCTTCGAATCTCTAAAATATCCTCAGATACATATCATGATCATCTTTAGAAGAAGAATAAACTAAACTTTCATATATTCCTATATATATCTTGTCATATAAATCAATACATCTATCCTTTTCATATATATCATTTCATATAAATCAACACACGTGTCATTTATAAAATTTATCATATATACTCATGGTATATGCATATGCAACTAATGTAAACATAATATGACACCTAGCTACCTATGATGTTTTCCTGTATCCAATCCTGTAAGCCAACCCTATAGAAATCTATCTCAATCATATCAGCCCTATTTTTAGGAATTAATCTCATATCACAAATTAGGAGGCATTCTTATAAGAAGTTGTCACTTCTTGCTCGTATGTGTATAATATTATATTAGTAATTCTCCTTATACCTCCATTTTCATATTATTTAAGATTATGCCACAAACCTTATTTAAAAATAACCCATCATCTTGCCCTCCTATAAAGGATAATACCAAACCTCATATAGATAATATCTCCATATTTTCAAAGAAAAGACAATAGCAACAAGCTCTAAATTGTGCATCAAATAGTTCAGTTCATGAGGTTTCAACTATTTTGAGGCATAATTTATAACTTTTCAATGTTGCATAGGAATAAATCTCAATCGTTTTAGTAAAGCATCACAGAACACTTGAAATTCTTTTGTATCAGATGGAAGTCTCAAAACTGGAGCATAAGTCAAATAATCTTTTAGCTTTTGAAAGCTAGCCTCACAATTAAATGTCCAAAAAAAAACTACTTACTTCTAAGTTAATATCAAAGGAGGGGTAGAAATATGAGCAAATCCCTTCAAATTGTTTTTTTAATAATTGACCATGCCTAGAAAGTTGTGTACCTCAAATATTAACACTACTAACTATATGTCCAAGAAATGAGTACTTTTCAACCAAAACTCATACTTGGAAAATTTTGTCTATAACTGATGTTGCCTTCGAATCTCTAAAATTATCCTCAGATACATATCATGATCATCTTTAGAAGAAGAATAAACTAAACTTTCATATATTCCTATATATATCTTGTCATATAAATCAATACATCTATCCTTTTCATATATATCATTTCATATAAATCAACACACGTGTCATTTATAAAATTTATCATATATACTCATGGTATATGCATATGCAACTAATGTAAACATAATATGACACCTAGCTACCTATGATGTTTTCCTGTATCCAATCCTGTAAGCCAACCCTATAGAAATCTATCTCAATCATATCAGCCCTATTTTTAGGAATTAATCTCATATCACAAATTAGGAGGCATTCTTATAAGAAGTTGTCACTTCTTGCTCGTATGTGTATAATATTATATTAGTAATTCTCCTTATACCTCCATTTTCATATTATTTAAGATTATGCCACAAACCTTATTTAAAAATAACCCATCATCTTGCCCTCCTATAAAGGATAATACCAAACCTCATATAGATAATATCTCCATATTTTCAAAGAAAAGACAATAGCAACAAGCTCTAAATTGTGCATCAAATAGTTCAGTTCATGAGGTTTCAACTATTTTGAGGCATAATTTATAACTTTTCAATGTTGCATAGGAATAAATCTCAATCGTTTTAGTAAAGCATCACAGAACACTTGAAATTCTTTTGTATCAGATGGAAGTCTCAAAACTGGAGCATAAGTCAAATAATCTTTTAGCTTTTGAAAGCTAGCCTCACAATTAAATGTCCAAAAAAAACTACTTACTTCTAAGTTAATATCAAAGGAGGGGTAGAAATATGAGCAAATCCCTTCAAATTGTTTTTTTAATAATTGACCATGCCTAGAAAGTTGTGTACCTCAAATATTAACACTACTAACTATATGTCCAAGAAATGAGTACTTTTCAACCAAAACTCATACTTGGAAAATTTTGTCTATAACTGATGTTGCCTTCGAATCTCTAAAATTATCCTCAGATACATATCATGATCATCTTTAGAAGAAGAACAAACTAAACTTTCATATATTCCTATATATATCTTGTCATATAAATCAATACATCTATCCTTTTCATATATATCATTTCATATAAATCAACACACGTGTCATTTATAAAATTTTATCATATATACTCATGGTATATGCATATGCAACTAATGTAAACATAATATGACACCTAGCTACCTATGATGTTTTCCTGTATCCAATCCTGTAAGCCAACCCTATAGAAATCTATCTCAATCATATCAGCCCTATTTTTAGGAATTAATCTCATATCACAAATTAGGAGGCATTCTTATAAGAAGTTGTAACTTCTTGCTCGTATGTGTATAATATTATATTAGTAATTCTCCCTATACCTCCATTTTCATATTATTTAAGATTATGCCACAAACCTTATTTAAAAATAACCCATCATCTTGCCCTCCTATAAAGGATAATACCAAACCTCATATAGATAATATCTCCATATTTTCAAAGAAAAGACAATAGCAACAAGCTCTAAATTGTGCATCAAATAGTTCAGTTCATGAGGTTTCAACTATTTTGAGGCATAATTTATAACTTTTCAATGTTGCATAGGAATAAATCTCAATCGTTTTAGTAAAGCATCACAGAACACTTGAAATTCTTTTGTATCAGATGGAAGTCTCAAAACTGGAGCATAAGTCAAATAATCTTTTAGCTTTTGAAAGCTAGCCTCACAATTAAATGTCCAAAAAAAACTACTTACTTCTAAGTTAATATCAAAGGAGGGGTAGAAATATGAGCAAATCCCTTCAAATTGTTTTTTTAATAATTGACCATGCCTAGAAAGTTGTGTACCTCAAATATTAACACTACTAACTATATGTCCAAGAAATGAGTACTTTTCAACCAAAACTCATACTTGGAAAATTTTGTCTATAACTGATGTTGCCTTCGAATCTCTAAAATTATCCTCAGATACATATCATGATCATCTTTAGAAGAAGAATAAACTAAACTTTCATATATATATATATATATATATATATATATATATATATATATATATATATATATATATATATATATATATATATAATAACAACAAATTGATCCAGATAATATCTAAATAACTGATTCATTAGATCCATAAATATTGTTGGTCTCTTAGTCACCCCAAAAGGCATGACTAAGAACTTGTAATATCAATATCTAGTACTCAAAGGATCCTTCATCACATCCGCTTCTCTCACTTTCACATAATAATATCAAAATTGCATATTAATCTTGGAAAACATAAAGGATTCATTAAACTGATCAAATAGATTATCAATTCGTGACATATGATACTTATCCTTGATAGAAACTTTATTCAATTCCCTATAATCGATACACATGCACATCAAACCATTTTTTTTCTTCACAACTGAATAAGTGCTCCCCACAAAGACACACTAGGACACATAAAACTTTGATCAATTAACTCCCAAAGCTATACTGTCAATTCCTAAAGTTTCATAAGCACAATTCTATGCAGAGATTTAGATACAAGGGTCATACCCAAAAGTATATCAAAATAAAACCATATATCATTATCTAGAGGAAAATTAACTAACTCTTTAGAAAAACATCTAGAAACTCCCACACTACCAACGACATCAGAAAGAAAACTAGGATTTATTCTACTATCCCAAATGGATGCCATAAATATCATGCAACCTTTCTTTCACAATTTATTTACTTTCATAATAGAGATCAAACGTAATATAACTCCTACACCACCCTAAAATAAAAAAACCACCACTATCCAAAAATAAGGTGACTCGTGTCTTCAAATAATCAATCTAAGCCTCATACTGACTAAACTAGTCCACACGTGAAATAATATCAAATTCAAAAATAAGCAATAAGATCAAATTAGACATTCATTTCTTATTATATATTTTAATATCACAAAAATAAATTATACTGGCTATCACACCATTCCTATTTGGTAAAATAATAGATAAGAAAAAAGATAATTAAATTGAAGGTAAGTGTAGTGATTTAAAGTAATGCTCATAAATAAATAAATGACTAGCTCCACAATCAAACAAAACACGACATAGCTCATAACAAATGTAAGATGTATCTATCACAACATCTAGGGCATCCTGACCCTACTGTTGAGTCAAACTATGCATAAGTGGTTGATCTAGAGTTGGAGCAACAAAATTACTAGACTCTCTTTAACCTGTTAACATTCCACCTATTATTGTACCTGCCATAGAACCAGACCCAGTGCCTCTACCAAATGATCCCTAAAAATATACAGAGAGAAAATACCCTCAATCTTCCTACCAATTTGATTGAACTCTCATATCAGGGCTTAGATTATCAATTAAATCTTGCCTATGGACACTTAGCCACCTGTTGTCTCACTTGTCAACATGGAAAATATTGTTTTGTCATCCTATAATACTATCTAATGTGTCATCTACCACAACTGCAACATAAAGGAGTTCCACTAACATAACTAGAACTGACCACATTGCCACAGCCAAAGATTGATGCAAATACAAATTATCTATCTCTCTTAGACTCTCTAAGTCCAAACCTACTCTTTTTTTTTATAAAATCTAGTACCATAAATCTGATTGCCAAAACACTTTCTAATAACAATCCATGGTTGTTGAGTAATTTTTATATCTCTCAATCAATCGGACTAGTTCTACTAACTCAAAAAAAAATTGAACTATTAAATGGAACAAGTGGTTGTCTCAAACTGTCCTAAAGTCCCCTAAAAAATCTATAACACTTTCCTCAGGAATGCTAACTAACTATGGAGCATAATTGGCTAAAGCAATAATCTTAGCCTAATCCAACAGCATAGTCCTGCTCCATTGAACCAACCTTAGAAAAGTCTCCTACTTCTGTTAATATGTTGAAGGAGGTACAAACCAAGATTAAAATATATCAGAAAACTCCTAGCTAATCAGGGAATTCAGTCTCTCTTAAAACTTCTCATCTTGTTGGCCCATCCACAACATTTTGCTTCTCCATCCAATAGTTAGTACTTTCCTCTTAGGAGGATACTACACATTGTCAAATATATTTTCTAGTCTTCTCAATCAGTCCTCTACTACTCTAGGCTGAACAACACCCTCAAATCTCGAAAGCTTCAATCTTAAAATTATCTACAAATGTCTAACTACCTCCTTAAGTCTAATAATAGAAACTCTGCTATGTGCTTCACCTATCAATTGGGCCATCAGACTAGCAAACCACAAAGCTATATTAAAACTAACATTCAGAACAACACTATATAGAGGAGCTGCCTGACTCTCACTCTATCCATTTATCATATTTGGGCCTAATAGATTCATAAGCACATATAACACACAAGTGGACACACATATACATGAAAATAAACAAAATAAATGCCCATACATACTCCAAAATTAGATCACAACCTACAAATCAATTCCTGTAATGATATTTTAAGATAAATTTCTACAACTACTTCTTTAATACCAAAAAGGCTTGTTATAACCCATTCCGACACGACTCATAAATGAAATAAGTCCTATTGTGATGAGCTGTAATAGGTGAATCTCAATATCTAAGTTTTAAAAATCTTCTTCTCAATTAACTTAAAAATAATAATAATAATCACAGAGCTACTAATAACATTTAGTATTAAAAATAAACTCATCTATAAGATTTACATTTTATTTATCATATATATATATATATATATATATATATATATATATATATATATATATATATATATATACAATCAAAATGCAAGGCTATAAATAAAAGCTATAAAACAAAGTAATAAAAATTATTTATGATTGTACAAAATCAAAAGAAGAAAAACCTAAAGACTCGTACCAGATTCTTGAAATTATTATTCAACAAGCTCTTTTACTTTCCCTTACCTTAAAAGTAGAATGCAAAACTACAGTGAGCTAAAACAGCTTAATAGGCCACAAATACTGATCTAAATTTCTAAAAATTTCTTTTATTAATTTTTTTTTTCAAAATTAAGAAATGTAATATAACAATTTATTATACTGCGCAAATCATAATAACATAACAGGCATCCGAAGATTTAAATAATAATACAAATCATTTAAATATACTAACATTTTATATAAACCTTATTTCACAAAATAAAATATAATAAATTTACTCAATCCTAGATAGAATCTAAAGATTCTAACCCTTTATAACTCCAAACAAAAAGAATTCACCCTATTTCAAATATAATCAATGAATCTGAATCCTTATGGCTCCCAATAGATAGAATTTTAGAATGTGACATATTTCTTCAGTCCTAGATAAAATCTAAAAGATTTTGGTCTCTTCTAACTCCCAACATATAAATTTCCCTTTCTTTTAGATAAAATCAAATATTTTGGCCCGTTCTGACTCCCAACAGATTGAATTTCAAAATATTACAAATTTCTCTGATGCCAAATAGAATATAAAATATTTATACACCTTATATCTCCCAGTAAATAAAATTTCTTCAAATCTCTTTAATATCATGCAATTCAACCACATAAACACATATTTCATCATATTATAGCAATAAAAGCATATATAAATGCATTTTTGAATTTCATAAATTGTTATAATGGTACGTAACAAAAAACTCTGCTGAGCAGAAATTCACATTTTAAGAATATACCAAATTACCAAAGATAAGTAAAATATTATTATAAAACTATAATTGTACTATAATATTATCTATCAGAGTCCATATTATTTTATATTCAATAAAATAATTTAAATTAAAAAACTCACTCTGTAAAATTCTTAAAAAATATTTAAATGTGTTCAAATCTTAATCTTTATAATATACAGAAAAAATTACATAGTAATTTTTTTTCCAATATAAAGTACTTCCCATTTTTTACAATGAAAATATAAATTTAATCAAAATTTCAAAAAAAAAAAAAACTCTATATTTTTTTAAAATTGAGATATGTATAGTGTGACATATGTCTATCTTGGCAACTTTTAGAATTAGGCCAGCACTTTTAGAATTAGGCCAGCAGCTAAAAATGACCCAAAGACGGTCAAATCCTCCCCTCTTTAGAATCACACTTTTCTCTCGGATGATTGCCAAAGAAACAAAATGGAACAAATTGGTGGGAAAATATATATTTTAAGTTCAGAAATTAGCCTAGTTTCGAGGTGCTAGTTCATTTTCCAATATCCAAAGACTATAGAATTAGGGCACCAGAAAACACAACACCAGGGCACTCCAAAGGAAAAAATTTAGATTTCACAAAAAAGCATTAAGATCCCTGGAACCCACATCAGAACACATGCATATCTTATTCAATGACAGACCATTCTCAGACACATACAAAATAGTTCAAACATAGAAATTCAATAAATTACCTAACTTTCAGTCAGGTCATACTTGTTTGAATAGTACTCTAATCTTGTAGGTGTCATATTGGGGCATGAATTTTAGAGCCCACATATTTCTATGGACTCCTTTGGAGATTATTTCTCTTTCCATCTTGGGCTAGTTGTACATGAGCTATAACAACAACAATTTACAGTGAATTAAAATTTTAAATTTAATCAAAATTAAAATTTTAGGTAATTTATTAAAGTACTTTAAGCAAGGTTCTAATGTTTGTGCAATCATATAAAAAAAGTTATTCTTATATTATTTTATTCTATTTAGCCTCTGCATTTTAAAATTAATTGAGTGATGTAACAAATTCTAATTACTAATCCTCATCTTTTATTTGTGCAGATAGAACTACAGAAAACTCCTTTTACCGTCCACATAAACATTCACCTAGCAAAAACTAAAATTAACACTGGGATGTAGAAGTCACCATCAAGTTCAATGGATTATAAATCCTTATATCTGCTACGAGGGCCTCTATCGTCCTAATTCATAGCCTTACCTCTTAAGGGCCTAGAAGGAGGGATCATTGAACTATAAATTTTGTACGACATATGCATTTGCCTGCGCAATGCCTACATCACTCTAAAATTATTTTTTTTATATGTTTGCGTTAAAATTTAGTTTCCAAAAATATATTTTCTTCTAATTTATAGAGCATTTTAACCATAATATTATAGAATTTCACCAGATAAATTGATAGTTATGATTTTTTTAAAGTTATTGCATAGATTTCCTTGTATTTCATAAATTATTGCATTTCATACATGATATTGAATTACAAAGAAAAATTATATAATGGATGCAAGATAAATGTAGCATTTACAAATAAGTAAGGAAGACTAGTGTAAACACTATCATTAATATGAGTTGATTACAATACCCTATGTTGGAGGATGGGTCAATAGACTTTCCTTAAAATAAAAGGAATGTAGTGTAATCTTGAATGTTAGCCTACAATCGATTGACTGAATTATGCGGATGAGTAGAGAGTGATGACTCTTAAAGATTTACTAAAAGTTATATCTGAATTGACTTAAGATAATGAATAAAGATGGAAAGATAAAGTCTGATGACCATCCGGTCGACCATTAGGGTTAAATTAAACATTGATGACTAATTGATCGACATAACATTACATTAAAACTAGATGTCCTACCTCGCTATTTATAATAACATTTATGATTGCATTTATATGATAATATATGAATTGATTGATATATTGAATTGAAGTTGAACAAATAGAACTTGTATTGATACTAATACAACATAGTATAGCATATTATACAGACATTGATAGACATTTAAATGCATATTTATATAGTACACTGATAAGTACATTGATATAACATACAAATATGACACATTGATTGATAATATTTTTTTTATCAATTTTTCTTAAAGTTTGATAGACAAGTTTTGGCTTTAGTGATCATATTAATTTTATAATTGATTTATACCAATTTTATAAATTACTTATTTCTTATATTGTTAAACTATTGATTTTTTATTGATATTGATTGAAATTAGAGTAGACATCAATTATTTTACAAATGTAATGATTAGTTTTGATTACTTGCTTTATTATATGCTTATTATGTTATTTTATATAATTTCATGTAAAGGCAATGAGCTTGCAAATTGAGGCTAATCAATAATATTAGTTTAATTTTTATTTTGAGCTTTTTAGTTTTATATATACCTTGTTGTGGCATGTTGTAGCTATTGTATTTATTATTTTGGACTTTAAACTTTAATCATGATGTAAATATTGACTGTAGTAATGTACTTATACTTTTCATTATTTATATTTTTCATGAATGCAGTTAGTCAATTATGCTTGTCAATGATCTGATTGTTAATGAATTGAAAAATATAATAAAGAGAAAAAAATGGAATTATCTTATTTTAGATCCTTGGGTGTCACATATTTGCCTCTCTTGCAAGGTCCTTATGAGCTAGCTCTATAGTGACTTTGACAACTTTTGAGTGGTATGTCAAACTTTCTAATGATTCTATAAAGTCATTTGCAAAGTTAGAAACTATATTCAATAAAATATTTGCTAGTGCGACTGAGAAGATAATAATCACTAATCTCACCTTAGAAAAGAGAACAGATAAGTCAAAGGCAAAATATATTTACCCTTAGCATAACATGAGCATGAAATACAAACAACAATTGGGAGAAAGAACATGCAATTAAATTGCTAATGGACAATATAGATGACACAAAGACACCCTATAGGTGTATGGCTTTTTATTACAACATTCTAAGAGCTATTGAATTGGACATTAAATTTTGAGATGTTAAAGATGATAGTTAGAAGATCATTTTGATAAATTCAAGAAAAATAAAGCTCTAGACCATAGAAAGGGTGAAGTACATGTCGCTTCCTTTGATACCAATAAAGGCAAATGGGAATTCAACAAATTAGACAAAGTAAAGCAACTAAAGCAAAATGAATGTAAACTGGAATAACCCTACAACTCTAATCCCCAACTGAAACTAGTACTAGGAGGAAATAACAAACCACGCCTTGGTGTCCGTGGAGGAGATCGTCAAAGGCTACTAGTAGGAGCTAGAGATCAATTGAGTAAGGAGTATTTATTTAAAAGGAAAAGTGTAAAGAAGTTATTCGAACATGCACTCAAAGTAGGTCTTCAGTTGCTAGTGTAAGAGACCTAAGGAGGCCAATCAAACAAATAACCCGAACTATTGCCATTATAATAGGGTGATTGCCAACCCAATTGAAGACTACTATATATATTCAAAGATTGGCTAAAAAGGAAGCATAAAAAAGGGGAGTTCACATTATCAAATAATATCTTGATTCATCCCAAGTGAAAATCAACACGGCTGGTTATGTGCTCTTTTAAACACCCAGCTAAAGGGAAAGCAAAAGAAGAATCATTTTAGAATGAACAATGGAAGACTGATTTCAAAGAAAACAGTAAAAATGTTGAAGCAGTTTGAAGGAGTTCCTTGTGTCAAATGTTAAGTCTCCCATTGAGCTAGTGCTCGATTTAAAAGGGTTACAAAAATCAAGTGCATCTACTTCAAAATTGTGAACCAATAACTAAAACTTGGCTTTAGCATAAAACTTGGCCGACATCAATAACATAAAACTTGGCTTTTGTATAAAGTATACCAAAAATCAACAGTGAATTAAGTCGTGGCTCCGTGAATATGAAATTGTTCTACTAAATCTATAACAGTGTATTAAGTATACAAAAAAATTATACTTTGGACAAATTATTGATGTCGGCACCTCTTTTAACTAGAATGTTGACCTTAGCATACAAAAAAAATTTTACAATTAAGAAAAGTAAAATTCTAAATCTGAAATAAAATAAATTGACATTGTCCATGCAATAAATAAGAAAATTTCCAAACATAGCCAAACCCAATTTTCCACTAAAGCAACGATGATATTGGATCATATCTTTTAGGTTGCAACAGTTGGAGAAGCCTATCTTGGCGGTCAACAGTACCAATCTTGGAGAAACATATAGGACCGCAAAATGGCTGAGAAATCTATACTTTGATTCCATTGGCAAACCAGGTCTCCATTTTTTTCAGCTCATTATACTGCAACTGGTTCATCAACTGAACGAGAAATACCAGCAGTAACCTGCAGAAGAAAAAAAAGGCAATCCTGTTAATTGTTAATATCATTTGTTGGAAAACACCGACGAACTGGTATTCAGATTTGAATTGAAAGCAAGCAAGCAGAATCATTTTTTTGTCCTCTTGTTCTATCGTTACCAAACAACAAATAAACATTAGGATTAGAAAAGGCAACTTTAATAATTAGTGGATTGCACAACCAAGAAACTCAACCTAAAGAAAAGAAAATCTTTGATTTTGATAACTACATTGTACCTAAACGACTTCATATGATAAAATATAAGCTAGTAGACTAGTAGTGCACAGTGTCTTCTTGTGCTGAAGATCAGCACTTGTTCGTAAAGACTTGCTGAAAAAATTTGGAGAGTTTCAAATTTGTGGATAGTATGCTAATCTTGGGCAAAAACTTGTCAGTCCTTTTTATTAAGAACAGCAAACCATCCAGCGCTGACATTTACAGAAGAAAAAAGCTCTACCCTCACCGAAATTTTAATCAGCTATGAAGCGTAAAGAAAAAAGAAACAGTAAATCAGGGACAAGGTGATCAATTTTTTTTCTTCAATACAAATCATGTGGTTGTCAAAAGTTTATGACTATACAATATATGAAGCTCACATTTGACAATAGAGAAAATGATCAAAATAGTCCCTTGACTCTTTATGAAGGACTAAAATAGTCCTTAAGTATATTAAAGGATCATTTTAATCCCTCAAGTCTTTAAAAAAGAATCAAAATAGCTCCTCTTTTTAAAGAGTGGAGGAACCAAAATGATCATTCCATATAGTTGGGGACTATTTTTATCTTTCGTGAAGAATCAAAGGACCATTTTGGTTCTTTTCTCTTTTACAATATTATATTTATCATATGGATCACCATTTAAAAAAGAAATGTATTGATAGAATAATATACTACTTAATTGCAATACAATGAACAATAAGAAATTATAATGCAAAAAATAACATAAATAATAAAATAATATACCACAACACGATAACATCATATTGCAGAGTGAGTACTACAACATAGAATATAATAGAAGACAAAAATGTAAAAATCCCAAGATCTAGTTGATAATTGGTTGGGTTAAATCCATCCCATATCCAAGATGAGCTATCACACGTTGGAAACGTGCAGTGGGCATAATCGTGCAAAAAAAATCTGAGCATGTTTTTAAGAATCCAAAACTGGCTCATCCAACGGAAGGACCGCAGGGTTCTAGAAATCTTAATATATCATAGGTGACTATTAGTAATGGTTTCATTAAGGTAGCTACACTGTTAGCAACTCTCTAAGTGTAAACACATTTAATCCTTCCTTTAACCAACTTATAGGATACTAGTCAACCACTTAGGGTCTAACTTGCTGCAAGAAATTAATTTTATCACATTTTCAGCAATTAGGAAACAGACGGAAGCAGTCCAGCCAATACCCATTAGAAATCCATGAAAAAAAGAACATTGTATGGACAAAACTCTCCAAGATTTTTAATGTTCACAGTTCCTCACATCAAAATACAAGTTTAGTAGATTTTTACAGAAATTTTCAAAAATATTAACAGGATTCAAACCTTGGCAGCTTTAAAGAGTTCATCAAGAACTTCAGATAAGGTTGGATGGGCATGAACGGCAAATTTTATATCCTGCAGGAAATAAACATTCATAGCTTAGTTAAAGAAAATTAAGAAAAAAGAGGATAATTGACATGCAATAGATATTAAGAAAAATCATGGTACATTGAAACTGATAAATCAATTGCTTACAAAAATTGTAAGCACAGCAAGATAATTTACCAGTATATAGAATAAGAATTAAATCCAGGTTCAAATATAAGACCAAAGTGATAAAAGATAGAACTTTCTAGTAAGTTGTTTGGTTCTTGTATATGAAAGACAGCTAAAAAAATGTTCGAAAACTAGTATCATTCCAACCACTATACTCAGCAAATTATAGTCTGCAGGTGATCTTAACTTGAAAAAAAAGGTAACTGAATTTTAACTCCAAATCAGCAAAGCAAACAGAAAAAGAAAACAAGAAAAAACTATAATTAATGCAAGAAAAATCAATATAATTACTTCTACTAGTCAAATTTTTTATATGCTTTAATAAGTATATTTCCATTCTGCTATTGACCATCCAATTACCTTGGCCAATATCATCCAAGACCAAATAAAGAGAATAGTACTATTTGGTCCAGATCTTATGCAGTGAAGGAAAAGTTTACATTTTTCAAACACACCGTCCCTAATAACTTACAAGAGTAAATTTGTCAGCGGCTAAATGTAAATATTATAATGTATATTTAAAACCTCAAATTACGGGCATTGTCCATATTCTAAAGTAATCTCAAGAAAAATAGAGCCAGAAGAACCATTTTAGTTTTACCTGAATGCGTGTTCCCATGGCTATAGCATTTGATGCCTCGTGTATGAGGTCTGCAGCATGTAGTCCTAATATATGAACTCCAAGTATTTCACCATTATCAGGTCTGTATATCAACTGCATTAACCCAGATGATTACTCAATAACCATCTCATTTTATGAAGCAAGAATGAATAATATGTCCAACAAAATTGTTAACCTTAAAAAATTAGACAGAAATTTTTTATCTACCGCCTCATACAAAACATAACATTTAACTTGGAAAAATGATAATATAACCTTAGCCAACCCTTCTCCTTCATTTTCAGCTAGAGCTTTTGTGTTAGCCTTAAAACTTGTTTTAGCAACAAAGACTTCAAATCCCTCTTTCCCCGCTTTCTCCCTGGCTTGCGGCTGCAAATGATCATGGCATGACACAAAAAAGTGAAACTTATACCAACTTTAATATTAAAAGAGATAAAAATTAATAAAGGTAAACCTTATCAAGTTTATTTTGTATTTATTAAGAAAATCGCCAATTTCAAGATAGAAACTTTTCAAGCGCATCACAAAGCTTATCAACAGTACTCCAAATGTAGGTGAGGAGAAAGAGTGAAAGTTTATGAGTCAACAACTTCAACATAGATACACACTGCAAACCATCAATATTCCCAAAATTTGTGTAGTGTTGGGTTTTGTGTGTGAGTGTCTGTGTGTGCGGTTAGTAGGGGGATGGAGGTTGATGTATATAGCCTTGTGGCGCACTCATAATCTTTCCTTTTACCTACTTAGTTGGTCGAATATATGGCTATAAATAATAGCTTATATTTGGATGGCTAGTATAAAGAAGATCATAATTTTGAGTTGTCAACGTTTAAACATATTTCTGTTTTGATTTCAGACATCTTTAGAGTTTGTGTTAGAAATGGCAGCTGCACCGATTCAGTTGAACCGGTCCCCTAGCTAAAACACGAGAAGGTCGCAAAGTGGGGGCAGGCGAGCGCAGGTAAAGCAATGCACATGTGGGCGAGTGCGATAAAGCAAAACGAGCGAGGAAACACGTTTAACAGCAAAAAGGCTGCGACTCCTCGCGTGAGAACTCCAATTCATTCCATCCAATTAAGCCAAACGAGAAAAAGAAGGCGGGCTGAGAGGAAGCAAATACAGAGAAGGAGAAAAGGAAATTGGGAGAGAAATAAAGAAATTTGGGATAGGAAGAGAGAAATTGTATGGAAGAGAAATTGAGGGAGGAGTTTTGTCAACTATTGAGGTTGTCTAAAGATCAGGATTTGTTGGGAGAAAGAAAAAGTGAGCCTCCATTTCTTACAACAGGGAATGAGTAAATCGTTTAAATTTTTATTTTTTTTTCATATTTAACTTTAGACAATAAATAAATGCATAATTTTTTGTTTTTATTTAAATAGTAAAATATAATTGTTCAATAGGAAGGAATTAAATTGGTGAGAGTCTCAGATCAAAGAGGAAGGAATGGAGCTTTAATCGAGATAATTAGTTTTGCTTATTTTTAGAGATTTACAGTAGAAGATGAATTGTAATCATGATATGATAAATTAGAAGAGTTTAATTTTATATAGATGATGTTTGACGCATTTGAAGTTGTCTATAAAGATGTCAAATTAATGCAATTTTATCTTGACAACATTTAATTTTAGAGGATTCTTGTCATGATTATTCGACAAGTTTTACGCTGGTTGTCGACTACGTAACGCAACACTCCACTTTTCTCATCCAGGACTTGGGACCTGGCAACGGCAATGTTCACATTAGATGAGAGTCACCTTAGATGGTTTGGTCACATTAAACAGAGGCATTCCGATGACCTGGTTAGGAAAGTTGAGGTATTAGATTTGACTTATATTAAGAAAGATAGAGGTAGACCTAAAAAGACTTGGTTAGAAAACATTAGAAATGATCTTTCTTTATTAGATTTAAATGAGAATTTGACTTTTAACAGGACATAGTAGCGAAAAAGGATTCATGTAGCCGACTCCACGTAGCGGAACAAAAGCTTGATGTTGTTTTTGTTGTTGTTGACATTTAATTTTAGAAAGTTTTTTAGCTACAATTAATGCAAATAAATGTCATACAGAATAGTGAAGGATTCAGATCATTGAGATGAGGCAAAGTGTTGAAGATAATAAGAGTTCTTAATAAAAGATTAGATTGCATTAAAGAAGGCCGACATGAATTTCAGTTATGGTTTAAAATTGCGCAATATGAGGCTCGCCTTGAGGCCCGCCTTTGCGCAATTCCAGTAAAAAACGCCTCGATGCTTACGCCTCGAGTTTTTTTATGAGGCTTGCGCCTCAACTTGGTTGAGGCCCGCCTTGAGGCCTGCCTCGCCTCACTGGAATGAGGCTTACGGCTCACGCTATATATATTAAAACTTACATAAATCTTGAAGTAAATGCCCGACATTGTACTCTATAAGAGAGGAGGAAGGGGAGAGAGCAGTTCATCATAATGATGATTCAAATGAATAACCCCTTAGTGATGATAGTGCTGATGACTTATGAGTTCTTATGTGATATGTCATTACTATTTATTTTTGGAATTGGAATTATATGTTAATGAATAAAATATTGGGATTTGGGAAAGATAGAATTTTGAGTTGAACTATATTTCATTTTTTCTTATTATTGGGATATTTTGATTTCACTTTATGTCTTATGTTTTTTTATGTTTTATATTATTCATTCATTAGTATATAAAAAAATTTTCATTTTATGTTTACGCAATCTTTTGATTTTGAGGCTTACGCCTCAAAACGCCTTGAGGCTTACGCCTCGCCTCACGAATGAAAAACGCCTCAATACCCGAATACGCAATTTTAAACATTGATTTAAGTTTCTTTTATTCATTTCAATTATTAAATGTTATATCATGAACATGTATTTGTTAATATTTAATTGTCTAATATGCATCGAATTGAGTATGACTAAGCAATAAAGCTTACAATTTATGTGTATGAAAAATGATTACACAAATTAATAAGTATATGTAACGGAAATGAAATGAATGAAAAGAATTAAAATATGTAAATGGAAAATAATGAAAAAGAAAAGGTATATGCATGTAAATATAGGACTTCAATCTCTTATGGTACTAGCTGTGGACGCCACATACTCGTGCAGATAAAATTTAAAAAAAAAAGTAAAAATTGTTGTACCTTAATTGTTTCAAAATTTAACGTAGTGCTCATGTAATAAATGAAATGAGAAAAAAACAAATGAAATAGAAATGAATAAAAAAATTTTAAAGGACAAAACTTAAATCTATGGATATATTAAATTTTGAAATATATGTAAGTAATAAAAAGTTTGATAAATATCCTATGAACTGTAATTATCCACTGAGTTTATTATAAAAACTCAAATTGTTAGATTTAAAATGTCAAATAAATCTAATGTGAATTAAATGATTAAAAGAGAAGGGTTCTCCTACAGAAGAAGATGATTAAATGATAACAAGCAAATTAGTTTATTATATGTACAAATTGAAAAAAAATAGTGGCTCTTTAATTTTATGTTGGATATGTTGAGTATTTTGTGTTAATGAAAGAATGGTATTAACCATCCGACTGTCTGTTCCCGCCTCGTTAATTCAAGTCTCCAGACCCAGTTGTAGTTGACCTGTGAAAGAAAAAAAAAAAAAATCAATGTCATACCTACTCTGCCAAAACCCACGTCTCTCCCCACGTCGCAGCCAGTTCGCACGTCGTTCGCATGACCCGTCGTTTCTCCCGATGCATTCACATGACTTGGCGTCGTTAAAAGGAAAAGGAGGCAAGGCATTCGGGTTCTCTCCACTCTGGCTCTCTCAATCCCGCTCTCACTCTCTTCCTGTCGCTACTCAGACGCCTTCGTGGTCGATCGACTTCGCTCCTCCATCAACTTTCCCTTCCGGTAGGATCGGAAGTTACGCCTTATGATCGGAAGCAAGAACGACAGCTCGCTCACAGTGAAGTTTCCTTTCTTCCCTTCGTGCTGCCTCTCCGGCTCCTCCAACCTTGTTCGACTTCGCTACTCCGTCGACTTTCCTTTCTAGTTGGACCGGAAGCAACAGGAGCCGGCGCCCTTTCCTATTGTCCGATTTGGCTCCGGCGATGACCCTCCCTTCCCGTTGAATCGGAAGTTACGATATTTTGAATCGGAAGCGACAACGGGATTCGCACGTTGTGAAGGTAGCTATCCCCCTCTTGCGCCCTACTTCGGTCAAATCCCGCAAGCCGGCCGAACCAGAGAAGGGAGAGGGAGTATTGTGTTTTATTATTATTATTATTATTATTTAATTATAATTAGTCATTATTAATAATAAGTTAAATATAATTAATAGTAGTTATTATAATTAAATATTTTAATTATATTTAATTATTGTTCATAATAATCAATTTTAATTAAAATAAATTAAAATTAATTTATAATCATTATGGTTAATTATTGTTACTAATAATTAACTATAATTCATTAAAATTAATTATGATTAATTATTTTAACTTAAATTGATTATTATTTCTTATAATTAAATAATTAATTATTTTAATTATTTTTAATTATTTTTAAATTATAATTAATTTTATTAAATATAATTAATTAATTAAGTAAACATAATAATAATAATAAAATATATATCCTCTCTTAACTTGACATGTGTGTCAAGCCGGCAAACCGCCTATACACGCTTTTCTCTAGCGTGGTGGGAAGGGAACCCGGTGCGACACCTATGACGAGGTAGGCGAGCAACCCCTCGGCTCCAAAACCTTATTCTCGACGTTCGTGTCGAGCCGGAAAACCGCCTATACACACTTTTCTCTAGCGTGGTGAGATGGGAACCCGGTGCGGTGCCTACGACTAGACCGGGATATTCATAAGTACCCACTTGCGGGGAAAAACTGTTTCTCTTGCAACAAGTACCGAAAACTCATACACGCCTTTCTTTGGCGTGGTGGGGACAAAGATTTTACACGGCCGCGGTGTCCTCGTACGAGGGCACCTACCGTACACTCTTTTCTCTAGCGTGGCAGGAGGCCCAATTTTTCTGTAGTTTTCCCCTAAACGAGGGAGACGCCAGGAGGCTACCGAAATTTCGAATAAATGTACGACAGAACTCGTACCTGTTTGAACTCAAGAAGAATAAAGATTTGGACACATTTGAACAACAGTGGACTTGTGAACTCGGACTTGCACCAAATGAACTTAAATAAACCCGAACTCAAATAAATTTGAAATCATAAGACTTGAATTTGAACTGAGTTTAAACTTAAGAAGACCGCAAGGAACTCAATTTGAACTCATAATTGAACTTAGACAACAATTTGAATTGAACTATCGGGGACTTGAATCATTCTTGAACCGCAGAGAACTTGAATTTGAACATGCATTTGAACTTGATTGAACTCGTAGAACTTAACTCATACTTGAACTCGAACTTGGGACACATTTGAACAACAATGGACTTGTGAACTCGGACTTGCACCAAATGAACTTAAACAAACTTGAACTCAAATAAATTTGAAATCATAAGACTTGAATTTGAACTGAGTTTAAACTTAAGAAGACCACAAAGAACTCAATTTGAACTCATACTTGAACTTAGACAACAATTTGAATTGAACTATATGGGACTTGAATCATTCTTGGACCTTGAATTTGAACATGCATTTGAAATTGATTGAACTCATAGAACTTAACTCATACTTGAACTTGAACTTGGGCTTGGACTCATTTTCAAGTAAATAAAAAATAGTTTTGACTCAACTTGGACCTGAATGAGAATTACAAGAGATCATGCTATAACTTGAAATCAAGCGGACTCTGAGCAAAGTAATGAAATATTGGACCTAATCGAACTACATGCAAATAAGAGTTCAATGAAAAATGCAATCAAATAGCAAACGATCATCATCCAAGTATCAATTGACATTCATGGTTACTCAATTGAGATCAAATGGAAGATGTATGTTCAATAAGGTATACAAGTCACCAAATTGTAGATTGGACCTTTAAATGACAAATCATCGACCAATGAGCCTATTCCTCTAAACAAGAATCATGATTGAGGCAAGGAGTGGTGAAACTAAACTAACTCAAGCTCTCCAATCAAGCTGATATCCATGCGATGATTGAATGAGGAATGTGATAATGTGCCTACAAGCAATGATATAAGACTCTTCATGCATACAACCACTGGCTCATGGATTAAAGTAGTGATGAACTATCAACCAAGATGTATTTGAAGTGTGTGAAACCAATACAGCTCGCATATGAATGATGCTATCCAATTGTAATCAACGATGATTAATAAATTACAAGGATGGTGGGTTCCTTGCGTATACATATACATATTTAGCATCAAAATACAAGAAGATACAAAGGACCACCATTCAATAGTCAACAAATATGTCAGTCCATTTCAAGTAAAAGAGGACAATACACATCAAATACAAACATTCACGGGTTGTCGTAAGAAGATCTGCTGCATATATTGGATGCTGCCTACAAGCAAATGTAGGGGAAAAATGACAAATGTGAATGCTTATGGGCAATGCCAAGGGATTTGCACTCAATGTTAACGTACAAATAGGCACATCGAATCATGCAAGTAATGACAAGAAAAGACTGTATATCTGCCATGTATATACAAGATATCTACACACCTGCATGCTGTCATAGTAGAGGGCAATGAATGATATGACACCTTCATGACAAGTCACAAGTAAAATGCCAAAGGGTTACAATAAATGCAAGCACCTACGTGTTGAAGCAGGAGATTAGTTTGTGCACTACGATCCACTTCCAGAAAACAACAAGTAGTGCACGACAATCTACCTGTACGAAGCAGCGAACAACTCTATTTAGAAGCTGCTATGCCACACCACCGGATCTGCAACACTTATACAAGCAGACAGAAGACATCTACAATCTACAACGCCATGCCACCGGATCCCCCGGCGAGTGTGTTATTGGTACACGCGTGACTTCTAGGGATGCTGCGCGGGTCGATAAGTGAATTCAAGTTCGAACTTGATCCTTCTATACGGATCAATAGGAGTCGACAGGGTTCGAACCTTTAAACATATACACAGTTGTGGCGACCGGAGTATTTGTTTTAATACATTCATATTATGCCTTCAAGGCCTATAACAATGAGAATTCACTAATAAAGACACAAAGCCTACGAAAAACCCGATCCTTGGTCAATAGCTTGGTCGAGTTGACAGGGTTCAATCAACAAAGAGAAATGATCCTGAACACCCCGATGATGGCCGTGTTGAATGAAAATCTCAACCGGAGAAGTCCATTTAAAATATCTTCAAAGTGCCACCCAAATACCCAAAACTCTAGAAATTCTCAAAATCCAAAATATTTAAAATTGAAATACAATCATCAAACACTTAAAGCACAAAATTCATCTACCCTCCGCAACAGTTTGCCGAGGTGGACAAATTGAAAATTACTTCAGCTCACATAGAGTTAATGCATAGTCGAAAATATCACTAGGATTCATTCTCAAATAATCTCCTGCCAATAAGGACGTGGTACGTGTCCTCTAACCGGCGGTCTGCCGTCAAATGGCACCGCAGGATAAACGGTTATGACCCGGGGCCCTCTGAACCAATTAGTTTTGCTGCTAAATGGCACCACAAAATACCGGTTATGGCCAGAGCCAATACGCTCCTTAGTGACATCAATCCTTATGATAGGAATCAATAGAATATGATTGATAGGGCACAAAGCCCTCTGTTAGCTAAGGTGGATTCAAATTTGTCCTCTTAGAAAAACATTCACCCCAGGTCTACAAGGCCCTCTTGAACGAAGCAACCCATGGCTGCCAACAAGGATCCTTATGTCAGGTTGGGTCGACTACCTCCTCTGACTAAGTAGACCAAGGACCATGATGGCCCGGGACAACGGAACCATGGGATCTTGATCAGGTTCAGCATCCATTCTCCCACCATCCGCTTTAAGTGAAAGATGGTGAAATTTCTATTTTAAATATCAATTTTTTTAACCTTTCTAATCTTCAAACTCCCAATTTTCAAACTCATGCTGCTACTATATGCCAAATAACACGTATATTCTACGTATCTGATCGACGACTAGCCTTAATCGAAAGTTCTCTCATTATCGGGAGGGGTAATTAACTATAGGAGCTTTTGCGCCTATGGGAAACCAGAACTCAGATCATAAAGTCCTCGCAAAATGAGGGCGAAATCTCTGGGTAGTGTCTTATCTACAAACCCATCTGCCTTCCAAAATTTACCCTGGAACTTATTCCGTTAAAACTCCCTCGCTGAAGAAAAACAAACAATAGCGGGCGGAGGCCAGGGCCGAATTTTCGGAGCCCACAGTTGTGACATTTAGTTTCTCAATTTCAAATAATTTTGCTAATTATGGTATTAAGATTTTCCTATGATTTCATTTGTAGTTATTTTTTTGAAAAATGATGATTATTTTTTATTTCAATTTTCACAGTGTTTATCATATGCTGAAATTGTTAATATTAAAATGAGGTGCATTGTCATAACATATTTAGTTAATTTACATGATAAATGCACATGACACACAAATTTGAATTTTCATAGTGCTCCTTATAGGTTGAAATTGGAAATATTATTATGAGGCACATTATAATAATATATCAAGTTAATTTATATGAACACACATTGCTTTAGCAGGCTCATAGGCATCCCTGTTGACATGTGCTCACTCACTGTAAGCTCATCGTGATTCCCCTTGCTTCCCATTCCACCTATTCTCGTTTTCATTGATTCCCAACATTATGAGAAACGGCCAACGGCTCATGAAAGACATCAATGGAGACCTGCAACAACAAATTCGATCTATCTTGAAAGTGTTTTGTACGCGGATTAGTGAACTGAATTGGCATTGGACGGATGAAATTATGCGAAGAGTCGTCGGCAAGTCTTCTCACATTAGCATATCAAGTTGAGATTATCAAAAGCATAAAAACGAATTGAAGATGCAGGTTCTTAGATGAGAAAATAAGCAAAAATAATATGGACGACACAAACATTACAGAATGTTCACTGGCTAACCAATATCTTCAGATTTTTGTTTTAATTGTCAAAGGTGGCCTAAGATGATGTAGTTGGGCAAAGACATGGGGGATGTTGTAATTGGGAAAATGTGAATCTTGAAGGCACTTAGGATTCAAGGAGATCCAATCTAGCATTTCTTTGCTCGATTGTCATGGTAGAAATAGTAGATAGTAACAAGATGTGCGAGCTGTGGCGCTGGAATCAGCTTGCGAATTTTATGGTATCTAAAATCAGTGGAATAAAAAGATGAAATGAAAGCACCAATTATAGGATCCTTTGATCCTAATTAGAGCATTTCAAGATACTCTTTTACTCCCAAAATAAAATAAAAAAGAGAACTAAATAGAGGAACTGGAACTCATTCACTATTCTTCATTATCTCATGCTCTGCAAATCAAAGTATTTATAGAATACAATGCCTATCTTAAACTAATACTCTTCTAATCAACCCACTATTAACCACTGAACTAATTAGAAGTGAATTCACATTAGCAGTAGTATACACGTAGGGCTAGACAACCAAAGATCAATTTCAATTAAACATATGCAATTTCCGTTCACAATTATAGCATCAAGTAAGAAAATGAACAAGGAAGCAATAAATATAATACTGAGGTACAGAAGTTACGAAAGCATATCCATTCACTGATGTCTCAATTAAGGCTCATATTGTCGGATGAAATCACATTCATGACGAAGAAAATGTCACTTGAAGTGGAAAATTTAGCCTTACCTCAGTGAGGCCAACCATACTGATCTCAGGATGGGTAAAACAAGCAGCAGGGATGCTTAAATGGTTGAGCACATGAACCTTGCCACAAATAGTTTCAATGACTACATAAGAAAGAAATGTGCGTAAACACATAAAATGTTTCTAAAGAATACAAAGAAGTATGATGGGTTTTTTTGAAATATTACGAGTCAATGTACCTGAGATACCCTGAGCACTGGCAGCATGAGCAAGCATCATTTTTCCATTGGCATCACCAATGCAATATAAATGAGGGACCTGCATAAATAACAAAGCAAGAGATGAAAGAAATTTTGAGGATGAGAAATCAGGAATCGCAACTTTTCATTGATCAAGAAAATGTAGATTTAGCAGAAAATGTAGATTTAGCCAAATAACCAAACCTACAAAATATCATATAGATAATTCAAAACATAAGTTCACAATGAAACATGAAGACTAACAGGATTGCCATTTGTATCAATAACTTGCATTCGTTCATCAACTGGAACAAATCCCCTCTGTGTAGTGACATTTACCTGTAAACAACCAACGAAAAATCAGAGAAAATTTCTCCTCAACAGCTTTTGTTTTTCCAAAATCTCTTTAAACACTCACACTTTCTAAGCCAAGTCCTTTGGTAAATGGAGCTCTACCAGTTGCTATGAGGGCTGCATCTACCTGAACGTATTTACAAAAGAGGAGCAGCAGAAAATTAGCATTAGCTACCCCATAAAGCCTTACTTAGGCATTTAGAATCATTTATCAAAGTTATAAGTTAAATGCAGTCATTTCAATATGATTGGAACTTTCACTGGTTTTTAAATTATAACTGTCTAATTCTAATTCTTATGGAAGTCGGACAAAAAATTACACTGACGAAACCAGGAAAGGAAATATCAATGCAAGGTTAATCTTAGTAATTTTTATAGAAGACCAAGTTGCTAAGCAGGATGCATCATCTATAACATTAGCTACCCTCATTTAACCCTCTTCACTTGCCTCCAACTGCCTTCCATAAAACCTACCTTATCTCAACATAATCAACCATATTCAAATTGAAATTTGAATTTAAAGTCCTAACAAATCTCCATATTTATCTCCTAAACATCCTTCTTCATTCCCTTAAAAAAAATTCAAAACCAATATATATTCTAGCCAACCTTAACTAATCATTCTCATACCTTCCTCATAGCCCCCTCAAAGACACGCAGAACAAAAAAAAGAAAATTTATGGAAAAAAATATTAAAATCTGACAAGATTACAATTAAATAGCTGTGAATCTGCATAAATCTCTAGCTGCAGTCCACCTTCTACTGCATTCATCTTCTCTGCTCGAGAGATTTACACTATATTCTTAAATCAAAAAGAGCTTTCCATCCTTGAGGCCCGTCTTTGCGCAATTCCAGTAAAGAAGGTCTCGATGCTTACGCCTCAAGTTTTTTTATGAGGCTTGCGCCTCAACTTAGTTGAGACCCGCCTTGAGGCCCACCTCGCCTCACTGGCATGAGGCTTACGCCTCACTGGCATGAGGCTTACGCCTCACGCTATATATATTATAACTTACATAAATCTTGAAGAAAATGCCCGACATTGGACTCTATAGGAGAGGAAGAAGGGGAGAGAGCAGTTCATCATAATGATGATTCAAATGAAGAACCCCATAGTGATGACAGTGCTGATAACTTATGAGTTCTTATGTGATATGTCATTGCTATTTATTTTTGGAAATTGGAATTATATGTTAATGAAAAGAATACTGGGATTTGGGGAAGAAAGAATTTTGAGTTGAACTATATTTCATGTTATCTTATTATTGGGATATTTTGATTTTACTTTATATCTTATGCTTTTTTATGTTTTATATTATTTACTTATTAGTATATAAAAAATTTATCATTTTATGTTTACGTAATCTTTTGATTTTGAGGCTTACGCCTTGCCTCACGAATGAAAAACGCCTCAATACCCGAATACGCAATTTTAAACATTGGAGCTTGCTAGTGCTCCTTCAAGATCATATAGTCCTCTAATTGATTGAAAGTATCATCCATCACTTGGTCATCCACAGTTGATGGAGCATAATGTTTAATTTAGGTGATTTATTACTTCCACTCTCAAGATTAGAGTGTTATGCATTCAAGGGAATTGATGTTTGTATAAATTTTAAATTTTCATTTCATCATTAATATTTAATTTATTTTATGTCCGTGGAATTTAATTATTTTACTAGAACAGCTCTAGTAAGTATCATTAAATTTGTAAAAATTTATTTGTAGTTTATTAGCATTTGTTTATTTGTTATCAGTTTTTAGTTGTTTATTAGCCTTTTGTTAATTTGTTAATCTATTTCTCGTATTAGCAGGTGACCAATTTTATCCTAGACTATTACAGTGCTTTAATTTAGTAATCTAGTCCCTAGACTATCAAAAAATGATCTGAATAGATACCAAAGCTGAAAATCACAATTAAAGTTAATGCCAAAAGTTAAATTTGAGGGTATTTTAGATAATGCAAGTGTATGTGAAGTTACATTTCTTATATTGCTCTATCTTTTCATTTAATGAATTATTGTTCTATTTTTTTTATTTCTTATAAGGCCTTCATCCCAATTCATGTTAAATCTTCAAGCTGACATTGTACACGGAAGAAGAGAAAAACCATAAAAGAACCAATTAAATATAAACTATAAAGATTAATATTTATTAAAACATTTATATATGATTAATTTGATGGAATATATATAATTTTAATTAATAAAATTTTTATCGATTCTACTTATGTTAATTAAATTATAATTAGTTTCTAACTAATTATTAATCAATAGTTTATAAAGTTAATTAAACATAATATGTTCTATTTAATAAAATTAAATAAAATCATATTGATTTATTTAAATCAGTGTCTTCTTTATTTAATATTAATTTAATTTTTCTATTAATATATATTTTTAATTAATATTAAATTTAATACTAATAATTTAAAAAAAAAACATTCCTTTTAGTTCGCAAATTCCAAAAACCCTTGACGACAAAAAAGCCGGAAAGTTGTGATTGGAGCTTATTAGAGAAGGTATTGACATGCCAAAAGCGTGTGAAGAAGAAAGGTTTGTGAGACTTACGGTTGCAACTTGTAAGTTAAACCCAGCCAATCTCAGGATTTGCTAAAATTAAATACGAAACAACTCCATCTCTGAATCACGCTGCTGCTTCAAGGATGTTTGCTCGCACGCCCTAATTCTTCTTTAGTCATGCCACTCATCTCTAATCCAGACACTTGCATGCCCAAAATTGTTTACGCAATTGCTTTATATGGATGTTTAGATAAATGAGGACCAAAAAAATAATAATTATAAATTACTTTATACTAAAATGTCCTCAAATACTTTATGTCAATTTAAACAGTTTATTTAAAGAGAAGATCAAAGAGGATCAATTCACAATAGTCGAGGGACTAATAGAGCACCGCGAAACTTTGGTTCTAAATTGACCACTTACTAATAGTCAGAGAATTATTTTAAACTTTTTTCTTCTTTTTTATAAATATGGGATTTTTTAAGTTATGTGAGAAGCATGAATAAAATTTTTATTATGGATGATTTGACTCCTCATCTATTATGGGACATGATCAGATCATTAATCAAATATAAGACTTGAATTCTGAAAGATTACTTCCTAATATAAGAGTGAGAGTTGCTTCTCTCTTTAATTTTTTAAATCTTTTTTATCCTTTTCAACTAATCTATTACCATTTTTAGTTTATTTTTAAGGTCAGTGTGCATCACGTTAGTCCATGCTGCGCAGGAAAATAAGATTGATTTTTTTTCCCCATGACAATTCGGCCAATATGTTTAGGTTGATCCAGCCAACATTGCTCAGAAGTTCCCAGTTCACAAATAACAAATTAGCCAATTAAATTAATTTGAAATTGCTTCAATTAGATCGAGTTGATATTGGCATAGCTATGTAGTGTTGGCTTCATGCGGAAATAAGAGCATGATGCTTTTGATATCATCACTATAATGGCCAATAAAACCCTCTGCAAATGTAGGGGGAAAAGAAGCATACATTAATTTCTCCTCAAACGCTATATTAGCCGGAGCTTCATCACTGAGTACACCCTGAAAGATGTCCAACACTCATCTGATATAGCTAGGTAGTTGGCCTTGGAAAGAATGGTGTACATAGACAAAAATTACCTCTAATTTGCTTTTTAGAACTTCCAGAAATTCGTGTAATTGACAAATTTATATAAGAGTAAAAGGATTTGAAAACTTGTGAGATAGTGCTAGAAATAGAAAGGAGTATTTCACTAAAATAATTTGATCAACTATGATTCAGAAAGAAGATGGGATGAAAGTAGACAATATATATAATTTGACAAACTATAAGTTAGGTTTACAATTACTAGGATTGGAAAAAGTATGTGCCAAAACATTTCCTTGTCATGTCCATAGGGTGTTAAAGAATTGGCACGCATCATTAAAATAACTATATATGAGAAACACCGCATGGAATCCGAGACAGTATCCAGGTATATCAAAGTGCTCGAGTTAACGTCCAAAACAAAAGACAGCCCTTTAAGGGAATCTCGAAACCAAACGTGGATGCTGTACTAAACTTAATGAAACCTCCGCACCTATGAATCAATTTAAACAAAATGAACATAACTATACATATTGTCAGATCTAAGATGTTAGAGCTGATGGAATAATGATTTTACTAGCCTTGCCCACTAAAAATCAAAGAGCTGAATATGTTAATGCATGCTTCACCTCCACTTGAAACAAAGTCCCAAAAACTATTACAAGACCTCAATAAGTCATTGCTATATGTGAAAAGTTATCAATTATGAAACAACTCGCCTAAATTAAAAATGAAAATCCTCAAGGTTCAGTAAATAATATTGCCATGATAAATTCTTCTAAAGTTAAATATTAATGCTCAATTTAAAATAAGAATAAAGCATTAAAAATAACTCACCTCCAACATATCCTTAGGTTCTTTTGTTTTGGCATCAATTAGTTCTATTTGAACAGGTTTACCTTCCCTAGCTGGAGTGATCTACACACAAAAATGTGAAATTGGTACGCTCGTTGCTTCCCAAACTTAAGTTCAAGAGTGACAAATCAGCTGAAAGTGTAAATGACGGATGGAAGAACCTTCTTAGCAAATACGCCAGTGTGGAAATCAATTTTTCTAGGATTAATGAGGATTCTTTGAGCCAACTTCCCTATCTCAGGATCAAAGCCAGGCATAAGTTGATCCAAAGCTTCAACAAAAGTAACCTGCATAATTTGATATTTTCAGTGAGCATGTTTCAAGTAACGAGTTCCATATAAAACCAGAAGTTAAAAAAAGTTAAAGATGTGAATGAGAGAATGCATTGGAAAATCAAAAATATCATAATAAGACAAATTTAAAAGGATTGCTTATAACTCGAAAAAAGGATCCCGTATGTACTTAATACGTGAAATGCATCACTTACAGAGAAGTGAAGGTTAAGTACTCACGCACTGATAGGGATTAAAAAGGACTACAATATGGTAGATCATAATTATAATATGTTCTTGTTTAGTTAGGTGGCAGAATCCTTTGCAATTATTTTGGGGTAATATTTTCGAGTTTATTGCAATGCTTGACAACAAGAATGCCCTTTCTTTATTAGATTTAGATAAGCATTTGACTCTTAACATGACATAATAAAGAAAAAGGTTTCATGTAGCCGACCCCAAATAGTGGGATAAGGGCATGTTGTTGTTGTTGTAGTATTTTCGAGTTTATTGTAGCTTCACATTGCATATAAAGGACTTCTTGGTTGTCTGACAACTCGCATCTCCTTAAAAATCTGTAAGTAAAGCTATTGAAGCTGAAAATTCATAGCAAGCCATTGTTGGTGGAATTTTATCATCCTCAATGAATGAAAATATTTTGTGATGAACCACAACATGGAAAATAGTATATTACCCCAAAAGATAAAAATATCATTTCACTATAGGGGCTTAATAGCATAATTTGCATTTTTACCAGACATTTTTTCCCTACTTGATATATTTGATCGAGCAAGGTTTATTTTATTCTAGGGTACAAGTTCCCCATAGGTACAATCCCCTTATGTTTAATAATATCTTAAGCATTTGTCACTTAGAAACACTTTTGATAAAAATAATGATTTATGTTGTTTCAGCAAAAAATTGGCTAACAATTTTAAAAGATCAATTTAGTATGGTCTAAGAGAAATTACGAGTGTGCATTATATGGTTCACCATTTTAGGAGTTTATCCAAAGCTTAAGCTATTTGTTATTTCCCTAAACCTTTCAATTTACAAATTGCATTAACATGCTTAGCTAATTTCACTGTGTGATGATATAGTCTATAGACCTTTGAAGGCCATAGAATACTCCACACTAGCTTCATTTCATAATTTTAGGTAAACAATAGTCTTAGTAAAAGACCAACAACATTTATTCTCCTAAGGTTTAAGCGATGCAATCTAAACCATACAACCAAATTTGATTAAGTGAGCAGTAATTTGGATTGGAGTTATTTCTCACTTGTTGTAATCCTTTAAATTTGGAGAAATATCAAAAATGAATTCCATTAATTTTATTCATCATGGGATTTGAAACATAAACAAGAGGGTTCATGAAAGACCCCAACACTTGCTTGTAAGCTTTCAAAATTAATTGAAACTCATTTTTGAACATTTAACAAATTTAGAGAAAATCATAAATGCTAAGCAATGCAAGTCTCCTATATCTGTAAGTTAATCTTGTCATAATTATGATTTGCTAGGACTGTATAAATGGGGAACTGCAATAGTATCCTAGCCTCGGTTCCCCCAACCACAAATAAGAAAACTAGAAATCGAGCCCTCTAAGCACTCGACTCAGAATAGGCATGTATAGGAGACTTTTGCTCGCCTCCCCCGTTTGATCTCCCTAAATGCCGCACATAGGAGCTTGATCACTTTAACTATTCGGCTCTGCCTGGAGGAACTGAACCCAGAATGACACAGAGAGGCCGCTCCCACTCGCTCGATCGCTCCCATGCACACACTAGAGGCTCCTTGGTCCGCTCGGTTTGGCTAGAGCGCACACACAGTAGCTCCCCAACCTCTTCCTCCATAAACACGAAGAGGATGAATCAGACGTTCGATCAGCCTAGGACGCATGAGAGCTCATGCTCAGGTCTGCCTCCCTTGTCTCCTTCCCAGCACGCACGTAAAGACCCAAGCTCACGCAAGAAGCCTAGCATTCATTCCCTTCACTCAATTCGATCCTCAAACACATGCACGAAAGACGTTGTCTCGATCGGCTCGAGCACGCAGTAGGAACAAGAAGAAGAAATGAAAACTTTAATTCTCCACTCTTCTAAAAACACTCTAAGTTTCATGTATAGGAACCCCATATAAGAACCCGCTCGATTGCCTGTTATGAGATCATAGAAATCTTTGGATTTGACCGGAAGGAAAAAACACAGGGAGAGCATTTCAAGATAATCGACGCCGTCAAGTTAAGTTTCTTGATCTGGGAAGTCAACAATTAGATCAAAGTTGAACCAAATGGGCAGGATTTGAGTTCAAATTGAGTTTGATTTGAGTTTGATTTGGATTTGATTAGCTTCAATTGAATTTAAAATTGAGTTGGATTGTCTCGATTTGAGTCGATTTAGGTTTAGTTTGGGTCGATAGGGCTCGATTGAGTTGATCAAAACTCGATCGAACCCAATTGGTGGGCTCAAATCGGCTTGATTGGAGACTACTCGATACAAAAAGCATCAACAGCCATCTTCTCATTGGACATGCCATTCAATTGAAGAACCTTCTCTCTTGGTTCCAGAACATAGGGAACATCTAAAGGAGCCTTTAATTACTGTACCCCAATTCAAGCAAGAATTCTAACAAGTATCTCTCTTTTTTGTATCCAAGCCACTCGGCTTGCTTTCAAGCATGCTTTCATTCTGAAATGACAAACCTCAGTCTACGAACCAGCAAACTCTGCAGCCCATTTCATATCCAACGCTTTTTCCCTTAATCATTCATTCATGAATTGACAAAAATGTTGTCGAAAGATAACACCATGTGGTCATGTATGGATATAATTCATCGACAAATGAATTGGAAGTTAATCTGTGCAGACATTAGAAACACATCAAGACAAACACCGGTGTCCACCATATTACTTCAAATTAAAGACTAAAGAGATTAGAAGAGTTTGAGAAACTTTCCAATAAAACTATGTTGAGGATCAATGTTTTGGCAGTCACTAAGAATGTTGGGAGTCCAGATATTTGGCTGATTTGGGGTTTTTCCCTTTAAGAATAATTATTAGAAGTAGAAAAGTTCAAACCAAAGCAAGAGCGGCTTACTTTTCTGCCTGGTTTTCTTCTATCAAAATCGTACACTTGTAAATACATGAAAATTAGTAACATCTGATGGAAAAAGAACTCTCTTTAGAGATGTAATGTCCAACTAATCTCTAGCTCTAATGAGAGTATTAAGCTTCAGATTAAAACGAAATACAGTAGTAAGTAATAAACTACAAAGATGGATCATCAAAGTAAAACTTCACTGCATTGCTCATACAATGCTTTGAAGTACCTCACTTCCAAGGGCTGTGTAAACATCGCTAAATTCAAGTCCAATATATCCACTTCCAACAATAGCAATCCATTCTGGAACCCACTCCAGCTTTAGGGCTTGATCACTGGTAAAGACAGTTTTCCCTGCACAACAAGATTCAGTTCCAGAATAGCAAAGAAGAATGTCAAACCGTAAGGCATGAAAAGTACGTTAAAAAGCATTTACGCAGCACATAAAAGGATGAAACATAAAATTAAAATGCCGTACAGAGAAAAAAGAACAACATTATCTTCATCATTACCATACTTTTAAGCCAATTGTTTGAGAACGAAATTGAGAATACTCCCAGGTTTCATTCTTGTTGAATGTTATTTGAGGTATAAACTATATTTTGCACATTTTTAAATGCAGTTTTCAGCCATGCTTATTGTGGTCTATTAATTTTCGCCCAAGTCTTTTAGAATAAGTTCATCTATCTAACTGGAGCATCTTCTTCCCTTTTATATGCCCACGCCACCTAACTCTATTCCACCGCCAAAGTTTTTTTTTTAATGCACTAATCTACATATATGAGGTATGGGGTGGCCCATATTTGGCTCATTGTGAATTGAGGTCAATGGATACCTATTTGTTTTAAATTATAAGAAATAGATTTCACTTAAAATATTTATATATTCAGTAAACTTTTGAGATTTTTGTATGTTGTTGAGATTCAAGTCCAAAGCAATTTACCATGGGATTTAGGGGCATATAGAAACATACTCCTCTCCGGTTGATATTTTCTATCAGCACGACTTTCAACGAGAAACTTGATTGTTTTCATTTTATTATTTAAATATTGTCAACTATATATACTTGCTAATAAAAAAATTGAGTTCAAATCTTAACTTTGTGACCTACCATATGAGCGATGAACTTGAGAGTTCATTATTTTGTAATGAATTTTCTTTATAAAAGACATTGAAGGCCAAATGAGAACATAAAATCAATATCTTTGTATATTTCAGTCATATGTTCATTTACAAGAATAGTGTTCATAGTCTATTGTTTGAAACATATATTTTTTAAATGAATTAAGTTTAAATTCATTCCTTCTTTTAAAGTGCACGACAATCTAATGCCCACTATTTAAGAGATTAGTATATTTGGGTGGAGCACATGCTTTATTTTGATATTTCTTTGAAATGGAAAAGAAAATTTTTGTTGTGTTAATATGATGTACTTGTACATTTTTCAATGCATTCACACAAATGCACTAGAACAATTTTCAATGTACTAGTGAGTTTTTAATGTGCCTACAAGGTGCAATTGCAAGCTTTTCAGTGCATTTAAACATTATATTCGCACACATTAAATTACTTGTCTGCTTTTTAATATGCCTACATAACACCCTTGCACCTTTTTCAATACACTTGCACAATGTACTTGCACACTTCCCAATATAGAGCTTTCAGTGTACCTACATAAAGCTTTTGCATGTTTTTCACTGCATTTGCCACCTGTAAACACACCTTCTAGTATACCTACATGATATGTGCACTTTCTGATGCATTTGTATAGCAAAGTTACATGCTTTTCAACATACTTTCTATTTTTATGTGCTTTTAAAGTGATATGCTTCTTGGAGAAAAATGATTCAAGTAGCTGAACCCACATAGCGGGATACAGGCTTGATGTTATTATTTTTGGTGGTAATGGTAGTGATGATGGTGGTAGTCTACTTGAGCATTTATCGTTGAAATGAGCACAAAATTTTCATTTTGAAATTTTAAAACATCACCTTCCTCCTTGTTGGCTCAAGAAAAACAGCGCGTCGTCATGAATCTTGCTTTGTAGCCGTAAGATTCCATCTTCTTTGAGTCAGATTGTAATTAACGAGATTTTCCCTAAGGGTAGTATCAGGGTTTAGTTAGATTTGGGTTCTTACTTCTCATGAGCGCATGCACTCATAGTTAATTACCCTTCTTAACACGTAAGAGAGAACTCTCGATTAAGAATGAATAATTTTAGGTATTTTAGTCTCAATTGTGGGCGAAAAAAGAGGTAAACCCGATTAAGATCTCATGGTTCCATCGTCCCGGATATACCGTAGGTTTCAGTTTACCAACACTAGAAATCATTGAATGTAATGTCTAAGGAATTTAATTAACAACTATGGGTTGCCTCTTCTCAGAGATCCCGAGTAAACATAAGTGGTTAGATGTCCATTAATTTGATTTAAGTTCAAAAAAGATGGTTTGAGATTTACATCTATTAGAATACCCAAAAAATTAATTTGATTTAGGATTAATAATTTTATTTAGAAGTTACCCTAGATGTTTAAATTAAAGCGGGTCTTATAGCTTCTTCCTAGAAGTAGTTCGGATGTTTGAATTTGGGTCAAGACTTATGACTTTCATTGAAAATAGCCCGTAAAATGGGTCTTATGGTTCTATTAGAAGTAACCCACTAATGGGTCTTACAACTTATCCCCCTATAGACTAAGATGCTCGTTAGTTTTGTTTGTTTGGGTTTTAGAGTCTTGCAATTAATTTATTTAGCAATTTCTCTCACGTGTGAGTCTTACAATTTCACTTAGAAGTTGCCCGTTAGCAGGCCTTAGAACCTTGGCCTATAGGCTAAGCTATCCATTAATTCAAATTTAATTTGAGTGTTTAATATTTCTCTTAGGGATTTCTCTCAAATAATAGGTCTTACAACTTATTTTGGAAGATGCCTGAAAATGGGTTGTACAACATAGCCCTTCAGACTAAGATGCCCATTAATTTTGTTTGACAGATCTTATGACTCCCTTAGAAGTTGTCTGACGTGTTTATAGGACTTATTGCTTCCCTTTGGAAGTAGCATGTTCTACATTCTTTACTCTTTAGCCTGTTTTACTTTCTTTAGCAGTTATTTTGGTGCTAATCAATTTTTATTCTTTAACTTGCAGGTGCTTGAAGTTTGTGCTGTTTCAAAGTTTAGAGAGTTTGCACAGGAGAGTTTGAGAGCAGTGTTTGAGAGTTATTTGAATGTGAGTGTTGAGTTAGAAAGTTTAAAGAGCTATTGTTTCAGAGGTTTTGGTGTGAGTTTGTTGAGTTGGAGAGGGTTGAGTTTGAGTGTTGTTTGGAGAGTTTGAGAGTTTGTGAGTTGGAGACCTTTATTTGAGAGTTTGAAGTTGATGAGTTGAAGAGCTTTGTTTGAGAGTATGAGAGTTTTGGATAGCAGTTGATGACAATTGGATTTGTTGATCATTTTATTTTATAATTGCTCAATTTATTAATAAATTAATCAATTAATAAATTTAAATTTTAATACTTCTGAATTTTTAAAACTCTCAAATTTAAAATGCTCTCATATTTGAAATACTCTCGAACTTAAAATTAATCAATTAATTTCAATTGATTAATTTATTTTTTTGACTAATCAATTAATTTCAATTAATTACTTTTAACAAATTAATTAATCTCAATTAAATTTTAATTAATCAATTAGTTTTTATTGCTTAATTTCCACTAATCAATTAATTTTAATTAATTAATTAACTTTATATAATTAATTATGATTAGTTCAATAATTTTACTTAATTAATTCTAATTAATTGATTATTTTTATTAACTAATTTAAGTTAACTGATTAATCCTAATTAACTTACCTTAATCAATTAATAAATTCATTTTAATTGATTAAATCCAATTAAGTAGTTAGTTGGAATTAAGCAATCATTCCTAATTAATTAATCTCAATTAATTAATTATTTCAATTAAATATTAACTAATTTAATCAAATAATTAATATTTTAAAGCAATTTTAACATTTTTGTATTGATAAATCAAATGAATTAAACGATTAATATTCAAATTGAGTCACTTTCTAGTTTGATAAATTCCTGGAGCGATTTTGACAGTCTTCCAGCATTCTCTCCCTATCGAGGAAAATTGGGACATCATTGTAGTAGTTTCTTCCTGTCCGGATCAAAGATTTACGGAGCTAGGTATTCATAATTTAAAACCATCAGCCCGGATTAAAAATCACAGCATGGGTCTGCGAATTTAAAATCATCCACCCAAATTAAAAATCATGGGTTTTCTTCAAATTTAAAACCATCTCGGTCGGACCTAAGGTCGACGGCGCGAGGTCTTGGATTTGAAATAATCCCGATCAGATCTAAAATCGACGGCGCTAGGTCTTGAATTTAAATGCATGTTTGCTATGAAATTTATTTAAGTATAAAGAATTTCACTTTAATTATTTAGGTTATTAACTACAGTTATTAATCCATTAATAAGATAATTTAAATCCTTGTCTTCGAATTAGAACAAAAACAATCAGTGCTTCATTCTAAATATGCGGTTTAAGCCTCTGAAGAGCCTCACTCACGATAATTTTTTTAAATAGATTGGATATGGGATTTTGGGCCAGAACTACTGTTGCACATGGAATAGGATGTGGGAGCAGAAGCCTAAAGGGTTTCACGCGATTGGAGGAGCATTCGTTCAGATCTATGAAATCAGATAGCGACGAAGGATCGATTGCATGGGCCTTTGGGTGTAAGCACGAACAATCAGAATAGGGCACCGACGTGGGTTGCGCATGGAGTGGAGCTAGAATGTCGAAGGGCTGGCTCGGGATCAGAATAGGGTGCTGACGCAGGGTTCGATCCTTTGTGCCAACGGAATAGGAAGCATGGATGTTGGCTTGGGATCGATCTTCCTGTGTGCGACTGTGGGAGAGAAGTATCGACTCTGATGAGCGGCACAAACAGACGAGAGGGACAGAAAGAGCGGGGTGTATTGTTTGAGTGAACTGTGGTGGTTTTTATTTTTGTATGTGGAAGTTAAGGGAGCAAAGAATTGCATCGTTTGGGAAGATTACGCGAAGTGGGGACGTCTCGGAGGCAGGTGTATTATTTTGCATCTGTTCAATCTTTTTTCTTTAGTCAACAAATTGCCTCCCAAAGAATTTATTGTGTGACTTTCACATAATAAATTCGTTGTAGTATCTTTGGATATTTAGCATTTATGTTCATCATCACCCTTCTTTCATTTTCTCAATCATTTAGATCAACTAAAGTAGCTCGACTCTTAAGTTTTTTGAAAAACATAGAGTATTTAAAAGTTCGATTTTTTAGGCTTGTTGAACTTATATTTATTCTTCAACAAGTTAAGCATATTGATGAAAATAGCTCGACCCTTAGATTTATGAGGATGCAAAATTATAAGGATTGACCCTTAAGCTTGGTGAACCTGTATTTCGTTTCAACCATTTAGGTTGATAAAAATAGCTCGACTCGTAGGTGTGAGAGCATAAAATTTTTTGAAAATTTGGCCGTTAAGCTAATTGAACCAACGAATTTTGGCTCGACACTTAGATTTGTAAGCATAAAAGAGCTTAAAGATTCGGTCCTTAAATTTGTTGACCAAAGGAATTTAGCTCGACCCTTTAGGTTTTTGAGCATGAAAGATTTTTAGAGGTTTGGTCTTTAGACTTGTTGAACCTATATTTTGTTTCAACCATTTTAAGTTTATGAAAATAGCTTAATCCTTAGGTTTGTGAGCATAATATATATTTTGAGGTTCAGTCCTTAGACTTGTTGAACCTGTATTTCATTTCAACCATTTATGTTGATGAAAACAGCTCGACCCATAAGATTTTGAGCATGAAAGGTTTTTCTTAGAGGTTCAATTCTTAGATTTGCTGAACCTGTGGATTTTTGCTTGACTCTTAGGTTTATGAGCATAGAAGATTTAAAGGTCATATTCTTAGACTTATTGAACCAGTGAAGTTAGCTCGATCCTTAATTTTGTGAGCGTTGTAATTTTTTAGCAATTGACTATAATGTTGGATCATTCAGTCAATGTGCAGTTTTATAATTACCTTCCTTTATTTGGTACAAGGGTATACTATACAAATTGCCTTTTTTTTAAGGAGGAGATTAAAAAGTTATTACCTGCCTCGCAAGTGAATATATTGCGAACATCTGCTTCTTTACAGAAGATATAAAATTGCTTCATGTCTTTCAGGAGATGATTAAATTTATCTCCTATCTTGCAGAAGAATATAAAAATTACTTCATGCCTTTCAAGGGGGAATTGAGTTTATCTCCTTCCTTCTAGGAGAATATAAAAATTGCCTCTTATCTTTTAAAAAGAGATTGATTTGATGTCCTACTTTACAAAAGAACATAAAAATTTTCTCCAGTCCTTCAGGATGGGAATTGAATTTATCTCCTACTTTGCAAAAGAATATAAAAATTACCTTCTGTCTTTTAAGAGGGGATTGAATTTATCTCCTATCTTGCACAACTTCATACATAACACTTTTTTTGGTTAAATTAGTTGTGATATTTTTTTCAGATATTGACAATTTATTGTTGGTATGGGCCTTTGACCTTTTAAGTCTATGAGTTGATATGCTCCATATAATATTTCAATGATGAAGGGTCCCTTCCAGATTTGGTAAAATTTACCGCCGAGTAGACGGTGAGAGATTATAAGTCTTCGGCGAACCAAAACAAGTTCACCTTCCTTAAAGCTTCTAAGACAAACCATTCGATCTTAAGCCTTAGTCATTCTTGCTTTGTAGGATTCAAGACTTTACTGAGCTTGAAGTCGAACTTCATCAAGAGCTTCAAGTTCTTCAAGTCGCAGAAGAACATTTTCTTCTTTTGTTAATTCATATTGAACAGCAATACGAAGAGATGGCAACTCAACCTCGAGAGATAATATCACCTCGATTCCGAAAACCAACAAATACGGGGTGGCCTGCTTTGCACTTTTATAAGTGGTACGATCCATCCAGAGAGCTTCTGTCAATTTATTGTGACATTCTCTCTTGTTTTTAGAGAGAATTTTTTTGAGCAATTTTACCAAGATTTTATTAAAAGTTTCATCTAAAATATTGGCTCTTGGATTATATATCAAAGAATAGTGCCAATCTATTTTATGTCGTTCGATAAATTTATAGATTTTAGCACTTTTAAAAGTTGAACCATTATCAAATATGACTCGACGCGGTTCTCCAAATCAATAAACAATGGAGATCAGTTGCAGCTGAGACAGAAGAAGGGTTCTTAGGGCTTCGTGAGAAGTAGGATGCGCTAGTCAGATGGTCAAGTGGTTTGCTAGAAGTGGAAGAGAAGAGGAGGTTAGGCAATTCGCTGACGGGTAGGGTAGCAAATCATGCGAGAGGCTCAGATAGTTGGCAATGGAGGTCGCCGAAGGAGGACGGAAAATGGGTTCTAGTCCTGGTACTGGGTTCAGGGGAGAAGACAAGAAGAATGTTATGATTGACTAACTGAGGGGAAGACGACAAAGAATGAGACCAAGAGGGCTCAGGATACTGTGATTGAGAGGAGCAGTGGTTTTATGTAGGAAATATAGGAGGGAGTGGTTTGCATGCAATACTAAATGAATGAAGAAGAGAGAAGGTGACTTTGCACAACTTTGAAGGATAAGGATCTGCAGAATTTTGAGACGAATGATAAGTACAAGGAAGAGCGCTTGTGTCACCATGTGCATGTGAAAATTTCACGTTTTTTCTTTGTATTTATGTGCATTTTTTTAGTAAATTCATGTTTTAAATGCATTTGCATAATCTGTTTTACAAACAGGTGACGTTCGGGCAACTTTTGTGTGAAGTGGCTCCCATAGTTCATTGTGTTTTGCCTTCTTTGATAAAAATGCACATGAGATGACCTTTCAAGGTAAATTCTAACTTCCGAACGCATCGACGCAATACATTTTATAAAACAGACAATGTTTGGTAAATCTTTGCACAACATCACACCCATGGTTAGTCATTTTATTGCATTAAACGATCATGTAGGCCTTTCTTTGATGATTGTCGCTATGGACACATTGGCGTAGATTGTTTTGCAAGTGGTAAATGTTGATGGTTTCAATATTGATCAGGCATTTTGAATTCATTTCGCACAATGATTCGCCAATTAATCACCAATCTCATCACGCTTTCTCGCATTAATCATGAAACGCATATGGAGGTCAATAATTATAAAATAACAGAAAGCAGGATTGAAACTAAAGATGATTATGATGATTTTTGTGAAAATAATCTTTAAAATGATTATGTCATGTAAGTCAAGCCAGCATCTGCAAAACTGGAGGAAGGTGGACAAAGAGCTACAATGGATGATTTGAAGGAAATCCATCTATAAAATAAGGATGATCCTCACGCAACCTTCATCAGCATCCTCCTTCCCGATGATAAAATTGAAGTAATAAAAGCATTAGTATATGAATTCAAAGACTACTTTTGATGGGCATATGCTGAGATACCTAGTTTATCCACTAGTATGGCAAGTCATAAGCTTGCTATCAATCTATGCAGTACCTATTTAAAAAACTCGAAGGTGCATGCAACTTGAAATTGAAGAGTATAAATTGTGGAAATCAAAAAGCTCGTCGATATAAGTTCATTCACAAAGAAAAGTACATCGATTGGATCATAAATATTGTTCCCATAAAAAAGAAAATGATTAATTTGTATTTGTATCGGCTTCAAGGATCTCATTAAAAGGTGTCCAAAAGATGACTTCTTGCTCTCCATATTAGAACCATAGCTCAACAACACTTCAAATTATATCTTTCTCTGAATTATGGATGGATCATAAGACTATAATAAAACCAAAATAACTCTTAAAGATGAAAATTATACATCATTTAAGATTGCTATTAGAACCTTCTATGACATGGTCATACCCTTTGATTTGAAAAATACTAAGGCTGTCAAAGGGTTATGACATGTATATGTAATGTCTATATGCACCAGAAAGTAAATGCTAGGTTGATGATCTTGTTATCAATAACAAATATTGCAATCACCTTAATGATTTAAGGGTCATATTTGAAAGAATAAAAAATTTTAATTTCAAAATGAATTCACTCAAGTGTGTCCTCGGGGTCTTCTTAGAAAAATTTCATGGGTTTATTATACACCATAGAGAGATTAAAATTAACCCCAACAAAAATTAAGTTAATCATCAATATGACTCCGTTAAAAAACCATCATCAACTTCATTCGTTAAAAGAACAATTTGCATTCAATTGGCAATATATATCAAACTAGTCAAGCAAATGTCAACCATTTACAAAGTTTGAGAAAAAGAATATTCAATTAAAATATGACGTAGAATGCCAAGAAGCCTTCAATAATATCAAAAAACATATCTATTAAGTCCACCCATTATTGCAGCGCCAATATCAAGAACGCCTCTCATCCTGTATACAACAACACTAGAATAGTATTTTGGCTGTATAGCAACAACATAATAACAAAGAAGGTAAAAAAAAAGCTCTCTATTATATCATTCAAAGGCTAACATAAACAAAAATACACTACTCTTACTATGAAGTATTGTTTGAGATGTATTGTTTGGCTTTGATCTTTGTTGCTAAAAAATTTTGTCATTATATGCTTTCTCACAAAATTACTTTAATAATATGAATTTATTCATTAGAGTTATTCAAGATACGACCAACGATGACTGCTCATTTGACTAGATGGATGATCAGGCCCCTACAATTTTATGTTACATGTGTTCCTCATAAGAGAGTGAAAGGATAAATTTTAACAAATTTCCTTGCTACACGTCCTGCTCTTATAAATTCACCTCTAATTCTCTAAACAATGACCTACTTACTGAGCATATTCTGCTTATGCAAAAAAGGTTAAAACAACAAATTTGTGAACTATATTTTGATGGACCATCATCAATTAAACCTAACCAACCTCCAAACATTCCAAAGTTGTAGCTGGTATTGGTCTCATCTTTATAACACCTAAAGGACGTATATTGATAAATTCCCTCGATTTGACTGAACCACAAACCAATAATAAAGCCAAGTACGAAGCTTTGATGGTGGGTCTTGGGATAGACAATACAATAGCAATCTAAAGCATTCACATTTTAAGCAATTCCTAATTTATTATAAACCAAGTGTCTAGCACCTACTAAATCAACAAGCTTGAATTGGCCTATTATCACAAGCAAGTTCTCGAGTTCATTAACGAACTCCATTATATTACTATACCTTGCATTTCTAAAGCTCAAAATAGCAAGGCGGATCATCACAAGTTAGCCAAGAAAATGACAAATATTAACGATGAGTCAATGTTGATTAGAGTCCAGTAGACTTACAAGCATAGAAGATAAAGGAGTCATTGAAGTCAGATCAGCTAGATACAACTTCTGTTTTTATGCACTCTCCATTACAAACTATTTCTCGAAATCAACAAGGGTAGACTCAGACTATTCTAAAAAAACACAAGCTTAGGGAAATTTCAGAACTATAAAATGAAATTTTTATGTAGACATCAAGGCAATTAGAGATAGTCTTTCATCAATTACCTCAAAGAAAGTAAATTACCTAAGAACAAGTTGTTATCTGCACTGATCAAAAAACGGGATTTACACTATGCTTGTCAAAAACGCCCTATATCATAGACCCTTCAACTAAATGTGGCAACAATATTTGGGGATTGAGGAGGCTGGAATAGTTGTAGCTAAAGTTCACCAAAGATGTTGGGTGTAGACAAATCAGGCCCAAAGAGGACAATTAAAATAAAAAAAGATTATTATTGGCCATCAATGATAAAAATTTACACCAATTATAACAAAACAATATCATGAATGTTAAGTCCATGGAGACACGATTTATCAACCTCCAAATCCTTTACACCCAACAATAGGATCCTGGTCATTTGATGCTCCATCTCTGTGCACTCCAAGCTCAAGGAGTTGGAGTTTCTTTTTGATGTCTTAATTTCACTTACTACAATGAGATCCCTAAGAATTTTAATTCACTGTCCCCTAAGAGGTAATTTTCTCTGGAACTCCTTATCTTTCCTCTTGTGTGTTCTAGCAACTCCCTTTGTTGACATCAAGGTCAACACACGATGGCCCTTCTCTAGGTGTTGTCTTATAAGGCAGATCAAAGAAAGGCTAGCAACCTCTTAGCCACCCATAACCTTTCTGCTGGCTGCTTTTTATAAAAGATTGTTTAACATGCAACAAGAGTTACAAAATAAACACACACACACATGCATCAACACAATTATATATAAATAAATAAAACACCTTACATCAACACAGCAATAAAATAAAACACACAAAAGTCAATATAAAATCAAACTTTTTGTTCCAATTGTATCAAAATAAAATTTCTAATTAATAGGCTACAAGATCAAACAAAAAAGCACTAAGCGAAGTTGTGACCCAAAAAGGTTAAAACGTTATATCAGCTACAGAATAAGAGAAACATGAATAAATAAATAAAATTTCTTCATCTGCATTTTCTCGTGCTAATATTTTTTTAAACTATTAAGTTGTGTAAGAAAAAAAAACGTGTGGGAAGCACAATTACAAATATATTTTTGCAGCTTTGAACCAGAATAAAATTGTCCACATAACATCTATACTGACTAAAAGATGGTAGTAAAAAAAGTACTAATTACCATCGACTTCTATCCCATTGGGAACAAATGGAACAGACCCTGTTGCAATTAGAATGTCCTTTGCCGTGACTTCTTTGTCAACCGTGCCTACTTTACCATACTTCACCTTTTGAGTTCCCTATTACAAAGCAAGTGTTGATTTCAAAAGCAAGTGATGGAAGCCTCATCTGAAGACTTCAAAGAAAATTTATCAAAGCAAGACATGCCTCAAAATACTATAAAGCACCCACTTCGACAATATGGAAAGCATGTAAAACTTACAACAATCGTACCAACTCCAGTCAGTATGTCCACACCAAGTGCTTTGAGTGAATTGGTCAAATTGCTGCGAATCTTTGAAGCAAGGTTATTTGCATGATCAGCAACACCTTGTCTATCATAACTATGATTCAAAACCTATCATTTAAGGGAATAAGCACCAATAGGAAAAAAAATTGATGTTTCCAATAATAAGAATTTAAGTAAAAATCATTGTTATTGACAAAGCAAACAGATAATCACAAACTTAACATTGATTGCATACCGAGTAAAAAGAATTCCACATGAAAGGTTATATCTTTCCAATGGAAACTGAAACAGTTCTTTCTATTCCATTAGCGTAACCAAGTTTTGAGGAAACCATTTCAATGATCAAAATGCACTGATTCTAATTGCATTCAACAAACACTAAAGTATATTTTGTATGGATGCCAAACAATCATACTTTGTTAAAAAGAACGAGAAAACAAATAAATTCTTCAAATAACAACTACCCAATCTAATGCTTTGAACACAAAATAGACCTCTAGTTAGCAAGGTTTCATTAACAAGCTAAATGACATGTAGAAACCATTATAAAATTTCAGCTGATTTAGAAAATGCAGAACAATGTAGGTTAGGTTTGATTGATTGCACAATACTAACAATATCTATTTTAATAGAAAACTTATTGTGCAATTATTTTTGAAGTACAGAACACGTAACTAAAGTTTACTACTATCAGGGGAATATTTGAAATTAGCACAAGTTTAGATACCTGCAAACCCATTGATTTCAAGTGATCCTCACTTTGAAGCTCGTGCATCCTACCACTCACAGCAAGAAGAGCTTTAGATGGAACACAACCCCTATTTACACAGGTGCCACCAATAACATCCCCTTCAATGATTGCAGTTTTCAGACCCTGTTCAAGAAATGAAACCAACTAATTATTTAAATTAAACTGAAGCAATCCCCTTTCCAAGTGCTGATGTTAGGTGGTAGAAGCTCCTCTTTTCTCTAATTAAATGTTCAAATTCAAGCCATTTGGTTGGTAGCCATAGTACACAATAAGCATGGACACTGCTAGGTTCAGTGCAAGACACATACAGCTCATGAGTTCAATTTTATTTCAACACATTCTGATGAATAATCAGTACATCAAAGATATAGCTACGGCAATTTCCCAAACAATAATATTGGATAATCCCTTTTCAATGATGATTCTATAAGATAAAAGACTTGAAAAAGTGGAAATATTTCTTTCTTTGACATATCACTTGTTTCTTATTAAACTCTGGCGTCATCAACCCACATACAATAAGCATAACTCAGAATTAATGGTTTATTATCATATAATGAGGACTGCAATAAGTAAAATGTATGTTCTTATAGTTAAGTCTTGAAATAGATGAACATGTAGATCTTACAAATGTGCCTATTGAAATTTATAGACACTTAGAATATTATAAAATACAATTAAAATGTCACAAAATTATTTTAAAACATTATTTTTAACTGACAAGGAAAGGATTTAGTTTTATACTCCATCTCTCCAAGAATTATCAAATGGAGATTGCCGTGCAGATCTAGCTAACTTCAAACTAACCAACTCTTCATAAAAATCTAAAATGATTATTTTTTATGCTCATAGAACTTGCACCTTGCAGTAAACTCGTAAAGCAAAATGACTAGATAAGTCACAAAATTCGCCTAAATTAGATGTTAAACTCTATTAACTTAGGTGAGCCTAGGGGCTAATATTAAAGGGAGTTTTAGCCTACAAGGATAACCCTCAAGCCAAGACAAAGTAAGAAGGGGAGTTTTAGCCTACAAGGATATCCCTCATATCTACCTTGGGACTTGACGATGATATCCTTTGGCCTGTTTCGCCATCAAAGTCATGTCCACGTGTATGTATCAATCCCATCCTGTATTTCTTGTAACCTTTTTTAAGTATAGCATCTCCTGTAACATTTCTAACCCTATAATATAGGGTTAAAAAGCATTTTTAGAACTTCATGTCACTCTTATAGATCAAATAGAGTAATAGAAATCCGAGATTTTTTCTCCCTACTCACCCATTTTTCTTTTCCCGAGTAGTCATCCTAGTCAGTATAGCGAGGAAGGTCAAGTTGTCACTCACAAACAAATTGGATCCATCATAAGAATGGAAGCAACCATTGAGCAAATATTTGTCTCTGCTTATATGTCTCTCCAACACCATAAACAAGAGGAAATTATTGGATGGATGCTACTATCAAGGTAATTAAATCTCCTGAAAACTGTCTAGTTTCCTAAAATCCTTCCAACTGACTTCTCACATTTTATGAATCGTGGATTTAAAGAACTTTCACTCCACACAATAATATGGTATAACGGGTATATCGCTAGCTAAAATATCAAGCTTTACAAAACCATTATTCCTCAGTTGAAATTCCAACATACCAACTTTATGTTATCCATCCAAAATAAATTTGGAAAGTCATTTCACTCCGTTACTGTAATTAGATCATCAAAATCAATATAGGTTAAAGACTTATCTTCCACCAACCAAAGGACATAACAATACAGCACAACTCCCATTGGCAACATGGCCTAGTTTTGCACCCTTAGATTCGTCAGGAGATAAAGAATGTCCTTAAGCAAAGGACATCTCAATTTAGAAAGGGTTTCCAAGACATTATGGCACAGCTCAACACCCTTCGACTCAGTCAGGTGAAGGAATGTCCCCTCACTATTTTCTTTTTCTTTTCATGTGTAATAACCCTTAATGAATCAAGGTATGGTTGCCCATCTCATTCCACAATTTTTTTGCATAAATTGCAGTTGATTATTTTCTAAATCACTAACTTAGACTTCAGGGATTTTCCCTAGGTATGCACCATCCAGACATAATGACTTTATTGGTAGGAACATCCAGCATTACCGGTGGAATCACTTACGACGCTTCACTCGAAAAAACGCAGATTTCGGCACGAACTAAAGCACCAAATACTCCACGAACTCCAAAAAAATTATATATAGTTGAATCTTTGCTCAGTGGCTTTGCACATCCAGACAAGAAGAGCCCAAAAAATACGTTGCGCTCGAAAGAAAGCAAACATATCTCGTACCTTCTCCACTGCATGCAGTGCTGCTCCATGGCCGCCAACACCAGCTCCAATGATAACGAGATCGTAATCGAACCCCTTCCCCGTGCTGCCATTGTCGGTGACAGCAGCCAAGGTTTTTTTACAGAGCTTCCGAGAAGAAACCAAATGTGGGCTCCTACCCACCCCCGCGAACTTGCGCACGCAGAACCGCAGCGCCTGCCCTTGGAGGCGGCTGAAGCTTAGCCCTTCTGGTGTGACACCAACACCCGCTACGAGGAACCTCGCCGGATCGGATCTGGAGATCGCCGGTGTGGAAAAGGAGAGAGAAATAGATCCCTGCATGTTTAATTCTAGGACAGAACAGATAGAGAGCGGACTACAGAGTTGGAGGTTGGGTTCAACGACATAAGGAAATGGAAGGATTTAAAGAGAGGAAGATTCGCGGAATACGGACCCGAGGCGGAGGAATCGAAGTCGCGGTGTGGATGAGATTTTTATGAGGGGGCAAGTCCGCCGTGGACCATTTAGTTGCAACAACTAATTGAAGCTGTATTAAAGCTAAATTTAAGGATTCATTTTCTTTAAAGGAGTCTTTTAAGCAGGAAAAATTATTCTGTGCGAAATTCAAACATGTTTGATTCAGTGTATTTGGTGACGTGGCGCATCCAGATTTGTCTCCGAATATATTCAGATTCCGCACATAATAAACTATCCTTATGTAGGAGGTGTTGTAACTTCAATTGGAGGGAGGCTGAGAATAGGTGGTTGAGTGAATAAAAATTGTATGTTTTTAGATCAAAAATTTGTGAGCTGAAGGCAAATTTGGCCCGATTGAATACTTGGTGGCGACAAAGCGCAAAAGTAAAATGGATTGAAGAGGGGGATTCTAATACAAAGTTTTTTCATACTTTTGTCATTGTTAGAAGGCAAGGGAATTGGATTAACCAAGTTAAACATGCTAATGGAATACTGCTTGAAGACCATAAGGATATTGAAAAAATTTGTTTTAACTATTTTCAAGACAAGTGGAGATATAGATAGTGTAAGCTGAGTAATTGGCCTCTTCCGTGGAATTTAATTGATGACAATGACAGAAGTGTACTGGATGTTGAATTCTCGAATAAGGAAATCATGGAGGTAATTAACAATTTGGAAGGAAACAAATCTTAGGGTTGTTGCGTCCAGGAGTACTCGCGGTGGTAGAGAAATATAAAGTTTAACGTCTTAGCATTGTACGAAAATCTGACACGCAATCAGATAAGAGAGAGCGTGTATATCATTCAAAGGAGACACCAATATTTTTACGTGGAAAACCCTCTGAAAAGGGAAAAACCCACAGGGCCTAGCCCAGTTTGAATGAATCCACTAGTATTGCAGTTGATTACAAATAAGGCCCTTCCTTGGGAGAAGGCCTTAGCTTGATGTACATTTTATAGAGTATATTACATGATGTGAATACAAAGAATCACTATTGACGTGTTCGTTTGGTCGTGAGGACCATAGTCTGGTGACGGAGGTCGGAAAGACTGTAGTTTGCAGATGATGTAAGTCAGGAGGACTGTAGTAAGCTGGCGACGGAGGTCGGAAGGACTGTAGTCGGTGGGCGACGTAAGTCAGAAGGACCGTAGTCAGCAGACGACGGAGGTCGGAAAGACTATAGTCGACGGGCGACGTAAGTCAAGAGGACCATAGTTGGCGGGCGACGGAAGTCAAAAAGACTATAGTCGACGGGCGGCGTAAGTCAAGATGACCGTAGTCGGTGGGCGACGGAGGTCGGAAAGACTGTAGTCGACGGGCGACGTAAGTCAGGAGGACCGTAGTCGGCTGGCTAATGAGTCCGGAAGGATTGTAGTCGGTGGACAACGTAAGTCAGAAGGACTATTGTCTGACGATGAAGGTCAGAAGGACGGCGTCAGGTAGAAGTCCAACAATGGAAAGAAACCCATCTTCGGATAAATGTCCAGTGAAATTCTGATAACCGGTAGAAGTCCGATGTCAGGTAGAAACTTGGCGATGAGTGAAGGTCCAACGTCGGTTAGAAGTCCGACATCTGTTGGTGGCCGAAGAGAACTCTGGTATCACTTGGGCGGAGTTTCGACGTCAGGGGGGAACTCTGTCATTACTTGGGCAGAATATCGGCATCCCGTAGAAATCAGGCAAACTTCTGGCATCCCGTGGAAGTCGGGCAGAATTTCGGTGTCCCGTGGAAGTCAGGCAGAATTCCGGCGTCTTTTAGAGTTTGGGCGGAACTCCGACGGTGGTCGAGGAGGAGTCTCTTCCCTCCTACTCTTCTCTTTTCCTCTTCTTCTTGTTGTCTCCCTCTCTCATGAGAAATGAGGGGTCTATTTATAGATTTCTTGGAGTGGCATAGCTTGTAAATAGGTGTGAGATCAGGGGCAAATAGGAAGTGGTCGAATGGACGGCTGATATTGAATCCCTTGATCATGCACCGTTTGTAAGACATTTGAAGTTCTTAGTGATGTCGGAATTCGGCAATCTTGGGCTCGTTAGATTTGTCTCGTAGAGCTGCTCAATTTGACTATAAGCTCGTCAAATTCAAAAACCGTTTGGTAACTCAAATTGTGGTATAAGTCTTATAACAGTGCTTCGGGTCTTTGATTTGGACCCATTTGTGGTCGAATTGAGTTGAATTTGGTGTCGTTGGATTCGTAAATCTAAGATGATCAGTTAGACTATAAGTTTACTGAAATCGAAGTTCAGATAATCCCAAATTTAATTTTTGAAGTTTCTGACTTGATTTTTGCCTCAAGATTCATGCCCGATCAAGATAATTTTATGATGACGTATTAGTTTCCCCCCTATTTTTGGACGTCGAAGCTCCAGAAGTATGAAAATACTTGTTTCAAAATTTTACATTGGTCGAATCGCAAAAAATTGCATTCCAAAAAATTGAACATTTTTGCTCAAACTTGATCATATAGGCGGTGTTGAGCTCCGAAAGTATCAAAATTGAGTCTGGAACGTCAAAAACTGTGTCAGGATACCCAAAAAACGTCGAATTTGGACCGTCCTGACTAAAAATCAAGCTCGAGCACGTGTAGGAGGCCAAACCAGCCAGCAGGCCGGCCGACCACCAGCAGCAGTACCCGCGCCGCGCCAACAGGCGCGTCTGCGCAGTGACCGCGCTCGGTTATGAATTTAAAATTTTTTTTTACGGGGCCACAAAAATTTCGAAAAAATTCCAAAAAATTCTAAAAAAATCCCAAAAAAATTTCAAAAAATTTCAAAAAAATCAAGAAACTTCTTTCTTCCTCCCAAAAATGCTATAAATACCCCCTCAGGGCCAGAGAGAAAGTTGCACTTTCTTCTTTTCTCCTTCTTTCTTTCTGACAGTTGAGACTTTTTGCTGTTTTCAGTAGGTGACTTTCCCTACTTGATTCGGCGCCCCTCCTCTTGTATAGAAGTTAGAATTTTTTATACTTTTTCTTATGTTTTTCTTCTTTCTCTAGAGGCCTTTCGCTGTTTTTTATAGGTGACTTTCCCTACTTAAATCGGTGCCCCTCTTTAGTGAAGAAGAAATTTTTTTTCCTTCCATTGTCTTCTTCTCCATCAATCTTCTTATAGTCGAGGCATTTCGTTATTTTTCGTAGGTGATTTTCTCTACTAAAATCGGCGCCCCTCCTCTTGTACAGAAGTTAGACTTTTCTGCATCCATTTCTTTTCTTTCTCCTTTCTCATTCTAACTTTCTTACAGTTGAGGCATTCCTTTGTTTGTTGTAGGTGGTATCTCCTAATAAAATTCAGGGCCCCTCTCCGTGTGTAGAAGTTAGAATTTTTGCAACTTGTTCTTTCCTTCTCTTTTAGTCTTTTTCTTACATTAGAGGCATTCCACTGTTAGAGATAGATGGAATTCCCCTATCAAGTTTCAGTGTCCCTCTTTTGTGTAGAAGGAGAATTTTTTCCTTTTTATCCTCCGCTTGTGTTCTTCTTTTTACATTGGAGGCATTCCACTGTTAGAGATAGGTGGCATTCCCCTATCAAGTTTCAGTGCCCCTCTATTGTGCAGAAAGTCGCGATGAGAGGCTATCTTCTTAATAGATAACTCTTGACAGAAGAAAATCCATTGCTGCTTGTATGCGAGGGACATTTGAGAAGTCCTGACGGTGATAGTGTCTTGGAGGAGAACCAGAAGTACGTGATGAGTAGACAAGAAATTTTTCAACGCCATTTGAGCAGAAGTCTATCAGCGATGGATGATTGAGTTGAAGCCCATTAGCAGTCAATGATCATGTGTAGAGCTGAAGGAGAGAGTTCGAAGGTGTGTTGCAAGTAGCAGTCGAGCGACAATAAAATGATGGTTGAAGTAAAGGACCGCCGACAAATATCAGACGAATGTCTGATGATAGCGGTAGTCCAGTAACATTTTTCTAAATAATATGCATCTATACTGAAGTGTAGCGACATCAGATATCCCTGATTCAAGAGGCTGGAGGAGTGAGTTACATTAGTGGTCTGGCGACACACATATAGTGTTAACTGAGTTGAGGTCTGATGAAGACCAAATTATAATATTTCTTTAAAGAAGAAGTTGTAGGAGATGTTTTATATGCAGTAGAGAAGAAGCCACAAAATTCAGCAAGGATATTTGACTATTGTAAAGTTTCTTGTTTCTTGTTACTTGATGATTGTAACTTGTATGGATGATACAAATGTACATTTTGCTGTCAGATTCTTGCAAAAATGAACTTAATGTATAATTTTTTGTAATGTAACTCCAATGACATTGAATATGAAGTTGAGATCTTATCCCTTAGAGCAAATTGAATTGTTATTGCATCTTTGAGCATGCATAATATACATTTTAAGGCTTTTTAGCCTGTTAAGAATCTTTGTAGAAGATGTCAAAAGAATCTATCAAGAATGTGAGACCTATCTGAGGTTGTATGTCAGAGCCTTGCTTGATGATGTAAATCTGTGTGGAAGAGGTATAGAGAATCCACCAAGGATGTGAGACCTATCAGAGGTTGTATGTCGAAGCCTTTGCTCGACGACCTTAACCTTTATGGAAGAGGACGAGACAATCCACCAAGGATTTGAGACCTATCCGAGGTTGTATGTCGGAGTCTTTGCTCGATGACGTTAACTTATATGGAAGAGGTCGAGAGAATCCACCAAGAATGTGAGACCTATCCGAGGTTGTATGTCGGACCCTTTGCTCAATGACATTAACCTGTGTGGAAGAGATCGAGAGAATCCACCAAGGATGTGAGACCTATCCGAGGTTGTATGTCGGAGCATTTGCTCGACGACGTTAACCTGTGTGGAAGAGGTCGAGAGAATCCACCAAGAATGTGAGACCTATCCGAGGTTATATGTCGGAGCCTTTGCTCTTTGACGTTAACTTATGTGGAAGAGGTCGAAAGAATCTACCAAGGATATGAGACCTATCTGAGGTTGTATGTCGGAGCCTTTACTCGACGATGTTAACCTGTATGGAAGAGGTCGAGAGAATCCAACAAGGATGTGAGACCCATCCGAGGTTGTATGTCGGTGTCTTTACTCAATGACATTAACCTATACAGAAGAGGTCGAGAGAATCCACCAAGGATGTGAGACCTATCCGAGATTATATGTCAGACCCTTTGCTCGACGACGTTAACCTATATGGAAGAGGTCAAGAAAAAACCACCAAGGATGTGAGACCTATCTGAGGTTGTATGTCGGAGCCTTTGCTCGACGATGTTAACTTGTACGAAAGAGGTCGAGAGAATCCACCAAAGATGTGAGACCTATCCGAGGTTGTATGTCGAAGCCTTTGCTTGACGACGTTAACCTGTGTGGAAGAGGTCAAATCAGATCCCCCTGAGATAAATTTTGCCTTGATTGGGAGGGGGAAAACACCGCATGTATCCTAAATTAAAGGTAAAGAATGGACTATCTTTAGACTGTTACTACCTTTTTGAGGTCAAGATTAAGACCTTGCCCAAGGAGTAGAAGTCCAATAAGGGACTATACGTGGCTTGAAATTTATCGGAAGCTTCCTTACATTTGTCGAGAGTTTCCTTAAATATTGTCTTGGTTTTAAAAGTCTTGGAGGGATCTTCTTGACTAAAATTGTAGTCAAGGTTTCCCCCCAGTCCGGATCTGATTCCATGAAATTAATGCATCAATAGCAGTCAAATAACCTTTTGAGGATAGAGCCAAAATTTCCCCCCAGTCGAGAACCACGTTCCCACAGACGGCACCAAACTGTTACATCCAGGAGCATTCATGGGGTGGTAGAGAAATATAAAGTTTAATAACTTAGCGTTGTATAAAAATCCGGCACGCAATCAGATAAGAGAGAGGGTGTATAGCATTTATAGGAGACACCAAAATTTTTACATGGAAAACCCCTGAAAAGTGGAAAAACCACAGGGCCTAGCCTAGTTTGAATGAATCCACTAGTATTGCAATTGATTACAAATAAGGCCCTTCCTTGGGAGAAGGCCTTAGCTTGATGTACATTTTATAGAGTACATTATATGATGTGAATACAAAGAATCATTATTGATGTGTTCGTTTGGTCGGGAGGACCATAGTCTGGTGACAGAGGTCGGAAAGACTGTAGTCTGCGGATGACATAAATCAGGAGGACCGTAGTCGGCTGGCGACGGAGGTCAGAAGGACTGTAGTTGGTGGGCAACTTAAGTCAGAAGGACCGTAGTCTGCAGACGGCAGAGGTCGGAAAGACTGTAGTCAGCGAGCGACGTAAGTCAGGAAGACCGTAGTCGGCAGGCGACGGAGGTCAGAAAGACTATAGTCGGCGGGTGACGTAAGTCAGGAGGACCATAGTCGGTGGGCGATGGAGGTCAAAAAGACTGTAGTCGGCGGGCGACCTAAGTCAGGAGGACCGTAGTCGGCTGGCCACGGAGGCTGGAAGGATTGTAGTCGATGGACAACGTAAGTCAGAAGGACTATTGTTTGACGAGAAAGGTCAGAAGGACGTCGTCAAGTAAAAGTCCAACAATGGAAAGAAATCCATCTTTAGATAAATGTCCAGTGAAAGTTTGATAACCAGTAGAAGTCCATCATTGGGTAGAAACTTGGCGATGAGTGAAGGTCCGACATCGGGTAGAAGTCTAACGTCTGTTGGTGGTCGAGGAGAACTCCGGCATCACTTGGGTGGAGTTTCGACGTCAGGGGGGGAACTCTGTCGTTAGTTGGGCAGAATGTCAGCATCCCGTGGAAGTCAGGCAGAATTCTGGCATCCCGTGAAGTCGGGCAGAATTCCGGTGTCCCGTGGAAGTCAAGCAGAATTCCGGCGTCATTTGGAGTTCGGGCGGAACTCCGGCTGTGGTCAAGGAGGAGTCTCTTCCCTCTTACTATTCTCTTTTCCTCTTCTTCTTGCTGTCTCCCCCTCTCATGAGAAATGAAGAGTCAATTTATAGATTTCCTTGAGTGGCATAGCTTGTAAATAGGTGTGAGATCAGGGGAAAATAGGGAGTGGTCGAATGGACGACTGATATTGAATCCCTTGATCGTGCACCATTTTTTAGACATTTGAAGGTCTTAGTGATGTTGGAGTTCAGCAATCTTGGGCTTGTTGGATTTTTCTCGTCGAGCTGCTCGATTTGACTATAAGCTCATCAAATTTGAAAACTGTTTGGTAACTCAAATTGTGGTATGAACCTTCTAATAGTGCATAGGGTCTTTGATTCAGACCCATTTGGGCTAAGATTGAGTTGAAATTGGTGTTGTTGGGTTCGTAAATCCGAGACGATCAGTTAGACTATAAGTTTGCTGAAATCAGAGTTCAGATGATCCCAGATTTAATTTTTAAAGTTTCCGACTTGATTTTTGCCTCGAGATTCATGTCCGATCAAGATAATTTTATGATGACATATCAAGGGTATTGATGGGATTTCTAGTTCCTTTATTAAAGCTTATTTGAATATTATTGGGAAGGATGTTTGTAAGGCTATTAATTTGTTTTTTTCAACTGGGAAGCTTTGTCATTAATGGAAGGAAACTCCTATTGTGCTAATTCCTAAAGTTCAGAATCCTATGACGCCTTCTAACTATCAGCCAATCAGTCTGTGCAAATCTATTTATAAGATAGTAGCTAGAATTTTATTAAATTGGCTTATGTTGGTGATTTCGAAAGTTATTTATGAAGAGCAGGTGGCTTTATTAGAGGAAGATCTATTTCAGATCATATTCTTTTGGCTCATGAAGTGTTCAATAAAATCATATTTTCAAAATCCAATGAAGTTCTTTTGGCTATAAAAATCGATATGGAACAAGCTTATGACAGTATGTGTTTGTCTACTTTAAAACAGGTTCTGGTTTAACTTGGCTTTCCTAGTAAATTTTTGAATCTTTTGATGGAATGTGTGGTTGATCCGACGTTTTTCATTTTGATCAATGGGCATAATTCTAATTGGATAGAGGCAAAGAATGGTTTTCGGCAAGGATGTCCTTTTCCTTCCTTGTTATTTATTATGTGTTCACAACTTCTTTCAAATGCCTTTAGTCAATAAGTTATGAAGTTTGGGATTAAAATTTCTCCAAATTCATATAAAATTTCTCACTTATTATATGCAAATCATATTTTATTATTTTTTGATACAAATATAAAAAATGTGAAGAAATTTCTTTTGGAATATTGTAATTGGTTGGGCCAAAAAATAAATTTCTATAAATCTTCTATTTTGTTTGGCAAATCAATCAATGTAAGGAGATGCAAGCAGATTTCGAGGTTATTGGGTTTTAAAGTGGTGGAAGAAATGGAATATTTGGGAGTGAAAATAGCATTAAAATGGATGGTGAATTCTGACTTTCAACACTTGATGGAAAAATCTTTAAACAAACTAAATACTTGGGAAATAGGTTTATTTCTCTTGCAGGAAGATTTATTCTGGTAAAATAAGTTTTTCTTGCTATTCCATTATTTTTAACATACACATACATTGGTTCCTTTGAGTTTATTGAAGGAATTTGATAGAATGTGCGGAAATTATATTTGGAATAAACATAATGGTAGTCATGGTCTTCATTATGTGGCTTGAGATATTTTATGCAAAACTAAAAAGAAAGGTGGAGGAGGACTTTTTTCAGTTGTTTTAAAGATGGGGCCTTTAAGAGCAAAATTTGCTTGGAATCTCATTGATAATCCAAGACATTCCCTAACAGGATTTTGATTGCTAAATATGGACACAATTAGTGGAATTTTGATGTGATGAGAAGCAACTTTGTTTCATGGAAGATTAATTTAAATGGATGGAAATCTCTAAGCAAAGTTGTGAGATGGAGATGCTTTAGGTTCATCTGTTAATGTGCTTAAAGATGTTTGGATCCTTGATAAAAGTTTATATAAGTGGCCTACCTACATTGTGGATTTTTATGATGACACACGCCACATGGAGGAATTTATTTTGAATGGAAGATGGAATACAGATCAGTTGAAGCAGCATGTGGGAGAAGAACTGCTGGAAATTATCTCATATTCCTATATCTGCAGATTTAATGGAAGACCGAAATGGAGCTAAAGTTTAAATTATCTAGAAAAACATTATCTGGTATGATTTCAGAGTCAAGGTATGAAGATGATATGGAAGATAATTATTGGACATGGAAAAGGAAACTGAAGCTGAATTCTTGGGTGGAATTGTTTTTATGGCGCTTATACAACAATGCTATTACATCTATTTATTTTCTAATGCATAGAAAATTGTTTGATAGTAATTTATATCTAAGAGGTTGTAATGCTAGTGAATATTCTGATCATATAGTAGCTAATTGTTCAAAATTAATCCAAGTTAATAATTGTTTGAATGTATGGGGGTTTCAAGTTTCAATTTTCAACTCTTTTTAGGACTGTACATTGGCATTGGAAATGTTAGCTTATACTAATCCTTTTATGGCTAAGTTGTATTGTACTTTGCTATACTTTTCTTAAAAAAATAGAAATAAAGTGAAGCATGGAAGTAGGGAAGATAGTGCTGCTTTTATTGCTTCAGAAGTTATCAGTTATGTTTCTTCTTCTATTCATAATAAACTTAGCTCAAAAAACTGGGGTTTTAATCAGCATCAGCTGTTTTACATTTATTGGCACCTCCACCCCTTGAGTGGATTAAGTTAACATTGATGCTTGTTTGTTGATATGTTATAAATCAGGTGTTGGTGGAGTGGTTAAAGATAATAAAGGAAGATTCTTGTTGGCATTTGATTTTTGTTGTATGCATTGAATATTTCACATATTGAACTGTTAGTGATTAAATCATTAAAGAAGGTGGTTCAACATGGATGTTTGAGTTGGAAGGCATTATTATTGAAGGTGATAATCAAAATGTTATTAAGTTTCTTCAGGACTCTTTTTGCAAATCAAATTGGATGATGGGGAACAAGGAAGTGGATTATTTCTTATTTTTACACCTAACACAAGGAAAAAGATTCACTAATCTATATGTATTATGGTGTCTCTTTTTAGGGATATATGATGCATGCAATGATGTGGGATTATGTCATTGTGTCAATATAGGAGGTGCTTTATTTTGTTGCAGTGCAAGAATTTTGTTCCTAGGAATTGATTTGCAATTTCCAACTTTAATGCATACTCAATGCTATCTAGTTATGATTCACATGACTCTAATTATTTGTATGCATTTTCTAACTCAAAATGATCTGATTTCAAGGATTTATGTGATTTGGATAGATCAACAATCTTCTTATTTAGTATATCATATTCATCAAGTAAGGACATGCGATCACTATCTAAAGTAGAATGTTTAGTTATCAGACTAGTATGCTCTTTTTGCATATTAGAAAAGTCAATGTTTATGCTAGCATACATCTTTGAAGCTTTATATATATATATATATATATATATATATATATATATATATATATATATATATATATATATATATATATATATATATATATATATATATATATATATATATATATATATATATATATCTTGAATTTTTTCTAAAATAATAAATAATTCATCATAGGATAGTTGACATACCTCATCTTGATCTGACTAATCAAGATTATCATTAGCCATAAAATATAGATTTGTTACATCCTCCTCTGATTTTTATTCTAATGATTCTAAGGCAGAGCTGGCTCAAAATGCCTTATGTGTCCAATACTTCCCCTTCCTAAATTGTGCCATGTCTTACACTTCTCTTGACTAGATGAGTCTTTAGGATGGGGTAGTCTGCTTGGAGATGTCTTTATTTCTTGCATTCAACGAATATGTTGTAGATTACGATTAAATTTTTATTTTTTTTATTTTTCCTCCACTTTTGTTGATGACGCTTTTGCTTCCTTTTAAGAAAATTTTGAACAGATAGGTTATCAAGGCAATGTCATCATCCTCTTTCATTATAAAACTATCATTATCTGAGTTATTTGCTTTTAGAGCCACAGTCTTCTCATTCTTCTTATCACCTATATCAATTAGTCTTTGACTCATGCCTTGCTCATAGGCAATGTGTGGCCCAAGCAAATTATCAATAGAATAAATATTTAAATCTTTTGATTCACAAATGACAGTAACCTTAGCATCATAATTACTAAGTAAACATCAAAGGATTTTATTTACTTTCTTTGAAGTAGAATGCTTTCTTCCTAAAGCATGCATAGATGTTATAATTTATGTAAATCTAGTGCACGTATCTAAAATAGTTTCATTAGGTTTCATGCGAAAGAGTTCATAACCATACAAAAGGATGTTCAACCTAGATTATTTAACCTCACTGATTCCCTCTTATGTAATATATAATGTATCCCATATTTCCTTGCTAGTTGTACAGGTAGAGACTCTCATGTAATCTTTTGACTTAAGAGCAGAGAAAAATAGTTTAAACACTTTGCATTCAATTGAGCTAAGTCTCTATCCTCATTGCTCTATTTATTAAATGGTAACTCAGTTTTGATAACATTAATAACATGAGATGGTACATAATAACCCTCTTGTACTAAAAACTACACGCAAAACTCAATAGATTGCAAGAAATTTGACAAGCAAATTTTTTTAGAAATCAAACGGTATGTTGTCAAATAAAGGTGGACGAGTAATAGAGTAACCTTCTACGGTGTTCCTATTTCTAAAATTTACCATGAATCATTTTTCTCTAGGTTTTCTAAATACTTCATTTGAGTATCACTTTGCTACCAATTAAAAATTTGATATATGATGTTAAGCCTAAGTGAACTGTACCTAGGCACACCAAGAGGGGGTGAATTGGTGAATTCAAAAATTAATCACTTTCTTAAACATTCAAAGGATATGCTTTTGATTTTTATTTCAATAATTTGAAAACAAGCAATTATTACTACTTGATGTGGAAGTAATTAATGTTATCAAAAATTGAAATAATAATGATAATTTTCTAATTAAAAGAGTAAATCATTTATCACTGATTTTTATCAAGCAGTTATCACAAAAAATTAAATGCAAAAAAGTAAAATATAGAAAATAAGAAATAAGAACAAACACACAAAATATTTATTGTGGTTCAGGGAAACAATGACCCACATCTAGGGGTGTAAATGCGTCGAGTCGAGTTGAGTTTCTGCCTTATCAAGCCTGACTCTTTAACCCTCAATTAGCTCGAACTCGAGCTCGAGCTTGAATTCAAGCTCGATTAATAAGCTCGAGCTCGACTCGTTTAGAAAATACCAAGCTCGAGATCGACTCGAAAGCTCGAGCTCGAATCGAAAGCTCGAGCTCGTTTGAAAAGCTTGAGCTCGAGCTTGTTTGAAAAGCTTGATTCTTAAATCAAAATTTTTGTTTTTTTTTTTTGAAATTTTTTTCTAACAATTATTTAAAATTTATTTTAAATTATGAAGAAATAAATATATAATGTAGATGAAATAAATATATAATGAATAAATTTATTTCTAACACAAGTTTAACTTTTAATTTCCTTTTAAAAAATTAATTGTAGAAGAAATAAATATATAATGAGCAATCATCAAATTTCATAACCTCCATTTTTTTCACTTATTTTTTCCTTATAAATGGAATAATATATTAAGATAATTTTCTCAAAGGCCATATTCTCCTTTATTTTAAAAAAAATATTTAAAAAAATGATTAATATCAAGTGCAATTTTCAAGTGCAACAGGAAATCTATTTAGCAAAAATTGGGTGCAAAGAAGAATATATTTATGACCTCAAATTTTCTCATGTAATCGGTAGGACAATCTCCACATCTTCATCCTCTTCCTCCTCCTAAAAAAGCAAAGATAATTGAATATTCATATGTAAGTACTTGTGATACGAAACAAATGTGTTCTATCTTGTATGTAACATCGTTACCTTAACCCTTCCCTTCAAGCAATAGTGGCAGCAAACCCAGTTGGAACCACAAAAGAGAGATTACACAGAGTCGACCCCTAATTTTGATCGATATGTATCAACTACTCTTTCTCCAGCACTAAAAGTGGACTCTGAAGCAACTGTACTAACAAGGATGGATAAAATATCCACTGTCATTTTGGAAAGTATGTGGTATTTGGCTTGATTATTTTTTCCACCATGCTATCACATCAATCTTCTGCCCTTCACTACAAAGTTCTAAGTCATCTTTCAAGTAGTTGTCTAAATCTGATTTTATCGGCATAGTGCTTGTTTTGGATGAGACAAATGAGGTGAAATCATGCCAACCACTATATTTTTAAGAATTAGATTGATGGTCTACACTTTGCAATGAATTGGTTGTGCTCCTTGAACTCCCTCCTGCAATACCACCATCACCATCCAATTTGCCTTCAGAACTTCTAGCATATTCCTCATACATTTCATAGAGAAGACATCTAACATGTTGTACATTCCTCATGCTTTCATCTCCATGATATATCTTAGGGTAGGCAAACTCAATTACAACAAACTTCATTCTTGAATCCATCACTGCACCAAAAGCCATGAGGAGATTACATTCGCCATAATATTTATCAAATTTAGCTTTCATCTTCTTAGTCATCTCCACAATAAAATTATCAGTAGAATGAGTTGTCAACTTTCCACCATCTTGACTGCTATGAGAGAATGAGTTTTCTATATCTGATGGTTGGAAGTGTAAGATTTTTTGCTTTTTTATGGTACGAATCCTAGCAGCACATCGGTCCAAATGTCTTTTAAATTGTGTAGCAGCACATCGTGGACCACGTTCACTCCCCGGAGTCTTCCACTCAGGGTATTGCACTATCATTATAGTGTCTCTTCTTTTTCCCCCAAGGCAAGGCGAAGAAGCCCTTACATAAATCACTTCCACCAAACTGAGTGTGGAGAAGAACTGGAAGCTATGTCACCCTCATGGTGATGGAAGCGGACCTTCAATCATTTTTCTCCCTCTAGGAGAAGGCAGAGAACCTCAATCCTTTTTCTCATGCCTAGAGAGGGTAAAACATCCAGACCTCCTTTCTTACCCTCCTGGTGATGACAAAGAACCACGACCTCCTTTCTCACCCATCTGGTGATGGCAAAGAATCATGTCTTTAAGTTGAAGACCTTCTTCCTAGAGCCTCCCAAGAAACCTAGACAGACACTTGGATGAATAAGGTAAGACACTTTCCTAGAGCAACCATGTGAATCCCTTACAAGCTCTCCCTTTCTTCTTCCCAAAGCTATCCTAGATTTCTTCTCCAATCTCCCTCTCAAGAACACTCAATAGCCAAAGACTTGAAACAAGTCTATTTAAAGATATTAGATACAAGGCCTCACAAAAGCCCTAAAATTTAATTCTATCGATACTAATCATACAGTTCAATTTATGATCATACGATATGATTAGTTCAAATCACCCTTTTAGTGTTGTACAAATTAAAAATGTTGTAAGATCAATTTAATATATTACACTGATCATCCAGCACAATATGAAGATTCTTCTAGTATGATTAGTCAAAATGACTTCATTAATTATTTAGTATAATGGCTGGCGGATAATTATCATCCCATGCAGGGATTGGGTCATATAATATAATTGACTCCAATCATCCTATACTATCAAATTGGATAAATTAATCAAAATATTTTCCTAATTATAAGATTAATTTAGGCAAGATTTAATTACATCCTATAGTAGGATACTTATCATATAATATGATTAGTACAAAATTTGAATTTCAAAATACTACCTAAATCGTAGTTGGCAGCTGGGGTCTTAATTTATACTGATCATCCTATGCGATATGTATTGTGCAATATAATTAGTTTAAATTACATTAATTATCATAATTAGTCTTTTTTAATAATTCTTCTAACTAGCTTATCATATTGTATGATATGAATTGTAAATATGACTAGTTCAGAAATTTTAACTTCTAATTTTGTCACTAACTCACTCCCATGAGTATGTATGTGTGCATGATCACCAAGCTTAATATCCACCAAATATATAATTTTGACTCAAGAAAATTAGAAATAAGAAAAAGCAAAAATACAGACTTTTCAAGATACCAATCTTGAGTTGAACAATTTTGCATAGTGCAAAAGAAAAATAGATATATAATAATAACAATAGCATGATATAACATAGTAAGGAATCCAATAATATTTTTTATCATTAAAATTATATACCTATGGTCCAGATTTCTAACATCTAAGACCTCTAGCCCCAAAAACTTGATTGAAATCCAAAGGCTACAAAACCTTCAAATATTTATAACATATTGTTGACCTCATTATTAGAGGTCATTCCCCAGATTTAATCTCTAGCACCTAGGCCTTCTTAGCCTAGTGTAGACGTTGCCTTTAGGATTCCTTTAGGTGGTTACCCACTAACGTAGCACCGGCTCGACTTTCCAACTCGATCTCATGATATGATCTAAACTAAACCCGAATGAACTCATCTCAAACCCATTGTGATTTTTTTTAAGATTGAGATTCGTAAAGGGTTTCAAAAGTGAAACTTGTGGGTGATTTGAAAAGTGGAAAAGTGTATGTTTTTTAAAAGTATAAGATTGATTTTGAAAAATGAGATGTAAGAATTTTGAGAAAATGAAATTCTTTGAGAAGTACAGTGTGTGATTGTTAGATGTTGAGATATTTTAAGAGGTGAACAGTGAGATTGTTGGAGAGTTACTTTGAGTATTTGTTGGAAGGCAAAATTGTTTGTGATAGAGACAGATGGTTGGGGTGAAATTGTTGAAAAGTAAAGCCTCTCTTTCTCTTCCTACCCCTCTTCTACTCCCTCTTCTACTTCCCCTTTCTCATGCCTCAGGATAAATGTTGGAAAAGTACAAAGTGTTATTTTAAAAAGTAAAAGGTTTCAAAAGCAAAGTCAACGAATCGGCGTTCAAGCCCGAATAAAGGTACATTTTTATTTTTTAGTAAATTTCAATGATTTAATTATTAATTATTAAATGTGCTTCTAATCCATGTTTTCTCTTCTTTATTTGCATGAGGAATGATACTGTTTGAGTGAACAAATGGACAAGGGACTGAAGGCGTTAGTCACCTCCATCCAACCGAGTGGAGGTGCTACGGGCGGAATCACCGGGTCATAGCCCCCAGTGACAGTAAGTTTTCTAAAACTTATAAAGCCCCTAGGAGGCCCTTAATGTGGTTTGTGCGAATTAACCCTTCCCCTTTAGGTCCCTATAGTGACTAATTTTATTAGGATTATTTTTATTTTATTTTAGATCCCTAAACTCCTTTACACTTCTCCCAAAAAAATTCCTTTACACATGCGCAATGTCCTAAGGGTAAGTGATAATAAAATTTTTTCACCCTATATAACATTAGGGACATTTATTTATTTTTATTGCTCTCTGTGATGTGATTTGATTGACGATTAGATTACCCATAGGTTAGGAGTGATCTGGTTGTTCATAGAGTTTTCTGCAGATGGCCACACTCGTGCAGGGCAATAAAATGGGGCTAATTAATTAATACATATATAAATGCTATAGGTGCTTCAACTGCTTAGCCCCCAAATAAAAAGAATGACTAAATATGGTTGATAAATTCAATTTAAATGTGAATATATAACTGCTTGGAAATGATTTTATTAAAAAATGTTTAGGATAACCCTATAGGTAGTCTAGATTTTCTTTTTCTTTATGGTATGTAAATGTAATTTGTTAAAGTCAAGTGTTGTAAAAGTGATTTAGAATTGAGATATCACATCCAATATAGAATCCAAAAGAAAAGAGAACAACCCTTAGAGGAGTGTTCCCTTTTATTTGGAAAGCTAGGTTAGTATGATTTGTGATATCCAAAGGCAAAATAAAATACCCCTTTGGGGATGAGTTTCTTTTTTATTTGGATATCCAAGTTCGGCAGATCCAAGGAGTTCGTAGAAGAAGAAAAGATGAACTGAGGAGATGAAAAGAAGAAGACGAAGAAATGGAGATAAGGAAAAAACGTATATCCCATTTCAAAATCAATTGCGTCAATTTTAGGATTATAATCTGGGTTTGTTGTCAGTGGTGCCCGGTCACTTTACTTTTCAGTAAATTCTATGTGTAAATAAAATGACACTTGCCGTATAGACATTGGACATTCTATTTTGAATAATTTATTTTGATTGTTTACATTGTTTGCGCACGAGAATTGCCTATTTTTTGTATTTTATTGCATGTCGTGTTTTGTTTTAGCATGGATATGATCGGAATTTTGGTGAGAGTACGATAAATTTTTTATACTTGAAATCCTAATAAAAATTTAAAGCTCACATAGTAACTCTAACGATTTAAGAAGTAAGCTCGGGACCGCTGAAAGTTAGTATAAGCATATTATTACATTCTCTTTCTTGTTACGCACCTCCCCGCTTGCGGGTTCTGGCAAATCACTTGACCTATGAGGGTGTAGTTTTGTCAAGGGGATGTTGTGCAATCTCTAGGGAAAAATTTATTTTCTAAGCCTAATTTTAAAACTGCTTCATATTCATTTTATATATTCGAGTCAATTAGGATGCATTGTATTAGATACAAATTAAAAAAGAGTCTAAAGTGTTAATTATATTTTATTTCTAGGCATCACTCACCATATATAAGTTGAGGGGCCAATTAGGATCTGTCTTAGATGTCAGCCCCTAATTCCTTAAAACTTAAATAACATCCCAACCCATCTTTCATAAGAGACTTTATACATAATTTTAAAACGCCTAGGTGGTTAGCTGTCTCCCGAATCCAGGCTGGGGTAAGTCTAGATTTGTATTTCATTAGTTAGGTTTGGGTTAGTACTTTATAGTGCCCAAATTAAAATTATGTTCTGAGGCAAATTTTTTTTAGATCATAAGTCCTCACCCTCCGGGAATATAATCCCAAATTTTTAATAAAATATCAACTTAAACATAAAATTTCTCTCTTAAAATGTAAAGTCCAACATAGGGTAGATTAAGGTTGCCTTTGAGCTTCTCAGAATCCGACACCTCTTACTTTTCCTCCTTTGATTCGTTAAGAATTATTTAACATCGAGCTTTCTCCTTAGAAAATTCTTACTTCCTTTCCTTGTCTTTTACTTTATAGTAAAATTGCATGAAATAACTATTTTAATCGAGAGTTTTCTTAGGAGCATTTCTCCTAAGATGTAATTAAGTATAGGGTTTTGCCCCTATAGGGATTTGAGAACCCCATATTAAAATAATCCTTATTTTAGTCATATAAAACAAGAGAAAAATCTTTGGGAATGTAGATGTCTTTAAAACTTTATTTCTAATTTTAAATATACATGAAGGAAGTTATTATTGTCTTTTCAAAAAATATAATATGTTGCTTGTTATATTCAACTTTGGAAATGATGAATTTTATAAAACCCGTTCTTGCTTTTGGATATCTTGAAGAATGTTATCTTTGTCTTTCAAGATGATGTAATATTCTCCTTGTTATATCTAAATAAAAGAATGGATAAATTTTTCAAAAAACTTATTTCTATTTTTAAACACATTCTCCAAAATTTCATGTTCATCTTTCGAGATGATATATAATTCTTTAAATTATGTTTGATCATGAAAATATCATTTTTAAAACTCTATTTTGATATTGAATACATTATAGAATATTGTGTCAGTCTCTCGAGATTGTGTTTTACTCTCAATGCAGTATTCGATTACAAAATAGGAAAATTCATAATCTGCGTGGCGATACATTTTTTCCCACCACCTATTCCGCTAGACCTTCCCACCTTGTAGATTTTGACCTTGGGCCTTACCCAAAATATTTAATAATGTCTATAACCCATTATGACATGTTGAACATAAAAATTATATCTTGGTGGATCAAGGTTGACCCATAGTTGACTAGAGGTCAAATGACCAAAATGCCCGTTTTGGGGAAAATTTAAGTTTTCTCTAAACTTTAGCATGGTCAATCTATATCTAGCCATGAAACCTCTTCTAATGCATCCTAAATATTATTAGGAGTATATTGAACTCAAATTTAAGCCTTGGTCATGCGTAGTTGACAAAGTTAACTCATATTGACCAAATTTCCCCTTAAGGTCCAATTAGTCATTTGAACTCAAATGACCATTCTATTGCATGAGACCACATTTATTGGTCTTAAATCACTCATTTAAACTTGTTGGACTCAAACCCAACCCATGGGTTAACTTGGTTGACCAAATCAACTCCTAACCTATACTAATATCAAAATTAATGCTTCAAGCCATTTCAAACCAATTTAATCTCTCAAAATTATTCAATTGTACATCCCACACATATCCAAATTTTTTTCTAAGTCAAATTCCCCTTGATTTTACTTGGTAAACTTAATTGGAGGGGTCAAAGCCCTCTCCATTTCTATGCTCTTGGTAAAAATTCCAAACTCATAGTTTCAAACACTTGGCTAATGACACAAGCAACCAAGTTCACCTTCTTGATTGCCACATCATCCCCGTTGACTTATTTGACCAATCTAATGGTCAAATGTGCCTTCAAATGGTCTTTAGGTGGACATGTCACATATGCAAGCTCTTCACCCCCATCAAAATTTGCTCCAAATTGATGTAAAGCAGTCTATTTCCTTCCCTAAGAAGCCTTAAGCTAAGAACTTAAACAAAGTTAAGGCATGGTTTAACCAAATGAGGGAAAAGCTAGTGTTTCCCCTTTCCATGGACCAAGAGAGGTATCTCTCAACTCTAGAACTACCCCTTACTTCTAATAGCTTCAGGAAAACGCATAACATGCATCCAAGCCTCCCTCAAATAAATCCAACCCATTCAATCTAAAATGGGAGGGTTAAGTGCACGAAATTTGACCTAATACATCATATTCACTCTTAATCATTCAAAGTCCACCTCCAGCAACCTCTAACTCTCCAAGTCATTCCCCCAGCTTCTCCAACCATTTCATAATTTTTCCCAAGCTTTTCTAGGAAAGTTTATGAGGGGTGTTATACCCTAAAGAACTAGCCCGATGCTAACTAAGAGGGGGGGGGGGGGGGGGGGGGGGGGGGGGGGGGGAATTGGTAGTTTTAAAAATTCTTAAATAAAAAGAAAAAAAAATTTTGGCTCATTTTAAAATACATTAATTGTGCAAAAGTAGATAACAAAATCTGATATTTTAACCATAGAATAAATACAAAAATAATTACAAAAAATTAAATGCAGGAAAAATAAAAAGAAAGAACATACCAAATTTTATATTGGTTCGGTCAACCTGACCTACGTCCACTCCCCGGAGCCTCTCCTCCAAGTATGGCACTAACAAAAGTGTCTCTCCTTTTCCCCCCACAGTAAGGCGAATAAGCCCTTACAAAATCTTTTCACCATCCCAGTGAGGCAAAGTACCTTAAATCCTTTTTCACCCTCTTGGTAAAGGTAGAGAACCCAAAATCTTTTTACTCCCTCTTAGAGTAGGCAGAGAACCTTGAATCCTTTTACTCCCTCCTAAAGTAGGTAGAGAACTAGGATCTATTATTGATGATCATCTCCCTAGAGCCACCAAGGAACCAAGGACGAAGCTTGAAGAAGATGATTGAATCTTTGCTTGAAGCAACCTTTATGTTTCCCTTCATAAACTTCCCCTCACAAGATTCTCCCTCCCTCTCTCAAACTCTCATTCTTCTTCTCTAAGCTCCCTTAGGTTAGAACTTTACCAGAATATTTGTCAAAGGACAAATATATGAGCTTAAATAGAAGAGCTCCAAAAAAGCCCTAATTTTCAACTTAACAGTGAAGATCATCCATAACGATCATAATATCAACCTATATGATTAGTTCAAAACACCCCAATTAGTCAGCACGATCATCCTTGCCTTGTATGATCTGTTCAAGAATTTGCACTGATCATGCTAGATGATTATGCGATCATCCAGGATGATTTGTTCAAAAATACATAATGAATCATCTAGTATGACATGGGGTGATGGGCAGTGATCAATGGATCATCCCAAACTAGTATGGGGACATTCTAGATAGTCGACTTAAATGATTAGAGGAAAATTATAGTTTTTTGTCCAGGATGATGTGTATCGTCCCATAAAATATAATATATTATCTAGGATGATATGAGTGGATCATCCTGTATAGTTCGATTGATCAATTTAACCATAATTAGTCCCATAATCTTAGGATCAATTAAGGCATAATTGTCTTACATCGTCTAGGATGATCTATGTGGAACATCCTGTATGATCTAATTGATCAATTTAACTATAATTAGTGCCCTAATTATTTGATCAATTTAGGCATGATTATCTTGAATCATCAAGGATGATGTTAATTATCTAGGATGATATGAATCATCTTATACAATTAGAATAAAATTTGATAATTAAAAATTAACTAAATTGTGATTGTCGACTTGTTTTAATCCTCTAAGCTAATTATCCTATAAAATTTAAATCATCCATTATGATTATTTAAAAATCTCATTTTAATAAAGGGTGCCCTAATTAGGGTTTTGTGATAAACTAATCCACTTGGATGATTAGTTCAAAAAATTGAAATTTTTCCTAACATACTCCCTCGAGTGTGTGTGTTTACGGCTACTCAGATTCAAGATCCATCCGAATACATTTGACTCAAGAAAAAGTAAAAAAATGCATTTGGAATTAAAATTATAGACTGACTCGGTCCTAGTATACCCAATCTTGAGCCGGCTTGTAAGTGAGCTTTAGGTTTTGAAATGTTAGCACGTAACAAAGAAAATAAATATGCAATAAACTCAATCAACAGGAATTAGCAAGGTAAGAGAAATAATAATATTTTTTATTATCAAAATCACAGTGTTTGGGTCTAAATTTGCAACAATCTCCCCCTTTTTGATGATGATAAACATTATTGTTAAAGGTTTTTAAGAATATTTTGCTATTCCCTGCACCCCCCCCCCCCCCCCTCTTACTAAGTTAATCCTTTAAAGAATAGTGGAGAGAATTTTTTTTTATTTTATATAATTTTTTAAAGAAAAAGAAACAAAATAATAGTTAACACTAAAAGTGAAAATAGCAGTAAATACTAAGGATGAAATAAACTAAACACATAATAACAAATAAGCTTTTACTACAACACATTTTACAATAACACACTACTCCTTGTTTTGACATCACAAAGGGGGAAATAAGAAAACACTAAACACTGCAAAAATAAACACAAAACAAATTAAAACCCATAAGGATCCTAATCAGAAGGAGGTCGTGGTGGTGGCTGAAAGTAGTAGTGAAGAGAAGAAAATTACTCTCCAATCCAAACCATATCTTGGTCATGCTGCTGCTACTACTGGGCTACGTATGCATCAAATCGAGCTACATCCATATCATGCTGGTGTTGCTACTTGGTGACATAGGATTAAAATCTGGCCTTCTACATGTCAAACCTCTAGACTAGCTGATCATATTTAGACTACTGGTTGATAGGGACAAGTGAAAGAATAGGTTCTTCTTCCTCTTCCCCCAACTCCTCGCTCACATTGTGACGATGAGTACTATGAAGGGTGTGGAAGAAGCTATTGGAGTAGAAAGTAGTGAGGTGATTAGGTAGAGATAGATATTGAAGGTCATATTTGGTTTCTAAGATATAAACAATGATATGTCATAAGACTAGGTTTTACTTTCTTTTATGGTCAAAATCCCTAATACTGGTTAGGTGTGAAAGTTCGTTAGGGATGTTAAGCCTTTATGAACTAGTCCCAAGGCTAACCAAGAGGGGGGGGGGATGAATTTGTATTTAAAAATTTCTCAAAACAAAAACACAATCACAACCAAACCAAGATTCACCAAAAGAGAAATTAAGTGCAGAAATTAAACGCGGAAGCAATAATAGAAAATAATACACCAGATTTTATATTGGTTCGGTCAACTTGACCTATGTCCACTCCTAGGAGCCTCTCCTCTGAGTATAGCAATAAACCCAGTGTCTCTTCTTTTTCCCTTACAGCAAGTCAGAGAAGCCCGTACAAAAAGTCCTTTCCACTGACCCTGATGAGGTAGATAACCCAACTCCTTTCGCGTCCTCCTGATGCAGGCAGAGAATTCAATTCCTTTTGCTTCTTTTAGAAGCAGGCAGAGAACCCAACTCCTTTTGCTTCCTCCAGAAGAAGATAGAGAACCTTTATCATATGCTGAAGTCAACCTCTCTAGAATCTCCAAAGAACTAGGGACGACGACCGGAGAAGAAGGCTCGGATCCTTACTTGGAGCATCCTTTGTGAATCTCCTCACAAACTCCCCCTCATAAGATCCTCTCTCTTGCTCTCCCTCTCATCTTAGCTCTCTCATGTCAGGACAGCAACAAAAGATCTCCTCTTGAGAGAATAACAGATGTTTTTAAACAAGGGCTCCAAAATAGCCCAAATTAGCAACTAATCGTCAAAGATCATCTAGGGACAATCGACCAATTGTCCTGTACGACCAGTTCAAATTTAGCTCAATCAGTCAGGACGATTTAGAAGAGTCTGAACGATTAGAAGGTTACTTGGTTCAGATTGTTTGGGATGATAGTATATCATCCTGTACGATTGGTTTAAGTCATTGAATATTGTCTAGACAATCGCCCTGAATGGATGTTTGGATGATGAAAAAATAACTAGACCGTCCTGGACGATCCCACGATCGTTTGGGCCGATTAGTACAAAACGAAAAATATCATCCAGAGCATCGCCCTGAATGGATGTTTGGATGATAAATAAATAGCTTGATCGTCCAGGCCGATCTCAAGATCATCCCGGACGATTAGTTCAATTCAGTACATATTGTCCGGAGCATCGCCCTGAATGGAACTAGGTTGATTTTTGATCGTCCAAGAAAAACTAAGGTTTGTTATATGATCTCCCCAGACGATCCTATGATCGTCCAGGTTGATATGATCAAGCAATCAAACCTTAATTAATTCTCTTAATTATCATATTAATTTAGGCATAATTACACTACATCATCCAAGACGATGTCTTGGACGATGTCCCTGATGATGTCCAAAAATAAAAGATGCCTAAATAGATATAATGACCAATTCTTTTTGATTTGAGCCTATCACCCCTGATGATGCTAATATCATTCAAGACGCTTCACGTAATTTCGACTGCCTTAATCAGAATGCCCTAATTAGGATTTTTATTTTTAACTAATAGTCAAAGACAATTTTGAGATCATCACGGACAATGAGATCAAAATAGACAACTTTAAAAATAATAAGAATTTATCCCTAAAGTGTGTGTGTGAAAGGTTACTTAGCATCAGGATCCACATCGTTTATAATTGACTCAAGAAAGGATAAAAGACACATGGCGTATATTATAAGCTGACTTAGTCCTAATCTATCCAATCTTGAGCTGGTTAGATTTGCAATTTGATCTTTTAGACCTGAAACATTAGTATGCAAGGCAATCATAAAAAAATAGAGATGTTTGCTATCATCGAAATAATATTCCCTAAAATTAGATTCATAATAATTTCACCCTTTTTGATGATGACAAACAATTAAATAATTAAGGTAGTTTAATAGAAACAGCATGAATCAAGAAATTCAAATTTTACTAAGGGACGAACACAATATAACTAATCAACATAAAAGAACGAACAAAATACAATAGAAAATAGTATAACTACCCCTTTTAACATCACAAAAAAGGAGGGAAAATTTGAAAAGAAAAGCAGAATATAAGACAAAAAAACCAAAGCATTTTTTTAATTGATCAAAGCATGAAAATAATAAAGTCTCCATTTGTTGGAATTAAGAAATTTGTAAGAACAATGAGTTAACACCACCAAAATCTGAAAAAAGATAGAATAACCGATCCTATTAGCCCTTACTCGGACTTCTCTCTAGGCAGAATCATCTTTTGAAAACAAAAGACCTAACTTAAAAAAACTAATTGGATAAGAAAAAAAGATCCATTTAAAACTTGGTTTCAGAAAAATATCTTATAGAATAATATACCAAAGTAATTTCTTACAATCGCAAAATTCAAAATCAAGCCTTTGAAAATATCAAGTGACACATGAATTCTTCTAAGATTTAAGGGTTTGAAAGAGAAGGAAGCTTGCCTTTTGGTGGGCTCATTTTATGCCTCTTGATAATTGATTGACTCATTTTGCGCATCTTTTAATTTTTGATACATTTATGTATCTTTCAATTTTGACGGTCATTACGCATCTTTTCATTTTTTTTCTCTTTGGAGCTCATTTTATGCCCTTAATTTTTTTGTAAGTAAGATCCTTTTTGAAATTCTTAAATACTCTCAATTGTGAGTATATCTTTCAAATATTAGAAAAGAAAAACTCACTCTCTAATATATGGAAGAATAAACCATAAAACAGAATCAAATTCATATGATAAAAGCAACGACAAGATTTCAAAGAATTTGAAAGTAATATAAAGACTTTGAACATTATATATATAAGATAGATTACTGTAGCAAGAAAAAAAACTATCTAAATCTCAAAAGCCAGTTGTTAATTTGAGATGGTCTTTTATTTAGAAAAGAAAATTACACCATTAAAGGAGGTTAGAGGAAGGGAAATAATTAATGGTGTTTCTTCCTTTAACTGATTTAAAAATGTAAAACATTGATTACAAATTCTCAAAAATAAAAACACGACATAAAATATCATTTCAGTGGTGATCACAAAGAAATAATTGATTTAAAGATGTAAAACATTGACTACAAATTCTCAAAAATAAAAATGCGGCATAAAATATCATTTTAGTACTGATCACAAAGAAAAGAAGAAAAATTAAAATAATAGAAATAAAACTCTAAGAATAAAACCAAGTAGAAAGTGAAACAATCAAATCTGAAACAAACAAAAGAGTAGAAAAAACAACAACAAAAAAAGAAAATTCAAAATATAGTAACCATCAAGTTCATGCATTTATGTCAATCACTTCCAATCTGATCCTTAAGATGCTAAAAGTGTCAAAATCTAGTGGTTTAATAAAGATGTCAGCCAATTGATTCTCAGTTGTCACTTAGTGTAACTCAGTGTCTCCTTCGGTCACATGGTTTTTAATAAAGTTATGCCTTTTATTGATGTGTTTGGTCCTTGAATGTTGGATAGGATTCTTAGAGATCCATATGTCACTAGTGTTGTCACAAAGGATTGAAATTATGTATATAGGTAATCATAAATCCAAAATTTATTGCTTCAACCAAAGGACTTGGGTCACACAATTCCCTAAGGCAATATACTCAGCTTCAACAGTGAAAAGTGCAACAGAGTTTTGTTTTCTACTAGACTAAGAGACTAAAAACTGTTTTATGAATTGACAAGTTCTAGAAGTGCTCTTTCTATATACCATACATCCTATAAAATCATAATTAGAATATCTAATAATCTCAAAAGAAGTGCTGTGTCTAGGATACCATATTCCTAAGTTTTGATTCTCCAAAAGATATATAAGAATTCTCCATAGTCAGGTAAAATAAAGATCCAATCATTCCTCTGTACTTCTTTTGATCAAAAAATTTTTCATTTGAGTCCTTACCCAACTTAACACTAGAGATCATGGGAGTATTTTTTGACTTGGCTTTATGAATTTTATATTTTTTCAAGATGTCCTTTATGTATTTTAATTGATTTAGAAAGGTTTCATCATCCAATTGTCTTATGCTAAATGCCCAAAAGTAGGACAAGTCTCCCATTATACTCATCTCAAACTCCTTACTCATTATTTTAAAAAAACTATCATATAGATTTTTATCAAAAGATCCAAAAAGTATATCATCAACATAGATCTGAACAATGAGTAACTAATCTCCTATTTTCCTAAAAAAGGGTGGTGTCTATGCTCCCCTTAACAAACTACCTCTTTAGTAAAAATGTGATAAGCTTCTCATACCAAGGGCGCCCTTGGTGCTTGTTTTAATTTATATAACACATTTTTTATTTTGAAAATTAAGAACTCTCAAAACCTGGAATTTACTCTACAAACACATTCTCTTTTATTACCCCATTTAAAAAGGCACTCTTATAGTCTATTTGGTAAAGCTTAAATCTCTTAAAACTGGTAAAGGCTAGTAGCACTTGAATGGTTTTCGATCTAATTATAGGGGTAAAGGTCTCCTCAAAATTAATCCATTCTATTTGATTATATCCCTTAGCCACCAATCTTGCCTTCTTCCTAATCACCACACCATAAGTATTCATCTTATTCTTAAAGACCCATTTGGTTCCAACTACATTTTGTCCCTTTGGTCTTTCTGCAAGCTCCCAAACATCATTCCTAACAAATTGGTTTAATTCCTCATACCTAGTTAAGATCCAAAACTCATCAGACAAGGCTTGATTAATGTTGGTAGGTTCAGTCATTGAGATAAAGTCAGAGTGGTTCACTTCCTTCCTAAGTCCATATCTAGTTCTAACACCTTCAAAAGGGTCTCCTAAGATCAGTTCTTTAGGATGACTCAAAGAATATCTCTAATCTCTAGGCAATATGTGTGTAGGTTTAGCCCTTTCCTCTTGATGTGCATTTTCTACTCCTTGGGTAATCTCATCTACTCCTTTAGTGTTTTAGGGCTCTATCCTCTTTTCCAAATTTTTAACACCTTTCGAAATCTCTCCAACACCATCTTCATCCTTAACATTAGACTTGTTAGGATCAGATTTATCAAACACTACATGAGTAATCTCCTCCACCACCACTATCCTCTTATTAAACACCTTAAAGGATTTCCCAACACTTGAATATCCTAAGAACACTCTATCATATTTTGAGTCAACTTTTCTTAAGTGTGACTTTCTATTGTTAAGAATGAAAACATTACAATCAAAGACATGGAGGTGGGAAAGGTTGGGTGTTCTATCCTTAAGAATCTCATAGGGTGTCTTATCAAGTTTGCTCTAACATTTACCCTATTGATCAACACATAACAAGCTGTGTTTACCGCTTAATCCTAAAAGTATTTTGGAAGTAAATAATCAGCAAGCATGGCTCTAGTGGCTTCAAATAAGGTCTGGTTCTTCCTTTTAGCTACCCCGTTCTGCTGAGGGGTCCTAGGAGCTGAGAAGTTGTGGCTAATCCCTTTATCCTCACAAAAGTCTCAAAATCTATCATTTTCAAACTCTCCCCCATGGTCACTATGGATGGTCAAGATCTCACAGCATAACTTTTTCTAAATTCAAGTAGAGAAGGATCTAAACTCATCAAAAGACTCACTCTTATGAGACAAAAATTTAATCCAAGTGAACCTTGAGTAGTCATTGATAATCATAAAACCATAGACTTTACCGCCTAAGCTGGTAGTGCTAATAGGTCCAAATAAATCCATGTGAAGGAATTCTAAATGTTTAGAGGTGATACTATCCTTAATGGAATGAAAAGAGAATTGTACTTACTTCTCTAGTTGGCAGGCATCATACAGGTGGTCTTTGGAGAAGTTAAGCTTGGGGACACCTCTAACTAGGTCCTTTTGGGTCAGTCTTCTAGGGGTTTTCATTTGGGTATGACATAACCTCCTGTGCCATAACCAAGAATCATTAGCAATATGTTTTAAACAAAATTAAGCAGCACATTGAATATTATTTAAATCAAGTATGGTAACATTATTGATCTGCTTTTCCTGCAAAATAGTGTTGTTATTTAAGCTAATAATGCAAGTATTTTCCAAAAATTTTATGATGAAGCCCTTGTCGCACAGCTGACTGATGCTTAGCAAGTTGTGTTTCAATCCATCTACAAGCAAAACAATTTCAATTAAAAGATTCTTGGAGTTTTCGATTATACCTGCACCCACCACTTTCCTGGTGGTGTTATCTCCAAGAATGACCTTGTCTTCAGCTCTAGCCTCTAACAAAATGAATTGGTTGGCTTCTCCAGTCATATGTCATGCGCATCCGCTGTTCAGGTACCACATGCTCTCATAAGGCCTTTTGTGAGAGCAAGCCTACAAAATAAACAAACGTCAGATTTTGGAACCCAAATAAGTTTGAGTCCCTTCTTATAGAAAGAAGAATACAATGCATGTTTGTTAAGCTGTGAATCATGTAATTTGGGTCTCCACACCCAATGTGTACTACAGTTAATAATATAATAATTTAAAATGTGTTCTAGCATGCCACATGAAAATCATCTTGCACCAGGAAAAATGTTTTTTAATCTGTTCGGGCTATGATGCCTCTTCCTAGGTTTTGGCTTTGGATCAAGTGTGGGTGTGGTCCTATTTTCCTCAAACGCATTCAATTTAGCTTTAAACCTTGAGTTAACACTTTCTAAAATAACATTTTCTAAAACAATATTGTCAACTCTCAAATAGTGCTCCCTATGCTCAGATTCATCAATGTATGTTTTAAAATCTGTTTCAAGTGAGGCTTATGACGCTTTCAATGAATCATGCTCAACAACCAATTCAAAATGCTTTTTATTCAAATAGTCAAACTCATCAAATAAAGACATGTGTTTGCTATAACTTTGGGAGTGATCTTTCAATAAAACTTCATGCTATTTTTTCAAATTCAAAAACTATAATTTCAAACTAGCATGTGATTTCTTAAGTTTCTTATATGATGCATGAAGTTTCTCATAAACTTCAAATAATTATTCATAGCTTAGTTCATATACCTTTTCTTGGTCAGACTGACAAAGATGATCACCAGCCATCAAATACAAGTTTGTTGTCTCCTCCTCAGCTTCAATCTCAAAGGAGTTAGATGTAGAATCCACCCATAATGCTTTTGAAACCGTTTCTTATCCTTCATATACTTGGGTTTCTCCTCATCCTTCTCCTTTCTTGAGTGATCTTTAAGTGTAGGACAATAAGCTTTGACATGTCCAAGCTTCCTACATTAAAAAAAAAAATAATATGAGAATAACTTTTATAATTTTTGTTATCCTTACCTTTTTTCCACTTCTGATGGTGCTTGTGATTTCTCCTTGGAAAGCTTTTGAATTGTCTAGTGATTAAGTCAACATCATCGCTTTCAGACCTGGAAGAATTTGTATCCGTATCATTAGCATTCAGCGTCACAGTTTTCTCCTTCTTCTTCTCACCTGTATCAAGTTGTTTTTGGTTCACTCTTTACTCGTAAGCAATGAGTGACCCAAGTAAGTTATCAACATAATAAGTATTCAAATTTTTAGATCCAGTAATTGCAGTAATCTTAGCATCAAAGGAAAAAGACAAACATCTCAAAATTTAATTTACTCTTTTATAGTTAGTTAGCTCTCTTCTTAAGGCATTCAATGAGGTGACAATTTGAGTAAACCTATACATGTCATAAATTGATTCAGTAGGTTTCACACGAAAAAATTCGTATTCATGCAATAAAATATTCAACCTCCATTGTTTAACTTCATTTATTCCTTCATAAGTAATACATAATCTATCCCAAATTTCTTTACCAGTAGCACAAGTTGAAACACACAAATAATCTTTTTATTTCAAAGCACATAAAAAATAATTTAAACATTTTGAATTCAGTTGCGCTAAATCCCTATCATTAAAAGTCCATTCAGTAAAAGGAATTTCAATTTTAATGCCATTAATTTCACGAGACGGAGGTGAATAACCATCTTTAACATGCATCCACATCCGATAGTCAATCGATTGTAAAAACCTAGACATGCGAGTTTTCCAAAGAAATAAAAAGAATATTATCAAAAAAGGTGGTCGGGTGATTGAATACCTTTTTGCAGTATTACGATTACCAAAATTAGCTATTGATCAAAATTCAAAACTTTTCAAAAACCCATTTTTATGAATCCCGCTCTGATACCACTTAAAAGTTCGTCAGGGATGTTAAGCCCTTATGAACTAGTCCCAAGGCTAACCAAGGGGGGGGGGGGGGGGTGAATTAATATTTAAAAATTTCTCCAAACAAAAACATAATCACAACAAAACCAAGATTTATTATAATAAAAACTAAGTTCGGAAATTAAATGTGAAAGCAATAATAAGAAGGAACACACTAGATTTTAAAGTGGTTCGGTCAACTTGACCTATGCCCACTCCCCGGAGCCTCTCCTCTGAGTATTACACTACTTAGTTTCTCTCCTTTCGCCCTCACAACAAGGCAGAGAAGCCCGTACAAAAACTCCATTCCACCGACCCCGATGAGGCAGAAAACCCAATTCTTTTGCTTCCGCTAGAAGTAGGCATCAAACCTTGATCAGTTGTTGAAGTCAACGTCTCTCGAACCTCCAAAGAACTAGGGAAGATGACTGGAGAGGATCACTCGGAGCCTTTCTTGAAGTAGCCTTTATGAATCCCCTCATAAACTCCCCCTCGCAAGATCCTTTCTCTCTCTTACTCTCCCTCTCCTCTTGGCTCTCTTAGGTCAGGATAGCAGCAAAATATTTTCTCTTGAGAGAACAAGAGATCTTTTTAAACAAGGGCTATACAATAACTCTAATTAGCAACTAATCATCAAAGATCCTCCAGGACGATCGACCGATCATCCTGTACGATTAGTTCAAATTTAGCTCAATCAGTCAGGACGATTTGAAAGAGTCAGGACGATTAGAAGGTTACTTGGTTCAGATTGTTTGGGATGATAGTATATCGCACTGTATGATTAGTTCAAGTTATTGAATATCTTCTAGGCCATCGCTCTGAATGGATGTCTGGATGATGGAAAAATAACTAAATCGTTCAGACCATTTCCTGCAGTACAATACGATAGATATTTTTGAAGGATAGCTTTGGTGTTTGTAATTGAAGCTTCCTATCACGATTGTTCGGGTCGATTAGTACAAAATGACAAATATTTTCCAGAACATCGCCATGAATGAATGTCTAAACGATGAACAAATAGCTTGATCGTCTACGCCGATCTCAAGATTGTCTCGAACAATTAGTTCAATTCAGTACATATCGTCTAGAGCATCGCCCTTAATGAAACCAGACTAATTTTTTATCGTCCAAAAAGAACTAAGGTTTGTTAACTGATCATCCCAGATGATCCTACAATCATCCAGGATGATATGATCGAGCAATTAAATGTTAATTGCTTTCCTTAATTACCAAATTATTTTAGGCATAATTTCGCTGATCGTCCAGGACTATCCTAAAAATAAAATATGCCTAAATATATATGGCGGCTATTTCTTTCTGATTTGAGCCTATCATCCCAAACTGTGCTATTATCATCTAGGATGATTCGCTTAGTTACGGCTTCCTTAACCAAGATGCTCCAATTAGGGATTTTGTTTTTAACTGATCATCCAGGATGATTTTTGGATTGTTCTGAATGACGTGATCAAAATAGACAACTTTAAAAATATTTAGAATTTTCCCCCAAGTGTGTGTGTAAGGTACTTAGCATCAAGATCCACATCGTTTACAATTGACTCAAGAAAGGTTAAAAGACATGACGTACATTACAAGTTGACTTAGTCCTAATCTATCCAATCATGATCTGGTTCGATTTACAATTTGATCTTATGGACCTGAAATGTTAGTAGGAAAGACAGTCATAGAAAAATAGAGATGTTTGTTATCATTCAAAATTATATTCCATGAAATCAGATTCACAATAAGGTGCTCAATGTATAGGATTAGAAGATTAACATCATTAAAATTTCATTGAGCCATGATGTAATAGGTTGTGAGTGAAAGAAAAGGAATAATATGAATCCGGTCCCCTGCTTTAGGAGTAATAGAGGTAAGAAGAATGTGCTGGATAGTTTGGGCATCTTTCACGAAGGTGTTTACCTTCGCTACATGAAAGTTCACATTAGTTTCCCTTAGGACATTATTTGTAGGAGTCCAATTAGAATCAGGATCTAAAACCAAGATATAAATATTGTCTCCAATGGTAGAGAGGTGAAGGAAGGTATGAAAATCCTCATAGGTGATTTCTAAAGGCCTTTGATTTAGATATGATTGTAAGGAAGTGTAAGCAGTGTTAATGTGAAGGTTGGCAAAGAATTCAAATAAGAGTTCTGAATTGAAAGAAAAGCCTCGGGTAAGGAGGAAGCTAAGAGTTGTTCCAACAAATAAATCAAGTACTTAAAAGTTCAAAATAGTTTGATCAATAATCTTTGAAGGACTAATGCCAACAATCTTATAACAGTTGTAAGCCGCTTCATCAGCTTCCTCAGTAAAGCGAGGATCGATATCCCACCTAAACGAGCTACCGGCAGCCATCCTAGATCTTTTACCACCTGCCATTCTAAGAATTCTGAGCTTCAGTAATAGATAAGTGAGATTGGAAAGTTGAGAGTGAAGAAAAGGGTTAAATTCTAACTATTTTTATAGGATTGGCCAAATTTTCTAGGATGATCATGAGATTGTCCAGGACAATCAGGTGAAATAATTTCTTCAAGGAGATTGGTCAAAAAGGTTGTCATATCGTCTAGGATGATCATATATCATTTAGAATGATTAGACAGACGATCATCCCGAGGAGTCAGCCTGGAAGATCATTGACTATGCAGATCATCCAGGATGAATAGGTGGATCGTCTAAGATGATTGGTCATTATGGATAGTACCAACTGGATTTAAATTGTCTAACCATTTTTGCCATATAGATCATCCAAGATGAAGATGGAATCATCCAAGATGATCATCAATAATTGAGTCAAATCAGCAAATGGATGTGGGATGAACAGTGATTTGATCATATCATCCAGGACAAAGTGGATTGTCCAGAATGATGTGAACTAAATTTTGGAAGAATTGAATGATAGAGAGGGATGATGAGGAAGGATCTAACTAAAAAAAACCAAAATACTAGAAAATAAATAAAAAATATGATAACAAGCAACATTTAAAATAAAAACTTTTTTTAATTGATCAAAATCTAGTAATTGATAAATTTATCTTGTTAGTAGATTAAAAAAATAATAAGAAATGAATTAATAAACATTGAAATCCAAAAAAGTTAGAAAATTGATCTTGTTAATCTAACTTGGACTCCTTATAGGTTAAAAATCTTTTTAAAGCATAAATCTAATTCAGAAAAAAAATCAGATATAAAAAGTGATATGTTCAAGTTTTGTTTCAAAAAAATATCTAATATAATTATATTGCAGAAGAATCAATCAAAATCATAAGTTTTAAAAATTAAGTGACAAATGAATTCTTCTAAAATTTAAAATTTGAAAGAGAAGGAAGCTTATTTTTGTGGGCTCGTTTTTTATGTCTCTTTTTCAATTATTTGGTGCACTTTGCATATTTTTAGTTTTGTCACACATTGTGTATCTTATAATTACTTAGGGATCATTGTGTATCTTTTCAGTTTTTTGGGGCTCATTTTGTGTCTCTATTTATTTTTGCAAGCTTGCTTCCTTTCAAAATCTTTAAAGACTCTTACTTGTGAGATTATATTCTACATATAAGAGAAGACTACTCACTCTCTAGTATAAGGAAGAATAAACTATAAGTCAGAATCATATCTATATGATAAAGAAACAACCTGATTAAAAAAATTTGAAAGTGATTTAATGATTTTGAACATTATTTATATTAGATAGATTATTGTAAGAAGATAAAATATATCTCAATTTCAAAGTTCAACCTTCAATTTGAAATATATTTTATTTTAAAAAGAAAAATACACAGCTAAAGGAGTTAGAGGAAGAGAAATAATCCTTGATGTTTCTTCCTTTAAACTTATTTAGAAAAGTCAATCACTGCTAACAAATTTCTTAAATCAAAAGAAAGGAAAAAATATCATTTAAGAAATCAATATCAGCAGTGACTATTGATTTGATTCTTTTAAAAACATTGAATGAAAATAACAAAAAAATGAAAACCATACAACAAAAATACATAAATAAAATATAGGCATGAAACTAAAATAAAAAAAATAAATAAAAATTAGAAAATAGAAATCAATAATTTCAAGCATTAATATCTATTACACCAAATCTAGGTCTTAAGATGCTGAAAGTTTCAAATGCTAGTGGTTTTGTAAAGATATCAGTAAGTTGATTTTTAGTAGCTACATGGTTTAGCTATATGTCTCCTTTGGTAACGTGATCCTTAATGAAGTGGTGTCTTATATCAATGTGTTTGGTCCAGGAGTGTTAGATTAGGTTCTTTAAAATACTAATGCACTAGTGTTATCACATAGGTTTGAAATTGTGCCTGTAGGTAATCTTAAATCCAGAATTTATTACTTTAATCAATGGATGTAGGCCACACAACTTCCTAAGGCTATGTACTCAACTTTAGTTGTGGATAGGGCAACTAAGTTCTATTTTCTACTAGACCAGAAGACTAAGGATTGTCCTATGAATTGATATATATCCTAGAAGTGATTTTCCTATCAACTCTGTATCCTACAAAATTTGAATAAAAATATCCTATAATTTCAAAGGCGGTGTTATTCCTAGGATATCAAATTCCTAAGTCTTGGGTCCCTAAGAGATATATAAGGATTCTCTTAATAACAGTCAAGTAAGACTCTTTTAGATCAGCTTAAAAGCTTGTACATAGATAAACTTTAAACATGATATTAGGTCTGCTAGCAGTCAAATAAAGAAGTGATACAATTATTCCTCTATGTTTCTTTTAATAAACAAATTTTCCATTTGAATCATTATGTAACTAAACAATGTAACTAATGGGAATGTTGACTGGCTTGGCTTTATTTTTTCATATTTATTAAGGATATTCTTAATGTATTTTATTTGATTAAGGAAAGTTTCATCATCCTTCTACTTTATGCTAAATCTAAGAAAGTAGATCAATTCTCTCATCATACTCATATTAAATTTCTTACTTATTATTTTTAAAAATACGTCACATAGATTTTTATCAGAAGATCCGAACTAAATATCATCAACATAGATTTAGATAATGAGTAATTCTTCTGCTACCTTTTTCAAAAATATAGTGGTGTCTACATTCCCCTTAACAAATGTTATTTCTAATAGGAATGTACTCTGGCTTTCATGCCAAGCCCTGGGTGTTTGTTTTAGTCCATATAAGGCCTTTTTTTTAAATTAAACACATAATTAGAAAATTAGGAATTTTCAAAACCTGGAGGTTATTCTATAAAACCATCTTCTTTTATTACCCCATTCAGAAATATACTCTTGATATCCATTTGAAACAATTTGAATTCTTAAAATATACAAAGGCTAGTAGCACCCTAATCGCTTTTAATTTGGCTATAGGGGCAAAAGTCTCCTTAAAGTTAATCCCTTTTATCTGATTATACCTCTTAGCCACCAATCTTGCCTTATTTCTCACCACTACACCATAATCATTCATTTTATTTTTGAGCACCCATTTAGTTTTAACAATACTTTGATCTTTAGGTCTTTCAACTAGTTCCCAAACATCATTCATAATAAATTGATTCAATTCTTCTTGCATGGATATAATCTAGAATTTATGAGAAAAGACTTTGTTAATGTTGGTCGGTTCAGTCATTGAGACGAAGGTAGAGTGATTTATTTCTTTTTTAAGTCCATGCTTAGTTCTAGCACCTTCAGTTGGGTCTCCTAAGATTAGTTCTATAGGATGAATTGAAGAATATCTCCATTCTTTAGGTAATATGTTTTCAGGTTTTATCCTTTCCTCCAGATTTGCATATTCTAATCCTTGGGTAACTTCTATAATCTCCTATTCTTCTACCCTAGACCCTCTAGAATTATCAAATTAATCAATTACAACATGAGTGGTCTCCTCAACTACCAGTCTTCTTTTATTGAAGACTCTATAAGATTTTCCAACACTTGAGTAACCTGGGAACACTTCTTCATTAGATTTTGGGTCAAACTTCCCTAATTGAGACTTTTCTTTATTCAAAATAAACACTTTACATCCAAAGACATGAAGGTAAGATATTGCAACCCATGACCCCGAGTTTGAGTTTTTGATGATGACAAATAATGTCACCTGAACTACTTTTCATTGAATATCATTTACTGTTTGCTATTGTCCGTGAGTACTAACATTTCAGAAAGATTACAAGCCACTCAGGACAATGGGAAGACTCAAGACTGGTTAGATTAGGAGTATGAGTCTGACAATATAATTTGTTATTTATTTTACTTTTTATTTTCTTGAGTATGGCCACAAACTGCAGGTAAGACTGAGCAATCATGCACACACACAGGGGGAGAGGATTTTTAAAATTAAAAAATATAGTTTTTCATTGTCTGGTAATCGTACTGTATGACGTTATTTTGTACTATACGATCTTATATTGTAAAACATGTTCTGTGAACAAATCGTACTGTATTAATTATATCATACCGTATGATGTGTTTCAAATCCAAAACCCTAGTCGTCATATTAAATTAAGTAAGTTATTTTGCGTCGTTCATACTGTATGACAACCTTCGTATGGTATGATCTATTTGAAATACTTACTAAATTTAACCTGTGATTAGTGCAAGAAATCAATGCTTAATTACAAATTAAAAATCGTACTATACGAATACCGTCATACAATACGATGAACAGAGATGAATTCTGATCGTCCCAGAGATCGTCCTGGATGATCCTTTGTTTTTGTCCCATCATACTATACGATGTATATCATACCATACGATGAACAGAGACGACATTTGATCGTCCCGAAATTCATCCTGGACGATGCCTTGATTTTAACCATTCATACTGTAAGACGCGTATCATACCATACAATGATCAGAGATGACATTTGGTCGTTCCTACTATCGTCCTGTACGAGCAGTAGTATTGTGGATCGTACGGTACGGTTTAGTATCGTATTGTGATGATTTTTTGTACTATTCGTACAACTTCATACCAGGATGAAGCCTGTTTGTACATATCATATTGTACGATGAAGAATCATACTATACGATTGTAACAGCTACTTTACAAATTCAGGAATTTTGGAGCCCATTTTAATGTGTCAAACTTGTCATATTTTGAGAGAGAGACAGAAAGAGGAGAACGGGAATAGAGAGAAAATACTTGGGAGAGCTCTTGAGAAGTTTTAGGGTTGAGAGAGGAAGGAGAAGGTGAGATTAGTGAGGGAGACGAGGTGTGAGGGAGATAACATGATTACTCCGATCTTGCTGCAACATGCTCCTCCTAAAGCCCGGGAAGAACTGTGGGAGGCTCTCTAAGGGGGAGACTCTTCTACATCCGTCACCTCGAAGGTACTCTGCCGTCCCTAGGAGGGTGAAAACCACGCTTGGCACTCTGCCACGCTGGGTTGGTGAAAGGGAGTATTCTAAGGGCTTCTCCACCTTACCGAGGGGGGCAAAAGGAGAGCTATAGTTGGTAGGGAAATTTCCGGAGCGGAGGACTCCAGGGAGTGGACGTAGGTCATGGTTTGACCGAACCACTATAAAAATTTTGGTGTGCTTTTTCCTTATTATTTTTTATTCTTGCTTGTATTTTTATTTTCATAATATTTGCTTAGGAAAACTTGTGAAAGAAAAAGATTTTATTGTTGCACGTTGAGTTCAATTGTTTGCCTTAGAATTTGCTTAAATTTTCATGTTAAAAATTTAAAAATATCAAAAAAATTAGAACTCCTTCTTAGGTTTTAATTATTGCTATAAAGTTTTCACAATTCACCCCCCCCCCCCCCCCCCCCTCTTGTTCATCTAGTTATTTCATAAGAGAGGTTAGGTGTCATACCCTTCAAGATTTCATAGGGTGTCTTATTCAATTTGGATATAACATTCACCCTATTCAAAAAATAATAGGCTGTATTTACTGCTTCTACCCAAAAGTATTTAGGAAGTTAATATTTAGCTAACACGACTTTAGTAACCTCTACCAAGGTTTTGTTCTTTCTTTAAGTTTTCCAATTTTGTTGAGGGGTTTTAGGAGCTAAGAAGTTGTGATCTATCCCTTTCTCCTTACAGAAAGATTCAAATTTTTTATTTTCAAATTCTTCATACACTATGAATTGTTACAATTTGAAAACATAACTTTTTCTAAATTTAAGTGGAGAAGTTCCTAAATTTTTCAAATGATTCACTTTTATGAGATGGGAATCTAACCCAGGTAAATCTCGAGTAATCATCAATAATCACATACTTAAATACTTTCCCTCCTAGGCTTGTAGTGCTGACAGGTCCAAAGAGATCCATGTGTAGGACTTTTAAAGGTTTGCTAGTGTTAATGTCTTTGGTTTAATGGAAGAAGAATTTGACTATTTCCCTAACTAACATGCATCACATTAGTGGTCCTTAGTGAACTCTAGTTTGGAAATACCTTGAACTAAGTCTTTTTGGATGAGTTTCTTAAGGTTTTTCATGCTGGAATGATAAAGCCTTCTATGCCACAACCAAAATTTATTAGCAATTATTTTTAGGCAAAATGAAGGAACACATTTAATATTATTTAAATCAAGCATGTAGATTTTGTTGATCCATTTTTCTTGCAAAATAATATTATTATTTAAGCTTATAATACAGCTGGTTATCAAAAATTTTATTCATAAGCCTTTATCACATAGCTGGCTTATACTGAGCAGGTTATGTTTTAAGTCATCTATAAGTAAAATATTTTTAATGATGAAATTTTTTGAATTACTAATTATATCTGAGCCCACCACCCTCTTGTTAGTGTTATCTTCGAGTGTTATCTTGCCTCATGCCCTGACCTCTAGTGAAATGAATTAATTTGCATCTCTAGTCTATGTCTTGAACATTTATTGTCCAGGTACTACATGCTCTCATGAGGCCTTCTGTGAGAGCACACCTACAAAATCATCAGATATCAGATTTTGGAACCCAAACAGGTTTGGGCCCCCTTTTATTGAAAGAAAAGTGTGATGCATGCATGATATATTATGAGTTTTGAATTTTAGGTCTCCACACCAAATGTGTTCTACGGTGAATGGTGCAAGTGTGGGAGATATGCCCTAGCATACCATAAGAAACACATCTAACACCAGAAAAATTGTTTACCAATCTAAGTGGATTATGGTTCATTTTCTTAAGTTTGTATGATGCATGCTATAGTGATGATTTGTAAAAAAAATTTAAGTGAAGGTGGTTTTTTTATTTTTCTTGAAAGTAGTTAATTCGATTTCTAAAAAGTAACTTGCACTTTTAAGAACTAAATTTTTTATTATAAATGCATGCTCCATATTATCTAAATCAGATGCAATAGTATCTAAGTAGTTATATGCATTTTCCAATTCAACATGCAATAATTTCAAGGAATCAAGATGGTCAGTTATTTCAAGATGCTTTTTATTCAAAGAGTCAAATTTATCTCATAAAGTCATATGATTGTTATTCAGAGTGGAATGATCTTTTCTTAGATTTTCATGCTCTTTTAGTTAATTTAAAAAGTCAACTTTGAGACTAGCATGTAATTTTTTAGCTTCTTATATAAATTATGAATTTGTTTAGAAACTTCAAGTAATTAATCATAGGTAAGCTTACATACCTCTTATTGATCATAGCAATCAAGATGTTCATCAGCCATTAAGTACAGGTTTTTTACCTCTTCTTCTACTTCAGTTTCAGAGGAGTCTGATGCTGAGTTTTCCTAGAAAGTCTTTTGGATCGATTTCTTGTCCTTCCTAAACTTAGGATTTTCTTCACCCTTCTCATTACTTGGGTGAGCTTTCAGAGTTGGGCAATCAGACATCAGATGTCTTGGCTTCCTGCATTCAAAAGAAATAACATCATAAGACACTTTAGAATTTTTATTATTTTTAACTTTATTCCATTTTTTAAGATGCTTTTGCTTCTTCTTTTTCAAGAAGCTTTTGAATTATCTAGTTATTAAAACAATGTCATCATTTTTAGAATCAGAAATATCAGTGTCAGAATCATTAGCCTTAAAGGCTATTATTTTCTTTTTTTTTTCTTTTCAGCTACGTCAAGGTGCCTTTGGTTCACTCCTTGTTCATAAGAAATGAGTGATCCAAATAAGTTAATAATTGAATAAACATTTAGATCATTTGATTCAGTAATTATAGTAATTTTATATCAAAGGAAGAAGGTAAACATCATAAAATTTTATTAACCTTCTCATAGTTTGTGAGTTCTCTTTCTAAGGTATGCATGGAGGTAACAATCTGTATAAACCTAGTACATATATTTCAGAAATCAACTCACTATGTTTCATGCTGAAAAGTTTATAATCATACAAAACAATGTTCAGCATATATTGTTTCACTTTATTTAAACCTTTTATAAGTTATACATAATTTATCCCAAATTTTCTTTCTAGTAGAACAAGTGAAAACGCACATATAATCTTCATATTTTAAGACACACAAAAAAATAACTTAAATATTTAGCATTCAATTGTGCTATATCTCTAACATCAAGAGTTAGTTTTTATGCCATCAACAAGTCTAAACAGTGCAAAAAATCCTACCTTAATAAGCATCAACATGGGATAATCAATTGATTGTAAAGAGGTGGATATGTGCGTTTTCAAAAAATTAAAAGGTATATTATCAAATAGTGGTGGTCGAGTAATTGAAAATCCTTCTACAGTGTTTATATTTCCAAAGTTAGCCATAAATCTTAATATAAAATTTTTCTAAAACTTAATCTTATAAATCTTGGTCTGATGTCACTTGATAGTTCGTGAGGGGTGTTAAACCCTAAAGAATTAACACAAGGCTAACCAAGAGGGGGTGAATTGGTAGTTTTAAAATTCTTAAACAAAAAATCTTTTTGAAGATTTTTAAAACAAACAACTTGTGCAAAAGAAAATAACAAATTCTGAGATTTCAACCATAGAATAAATCAGAGAATGATTAAAAAATATTCTCACCTTTAGCAAAAGTATAAAATCATGCTCTCACATCTCCTAATGCCAGCTATACCAAAGCACCCAGGGAAAACCAATGTCCACTGCTACCAGGGTACACTAATGCATGTTTCTATCTCTATGGCTTAGATCCTATGAGCCCGCTAGTTGACTTCGCCAACCACATGATCTTCCAACTCAACAATCTGCACCCTCTTAACTTCCATATGTAGTCTTATAGCTCACCAATTAGCACCCTCCTACCTTTTATATGCAATCCACCAGCTTAGCAATCTGCACCCTCCTACCTTTCATATATGATACCAACCAGTAGGTTTATTGTATATTTGATATATTATATATTTATTGAATAAATGTTGATTTCCTTATAATTGATTAGGTTAATTACAATCCTATTTTTCCTTCTTTTTGTTTATGTTTCACCTATAAATAAAAAAATATAAAGAAGTCTTCTTCTCTCATATTTTAACATTTAAAGAAAATTTGTCATTGCATTATTGATAAAGTAAAACATAAAATGATTTTTAATTGAGAATTATAGTTAGTAGGAACAATAAGAAGTAAAGTTAAAAAGAGATTTAAACTGTTGGCAGTAGAGTCAAATAAATATTATTTGTTCAATTCAACATTATTAAGCTAAGCCCTCCTATGTTGTACTAACTTGCCTGAATAAAATCTATAGATCCTGAGCCAGCTACAAAATAGTTGCAGATTCCAAAACGGCCAAAATCGATGTACCCCTACATGATAAAGAAGACAAAATGTCAATAGCAATGTCAATTAAAAGAAGAAAAGTTGCCAAAATTAGTGGTCATAGCAATAGTTGTTAATCATATTTGGTTCATAAAGCACTAGACTGCACCCAAAAAATCAAACAAATGAATTTGCAAAGAACTGCATTCATGTGCCCAATAAATCATAATTTTCTATAGAAGTTTCAAACAACAACAATAACATCAAGCCTTTATCCCACTATGTGGGGTCGGCTACATGAAACTTTTTCCATGCATCCACATTTTTTGTTGAAAAATAATTTAGACCAACTAGCATGCCAATATAACATATTGGTGATATACATTATCTTATAAAGTTCAATTTCTTATACCATTCAATACCACAAACTTTGTCCTTTACAAATAAAATCTAGTCAAATGGCTATGCTCATGATTATACCAAGCTTTAAATTGGATCTGTTGTATACAAATCCACAACATAACCAACATTCTACCAAGAGCTTGAACAACAATATAAATCATTAAGAGATGGAAATGAAGAGCTCCGAATCTTTGCCCCATCATCTTAAAATAATACAGCAAAAAAAGCATATCTAGTAAAAAAAATAAAAACTTCAACTCGTGCTAATTCAATGACCAGAGGCTGTGCATCATACCATCTGAGATCGGAATTCCACATCTTTACAAAATCACACAACCAAATCACCATCCTGCATTGTGGCCAGATACACATCGTTAGATCCATATCTCATGCATAAAAATAGAGATGATACGTATAGCCATTGCAACCCTTCCAAGCATTCATCTAGAGAAAAACAGAATATATCCAGAAAAACAATAATGAAAGAGTCATACTACAGAAACTAGTAATCATTAAACAATTATAAAAATAGGAACTTCACACAAGGAATGAAGGTGGGAGAAAAATGACACATATAACACACATGTAAAAATAAATCCATGATTGAAGCAGCAAAAAATTGGCAAGAAAAATACTAACAGATTTTGTGGAGTTAGCAAGAAATGTCAAAACTCTAGTCGCCGGGCGCGAATGAGGTTTAACCTAGGGTTAGATTTATTTAGTGTTTGCTAAAATTTAGAGTGTTCTTAGGGAGTTTTGGGCTCTAGCCGTCGGCTAAAGATTTGGGAGAGTCGGATCCTCCTCTCCAATTGAGGATCCATTGTATCTGCTTCAATTTCTTCACTATTTCATCAACTGAAGAGCGTTTCTTTCGTTATCTTTCTACAAATAGACTTGGACATTGTACTTGGATTATTGAAATTCAATTTCAGCCAAGGGGAATTGGATTTCTGCAACCACTTCTATTGACCCTAATACTAGTGTCGGGATCGAGCCGACCGCGCAAGGTGGGTTTCAAAGGCGAAAGAGCTCGAAATGTCGCAAAAACTCACATGACGCGTGTCGATCGAAAACCCAAAATCACCGAGATGACCTCCGTTTGCAAAACGGACAGTGCCAAAGCGTTCAGAGCAACAGAAATAACTAAGATCGACACCCATATTGATGGACTTTGTCGATCGATGGAAAATTAATTTTTGGGCGCGCAAATCGAGGCAACGATGTGTGCGAGCAGTGATGCAGCAACCAACTCGATGCAAGATTAAATTTTTATTTTTATTTTGTGCAATATAATTAAAAAAATATTTTAGAAAGAGAGCTTTTTAAATAAAAAAAAAGATTTTTTTTAAATAAAAATCCCCAAAAATATCCTAAATACCCCTCCTCACTCCCTCACACTCTCATGACCGAACCCCCACTCTCATCTCATGACCAAACTAACGCAAGAAGCGGCCCCCTCTCTTCCTCTTGCCATTCCAAGCTCTCCAAGGCCAGCCTCCATCTCCCTCCAAGCTCTCCAAGGTAAAATCTCTCCTTCTTCTTCTTCTTCTTCTTCTTCTTCTTCTTCTTTTTCTTCCTCCATTCTCCATTATCCATTCTCCTTCTTCTTATTCTTCCTTCCCTCTTCTTCTTCTTCTCCATTTTCTTACTTCCTTCTTCATCCCTCCATATTTCTCATCATTTTCTTCCATTTTTCTCCTCTCCTCTCTTCTCCTTCCTCTCTTTAATCTTCTTCTTCTTCCTCCATCACATTTTCTCTAAACTTACAACCAACCCTAACCCTAATTCTTTCATATCTCCATATTCATACCATAAATCACACACCACCCTTCACAAAAAATATTTCCCTACACCTTCTACACCCTTCCAATAAAAAAATCCCTCATCCCTCATTTTCTCTCTCTAACCTAGAGAGAGAAAATTCTCTTTCTCTAAAACAAGAAAGAAATTTCTTCATGAATGGCTCCCTTTTCATCCCAAGCATCTCTCCTCTCCAATATGCCTCCAAATTCCCTTTCTAGAGAGAGAAAAAAATTACACTCTCTCTTTCTCTCTACAAAATTAAGAAGAGGGGTTTTCTCTCTCTAAACCTCTCCACCCACTTTCTTATATCTCCTAAACCTCTCTCCATGCAAAGCCCCATCAAATCCTCTCTTTCCGTTACTTTCACTCTCTAGAAAGAGAACCCATTCTCTCTCTTTCTCTCACCAAAATTGAGAAGAGAGGGGTTTTCTCTCTCTAAACCTCTTCCCTCATTTTCCTACATCTCCTACGCCCTTTACACCAAAAATACATTCTTTCCCTCTCCTTCCCTCTTTTTCTCTCTCTAGAAAGAAAGCTCTATCTCTAGAAAGAGAGCTCTCTCTTTCTCTCTCTAGAAAGAGAGCTCTCTCTCTCTCTAGCCTTTGTTTTCAAATAAAAATTGCATATATGATTAATTTTATTGTACAAATAATAAAAAAAAATTTAAATTCTGCATCGCAGGTTTCCCACCGTCGCCGTCATTTACCGTCGTCGCCTTGATTACTGCACACCCATGGTAAAAAGCCCGATACTAGTATTTTACATTTCTATGCATGAAATAAGTACTCATGACCACTTTTGTTAGTGAGCGAGGAAACTTAAGTACCTGGAACCGCTCTTATCAGCGAGCGGGGAAATTCGTATGCATGAAATATAAGTACCCATGACCATTTTTTTAGCGAGAGGGGAAATTTATTATTTGTAGAAGAATTATTTAATTAAGTACCCGTCACTGCTTTTAAGCGAGAAAAATATTGTGTTTTAAACATGTTACTTGAAGACCCTGTGACCGCTTTTGTTAGCGACGGGGAACGAGATTGCGACCGAGGTATCATTTGACACCTACCGTGGCTGCCTTTCTTGGTAGGCGGGAAGGCCATACACAGTCCGATGCAGCCCCCTACGCGGGGACGACGCCGAAGTGCTGCCAAAATTTTTAACTGAACCTATGACATAGAAAATTTTAAAGAGAATAAAATCCACCTACAAGCGTATACAAGGAATTTGTGGAGATGCATTCAAATGAATAACTAAAATTTGAACTTAAATGAGAACTTAACTTGAGCTCAATCCGGACATTAATTGAACCTGTAAACATTTGACTCAAACTTGGATGAATATGAACTCTAAAGAACTTGAATTGTAATGGAGCATACAAAGCCAAACCTTGGATCGATGAATGAACAATCAAGATCTAAGCGAATCCTAATCATTCCAATGGACATGAATGAGCATAAAGCTTGTGATGACCAAGGGACTCCAAATACAACCATAAAAGAAAGGGGCGTATGACGAATAAAGCTTTAGCCCATTAAAAAGAAGGTCGTAGCAATAAGTAGAGGCGATGCATAGTCTAACTACAAACAAATGAACGAATAATACAAATCATTCAAGGCTGATAATTATGACATTTGTATCAATCATATAAGAAAGTGTGCAAGAACTCGTGGTAGGAGAAGAACTCCGCATACGAATTGTTCATAAGAAATGATGTAAAGCCTTCAAATTTTTGTCAATAAACAAAATTATTGTGCAAACCATAAGCTACTCTCAGAAATGATATAAGGCTTGCAACCATCGAAACGATTCATTTGTGATCGATAAAGATCGAAGAAAATGAACTTCATGCAAGCAAACACAACTCAAAGTGAATGCAAGGATTTGTGGTAGAAGGATTTGTTTGATTAAACATATTTGCAAAAATGGGTGAACACGAAGGAATGTGATGACGTCCTTATCACCAACAACAACCCAACTCTTTTTTTGAGAAGATGCATAAATTGCATTTAAGATGAAAAAGTAGTTAACCTAATACAAACTAGGCAAAAGAAGCTAATGATACATTTTTCAACATGAAAAAGTATCTTAGTAAAAAATAAATTTGTTATTTTAAACTTATTATAACTGTAATGAAATTCACTATTTCCTATTTTGAAACTGTTGAGATGCAGGGATACCAAAATATAAGACAACCCGAGGGTTGATTAGTATCCCAGAGTTCCCATTCAGTTAGAGAATAAGAAATAGTAAAGATCTCATAAACAATTAGGCAAAGTTTAAAATAACAAATTAAAGTAAGGAAAATGAAATAAAAGCTAATAATAAAATTACAATTCAAAGATAAATTCCAAAAGTTTGGTAAAACTATGCCAAACTTTAAGACCATGTGCTCCATCTTCAAAATTATCTCTCTTTTGTTGCTATCCACTGAAGAATCCTTCTTCATATTAATGGGATACAAAGGAAGAAGAACCTTTAAAATCATTATTCTCTTTGTGTTCAGACATTTTCCTTCTAGGTAATTCTTTCACCAGACCCAATGCTTGAAGTTCTTTGAATAAAACATTCTTTGAACCGGGTGAAACATTCTTCTTAAAGTTTTTATCTTTCTTAAGAATAGTTTTTTTAAAATTTAAGCTAATAGCTGATGGAGGAGAAGAAGAATCAATGATATTAGTGTATTTACCATTTATACTAACATCAACCGCCAAAGTAGTTGATGTTTCAAAATTTGTTTTTTGAGCTCCCAAAAATTCATCATCTTTAGGAAAATCGGTGGTCTTTGTAGGAGTCAAACCTGAAATTTGAACTTCCTTCTTTTCAGCAGAAGTATTTGCAGCCTTAGAAGGAGTCAAAACCGAAATTTGCTCTTTCTCAACCTTCTCCATAACCACCTCCATCGTTTGTGGGTTTTGAATGCTCAAATCTTCAGCTATCTTAGGCATACACGTTGGACTAACAGCAATTAGTCCATTTGTATTTGTTGTAGAAAAATCAAGATTTAACTCCTCAACAACCTTAACTACCTCCATGATTTGTGGGATTTCAAATTTTGAATTTTGAAATTCCGAAATGGAGCAGTTTTTATTCACAGGTTCAGCCATAGTATCCTGATTTTCAGCATCAACTTCAGCTCTTACTTCCATGAATAGTATTTAAATCCAGATGGTAACATTATTGATCTGCTTTTCCTGCAAAATTAGTGTTGTTATATAAGCTAATAATGCATAGTTTTTTCAAAAATTTTATGTGAAGCCCTTGTCGCACAGCTGACTGATGCTTAGCAGTTGTGTTTCAATCCATCTACAAGCAAACATTTCAAATTAAAAGATTCTTGGAGTTTTCGATTACCTGCACCCACCACTTTCCTGGTGGTGTTATCTCCAAGAATGACCTTGTTTCAGCTCTAGCCTTCTAACAAAATGAATTGGTTGGCTTCTCCAGTCATATGTCATGCGCATCCGTGTTCAGGTACCACAGCTCTCATAAGGCTTTTGTGAGAGCAAGCCTACAAATATAACAAACGTCAGATTTTGGAACCCAAATAGTTTGAGTCCCTTCTTATAGAAAGAAGAATACATGATGTTTGTTAAGCTGTGAATCATGTAATTTGGGTCTCCACACCCAATGTGTACTACAGTTAATAATATATATTTAAATAGTGTTCTAGCATGACACTTGAAAATCATCTTGCACCAGGAAAAATGTTTTTTAATCTGTTCGGGCTATGATGCCTCTTCCTAGGTTTTGGCTTTGGTATCAAGTGTGGGTGTGGTCCTATTTTCCTCAACGATTCATTTAGCTTTAAACCTTGAGTTAACACTTTCTAAAATAACATTTTCTAAAAACAATATTGTCAACTCTCATAATAGTGCTCCCTATGCTCAGATTGCATCAGTATGTTTTAAAATCTGTTCAAGTGAGCTTTTGAACGCTTTCAATGAATCATGCTCAACAACCAATTCAAAATGCTTTTTATTCAAATAGTCAAACTCATCAAATAAAGGACATGTGTTTGACTATAACTTTGGGAGTGATCCTTTCAATAAAACTTCATGCTATTTTTTCAAATTCAAAAACTATAATTTCAAACTAGCATGGATTTCTTAAGTTTTTATATGATGCATGAAGTTTCTCATTAAACTTCAAATATTATTCATAGCTTAGTTCATATACCTTTTCTTGGTTCAGAATGACAAAGATGGATCCCAGCATCAAATACAAGTTTGTTGTCTCCTCTCAGCTTCAATCTCAAAGGAGTTAGATGTAGAATCCACCCATAATGCTTTGAAACCGTTTCTTATCCTTCATATACTTGGGTTTCTCCTCATCCTTCTCCTTTCTTGAGTGATCTTTAGTGTAGGACAATAAGCTTTTACACTGTCCAAGTCCATACATTAAAAAAAATAAATAATATGAGAATAAACTTTTATAATTTTTGTTATCCTTACTTTTTTCCACTTCTGATGGTGCTTGTGATTTCTCCTTGGAAATCTTTTGATAATTGTCTAGTGTTAAGTCAACATCACGCTTCAGACCCTGGAAGAATTTGTATCCGTATCATTAGCATTCAGGTACAGTTTTTCCTTCTTCTTCTCCACCTGTATAAGTTGTTTTTGGTATCACTCTTTGACTCGTAAGCAATGAGTGACCCAAGTAAGTTATCAACATAATATGATGTATATCAAATTTTTAGATCCAGTAATTGCAGTAATCTTAGCATCAAAGGAAAAAGTAAACATCTCAAAAATTTAATTTACTCTTTTTATAGTTAGTTAGTCTCTTCTTAAGGCATTCAATGAGGTGACAATTGAGTAAACCTATACATGTCATTAATAGATTCAGTAGGTTTCACACGAAAAAAATTCGTATTCATGCAATAAAATATTCAACCTCCATTGTTTTAATTCATTTATTCCATTATAAGTAATACATAATCTATCCCAAATTTCTTTACCAGTAGCACAAGTTGAAACACAACTAAATAATCTTTTTATTTCAAAGACATAAAAAATAATTTAAACATTTAGAATTCAGTTGCGCTAAATCCCTATCATTAAAAGTCCATTCAGTAAAAGGAATTTCAATTTTAATGCCATTAATTTCACGAGGACGGAGGTGAATAACCATCTTTAACATGCATCCTCATCGATAGTCAATCGATTGTAAAAACCTAGACATGCGAGTTTTCCAAAGAAATAAAAAGAATATTATCAAAAAGGTGGTCGCGGGATTGAATACCTTTTTGCAGTATTACGATTACCAAATTAGCTATTGGATCAAAATTCAAAACTTTTCAAAAACCCATTTTTATGAATCCGCTCTGATACCACTTAAAGTTCGTCAGGGTTGTTAAGCCCATTATTGAACCTAGTCCCAAGGCTAACCAAGGGGTGGGGGGGGGGGGTGAATTAATATTTAAAATTTTCTCCAAACAAAACATAATCACAACAAAACCAAGATTTATTATATAAAAAACTAAGTTCGGAAATTAAATGTGAAAGCAATAATAAGAAGGAACACACTAGATTTTAAAGTGGTATCGGTCAACTTGACCTATGCCACACTCCCCGGAGCCTCTCCTCTGAGTATTACACTACTTAGTTTCTCTCCTTTCGCCCTCACAACAAGGCAGAAAGCCCGTACAAAAACTCCTTTCCACCGACCCCGATGAGGCAGAAGAAACCCAATTCTTTTGCTTCGCTAGAAGTAGGCATTCAAACTTGATCAGTTGTTGAAGTCAACGTCTCTCGACCTCCAAAGAACTAGGGAAGATGGACTGGAGAGGATCACTCGGGCCTTTCTTGAAGTAGCCTTTCATGAATCCCCTATAAACTCCCCCTCGCAAGTCCTTTCTTCTCTCTTACATCTCCTCTCCTCTTGGCTCTCTTAGGTCAGGATAGCGCAAAAATATTTTCTCTTGAGAGAACAAGAGATCTTTTTAAACAAGGGCTATACTATAACTCTAATTAGCAACTAATCTCAAAGATCTCCGGACGATCGACGATCATCCTGTTCGATTAGTTCAAATTTAGCTCAATCAGTCAGGACGATTTGAAAGAGTCAGGAGATTAGAAGGTTACTTGGTTCAGATTGTTTGGGATGAATAGTATATCGCACTGTATGATTAGTTCAAGTTATTGAATATCTTCTAGGCCATCGCTCTGAATGGAGTCTGGATGATGGGAAAAATAACTAAATCGTTCAGACCATTTCTGCAGTACAATACGATAGATATTTTGAAGGATAGCTTTGGTGTTTGTAATGTAACTTCCATCACGTTCGTTCGGATCGTTGGATCGATTAGTACAAAATGACAAATATTTTCCAGAACATCGCCATGAATGAATGTCTAAACGATGAACAAATAGCTTGATCGTCTACGCCGATCTCAAGATTGTCTCGAACAATTAGTTCAATTCAGTACATATCGTCTAGAGCATCGCCCTTAATGAAACCAGACTAATTTTTTATGTCCAAAAAAAAACTAAGGTTTGTTAACTGATCATCCGATGATCACCAATCATCCAGGATGATATGATCGAGCAATTAAAATGTTAATTGCTTTCCTTAATTACCAAATTATTTTAGGCATAATTTCGCTGATCGTCCAGGACTATCTAAAAATAAAATTATGCCTAAATATATATGGCGGCTATTTCTCTTCTGATTTGAGCCTATCATCCCAAAACTGTGCTATTTTCATCTAGGATGATTCGCTTAGTTACGGCTTCCTCTAACCAAGATGCTCCAATTAGGGATTTTGTTTTTAACTGATCATCCAGGATGATTTTTGGATTGTTCTGAATGACGTGATCAAAATAGACAACTTTAAAATATTTAGAATTTTCCCCCAAGTGTGTGTGTAAGGTACTTTAGCATCAAGATCCACATCGTTTACAATTGACTCAAGAAAGGTTAAAAGACATGACGTACATTAACAAGTTTGACTTAGTCCTTATCTATCCAATCATGATCTGGTTCGATTTTCAATTTGACTTTATGGACCTGATAAAATGTTTGTAGGAAAGACAGTCATAGAAAAATAGAGATGTTTGTTTATTCATTCAAATTATATTCATTCGAAATCAGATTTCACAAATGAGGTGATCAATGCCCTATGTAGGATTCTCTCCGGCTTCCGCATGTTCTACATCAATTAAAATTTCAATTGAGCCAACTGATTCGTCATGAGTTGTGAGTGAAAGAAAGGAATAATATGAATCCCGGGTCCCCTGCCAATCTAGGAGTAATAGAGGTAAGAAGATTGCTGGAATTGGGCCTCTCTTCACGAAGGTTGTTTACTCTTCGCTACATGAAAGTTTCACATTAGTTTCCATAGGACATTATTTGTAGGAGTCCAATTAGAATCAGGAATCTAAACTCCAAGATATTAATAATTGTCTCCAATGGTAGAGAAGAGGAGGTGAAGGAAGGTATGAAAATCCTCATAGGGTGATCTAAAGGCCCTTTGATTTATATGATTGATGAAGGAAGTGTAAGCAGTGTTAATGTGAAGGTTGGCAAAGAATTCAAATAAGAGTTCTGAATTGAAAGAAAAGCCTCGGGTAAGGAGGACTAAGAGTTGTTCCAACAAATAAATCAAGTTACTTAAAAGTTCAAAAAAGTTTGATCAATAATCTTTTGAAGGACTAATGCAACAATCTTATAAAGCAGTTGGTAGCCGCTACATCAGCTTCCTCAGTATAAGCGAGTGATCGGATATCCCACGCTGAAACGAGCTACCGGCAGCCATCCTGAGATCTTTTACCACCTGCCATTCTAAGATGTCTGCTGCTATAGTAATAGATAAGTGGAGATTGAAAGTTGAGAGTGAAGAAAAGGGTTATTAAATTCAACTATTTTTATAGGATTGCAAATTTTCGTAGGATGATCATGAGATTGTCCAGGACAATAGTTGTGAAATAATTCTTCAGTGAGATTGGTCAAAAAGTTGTCATATCGTCTAGATGATCATATATCATTTAGAGAATGATTAGACTGACATCATCCCGAGGAGTCAGCCTGGAAGATCATTGGAACTATCGCATGATCATCCGGATGGATAGTCGGATCGTCTAAGATGATTGGCATTATGGATAGTACCAAATGGATTTATATTGTCTAACCATTTTTGCCATATAGATCATCCAAGATGAAGATGGAATCATCCAAGATCGATCATCAATATTGAGTCAAATCACAAATGATGTGGGATGAAGTGATTTGATCATATCATCCAGGACAAAGTGGATTGTCCAGAATGATGTGAACTAAATTTTGGAAAGAATTGAATGTATAGAGAGGGTGATGATGAGGAAGGATCTAACTAAAAAAACCAAAAAAATACTAGAAAATAAATAAAAATATGATAACAAGAACCATTTAAAATAAAAACTTTTTTAATTGATCAAAATTTAGTAATTGATAAATTTATCTTGTAGTAGATAGATTAAAAAATAATAAGAATGAATTAATAAACATTGAAAACCAAAAAGTTAGAAAATTGATTTGTTAATCTAACTTGGACTCCTTATAGGTTAAAAATCTTTTTAAAGCATAAATCTAAATTCAGAAAAAAAAATCAGATATAAAAAGTGATATGTTCAAGTTTTGTTTCAAAAAAATATCTAATATAATTATATTGCAGAAGAATCATCCAATCATAAGTTTTAAAATTAAGTGACAGAATGAATTCTTCTAAATTTAAAATTTGAAAGAGAAGGAAGCTATTTTTGGGGCTTCGTTTTTTATGTCTCTTTTTCAATTATTTGGTGCACTTTGCATATTTTTAGTTTTGTCACACATTGTGTATCTTATAATTACTTAGGGATCATTGTGTATCTTTCAGTTTTTTGGGGCTCATTTTGTGTCTCTATTTATTTTTGCAAGCTTGCTTCCTTTCAAAATCTTTAAAGACTCTTACTTGTGGATTATATTCTACACATAAGGAAGACTACTCACACTCTAGTATAAGGAAGAATAAACTATAAGTCAGAAATCATTCTATATATAAAGAAACAACTGATTAAAAAAATTTGAAAGTGATTTAATGATTTTGACACATATTTTATATTAGATGATTATTAGTAAGAAGATAAAATATATCTCAATTTCAAAGTTCAACCTTCAATTTGAAATAATATTTTATTTTAAAAAGAAAAATACACCAAAGCTAATAGGAGTTAGAGGAAGAGAAATAATCCTTGATGATTCTTCCTTTAAACTTATTTAGAAAAAGTCAATCACTGTAACAAATTTCATAATCAAAAGAAAGGAAAAAATATCATTTAGAAATCAAGTATCAGCAGTGACTATTGATTTGATTCTTTTTAAAACAATGAATGAAAATAACCAAAAAATGAAAACCATACAACAAAAATACATAATAAAATTAGGCATGAAACTAAAATAAAAAAAATAAATAAAAATTAGGAAAATAGAAATCAATAATTTCAAGCATTAATATCTATTACACCAATCTAGGTCTTAAGATGCTGAAAGTTTCAAATGCTAGTGGTTTTGTAAAGATATATCAGTAAGTTGATTTTTAGTAGCTACATGGTTTAGCTATATGTCTCCTTTGGTAACGTGATCCTTAATGAAGGTGGTGTCTTATATCATGTGTTTGGTCCAGGAGTGTTAGATTAGGATTACTCTTAAAATACTAATGCACTAGTTGTTATCACATAGGTTTGAAAATGTGCTGTAGTAATCTTAATCCAGAATTTATTACTTTAATTCAAAGGATGTAGGCACACAACTTCCTAAGGCTATGTAATCAACTTTAGTTGTGGTGGATAGGGCAACTAAGTTTCTATTTTCTACTAGACCAGAAGACTCAGGATTGTCCTATGGATTGATATATATTCCTAGAAGTGATTTTCCTATCAACTCTGTATCCTACAAAATTTGAATAAAATATCCTATAATTTCAAAGGCGGTGTTATCTAGGATATCAAATTCCTAAGTCTTGGTTCCCTAAGAGATATATAAGGATTATCTTTAATAACAGTCAAGTAAGACTCTTTTTAGATCAGCTTAAAAGCTTGTACATAATAACTTTAAACATGATATTAGGTCTGCTACAGTCAAATAAAGAAGTGATACAATTATTCCTCTATGTTTCTTTTAATAAACAAATTTTCCATTTGAATCATTATGTAACTAAAACAAAGTAACAATGGAATGTTGAACTGGCTTGGCTTTTATTTTTTTTATTTATTAAGGATATTCTTAAAGTATTTTATTTGATTATAGGAAAGTTTCATCATCCTTCTACTTTATGCTAAATCTAAGAAAGTTGATCAATTCTCTCATCATTCTCATATTAAATTTCTTACTTATTATTTTTAAAAATACGTCACATAGATTTTTATTCAGAAGATCCGAAAAGAACTAAATATCATCAACATAATTTAGATAATGAGTAATTCTTCTGCTAATTTTTCAAAAAATATAGTGGTGTCTCAATTCCCCTAACAAATGTTATTTTCTAATAGGAATGTACTTGGCTTTCATGCCAAGCCTGGGTGTTTGATTTTTAGTCCATATAAGGCCTTTTTTTTAATATATACACATAATTAGAAAATTAGGAATTTTCAAAACCTGGAGGTTATTCTATAAAACCATCTTGTTTTATTACCCCATCAGATATACTCTTGATATCCATTTGAAACAATTTGATTCTTAAAATTTAACAAAGGCTAGTAGCAACCCTAATCGCTTTTTTTAATTTGGTATATAGGGGCAAAAGTCTCCTTAAAGTTAATCCCTTTTATCTGATTATACCTCTTAGCCACCAATCTTGCCTTTTCTCACCACTACACCATATCATTCATTTTTTTTTGAGCACCCATTTAGTTTTTAACAATACTTTGATCTTTTAGGTCTAATAGTTCCCAAACATCATTCATAATAAATTGATTCATTCTTCTTGCATGGATATAATCTAGAATTTATGAGAAAAGACTTTGTTAATGTTGGTCGGTTCAGTCATTGAGACGTAAGGTAGAGTGATTTATTTTCTTTTTAAGTCCATGCTTAGTTCTAGCACCTTCAGTTGGGTCTCCTAAGTTAGTCTATAGGATGAATTGAAGAATATCTCCATTCTTTAGGTTAATTATGTTTTCAGGTTTTATCCTTTTCCTCCCGATTTGCATATTCTAATCCTTGGGTAACTTCTATAATCTCCTATTCTTCTACCCTAGACCCTCTAGATTTATCAAATTAATCAATTACAACAAGAGTGGTCTCCTCAACTACCAGTCTTCTTTTATTGAAGACTTATAAGATTCCACAACATTGAGTAACCTGGGAACACTTCTTCATTAGATTTTGGGTTCAAACTTCCCTAATTGAGACTTTTCTTTATTCAAACTAAAACATTTACTATCCAAAGACATGAAGGTAAGATATTGCAACCCATGACCCCGAGTTGAGTTTTTGATGATGTACAAATAATGTCACCTGTAACTACTTTTCATTGAATATCATTTACTGTTTGCTATTGGTCCGTGAGTACTAACATTTCAGAAAGATTACAAGCCACTCAGGACAATGGGGAAGACTCAAGAAGGTTAGGTTAGGAGTATGAGTCTGACAATATAATTTGTTATTTATTTTACTTTTATTTTCTTGAGTTATGCGCACAAACTGCAGGTAAGACTGAGCAATCATGCACACACACAGGGGGAGAGGATTTTTAAAATTAAAAAATATAGTTTTTAATGTCTGGTAATCGTACTGTATGACGTTATTTTGTATATACGATCTTATTATTGTAAAAACATGTTTCTGTGACAAATCGTACTGTATTAATTATATCATACCGTATGAAGTGTTTCAAATCCAAAACCCTAGTCGCGTCGTTTTAAAATTAAGTAAGTTATTTTGCGTCGTTCATACTGTATGACAACCTTCGATTGGTATGATCTATTTGAAAATACTTACTAATTTAACCTGTATTAGTGCAAGAAATCAATGCTTAATTACACAATTAAAATCGTACTATACGAATACCGTCATACAATACGATTGAAAAGAGATGAAATTCTGATCGTCCCAGAGATCGTCCTGGATGATCCTTTGTTTTTTGTCCCATCATACATATCGATGTATATCATACCATACGATATGAACAGAGACGACATTTGATCGTCCCGAAATTTCATCCTGGACGATGCCGTTGATTTTAACCTTTATACTGTAAGACGAGTATCATACCATACAATGATCAGAGATGACATTTGGGTCGTTCCTTCTATCGTCCTGTACGAGCGTAGTAGTATTGTGGATCGTACGGTACGTTTAGTATCGTATGTGATGTTTTTGTACAGTCTATGCATAACGTTCAACTTCATACCAGGATGAAGCCTGTTTGTTCACATATCATATGTATACGATTGAAGAATCATACTATACGATTGTAACAGCTACTTTACAAATTCAGGAATTTTGGAGCCCATTTTAATGTGTTCAAACTTGTCATATTTTGAGAGAGAGACAGAAAGGGAGAACGGGAATAGAGAGAAATCTTGGGAGAGCTCTTGAGAAGTTTTAGGGTTGAGAGAGGAAGAGAAAGGTGAGATTAGTGAGGGAGACGAGGTGTGAGGGAGATAACATGATTACTCGATCTTGCTGGACACATGCTACCTCCTAAAGCCCGGGAAGAACTGTGGGGGAGGCTTCTAAGGGGGAGACTCTTCTACATCCGTACCTCGAAGGTACTCTGCCGTCCCTAGGTAGGGTGAGAAAACCACGCTTGGCACCTTGCAGCTGGGTGGTGAAAGGGAGTATTCTAAGGGCTTCTCCCCCATCCACCGAGGGGGGCAAAAGGAGAGCTATAGTGGTAGGGAAATTTCCGGAGGCGAGAGGCTCTCACAGGGACAGTGCCACGTAGGTCATGGTTTGACCGAACACACTATAAAAATTTTGGTGTGCTTTGCTCCTCCTATTATTTTTTATTCTTGCTGTATTTTTATTTTCATATATTTGCTAGGGAAACTTGTGAAAGAAAAAGATTTTATTGTTGCACGTTGAGTTCAATTGTTTGCCTTAGAATTTGCTTAATTTCATGTTAAAAATTTAAAAATATCACCAAAAAATTAGACTCCATTCTTAGGTTAATTATTGCTATATAAGTTTTCACAATTTCACCCCCCCCCCCCCCCCCCCCTCTTGTTCTTAGTTATTTCATAAGAGAGGTTAGGTGTCATACCCTTCAAGATTTCATAGGGTGCTTATACAATTTGGGATATAACATTCACCCTATTCAAAAAATAATGGCTGATTGTATTTACTGCTTCTACCCAAGTATTTAGGAAGTTAATATTTAGCTAACACGGAACTTTAGATACCTTACCAAGGTTTTGTTCTATCTTTAAGTTTTCCAATTTTGGTTGAGGGGTTTTAGGACTAAGATGTTGTGATTATCCTTTCTCCTTACGAAAGATTCAAATTTTTTATTTTCAAATTCTTCATACACTATGTATTGTTACAATTTGAAAACATAAACTTTTTCTAAATTAGTGGAGAAGTTCCTAAATTTTTCAAATGATTCACTTTATGAGATGGGAATCTAACCCAGGTAAATCTCGAGTAATCATCAATAATCACATACTTAAATACTTTCCCTCCTAGGCTTGTAGTGCTGACAGGTCCAAAGATCCATGTGTAGGACTTTTAAAGGTTTGCTAGTGTTAATGTTCTTTGGTTTATGGAAGAAGAATTTGACTATTTCCCTAACTAACATGCATCACATTAGTGGTCCTTAGTGAACTCTAGTTGGAAATACCTTGAACTAAGTCTTTTGGATGAGTTTCTTAAGGTTTTTCATGCTGGAATGATAAAGCCTTCACGCACAACCAAAAATTTATTAGCAATTATTTTTAGGCAAAATGAAGGAACCACATTAATATTATTTAAATCAAGCATGTAGATTTTGTTGATCCATTTTTCTTGCAAAATATATTATTATTTAAGCTTTAATACAGCTGGTTATCAAAAATTTTTTCAATAAGCCTTTATCACATAGCTGGCTTATACTGAGCAGGTTTGTTTTAAGTCTCTATAAGTAAAATATTTTTAATGATTAAATTTTTTGAATTACTAATTATATCTGAGGCCCACCCACCCTCTTGTTAGTGTTATCTTCGAGTGTTATATTGCCTCATGCCCTGACCTCAGTGAAATGAATTAATTTGCATCTCTAGTCTATGTATTGAACATTTATATGTCCAGGTACTACATGCTCTCATGAGGCCCTTTCTGCTGAGAAGCCCACCCCTACAAAATGCATCAGATATCAGATTTTGGAACCCAAACAGGTTTGGGCCCCTTTTATTGAAAGAAAAGTGTGATGCAATGCATGATTATATTATGAGATTTGAATTTTAGGTCTCCACACCAAATGTGTTCTACGGTGAATGTGTCAAGTGTGGGAGATATGCCCTAGCATACCATAAGACAACATCTAACACCAGAAAAATGATTTACCAATCTAAGTGGATATGGTTCATTTTCTTAAGTTTGTATGATGCATGCTATAGTGATGATTTTTAAAAAAAAATTTAAGTGAAGGTGGTTTTTTTATTTTTCTTGAAAGTAGTTAATTCGATTTCTAAAAAAGTAACTTGCACTTTTAAGAACATAATTTTTTATTATAAATGCATGCTCCATATTATCTAAATCTAGATGCAATAGTATCTAAGTAGTTAATATGCATTTTCCAATTCAACATGCAATAATTTCAAGGAATCAAGATGGTCAGTTATTTCAAGATGCTTTTTATTCAAGATCAAATTTATCTCATAAGTCATATGATTGTTATTCAGAGTGAATGATCTTTTCTTAGATTTTCATGCTCTTTAGTTAATTTAAAAAGTCAACTTTGAGACTAGCATGTAATTTTTTAGCTTCTTATATAAATTAGGATTTGTTTAGAAAACTTCAGTAATTTAATCATGGTAAGCTTACATACCTCTTATTGATCATAGCAATCAAGATGTTTCATCAGCCATTAAGTACAGGTTTAATACCCTTCTTCTACTTCAGTTTCAGAGGAGCTCTGATGCTGGTTTTCTAGAAAGTCTTTTGGATCGAATTTCTTGTCCTTCCTAAACTTAGGATTTTCTTCACCTTTCTCATTACTTGGTGAGCTTTCAGAGTTGGGCAATCAGACATCAGATGTCTTGGCTTCCTGCATTCAAAAGAAATAACATCATAAGACACTTTAGAATTTTTTATTATTTTTAACTTTATTCCATTTTTTAGATGCTTTTGCTTCTTCTTTTCAAGAAGCTTTTTGAATTATCTAGTTATTTTAAACAATGTCATCATTTTTAGAATCAGAAATATCAGTGTCAGAATCATTAGCCTTGAAAGGCTATTATTTTCTTTTTTTTTCTTTTCAGCTACGTCAAGGTGCCTTTGGTTCACTCCTTGTTCATAGAAATGGAGTGATCCAAATAAGTTTAATAATTGAATAAAATTTAGATCATTGATTCAGTAAATTATAGTAATTTTATATCAAAGGAAGAAGTGTAAACATCATAAAATTTTATTAACCTTCTCATAGTTTGTGAGTTTCTCTTTCTAAGGTATGCATGGACGGTAACAATCTGTATAAACCTAGTACATATATTTCAGAATCAACTCACTATGTTTCATGCTGAAAAGTTATAATCATACAAAACAATGTTCAGCATATTTGTTTCACTTTATTTAAACCTTTTATAAGTTATACATAATTTATCCAAATTTTCTTTCTAGTAGAACAAGTGTGAAAACGCACTAATAATCTTCATTTTTTAAGACAACAAAAAAATAACTTAAAATATTTAGCATTCAATTGTTGCTATATCTCTCTAACATCAAGAGTTAGTTTTTATGCCCATCAAACAAGTTAAACAGTGCAAAAAATCCTACCTTAATAAGCATCAACATGGGATAATCAATTGATTGTAAAGAGGTGGATATGTGCGTTTTCAAAAAATTAAAAGGTATATTTTCAAATAGATGGTTGGTCGAGATAATTGAAAATCCTTCTACAGTGTTTATATTTCCAAAGTTAGCCATAAATCTTTAATATAAAATTTTCTAAAACTTAATCTTATAATCTTGGTATGATGTCACTTTGATAGTTCGTGAGGGTGTTAAACCCTAAAGAATTAACACAAGGCTAACACAAGAGGGGGTGAATTGGTAGTTTTAAAATTCTTAAACAAAAAATCTTTTTGAAGATTTTTAAAAACAACAACTTGTGCAAAAGAAATAAAAATTATCTGAGATTTCAACCATGAATAAATCAGAGATATGATTAAAAAATATTCTACCTTTAGAAAAGTATAAAATCATGCTCTCACATTCTAATGCCAGCTTATCCAAAGCACCCCAGGGAGAAAACCAATGTCACTGCTACCAGGGTACACTAATGCTGTTTCTATCTCTATGGCTTAGATCCTATGAGCCCGCTAGTTGACTTCGCCAACCACATGATCTTCCAACTCAACAATCTGCACCTTTAACTTCCATATGTAGTTCTTATAGCTCACCAATTAGCACCCTCCTACCATTTTATATGCAATCCACCAGCTTAGCAATCTGCACCTCTTACCTTTCATATATGATACCAACCAGTAGTTTATTGTATATTTTGATTTTATTATTATTTATTGAATAAATGTTGATTTCCTTATAAATTGATTAGGTTAATTACAATCCTATTTTTCCTTCTTTTTGTTTATGTTTCACCTATAAATTGTGTGTCTATTCTACCCATTAAAATAAAATATAAGAAGTCTTCTTCTCTCATATTTTAACATTTAAAGAAAATTTGTCATTGCATTATTGATAAAGTAAAACATAAAATGATTTTTATTGAGAATTATAGTTAGTAGGAAAAAATAAGAATTAAAGTTAAAAAGAGATTTAAACTGTTGGCAGTAGAGTCAAATAAATATTATTTGTTCAATTCAACATTATTAAGCTAAGCCCTCCTATGTTGTACTAACTTGCCTGAATAAAATCTATAGATCCTGAGCCAGCTACAAAATAGTTGCAGATTCCAAAACGGCCAAATCGATGTACCCCCTACATGATAAAGAGACAAAATGTCAATAGCAATGTCAATTAAAAGAGATAAAGTGCAAAATTAGTGGTCATAGCAATAGTTGTTAATCATAATTTGGTTCATAAAGCACTAGACTGCACCCAAAAAATCAAAACAAATGAATTTGCAAAGAACTGCATTATGTGCCCAATAAATCATAATTTTCTATAGAAGTTTCAAACAACAACAATAAACATCAAGCCTTTATCCCACTATGTGGGGTCGGCTACATGAAACTTTTCCATGCATCCACATTTTTTGTTGAAAAATAATTTAGGCCAACTAGCATGCCAAATATAACATATTGGTGATATACATTATCTTATAAAGTTCAATTTCTTATACCATTCAATACCACAAACTTTGTCCTTTACAAATAAAATCTGTCAAATGGCTATGCTCATGATTATACCAAGCTTTAAATGGATCTGTTGTATACAAATCCACAACATAACCAACATTCTACCAAGAGCTGAACAACAATATAAATCATTAAGAGATGGAAATAAGAGCTCCGAATCTTTGCCAATCATCTTAAAATAAAACAGCAAAAAAAGCATATCTAGTAAAAAAAAAAAACTTCAACTCTGTGCTAATTCAATGACCAGAGGCTGTGCATCATACCATTTGAGATCGGTAATTCCACATCTTTACAAAATACACAACCAAATCACCATCCTGCATTGTGGCCAGAAACATCGTTAGATCCATATCTCATGCATAAAAATAGAGATGATACGTATAGCCATTGCAAACACTTCCAAGCATTCATTGAGGAAAAAACGAAAATATATCCAGAAAAAACATAATGAAAGAGTCATACTACAGAAACTAGTAAATCATTAAACAATTATAAAAATGGAACTTCACACAAGGAATGAAGGTGGAGAAAAATGACACATATAACACACAGGTAAAAATAAATCCATGATTGTAAGCAGCAAAAAATTGGCAAAGAAAAATACTAACAGAAATTTGTGGGAGAGCAAGAAATGTCAAAACTCTAGTCGCCGGCTGCGAATGCAGGTTTACATAGGGTTAGATTATATTTAGTGTTTGCTAAAATTTAGAGTGTTCTTAGGGGAGTTTTGGGCTCTAGCCGTCGGCTAAAGATTTGGGAGAGTCGGATCCTCCTCTCACATTGAGATCCATTGTATTGCTTCAATTTCTTCACTATTTCATCAATGAAGAGCGTTTCTTTCGTTTATCTTTCTACAAATAGACTTGGACATTGTACTTGGATTATTGAATTCAATTTCAGCACAAGGGGAATTGGATTTCTAGCAACCACTTCTATTGACCCTAATACTAGTGTCGGATCGAGCCGACCCGCAAGTGGGCTCAAGGCTGAACGAGCTCGAAATGTCGCCAAAAACTCACACGACGCGTGTCGATCGAAACCCAAAATCACCGAGATGACCTCACGTTTGCAAAAACGGACATGCCAAAGCGTTCCAACAACAGAATAACTAAGATCGACACCCATATTGATGGCATTGTCCCGATCGATGGAAAATTAATTTTTGGGCGCGCAAATCGAGGCACGATGTGTATGCGAAAGCAGTGATGCAGCAACCAATCGATGCAAGATTAAATTTTTATTTTATTTTGTGATATAATTAAAAAAATATTTTAGAAAGAGAGCTTTTTAAATAAAAAAAAAGATTTTTTTTTAAATAAAAATCCCCAAAATATCCTAAATACCCCTCCTCACTCCCTCACACTCTCATGACCAGAACCCCCACTCTCATCCATGACCAAACTTACGCAAAGAAGCGGCCCCCTCTCTCCTCTTGCCCATTCCAAGCTCTCCAAGGCCAGCCTCCATCTCCCTCCAAGCTCTCCAAGTAAAATCTCTCCTTCTTCTTCTCTTCTTCTTCTTTCTTACTTCTTCTTTTTCTTCCTCCATTCTCCATTATCCATTCTCTTCTTCTTATTCTTCCTTCCCTTCTTCTTCTTTCTCCATTTTCTTACTTCCTTCTTCAGTCCCTCCATATTTCTCATCATTTTCTTCCCATTTTTCTCCTCTCCTACTCTTGTCCTTCCTCTCTTTAATCTTCTTCTTCTTCCTCCATCACATTTTCTCTAAACTTACAACCAACCCTAACCCTAATTCTTTCATATCTCCATATTCATACCATAAATCACACACCACCCTTCACAAAAAATATTTCCCTACACCTTCTACCACATTCCAATAAAAAAAATCCCTCCCTCATTTTCTCTCTCTAACCTAGAGAGAGAAAATTCTCTTTCTCTAAAACAAGAAGAAATTTCTTCATGAATGGCTCCCTTTTCATCCCAAGCATTCTCCTCTCCCCTATGCCTCCAAATTCCCTTTCTAGAGAGAGAAAAAAATTACACTATCTCTTTCTCTCTACAAAATTAAGAAGAGGGGGTTTCTCTCTATAAACCTCTACCACCCACTTTACCTTATATCTCCTACAACCTCTCTCCATGCAAAGCCCCATCAAATCCTCTCTTTTCCGTTATCCTCACTCTCTAGAAAGAGGAAACCCATTCTCTCTCTTCTCTCACCAAAATTGGAAGAGAGGGGTTTTCTCTCTCTAAAACCTCTCTCCCTCATTTTTATCCTACATCTCCTAACCCTTATACACCAAAAATACCATTCTTTCCTATCCTTCCCTCTCTTTTCTCTCTCTAGAAAGAAAGATCTATCTCTGAAAGAGAAGCTCTCTCTTTCTCTCTCTAGAAAGAGAGCTTCTCTCTCTCTTGCCTTTGTTTTCAAATTAAAAATTGCATATATGATTAATTTTATTGTGTGTTTGGTCCTTGAATGTTGGATAGGATTCTTAGAGATCCATATGTCACTAGTGTTGTCACAAAGGATTGAATTATTTGTATATAGGTAATCATAAATCCAAAATTTATTGCTTCAACCAAAGGACTTGGGTCACACAATTCCCTAAGGCAATATATACTCAGCTTCAACAGTGAAAAGTGCAACAGAGTTTTGTTTTCTACTAGACTAAGAGACTAAAAACTGTTTTATGAATTGACAAGTTCTAGAAGTGCTCTTTCTATATACCATACATCCTATAAAATCATAATTAGAATATCTAATAATCTCAAAAGAAGTGCTGTGTCTAGGATACCATATTCCTAAGTTTTGATTCTCCAAAAGATATATAAGAATTTCTCCATAGTCAGGTAAAATAAAGATCCAATCATTCCTCTGTAATTCTTTTGATCAAAAAATTTTTCATTTGAGTCCTTACCCAACTAACACTAGAGATCATGGGAGTATTTTTTGACTTGGCTTTATGAATTTTATATTTTTTCAAGATGTCCTTTATGTATTTTAATTGATTTAGAAAGGTTTCATCATCCAATTGTCTTATGCTAAATGCCCAAAAGTAGGACAAGTCTCCCATTATACTCATCTCAAACTCCTTACTCATTATTTTAAAAAAACTATCATATAGATTTTTATCAAAAGATCCAAAAAAGTATATCATCAACATAGATCTGAACAATGAGTAACTAATCTCCTATTTTCCTAAAAAGGGTGGTGTCTATGCTCCCCTTAACAAACTACCTCTTTAGTAAAAATGTGATAAGCTTCTCATACCAAGGGCGCCTTGGTGCTTGTTTTAATTTTATATAACACATTTTTTATTTGAAAATTAAGAACTCTCAAAACCTGGAATTTACTCTACAAACACATTCTCTTTTATTACCCCATTTAAAAAGGCACTCTTATAGTCTATTTGGTAAAGCTTAAATTCTTAAAACTGGTAATGGCTAGTAGCACTTGAATGGTTTTCGATCTAATTATAGGGGTAAAGGTCTCCTCAAAATTAATCCATTCTATTTGATTATATCCCTTAGCCACCAATCTTGCCTTCTTCTAATCACCACACCATAAGTATTCATCTTATTCTTAAAGACCCATTTGGTTCCAACTACATTTTGTCCCTTTGGTCTTTCTGCAAGCTCCCAAACATCATTCCTAACAAATTGGTTTAATTCCTCATACTAGTTAAGATCCAAAACTCATCAGACAAGGCTTGATTAATGTTGGTAGGTTCAGTCATTGAGATAAAGTCAGAGTGGTTCACTTCCTTCCTAAGTCCATATAGTTCTAACACCTTCAAAAGGGTCTCCTAAGATCAGTTCTTTAGGATGACTCAAAGAATATCTCTAATCTCTAGGCAATATGTGTGTAGGTTTAGCCCTTTCCTCTTGATGTGCATTTTCTACTCCTTGGGTAATCTCATCTACTCCTTTAGTGTTTTAGGGCTCTATCCTCTTTTCCAAATTTTTAACACCTTTCGAAATCTCTCCAACACCATCTTCATCCTTAACATTAGACTTGTTAGGATCAGATTTATCAAACACTACATGAGTAATCTCCTCCACCACCACTATCCTCTTATTAAACACCTTAAAGGATTTCCCAACACTTGAATATCCTAAGAACACTCTATCATATTTTGAGTCAACTTTTCTTAAGTGTGACTTTCTATTGTTAAGAATGAAAACATTACAATCAAAGACATGGAGGTGGGAAAGGTTGGGTGTTCTATCCTTAAGAATTCATAGGGTGTCTTATCAAGTTTGCTCTAACATTTACCCTATTGATCAACACATAACAAGCTGTGTTTACCGCTTAATCCTAAAAGTATTTTGGAAGTAAATAATCAGCAAGCATGGCTCTAGTGGCTTCAAATAAGGTCTGGTTCTTCCTTTTAGCTACCCCGTTCTGCTGAGGGGTCCTAGGAGCTGAGAAGTTGTGGCTAATCCCTTATCCTCACAAAAGTCTCAAAATCTATCATTTTCAAACTCTCCCCCATGGTCACTATGGATGGTCAAGATCTCACAGCATAACTTTTTCTAAATTCAAGTAGAGAAGGATCTAAACTCATCAAAAGACTCACTCTTATGAGACAAAAATTTAATCCAAGTGAACCTTGAGTAGTCATTGATAATCATAAAACCATAGACTTTACCGCCTAAGCTGGTAGTGCTAATAGGTCCAAATAAATCCATGTGAAGGAATTCTAAATGTTTAGAGGTGATACTATCCTTAATGGAATGAAAAGAGAATTGTACTTACTTCTCTAGTTGGCAGGCATCATACAGGTGGTCTTTGGAGAAGTTAAGCTTGGGGACACCTCTAACTAGGTCCTTTTGGGTCAGTCTTCTAGGGGTTTTCATTTGGGTATGACATAACCTCCTGTGCCATAACCAAGAATCATTAGCAATATGTTTTAAACAAAATTAAGCAGCACATTGAATATTATTTAAATCAAGTATGGTAACATTATTGATCTGCTTTTCCTGCAAAATAGTGTTGTTATTTAAGCTAATAATGCAAGTATTTTCCAAAAATTTTATGATGAAGCCCTTGTCGCACAGCTGACTGATGCTTAGCAAGTTGTGTTTCAATCCATCTACAAGCAAAACAATTTCAATTAAAAGATTCTTGGAGTTTTCGATTATACCTGCACCCACCACTTTCCTGGTGGTGTTATCTCCAAGAATGACCTTGTCTTCAGCTCTAGCCTCTAACAAAATGAATTGGTTGGCTTCTCCAGTCATATGTCATGCGCATCCGCTGTTCAGGTACCCACATGCTCTCATAAGGCCTTTTGTGAGAGCAAGCCTACAAAATAAACAAACGTCAGATTTTGGAACCCAAATAAGTTTGAGTCCCTTCTTATAGAAAGAAGAATACAATGCATGTTTGTTAAGCTGTGAATCATGTAATTTGGGTCTCCACACCCAATGTGTACTACAGTTAATAATATAATAATTTAAAATGTGTTCTAGCATGCCACATGAAAATCATCTTGCACCAGGAAAAATGTTTTTTAATCTGTTCGGGCTATGATGCCTCTTCCTAGGTTTTGGCTTTGGATCAAGTGTGGGTGTGGTCCTATTTTCCTCAAACGCATTCAATTTAGCTTTAAACCTTGAGTTAACACTTTCTAAAATAACATTTTCTAAAACAATATTGTCAACTCTCAAATAGTGCTCCCTATGCTCAGATTCATCAATGTATGTTTTAAAATCTGTTTCAAGTGAGGCTTATGACGCTTTCAATGAATCATGCTCAACAACCAATTCAAAATGCTTTTTATTCAAATAGTCAAACTCATCAAATAAAGACATGTGTTTGCTATAACTTTGGGAGTGATCTTTCAATAAAACTTCATGCTATTTTTTCAAATTCAAAAACTATAATTTCAAACTAGCATGTGATTTCTTAAGTTTCTTATATGATGCATGAAGTTTCTCATAAACTTCAAATAATTATTCATAGCTTAGTTCATATACCTTTTCTTGGTCAGACTGACAAAGATGATCACCAGCCATCAAATACAAGTTTGTTGTCTCCTCCTCAGCTTCAATCAAAGGAGTTAGATGTAGAATCCACCCATAATGCTTTTGAAACCGTTTCTTATCCTTCATATACTTGGGTTTCTCCTCATCCTTCTCCTTTCTTGAGTGATCTTTAAGTGTAGGACAATAAGCTTTGACATGTCCAAGCTTCCTACATTAAAAAAAAATAATATGAGAATAACTTTTATAATTTTTGTTATCCTTACCTTTTTTCCACTTCTGATGGTGCTTGTGATTTCTCCTTGGAAAGCTTTTGAATTGTCTAGTGATTAAGTCAACATCATCGCTTTCAGACCGGAAGAATTTTGTATCCGTATCATTAGCATTCAGCGTCACAGTTTTTTCCTTCTTCTTCTCACCTGTATCAAGTTGTTTTTTGGTTCTCGTACTAGCACATGAGTGACCCATGAGTGAGTAAGTTATCACATAATATAATAAGTATTCAAATTTTTAGATCCAGTAATTGCAGTAATCTTAGCATCAAAGGAAAAAGACAAACATCTCAAAATTTAATTTACTCTTTTATAGTTAGTTAGCTCTCTTCTTAAGGCATTCAATGAGGTGACAATTTGAGTAAACCTATACATGTCATAAATTGATTCAGTAGGTTTCACACGAAAAAAATTCGTATTCATGCAATAAAATATTCAACCTCCATTGTTTAACTTCATTTATTCCTTCATAAGTAATACATAATCTATCCCAAATTTCTTTACCAGTAGCACAAGTTGAAACACACAAATAATCTTTTTATTTCAAAGCACATAAAAAATAATTTAAACATTTTGAATTCAGTTGCGCTAAATCCCTATCATTAAAAGTCCATTCAGTAAAAGGAATTTCAATTTTAATGCCATTAATTTCACGAGACGGAGGTGCTTAACATAACCATCTAACATGCATCCTCCGATAGTCAATCGATTGTAAAAACCTAGACATGCGAGTTTTCCAAAGAAATAAAAAGAATATTATCAAAAAAGGTGGTCGGGTGATTGAATACCTTTTTGCAGTATTACGATTACCAAAATTAGCTATTGATCAAAATTCAAAACTTTTCAAAAACCCATTTTTATGAATCCCGCTCTGATACCACTTAAAAGTTCGTCAGGGATGTTAAGCCCTTATGAACTAGTCCCAAGGCTAACCAAGGGGGGGGGGGGGGGGTGAATTAATATTTAAAAATTTCTCCAAACAAAAACATAATCACAACAAAACCAAGATTTATTATAATAAAAACTAAGTTCGGAAATTAAATGTGAAAGCAATAATAAGAAGGAACACACTAGATTTTAAAGTGGTTCGGTCAACTTGACCTATGCCCACTCCCCGGAGCCTCTCCTCTGAGTATTACACTACTTAGTTTCTCTCCTTTCGCCCTCACAACAAGGCAGAGAAGCCCGTACAAAAACTCCTTTCCACCGACCCCGATGAGGCAGAAAACCCAATTCTTTTGCTTCCGCTAGAAGTAGGCATCAAACCTTGATCAGTTGTTGAAGTCAACGTCTCTCGAACCTCCAAAGAACTAGGGAAGATGACTGGAGAGGATCACTCAGAGCCTTTCTTGAAGTAGCCTTTATGAATCCCCTCATAAACTCCCCCTCGCAAGATCCTTTCTCTCTCTTACTCTCCCTCTCCTCTTGGCTCTCTTAGGTCAGGATAGCAGCAAAATATTTTCTCTTGAGAGAACAAGAGATCTTTTTAAACAAGGGCTATACAATAACCCAAATTAGCAACTAATCATCAAAGATCCTCCAGGACGATCGACCGATCATCCTGTACGATTAGTTCAAATTTAGCTCAATCAGTCAGGACGATTTGAAAGAGTCAGGACGATTAGAAGGTTACTTGGTTCAGATTGTTTGGGATGATAGTATATCGCACTGTATGATTAGTTCAAGTTATTGAATATCTTCTAGGCCATCGCTCTGAATGGATGTCTGGATGATGGAAAAATAACTAAATCGTTCAGACCATTTCCTGCAGTACAATACGATAGATATTTTTGAAGGATAGCTTTGGTGTTTGTAATTGAAGCTTCCTATCACGATTGTTCGGGTCGATTAGTACAAAATGACAAATATTTTCCAGAACATCGCCATGAATGAATGTCTAAACGATGAACAAATAGCTTGATCGTCTACGCCGATCTCAAGATTGTCTCGAACAATTAGTTCAATTCAGTACATATCGTCTAGAGCATCGCCCTTAATGAAACCAGACTAATTTTTTATCGTCCAAAAAGAACTAAGGTTTGTTAACTGATCATCCCAGATGATCCTACAATCATCCAGGATGATATGATCGAGCAATTAAATGTTAATTGCTTTCCTTAATTACCAAATTATTTTAGGCATAATTTCGCTGATCGTCCAGGACTATCCTAAAAATAAAATATGCCTAAATATATATGGCGGCTATTTCTTTCTGATTTGAGCCTATCATCCCAAACTGTGCTATTATCATCTAGGATGATTCGCTTAGTTACGGCTTCCTTAACCAAGATGCTCCAATTAGGGATTTTGTTTTTAACTGATCATCCAGGATGATTTTTGGATTGTTCTGAATGACGTGATCAAAATAGACAACTTTAAAAATATTTAGAATTTTCCCCCAAGTGTGTGTGTAAGGTACTTAGCATCAAGATCCACATCGTTTACAATTGACTCAAGAAAGGTTAAAAGACATGACGTACATTACAAGTTGACTTAGTCCTAATCTATCCAATCATGATCTGGTTCGATTTACAATTTGATCTTATGGACCTGAAATGTTAGTAGGAAAGACAGTCATAGAAAAATAGAGATGTTTGTTATCATTCAAAATTATATTCCATGAAATCAGATTCACAATAAGGTGCTCAATGTATAGGATTAGAAGATTAACATCATTAAAATTTCATTGAGCCATGATGTAATAGGTTGTGAGTGAAAGAAAAGGAATAATATGAATCCGGTCCCCTGCTTTAGGAGTAATAGAGGTAAGAAGAATGTGCTGGATAGTTTGGGCATCTTTCACGAAGGTGTTTACCTTCGCTACATGAAAGTTCACATTAGTTTCCCTTAGGACATTATTTGTAGGAGTCCAATTAGAATCAGGATCTAAAACCAAGATATAAATATTGTCTCCAATGGTAGAGAGGTGAAGGAAGGTATGAAAATCCTCATAGGTGATTTCTAAAGGCCTTTGATTTAGATATGATTGTAAGGAAGTGTAAGCAGTGTTAATGTGAAGGTTGGCAAAGAATTCAAATAAGAGTTCTGAATTGAAAGAAAAGCCTCGGGTAAGGAGGAAGCTAAGAGTTGTTCCAACAAATAAATCAAGTACTTAAAAGTTCAAAATAGTTTGATCAATAATCTTTGAAGGACTAATGCCAACAATCTTATAACAGTTGTAAGCCGCTTCATCAGCTTCCTCAGTAAAGCGAGGATCGATATCCCACCTAAACGAGCTACCGGCAGCCATCCTAGATCTTTTACCACCTGCCATTCTAAGAATTCTGAGCTTCAGTAATAGATAAGTGAGATTGGAAAGTTGAGAGTGAAGAAAAGGGTTAAATTCTAACTATTTTTATAGGATTGGCCAAATTTTCTAGGATGATCATGAGATTGTCCAGGACAATCAGGTGAAATAATTTCTTCAAGGAGATTGGTCAAAAAGGTTGTCATATCGTCTAGGATGATCATATATCATTTAGAATGATTAGACAGACGATCATCCCGAGGAGTCAGCCTGGAAGATCATTGACTATGCAGATCATCCAGGATGAATAGGTGGATCGTCTAAGATGATTGGTCATTATGGATAGTACCAACTGGATTTAAATTGTCTAACCATTTTTGCCATATAGATCATCCAAGATGAAGATGGAATCATCCAAGATGATCATCAATAATTGAGTCAAATCAGCAAATGGATGTGGGATGAACAGTGATTTGATCATATCATCCAGGACAAAGTGGATTGTCCAGAATGATGTGAACTAAATTTTGGAAGAATTGAATGATAGAGAGGGATGATGAGGAAGGATTTAACTAAAAAAACCAAAATACTAGAAAATAAAGAAAAAATATGATAACAAGCAACATTTAAAATAAAAACTTTTTTTAATTGATCAAAATCTAGTAATTGATAAATTTATCTTGTTAGTAGATTAAAAAAATAATAAGAAATGAATTAATAAACATTGAAATCCAAAAAAGTTAGAAAATTGATCTTGTTAATCTAACTTGGACTCCTTATAGGTTAAAAATCTTTTTAAAGCATAAATCTAATTCAGAAAAAAAATCAGATATAAAAAGTGATATGTTCAAGTTTTGTTTCAAAAAAATATCTAATATAATTATATTGCAGAAGAATCAATCAAAATCATAAGTTTTAAAAATTAAGTGACAAATGAATTCTTCTAAAATTTAAAATTTGAAAGAGAAGGAAGCTTATTTTTGCGGGCTCATTTTTTATGTCTCTTTTTCAATTATTTGGTGCACTTTGCATATTTTTAGTTTTGTCACACATTGTGTATCTTATAATTACTTAGGGATCATTGTGTATCTTTTCAGTTTTTTGGGGCTCATTTTGTGTCTCTATTTATTTTTGCAAGCTTGCTTCCTTTCAAAATCTTTAAAGACTCTTACTTGTGAGATTATATTCTACATATAAGAGAAGACTACTCACTCTCTAGTATAAGGAAGAATAAACTATAAGTCAGAATCATATCTATATGATAAAGAAACAACCTGATTAAAAAAATTTGAAAGTGATTTAATGATTTTGAACATTATTTATATTAGATAGATTATTGTAAGAAGATAAAATATATCTCAATTTCAAAGTTCAACCTTCAATTTGAAATATATTTTATTTTAAAAAGAAAAATACACAGCTAAAGGAGTTAGAGGAAGAGAAATAATCCTTGATGTTTCTTCCTTTAAACTTATTTAGAAAAGTCAATCACTGCTAACAAATTTCTTAAATCAAAAGAAAGGCAAAAATATCATTTAAGAAATCAATATCAGCAGTGACTATTGATTTGATTCTTTTAAAAACATTGAATGAAAATAACGAAAAAATGAAAACCATACAACAAAAATACATAAATAAAATATAGGCATGAAACTAAAATAAAAAAAATAAATAAAAATTAGAAAATAGAAAGCAATAATTTCAAGCATTAATATCTATTACACCAAATCTAGGTCTTAAGATGCTAAAAGTTTCAAATGCTAGTGGTTTTGTAAAGATATCAGTAAGTTGATTTTTAGTAGCTACATGGTTTAGCTATATGTCTCCTTTGGTAACGTGATCCTTAATGAAGTGGTGTCTTATATCAATGTGTTTGGTCCAGGAGTGTTAGATTAGGTTCTTTAAAATACTAATGCACTAGTGTTATCACATAGGTTTGAAATTGTGCCTGTAGGTAATCTTAAATCCAGAATTTATTACTTTAATCAATGGATGTAGGCCACACAACTTCCTAAGGCTATGTACTCAACTTTAGTTGTGGATAGGGCAACTAAGTTCTATTTTCTACTAGACCAGAAGACTAAGGATTGTCCTATGAATTGATATATATCCTAGAAGTGATTTTCCTATCAACTCTGTATCCTACAAAATTTGAATAAAAATATCCTATAATTTCAAAGGCGGTGTTATTCCTAGGATATCAAATTCCTAAGTCTTGGGTCCCTAAGAGATATATAAGGATTCTCTTAATAACAGTCAAGTAAGACTCTTTTAGATCAGCTTAAAAGCTTGTACATAGATAAACTTTAAACATGATATTAGGTCTGCTAGCAGTCAAATAAAGAAGTGATACAATTATTCCTCTATGTTTCTTTTAATAAACAAATTTTCCATTTGAATCATTATGTAACTAAACAATGTAACTAATGGGAATGTTGACTGGCTTGGCTTTATTTTTTCATATTTATTAAGGATATTCTTAATGTATTTTATTTGATTAAGGAAAGTTTCATCATCCTTCTACTTTATGCTAAATCTAAGAAAGTAGATCAATTCTCTCATCATACTCATATTAAATTTCTTACTTATTATTTTTAAAAATACGTCACATAGATTTTTATCAGAAGATCCGAACTAAATATCATCAACATAGATTTAGATAATGAGTAATTCTTCTGCTACCTTTTTCAAAAATATAGTGGTGTCTACATTCCCCTTAACAAATGTTATTTCTAATAGGAATGTACTCTGGCTTTCATGCCAAGCCCTGGGTGTTTGTTTTAGTCCATATAAGGCCTTTTTTTTAAATTAAACACATAATTAGAAAATTAGGAATTTTCAAAACCTGGAGGTTATTCTATAAAACCATCTTCTTTTATTACCCCATTCAGAAATATACTCTTGATATCCATTTGAAACAATTTGAATTCTTAAAATATACAAAGGCTAGTAGCACCCTAATCGCTTTTAATTTGGCTATAGGGGCAAAAGTCTCCTTAAAGTTAATCCCTTTTATCTGATTATACCTCTTAGCCACCAATCTTGCCTTATTTCTCACCACTACACCATAATCATTCATTTTATTTTTGAGCACCCATTTAGTTTTAACAATACTTTGATCTTTAGGTCTTTCAACTAGTTCCCAAACATCATTCATAATAAATTGATTCAATTCTTCTTGCATGGATATAATCTAGAATTTATGAGAAAAGACTTTGTTAATGTTGGTCGGTTCAGTCATTGAGACGAAGGTAGAGTGATTTATTTCTTTTTTAAGTCCATGCTTAGTTCTAGCACCTTCAGTTGGGTCTCCTAAGATTAGTTCTATAGGATGAATTGAAGAATATCTCCATTCTTTAGGTAATATGTTTTCAGGTTTTATCCTTTCCTCCAGATTTGCATATTCTAATCCTTGGGTAACTTCTATAATCTCCTATTCTTCTACCCTAGACCCTCTAGAATTATCAAATTAATCAATTACAACATGAGTGGTCTCCTCAACTACCAGTCTTCTTTTATTGAAGACTCTATAAGATTTTCCAACACTTGAGTAACCTGGGAACACTTCTTCATTAGATTTTGGGTCAAACTTCCCTAATTGAGACTTTTCTTTATTCAAAATAAACACTTTACATCCAAAGACATGAAGGTAAGATATTGCAACCCATGACCCCGAGTTTGAGTTTTTGATGATGACAAATAATGTCACCTGAACTACTTTTCATTGAATATCATTTACTGTTTGCTATTGTCCGTGAGTACTAACATTTCAGAAAGATTACAAGCCACTCAGGACAATGGGAAGACTCAAGACTGGTTAGATTAGGAGTATGAGTCTGACAATATAATTTGTTATTTATTTTACTTTTTATTTTCTTGAGTATGGCCACAAACTGCAGGTAAGACTGAGCAATCATGCACACACACAGGGGGAGAGGATTTTTAAAATTAAAAAATATAGTTTTTCATTGTCTGGTAATCGTACTGTATGACGTTATTTTGTACTATACGATCTTATATTGTAAAACATGTTCTGTGAACAAATCGTACTGTATTAATTATATCATACCGTATGATGTGTTTCAAATCCAAAACCCTAGTCGTCATATTAAATTAAGTAAGTTATTTTGCGTCGTTCATACTGTATGACAACCTTCGTATGGTATGATCTATTTGAAATACTTACTAAATTTAACCTGTGATTAGTGCAAGAAATCAATGCTTAATTACAAATTAAAAATCGTACTATACGAATACCGTCATACAATACGATGAACAGAGATGAATTCTGATCGTCCCAGAGATCGTCCTGGATGATCCTTTGTTTTTGTCCCATCATACTATACGATGTATATCATACCATACGATGAACAGAGACGACATTTGATCGTCCCGAAATTCATCCTGGACGATGCCTTGATTTTAACCATTCATACTGTAAGACGCGTATCATACCATACAATGATCAGAGATGACATTTGGTCGTTCCTACTATCGTCCTGTACGAGCAGTAGTATTGTGGATCGTACGGTACGGTTTAGTATCGTATTGTGATGATTTTTTGTACTATTTGTACAACTTCATACCAGGATGAAGCCTGTTTGTACATATCATATTGTACGATGAAGAATCATACTATACGATTGTAACAGCTACTTTACAAATTCAGGAATTTTGGAGCCCATTTTAATGTGTTAAACTTGTCATATTTTGAGAGAGAGACAGAAAGAGGAGAACGGGAATAGAGAGAAAATACTTGGGAGAGCTCTTGAGAAGTTTTAGGGTTGAGAGAGGAAGGAGAAGGTGAGATTAGTGAGGGAGACGAGGTGTGAGGGAGATAACATGATTACTCCGATCTTGCTGCAACATGCTCCTCCTAAAGCCCGGGAAGAACTGTGGGAGGCTCTCTAAGGGGGAGACTCTTCTACATCCGTCACCTCGAAGGTACTCTGCCGTCCCTAGGAGGGTGAAAACCACGCTTGGCACTCCGCCACGCTGGGTTGGTGAAAGGGAGTATTCTAAGGGCTTCTCCACCTTACCGAGGGGGGCAAAAGGAGAGCTATAGTTGGTAGGGAAATTTCCGGAGCGGAGGACTCCAGGGAGTGGACGTAGGTCATGGTTTGACCGAACCACTATAAAAATTTTGGTGTGCTTTTTCCTTATTATTTTTTATTCTTGCGTGTATTTTTATTTTCATAATATTTGCTTAGGAAAACTTGTGAAAGAAAAAGATTTTATTGTTGCACGTTGAGTTCAATTGTTTGCCTTAGAATTTGCTTAAATTTTCATGTTAAAAATTTAAAAATATCAAAAAAATTAGAACTCCTTCTTAGGTTTTAATTATTGCTATAAAGTTTTCACAATTCACCCCCCCCCCCCCCCCCCCTCTTGTTCATCTAGTTATTTCATAAGAGAGGTTAGGTGTCATACCCTTCAAGATTTCATAGGGTGTCTTATTCAATTTGGATCTAACATTCACCCTATTCAAAAAATAATAGGCTGTATTTACTGCTTCTACCCAAAAGTATTTAGGAAGTTAATATTTAGCTAACACGACTTTAGTAACCTCTACCAAGGTTTTGTTCTTTCTTTAAGTTTTCCAATTTTGTTGAGGGGTTTTAGGAGCTAAGAAGTTGTGATCTATCCCTTTCTCCTTACAGAAAGATTCAAATTTTTTTTTTTCAAATTCTTCATACACTATGAATTGTTACAATTTGAAAACATAACTTTTTCTAAATTTAAGTGGAGAAGTTCCTAAATTTTTCAAATGATTCACTTTTATGAGATGGGAATCTAACCCAGGTAAATCTCGAGTAATCATCAATAATCACATACTTAAATACTTTCCCTCCTAGGCTTGTAGTGCTGACAGGTCCAAAGAGATCCATGTGTAGGACTTTTAAAGGTTTGCTAGTGTTAATGTCTTTGGTTTAATGGAAGAAGAATTTGACTATTTCCCTAACTAACATGCATCACATTAGTGGTCCTTAGTGAACTCTAGTTTGGAAATACCTTGAACTAAGTCTTTTTGGATGAGTTTCTTAAGGTTTTTCATGCTGGAATGATAAAGCCTTCTATGCCACAACCAAGATTTATTAGCAATTATTTTTAGGCAAAATGAAGGAACACATTTAATATTATTTAAATCAAGCATGTAGATTTTGTTGATCCATTTTTCTTGCAAAATAATATTATTATTTAAGCTTATAATACAGCTGGTTATCAAAAATTTTATTCATAAGCCTTTATCACATAGCTGGCTTATACTGAGCAGGTTATGTTTTAAGTCATCTATAAGTAAAATATTTTTAATGATGAAATTTTTTGAATTACTAATTATATCTGAGCCCACCACCCTCTTGTTAGTGTTATCTTCGAGTGTTATCTTGCCTCATGCCCTGACCTCTAGTGAAATGAATTAATTTGCATCTCTAGTCTATGTCTTGAACATTTATTGTCCAGGTACTACATGCTCTCATGAGGCCTTCTGTGAGAGCACACCTACAAAATCATCAGATATCAGATTTTGGAACCCAAACAGGTTTGGGCCCCCTTTTATTGAAAGAAAAGTGTGATGCATGCATGATATATTATGAGTTTTGAATTTTAGGTCTCCACACCAAATGTGTTCTACGGTGAATGGTGCAAGTGTGGGAGATATGCCCTAGCATACCATAAGAAACACATCTAACACCAGAAAAATTGTTTACCAATCTAAGTGGATTATGGTTCATTTTCTTAAGTTTGTATGATGCATACTATAGTGATGATTTGTAAAAAAAATTTAAGTGAAGGTGGTTTTTTTATTTTTCTTGAAAGTAGTTAATTCGGTTTCTAAAAAGTAACTTGCACTTTTAAGAACTAAATTTTTTATTATAAATGCATGCTCCATATTATCTAAATCAGATGCAATAGTATCTAAGTAGTTATATGCATTTTCCAATTCAACATGCAATAATTTCAAGGAATCAAGATGGTCAGTTATTTCAAGATGCTTTTTATTCAAAGAGTCAAATTTATCTCATAAAGTCATATGATTGTTATTCAGAGTGGAATGATCTTTTCTTAGATTTTCATGCTCTTTTAGTTAATTTAAAAGGTCAACTTTGAGACTAGCATGTAATTTTTTAGCTTCTTATATAAATTATGAATTTGTTTAGAAACTTCAAGTAATTAATCATAGGTAAGCTTACATACCTCTTATTGATCAGAGCAATCAAGATGTTCATCAGCCATTAAGTACAGGTTTTTTACCTCTTCTTCTACTTCAGTTTCAGAGGAGTCTGATGCTGAGTTTTCCTAGAAAGTCTTTTGGATCGATTTCTTGTCCTTCCTAAACTTAGGATTTTCTTCACCCTTCTCATTACTTGGGTGAGCTTTCAGAGTTGGGCAATCAGACATCAGATGTCTTGGCTTCCTGCATTCAAAAGAAATAACATCATAAGACACTTTAGAATTTTTATTATTTTTAACTTTATTCCATTTTTTAAGATGCTTTTGCTTCTTCTTTTTCAAGAAGCTTTTGAATTATCTAGTTATTAAAACAATGTCATCATTTTTAGAATCAGAAATATCAGTGTCAGAATCATTAGCCTTAAAGGCTATAATTTTCTTTTTTTTTCTTTTCAGCTACGTCAAGGTGCCTTTGGTTCACTCCTTGTTCATAAGAAATGAGTGATCCAAATAAGTTAATAATTGAATAAACATTTAGATCATTTGATTCAGTAATTATAGTAATTTTATATCAAAGGAAGAAGGTAAACATCATAAAATTTTATTAACCTTCTCATAGTTTGTGAGTTCTCTTTCTAAGGTATGCATGGAGGTAACAATCTGTATAAACCTAGTACATATATTTCAGAAATCAACTCACTATGTTTCATGCTGAAAAGTTTATAATCATACAAAACAATGTTCAGCATATATTGTTTCACTTTATTTAAACCTTTTATAAGTTATACATAATTTATCCCAAATTTTCTTTCTAGTAGAACAAGTGAAAACGCACATATAATCTTCATATTTTAAGACACACAAAAAAATAACTTAAATATTTAGCATTCAATTGTGCTATATCTCTAACATCAAGAGTTAGTTTTTATGCCATCAACAAGTCTAAACAGTGCAAAAAATCCTACCTTAATAAGCATCAACATGGGATAATCAATTGATTGTAAAGAGGTGGATATGTGCGTTTTCAAAAAATTAAAAGGTATATTATCAAATAGTGGTGGTCGAGTAATTGAAAATCCTTCTACAGTGTTTATATTTCCAAAGTTAGCCATAAATCTTAATATAAAATTTTTCTAAAACTTAATCTTATAAATCTTGGTCTGATGTCACTTGATAGTTCGTGAGGGGTGTTAAACCCTAAAGAATTAACACAAGGCTAACCAAGAGGGGGTGAATTGGTAGTTTTAAAATTCTTAAACAAAAAATCTTTTTGAAGATTTTTAAAACAAACAACTTGTGCAAAAGAAAATAACAAATTCTGAGATTTCAACCATAGAATAAATCAGAGAATGATTAAAAAATATTCTCACCTTTAGCAAAAGTATAAAATCATGCTCTCACATCTCCTAATGCCAGCTATACCAAAGCACCCAGGGAAAACCAATGTCCACTGCTACCAGGGTACACTAATGCATGTTTCTATCTCTATGGCTTAGATCCTATGAGCCCGCTAGTTGACTTCGCCAACCACATGATCTTCCAACTCAACAATCTGCACCCTCTTAACTTCCATATGTAGTCTTATAGCTCACCAATTAGCACCCTCCTACCTTTTATATGCAATCCACCAGCTTAGCAATCTGCACCCTCCTACCTTTCATATATGATACCAACCAGTAGGTTTATTGTATATTTGATATATTATATATTTATTGAATAAATGTTGATTTCCTTATAATTGATTAGGTTAATTACAATCCTATTTTTCCTTCTTTTTGTTTATGTTTCACCTATAAATAAAATATAAGAAGTTTTCTTCTCTCATATTTTAACATTTAAAGAAAATTTGTCATTGTATTATTGATAAAGTAAAACATAAAATGATTTTTAATTGAGAATTATAGTTAGTAGGAACAATAAGAAGTAAAGTTAAAAAGAGATTTAAACTGTTGGCAGTAGAGTCAAATAAATATTATTCTTTCAATTCAACATTATTAAGCTAAGCCCTCCTATGTTGTACTAGCCTGAATAAAATCTATAGATCCTGAGCCAGCTACAAAATAGTTGCAGATTCCAAAACAGCCAAAATCGATGTACCCCTACATGATAAAGAAGACAAAATGTCAATAGCAATGTCAATTAAAAGAAGAAAAGTTACCAAAATTAGTGGTCATAGCAATAGTTGTTAATCATGTTTGGTTCATAAAGCACTAGACTGCACCCAAAAAATTAAACAAATGAATTTGCAAAGAACTGCATTCATGTGCCCAATAAATCATAATTTTCTATAGAAGTTTCAAACAACAACAATAACATCAAGCCTTTATCCCACTATGTGGGGTCGGCTACATGAAACTTTTTCCATGCATCCACATTTTTTGTTGAAAAATAATTTAGACCAACTAGCATGCCAATATAACATATTGGTGATATACATTATCTTATAAAGTTCAATTTCTTGTACCATTCAATACCACAAACTTTGTCCTTTACAAATAAAATCTAGTCAAATGGCTATGCTCATGATTATACCAAGCTTTAAATTGGATATGTTGTATACAAATCCACAACATAACCAACATTCTTCCAAGAGCTTGAACAACAATATAAATCATTAAGAGATGGAAATAAAGAGCTCCGAATCTTTGCCCCATCATCTTAAAATAATACAGTAAAAAAGCATATCTAGTAAAAAAAACAAAAACTTCAACTGGTGCTAATTCAATGACCAGTGGCTGTGCATCATACCATCTGAGATCGGAATTACACATCTTTACAAAATCGCACAACCAAATCACCATCCTGCATTGTGGCCAGATACACATCGTTAGATCCATATCTCATGCATAAAAATAGAGATGATACATATAGCCATTGCAACCCTTCCAAGCATTCATCTAGAGCAAAACAGAATATATCCAGAAAAACAACAATGAAAGCGTCATAATACAGAAACTTGTAATTAGTAAACAATTATAAAAATAGGAACTTCACACAAGGAATGAAGGTGGGAGAAAAATGACACATATAACATGTAAAAATAAATCCATGATTGAAGCATCAAAAAATTGGCAAGAAAACTACTAACAAATTTTGTGGAGTTAGCAAGAAACGTCAAAACTCTAGCCGCCGGGCGCGAACAAGGTTTAACCTAGGGTTAGGTTTTATTTAGTGTTTGCTAAAATTTAGAGTGTTCTTAGGGAGTTTTGGGCTCTAGCCGTCGGCTAAAGATTTGGGAGAGTCGGATCCTCCTCTCCAATTGAAGATCCATTGTATCTGATTCATGTTCTTCACTATTTCATCAACTGAAGAGCGTTTCTTTCGTTATCTTTCTACAAATAGACTTGGAGATTGTAATTGGATTATTGAAATTCAATTTCAGCCAAGGGGAATTGGATTTCTACAACCACTTCTGTTGACCCTAATACTAGTGTCAGGATTGAGCCAACAGCGCAAGGTGGGTTTCAAAGGCGAAAGAGCTCGAAATCGCGCAAAAACTCACACGACGCGTGTCGATCGAAAACCCAAAATCACCGAGATGACCTCTGTTCGCAAAACGGACAATGCGAAAGCATTTGGAGCAACAGAAACAACTAAGATTGACACCCATATGGATGGACTTCGTCAATCAATGAAAAATTAATTGTTGGGCGCGCAAACTGAGGCGACGATGTGTGCGAGCAGCAATGCGGCGACCAACTCGATGCAAGATTAAATTTTTATTTTTATTTTGTGCAATATAATTAAAAAAATATTTTAGAAAGAGAGCTTTTTAAATAAAAAAAAAGTTTTTTTTTAAATAAAAATCCCCAAAAATACCCTAAATACCCCTCCTCACTCCCTCACACTCTCTTGACCGAACCCCCACTCTCATCTCATGACCAAACTAACGCAAGAAGCGGCCCCCTCTCTTCCTCTTGCCATTCCAAGCTCTCCAAGGCCAGCCTCCCTCTCCCTCCAAGCTCTCCAAGGTAAAATCTCTCCTTCTTCTTCTTCTTCTTCTTCTTCTTCTTCTTCTTTTTCTTCCTCCATTCTCCATTGTCCATTCTCCTTCTTCTTATTCTTCCTTCCCTCTTCTTCTTCTTCTCCATTTTCTTACTTCCTTCTTCATCCCTCCATATTTCTCATCATTTTCTTCCATTTTTCTCCTCTCCTCTCTTCTCCTTCCTCTCTTTCATCTTCTTCTTCTTCCTCCATCACATTTTCTCTAAACTTACCACCAACCCTAACCCTAATTCTTTCATATCTCCACATTCATCCCATAAATCACACACCACCCTTCACAAAAAATATTTCCCTACACCTTCTACACCCTTCCAATAAAAAAATCCCTCATCGCTCATTTTCTCTCTCTAACCTAGAGAGAGAAATTTCTCTTTCTCTAAAACAAGAAAGAAATTTCTTCATGAATGACTCCCTTTCCATCCCAAGCATCTCTCCTCTCCAATATGCCTCCAAATTCCCTTTCTAGAGAGAGAAAAAAATTACACTCTCTCTTTCTCTCTACAAAATTGAGAAGGGGGTTTCTCTCTCTAAACCTCTCCACCCACTTTATTATATCTCCTAAACCCTTCTCCATGCAAAGCCCCATCAAATCCTCTCTTTTCGTCTCTTTCTCTCCCTAGAAAGAGAGCCCATTCTCTCTTTCTCTCTCAAAAATTGAGAAGAGAGGGGTTTTCTCTCTCTAAGCCTCTCCCCTCATTTTCATACACCTCCTACACCCTTTACACCAAAAATACATTCTTTTCCTCTCCTTCCCTCTCTTTCTCTCTCTAGAAAGAAAGCTCTCTCTCTAGAAAGAGAGCTCTCTCTAGAAAGAGTGCTCTCTCTCTTTCTCTCTCTTGAAAGAGAGCTCTCTCTCTCTCTAGCCTTTGTTTTCAAATAAAAAATGCATATATGATTAATTTTATTGTACAAATAATAATAATAAAAATTTAAATTCTGCATCGCAGGTTTCCCACCGTCGCCGTCATTTGCCACTGTCGCCTTGATTACTGCACACCCAAGGTAAAAAGCCTGATACTAGTATTTTACATTTCTATGCATGAAATAAGTACTCGTGACCACTTTTGTTAGTGAGCGACAAAACTTAAGTACCCGGGACCGCTCTTATCAGCGAGCGGGGAAATTCGTATGCATGAAATATAAGTACCCATGACCACTTTTTTTAGCGAGCGGAGAAATTTATTATTTGTAGAAGAATTATTTAATTAAGTACCCGTCACTGCTTTTAAGCGGGGAAAATATTGTGTTTTAAACATGTTACTTGAAGACCCTATGATCGCTTTTGTTAGCGACAGGGAACGAGACTGCGACCGCGGTGTCATTTGACACCTACCGTGGCTGCCTTTCTTGGCTGACAAGAAGGCCATACATAGTCCGATACATCCCCCTACGCTGGGACGACGCCGAAGTGCTGCCAAAATTTTTAATTGAACTTATGACTTAGAAAATTTTAAAGAGAATAAAATCCACCTACAAGCGTATACAAGGAGTTCGTGGAGATGCATTCAAATGAATAACTAAAATTTGAACTTAAATGAGAACTTAACTTGAGCTCAATCCAGACATTAATTGAACCTGCAAACATTTGACTCAAACTTGGATGAATATGAACTCTAAAGAACTTGAATTGTAATGGAGCATAGAAAGCCAAACCTTGGATCGATGAATGAACAATCAAGATCTAAGCAAATCCTAATCATTCCAATGGACATGAATGAGCACAAAGCTTGTGATGACCAAGGGACTCCAAATACAACCATACAAGAAAGGGGCGTATGATGAATAAAGCTTTAGCCTATTAAAAAGAAGGTCATAGCAAGAAGTAGAGGCGATGCATAGTCTAACTACAAACAAATGAACGAATACTGCAAATCATTCAAGGTTGATAATTATGACATTTGTACCAATCATATAAGCAAGTGTGCAAGAACTTGTGGTAGGAGAAGAACTCCGCATACGAATTGTTCATAAGAAATGATGCAAAGCCTTCAAATTTTTGTCAATAAACAAAATTATTGTGCAAACCATAAGCTACTCTCAGAAAAGATATAAGGCTTGCAACCATCGAAACGATTCATTTGTGATCGATAAAGGTCGAAGAAAATGAACTTCATGCAAGCAAACACAACTCAAAGTGAATGCAAGGATTTGTGGTAGAAGGATTTGTTTGATTAAACATATTTGCAAAAATGGGTGAACACGAAGGAATGTGATGATGTCCTTATCACCAACAACAACCAAACTCTTTTTTTTGAGAAGATGCATAAATTGCATTTAAGATAAAAAAGTAGTTAACCTAATACAAACTAGGCAAAAGAAGCTAATGATACATTTTTCAACATGAAAAGTATCTTATTAAAAAATAAATTTGTTATTTTAAACTTATTATAACTGTAATGAAATCCACTATCTCCTATTTCAAAACTGTTGAGATACAGGGGATACCAAAATATAAGACAACCCGAGGGTTGATTAGTATCCCAGAGTTCCCATTCAGTTAGAGAATAAGAAATAGTAAAGATCTCATAAGCAATTAGGCAAAGTTTAAAATAACAAATTAAAGTAAGGAAAAGGAAAAAAAAAGCTAATAATAAAATTACAATTCAAAGATAAATTCCAAAAGTTTGGTAAAACTATGCCAAACTTTAAGACCATGTGCTCCATCTTCAAAATTATCTTTCTTTTGTTGCTATCCACTGAAGAATCCTTCTTCATATTAATGGGATACAAAGGAAGAAGAACCTTTAAAATCATTCTTCTCTTTGTGTTCAGACATTTTCCTTCTAGGTAATTCTTTCATCGGACCCAATGCTTGAAGTTCTTTGAATAAAACATGCTTTGAACCGGGTGAAACATTCCTCTTAAAAAAGTTTTTATCTTTCTTAAGAATAGTTTTTTTTGAAATTTAAGCTAATAGCTGATGGAGGAGAAGAAGAATCAATGATATTAGTGTATTTACAATTTATACTAACATCAACCGCCAAAGTAGTTGATGTTTCAAAATCTATTTTTTGAGCTCCCAAAAATTCAGCATCTTTAGGAAAATCGGTGGCCTTTGTAGGAGTCAAACCTGAAATTTGAACTTCCTTCTTTTCAGCAGAAGTATTTGCAGCCTTAGAAGGAATCAAAACCGAAATTTGCTCTTTCTCAACCTTCTCCATAACCGCATCCATCGTTTGTGGGTTTTGAATGCTCAAATCTTCAGCTATCTTAGGCATACACGTTGGACTAACATCAATTAGTCCATTTGTATTTGTTGTAGAAAAATCAAGATTGAACTCCTCAACAACCTTAACTACCTCCATGATTTGTGGGATTTCAAATTTTGAATTTTGAAATCCCGAAATGGAGCAGTTTTTATTCACAGGTTCAGCCATAGTATCCTGATTTTCAGCATCAACTTCAGCTCTTACTTCCACTCCTTCCTCCACAAATCCCGAAATTTTGAATTCATAATTTGAATTCAAATTGCTGTTGGGCTTTTGGATTCCATCTTCTACCTTGTTTTCAGTAACAACTTGAATTTCAGAAACAGAAGAATCTGTTTTCCTGTCTTCTTCAACATCTACCATGGAAATAACACCACCAGCTTTTGGTTTATCCATGGTTGAAACCTTTTTAAAATCTGGAATAGATCTTCTCTTATTTTTGAACTTCACGTGCATCCAAGGTCCCAAAGTATTATCAGATTGAAATGAATTTTTAAGGATCTCTTTGACAATAGGATTTTGATTCTGTGTTGAATTGGGACACACAGAATCAATATGCCCGATTTTCCAACATTTAAAGCAAAAAGAAGATAGATTTTCATACTCAAATTTTTGAAAAAATCTACCATGAATCCTTTCCACCCAAATTCCAGCAGGGAGTTTAGAATTCAAATTAACTCGGATGCAAGCTCTAGCAAATTCTCTCCTCCCCCACCTAAACATATTACCATCCAATAAAAGTGGAGTTCCAATTCTAGAAACAATTCTAGTGATATTGGATTCATCCCAACAATGTAAAGGCAAATGTGGAAGATGAACCCAAATTGGAGAAGAAATTCCATTCAAAGAATAAGGAGAGAAGGTTGGAGACCAAATGTCTAAGCTAACCACAAAACCCCCTACAAGCCACGGTCCCCCATTAAGGACTCCCTCCATGGCTTCATGAGTTTGAAATGAGCAAAGGAGCCAATCAAGACCAACAATGTAATATGAAAACTTCCAAATTTAGACCATTTCTTTCTTAATTCAAATGAACACTTAGAAAAAGTATAATTTTTTCTAAGAATTTTAACGACCAAGGAGTTGTTCAAGGTTTGATCATTAGATAATTCCTTTTCCTTGTCCAGAATGACAACATTTTCATCTCCCATATTATCAAGTATTTCACTTAATTTTATTTTAATGTGAGGTTTTTTAGTCCACACATTAGGGATATCCAATTTTGGAGAAGTAATTGGAATAATCATGTCCTTCTTCAAAATGTCAGCAAAACTCCCTCTTGAAGAAGATGCTTCCTTATCATTTGCTCCATCAATGGAAGCCTCCAAAGGTTTAGGCATATCAAAAACCAAAATAATTTCCTTCCCTTTGCTTGAAATCGGCAAAGGTTTTTCCCTAGCATTTAAGCATCCCTCTTTAATGACAAGAGGGGATTCCAAAATCCGAAAAGAAGAGATTCATGAATGGACTCGCGATAGATAGCGAATTTTTGGTGTTCCGGTCATCCTTGGATGACCGGCCACCATCTTCCATCTCCTACAATGCCACACGAATTCTTCAAGATCTTCTTCCAAATTCTTCCTAAATTTGTGGAGCTTCTCTCTCTACTTCTCACGCCTTTCCAAACTTCGCACTTCAACAACAACCCAACTCCTAGAAGATACATCAAAGGAAAATGTCAAATGCAAATGAACATGCAAGAATCCCTAGTGGATTAAGAACCCCAAGGACAATCCACTTATAAGTAAAGATCAGAGTGAAAAATGTGATGGCAAGCTCACAAGCAATGGTACAAGATCTACAATCATTTGCCCTCTACATATAATGAGATTTGACATGAAATGAATATAATGGTTTGATGAATTCAACAAGTTTGGAGTGAATGAAGTATATGTACAATCAATAGTGTTCAACTCCAAGAAAGCATTTTAGCTTGACTGCAAATAATAATTCTACATGAGGCAAGCTTACTAGTACATGTGAAAGTCCCTACGAGCCACTATAGAAGACTCCTTATTTATACAATAGTCCACTCAAATTAATGAACTGTTTATGAACGATAACAAGAGTCATACCACTAGTGAGGATAAAGAATCCATCATATACACAATACCTTGTACGGAGGCAGAAGCAAAGGATGTATAGAAAATACAAGTTCCTACGAGCCAAAAGCAGGAGATTAGTTAGTGCACTACAATCTACCTGCAAAAATTATGCAAGTAGTGCACGACAATCTACCTGTGCAAAGTAGCGAACAACTCAATCTAGAAGCTGTTCTGGCCCGCCATCGGATCTGCAACATCCTTGCAAGTGGACATAAGGTGTCTATAAATACTTTCAAAATACCCTTGCACGTGCACCATAGTTTGTATACACATAGGTACACAAAGGGGTAAATTCAATCATAATACATACATGGGCCCCGACACGCATGTTATTGGTAAACACGAGATACCTAGGGATGTTGTGCGGGTCGATAAGTGAATTCGGGTATGAACATGATCCTTATATATAAATTAATAGGAGTTGATAGGGTTCAAACCTTCAAACAAATACACGATTGTAGCGACTAGTGTATTTGTTTTAATACATTGATTGTAGGCCTTGAAGGCCTACAATCAAAAGAATTCACAAATAAAGGTGTAAAGCCTAAAAAATCCGATCCTCCTAAGCAAGTAAATAGGAGTAGACGTGGTTCGAATCATCAGATAAACATACGGTCACGAAATTGACAGAAATATTTATTTTTGTACATTCATATTAGGCCTTCAAGGCTTTTGATAAAGAAAATTCACAAACAAAGGCACAAAGCCTACGAGAAACCCGATACTCGATCAACAGCTCGGCCGAGTCGAAAATGTTCAATCAACAAATAGAAATGACCCCACACCCCGATGTTGGCCGTGTTGAATGCAAATCTCAACCTGAGAGGCCCATTCTAAATATTTTAAATGCCTTTTAAACTCCACACAAATACCCATAAAATCCAAAATTCTAGAAATCCCAAATACCCAAATATTTAAAATTGAAATTATCTATTTATACTTAAAGTAAAATTCATCCACCCTCCGCAATAGTTTGCCGGGGTGGACAAATTCAAATATAACTTTAGCTCACTTAGAGCCAAATGTCTAGTCAAAAATATCACTAGGATCCATTCTCAAATAATCTCATGCCAATAAGGACGTGGTACGTGTCCTCTAACCGACGATTTTGCCACCAAATGGCACCGCAGGAAAAACGGTTATGACCCGGGGCCCTCTGAACCGAGTGGTTTTGCCGCCAAATGGCACAACGAAATTGTTGACCTCGTTTTTCGCTCAAGCACTCTCGAGCACCTTCGATCAATTCGATCAGACCTCGTCGAGCCCAATTCGAACTCGAATCGATCCAAATGGATTTCAATTAGACTCGATTGCACTCAATTTAATTTATTTAATTGCATCGAGTTTAATTTGATTCAAATTGATGTCGATTCGGGTGCAATCTTGTCGGCATGACTAGGTCAAACCGTCTCGAGCCCAAATTGACCTAGATTTTGACCTGGAATTGAGCCCGGTCTTAGCCCGAATCTGAGTCTAACAAGCTCATTTTGATCCAAATAGATTCCAATCTACTTTTGGCTTCATTTGAATCATTTCCTAAATCTAGTAGTTGCATCGAACGGCTCTGATTTCCTCAAAATCCAAAAACCGACCGTTGCCGCAGGATTCAGTCGCTTTTGAGTACCCTGGCCTTTCCTCTCTCTCGGGATGGCGCTCCCTCTCGAGCTCTCGTCCAAAAAAGAAGCCCTAGGCGAATCCCGACCACTTCCTCCTCCCTCACTCCCAGCTCTCCCATCTCCATCCTTCTCCCGTTCGGATCGGACCAAGAGGACGCCGAACTCCTTCCTCTTCTCTCTCAGTTCGCAGCAGCTCAGGAGCATCCGATCGACCCCCCTCTCTCGGTCTGGTTCTGTTCGGACACCCAGGCGGAACCGGACCCCCTCCCCCTCTCTCGTTTCTCTCTCGGCTTCGCATAATCCATAGCCGAACTCCCTTCTTCCCCTTGCTCCCACTCCAGAGACCGAACCCGTGCAAGACCGAAGCCCGTCCGACTCCAGGTAGAGTCGATCCCCTTCGACGAATCGTCTCGACGCCTGGACCGAATTGAGCTTCATCCCTTTTACAATGTAAGTCTCTTCTCCTACTACCCTCTTCTTCCTTTTTTTTTTCTTCCTCTTGTTTTTCTTCTTCTTAATCTCCTTCTTCCTCTTCCTTAGCTTTATTTGTACCTCATTCCCATCTAAGATATTGTGACTGATTTAGTTGGTAGAGAACCATATTAATGCAGCGATGCAAGTTTTATGGTGTATACTTTTACTATGGAATGCATTCATTCACTATGCTAAGTTCTATAATGGCTTGTGATGAACCAATGGTAGCAGTTGATGTTAACAAGATGTGTTAATTTATAGTTCTCTCAAATGAACTAATTTATCTTGTCTTAGAATGGATAATTGGTATCTTAGATTTCCTCTTGCTCCTTGTCATGTGACTTTGAGTTTTAGGTGTAAAACATGTAAAGCCATAAGAACCATGTATTTTCTTTACTAAAACCTTGCACACCAAGTGTTTGATGAAATGTTGTTGAGGAAAGATTGTGATATTTGGTTGGTGATTTATGAAACTTGGGTTTTCATATGAGGCCACTTAACCAAATGATTGAATGACTATATTTAGATATAAGGGTTTCACATGTTTCTCATAAGTTTGGACATATTTATGTTTGTGAGGTTCCTCCCAAAATCTCCTTGTCAAGGTGTCTAATGCTCTCTCGATCACAAGTGTTGGTAATGAGCTTTTGGTAAGTTTCAAGTAACTTTTTTTAAGTATATATCTAAAGCTTTTATGAGGATATGCGATTGTGGAAGTTCTAGTTTCTATAGTAATTTGCTCCAAGTGATTTCATAAGTTTTCATATGGTTGGCACTTCGCTTATAGTAAATTTTGGGTGACCTTTGAGTATATTCTTTGGTGATGTTTCCAACCAAGTATATATTTAGAGATTGGTGAGGCTTTGGTTTAAGACAAAACTTTGATTTAATTACAACTTATGAATCTTATGGTTGGCATTTTGTTCTTGATGAATATTGACGAATTTTAGGCAAGGTTTTGGTGATGCGTTGCAATTAAGTGTGCACATGAATTTTTCATAAATAAGTATATATGTAAAATACTAGTTGCTATGCTCATTTCAAATATCTCTACGAAACCCTTTGTTGTGCGCATACTTTGTGATGGCCATTGTTGAGCTTGCTATAATATACATTGAGTTGTCTTATTTTGGAACGGATGGTGGATGTATGAACTTTACTTTTTTGAATCATGTTATGTGGTTTGGTGGCCTAAGTGTGACATAGTCATACATCTAAAAGAAATTGTTCTACATTATTTCTTAGACCTCGCATGCTAGTTGTTTGACCAAAATGCCCTAGAGAGGTAGTCTTTTTCAATTACTCATTTCATCTTAGCATCATTCATACAAGGTTTCTTGCATCAAATAGGGCAATGCCGAGATGTATCGAAGCAACTTTCCTCATAATAGATTCTATAGAGTTTGGTCGTTTTGTAAGTTAGCATGCAATGAGAAGTGTTGGAAACTCGTTGGCGAGTTTTAATAAATTTTTCATATTGAATACTTGTTGGTAGAGTTGTAGCGAATTATTTTTGTAAAAAAGAAGTTTTATGTACAACACTCTTTTATTTTTCGGCATGGATTTTTGATGGATTGAGTCTTTTCTTCTTTTTCCTTTCTTGAATATTTGTTGGCAAATAGTTTGAGATTTGGAAATCCTTCTAAAGCTTTTATAATCATGTGTCTTAGAAATTCATAGTGTTTTATATTATTAGAAACATGTTCACATGTAAGAGTTTGCGAATAATGAGATTTCTCAATTCTTCCTTCACCACTTGATTGAGTTTTGTATGGGAAATGCTTATAAACAATTGTATTTGGAAATTCTTACTTCCCTTTTGTTTCAAACATAGACTTAACATGTAATCGATTTAGCATTAGATTGAATAATTGAAGAATTTTCTTGAAGCATAATGAATACTCTTATTTTATTGTTGCTTATGAGTTGTTGAGTTTTGTAGTTGCTAAACAACGATATGAATACGACATTAAGTTACGGGTAGATTATGTTAAATGATTCAAGTTTGAAGCATTATGACTACGCTTTGGCAAGTTGATTTGAAGTGCAATAGTTTAGCATCATGTACTTTTCTCTCATGTTAAGCATCCCCAATGAGCTTTTTATAGATTTGTGTTGTAATGAGACTCTTTCCTTGTTATTTTGGTAATGATCTTAGTTAAACCATATAGATGTCATTATTCACAATGAGTATTTGGAAGCTTTTTGAACAAGATATTGTCTCTTTACATTTCATATAAATGATTGGAATAAGTTTAAAATATCTTCTTATAAAATTGAGTAATGTTTTCATCTAATTTGTGTGAGATGTTGTGGTTGTTTTATGCATCGTCGCTTGTTGTGACATTTGAGTTTCTTTTGAAGGGTCTTATGAGTCGTCTTATATTTAGAGAGCTTTATGAATGTTTCTCTTCGCTTTTATTGAAGATTTCTTACGATTCGCTTTGTGTTGCCAGTTTGGGAAGTCTCTTTCAAATGAAAGATGTCTTATTTTGCTTTGGTTGGAGCGATTTATAAGCGGTTTTAGATTTGTTTTATGCGACGAATTTTATAAGTGCTTTACAATGAGAGGTTCTTATAAAACCTTCTCGTTGGAAAGCTTTATGTTTTCTACCCCACTCCAAATGAGAGGAGAGGCACTTGATTAGTGGTTATTTAGAAAGGATTTTTGTGACAAAAAGGGATTTTGGTAGATAGCTTTTGAGGAGGTTTCGCGTAGTAGCCCATTTGAAAAGTCTTAGCAAGTTATTTCAAGAGGTATGACTTTATGATTGAACTTGTGTTGTAGGATCTCTTAGTATCCTTTGGGGAATAGTTAATACTTTCCTATTTGAATCAAATTCTTTTGGTGGTTATGGCTAAGGATGAACATTGGAGGTTTAGACTTTAGGAAGTTTTGGGTTAGACCCTTTTAGAGTCTCTTTCCATAAGATGGATTTTTGGAGTTTGGAATCTTAGAGAGCTTGGAGTTAGAAAACCTCTAGTGTCTTTTTGGGAATAGGGTATTACTCACTTGTCTGGTTTAGATTCCTTTAACATTAGCTTCCATAGAGAAGAGGTATAGAATTTTTTAGAGAAATACAAAACAAAAGAAAACTCTTACTTTGGATTTAGAGTTGGGAATTTGTATCCCATTAGTAGATATAGATTTGTTTGTAGTGTGTTGTGGGTAGAAGTCTTAAAAAATATCAAGTGCCTCGTTTGGAGTGGGAACAGCAAAGGGCATTGTTGATATTATAGGATGCACTTGATTTCTATGGAGTGTGTCCAAAACAACAATGCCTACATCCCTTTTATTTGTAATTTTCATTCTTTTCTTTCTACTGCTTTGCTATAGATTCTAAAGTTTAGTGACACATGTACGAAAATCTTAAGGGTTAGAAAACAAAACCTCCTTTTATCCCTACAACTTTAGTGACATCTAAGGACAAAAATTAAGGACCGAGTCTTAGATAACTTAGACTTAGGGTGCATGCTCCCTGTAGGGTAGAGACATCAAAACTAAACTTAGCGACCTGTCTTCCTAGGTTCAGCCTTTTCTTTCTTTAATCCATTAATAATCAACCAACAATTTATAACCTAACTCTTAAAATGTGTTAAAATATTTAATTCTTAATCAAGTTATTATTAATATTCATAATCATTAAACTATAAATCTAAAACATACATCTAAATCAAATCTAACTAATCTAATAATAAACACCTAACCAATCTAAAGCTTAAAAGTTGTAGACTAAAATTAGGAGACTAAACATAAACTAAATGTCTTAGGATAAAAGACTTCTAAAGATCAAACATTAGATTAATCTTTTAAAATCAATTAACAAATCCCTTAATACACAACAACCGCTTCAAAAATGAAGTTTATTGGATGGACTACTTCGGGCTGCGGGGCTAATTGTCCTAAGGAGGCCTAGTTCCTCGAGCCTGGTGGCACAACGCCACGAATGAATTTGATGGAGCGTTAAAATCTAAAATTAATTTCTTAATTGGCTTAAATCAAATCTTAATTGATAATAAAATATTTAATCCACATTTTCTCTTTCTTTTCTTTAATAACAAATTAAATTAATCCAACAGAAATTGTTTGCCACTGGGTAACCCAGGCCTACGAGGCTATTAAGTTAGCCCCAAGGAGGGTGAAATAAACCTCACGGCCTCGGTGTGAAACAAAGGTGGTAATCAATCAAATACTAAAAATAAAATTCTATAATCAATCCTAAATTACTAATATTTAAACTTCAATTAAAATCTCCCTTTTGCCCTCTAACAAATCAAAAATGAAAGCAATTATAACTAAATTATCCTATATAGGACCTATCCAAAACTACACAGCCTACACATACCCTAGATTTGTTTGGTTAGGACACGACTCCTAGTCTTAGGTTAGGCTAATATTTTCTTTTGTTATTCAGTATTTACTACATGCACATGCTTTATAATTGCTATTATTAGATTTCCTGTTTGTTACATTCTTACTTACATGCATTTATTTTCTGAATGGCATCTACGCTCATATATATATTTCTCTGTTATCTTTTATTGCGAGGTACATCGGAGCTTGATGATCGGGAATTAAACTGGAGCACTTGCTTTGGAACTTTTAAGTGGCAGCGCCACAATCCGAAATCGTTTGCTTATAAGCTTGTAAGTGGCAGCGCCACACTCAGGTATAATTTCTGCAACTTGTAAAGCAAATGTTTAATTATATATCGGAATTGCTACACTCCACACACTTCTTGTTTATAGGTATTCTAGCATGTTTAGGTAGCCAGCCTTAGGTTAGTTCACTGACGAAGCTTTGGCCCTATAGGTCAAAGCTTTCCCCCCTTTTGTGAGCCCTAGAGACCATTAGGGTCATTTAGGCCTGTAGAGTAGGCCACCTATTATGCCGGTTGGCATCGTTGTTTTCCCACACGAAGTGGGCATCGTTGTTTTTCTGCTAGGATTTTGGCCTTTTCCGGTTTTGGGTGCGATACCCCCCCCCCCCTCCCCTTTTTTTTTTTTTTTTTTTTGTGAGCCTTAGAGACCATTAGGGTCATTTAGGCCTGTCGAGTAGGCCACCTATTTATGCCATTGGGCATCGCTATTTTCTCACACGAAGTGGGCATGACTATGATGATTTTCTGTGCGGGTATCTTGCCTGAAGGATACCCTTAGGGTGTGTTTATTTATTTTTTCTGTACTCTGGATGTCATGCATACGTTCTTACACACTTTTCTCCACAATGCACTTTACATACATACATGCATTACATTAGTGGACCTAAGGATCATCTCTTACTTGTGCATTCGTTTCATGCATCATGCAATGCTAGATATGTTCGTTTGCATATTGTAGAGTAATTGATTTAAGCCTTTTAAACTACAAATCCTTGATTCATTAGGATAGAGCCTTCCCATCTTGCATACATATAGGACGGTTGGTTGTGCTTAGGATTTTAGCTGGCTTCCTTTTTCAGGCAAGGAATAAGTCCAGATTGCATTAGCTAGGTCGTAGGTGTTAATATCGTATATACGATATTACATCTTCTATAAATTTAGGATCTAAGGTGAGTGGTACAAGTGTACCACTATATACCTTATCGGTGGGTAAGTTCTCATTTCTTTCGGAGGCTCTAAATCCTACCCATCCGCGTCACACAGATGACGCCACCTCCTTCTTTCTCTCGTGCATGCTTGTGAGTGCGCTGTCTCTTCTCTTTTTCTCCAGTTTTCTCTTCTTTAAGCCGACCGGATGTTGACTGAACCACGCGTGATTGATTAAGCCAAGTTGGGACCTTCTTTCCCTTTGATTAGGAAAGCCTAGAAACCCCTTTGTACTAAACCCATTTGAAGAAGATAATCTAACATCCTTAATCGAGAGTTTTCCTAAGTCAAGGCTTAGGATGTAATTAACTACGGGGGCTTGCGCCCGTAAGAAATCGATCCCCACAATCAAATAAACCTTATTCGATGCTGATGTATCGGATAGGGGAAATCTCGTGAACTTTTGGGTTATAGATATTATTATCCATCGAGGTTGGTAGGTGAAAGCCGCTATCCTCCATGGCTAATCGTATCTATAACTCCATCTGCTCTTCCATCGGCCTGCTTGTGCCGGATGTAAAGGTCTACGACCATTTTGTCCTTCGGGATAGTGTGATCGTACTCTTTGCATTCGAACCACACGAGCGGAATCCTTTCGGAGACCCACAGAAATACCGGTTATGGCTAGCGCCAATACGTTCCTTATTGACATCAAATTATTGAGATATGAATCAATAGGATATGAACGATAGGAGAAAAAGCCATCTGTTAGCTAAGGTGGATTTAAATTTATCTCCTTAGACAAATATTCACCCCAGGTCTATAAGGTCCCCTTGAACGAAGCAACCCATGGTTGCCGACAACGATCTTCTGTCAGGTTGGGTCGACTACCTCCTCTAACTAAGTAGATTAGGGACCACAATGGCCCGGGATGATGGAACCATAGGATCTTGTTCGGGTCCATCATCTGTTCCCCCACCATCCGCTTTAAGTGCTAGATGGTGAAATTTCTACTTTTAAATGTATTAAACCCTTCAAATTTCAAATACCCATGGTGCTACTATATGCTAGATACTATGTATCTGATTAACGACTAGCCTTAATCGAAAGTTCTCTCTCGTTAGTGGGAGGGGTAATTAACTATAGGGGATTGCGCCTATAGGAAACCAGAACTCAAATCATAAAGTCCTCGTAAAATGAGGGCAAAATCTCTAGGTAGTGTCTTATCTACAAGCCCATCTGCCTTCCAAAATTTTCCATGGAACTTAATTCTGTTAAAACTCCCTCGCCAAAATAAAAGCAACAATAGTGCGGCCGGAGGCCGGGGCCAAATTTTTGGAGCCCACAACTTCCTAGCAAAGTGGTATCAGAGCGTTATCCTGGGCAGAAATATAGGACTTCCTTGCTGATTTAAGCAGCGTTTTCCCCTCCGTATAGCTAAATTTGGCTGTTTGAGCACCAAATCTGTTGTTTTTGGCCATTTTTTGCTTCCTATGGCAGGAAGAAAGATAGAAGCATTAGAGGAGGAGATTGAACAAATGAAATCTAAAATTTCAAATCTCCAAGCCCAAATTTTCGATTGCAAAACTCAAATTGCCGCCATCCATGAGAAGATCAATGAAAAATTTTCCATCCTTGAGGAGATGCTAAAGAAATTGCTCAAAGGTCAAACCAAAACATCTCCGATGAAGGTGAGGGAAGCCACCGACAATCAAGGAAGTGGGGAAATCCCTAAGCCAATAATGCAAAGAGAAGATCAGGAGGTGAAAATTTTGGAGGGAGCAGGAAAAATGCATCCCCTAAAGCCTATGCCTAGGGAGGAGTCGGGTAAAGAGTGTGGAGAGGCGTGAGGGAGTTGGGAATGAGCAGAGGGATGTTGAATTGAAAGGAGAGGGGCTGAATTTGAAGGTCAAGGGGTTTATTATGATTGAAGGGATGTCAAATTTGAAAGGAGGGGGGATGACTATGATTGACGGGGTGCTGAAATTGAAGGGAGGATGTGGGCTTGTAATGAAAGGTTTGGATACGAGCGGAGAATGGAAGATTGGCACAATTAGGAGGAACCACCCCCTTGGAGATGGAAAACTTTTGAGGAAGTAGGGGTGACAAAGGAGATCTGATGGTGAGGTAGCTGAAGATGCCTATTTTTAAGGGAGATGATCCTTATGGGTGGATCTACAAGGTGGAAAGGTACTTTACCGTCAATAGGATGACAGAGGAGGAAAGATTGACGTTAGCAGAGATATGCTTGGAGGGGAAAGCTCTAGCATGATACTAGCGGAAGGATACGAGGAGACCCATATGAACCTGAAGGGAGTTTAAGGACTACTTGTTGGAATTCAAACCAACAAGGAGGGGACTTCTATGAGCAATTCTTCACCCAGACACAAGAGAGGACAGTTGTGGAGTATCGTGAGAAATTTGAGCACTTGGACAACAAACTTGACAAAATTTCGGAGATTATACTGGATGGGAACACTATGAAAGGGCTCAAATTAGAGATTTGGGCGGTAGTTAGAGTGATAAGGCCTCTTGATTTGGGAGAGGCTATGAAGCTCCAGCTAGTGGAGGATCAGAGGGACCTGGAGAGAGGGGCTAGAGGAAACAACTCAAGAGTTCTGTACAGGATGACCACAACCTTTTTAACATCCAAGGAGTCGACATCAGGTTCTCTTAAGGAGACCCAAAAGAGAAGACTGTAGAAGAAAGATCAAGGGAAAACTTCAAAAAATTCACAGAGACAAAGCTACATGAAAAGAGGTCGAAGGGGTTAAGTTTCATATGATAGGAGAGGTATAGACCGGGTCACAAGTGTAACGACCGAACTCTTCAGGTTTTCATTATTTTTATGACGAGAAAGTTAAGGAAGGAGCCGTATTTCCACCTTGCAGACAAGGTGGTCTTTGGGAGGGGGTATTGTTAGACGCCAAACAGGCGCCTATTTGACAGAACATCATTCCACATGTGTTAGGCGAAACATGCATCTATTTAATTGAGGAGGGGCTCAGCAGTTTAGCAGTAATTAAGGCCAACAATTAAGAGGAACTTAAAAAGGGGATTAGGAGATAAATTCAAATTATGAGGGTTATTTTGGCATTAACTATATTTTGAATGTTTTAAATACATTGTTTAACCTAGAGTTTGGTTTTATCTTGTGTTTGCTAAAATTTAGAGTGTTCTTAGGGAGTTTTGGGCTCTAGCCACCGGCTAGAGATTTTGGGGAGGGCCGAGCACTTGGGAGAGAGGAAGCTATGGAAGAATAAAGGGGAATGGTGGCGATCATAAGGTGAGGAAGCTAAAGATGCCCATATTTAAAGGGGAGGATGTGTATGGGTGGATTTATAACGTGGCGAGATACTTCGCTGTCAATGGGTTGGCGGAGGAGGAGAAGATAACAGCGGCAATCTTGTGCTTAGAAGGGAAAGCTCTATCATGATACCAGTGGAGAGACCAGAGGATGCCTATTAAGAATTGGAGGGAATTCAAGGACTGCATAATAGAACGCTCCAAATCGACCGGAGAAAAGATTTCTTTGAGCAGTTCTTTGCGTTGACGCAGGAGGGATCAGTAGCAAACTACCGAGAGCGGTTTGAGCACCTGACCAGTAGGGTGGAGCGATTATCATATAATGTATTTGAGGAGAACTTCATGAAGGGAATAAAGGCAGATTGTCATGATGCCGCGGGACTTGGGGGAGGCCATGAAGTTCGCACAGCTGGTTGAAAATCAGAAAAATCTAAAGAAGGGAGCTAGGAGTAGCAAATCAGGAGGCTCTTATAGGACGACGAATACTCTTCTAGCACCCAAGGAGCCTACATCAGGCAACATTAATGAGACCACCATGGAGAAGCTAGTAGGAGGGAGTGGAAAAAATTTCAAGAGGCTGATAGAGAAGGAAATGCAGGAGAAGAGGGTAAAGGGGTTATGTTTCCTATGTGATGAGAAGTATACTCCAGGGCATAGGTGTAGAGATCAAACTCTTCAGGTTCTTACCGTCTGTGATGACGAGAGAATTGAGGAGGGAGGTGAGCGAGAGATGGATGATAAGTTGCATCTGGATGTGGTGGAGGTCTCCCTGAATTCAATAGTATAAATCACTTCGAATCATACGATGAAGGTTAAGGGGAAAATATAAGTCATATATGTGGTAGTATTGATTTACAGTGGGGCTACCCAAAATTTTATTTTTAGTCAGGTCGTCAACTAATTGGGAGTGAAATTGGTGGACACCGGTTATTATGGGGTGATGATGGGTATAGGGAAGGTGGAGAAATGCCATAAAATCTATAGATGAGTGGTGTTAACCATCCAGAGGATTCAAGTAATGGAGGATTTTCTCCCACTAGAGTTAGGAAGTACCGATGTCATCCTGGGGATGAAGTGGTTGTAAACCTTGGGAGAAACCAAGGACAATTTGGGAGCACTCACGATGGAATTTATTGTGGATGGGAGAAACGTGGTTATAAGGGGAGATGAAGGGCTATCCAAAGCCATTGTATCACTTAAGATCATGGTTATAATCCTACAAGAGGTGGGGGAAGATTATTTGGTGGGACTACACATGCTAGATGTGATCAAGATTGAGGAGGGAGGGAATGTTTCTATTTCAGTGTAGCCCTTGATTCAACAATTTGGTAAGGATTTTCAGCCACCTCAAGAATGGCCACCTCCATGGGAACACGAGCATATCTCTGAAAGTTCGTTAGGGATGTTAAGCCCTATAGAACTACCCCAAGCTAACCAAGAAGGGGGGGGGGGGGGGGGGGGGGGTGAATTGGTATTTTAAAAATTTTCACAAAGAATAAAAATCACATAAACCAAAATCACATCACAAAAATAAATGCAGAAATTAAAGTGCGGAAGCAAGAAACAAGAACACAGAAATTTATAGTGGTTCGATCAACTCGACATACGTCCACTCCCCGGAGGCGCCCTCCGAGTATTGCACTACAAACGCGACTCTCCTTTAGCCCCCACAGCTAGGCGGAGAAGCCTTTACAAGAACCTCATTTTTACCACCCCGGCAAGGCAGAGAACCTATCTCCTTTTGCTTCCTCCTGAAGCTGGCAGAGAACCACAACCAAAAGCTAACTTCTTACCTCTACCGACCCTTCCACGGACGAGAAACTCTAGATGAAGAAGAAGCAGAGCGATCCTTTAAGCAACCCTTGTGAATCCCCTCACAAGCTCCCCCTCACAAGATCCTCTCTCTCTCCCTCTCTCTCTTTCTCTCCTCAAGGCCTTCTCAGGTCAAGGCAGCAACCAAAGGTCTTCTAAAATGTTGAACAAGAGCTCTTAAATAGAAGAGCTTCAAAGGAGCTCATTAATTGCAAGTTGCCGACAATATCCTCCAGGCTGATATGGACATCGTCCTGGCCGATCAGTACAAAACTCAGAAGATCGGCCAGAGCATCGCCCTGAATGCAAACTGGACAATTTAAAATTGGCTTGATCGTCCAGGACGATATCGCAATCGTCCTGGCCGATTAGTTCAAATCAGAGGAAAATCGTCCAGAGCATCGCCCTGAATACTAGCTGGCCGATATTTATCGTCCTGAAGTAACTAAGGTTTTTTGAATAGATCGTCCTGGCCGATCCTGCGATCGTCCAGGACGATATGATCGTATCAATCATCCTTAATAACTCCCTTGATTTTCTGATCAAATAAGGCATAATTTGTGAATATCGTCCAGGCCGATCAATGATCGTCCTGGCCGATTAATTAAAAATACAGTATACCTTAATTGTCTATGGCGGCAACTTCTTTCTGTTTTGAGCTTATCGTCCTGGCAGATTCACGTATCGTCCAGGCCGATCTATTAATGACGGCTGCCTTAATTAAGAATCCTTATTTATACTTTATGTTTTAAGCTTGATCGTCCAGTACGATGTAAATATCGTCCTGGCCGATATGAGTAAAAACAGAAATTCTAATTCTCTCAAGTGTGTGTGTGTAGGGTTACTTAGCATCAGTCTCTTTGACCATTACAAATAGACTCAAGAAGAGAAAAAAACAAAGTACAGACTGACTCAACCCTAAACCTACGCAATCTCGAACTTGCTCCGTTTGTTGGTCCGATCTTCTATTCCTAAAAAGTTAGAAGCAATAGGCAGTCCAAGAGAATTAGTATTTGTCAATCATCAAAACATAAGCCATGAAAATAGATTTGCAAACAATCTCCACCTTGAGGACAAGGTGGATCTTTGAGATGGGAGTATTGTTAAACCGGTCCATTAGACCGGTCCATGTGGGGCCGACGAGGCGCGAACGAGGCGAAACGCCTCCCTCTCCTGCTTTAGCCGCATGCACCACAAGATCTAACAGAGCATATTAGGAAGGATTTTTGAGGGATTTGGGAGGGAAATTCGAATGTAGGGACTATTTAGGGAGTTCCTTTTGATTTGTATGCATTAAATACTTTGTTTTCCTATGTCTATGGCATCTTGAATTTGGCTGAAATTTGAGACCTAGATTTAGATTTTCTTTGGGCTCTAGCAGCATTTAGAGATTTGGGAGAGATCGATCCTCCTCTCTAATAGAGGATCAATTGTATCTTGATATTTTCCATTTCTATTTCATCAAATAATACAAATTATCCACTATTTTTTGTCATTTTGTGCAACTTTTTGTGGAGAATTCTCGCAGTTTTTCGAAGATTGATAGAAAATACTTGAGATCTAAAAGTGTTTCCTATCAATTTTCTCCCAGGTTCACATCTTTTTAGTTTTCTGCAATAAGAAAAAATTGCCAGAATATTCTACAACCCTCAGTTGATCAAAAATAGACAAAATAATACAAATATAAGGATCTTATCTAAAAAGTACCAAAGATTATTGTTTCATGAAGTTACCTGCCCTTCATGTGTAAGAACATGACCAATCCAATATGTCTAAAAAATAGATTAAGAAAAACCAGAAAAGTAAAAGATGAATGAACACATTACTTGAAACTATCGATAAGAATTGACTTTTAAGCCAGATGAACGTGTAGGATACAAAATCAACAAGGCGGCTGTTGTTATCAAGGGCATAACAGTTGGAATGAGGTACCGTCACTGAAGCAGTAAAAGGTGAATACAAACATATGGCTATCAAGAAGAAAACAGAGATAAAAAACAAGAATGCTTAGAAAAATTTATATAAAAAATTTCATGAATAAAATAAACAACAAATAGTTCTTACATTTAAATATCATATATGCCTTGTAATGAGAATTTGATTCACTTATGCAATTAATTTCCCACCAGGGTGGTCAAAAGTCTACAAAGCTACAAACACCTTACTAAGATATAGGACCGATACACTTGACATTATTGATGTTTTAACAGGGAAAATTCAGAGCTTGGTTTATTAAACAACTGTAAATTGATTGAAACTACTTAGTATTGTCTGAAACAAGCCAATTATAAACAATTTAATACTAAGGTGCAACTTGAGAGACTATGTTCAGCAAGTTTATCCTGTCCTAAGATCATGTTCCACCATATATTTAACTAACAACAACAATAACATTAAGTCTTTATCCCACTAAAAAAAAAAAGTCTTTATCCCACTACGTGGGGTTAGCTACATTATATATATATTTTTTTCATTATGTCTTGTTAATAGTCAAATTCTCAATTAAATCTAATAAAGAAAAAGCTTATTTGTAATAATTTCTACCCAAGTCTTTTTAGGTCTACCTCTGCCTTTCTTAATATAGGTCAAATCTAACACATATATTATCCTAATTAGGTCGTTTCATATAACAAAATCATCTAAGGCGACTCTCTCTAATCGTATCTGCCACTTGAGCTACTCCAACCTTTTCTTGTATATACTCGTTTCACATTCTATCTCTAATATTGAAGCCACTCATGCACCTTAGCATCTTCATCTCATCTCTACAATACTTAACTTAATTTTATGCATATCTTTTAATGGCCAACATTCTATGTTATAAGGCATTGCAATTCTTGGGTCTATTGTTCAGAGTGATGGTGAAATAGATGGAGATATTATTAGTAGAATTCAAGTTGGATGGTTGAGGTGGAGGAATGCATCGGGCTTGTTGTGTGATAAAAAAGTCCACCTCAAACTTAAGAGAAAATTATATAAGATGGTGGTGAGACCTACAATGCTTTATGTTACAGAATTTTAACCATTAAAAGAGAAGCATAATATTAAGTTAAGTGTTGCAGAGATGAGGATGTTCAGGTCCATAAGTGGCTTTACTCTTAGAGATTGGATACAAAATGAGCATATACGTGAAAAAGCTATAGTAGCTCCAGTGAAAGATAAGATTAGAGAGAGTCTCCTTAGATGGTTTGGTCACATAAAACGGTAGCCTTCCGATGATCTGGTTAGGAAAGTAGATGTATTAGATTTAACTTATGTTAAGAAAGGTATCACATAAAACGGTAGCCTTCCAATGACTCGATTAGGGAAGTAGATGTATTATATTTGACTTATGTTAAGAAAGGTATAGGTATACCTAAAAGACTTGGTTAGATCATATTAGAAATAACCTTTTTTATTAGATTTAAATGAGAATTTAACTCTTAACATGACAGAATGGAGAAAAATGATTCATGGCTTCATGCAGTCGACCCTACAGTGGGATAAATGCTTGATGTTGTTGTTGTAGTACTTTCATCATTGAAGGACACATGCCTTTCTCAATTTCCTCACATAAACCTAACACATTGCAAATGGTAAGCTAGTAATATTAGAACCAAAATAGTTCTCTTGGAAGTTTGCGATCGAAGAATTATAAAATTAAGTCCAGCCAACCCTATAACTTCCTCATGTTTCATACCTCACAAGATTTTAGGCATAATATTGTCGACCGAATAAAAAAAAACCTATATATTATTAAATATTTTATTTATTCCGCTAAATCCAAATATTACAAAAGGATAATTAATCGAATATATCTGTGTTTTTTGTTGCTTGAAGAATTAAGAAAAGAAATAGTTGATAATTAAAAGAGTTTCCTCACTTAGATATTAATCTTAAAAGGAATAGCTAACGGAAAAGAAGAAAAAACTAAACATCTGGAAATTCAGACAACTAAGTCTTGGTACGAGTCCTAAACATGATGGGAATCAAGCAGGACACAGATTGAGATATTGAAGTATACTGAATGTATTTACCTACAAAAGTAGACCCAATCAGGTAGTGACATGATCTACTGCACAGCTTATCTCCAACGTGCATCATTTCCACCAGGCCTACATGCACATATAAGAGTTTATAAGAAATAAGATATTTCACCTAAATATAAAATTTATTACTCAAATATACTACATTTTACCAAAATGTAAGGTTTTTGACCAAATATAATATTTATCAAGATAACATAGTTTGCTCGCATATGATATGTTTAATGCATTTATAACATGCTTAATCGAACTATAGAAATTTTTTGAGCTTATTAACTGTAAATTTGAATTTAATCATATTTATGCAGCTGATTTGATCCCAATTACTTTTTTTTTAGCATAGCATTATTCCAACCTTCCCATAACTTTGACGCTTACATTTTACATTATGGGGTTGTTTGGATACAAGATTTATGCAGGATTTGAGCAGTGCTAAATCCTTCCAAATAGGATTTAGGGAACTGTTAAATCTCACAGCGAGAAAAATCTTCATTTCACTCCTTTTTCCGTAAATCCCGGATTTACTAAATCTAGGAGTTCGACGGATTGAGGGATTTTTCCGAAGAAGCGCGTGAAAGGAAGAAAGATGGCTACCTTCGCAACGAGCAAGCTCCCGTCTTCGTTGTGGTAACTTCTGATCCAACAGAAGAACGGCTAGTAGGTGTGACATCGGAACCAACAGAAAGGAACGTCGTCGAAGGAGGCGAAGTTATTTAGCGATTCGTTCAAAAGTCGCGAAGCCGGTGAAGTCGAAGAGCAACGAACAACTGGAGAAGAGGAAAAGCAAACCCGGCTATAAGAAGAATTGCCATTAAGATAAGAAGTAAGAAGTAAGAACAAATTAATTTAGTTTCACTATTTTAAATTAATTAAGAATATAATATAATTAAGGATTGATTAATTGATAATTAATTTAGATTATTATTTATAATGATTAGTTTGTAATGATAATCAAAATTTATAATTATAACTAACTCATAAATAATTAAAATTAATTAATTGTATCATAATTAATTTTTAATTACATTATTTTTATAATTATAGTTCATTGATTTAAATTAGAATTAATAAATAATTTGTGCAAAGAAAAAATTTTAGGCTTAATTTGAGAATGTTTCTTAGAGCAACTTTGTAGTACGAAATTAAATTTTTTTACTAACAACTTTCTCTAATAAATACTAAAAAAAATTGTCCCAAACAAGCCTTAATAAACAAAACATATATGCAGAAGAATCTTAGTATTTGGATCAAGTCGTACAAATGACATGCTTAGTGATCAAGAACAAATTCCAATGAGGAAGAGGTTACTTGGAAAAATCAAATGAAAAATATCTCAGAATATATTTATAGAATTTATTATATAATGGCCCCGCTCCCGGATGAGAGTAGCAGCACAAATTAAAAAAAAAAAAATTTAAGGAAGTAAAGGGAAAATTGCTATGTTAATTAACATTTTGTGCAGTGCGTAGATGGCCTTGATTAATTAATTGAGAGAATTTTTACTACCAATAAAAAAGTTGAACTAGAAACTTAGGACTCGTTTGATGGCGACATCGCTTTTCGTAAGGTAGGGAAGCAGTTATTCAATAATCAGAATTCTCAGAAAAATTACTTAAGCAACGTTACATCATTTTTTTATCGGAGACGACCCAGACCTTCTTCATAGCTTCTTAAATGCCGATCAATTACCGAAGGCTCGAATGGATTAATTGATCTCCTCTGCGCCAACACCGAATCTTTCTTCTTCCGTAGCACTGGGATAGTTCGAGCTCCTCATACGGAAAAGTGCTTCTGAACGGCATTGTTTTACTCTGGTTAAATGCAGCTCCTTTCTAAAAATCGCATTATCTGTCGCTCTCTCTCACTTGCGCGACTGATCCCTCTGTCCCAAAACGTAAACCCTAGAAAAATGTCTAGGTTTATAATTTCCGGCACAGGCTTCTCAAGCATGGGTTATCAGAACGAGCAACAGTAGCCCGGCCGGCCGAAAGGGGTCTCGGTTTACCATTTCCGGCGGAGCACGGACGACCAGCGAAGATGGGGCGGGGATTCTCTTACCATGATGGTAAAGCCGTGGGATCGAGGGCCGAGAGGCTGAGATGAGTGGAAAGATCATCGCTTCTATGACCTCAAAAACCCTACCTTCACCATCTCCAAGATAAGCCAAGATCGCACAGTCTTCCCCTCGCTGCAGCCCAAAAAAAGCTCACGAGACTCATCTCAAGATCCTACGGCTTGACCATCATGGTAAGGAGAATCCCCGCCCCAAATCCACTGGTCGTCCATTAATGACCAGCTGCTCCGCCGGAAATGGTAAACCGAGCCCCTCTCAGCCGGCCGGGCTACTGTTGCTCGTTCTGATAACCCGCTTCCCAAGCATGCTGAGAAGCCTGCAACTGCCATCCTACGCTCTACATCTTCCCTTTCCAGAGGTAAAGTTGCTAACTTTCCTGGCGATGCCATCACTAGAATTTCTAGCTTCGGGGAAAGGAGAAGCTTTTCTGGATTTAGGACTTTTGATACGAAACTGGCGGCAAAAGCCCAACTGGGTAAGAACCCTGGTGTAAAGAGTGAGAAATATGTGAACTTGAAGAGAGGAGTTACATATGGTTGCAAATCTAAAAGGTGTTTGGGGGAAAAACCTCAGCGGAGTTCTTATGAGGCTTTAAAGAAAGTTGGTCGCAAAGCTGAAGAAGCATATATTGGTCCATCTGATTCTCAAAACAGCGTCGGTAAAGATTTTTCTGGTCCTAACATGGAGCCAGTGGATACCATTGGGAGTAATGAGGTAGGGGTTTAGAAAGTCATGGAGAAAAACTTTTTTTGGTTGAGGTAAAGCACATTGATAAATGTGGTCACGGAGATGAAACAGTGGGAAGTGACAATGATGAAGTTAGAAAAGCTCGGAGTTCTATGGCCGCTAGTTCCTTATCAAAAGTCCTAAATCCAGAAAAGACGGGAGGGGTCTGTGTTGATAATACATCAGTTCATATGGAGAAAAATTGCTCGAATTCACACCCAGACGATAATGCCAATGTTTCAAATGATTTTGGTAATTTCCAAGGTGAACTTGAAAACACTTCTTTGATTCGTGTGCATTATAGAAAAGAAGCAGTGCAACTAGATATTGAAGCAGTAAAAGCTAAGGGAAATGATGGGTTGGGATCTGTGAAAGATGCTTGTACTGCTAATAGATATCAGAGCAACCTTCATGAGAAGCTTGCACTATTAGAAGGCAAGGTTCAAAAAATAGCCTTGGAGATCAAGCAAACCAAAGACATGTTAGATAAGAACAAGCCAGGTAAATCTGGGCTTGTTCTTTCTGATATCCAGAAGAAAATACTTGGTGTTGAAAAAGCTGTGGATAACATTAAGGATGGGGCCAAATTTAAAATTCTTTTTTCATATTCAGGCAAATTCGACGATTGTGTAATTTCAAATCTTAGAGAGATACCAAGGAATTCTTTACCTTATATTAAAAGCTCAGAACATGAAGCTTGATTCTTCCCACATCACAAGTTAATGAGGGAACTCGTTTCATCAGTCATCTCAGGGGAACAAATTAAGTGCTGTAAACTAGCTTATTCAAGGATGAATGGAGCCCCAAATATATATTTGATGGTTTCACTGATGAAAACCCCGTTGCGCTAGAGTTTTTGGCTTCTTTAAGAGAAGAGCAACCTAAACCTAGAATGTTTGATGTAAACGTGCAATTAACTAATCGCATGGCAAACAAAATGCAACCAGAGAATACGTCATCAGGCCAATATGATACAAGCAGCATGATTAGAGGGCAGCAACAGGAGGTTGAACTGGAGTCTAATGAAAAACTTGAAGAAATCGGTATTCCCGAGATTAATCCTCCGTCAATGTCATGCGTAGATACTGAGGATTCTACCATTTATCAGCTTTCTGAAATTGGTCAGAAGGTTTCAACTGGAGGATGGTTTGTTTCTAGAGGAGAAGCTGTTCTTCTTGCTCATGATGATAATTCTTGTTCCTACTATGACATTTCCAACTCTGAGGTACGTCATCTATAACAAAAATCCCTTGTTATTTTTTCCAAATTATTTTTTATAAATTAAAGTTCCATCAAAAAGTTATTTTTTGTTAGTTCTTCCTTCAAAGGAGAAATTTACTTTCATTTCAGTAGATTGTCAATTCATTTCAAATTGCATTTTCTCTTATGTATTGAATTTGACCCTAGGGACCATGTACAATATTCTATGATAATCATATGTACCCTAAGGTTCAAAAATTGCTTATGCCTGTACCAGGTGAAGTCTGAATACAAGGCCCCAGCTGGCTTTCCAACTAATTTATGGGCTGATTGTTGGTTAATTCGTGCCCCTGGAATAGATGGATGCTCTGGACAATATGTTGTTGCAGCATCAGCAGGAAATGCGTTAGATTCTGGATTTTGTTCCTGGGACTTCTACACGAATGATGTTAAAGCTTTTCTAGTTGTTGGGGGAAAGGATAATAGTTTCTCAGGCTCATCAAGTAGAACTGGATTTACTTCAACGGCCAGAAGTTCCCTTAGGACATCATCCGTATTGGAAAGTCAATCTTGTTGGTGCAGGCCATGTGGACCATTGTTGATCTCCACATTCAGCAGGCAGAAGGTTGTCAATGCTTATGATATTCGTGACGGTGATTTGGTAATGACATGGGAAGTGAACAATCCTGTTGCTGAAATGGAATACTCCAGCCCTCTCCAATGGAGAAGCAAAGGGAAGGTGATCATAGCAGAAAGGGAAGCCATTAATCTTTGGGATGCAATTCACTCAATCCACAGCCTACTCTTTCTGTACCTTTTGTTGGCAAAAAATTCTATTCTCTTCATGTGAATAACACAGATGCTGAGATAGGTGCTGGTGTCCGGCTGAGGTGTTTTTTTTTTCTTTGGTGCCATTTCTTTCTATATCTTTTCATTATTTTTGTTCTCATATGTTGTCAAATTTGGACAATTTTTTGTCCTTTTTTTATTAAGAAAGATGCTTCTCCTCATGCTTGTTCATGCATAATTTGGATCATTTTCATTTCTACAAGTTTTACCATTTTCCCTCAAGTAGTTTTAATGATTTGGACAATTTTAGATCTTTATTACTAGTGCAATACTAAAAGTTTTCTCGTATTGAAAGAGGAAGATTAGTGGCTGTTTGATTCACTTACACATGCTTATTGGTTTGGCATCTTTAAATAACAATTACATACCTGACATTTGACTTATATTTTGATATCTTTATGTCAACTAAATATTTTGACTTACAGATGTTGATGTTATTGATTGTTTGAATAAATAATAATACAACTGTCATTCTAGATAATATAATATTATTTGAATAAGATGAAATTTAGTCAAGCAAATAGCATTTGATAGATAAAGTTATGTAAATAATACTTATTTAAATTACGCCGCTATCTAAATAACTTTTGAACCAAACATCGCAGTAATTTATTGAGCTGATTAAGCTTACATCATGTTTTTACTTGAAATGATGCACATCTACCAAAACCGTTGTAATTAACCTGATCATTTCAAGAATTTTCAGCTTTGTCTAGACTTCCAATGCTTGAGTGCAATCTGCTAAGTATTTCTATTTCTAACAATCCTTGTTGCATTTGATGCAGAGCAAGCTCTACTGAAGTGGAGGGTAATGACGGTGTTTTATGCACTCAGGATGGTGTTAATGTGTTTGATTTTCGAATTTCTTCTGGTGTAGGACTTAAGATATTCAGGCATGGTGGTGCTGATGGTCTCTCTATTTTCTCCCGCAGTGACTCCATTTTTCTTGGGAGCACTGAAGGAAGAATATTCGCGAGGAGCAGCAGTCCGCGCTCGCATCTTGAGCATTTTTGGCTCCGTAAAGGCAGTCTTTTCACCAGTTATCTGATGCCAGGATTTAATTCTCATTATCATCACTCTTTGATCACTCAGGTTTGGGGAAACTCAGATTTTGTTATGGGCATATGTGGAATGGGCCTTTTTGTGTTTGATGCTTTCAATAACAGTGGAGACACAGATGTGGTGAAGGATACTATTGGTCCCAATGATTTATTTCGTCCAACATTTGATTACATGGAGTCAAGAGCACTTGTTATATCAAGGGATTGATTGGCATTTTAGAAGTATCTACTATAGATTTTGCAACTAGATTTGTATGTGTGTGTGATTATCTTGTAACAGTTAATGTCTTTTTCATGTACTTCAGTTTGAAAGGGAGCAGCTTGCTTCTCTGTTGTTAAAGCAAGCTGTTCCCTTTCATAAGGCCACAGAGAAGCAAACTGTTCCCTTTCAAATTGAAGTACATGAAAAATACATTAATTGCTACAAGATAATCACACACATATATAAATCTAGTTGTTGCAAAATCTATAGTAGATATTTCCAAAATACTGGTCGATCCCTTAAATAACAAGTGCTATTGACTCCATGTAATCGAATGTTGGACGAAATAAATCATCGGGATCAATAGTTTCCTTCACCACATTTGTGCCTCCACTATCATTGAAAGCATCAAACACAAAAAGGCTAATTTCACATATACCCATAACAAAATCTGAGTTTCCCCAAACCTGAGTTGTCTTCTTCTTCCCTACCTAGCTGTTGTCTTCTTCCTCTTTGGATTGAAAATGAGCTCTTCTTCGCTGCCATGGCTTTCTCCCTTCGATTAGAGAGCAGAAATCCCCTCTTGCTGCTGATAGTAAGCTTCTCTTCCAAAGTCTAGGGCAGAGACATGTTGAAATCAACCCTTGCTGCAGCCAGGAGAAAGCAGGAGGCCTCTACTTCCTTCCAAACTATCTCGGCATCCTCAAAACAGTGTAAATTGCTGTTTGGGGCGTTCTTGGACAGCAAACTGCTGTCCGGAGCAGTTTGGACAGCAAATTCCTTCTACGGAAAAGTTTGGACAGCGGGGGTGACATGCGGAGAGGCCTGGACAGCAACTACGCAGCCTCCGAAGGCTTCCTAACAGTGAAAACTGCTGTTTGGAGCATTTGGACAGCAAACGACGACCACCAGAAGCTCTCAAACGGTGAAATTCTGCTGTTTGGAACATGTAGACAGCGGCCACGCAGCTTCCGAGAGCCTTCTAACAATGAAAACTGCTGTCCGGAGCAGTTTGGACAGCAAATCCATCCTCCGGAAAGGCTGGGACAGCGATGGTGACATATGGAAGGGCTTGGACAGCAGTCTTCCTCCTTGGGAAAACCTGGGACAGCAACTTGGAGCCTTCAAAGGACCTTGGACAGCAACCTACGAGCTTGGATAGCGGCTTGGACATCAATTTGGAGCGCTAGGACAACCCGGGTGAGGTAAAATCCCAAAACTTAGTGAAACCTAGGGTCCCCCAAGGCCGTTGATGTGTGGTTGACGTCCCCAAACCATAGGTCCCTTAGAAACTTCATTGGTTTGCTTTCCCTAAACCTATGTGCGCTGCACTCTTCACAAAACAGAGAAAATCCAGTGATTTCCGTTTGTTTGCTATCTTGTGAGAGCCAAAGAGGCATGCCATATGCGTAGGGTGGTCGGATTTGTATCTGACAACCTCTCAAATGCATGTAATAGCATTCATATTGTGTTCAAACCGTCGCCTATAACAAACCCAGGCTTCGTCGTCATAGCACCCAAATTTGGAAGCTATGTATTTGGCCAAATCAATTGCATGTTGCTTAGAGTTTAGATTATGCCAAAATTGATCTAAATAAATAGTGTAGGTCTCTTTCTCTAAGGATTGCACACTTCTAAAATTATTGGGAGATTGTTAAGCATGTTCATTTAATTTGTAGGGCAAACTTGGGGTAGATGTGGGTTTCCAAAGACCCATAAGCCACCCCTTATGTGTTCTTGAATTACTTCAATATGCTTTGCTTCTCTTAATTCTCATGAATGAGAATGATGGTGAATGATCCTCTAGCATGCAAACTATCCAATTTTTGTGTCATGGTAAAATTGATGTAAACTTTAGAGAGTTTGCATGTACGAATTTATAGTCTCTACAAGTTAGTGAATTTGAATGTGTTTGGTTGGAAACATTATCACTAACAATCGATCTTTGTGGGGTTTCTCATAGATTCTCAAAGGTCTATGTTCTAGACCCCACAACGTCTATGACCAACCAAATTCATGATTGATCTTTTCACTAAATTTAGAGAACACAAGTGATAGTCATTGTTGGTTTACATCCACCACATTTAGGATTTGAAAATTAACCAAATGGGCTTATCTAACCTTGAAGGGGGGCTTGAGATATGACATGGGCCCTCAAAGGCCCATAAGCCTTCATGCTCAAGTTTACCTAACTCCATTTGTGTGTGTTTCCAAATTCAATCATTGAGTGAAATGATCAAAATCCTTAGAGATTGGAATCTCGCATCAATGTTTTAATAAATCAAATCCTATCAAAACGGATCTTTAGGACCTTCCTAGAAAACCTTCAATCACCATTCATGGCAAAATTGATTGGATTGTTCTTAGAAACTTTAGGTGTGTTTTCATGTCTTAACATGAGTCAAAATCGTGTTTCCTAGACCTCTTACTAGGAACACCAAACTTCCAAGTTTCTAAATCATGCCAAAATTGGTTTGGAAACTTCCTCAATCCTTAGGAAATCGATTCTTCCCTCTCCTAATTGAGTCTAAAACACTCTAGAGGACATAGGGAAATTCCTTTCAAGCATGCTTCTCCTCTTTACATGAGTCCAAAACATTCATGGGGAGATGGAGGATCCTCTTTCGTGCATAATGCTTGGAGCGTTCTCAAAGCTCCAAGTTTTAGATTGCATGAATCATTTGCAACTTGGAACCAACTTCCAAGTTCTTTCATCTCTTGTTGTTGGGACATAAAACCAATAAACCGTCTTCTTCCTCCAACCCCAAAGTTGTAGGAAATTATCAAATCATTTATTTGTTGGAACACAAACCAATAAGTAATCCTCTTGACATAAGATTGAAATCCTAGTCTTCCTCATTTGTTTAGCCACTAATTAAGCAAATGAATGTTTCTCCTTGGGCACCAAATGTTTAAGGAATTCCTTTCAACATGCAATTTAAATATTGTTTGTTGCTTCTCCCTTTCTACAACCCAAGAGTTGTTGGAAAGTTCTCTCACTCTCCCAAACCCGAATTTAGGGGAATGGTTATTCCCCTTTGAACACCAAATGTTCAAGGGCACTCATGAATGTGGAACCTCCAAGTTACACATTATTTCCTCCTTCTACCAAAAAAAAAAGTGTAGAAGACCTCTCCATTCACTTAGCCTAAATCAAGTGAATGTGTATCATTTCCTTTGAACACCAAATGCTCAAGGAAATTCCTCTAATTTGCAACCTACAAGTTGCACATGACTTCTCTCTTTCTATAACTCAAATGTTGTAGGAAGACCCTCTCATTCTCCCAAAACTCAAAATTGAGAGAATGTACACTTCTCTTTGAACACCAAATGTTCAAAGAATGCCCTTGAACTTGCAACCCATAAGTTACATTTTCCTCTTTCTTTCCTACAAGTCAAAATTGTAGAGAAGTTCTTTCCTTTCTACAACTCAAAAAGTTGTCTGAAATCTCATCCATTCAACCCATGTTGAGTGAATTAGACACATGAAAGTCACTTATTTGTTGAATCAAAATCAACAATTAATTTAATCTAAATCATTTATTTGTTGAACCAAATTCAACAAATAATCCCATAGCAAGCAAATAAGAAACTCTTAGCTTTCTTCCATTCTCTTAAACCTAAATTAGGAGAATGCATTCTCCTCTTTAGACAACAAACGTCCAAAGAACTCTCTTTGATTTGCAATCTCCAATTGCATCTCCCCTTCTTTTCTCTACAAACCAAAATCGTAGAGAATTATTCTTCCTATAACTCAAAGGTTGTAGGAAGATATTTTCATTCTCTTAAATCAAGTTATGAGAATGTATATTCCTCTTTGAACATCAAATGTTCAAAGAATGTTCATGGGATTGTAGCTTCTAAGTTGCGCCCCTTCTCCTCCATTCCTTTCCTCCAACCCAAGTTGGATGGAGGGATTCCGTTATTTGGACACCAAAAAGTCCATATAACTCTGGATGACTTGTAACCAAAATTACAAGTCATCCCTCTTTTCCTTTGACTCCAAAAAGTCTAAGGAACTCTCCCAACCTTAGCCTAAAAGCTATGAGTTTGATCCAACTATCCTCCAACTCCAAAGTTGTAGGAGATTCCCCCCCTCTTTAGCTCCAAAAGCTAGAGAAAGTTCTCCTACATTTAGCCTCAAAACTAAATGTTGGATTCCTATCTTTCTCTTCTTAGCTCCAAAAGCTAAGGAGAATTCCTCAACATGTAACCCAAAAGCTACATGTTGGATATCTTCCTTAGAACCAAAATCTAAGTAATCTCTTCCACTCAACTCGAATTGAGTGACTTTTCCTATGACATTTAAAATGCTAAACTTGTAGATGTTCCTTAGGAGTTGTCCTTTCTGTTGAAGTTCATTCCATCATATTGAATGAATTTCACCAAGTCCTAAGTGAAGCCCCTTAGGCAAGTCTATCTTACCCTATTAGATAGACACTTCTCTTATCCAAACATTAAGAAAGCTCTAAAAAACCTAAAAATTACTTATATTCTCTTTTGATACAATGATCAATCATCTCTCCTAAAAGGCGGGATGCCTATACCATTGTATCTTAGGATTCATAAGTAACATGCTTGCCCAAAAGCAAGTAGTGGTTACTTTATGGGTTCTTCATAACCCTCCTAAATATGAAACACTTAAAAATCAAATAAAATTTTTAAGTTACAAGCAACTTAAAGTGAAATCACCCTTGGATAAAGATTAAACATCTTCATTCCAAAATAAAATCAAAGACCTTTAGTGTGACATGCTACACAAGCCTCACACACTTAGGTGCACAACCCCTTAGGCATGTTAGGATTAGGATTTTTCTTTTATGCGCATGTGTTTGATGTTGTGGTGTGATTGCCCTTGGATTGTCTGCGTTGTGGGCACTTGCCCTTAAGTGGATAGTGTAGAAATATACTTGTTCTTCTTGTAGGTGGCCATATCAAAAATGGGGGGCGCTCATAAATAATAAACTGCTTGCATGCCAGGTGCTGCTTAAAACCCCCTCAAAGATATGGTCAATAGGGTAGAAGCAGATGTTTAGCACACTAAGTGCTAGGCAAATTTTGGATGTAATACTTTATTATATATAAACTGCTTCTAACTTTATTTTGCAGGTTTGAGTCTTTATCTTTTCAAGTATGTATTTGATATAATTAGGATGTGTAATCAAACTTGTGGGGGTCTGGATCAAAAGGAGGTGAACTAAACAGATGTACCTTTGGAAGGTGAGGCCTGAGGTTTACTTGGAAGATAACGCTTTAAGACCCCACAAGTAGAGTCTGTAAATTTGACTGGGTTGTATAATGACACGCAATTCAGCTGCCAAATCTGAATGTGGACTCTATTTATATTTCCTTGCATTTGATATAAATAAAAGAGTGCTTTGATTGTTTACCTGGTTGTGCAATAGAAATGCATCTCTTTCCTAGGTTTCTTTCTTTGCTTTTGCTTGGGAGTGGCTTGGACTTTTGATACGTTAGGCTCTTAGGATAAAACTAAGTTTCCTACGCTTTAAAATGTAAGCAACCTAAAATGAAATTAGGCTTCATGGTTTTCTAATAAAAGAAAATTTTCATGGCTCTCTTTTAAAGAGCCAAGTTTTTCAAAAACTTAAAATAATCATGCATGACCAAAATTGTGTCACATGTAGAATGCCTTCACTTAAGGATTATATAACAAAATCTTTCTTTTTGTGAGTCAGCATTTGCATATCATACAAATTAGGCATCTTGGCCTCAAAGTCAAGTTGTAAGCCCTACCTTCTAAATAAAAACAACCTCCCCACTCTACATTTGCATTGAGACCGGATGACATGATTTTAAAAGCGATTAGGAGGGTTAGCTGGTAGTTCCTTCCAGGCGGGACAATAAATCCAGAGGTCGGGCAGGCTATACCTTTTGTGAGGTGTAGTTTGTAAGCCCCTTTGCACTCGTTAGATTTAGGTTCGAGGCACTAACTATTGGTAGTCCTCACCTTAGTTTTAGGGTCCGAGGCTGACCAACATTCTAATAAAAATGTCAACTTAAACCAAAATTATATTGTTAAAATGTAAAGCCCAACATAGGATAGTCCGAGCACCTCTGAGTCTCCCTCAGAATCAAGTGCTCCTATTTTACCTCTTTTGGTTTTCATTCCAAAATCTAACTCCTAAGTTGATCAATTCCTCATTGAAATTTCTAAATGACCAAAACCTTTAAGCAAGACTTTCATGAATTTCAAAAATCAAATCTTAGCCAATGTTTAAATGACTTCCAATAAAGCAAAACCACTAATTTAATCAAAAGTTTTTCCAAATCAAAACTTGGGATGTAATTAACCATAGGGGCTTGCCCCTATGGGATGTCTGTACCCCAGAAATAAATAAACCCCACTCGACCAAACATCGAGTGGGGGAATCTCTGTTAATAATTGTAAATTTTATTATTGAGTCCATAAGGAAATGATATTTTTACTCTTCGGGATAACATGTCATGTTCTTATGCCGTACTCGATTATAAAATAAGCAATCCGTTTGAGGATACAAAAATTCTCCAACAGTTGCCCCCTCCACCTTGTATAAACCTTGGGCCCCACCATAATTTGGGGCGGCATCCAGCTTTGCTGGACCTTATTTCTGCCTGGAGTAAACTAGTGCCGGTCCTTCTAGACATGCTGGATCGATTCCTCCTGTATCGATCTAATTGTATTTCAGCATTTTCATGAGCTATAGAAATATTTATGTCACTTCTCTTTTTCCTATTCAATGTTGTCTTGAAAATTGTATTAGGAAGTAAACGTTCATTTGAGATTGGGTTCCAACTTGAATACTGATAAAAAAATTCACCCAAAACAATACATTAGTTTATTTCCAAGAATTTGGTGAAATTTTAGGAAGATAATCATTTTTTTTTGTCAATTAAAATTTTATCCAACATAGTAGAGTAGATAAGGCATGTATCTTTTATTCTTAAATTATTTTGTAAATAATTTGTTGAATAGTAGCCCATTAGTATGAAGTAAATATTCAATTATGATCACTTTTGACCAATTCTAATCATCTTGCATTATCAATAGTTTCATCGTAACTTTTTGAGGCTGGCTTTTCAAATCCTCCTCCATTCTAGTAGAGTGCTAGATGAGTTATAAATACTAATTGTGCTACACAATCATGTTACCTTATGTTATCACTTTAGAAAGATAATCATTTTTTTTTGCAACTATCTTCCACCAAAAACACACCACCTCCAGCACAATACATTCAAATACATTAGTCCTTCACAGTTCAAATCACCTATTCTCACAAACAAGCAACTCCACAACACATATGCAACCTATCCAGTCTCAATATTTTACCTTAGTGAACCGAAATTCCACAACCATTATCATTTCTCCCTTATTTCTGTATAGCTGCAACCACTTTCCTAAGAAGCCACACCTGATTCTCTCTCCCAATATTAATTTTACCAACTCAAGCTATCATCACTCTTACTCTGTCCATCACTACAAAGATCCACATAAGCAAACATAATCCACCCATCAATCTACCTCAAAGTCATCGTCAGTCTACCTTAGGTATGTCATTGCCAAACCTTCTCTACAAAATATTGTTCTCTTTTAAGGTGAAAAAAATCCTTACTTCCATTGAACTAAGAGGAAAGCACGACCCCAGCCTCCTTTGCTCGAGTTAGTATCAAGTACAAAACACACTTTGCCAACTTTAATTTTGCACCTGCTTTTGTTGTAGCCAGTTCTGCATCTCGTGTTTTCTCCCCAAGGATGTCTCTTTTCTTGAAGGTTTGTGCTTGCTTGATTAGCGTTATTGCCAGATCAATCACACTGTCTGCCCACAATCTCTTCCTTGTGGTCTTTGACAAATCCATCGCTAAAATCTACCTCAACAATCTCCTCTACTCTTTAACGATAATTATGGTACTAACTTTTGCCTTCACCCCGAATGCACTAACTTTTACCTTCACCCCAATGAGATTTAACTGTTTCTCTTTTCTTGAAGGTTTGTATTTGTTTGATTAGCATTACTTCTATATCAATAACACTGACCGCCCACAATCTCTTCCTTGTAGTCTTTGGCACATCCATCGCTAAAATCTACCTCAACGATCTCCTCTATTCTTTAACGATAATTGTGTTACTAACTTTTTCCTTCACCCCCGAATACACTATCATTAATCTCAATTGACTCTCTTAATTGATACTTTATTCAATGATCCTACTCATGACTTCTCTTACATTAATCTCGTTGTCAACTATTTGCTTGTGATTGGCACTTTTATCTATGATGGATCAATCATACTTGTCTTGAGATGCTAACAATCTTTGGGCAACAAGAGAAACAACAATAAAACAAAACCTCTAACTAATTCATATATTGTCACTATTATTTTCAAACTCTAGTTATCATCTTCTATGCTAAATTGAGTTTCTATTATTGTTATCATATTGCTGAATATTTATTATAATGATATGCAGTTTATTATTATAATATTTCCTTATTATTGAGGATGTTATCTTTTAATAATTTTTGTTAATGTTATCTTCTCCATGTATGCAGGAGCTATTACTTGTGTTCAAACACAAGGTGGTTTGACCAAGTATTTCCCTATTTCGGTTGGGTTACATCAAGGATCAGCCTTAAGCCCATATCTTTTTTGCTTTAGTCATGTATGTTCTTACTAGACATTTGCAAGAGGATGTACCTTGGTGTATGCTTTTTGCTGATGATATTCTTCTTGTTGATAAAGCTAGAGAGGGAGTTGAAAGTAAACTTGAATTATGGAGGTCAACATTAGAGACTAAAGATTTTTGCTTGAGTAGATCTAAAACGGAATATATGGAGTGTAATTTTAGTAGTAATAGACCTAGAACTCAGATCATAAAGTCCTAATCTCTGGGTAGTGACTTATCTACAAACCCATCTGCCTTCCAAAATTTACCCCAGAACTTATCCATTAAAACTCCCTCGCTCAAGCAAAAGTAAACAATTAGTGCGCGGCGGGGAGGCCGGGGCCAAATTTTTGGAGCCCACAGATTTCTGACGACTCCACTGGGGAATGGTTTCTCTTTTCATCTCTGGCTAGTCACTAAAAGGCTATAATAGCAAGTAAATCAAATTTTAAATTTCCTAAAAATGAATCTTTTAAATAAGATCAATGGAAGTTCAATCCACAGGATTTTTAATTCTATGCTAATTTTTCTGCTTCTGTTATTTGTTCTGCGTTATTTCTGTTTTATAAAAGTGTGGGGTGATGTATCAATTTTGATCACTAACCCCTGCCTTTCATTTATGCAGAATGGAAATGCAAGACACCCCAATGACCGTCAAACTGGGACGAGGAACCAAGATTCAACTGGCAAATGCTTTCATAGAGACTGGAAATACTGGAGCCACCATCCACTTTCGTGGGCTCGAATTCTCAGCAGCTACTACAAGGGCTGCAGCCATCCCTGTGTACGGCGTAAACTCTGAAGAATTTTCTGGAAAGTCCCACTCTGCAAGGATTACTGCCAGAGGCGCTGCCCAAGGAAGAGTTTCTGTCTTTGAAAGATTATCCCAGCCTGAAACCCTTACTACAAAGAGGGTTGTTCATGGAAGGAAGGTTTCCATGGTGACTATAAACACCACTACCCTGCCCAGAGAGACTGTTGCATCTAGAAGGTATGACACTGAAACTTCCTCATCTGGAGAAAAGCTCAATAGAAGGCAGAGGAGGAAGAGAAATGCAGAGTTACGCGCTCAACATCTGTCAGTGCCAATCCATCCCTCCAACCTGCCGGCACAAGAACTAGAAATCAATATTCCCACTCAGAACATGTTTTTTAACCTAAAGTGGATAAAAAGAAACAGCTCTACTGGGGAGCTAAAGAAATCATTCTAGGAGTGTCGACTTAAAGCTCCAACCCCTTAGAAGATAAGAGAGCCTGAATGCTTATCTGCTCGGGTGCATCGAGTATTGAAGACAGTTAAGGAAAGAGGGCTGATGAAGAAAAAGTTCCAGCGGCCATTGATTGTTGAGGCCCAAAGAACTCCTCCAAGAGATAGACTATCATCTGCTGTGATAGTTAAAAGAAGGGATTACCGACAACAAGCTCCACACGGTGAACATCGGGGCGTGACACTTGGACCCCGTGTCTAAGAATCCGCCGTCGAAAGGTCCCGGTGGAAAGGCAAACAAATATGGAGGCCAAAGCCTCAAAAAGAAAAGGTGATTGAAGAAAGAATTAGTTCTGGTGTGACATCTGGAGCTGTCTTCCGGAGATCTGCCCCTACTAACAGAACTCGTCAAAAATGGGTCCAAAAGAAGGCCCATAATGACAATTATAGTGACGGTCGACATCCTGGAGAGTCTTCCAGGAGATCCCGTCATTCACCTCCTCAAGCCAAGAAAGAAGTTCAATTCGATTATAGCCCGCGGATTGAAGAAGTAATCATTACAAGCCAAGAACCTGAAATTCAGTGGTGACGCCGCTCAGAAATTCAGGTACAAGAAGATGAAGAAGAATATGGCAATGAAGATACTATGGAGATCGAGGTGGTTCGTATGGTCAGCCACACTGATATGGAAGATGATGATGGTGATGAAGACGACCAAGAATCACAGCCCCGTACACGTACTTATCGTCGTCGCCATAGGGCTCGATCTATTGCCAGCCGAAGTGCTCGCTCCTTAGAAGAAAGAGAAGAAGAGGTTAAAGTTAGAGAAATCCTTTTGTTGGTGAAAACATCACACTCATAGATATGCGGCGACAAATGAGGCAACAAATGCGAAAGAAATATAGAGAAATCTCTCAGATAAATGATAAAATGACTGAGATGATGACTCAGATAACGGCTATGATGGAGATGATACAGAAGACCACTTCTGTGGGTCCTGCACCGGCTCAACCTGTCGATCAAGCTGCTAATACTCAAAATCTGCAAGCGCCTCAAGCCTCAGGAGTGAAAGGTGTACCTGAAGATGGCGATAGGAATGATGATCCAACCCGCCAGCGCACTCCCAAAAATGTGACGAACGCCTCTGAACCTGTAACTGCATCACAGTTGGAAGGCTTAATCAGTGAAAATATTAAGGCCATTATAGCTACTGAACAGGCAGAAAAATTGGTAGGAAAAGGTCGCCCGTACCCAGCAGAGTACGATCAGGTGCCATATCCAAAGGAATATTCTGTACCAAAGTTTAATATCTTCGATGGCAATAAAAATCCCAGACAATACTTGGCCCAGTCCAAAGCAACCTATGGAAATACAAGAGGTAATGATGCTCTGTTATTCAGGCAATTCGTGAGCAGCTTGAGTGAAACTGCTTTTGAATGGTACGCTGAACTGCCGAATGATCTTCTAAAGACCTTTGCGGAACTGGAAGCTTCATTCGTGAAAAGGTTTGCCAGTGCAACAGAGAAGACTACTATCGCTGACCTCGCCCTCGATAAGAGGAGAAAAGATGAATCAGTGATGAGGTATATAACACGCTGGCGCAATCTCAGCATGAAGTGCGAGCAGCAACTGGAAGAAGAGCATGCAGTCCAATTGTTGATGGGGAACATTAATGATTAAATGCAACCCTTCCTGTGCATGGATTCAATCACTATCTTCCAAGATCTATTGGACAGGGTGGCAAAATTTGAAAAGTTGAACTTGTCAAAGTTAGAAAGCCTCCCTGATAAACCCAAAAAGGCTAAAGCTCCTGATGCTAGAAAGAATGAGGTCTACTCCGCATTCCCTCCTAGGCCTGATAAAGGTAAACGGGCGGTGTATAATGTGGATAAAGGAAAGCAGCCTACGCAGTATGAGGAAAAATCAAAACAGGCTTACAATCCAATCCCTCAACCAAAATTGATTCTTGGAGGAAATGATAAACCTCGAGCCTTTCCTAGTGGAGGAGAGCGCCAGAGGCAAATAATTGGAACTGGTGATAGAACGTTCCCCTCTCTCAAGGAGAAGATGAATAAAGAATATTCATTTAAAAGGGAGAGTGTCGCTAAACTATTTTGACAAGCACTCAAGAAAGATCTGGAATTGCCAGAATGTAAAAGACCTGAAGAGTCCAAACACAGTGGCAATCCAAACTACTGTCCATATCATCGGGTAGTTAGCCATCCAATTGAAGATTGTTATGTCTTCAAAGATTGGTTGGAAAAGATGTATAAAAGGGGAGAATTGACATTATCAGATAGTGTGTTAGTTCGTCACAGAAAGAAATCCACTCGGGTAGCCATGTACTCTTCTGTACTCCCGTCTAAAGAAACAACAACAAGAGAACATGTTCAAGATGAGCAATGAGAGACTATGGTCTCCAAGAAGACAATCAAGATGTTGAAATAGCTGGAAGGAGTTCCGGGTGTCAAATGGAAGTCTCCTACTGAACCGGTACTGAATTTAAAGTGGTTGCCTTCATCACAGACATCCACCTCTAAACAAAAATCTGGCCAAGCTAGCTCATCAAAGTCTGGAAAGTTAAAGTCAAAGTCTTCCAAGAAGAAATCCAAGCTGAGGAAGCATGTGGTAAAGAAGATTGAAACTCAAAAGGCTATTGATGGTCTACGTGAATATTACCAGATTACCAGGAGGCTATTAAGCTCGGTGATTTTTTGAAAGAGCTTAAAATAGATGAAAAGGAAGAAGAAGCTGAGGCCGAATCCCTTCCTACAGAGACATGCCGAGTCGCCTTTACGACATCAAAAATAATAAAAAGGGAGAAATACGCTGAAGAAGCGGCCCCTGAATTTTGTCTGATGGTGTCATCAACGGAATATAGTTCAGAAGAAGATCTATGTTTTTCAGAGGATGAAGATTCAGACCCAAGCGTAGCATCGCAAATGAAGCAAGTGAAACTAGGAGACAATTTTGAGTCTAGAGATGGGTCCCCAGACTTGACAATGGCTTACTCTGAAAGAGAATGCTTCATCAAACAAGTCTGAATCAGATGAGGTGGCCCAGGTGCAGTTGAGAAGTGGCAAAGTACTGCCACCTCCATTAAAGAAAGGAGATCCTAACAAAGATAAAGGAAAAGAGACAGTTATCAATGAAGATATTATCCCCGAAGACTCCAAGAAGAAAGATACTTCATCCAAGGGGATAGATTATAATATATTGTTCCATTTGAGAAAGATCCCAGCGCAACGCAACATATATGATTCTCTCTTAATGTCTAAAGACCTTCGAGAGATTTTGATTCAAGCTCTAAAGGACCCCGAAAGATATGAGGCATATTTTATTGAGCGCAACTTGACTGAAGTCTTGCATGCTCGAAATGAGCCCCTCATCACCTTTGCTGAGGATGATATGATGCTTGGAATGGCAGATCACAACCGCCCTTTGTATGTTACGGCAGAGAGTGATGGTATGATGATCAGCCGAATTTTGATCGATCCTAGATCTTCCGTAAATCTCATGAGCTTGAAAGCACTGAGATCCCTCTGTCTCGATGTGGAGCATTTTGGGCAAGATAGGTTGATGGTGCACGGCTTCAATGAGAAAGGGCAAAAAACCCTTGGATCATTTATGCTCCCTCTTGTATTTGGAGAACTTCATACAGAAGTTAAATTTCATGTGATTGACACGGAGACTTCATTTAAGGTGTTATTGGGTCGCCCTTAGTTACACGAATATGGCGTTGTCCCTTCAACATTACACCAGTGTATGATGTATATCAGAGAAGGAGAAGAATTCAGAATTTCTGGTGATATTCAACCCTTTGCAGTATAGGAGGTAACAATATATGAAGATGCTTCTCTCTTAATGTCTAAAGACCTTCGAGAGATTTTGATTCAAGCTCTAAAGGACCCCGAAAGATATGAGGCATATTTTATTGAGCGCAACTTGACTGAAGTCTTGCATGCTCGAAATGAGCCCCTCATCACCTTTGCTGAGGATGATATGATGCTTGGAATGGCAGATCACAACCGCCCTTTGTATGTTACGGCAGAGAGTGATGGTATGATGATCAGCCGAATTTTGATCGATCCTAGATCTTCCGTAAATCTCATGAGCTTGAAAGCACTGAGATCCCTCTGTCTCGATGTGGAGCATTTTGGGCAAGATAGGTTGATGGTGCACGGCTTCAATGAGAAAGGGCAAAAAACCCTTGGATCATTTATGCTCCCTCTTGTATTTGGAGAACTTCATACAGAAGTTAAATTTCATGTGATTGACACGGAGACTTCATTTAAGGTGTTATTGGGTCGCCCTTAGTTGCACGAATATGGCGTTGTCCCTTCAACATTACACCAGTGTATGATGTATATCAGAGAAGGAGAAGAATTCAGAATTTCTGGTGATATTCAACCCTTTGCAGTATAGGAGGTAACAATATATGAAGATGCTAGGTACTTCATGCCAAAGAAGCAAAAGCCTTCGAGTTCTCTTGAGGCTAGGGCATGAAATTCAAAGACTGCAAAGAAACCTAAACAAGAAGGTGAGAAGAAGCGTGTAGGAAGAAAGAAGGCGACACCGGCTCTTCCCAAATCACCAACTATTTCCAAAGAAAAGAAACACGTGCCTCACCTAGAGAGTGATACAGATAAAGATGATATCGTCCCTTTAAAATCTCGAAAAGTATGCCAATCCATGGACGAATGGGGTAGGGAGGTTGAATTTTCAAATGATGATTATGATTATGACTCAATCTACATGAATACGGTGCAGAATGTGTTCTCTAGAAGAATAGACAACCTATCAATTTTAGATAGTGTACTTGTAGTCACGCGTATTCCCTACAACACTTCAAGGAAATTATTCCACGCGAGATGCATAAGATTGAAGAACTCTCCACTCTTTATCTGCCTCCTCTGAAGAAGGGGACTACACCTGAAAATGTATTATATTCCACGGGAAAACGCGAAGAGGAGAATAATGATTGGTATTGTATGCTCCTCGACTCCGAGGAATTATTTCCTACGAGGCTACCCAAGTTCATTACCAAGAATATTCAAAGAATGCTACGAAAACAAATCAATATTTCTACTATCAAATGACAGCTCCATATAGGCTTGGACCTCATGTATGAGAGAATCCACGTCCATTATCACAAAAAGATATAGACGCATATAAGGACATCAGATTTATCAAACAAAAATTCCCCTGGAAAGAGATTTGTTGGACAATCACATGCATGAAAATTGAATCCAATGATGGTGGCACTGATGAGATTTATGAAGCTGCTGCTTATGATAATCAACCTGTGGAAGCCAAGCCTGCACCAGAAGAGCTCGAGGATGGTGGACAGGCAGCCACTATGGATGAGCTGAAAGAAGTCAACTTGGAAACTGAGAAAGACCATCGCCCAACCTTCATTAGCTCTCTTCTTCCAGAAGGTCAAGTAGAAGATAAAAAAGAGCTACTATGTGAATTCAGGGACTACTTTGCCTGGACATATGCTGAGATGCCTGGCTTATCTCCTGACATAGCAGTTCACAGATTAGCAATCAAACATGATCCATCACCTATCAAGCATGCTCCAAGAAAAATGAGATTGAAAATTGAAGAACAGGTGATTGCATAAACAAAGATGCTCATAGAAGCAGGCTTCATTCGTGAAGAAAAATATGCCGACTGGATTGCCAATATTATCCCTGTAAATAAGAAGAATGGTTAGATTCGTATCTGCATCGATTTCAGGAATCTTAACAAGGCGTGCCCAAAAGATGACTTTCCACTCCCTGTATCCGAACTCCTGGTGGATGATACGTCCAACTACGACATGTTCTCCTTCATGGACGGATTGTCGGGATACAATCAGATTAAAATGGCGCATGAAGATAAAAGACATACATCATTCAGAACGCCTATAGGCATATTCTGCTACACAGTTATGTCATTTGGCCTGAAGAATGCTGGTGCCACTTATCAATGGGCGATGACTCGTATATTTGATGATTTGATTCATCAGAAGGTCGAATGCTATGTAGATGAATTGATCATTAAAAGCATGGACCGAAAAGATTACCTTGACGACTTGAGGACAATGTTCGAAAGGATCAGAAAATATGATCTGAAGATGAACCCTCTCAAGTGTGCATTCGGCGTCTCCTCTGGTAAATTCTTGGGATATGTTATTCGACATCGAGGCATCGAAGTCGACCCCAACAAGATCAAGGCGACATGGAGATGCCACCTCCAAAGAACCTTCGGCAACTCCGCTCCTTACAAGGGCAGTTGGCTTTCATTCGGTGATTTATATCGAATCTGTCGGGTAGGTGCTAGCCGTTTTCAAAGCTAATGAAAAAAGATGTCCGTTTTAAATAGGACGAAGAGTGCCAAGAAGCATTTGACAGCATTAAAAGATATATGTTGAATCCTCCTATTCTCACAGCGTCAATCCCGGGGAAGCCTCTTATACTATACATGGCAGCCCTAGAAGAGTCCCTCGGAGCATTATTGGCCCAGCATAATGAAGAAGAAAAAGAGAAAGCGCTCTACTACATCAGCCGAAGGTTGATAGGAGCAAAAATCTGCTACTCTTCAATCGAGAAGCATTGCTTGGCCTTGATCTTCGCAGTTCAGAAGCTCGGTCATTATATGCTGTCTCATAAAATCACCTTGATAACAAAGATCGATCCGTTGAAGTTCTTGATGACAAGACCAGCATTGACAGGTCGTTTGACAAGGTGGGCATTGATACTCCTGCAGTTTGATATTATATATATCCCGCAAAAAGCAGTAAATTGGCAGGTGTTAGCAGACTTTCTCGCAGCACATCCTATTTCTGCGGATTCACCACTCAATAATGATCTACCCGACGAACAGATTATGAATGTTGAAGAGAAGGAGATACTACGAACATGGGAAATGTACTTCGATGGAGCATCATCAATTAAGTGTGCTCGGCCTCCAAATCTGGAAAAGCTCAAGCCGAAATTAGAATCTTTTTTGTAGCACCCAAGGGAGGCATAATGAGATTCTCATTCAGTTTGACTGAACCTCGGACCAACAATGAAGTTAAATATGAAGCCCTAATGGCAGGGCTGGAGATTGCAATCGATGTTCAAATTCAAAATCTCCAAATTTTTGGTGATTCTCAACTTATTGTAAATCAAGTACTTGGAGTTTACAAAATCATCAAGTTTGAGTTGGCTTATTATCATCGGCGAGTTCTCAAGCTTATGAAGCAAATTCCAGTTGTCAAACTAACTCAAGTTCCTCGAGGTCAAAATGCCAAAGCCGTTTCTCTTGCCAAATTGGCTAAATAAATGACGAATATGGACGACGAATGGCCTATAATAATTATGGTGTACAATCGGCGGATCCTAAAGCCAGCATTACTACAATTCCCGCAGGTAGAGGGAATACCAAATTCAAGCCAGCATGGTGGAACTCCAGTTGATCCTCAACCTCTCCAACCAGTTGATCTCGAAGATCAACTTGAAGAACATCAAGTTCCTAAGAAAAGATGCAAGGCCAGTCAAGCTTCAGAATCATGCTGGCATTGTCTAGATGTTGAAGAAGAAGATGACTGGAGGCAACCTTTCACAGATTATTTCAAAGAAAGTAAGCTACCAACAAACAAATCATTAGCTGCTCAAATCAGAAAGAGAGCACTATGATATGCATTTGTCAACAACACATTGTATCGACGCGCTTTCAATCAAATGTGGCTAAAATGCCTAGAGACTCGAGAAGCTGATAAGGTGGTAGTAGAAGTTCACGAAGGACTTTGTGGAGCGCACCAATCAGGTCCCAAGATGGCAGCCAAAATTAAAAGAATGGGCTACTATTGGCCGACCATGGTCAGAGATTGTATCAATCATGCTAAGAGGTGCCATGAGTGCCAAATCCACGGTGATGTTATACATCAACTGTCAAATCCGCTGCACCCTACAATAGCATCCTGACCATTTGAATGTTGGGGTACTGATGTTATCAGGCCGATAGATCCTCCATCATCAGCTGGATACCGCTTTATCTTGGCAGCAACCGACTACTTCTTAAAGTGGGCAGAAGCGGCTCCATTCAAAAAAGTTACGTCTGAGCACGTGATCAACTTCTTCACCCACAATATTGTTTACAGATTCGGTGTGCCACGCCGCATAATCTCAGACAACGAAACTGCTTTTAAAAGTATAAAAATTTATAAGTTCGTTGATCGGCACAAAATCGATTGGCGATATTCATCTATATACTATCCAAGAGCAAATGGCTTGGCAGAAGCCTTCAACTTCTCACAAAGAACAAAAGGGAATCGCATACGAAGATGATAGAAGCGCTATGGGCCTTTCGTACAACTTACAAAATGCCAACCAAAGCTACTCTCTACTCTCTAATATTCGGAGTTGAAGCTGTACTGCCCCTAGAAGTTGAACTTCTATCCCTTTGAGTTACTATCCAAAATGAGATGACTCAGGAACAATACGCTCGATTTAGAATGGAAGAGCTCGATGCGCTCGATGAAATCAGGTTGCAAGCTCAGCAGAACTTGGAGATCTATCGAGCAAGGATGACAAAATCCTTTGATCGAATGGTGCGTCCTCGATCATTTCAAGAAGGGGAATTGGTCCTGGTGTAGAGAAGGCCAATCATCCCACACAGAAAAATTGGTGGCAAATTTGTTTCCAACTGGGAAGGACCTTTCGTCATTAAGAAGGTGTACCAGGGAGGAGCTTATCAACTCATCGATCTGAATGGTCAGAGGCCCACGCTGCCGATAAATGGCCGATGCCTGAATAAATACTATGCATGAAATGCTGTGCTTAATAAGTTATGTTTTCATACATTATTGTTAACATATACATTTCATATTTTAAAGTTCTCTTATGTCATGAGAACACATTTCAAAATTCCCCATCACATTGGGGGCATTTTAAATATTTGTTCAAGCCGACATCGCACTACGTGTCAAGATCCCCAAATAAATATTTAAAATCTCAAGATTTCAATTCAATTCTACTCCAAAATGTCCCTGCAAGACAGGAGGCATTTTATATATTTATTCGGGTCGACATCGCGCTGCATGCCGAGATCCCCGAATAAATATTTAAAATTATCAATTCAAATGTTACTTTGTGCTAAAGAACATAGATGCTTCTCTTTTAAAGCCTATGCAGGTGATCTCTCAAAGATCGAGACAACACCTTCTCCAATAAACCAAGACTCAAAGGTCAAGAAATAGACTTTTATAACTACACACTCCTACAAATTGAGCTGGAAAAGCTTGAAGTCTTTCGACAGCCTGAAGCTTAAGGTTTGAATGGGTGTATAAGGTCAGATCCAACAAGCCCAAATATGACCGGATCGCTGACAGCTCCGTCTACTCAACAAGCCATAAAAACGGCCGTAGTAGCGGAACCTCCACTTCGTCAACCCGTCAGTAGGGACTGTAGGAAGAACGAAGGCCAATTTGACTCGATAAGTTCAAGTGATCGTAGTCTGCAAAGTTCTCCAAAATGACTGGAGAATCAAAGTTTTAGTGGAAGGATGAGTCTCGAGCAACTACTGAATGTTCGTAGGGTCCAAAATCTAAAACCACGAAGGATGACTCCAAATCTATCAACTTCAGTAAAATCAGCATTGGAAAGCGCAATTCTAATAGCTCAAGTCTGAAGCCTGAATGAGTGTTTGAGGTCGGATCCAACAAGCCCAAATATGGCCGGATCACTGGCAGCTCCGTCTACTCAACAAGCCATAAGAAAGGCCGTAGTAGAGGAACTCCCATCTCAGCAACTAGAGGACGAAGAGCTGTCAAATCATAGCTCTCCCGATCTGATGAACTCAAGTGACTTAGAATAAAGTCTCTTAAAGTGGTTAAGGATCAAGATACTACCCACGTTCGGTACTATCAACTGAATCCAGAACTTGCAAATCCTTCAACAAATTCGTAAAGCATAAAGCGAGAATCAAAGAAATTTTTCTTCAACAAATCCGTCAAAACACGAAGCAAAGGACTGAAGAAAATTATCCTAAAGTTTGTGAAAAGTCCAAGGCTGAACTAAGTGTATTCTGTCATCAACAAGTCCGTTATGCACAAAGCTCTGGACCGATGACTTTTCTTCATCGACCTAATACAAACCTAAGGGTTTAGGTCATTGGTATCTACTCCTTCATCAAGCCCACCAAAGCTAGAAGCAAAGGGCAGAAGGCGTACAAATCATATGACAAGTCAGCAGAGACAAATTAGACAACCCTTCACCAAGTCTGTAGCACAAAGCACAGGACAGAAGGAATCAAAATCTTGGGGCTCTAGCAAAAGCTACAGAATGAGCACCCTAGATGACATCTACAAATGTCCCGAAAGACTGGAGGCATTTTAAATATTTATTTGGGTCGACATTGTGCTGCATGCCGAGATCTCCAAATAAATATTTAAAATTCTATCAAGATACAGCCAGATGATTGAGCAATATGAAATATATGCTATCAACTAGCATTAATCCATAAAGACAGGACATCAACCATCTATGGATATATTCAAAAGTGCAATGGAGAAAGAAGATTAGTGTGACTTCCAAGCAAAATTTTGGAGATCCACTAAAAGAAAGTAGTGTGTCATCCAAATAAATTTTGGAGATCCACTAAAAGAAAGTAGTGTGACATCCAAACAAATTTTAGAGATCCACTAAATGAAAACCCTAGTGTGACATATAGAACAAATATCTAGAGATCCACATGGTCAATCAGCATACAACAAACGTGGCTCGCTCCAGGCGCGTACCACATTTATTGGGGGGTATTTGTTGACCCCTACAGCAAAAAAAAAATCAAAACCAAATCTTACCTGCCCCGCCCCATCTTGCGCGTCGTGGAGACAGTTCGCACATCTTCGCACATCGAGGCCATGCTTCGCATCATTTCTCCCCACATCGTTGGCAGGATACGCTCGCGTCATTAAAAGGGATGAATGGATGAGGCCTTCGGCCTCTCCCTCGCGCTCAATCTCTCTCGCTCTTCATCTCTTTCCTGGCTACTCGACTCCGCTCCTTCGACGACATTTCCTGTTGGATCGGAAGTTACGGGTTTCGATTGGAAGCAAGAAGCGAAGTTTGCTTCTTCGGCTCCCATTGCTGCTGTTTGACATTGCCTCCGGCGACAACCTCCCCTTTCTGTTTGATCGGAGCCAACAAGGGAGCTCGCTGTCTCCGAAGATAACTTTCTCCCCTTCGGCGCTGCTTCTCCAGCTCCTTCGTGGCTGGTCCGATTTGCTCCTTCTACGGCTCTCCCTTCCTGTTGAATCAGAATTTACGACATTTTAGATCAGAAGCCAAGACAGGAGCTCACTTGTGGAGAAGGTAACTTTCTCCCTTGCACGGTCTTCTTCAGCCAAATCCAGTAAAAAAAATTGGATTTTTTAATTAATTAATTATTGTTAATTATTAGCTAATTATAATTATAATTTATTAATTAATTAATAATTAGTTATAAATTATAAATTATAATTATCTGGTTAATTATAATTAATCTTGATTAATTATAATTATAATTAGTTTACTAATTATAATTAATTAGTAATTAATAATTAATTATAGATTATAATTAATTAATAATTAGTTATAATTAATATTAATTATAATTAATAATAAAAAATAGAATGCTCGTGCCTTCTCCTGCCTCGATCCGTGCCCTCCACCGCCAGTCCCGAAGGTATAATCTAAGCTCAGACTTCCGTCCTTGGCGTGTACGACGGGCCGGTAGACCACCTAAGCACGCCTTTGTTGAGCGTGGTAGGAGGGAATCCGGTCCGACGCCTACGACGAGACGGACAGTCGCCTCCCCTCTCGCTCTCTTACTTCGACGTGCGTGTCGAGCCGGCGGACCACCTAAGCATGCCTTTAGTGAGCGTGGTAGGAGGGAACCCGGTGCGACTCCTACGATGAGGTAAGTAAGCGACCTCGCCCTCCTGCCTCGACATGCGTTCCGAGTTGGCGGACCACCTAAGCACGCCTTTAGTGAGCGTGGTAGGAGGGAAGCCGGTTCAACACACACGAGGAGGTTAGGTGAGCCTGGTGTACACTCTTCTTTGCATGGCCGAAACAATTCATAAGTACCCCCAGGCGGGGGGAAAGCAAACTGCTCTTTTCTTGTAATAGGTACCGTCAAAGACCCCATGCACGCTTTTATTGCGCGTGGTAGGAAGAAAAATCACGGCCGCGGTGTCCTCGAAAGAGGGCACCTACCATGCACGCCTTTATTGCGCGTGGTGGGAAGGCCCAGTTTTCTCGTAGTTTTCCCCTAAACAGGGGAGACGCCGGGAGGCTGCCGAAATTTCGGGTGAAATATTACTACACTTGGACCTATTTTGAACTCAAAAGAACAAGAGCTTCGACTCAAATAAGAGAGGACAGTAGACTTTTGAACTTGATTGAAAAACGTGCAGAGGACCTGAACAAAATTCAAATGATCAATAAAGACCAAATTCAAATGAAACAAAATCAAATTGGAACCAAACTTTAAGTCAAATTGAGTATTCAATTGAAATCAAAAGATCTCAAAAGACTGTAAGTAATTATTTGAATATACACTCGGGCTCAAATTCAAATTTGCTAAGTGTGGAGGACACTAAAATTGAACAAGACTCAGACTACGGGGGACATAGAACTGAGCTTGCATATTAAGCTCATGAACCTGATTTAAATCGGTCCTGAAAAGACTTGAATTTGAGCCTGGCTTGAGCATCATCTCCCTCTCACATTCGACGCCAGTCAAACTATCACCTGAGATTGGTGAAAGGTGGTTTCGATGCAAAAGCAAGGGCTCTCCTACAAATACTGCTAGGAGGTCGTAGCGGATACAACTAATCCCCTGCAAATGGATACTCGTGGATAACAACAGTGGGTATATCGTAAGCACAACGAACCACTGTGGGCACAAGTATGGATCCCTGTAAATGGATACTCATGGATAACAATAGTGGGTATATCGTAAGCACAACGAATAACTGTGGACACAAGTACGGATATCACCTATGACAGTGGTGATCAAGATCTACAAATACATCGGGTACAAGGGCAACTCGATATACAAAAAAGGACACCTCCTGGCAGAAGAAAAGAAGTGTTTTGAATAAATCAGAACTAAACTTCTTGGTGTTCCAAAGCCTCTTCTTGATCCTATACTCAGGAAGAAAATAACTCTGATATCTATAAATACCAGAAATGACAAGTCCTCTATACCAAAGATCCTGAAATGAGTTTTTTCCAAACCAACAGTCATTGACTCCAAAGTTCAGAAAAATCCATCCCCGGTGATTGAGAAAGGGGAGACAATATCAAGATGAGGAGATGCCTCATAACATCAAGATCCAACGCCATCGGATCTACAACACTCATACAAGCAGACAGAAGGCGTCTACAATCTACAATCTAACGCCACCGAATCTGCAACACTCATACAAGAAGACATAAGGCGTCTACAATCTACAATCCAACGCCACCGGATCTGCAACACTTATGGAAGCAGACAAAAGGCGTCTACAATCTACAACGCATGCCACCGGACCCGTAACACTCATATTAGCGGACATAAGGCATGTATAAGCTCTCAAATGAAAAGTTGTGTGCATCCAAACGATAGTTATCTATACAAATGCAAATACTTCAAAGTACCCCTGCACCTGCACTATTGTTTGTATATACATAGGTACACAATGGGGTACGTCTAAATCAATATAAAAATCACCCTTATGGGCCCCGACGAGCGTGTTATTGGTACACACGTAACGTCTAGGGATGCTGCGCGGGTCAACTAGTGAATTCAAGTTTGAATCTGATCCTTCTATTCGAGTCAACAGAATTTAAATCGTTAAACAAATATACAATTGTGGCGACCGGTATATTTGTTTTAATACATTCATATTAAGCCTTCAATGCCTACAATCAAAAGAATTCACTAAACAAAAGGCATAAAGCCTACAAAACTCGATCCTCTGTCGACAGCCAGACAGAGTCGACAAGGTTTAATCTAAAAAATGAAAATGACCCCGAACACCCTGATGATGGCCGTGTTGAACGATGATCTCAACCGGAGGGGTTCACAAATTTTTTTTCAAATGTCTTCCAAGCTCCACCCAAAAATTCAAAATCCCAAACTTTAAGATATTTAAATTTGAAATTCAACTATCAAATATTTAAAGCAAAATCCATCCACCCCCCGCAACAGTTTGCCGAGGTGGACAAATTCAAATATAACTTTAGCTCACGTAGAGCCAAATGCCTAGTCGAAATATCACTAGGATCCATTCTCAAACAATCTCATACTAGTAAGGACGTGGTACGTGTCTTCTAACCGGCGGTTTGCCGACAAATGACACCGCAGGATAAACAGTTATGACGACTAGGGGCCCTCTGAAACGAGTGATTTTGCCGCCAAATGGCACCATATATATCGGTTATGACCAGCGCCAATACGCTCCTTATTGGCATCAAATCCTTGAGATATGAATCAATTTGATATGATTGATAGGGCACAAAGCCCTATGTCAGCTAAGGTGGATTCAAATTTGTCTCCTTAGACAAATATTCACCCCAAGTCTACAAGGTCTCCTTGGACGAAGCAACCCATGGCTGCCGACAAGGATCCTTCTGTCAGGTTGGGTCGACTTCCTCCTCTGACTAAGTAGACCTGGGACCACGATGGCCTGGGACGACAGAACTATGGGATCTTGATCGGGTCTATCATCCACTCCCCCACCATCCCCTTTAAGTGAAAGATGGTGGAAATTTCTATTTTTAAATATCGAAATCTCCAAATTCTCCAATCCCTATACCCAGTGCTGCTACTATATGCCAGATAACACGTATCTCTACGTATCTGATCGATGACTAGCCTTAATCGAAAGTTCTCTCTCGTGATCGGGAGGGGTAATTAACTATAGGGGCTTGCGCCTATAGGAAACCAGAACTCAGATCATAAAGTCCTCGCAAAATGAGGGCGAAATCTCTGGGTAGTGTCTTATCTACAAACCCATCTGCCTTCCAAAATTTACCCCGGAACTTATCCGTTAAAACTCCCTCGCTCAAGCAAAAGCAAACAATCAGTGTGCGGCGGGGAGGCCGGGGCCGAATTTTTGGAGCCCACATCAACTTTTTTGTTGAATAGAATTTTTAAGGAAAAAAAAAAGATTTTTGCATAATGAATTCATTTGAAATATTATTTTTTTAATAATTATGATTATAGGTTTGATTTATCCTAAGACTTTTGATAAGCATATCTCTTTGCCTATAATCACCTCTCGGTTACGTCTAATCATGATGAAGTGCAATGTTTCAACTCCCATGTTCTGAAAAGGAATCATCTGCTTAGTATCTAGATATGGCATGATCTAATTGGCTACCTTTCTTTTGTTTTAACCTGCAACTCAGAAGAGGATACATGGTATGTATATATCAAAACCAGTGATGTTATATGGTTGGAAATCACAAGAATAGTTCATTTATAAGTTCAATGCAATTACTAGCCTATTCAACATCGGTACTCCATCATCTAACTAGCACATAAAAATTGGATTTTGAGACAACATGTTGAATGATTTAGATATTAAATGAAAGGTAATATTTGCTCTACATATGAAGCAAGAACCTACTTGAAGTTGTTGGAATTATCTAACACCTTCAATGTAATATCTTAGCCTGGACTGGCTTGTCTAGATGTTTCATTTGTCCAGCCGGAGCCGCATGAACAAAACCCCCTCTCGCTTTGATTTCGCCCAAATCGCAATCAATCGTGCAATCAGTCTCCCACTCGTGAACCATTTTCTTATTTTTGTGCAATCACGATAATTTTGTGATTCTACCAATATATAAGGAGGAAAATGAAACTTAGGGAATCGAATTTCCCTTCTCCCGCTTGTAGTAACCGTCATATCTCTCCCATATCCTTCCTCATCGTTTCTCTCTCGCAACAAGCTCTCCTCCCAAAAACAACCCTTTGGCGAACACAGCCTAATCTTATCTTATTCTATAGTAAGTTCATTTTCCTATCCTCCTCTCTTCCTTCTTCTTATAGTTTTAGTCACCAAACTAAATAGTTCTTTTATTTATAGTGAGAATCAAGATTTGATTCATATTGATTTTGTATAACCTTGGTAGTTTATATTCTGCTTTTCATTCTATTTATAATTATGTTGGCTTGTATCACAATTTTTGTTAGTTGAATGTATTGGTTATTTGAATTTCTATTAATGAATTGACTTTTTATTTCAATTTCTCTATTTATTATGATACATACATACAAACATATATATATATTCTATGGTATCTCTTACATAAGTATGCTTGAATACAAAACAGGTCATTCTATTCATTCATCGCATCCCGTATTGCCTGGGCGTATCGCCTTCTAGATCTGAGGTGACATATAAGAAGTGTCATACCTTACTCAGAATATTTTTGAAGCTCAAAAGCATAAAATAGAACATGAACATGCCAAGAAAATAATGAACATTCTTGTTTTCAACATTTTTTGTTCTCCTCTTAAGTTCTGCTTAACTCCCTCTTATTGCTAAAACATTTTCTTTTCCTGCCAACCTAAAAAGTTATATTATCAAGAAATAAATAAATCAGAATATTAATGCATCCGTAAAAACTTATTTAATGTGTTCATGAATTAAAGAAAAAAGTTAAGAAAAATTTCGATCTGACAAATAGCATTGCAAACATAAAAAAATAGTTTTATTAATTCCAATATAGTTGCCCATGCCTTGTGGAAAGAGGGACTTATAGAGGGAGCCAAGAATATCAAAAACAATTTTTTACTGATGAAAATTGTCGGAGAGGAGATTTATCAAAATGCAATGATGCTATTAACTGGCATTATAAATGGCAATCAAATGTATTTAAGGAAAGCAGCTCTTCCAAACCAATTAACTTTTGTTATTTTACCATTTTGAAACTGATGAAGCATTAAAAATGAACAACCAAATGAGGATCCTAATAACCGCGTTATGCACAATAAACCACGCCTACAAAGCCTCACCTGCTCTTGGCTTACTCCTTCAAGTTCTCTAAAGCAAAGCTTCAAAGCTCTATTATAATATGGTGACTTCTTCTCTTGTTATGCTCTTCTCAATCTCCTCTTCTTTTTGCTTCTTGATACATCACAAAAAATCTTCTTGTTCAAGCATGAATCTCAATGCATATATGAATTGGAAACCTCCAATATTAAATTAGGACCATCCAAACTCTGATTTTAGCAAACTTATACTCAAATTGAATGTCTCGATGAGATGAACCAAACAACACTAAAATTGGTCAAATCCGAGCCAAAATGGACTCAAATAAAATCAAGAGACCGAAGCATATTTCAAAATTTAGTGAAATAATTGGATAACCATATGAGATCCTAATATAGTATTCTTATAGTCTAATCAAGCGGCCTGACAAGATGAATCCAATGAGCCTACGATCAATTAATTCTGACAACATTATGGTACTTAAATGCTATATGAATGCTCTATGATTGAAGGAATTGATATTGCCATTTGATGCAGCACTCTGAATTTGCTCCGAATCCTCTCCATATTAACGGGGCATGCCACTCTCAAAGTATATAAATAAATCTCATTTTCCAGCATGAAAAGCAGCTTAAACCTTAAAGTTTTTTACAAGAAAATCATGTATGCTCTTTGGTTTTTATAATGTCCTGAAAAAATATAATTTATGGATATTCCATTACATCATACAAGAAAATCTATTCAAATGAAATCCAAACAACTAGTTGTTAATACATAATGATTAGGGGTGTAAACAAGTTGAATCAACCTCGAGTCTGGCCAAACTTGAGCTTGACTCGAGAGTCAAATCCCGAGCTCAAACTTGACCAAGCTCGAGCTCAACTATTCGCACTGCAAATGACTCGTCAAGCCACTCAATTGTGCGATTCGAATACCACTAACTTTCTTTTAGGATTGGATCGGGATCCTAAAAGAAAAACCGTTGGATTGGGATCATAAAGGATCAATTGGATTGGGGGGGTGGGGGGCTGTAATTTATTGATTTCAATTATTTAAATTTCCTTTGAAAGAGAAAAACAAATATAAATTACAATTATTTTTCAAATTGATATTATAGTTTAAGGCTCCGTTTGGAACGATAAAACTATGTTTTAGTATAAAATTTGTAGTTGAAGAAAATTTTCAGCTAAAACGCTTATTTAAAAAAAGTAAGAAAGTCGTCCCGAGTGAAGCCTAAATCGTTAGATATATTCAAAACATAAAGTAGCAAACATAAATTTGATGTGCCTAGATATCTTTTAAAATGAATTTGTTGATAATCATCATAGAATAAAACTTTAAAGTCACAACAACTATTTTATTTTTCCTTTTGCTCCTCTCTCGCCCCCAAATAGAGACTGCCCATGACATATATTAATGTTTTCTAAACTCTAAGGTCTATGTTATTTGCATTCTTAATTTTGATCTTACAACTCATCTTGGCTCTAGTAATGAGATGGCAACCAGAATTATTTTAATGTATTCTAACATTCCAGATGAGACGAAAAATAGTACTATTTTAATTTAGCCCCCCCCCCGGAATAAAATTTCTAACTCCGCCACATTATATATATATATATATATATATATATATATATATATATATATATATATATATATATATATATATATATATATATATATATATATATATATATATATATATATATATATATATATATATTGCATTCAAAATGTGATTATGTGAATTTTCAAGAAACCAACATAAAATTATTAAATAAATAGTTTTATTTTGTTAGATGGTCTTTTTTAATTCTATAATAATTTTGATTATCAAACATCAATTAAAATACAATCACAAATAATCGGCATACTTGATCAGCAGTCTGTTGTCATCACCTAATTAGGTACAATCAACGCATGAGTTATCTTATTGTAGAAAAAATTAATAAAGAGATATATATGGATAGGACAAAAAGGGCATATTGGCCTCAAATAACAAGTTGATTTTATTTTAGGAACGTAGTTATTCCAAACCAACTAACTTTGGTTATTTTACTATTTAGATACAGACAACCATACGTGGTTCCTAATAACCGCATTATGTGAAATAAAGCACGCCTATTAAGCTCCACCTGCTCTTGGCATACCCCTTCAAGTTCTCCAAAGCAGATATTCGAAGCTCTATTCTCATGGCACCTTCTTCTCTTCTGGTCTCTTGTTATACTCTTCTCAAATTCTTCTTCTTTTTGGTTCTAATAGAGAAGATTTCTCTAGTATCAATGCGAGAGTTTGCTGGCGATCTCGTCGAGGTGGATTCACTTGCACTGGCGGATGCAGAATGGGGGTCCTGGGGGCACGGGCCCCAAGTTACTTTTGGTATTAACTTTTCATTAATTCTATTTATGATGTGTTAATTACAGATAAAATCAAATAAATTTTTTCTTTTTTTCATCGCAATAGTATTTCTTCTCTCCCCCAACCCTCGGACGTTGGGCTTCAATCGAACTAAACTGAACTTCAGCCTGTTCGTGCTCGAGCTCGGGCCGAAGCTCGTCGAGCTTTTTAGACTACTGTTCGAGCCCACTCAAAATTCACAAAACCTATTTTATTTTCAGCCAAGCCGGCCAGCATAATTAAAAGACTCAGAGTCTAAACCCATACGATTATGTCCATACGTCGCCCGCTTTTTAGCAACCGACAAGCGCATATATGCTATTTTATATAGCAACATGATATATTTCTAGGCAGTGTGGGACTAAATCCCCTTCAGCAATTTTTTTTCTGTGATCACGGAGGAGAGAGAGAGTAGGCGTGGTCTGTTTAAGCAATTTTTTTTTGTTTTTCCTGTGGTTGTTCTAGGAATAATGTCTTCTCCAAGCACATATATTTTTTTGTTTTGTCTTTTTTATACAGCAATAAATTTTTTAATACAACAATAATAATATATATATATAACCTTAGATTTAATTATTTTATTAGTTAAATAAGATATAATAGTTAAATATTTATTTTTAATTAAATAAGACATAATCGAGCTTTTTAATCGAGTTTCTTAACAAAAATGTGCATGAGCTCTAAACGATCTTGTTCGTGAACATAAACAAGCCAAACACCAAGGTGTTCAAGATTATTTATTTAGCTATTGAGTATTATCAAAGTTGTTTAAGCTTGTTTATTTACATTATCAAACGAACATAGACAAGCTTTTATCGAGCCGAGTCACGAGTAGCTCGTCGAACGTGCGGTTCATTTGCAGCCATACTCGAAGAGCTCGTTCAGCGTTTTCGCTTTTGGATTTTCTTGGGAGGAAGCAACGCCAAGCAAGAAGAACTGTGCCAAGAAAACACAACTATAGTGGAGATGGAGATGGATTAGCCCTATTAAAATTTTTAAAATTATAACTTAATAATTGATTGAGATTTGAGAATGAAGTCGTTAGCTAGCTAGTAGTCATTTTGTTTGCTTGGGCAGGAGTTTGAGATTTTTTATTTGAGTGGATAATTGTTATATCACAATAAAATTTATTTGATAAAGCATAAAATTTGAAATGAAATTGGGATTGAAAAACTTTAAAGTTGAATTTAATATCATTCTAATTTTAATTTAAGCAAATTCATTTTTATTTAATTTTATGATGTTCAATTTTTTTTAAAATCAAAATCTTTTTCATCATCAGTTTATTAAAGTGTCATTATTATATCACAAATAAAATTCATTTTTATTTAATTTTAAAATGATGATTCTAATTTTTTTTCTTAAAACCGCTAATGCCCTCCTTAAAATGGGATAAACGAAAGATTTAGGGTATTTTAAGGTTCAATAGTTTGTGCCCCCACATGAAAAAAATTCTGGCTCCGCCCTTGTTCACTTGTGCATCCTATGGAAGAATTATCCTGCTCCGTGCCTGATAAAGGTTTGCTAGCAATTTCTTAATGCCTCGTTTTAGACAAATTTTGTAAATTAATCAAAATAATAACAATTTTTTTAGAAATTACGCCCATTTGATATATATCTCAAGCTTAAACGAAATGCAAAGAATAAAATTCCTTCTTAACAACAAATTTATAAATTCCAATCAATATGTACATTAACAAGCCGTACTAACTTTTACAGGCACGAGGCCTTCCAAGCTCAAGGTGCTCAACCAAGACAACCCGTGCTCATCCCTGACGTGCCAAGACAAGCAGTCCCTTATGGATCAGATCTTCCAACAGCAGCAAGCTCGTGTAAAATGTATCCACTGCCTGGATGCCGAACGACCCCAACCTCAACCCACTTTGCGGCTCATTAAACTATGGTTGCAACCATTAATTTATATCTGGGGTCGAATGGGGTAAACATAATACTATAAAATGGCTCGATTTCTTCTCATAAAATTGCTTGTATTACTTCAAATTCATCTTGAATACTTTTGCTTGTCCTTGTTCAAACATATTCTCTATCTAGAATTGCAATTATTGCTTTTTAATAATAAATTATGAGTTGGAGCTCTTTTTATTATATTCTTTCTTAAAATTAAAAATCTTCCAATTTATATTGTCAAAATTTTAGAATCGTTTGTAATTTTCATTATTATTTTAGTAAGCTTATGAATCATTTGAAATTGGCATTATATATCATCAAAAAATTATTTTGATCGGCATGAATCTCGAGGCAAATTTAAATTGAAAACTTCTAAAATTATTTATGGGACCATCCAAACTCTAATTTCAGCAAACTTATAATCAAATTAAAAATCTCAAAAAGATGAACCCAATGACACCAAATTCAATCTGACCAAGCCCAAATGGGGGTCCAAATCAAGGGCCCAAAGCATGTTTGAAAGTTTGAAAGCATAAATTGAATGACCAAATGATTTCCAAATGTAACATGTATATAGTTGAATCGAGCTGCTCGATGAGACAAATCCAATGAGCCAAATATCATCAAATTCTGACATCATTAAGAAAACTATAAATAGAACCCACATTCTTCAAAAAAAGGGAAGGGGGAGGAGGAGAAAAAAGGAGGAGAGCAAAGAAAAATCTGAGATCTCTCTTGCCACTAAGCAACTCCTCGACCATAGCCCGACCACCAGCCTAAAGACAACCTTAGAAATAGATGAAGGGATTCATAGAAGCATTTGCACACATAGTATTTTCATTAACTCTGTAGAGATTATAAGAGGTAATATATAGAAGATGATATAATCAGTTTCAGCTATTGCTATCAGAAGATGGAGAGGTATCATTATTCTTCTAGTTGGACTGGAGATTCGGCTGTGTGATATCAGTGAGCGAGCAGAGCAGGGTATTCGTTGCCTTGCTTATCACATAGCCTATCACTGCCCCACAAATTAAAGAATCTGAGATAGAAGAGTTAATTTGTTCCTCATTCTTTAGAATTGGGATGAAGGAAGGTTTTTGGTTAGAATATCAGCAGATTGATTAGATGTTGAGATGTGATTAATGGAAATTTCTTTGGAGATAATGTAATTGCAAATGAAATGATAATATATTTCTATGTGTTCTATACATGCATGGAAGATGGGATTGTTTGCTAGAGCCATGGCTAAAATGCTGTCACAATGAAGAGGAGTCGAGCTTTCAATCAGAATCTCGAAGTCACTGAGTAAGCACTGAAGCTAGATGATATCAGAGGAAGCTGTTGCAAGTGCACTGTATTCCACTTCGGTAGAAGATTTGGCTACTATTTTTTGCTTCTTGACCCTCTAGGATAGTATACTAGGTCCAAGGAATGAACAATAACTAGAGATTGACCATCGATCTTGCTTGTAGGAGGCCCAATTGGCGTCAGAATAGCTGTAAAGGTTGAGGTCTCCTGAAATAATTGGTAAGCGAAGTTGTGTCGTTTCCATGATGTATCTTAGTAAATGTTTCACTTACTAAAAATGAGCATTTAATGGTAAATGCATAAACTGGCATAGGTGATTAGTAATGAAGGCACTATTTGGTCGAGTAATCGTGATGTACTATAATGAGTCATCAATGGTTCGGTAAAGGGATGGATTTGAGAAGGGTTCATTGTCGTTTGAATATACTATCAGTTTAATAAAGGCTGTTGAGGTAATATGTTTGCAGTTTTGGAAACCAGATTTATGGAGTGTAGATTCAACATACTGTTATTGATGGATGAAGTAGCCATTTGAGTTAGCGGTGATTTGTAGCCCAAGGAAGAATGAGACAAAACCAAGATCTTTGAGAAAGAAGTTTTGTTGAAGTTGAAGAAGAATGTTTGAGATAAAATTGGGATTGTTGCTAGTTATGAGGATTTTTTTTATTATTCAGTTATGAGGATATCATCAACATATAGAAGGAGGTAGGTTTGGATTCTAGGGGAGTGATATATGAGAAGAGAGAGGTAAGCTTTGCTGAATTAGAAACCAAAATTTTTGTGGAATATGTAGAAGGTGAGAAACCCTTCTCTTGTTGCTTCTTTCAATCCAAAGATGGCATTTTGGAGCTTGCAGACATGAGTGGGATAAAGTGGGTCTAAGAAGCCTGGTGGTTGGGCCATGCAGACGGTGTCATTGAGTTTTCCATGAAGGAATGCTGTGGACCTCCGAAAGAGCACCGTTCGTGGGGTACGAACGCAGAAGGTATGGCTGCACTATCCCGTAGAAAAAAATGATCGTAGGCCTCTTCACTCGACACGAACAGGTCGATGGAAGGGCGGATTGGATCGTGCATACGATTAACCATTGAGGATAGTGGCTCTCGCCTGCGCACCCCGATGGGTAGTAATATACACGACCTAATCACGGGTTTTCCCCACCCGATATAACAGTTCGAATTGGGTTTAGTAGATGTGGGAGCGAGTTTCTCATGGGCGCAAGCCCCCGTGGATAATTACATCCCAAGCCGGAGCCCGAGAAAACTCTCAATTAAGGATCATATATTATCCTCTCCTAAAGTGGGATTGACATAGGGGTATAGTCTAAGAAGTCCTACTCAAAAGGGAAGAAGGGTTTCAAAGAGATGAATTAACATGCATGGCTCATACAAGCATTCGGAGGATCTAGGGCACTAGGGAGAAAATTGGAGGAAAGAAATCAAGCACTCAATCACATCCGCAAGAGAAAAGATGGAGGTGGCGTCATCTTGTGACACAGATAAGTAAGATTTATGGTCCCTGAAAGGAAGGGACCTACATACTATTTAAGACACACTACGAGACCGAATGTAGTAGCCTCGAATCCTAAATCTAAGTTGGGTTTAGTGTTCTACACAACACTAAGACCCGTGTGCTAGCTAATACAGTGCAAAATTTGGACTTATCCCGGCCTAGATTGGGGAGCCAGCTAACTACCTAGTCGCTTTAAAATCATGTTATCAAGTCAATTATGAAAGATGGGTGGGTGATACAGTTCTTTGGAAATAGGACCGACATCTAGAGGATTTCTTAACTAGTACTGGACTTATGTGGGTCAGATGTTCCTAGCTAATTCAATTAAATTTTCTTTAGTTAGTTACTAATGCAATGCGTGCTAGTTGAAAAGTCAGCTCATGAATGCTATAGAATTTTAAAAACAGGCTTATAAAAAATAAATTTTTAAAAAGACTGGGTCTCCCTAGGTTTGATACTTCATCCTCATATGCCAGATTATTTAGGCTCTACCCGCAGGTAGGGAGATGTCTTATAACAAGGAAAGAAAGATGTAGTAACATGCATGCGACCCCGGATGATTCCGGCAGTTCCCTAGGCATGTTAGATTTTTATGTTATTTAAGACTTAAAATTTTAGAGATTAGTTATGAGTAGAAAATATCTTATAGTCCTTAAAGAGCCTTCCGAAATCCAGGCGAAAATAAAAGCGGCATGCAAGAAAGAAACCTAAGAAAAACAGGCAATTTCTACTGCACAATCAGGTAAACACATCAATATAAATCCAAAAATAATCAACTAGATGGCCATAGGCAAACTGCCCTTATTACAACCCAGATATGTAGAAAGTAAAGTGGCCGGGTACCACTACAAATAACCCAGATTTTTAAACTTATGACAGACGCAAATGACTTTGAGTGGGATATTGGTCTTCAAGTCTTTAATCTTCTGGGTGTCTTCTTCTCCTTGGACTCCTTGGAATTCTCCTCTTGGACTCCTTAGAATTTCCTCCTTGGACTCCTTGGATCCGTCGTGACTTGAATATCCTAACGAAGAGATAATTCCCCCTTGGTATGGGGTATTTCCTTTTCTCTTTGGATATCTAAAGCCATCCAACTTGATCTTCCAAATGTAAGAAGACTCTCCCCTTTAGGGATGTCTTCTTCTTTTGGAACTCGAGTTGGATAAGGATATCCCAACTCAAAGTTGTATTTTCACAACTCTTAATAAATTTTACAGATATTATATCATAGAAAATTCTAGACTTTCTGCAAGGTTATCCTAATAATCATCTCAAGCAGTTTATATATGAAAATAAAACTCAACCCATTGAAGCTGTGTCAAGCCATGCTCTTAATTATGAGGGCTAAGCAGCCCACCTGTAGCAGTTATAATTATTTTTATTTAGCCCTCATTTATTTAGGGGGGCTGAGCAAGTACCTGTATAAAACATTATTAAAAGTCATAACAGTGCCCCCTCTTTTATTAGCTTGAGCATGACCACCTACACAGAAGAATAGTATATATATATATATATATATATATATATATATATATATATATATATATATATATATGGTGCTCCTAACCTAGGGGTAGATCTAGCGTTCATCTCATCATCCACAGTGCAGTAAAAGTAAGCAAACACAGCAATTAAATTTCATATAGCATGTAGTGAAAACCACGGAAAGCTCTGGCACACAACAGAAAATAAAATCCTGCGGCCTAGCCTAAATATAGAAGTGGTGCCTTAGAAAACAATTCTATGTGTGTGTATGACTGGTGTGGCATGGATAGATCCTAATTCGGGTAATTAGTTGAAGTTGCCTAAAATTCAGGTTTATTGTAGGCCAGAAAAGGAAATTTTGATTAAAGTTTAAATATTAATAAATTATGATCCATTTTAGCAAATTTAGTTTGTTGATCAGTTTTAAGAGCTTAGGGTGGCAATATTTAAAGTTAAAATTACGTTAGCTAATTTTGGAAAATCTCGGGTCCTCCTAGGTACTAAGCTAAGGGTCCAAAAAGTCACTATCGGAAATAGGCTAGGTTTGGGTCTCCTAATGATTTAAGAAAATACTATACCTTAAGATGAGTAGTTTGCGAGGCAGTACACTAAAATTGGTGTTTTTTAGGCAAAGTTATAAATTTTTTAAGTTTCGGGCCCTAAATGAACTATGGTTGACCAAAAAGTTGACTTTCTAATTTAAGTGTGTTTCTGGAATCCTAATATTTTTAATAAATACTAGACCCTAATAGGAGTCTAATGCAAGTGAGTTTGCCTAATTTGGAATTTCCTACAATTAGTTATGAATTTTCTAAATTCAGGGTATTTAAGGGAATTTTCTAAATTACTTATTAAAGGGCTGATTTTATCGTTTTGATCCAAATCAGCTCCAAATAGATTGAAATCACCCCCAAAGGCCAGGGATGACCTGATAAAGTGATCCCAAATGTTTGGGAAAAATTTGGGATTTTTAATAATTTATTAGGGGCGAAATGGAGATTTCCACCTATGGTCAAATTAATGGTCAACCTGAAGTCAAACTAGGGAGCCCTATTTATCTAAAGTCAAGGATTAGATTTTGAACAAATCAAGGTATTATGGGTAATTTTCTGACCTAAAATGTATTTATTGTAATTTTTAGAAGGTCTCAGGGCCTTATTTAGCAGGTTAATTAGGGTTGGTTAATTAAGGGGTCTAACAAGCCCTAAAAATTCCTAAAAAATTATGGGAGGTTTATGATGTCTCTAAGTTCAAATGTTTAGGTTTTTATTTCAATCAGTGATCTAACCTAGCCTCTAGAAAATTTCTAAGTTCGTTTGATGTGTCCTTAATTATTGTCCTTAAGGTGTCGCTACGTTGTATGGGTTTAAAGTGATGTTTTATCTAACCGTCAAGGTACTAATGCATGGGAAACATACAAAAATAGTAAACACACAATGTCCTTAGATCTAAGAGAGTCTAAACTAAGTGCTCGTGGTGCAACCTACGCATGCAAGCTACGACCAATAAAAAGTAAGTATGATTAATGAAGGGATTAGTGAATGATTGAGATTCAATCACCCACTAACCCACTCCCCCATGATTGCTCTTCATGCATAGACCCTATGTCCAAAATTTCATGTGGCGGGTCTCCCAAAGTTGAGGGGTTTACTAATACCTACATATATACAATTTTTTTTTGGAAAATAGCATAATTGAAAATAAGTTAATTTATAATACATAAGTATAAGGAAGACCCACTGGTCACTCAATCAAAGTTTCAGAAAAGATTTGAAAATAATTTTTAATTTTAAAATAATTATAATAATAATAATATAAATAATATTAAAATAGTCCCATAAGCCAATCATAGCAGGAATCTATCCAGACAGCCAGCAAGGGATATTGAAAACAATTTTAAAATAAAGCTCTCATTTTTTGAAAAGAACGAGGGGTCACACGCTGAAATCCGATTTGAAATGAAAAAGATATGATTTTCCGAAGTTTAAAATACACAAAGGCAATTTTTAAGAAAAAGGGTTTTAAAATAATAGCATTTTATGAAAAATAATTATAAAATAAAACTAATTTAAAATAACAAAGCTTCTGGAATTTCAAAATATTTTTAAAATATAATAATTATAATAATAATGAAGATATATATAAAAGAAATAATAACAATATTTAAAACCATTTAAAACCTAATAAAGATAATGCTTAACACTAATTGAAAACTAATGAAAATATTATTTAAAACTAATTAAAATTGATACTCATACTAGCAGTAAAAAAATGATTTAAAATAATTATTACAAAATAATTTTGATTAAAATAATACTAATTATAATATGGTAACAAATAAAATAACAATAATATTAAAATAACTGTTTTTGCTGTTTTCAAAATAATTACAAACATACTTAATCTTTTTAAATAAAAATAATTTTATATCGTGCAAAATTCAAATACAAACAAAACGAGGTATTGTGCGTCGAAAGAGGATTTAAAACGGAAAAGATATGATTTTTGGAACATTAATGCAATAAAAGAGATTTTTTTTAAAAAATAATTTTTAAAGTAATATCTTTTAAAATAAATATTATTTGAAATTAATTATAATAACAAAGTTTCTGAAATTTTAACATTCTTCATTAAAATAACACTACTAGTCATAATAATAACAATAAACTATTTTAAAATAATAGTAATATTAATAATAAAACTAATCCAAAATAATAACAAATTAACAATATTACATTAATGATAATAATAATACTTAAAATAATCAAAATAATTAAAATAATCAAAATAATAACAATAATAATAATAATAATAAATAACATAATAATAATAATATAAAAATAATAATTTAAATAATTAAAAAAAAACTTTTTTAATGTTTTTTAAATAAAAATAAAATATTTTAAATATTTTTTGCTAAAAATATTTTTAAATCGTAGAGGACGAAAATATGAACGATTTGATATATTATACGTTTAAAACGAAGCGAAATTGGATTTATAGTGATTTTTTGAGTGAAAATAGGTTTAAAATCAATTAAAATAAACATAAAAGTCCAAAATTGCCTTGGATCGACACTTGGCGCCATTTGGTTCGTCCTGCGTTCCAGTGACGGTGCCCAATGATTGCGCAATAATTGGCCATCATCAAAGCCACTCATCCACGTCAGCGGGTGGACTGTCTGATCACCTACCCTAATGAACGGACGGATCGGATCGAGTCGTTCTCTCAGACGATCCGCGGGATCGTTTGAACGGTCGGACAGCTCCGCCGTTCGACCAAATCAGACCCGTTGATCATGAGATCAACGACCTGGAGTGCCCTAAGAACACAACCGACCGAACCAAAACCCTAATTCCATTTTTTGCCTCGTTCTCACGATCCAGAAAATGAAACTCCACAAAATTTTAAACATGGGTCTATGTGTGTGCAGAAATCATGGGGACCATTCATTTGGAAGATACTTAGATTTGTAAAAAGCTATTTAACTCGAAGTGAGGTGATCTATTCTAAGGGTTTTAAGTAGTTTTCACCGTTGGATCTTCAAATCTTTGACACAGTTGAGCTTGTAGATTGTCCTCGTACATTTTCCCTCTTTAAACCACGATTAAACGAGCTATGGATTGACTGGATCGAGCCTTGGACGTCCCTTGGCCTCAGTTTGCCGGAGATGACGTCTCCGCGGCTTAGGGTTGTCGGGGATCAACTGGGAAAGGGAGGTGGATGTCTCTAGAGCTCTCCCACGAAGTTTCAAATGTTAAGAGGCTCTAGGGAGAGAGTAATTGCCAAAGTCCCAAAATTAGGCCAAATTTTTGTTATTTAAGGAGCCTAAACCTATCTTCAACAGTTGGGATTGAATCATACGTCAAATAGGAGGGAAAACCAGCCTATTTGGCCGTGGATTGAAATTTAAAATCAAGGGAATTGATTTAGAGCCTTTAAAATGCATTAAATTGCTCTTAAATCCACTTAAATAGGTTGATTTGACCCATTAAGGGCTTAATTTGACCAAGTCAGCATTTGACTTGGTCAAACCAGTCAGTTGGGTCAAATCACTGAGGGGGGTCGAGTCATGAAGCCATGAATCAAATAGGATTGGAATTAGGACATCAAAAGGACCTAATAGGTCAACCTAGGTTGACCTGGTCAACCATGTTGACCCTGGGCCCGGGTTTGGGTTCAGCAGACTCAAATCGACTCATGGAATTGATTGGGAGTGGTCTTGGGTTCTAGCTTGGTCAATTTGACCAAGTCCAACCCTTTGACCAAGGGTCTAGGCAAAATCGAGGTCAACAAATGCATTAGACATATCTAGTTGATAAACTTGCCAGTGATAATGTGGAGCAATAATGAGAACCAAGCGAAGTGTTGGCATTTTTGCAACAGGACTGAAGGTTAATTTGCTGATTGAAGCCTTGAGAAACAAGGCAAGCTTTGTGGAAATTCTTGGTTTTCTTGCTACAATGTCTAACGAAAGCAAAGAATGTTATGATTTGAGGAGGGGGAGTTAAGATCCAGGTGGTTTTTTTTGTAAGGCAAGGAATTCTTTTGACATTGCTTTACGCCGAACAAGTGATTTGGATGCTTCTGTATAATAGGTGGGAGTGGAGGAAAAAGTGGATAAGGTTGTTAAATTGAAGATGATTTTTGCTTTTAGAGTTCCTATTTTAGACCTTATGAGCATGGGGTGCGAGACGGCGGGTTGGTTGGTGGTTGGAATTAGTAGTGGCATATTGGTGGAGGTAGATGTTTGTAGGGGTGAAATCATGTCCTGAAGTTTTTTTTTTTTTTTTAAGAAATGCGATTTGCATTAAAAGAAAGAAAGAAACCTCTAATTCAGACTAAGACACTAAGTGTTCCTTGATCCAAAAAAGGAAAGGAACCTTATTGAAAAGCATATTTGTTAAAAGAAACCTATCATAATTGAAATGAGACCCATTGTTTCCTATTTTAAAAACCTTGGGGTGGAGGGGATACCAAATATTAAACAACCTGAAAGGTTGGTTAGCATCCCAAAGTTTCCAACCGGTTAAAAAATAAGACCTAGTATCGATCCCATAAGCAATTAGAATAAATTTATAAAACAAATATAAGCCCATGACAAAATTAAAAAAAAAAACTAAACAAATAAACTAGAAAGTAAATACAAATACCTTCCATCATCCGAAAAACACCTAAAAAACTTCCAATAGGTGTCTTAGAGATAAGCTTAAGCCATCTAATATAACCATAGGACCATATATCTAAAAAAACTGAAAAAGATATATGCCACTTCCAAATGCCAAGGACGTAACTCTCCACTATAAATCTGAAATGTTTTTTGATCAAAAACTCCATCATTAAGCATCTTAAATTTTCTGCTTTCAACGGATAAGAAAGCATTTCAATGAGCTAAAGGGGAAGAACCCCCCTTAGAATTCTTTAATCTGCGATCTGCAATCCTTCTTCTACGTAAATCTTCCAACGGACCCAATGATCGAAATTCTTTAAACAGCTTATGTTTAGAGTTGGAAGAATAGCCATCCTTATAAATAGTTGTTTTATCCTTCACAATAACAGCCTTTTTAAAATTTAAATTAACCTCGGATGAAGGTGTAATAAATTCTGGTTCAATAGCTAGAATAGCTCCTCTTAGTCCTCCCACTTCGTTGAAAGATTCTTTACTTCCATCATTTTTCTCGGCAATAACTGATAAGGTAACATATTTCAGTTCAGCAGCTTTTCCTTCCATAATTTGTGTGAATAGATACTTGAATTTGGGTTTGAACAATTCCATCAATTCTCTCGGTAGTAATTGAAGCTGTAGTAGGTTTCAGTTCAGTAGTAGTTTCAGCAAAAGAACTAGCTGAAATAACATCATCCTCTTTTCCTTCCATGATTTGTGCCATTTTGAATTGAACTTTTTTGAAATCTGAACAGAATCCAGAATTTGGACTGTTTGAAAAGCAATCAAACTATCTGAATTACCCCAGCTTATCGACAAATTATTCTGAACCTTATCCAGAATTTGATCATTATGAACTTCGGAATCTTCATTTAAGCATGTCCTGAAGTTGTAGATGATCATGTCCTGAAGTTGGAGACGGAGCTAGGTTGATGTGGTTGGAGTTTGATAATACTGATGTAGGTGATGGCATTTGTAAAGTGGTGGTTGGGACAAGTAGCAGAGGGGAAGTGGTGGAAGATATTGGAGAGGTTTGGGAAGAGGGGGAGTTTTTTGTTTGTAGGGCGAAGGTGGATTCATGAAAGACAACATGGAGAGAGATAATAACTTTGTGTGTGATGGGATTGTAGAAGCAAACCAAAGTGGTTTATTGATTTGCTTGAGATGCAAGTAGTAGAGTGCAGGGCAAATTTGTTTGGAGAAAGTGGTTTTAGCTAGGAAAAGCATAAGCAACCAAAGGTTTTTTTGATGTTCTTAGGATGGTGGCTAATGATACAGTAGTTTGTTGGAAGATGTACCATATGTATTTTTGGAGGGGAGTTTGTTAATTAGGTAAACTGTTGTTTGAAGTGCTTCTAACCAAAATTTGGAGGGAAGATGAGCTATTTAAAGAAGAGCTCGAGTGGTTTCAATGAGTTGTCTATGTTTTTTGCTCAGCAATATCATTCTATTCAGATGTGTATGGACATGAATAGTGATGCAAAATGTCTTTTTGAAGAAGGAAGTAAATTCTCCTCTTCCATAAGTTTTCAAAGTTCTGATCCTATTGTTGAATATTTTTTCAATCATTAGAATGAAATGCATTAAATATGTGGTTGTTTGATCTTTTTTTGTAATGGATAGATCCAGGTGTATTTGGAAAACTCATCAATAAGTAGAAGGTAATACTTAATTCCTTGAAAAGAGGGAGTGGGCGAGTGTATTACATCAAATAACCTAGAAGAAGAAAAACTGAATAGCTAAAAGGAAGTTTATGGCTTTTGAACATATTACATGAAGTGCACAAAATTTTTGAAAATTGCTTTGTAGAGATGTTGAGAGTGGGAACTAGTTGCTGGAGGATGAGTAGATGGGGATGTTTGAGTCTTAAGTGTCAAACTTGAGCTGGTTCTAAATGATTCATGACAATCATGCTTAAATTAAATTCGATGATTAGGAGAATAATTAAGGTTAGATTGATCTATCATATCATCCAAGACAATCGTAGGATCGTACCAGACGATCTGTAAGAAAAACCTTAGCTTTCTTCTAAATCTGTTGGTTGACCCGAACTATCTGTTGGATGATAATGTCTGATTTTATAATAATCACTTAGGATGATCTATGCATCATCCTGGATGATTATTTATATTTTTATATCATCCCGATTTATCTTCTAGACATCTCGAACTATCTGCTGGACAATAATGTATGATTTTGAACTAATCATGTTGAATGATCTTTATATTATCTTGGATGATCAGTTATATCTTTGTGTTCTAATCGTACAGGAAACCCAAATCGTCCAGACTAAATTAACTATTTCATACTAATCATACAAGATAAATTATCGACCGTCCTGGATGATCTTTGATGGTAAGTTGAAAATTAGGGTATTTTTTAAGGCCTTCTATTTAAGCTCTCTCAATTACTGATGATAAAATCTATTACTGAAATCCTATCCTAAGGGAGCTTTGAGAAGGAGAATGTAAGGATGAGAGAGAAAGAAAGAATCTTGTTAGGGGGAGATTGTGAATGGGATCACAAAGGTTGCTCCAAGCAAGGATTTATTCATCTTCTTCAAGCTTCATCCTTAGTTCCATGGTGACTATGGGGAGAAGATCAGGTTCTCTACCTACTCCCAGAGTGAGTAAAAGGATTCCAGGTTCTCTGTCTTTACCAAGAGGGTGAACAAAGATTCAAGATTATTTACCTCACCGGGATAATGGAAAGATTTTGTAAGGGCTTCTTTGCCTTGCTATGAGAGGAAAAGAAGAGTCACTGAAGGTTTAGTGTAATACTTGAAGAGAGTGTCTCGAAGGAGTGGACATAGGTCAAGTTGAGCGAACCACTATAAATCTTATATTCATTCTTAATACTTTCCTGCATTTTAATTTTAACACTTTAATTTTCCGTAGATGACTGTATGGTTAAAATTTTTGATTTATTTTATTAATCACTTTCACATGAAGGGTTGATTTTATTTATTTTAAAATATTCAAAAAGGTTTCAAAAATATTTTCTCTTTTTATTTAAGAATTTTTAAAACTACTAATTCACCCCCTCCTCTTGGTTAGCCTTGGGGTTAGCCTCAGGACTAGTTCATAAGGGCTTAATAACCCTAACGAAATTTTAAGTGGTATAAGAGATGGATTCATAAAATCAAGTTTTAGAAAATTTTTGAATTTTAATCTATGGTTAACTATGAAAAGAGAAACACTGTAGAAGGTTATTTGATTACTAGACCATCTCTTTTTGATAAATATACCTTTCTATTTTTGGATAACTCGCATGTCCACCTTTTGACAATCTTTAGATTATTGTATGCAGATGCTTGTAAAAGAAGGTTACTCTACACTAACACGTTAATTTAATGGCATAAAAAATGAACTTCCTTTTTCTAAATGGACTTTTGATGATAGAGATCTAGCATAACTTAATGCTATATATTTGAACTGCTTTTTTTGTGCATTAAAAATTGAAGAATATATGTGTGCTTTAACATGTACAACTTGTAAAGAAATTTGGGATAGATTATACATTACTTATAAAGGAACGAACGAGGTTAAACAATATAGACAGAACATTCTTTTGCATGACAATGAACTTTTTTGCATGAAACCTAGTGAGTTAATATCTGAAATATATACTAAGTTTACACAATAGTCTCCTGCATGTATGCCTTAGGAAGAGAACTAACAAACTATAAAAAAGTTAACAAGATTTTGAGATATTTATCTTCTTTCTTTGTTGCTAAAATTACTACTATAACTGAATCCAAGAATTTGAAGGTTTATTCTATATATAACTTATTTGGATCAATAATTACTTACGAGCGAGGAGTGAATCAAAGGAAGCTTGATGCAGGTAAGAAGATAAAGGAAAAAATTCTAGCCATAAAGGCTAATGATTTGGACACTTATTCTTCTTGTTCTGAAAGTGATGATATTACTTTAATTACTAGTCAATTCAAGAGCTTTCTAAGAAAAGAGAAAAGTATAATAAAAAATGGAACAAAGGTAAGAACCGTAAGAATTCTAAAGTTTATTATGACCTTATCTATTTTGAATGCAGGAAGCATGGGCATCTTAAGTCTAATTGTCCAAATCTAAAAGTTTACCCAAGCAAGGAGAAGGGTGAGGAAAAACCTAAGTTAATAAAGGACAGAAAATGGATCCAAAAGGCTTTCTAGGAAGATTCTGCATCTAACTCCTCTAAAACTGAAGCTAAAGAGGAGACAATAGACCTGTGTTTGATTGCGGATAATCATCTTGGTCACTCTAACCAAGAAGAGGTATTTGAATTAATATATGGTCAATTTCTTAATATTTTTTTAGTAAATTCATTCATCTTGTAGAAAGCTTAAAGTATTGCATTCAAGCCTTAAAACGGATTTCTTAAATCTACAAAAAGAGCAAGAAATTCTATTGAAAGATCACTCCACTTTAGATAGCAATCATATGGCTTTACTAGATGAATTTGATAAGTTAAATAAAAAGCATTTTTATTTAACCATTGAGCATGATTCATTGAAACCATTCAATGTTTAATTTTAAAAGGTAACTAATTTTGCCCGGATAACCGTCAAGGAGCGTACAAACAAATGAATACAAATCGTCTGTGATGATATAAATATCGTACAATATGATATGTATTGGAAAAAAGTAAAACATTATGCATTTAGTCCAAAACAACGATTGACATGCTACTGAATTCGTATGGGACAAAAATAACTTCATACAGTACGAATTGAACACTTAGAAAAATAAACACAAACATTGAGAAAGATGAATTTATATAAGAGGTATGAGTCTAAAACACACAAAACATAAAAGCAACACCAAAAAACTAGAAAAAACACATAAAAACAAAACATTAACAATCAAAAATAGAAAATACACATAGAAACATATCAAGCTTGCAGAGAATTTTGTTTAAGCATTAAGATAAATCACACCTAGCCTTGTTATTAATATGCTAAAAGAATCAAAAGCTAGTGGTTTTGTAAAAATGTCTGTAAGTTAATTTTAAGTAAAAACATGGTTCAATTAAATTTCTCTTTTGGATACATGATCCCTAATGAAATGATGCCTTATGTCTATATGTTTGGTTCTAGAATGTTAAATAGGATTTTTTTTGAAATGCAAATGGCACTAGTGTTATCACAATAATTTGGAATTATGCCTATTATAAATCCTAAATCAATTAACAGTTGTTTCAACCAAAGAACTTGTGCCACACAACTTCTTAAGGCAATGTATTCAGCTTCTGTAGTAGATAGGGCTACTAAATTCTATTTTCTACTAGAGCAAGAAACTAAAGAATTTCCTATAAATTGACAAGTTCTAGATATACTCTTTCGATCAACCCTACAACCTGTAAAGTCTAAATCTTAATATCCAACAATTTTAAATGAAGAGCTGTACTTAGGATATCAAATCCTTAAGTTTTGAGTTCCCAAGAGATATCTCAAAATCTTTTTTACTGCTGTCAAATGTGATTATTTTGAATCTGATTGAAATCTAGCACATAAATAAACACTAAACATAATATAGGGTATGCTAGCAGTTAAATAAAGCAAAGATCCAATAATTCCTATAAATTTCTTTTGATCAATAGATTTTCCCTTTGTGTCCTTATCCAACTGAACTGAGGAATTCCTAGGTGTACTAACCTAATAGATTTAGCATTGTCCATTTCATACTTTTTGAGGATGTCCTTAACATACTTTGACTAACTAAAAAATATTCCCTCATTAATTTTCTTAATGCTAAAACTTAAAGAGTAACTAAGATCTCTCATTAGGCTCATTTCAAATTCAATACTCATCATTTTAGAAAAAATCATCACAAAGATTTTTATTTGTAGATCCAATGATGATATCATCAACATAAATTTGAATAATGAGCAAATCTTCTCCCATTTTCTTCAATAAGTGAGTGGTAACCACACTTCCTTTTTAAAAAGATCTCTCAAGTAAGAGAGTTCTTAACCTCTCATTCTAAGTCCTAGGTGCTTGTTTCAATTCATATAATGCCTTTTTTAATTTTAAAACATGATTTGGGAATTTAGTGAAAGTCCTCAGATGACACTAGAAAGTGCTCTGATACCACTTGAAAGTTCGTTAGGGATGTTAAGCCCTTATGAACTGGCCTAAGGCTAATAAAGAGATATAGAGGTGAATCAATATTTAAAACAAACACAATCTTAAATCCAAAAAACAAGATTCACCACAATAAAAACCAACGATGCGGAAATTAAATGCAGAAGCAATAATAAGAAAAGAACACACCAGATTGATAGTGGTTCGGTCAAACCTTGACCTACGTCCACTCCTTGGAGGCACCCTCCAAGTATTGGACTAAATAAGTGTCTCTCCTTTAGACCTCACAGTTAGGCGGAGAAGCCCTTACAAAATCACTTCCACCTTCCCCGGTGCGGTGGAGTCGCCGGGTCCTTTGACACCAAAGTGAACTTCTTCTTTGGTGAACTTCCCTCGAGACAAGCCTTGAATCTGACGGTATTAAGATGCAAGCCTGCCGGAGCAACCGTGTGGAATCCCCTCCACACTCCCTTGAGTCCCCCCTCACAGGATCTTCTCCCTCTTAGACTTCACCCGTTCCTCACTCCCTTTCAAGCTCTCTCTTCAAGTCTCCCCCACAAGAACGAAGCTACAATGGCTGCCAAAGACACTTATAAAGTGTCTTGTCATATCTTAAATAGAAGAGCTAAAAATGAGCTCATTAATGCAAGTTGCCACATTATCATCCAGGACAATAGGCATATCGTTCTGTACGATTAGTACAAATTAAGCTCAATAGCTCGGGACGATTTGAGACGATCAGAAAAAAATTGGTTACATCGTCCTGACTGATCTCACGATCGTCCTGGCCGATTAGTTTAAAACTGATTTCAATCATCCTGATCATTACCCTGAATAGATGCTGGCCGATGTTAATTGTCCAGGCCCTCGTCCCGGCCGATCCTACGATCGTCCCGGACAATGTGATCGTATCAATCAGCCATTAATGCTTTCCAAACATATAAGATCAATTTAGGCATAATTATGTTAGATCGTCCTGGACGATGTGCATATCGTCCTAGCCAATTACCTAAAATAAAGAATACCTAATCTGATCATGGCGACTGATTCTTTCTGAATTGAGCCTATCGTCCTGGCCAATACAAGTATCGTCCAGGCTGATCAGCTTATGACGGCGCCTTAATGAGGATGCCCTAATTAGGGTTTCTGCTTTTGAATAGATCATCCAGGCCGATATAAATATCGTCCCGGACAATGTTATTAAAAACAAAAATCTTTAGGGAACATCATAAAATCTTCCAAGTTATAAATCATCAGGAGCCACACCAATTACAATAGACTCAAGAAAGGAAAAAATGTACAAATTGACTCAGACCTAGTCTACCCAATCTTGAGCTGATTCCAATTGTAATCTGATCGTGTGAACCTGAAATGTCAGTACATAAGGCAGTCGTAGAGAAATAAGAATGTTTGCTATCATCAAAATCATAAACCATTGATCCGCAACATTTAGAATTTTCAAAATCTAGAGGTTGTTCCACATAAATAACCTCTTGAATCACCGCATTCAAAAAGACACTTTTTACATCCATTTAATATAATTTGAATTCTATAAAATAGGCAAAGGCTAATAAAACCCTAATTGCTTCAAGTCTTTCTACAAGGGAAAAAGTCTCCTCAAAATTAATCTTTTTAATTTGATTATATCCCTTGGCCACCAATCTAGCCCTATTTCGAACAATAATTCTTGAGTCATTCATTTTTTTTTAAATATCCGCTTAGGTACAACTATACTTTGATCCTTTGGCCTTGGAATTAATTCCTAAACATCATTCCTTACAATTTTATTTAATTCTTTTTGCATTGCCAAAATCTAAATTTCATTCGAGTGTGCTTGACTTATATTTATGGGTTCTATTATAGAAATTAAGGCAGAATGATTGACTTCTTTGCTTAGTCCATGCCTAATCCTAACACCCTCATTTGGTTCACCAAAAATCAATTATTTAGGGTAGTTTTTAGAAAATTTCAATTCTCTAAGCAAAGGGTTTACTTTCTTTAAATTTTCATCCAAATTAATTTTCTCAATCTTTCGGGAGTTATTTTCTATTTCATCCTCTTCCAAATTTGGCTCTTCCAAAATTTTAGATTCATCAAATACAATATATGTGGTCTCCTCAACTACCAAAGTTCTTTTGTTAAATAATATGTATGATTTTTTAACACTAGAGTAACCAAGAAAAATTCTTTTATCTAATTTTGGATAAAATTTTTCTACGGTAGATTTTTCATTATTATGTTTGAACACCTTACATTCAAAAATATGCAAATGTGACAAATTAGGTGTTCTTGCCTTAATAAGCTTATACAGTGTTTTGTTTAATTTTGATCTAATGTTCACCCTATTCAGAACATAATATGCAGTACTGAGCGCTTCAGCCCAAAAATATTTAGGAAGTGAATATTCTGCCTACATGGCTCTAGCGGCTTCAATTAATGTTTTGTTTTCTTTTGAATATCCCATTCTGTTGAGGGATCCTAGGTGCAAAAAAATTATGATTAATCCATTTTTCCTTATAAAAATTTTCAAATTTTTTATTTTCAAATTCACCGCCATGATCACTTTGAATTATTAAAATCTCACATCCTAGTTTCATCTAAATCCAACTTGAAAAATCTATAAACTTCTCAAATGATTCACTTTTATGAAACCAAAATTTAACCCAAGTGAACCTCAAGAAGTCATCAACTATTACAAATTCGTATACCTTCCCTCATAAACTTACAGTGCTAACCGGTCCAAAAAAATCCATATGTAAAATCTTTAAAGGTTTAGTTGTTCTAAGATTCTTATTGGAATGAAAAGAGGACTTTACCTATTTTCCTAATTGACTTGAATCGCAAAGGTGATCCTTAATAAAGTTAAGTTTTGGTATACCTCTAACTAAATCCTTTTGGGTAATTTTTTTTAAGGTTTTTCATGCTAGCGTGACAAAGTCTCCTATGTGATAACCATGATTCATCAGAAATATGTTTCAAATAAAAAGCATTAGGAGTTTTAATACAATTTAAATCTAGCATATAAACATTGTTTACCCTTATTCCATGTAAAATATCATTTCTATTTAGGCTTAATATGTAGTTAGTGGGAAAATTTTTTACACTATATCCTTTATCACATAGCTGGCTAATACTTAACAAATTATGCTTTAAACATTTTACAAGGAACATATTTTTAATAAAACTTGTTTTGCAAGTTTCTGATCATACCTATGCCAACCACTTTCTTAGTGGTGTTATCTCCAGTGTAACACTGCCTCCATTCCTGGCTTCAAGCATTATAAATTGTGTAGTTTATCAGGTCATATACTTTGAGCAACCGCTGTCCAGGTACCAAATGCTCTCAAGAGATCTTTTATGAGAGCATTTCTACAAAATAATTAAACATTAGACTTGGAAACCCAAAAAAGTTTGGGTTCTCCTTTTTGAAAAATAAAACTAGATGTATGAATGATATGATATAGTTTATACATCTTAGGTCTCCACACTAAATGAGTTTTTTTGTGTAAAGTACAAGTGTGTGCAATATGTCCAATCTTCCCACAAGAATAACATTTAACTCTAGGAAATGGGTTTCTCAATTTTCTATAATAAATATCTCTTCTTGTTTTTAAAATTTTTTATCTCAAAATAGGATTAATAATATCTTTAAGTGTTTGGGGTTTCCTATTTTTCTCAAGAGCTTGCACTTGCAATTTAAGAAATTTGTTTAAGTCTTGTAACACTTTCTTCTTAAAATTCAAATAGTGCTCTCTACTTTCAGATTCATCCCTAAAATCCTTAAATTCTTTTTCCAATTTAATATAGGGTGATTTTAAAAGATCATTCTTTTTATTCAAGTCATCATATTCATCAAGTAAGCTCATGTGGTTGTTATCTATCAATGCATGATCTTTCCTAAGAATTTTATATTCTTACATTTATAGGTTTAGATTAGCATGTATTTTCTTAAGTTTTTTATATGCATCATGAAGTCTTTCAAAAACTTCTAATACTTCAATATAGGTTAAGTCATATACCTCTTCTTGATCTAACTGATCAAGATTATCTGCCATTAAACAAAGGTTGGTGATTTTCTTCTCCTTTTATATTTCTGATGAATCCGAAGTTGAGTCCGCCCAAAAAGCTCTTTGAAATCTCTTCTAGACCTTCTTCACATTTGCTTTCTCTTCTTCCTTCTCCTTGCTAGGAGTTGCTTTTAAATTTTGGCAGTCCAATTTTATATGTCCAGGTTTCCTGCATTCATAAAAAATCACATCATTAGAAACCTTAACATTTTTATTGAACTTATCTCTATTCCATTGATGACGTCTATTCTGCTTCTTTTTAAGAAAACTTCTGAATTGCCTAGTCATTAAGGCAATGTCATCGTCATCCTCAGGTTGTGATAGATCACTCTCTGATCCCTCCACTTTTAGTGCTATATTCTTCTCTTTTCGCTGCTCATCCGCGTCAATCTTTCTTTGACACACTCCTTACTTAAAAGTAATTAGTGATTCAGAAAGATTATCAATAGAGTAAACATTGAAATCTTTAAACTCTGTAATAGCAGTTATTTTAGCATCATAAGCAGTAGGTAAACAACGAAGAATTTTATTGACCGTTTCAACAATCGTTAGTTCCATATCTAATGCATGTAAATAATTGATTATTTGAGTGAATCTTGTGTACATGTCAGATATGGATTCATTTGGTTTCATGCAAAATAATTCATTTCATGTAATAAGTTATTTAATCTAGATTGCTTTACTTTATTAGTTCCTTCATAAGTAATACAAAGACTATCTCATATGTCCTTTCTACTTTTGCAAGTGGAAACTAACTTGTAATCTTCTGACTTAAGTGCACAAAAAAAAACTATTTAAATATTTTGCATTTAGTTGTGCTAATTCACGTTCTTCTATAATCCAATCTATAAAGGGTGTTTCAACTCTAATGCCATCAAATAATCTAGTTGGTCTAGTATTGAACTAAAATCCACACATGATAATCTAGTGATTGTAAAAATGTAGACATGTGTATTTTCAAAAAATCAAAAGGGATATTATAAAATAATGGATGTCTAGTGGTCGAATACCCTTCAGATGTGTTTCAGTTTTCAAAAGTTGTCAATCTCATTTTTTCAAAAAATCAAAAAGGATATTATCAAATAACGGATGTCTAGTGATATTCTCACGAGCAACTAAAAGCACAAGAAGAAGAATGATAATAAAAATTACAAATAGATCCTTACCTTTGAGTAATATTGTAAACCCTTCATATTCCACTTGTAAGAAATCTCTCTCAAACACTCTCTCATACTCTCTCTTTCAATTGCCCTTAAAAAATCTATAAGATAAGACTTTTTCACGTCAGTTTTAGAGGACCTTTTACACTAAAGACATAAAAAGCTGTCTAGAAAACTGAAATTTTCAATTTTGAGCATACATGACCGCACAGTATGATCGTATATTTGTATGTACGAATAGTTCAAAAATTATTGTGTATGAACCTGTTGTGAATTAATACAAAATAATTTCATACACGATGATCGTCCAATACGAACCCAGTTCGTCCGGGACGAACAGGTAGAAATTTCTTTATCTTTATTAGGACAAAGAGGGACCCCACAATTTTGTACCCTAAATGGAATACGTACGATGATGACATCATACGGTATGATCAGTTACCAAAATTTTCAAGTTCGTGTGGATAAAAAGTCGATACAAAAAGGGACCTCATAATTTTATACTCTAAAAGGCGTGTATGAATTGTGATCGTACAATATGTTCGATACTGAAAAGGGACATGACTATTTTATACTCTAGAAGGCATGTACGAATTGGGATCGCACAGTACGATCCATACTTAAAAAAATATATTTGAATTAAATGGGACCCATCCATTTCGTACTCTGGAAGGTATGTACGAATGGTGATCGTACAGTATGATTAATACTTAAATGAATTTTCATTTATGTTTGTTTTTCTGCTCAAAAGGGAAAATAACTAACAAGATCATCCCGTACGAAAACAAATTGTATAATACGATCATTTTAAAATTAAACATTTTAAACTCTCCCCCAGTGTGTGTGTGTGCACAATTACTCAATTACAATCACACTCTTTCAGTCTCAATAAAATGAAAAACACATACTTCATTTATAATAAACCCTAAATGGTCAAATTTGAAGTCTTTAATAGTTCGGAGTATGATTTTTCTAAAATTTTAGTACACAAGAACAATAAAATAATACATCCAAAATATTTTAGGAGAAATAATAATCAAATTAATAATATTTAGAATAATAAAAAACATACATGTTGCAATAATATAAACAATCACAAACTAAATTGCAACTATCTCAACACTGCTAGCTTTTGCCTGTTATAAGAGATTTTAGCTTTTCTAAATGGATGTCAAGAGTGCCTTTTCAAGTGGGATAATAAAAAAACATGTGTTTGTAGAGCAACCCACATGTTTTAAGAATTCCCAATTTTCAAATTTTGTTTTCAAATTAAAAAAGGTTATGTATGGATTAAAATAGGCACCAAGGACATTATATGAGAGGCTTAGCACATTCATACTGGAAACGGAGTTTGTTAAGGTGAGCGTAGACACCACCTTTTTTTTAAGGAAAGTAGGAGATTAATGACTCATTATCTAGATTTATATCGATGATATACTTTTTGGATCTTCTGATAAAAAATTGTGTGATAATTTTTCTAAAATAATGAGTAAGGAATTTTAGATGAGTATGATGGAAGAATTGTCTTATTTTTTGGGATTTAGCATAAAGAAAATGGATGATGGAACTTTTATTAATCAATTAAATTATATTAAGGACATCTTGAAGAAATATGAAATGGATAAAACCAAGCAATAATACTCTCATGAGCTCTAGTGTCAAGTTAAATAAGGATTCAAATGGAAAATTTATTGATAAAAAAAGTATAAAGGAATAATTGGATCACTACTTTACCTAACTGCTAGCCAACCTGATATAATGTTTGTTGTTTGTCTCTGTGCAAGATTTCAAGCTGATCCTAAAGAATTTTTTTTGGATTAGCGTTAAGAGAATCCTTAGATATATCTTAGGAATCCAAAACTTAGGAATATAATATCCTAGGCATAATAGTTCTTTTGAAATTATTGGATATTCTTATTCTGATTTTGCTGGATATAGGGTGGAGAGAAAGAGCACCTTTAAAGCATGCTAATTCATAGAATCCTTAGTCTCCTAGTCTAGTAGAAAATAAAATATAGTTGCACTATGTACTGCTAAAGTTAAGTATATTGCCTTAGGAAGTTGTAAGGCCCAAGTTCTTTGGTTGAAGTAATAAATTCTAGATTTAGGATTACCTGTAGGTATAATTTCAATTCAATGTGGTAACACTAGTGTTATCTATATCTCTAAAAATCCTATCGAACATTTTAGAACCAAACACATTAACGTAAGACATCACTTTATTAGGGATCATGTTCCTAGAGGAGACATTGAGCTATATCATGTAGCAACTAAAAATTAACTAACTAACATTTTTACTAAATCACTGGCCTTTGAAAATTTAAGTATCTTAAGGACCAGATTAGGTGTCATAGACATAACTGCATGAACTTGATGATTACTGAACTCTATTTTTTTTTGTTTTTTGATCTTTCTTTTATTTTTATTTATATGTTTATTTTTATGCTGCTATTTTTTGTATTTCATTTTTATATTATTTTCTCTTTCAAAATTTTGGTCACAGTTGGAATGACATTTTTACCTTGCTTTTATTTTTGAAAAAAATATAAATAATGATTGACATCCCTAAATCAATTAAATGAAGAAACACTATTGATTATTTCTCTTCCTTTAACTCCTTTAGCGGTGTAATTTTCTCTTTTAAGCAAAAATCTATTTTAAATTAAAAGTTGGAATTTGAAATTGAGATATTTTCTATTTTCTTATGGTAATCTATCTCATATGAATAATATCTAAAGTCAATAAATTACTTTTAAGTTTTCTTGATCAAGTTGTTGTATTTATCATATAAAAAAGATTCCGATTTATTGTTTATTCTTCCTTATATTAGAAAGTAAGTTTCTCTTCTCTATTAGCTTAAAGATATTTTCATAATTAAGAGTCTTTGAAGGTTTCAAAAGAGAGCTAGCTTGCAAAAATGATAAGAAGCATAAAATGAGTCCAAAAAAAAAATGAAAAATTACACAATGATTGCCAAATAATTAGAAGATACATAAAGTGTCAAAAATCAAAAGATGCACAAAGTGCGCCAAACAATTAAAAAGAGGCACAAAATAAGCCCACAAAGAAATAAACTTCCTTCTCTTTGAAACTTTTAAATTTTTAAAGAATTTATGTGTCACTCGATATCTTCAAAGACTTGATTCTTAAAACTCATGATCATGACTAATTATTTTGCTATATTATTCTATAATATATTTTTCTAAAATGAAGTTTTGAAGAGATCATTTTTCTTATCTAATTTTTTTTAGTTAGATTTTTAATATTTATAAGACTTTTAACTTAGAAGGAATCTGAGCTGGGTTAACAAGATCAGTTGTTCTAATATTTTTTAGATTTTGGTGATGTTTGTTCATTTCTTACTAATTTTTAATCCAATCCCAAAGGATATATTTCATTTTCTAGTACTGTTTGAAAAAAAAAATTCTATGCTCTTTATTATTTTTATCATCTTTTCATTATGTTTTTATTTATTTTTATACTTATTTATGAGTTTGTACTTATTTATGTATTATATTCTATTTAGTAGTAGTTTTTTTTTTAATTTTCTCCTTTTTGTTACGTCAAAAGGGGGAGTAGTGTTGGTGTTTTATCTTTTGCTTGTTTTAGTAAAAAAAAAATTAAATAAAAAATAAATAAAATATTTTCAATATCTATTTGATTTGAAATTGTCTAAAAAATATTTGCAATCATTAAAAGGGGGAGATTATCATAAATCTGGATTCAAGCATTATAATTATGATGATAATAAATATTCATGTTTCTCTACTACTATTACTATTGCACATCAATTTTAGTTGCCCTGCCTACTAACTTTTCAGGTCCACAATATCAATTGTAATTTATGCTAGCTCAAGAATAGGTAGATTAGGATTGAGTTAGTATGTAATTTTAATTACAGTGGTTTTCACTTTTCTTGAGCAAATGTAATAAGGTGGATCCTAATGCTAAGTAACCTTACACACACACTTGTTTAGAGGGAGAAATTTTGTAAGCCATAGAGTTTTTTTATTTTTGATCATATCATATAAGATGAGCCAAAATCATCCTGGACAATGAATTAAAAATAAAAACCCTAATTAGGGCATCGGGGTCAAGTAAACCTGAAAAGCAAATTGTCCTAGAGGATCTTTCCATCGTCTTGAATGATATACTCAAATAAAAAATACTTAGCCACCAAACTCATTTAAACAAGATTTTATTTTTAAAATTTTATTCTAATCATTCAGGGAGATTCAATATCATCCTGGATAATTCATGACAATCATGCCTAAATTAAATCTAATGATTAAGAGAATAATTAAGGTTAGATTGATCGATCATATCATTCAGGATGATCACAGAATCATACTAGGCGATCTATAAGAAAAACCTTAGCTTTCTCTTAAATCTGCTAGTTGACCTAAACCATCTACTAGATGATAATGTATGATTTTATATGAATCATATAGGATGATGAGTTATATTTCTAGATCATCCTGATTTATCTCTTAGATGTCTCAAACTATATGTTGGATGATTATGTATGATTTTAAACTAATCATCCTGGATGATCTCTACATTGTCTTGGATGATTAGTTATATCTTTGTATTATAATCATATAGGAAGCCTAGATCATCCTAGATGTTCTTTGACGACAAGTTAAAAATTAGGACATTTTTTAAGGTCTTTTATTTAAGTTATCTCAATTACTAATAATAAAATCTTTTTCTAAAATCCGATCCTAATGGAGCTTAGAGAAAGAGAAGGGGGGGTTTATAGGGAGAGAAAAATAATCTTGTGAAAGATACTTTGTGAGGGGGATCACAAAGTTTGCTCTAAGCAAGGCTTCATTCGTCTTCTTCAAGCTTCATCTTTGGTTCCTTGGTGGCTCTAGGGAGAAGATAATTAGCATTAGATCAAGTTCTCTACTTACTCCAGGAGGGATAAAAGGATTCTAAGTTCTCTGCCTTCACTAGGATGGTGAAAATGGATTTAAGGTTCTCTGCCTCACTGTGATGGTGGAAAAATTTTATAAGGGCTTCTCCACCTTACTGTGAGAGCAAAAAGATGGTCACTAAAGAATTAGTATAATACTTGGAGAGGGTGTCTCCAAGGAGTGGACATAGGTCAAGTTGAGTGAACCACTATAAATCTTGTGTTCATTCTTATTACTTTTCCACATTTTAATTTCCTTTAATTTTCTGTGAATTATTATATGTATAAAATTTTTAATTTATTTTTTTAATTGCTTATGCATCATGGGTTGCTTTTGTTTGTTTTAAAGTGTTTAAAAAGGTTTCAAAATGATTTTCTCTTTTTGTTTAAGAATTTTTAAAACTATCAATTCATCCCCCTCTTGGTTAGCCTTGAGACTAGTTCATAAAGGGTTAACAACTCTAACAAACTTTCAAAAATTTTTGACAACCAATTGCATTATAAGCTTAAATGATAACATTATTTTGTAGGGAGAAAGGATCAACAACATTTATATGTTTGATTTAAATAATATTGAATGTGCTACTTCATTTTACATAAAAATAATTATTAATGATTCTTGGTTATGGAATAAAAGACTTTATCATTCAAGCATGAAAATTCTTAGGAAACTCACCCAAAAAGACTTAGTGCAAGGTATTCCCAAAACTAGAGTTCACTAAGGATCACCTGTGTGATGTTTGTAAGTTAGGGAAAAATTCAAATCCTCCTTTCACTTAATCAAAGACATTAACATTAGTAAACCCTTAGAAGTTCTACACATGGATCTCTTTGGACCTGTCAGTACTGTAAGCCTAGGAGGGAAAGCCTTTTGGTATGTGATTGTTAATGATTACTCAAGATTTACTTGGGTTAGATTCTTATCTCAAAAATGTGAATGATTTGAGAAATTTAAGAACTTCTCCACTTGGATTCAATGAAGATAGGCTATGAAATTGTAATAATTCATAGTGACCATTGTGGAGAATTTGAAAATAAAACTTTTGAATATTTCTATATGAAACAAGGGATAGATCACAACTTTTCATCTTCTAGAACCTCTCAGTAGAACGGGATAGCTGAATGAAAGAATAAGAGCCTAGTAGAAGCCGCTAGAGCCATATTAGCTGAATACTCACTTCCTAAATATTTTTTTGGGCAGAAGTGGTGAATACAGCCTGTTATGTTCTGAATAGGGTAAATGTTAGATCTGTTGCATATCTTATTTCAATAAATAAAATTTTGATGATAGCAAATACTTCTATTTCTCTACGACTGCATTGCCTACTTACATTTTAGGTCCATAAGATTAATACTGCAATTTGAACCAGCTCAAGATTTGGTATACTATGTCTGAGTCAATTTGTAAACTTTTCCCCTTCTTGAGTCTGTTATAAATGATATGGTTCTTGATGCTAAGTAACCTTGCACACACACACACACACTTGGGGAAATTTTTTTCTATCTGATTTAGAGTTCTTTATTTTTGGTCACATCATCCAGGACGATCCCAATATCATCCTGGACAATCAGTTAAAAATAGAAACCCTAATTAGGGCATCATGGTTAAGGTAGCCATCATTAAGCTCATCGTCCTGGATGATATTTTTATCGGCCTGGACGATATGCTTAAATCAGAAAGAATCACCTGCAAGATTTATTTATGTATTATTTATTTTTGGACATAGTCTAGGACATCGTCCTAGACAATGCAATACAATTATGCCTAAATTAATCGGTAATTAAGGAAAGTAATTAAGGTTTGATTCCTCGATCTTATCATCCTGGATAATTGCAGGATTGACTGGGATGATCAGTTCAAAAACCTTAGTTGTTCCTGGACAAGTACACATCAGCCAGCTGCTATTCAGGGCGATGCTCTGGATGATTTTCACGAATTTGAACTGATCATCCAGGACAATCAAGCTATTTTTTCATCGTCCAAACATCCTTTAAATGAAATTATCTAGATGATATTCAACAATTTTTACTAATCATACAGGATGATATACTATCGTCCTGGATGAAATGAATAAATTTCTTCTAATCATCCCAATTGATTGAGCTAAAATTGCGCTGATCGTACAGGATAATCTCAAGATCGTCCGAATAATAATGTCAGTTTATTGAAATTAAGAGTTATTTTGAAGCTCTTCTATATAAGCTCTCTTATGTCACCCATGAGGGTATTTTTGTTGTTGTTTTGACCTAAGAGAGCCTAGAGGAGAGGGAGAGAGAGAGAGAGAGGATCATGTGAGGGGGAGTTTATGAGGGGTTTTACAAAGGTTGCTTCAAGCAAGGATCCAATTCATCTTCTTTGATCATCATCCCTTGTCCTTGGGGGTTCGAGGGAGGTCTACTTCAGCAATCGATCTAGGTTCTCTGCCTGCTTCAGGAAGAAGCAGAAGGAGTCAGGTTATCTGCCTCACTGGTGTCGGTGAAAAGAAGGTTTTGTAAAGGCTTCTTTGCCTTTCTTTGGGAGCAAAAGGAGAGTCACTGAGTTTAGTGCAATACCCGGAGAGCTCCTCTGGGGAGTGGACGTAGGTCGAGTTGACTGAACCACTATAAATCCCTGTGTTTTTTACTACTATTTTTTTACATTTAATTTTCGCACTTTAAATTTCGTTGTGGTGAATTTTGGTTTGGTTTGAGGTTGTGTTTTTGATTGAAAGATTTTTTTTAAATACTAATTCACCTTCCTCTTTGTTATCTTTGGGCTAGTTCATAAAGACTTAACATCCCTAATAAACTTTCAAGTGGTATTAGAGCAAGATTCATAAAATTGAGTTTTTGAAAACTTTTGAATTTTGATCCATGGCTAACTCTGGTAATTGTAATACCATGGAAGGGTATTTAATTACCAGACCACTTTTGTTTGACAATATTTCTTTTAATTTTTGAAAAACTCACATGTCTATATTTTTTCAATCGATTGACTATCGCATATGGATGCTTGTTAAAGATAGTTATACACCTGAGACTGGTAAACTTAATGGTGTTACTATTCCACTTCCTTTTTCTAAATGGACTCTTGATGATAGGGATTTAGTATAACTTAATGCAAAATGTTTGAACTATTTTTTCTGTGCTTTAAAATCTAAAGATTACATGCATATTTCAATTTGTATTACTAGTAAAGAGGTTTTGGATAAATTATGTATCACTTATGAAGGAATAAATAAAATTAAGCAATCTTGATTGAATATTTTATTGCATGATTATGAACTTTTTGTATGAAATCTTCTGAATCAATTTCTAAAATGTATACAAGGTTTACTCAAATTATTACCTCTTTGCATGCCTTAGGTAGAGAACTGAAAAGGTTAATAAAGTTTTAAGATGCTTGTCTTCTTACTTTGATGCTAAGATCACTACAATCACTGAATCTAAGGATTTGAATACTTATTCAATTGATTACTTACTTTGATCTCTCATTAATTATGAGCAATGGGTGAATCAAAGAAATCTTAATAAAGGTGAGAAAAAGAAGGAGAAAATTATGGCACTAAAGGCCAACAACATAGACACTCATTCTTCCAGGTCTGAAAGCGATAATGTCCCCTTAATCAAAAGGAAATTTAAAAACTTTCTAAGGAAGAAGACAAAGAACCATCAAAAGTGGAATTAAGGTAAGGGTAGCAAAAATTTTAAAAATTTTAATGATACTATTTGTTTTGCATGCAGGAAACTAGGACACGTTAAAGCTGATTGTCCTACACTTAAGGCTCACCCAAGCAAGGAGAAGGGTGAGGAGAAACCCAAATTCAAAAAGAATAAGAAGAGGTTCCAAAAGGCGTTCTAGGCGGATTCTGCATCGGACTCCTCTGAGACTGAAGCTGAAGAGGATTCAATAAACTTATGATTGATGGCAGACGATCATATTTATCAAAGTGACCAAAAAGAGGTATGTGAACTAACCTATGAGAAACTACTTGAAGTTTATGAACCAATTTATGCATCATATAAAATACTTAAGAAATCTCATGCTAGTTTAAAAGTAGAGTTTTTAAATTTACAAAAAGAGCATGAAATTCTTCTTAAAGATCATTCTACAATCAATAGCAATCACATGTCCTTACTTGATGAACTTGATGTATTAAAAAAAGTATACTAAATTATCTGATGCACATGATTCCTTGAAGTCATCCCATGCTGAGTTAGAAAAAGATTTTAAGAAATTAGAAAATCTCAAAGCTTTGAAAATAAAAAATCATCATTGCATGCATCACATAACTTTAAAAAGAAGCATCACCACCTGAGTAGATTAGTACATCCTTTTCCTGGTGTTAGATGTTTTTCAAGTAGCATGTTAGGACACATTGCACACACTTGAACATTCACCATAGTACACATTAGGTGTGGAGATCCAAATTGCATGATTCACAGCATAACACATATGCATTACATTCTACTTTTCATAAGAAGGGACCCAAACATGTCTAGTTTCCTAAATCTGATGTTTGATGATTTTGCAGGCTCTCTCTCATAAAAGGCCTCATGAGAGCACGCGGTACCTAGACAGCGAATGCTTACAACACATGACTGGAGATGCTAATCAATTCATTTCATTGGAAGCCAGGGCTAGAGGAAAGGTTACTCTTGGAGACAACACCACTAGGAAAGTGATGGGCGCATGTATAATTGGAAACTCCAAGAACCTTTTGATTTAAATTTTGTGTAGAAAATAGTTGAGATAACCAAAGATAAATATGTTTTGGATGGGGGAGAAGTAGAGAGAGAAGTAGAGAGAGAGAGACTCTAAGGAAAAAATTGAATTTTGTGTATTCGTTTAAAGTCCCTAAAATTGAGGGTTCTCCATTGCTACTAATGGCGGCGGAGGGTCGCCGGCCTCCTACGGTCGGTGATCCAACTGAAGTGTGTAAACCTATCTAAGGCACAGTGATGGCTACTGCAAGTTCTTTCTCTTCTTCCGCCCCGACATTTGGAGACGGGAAATCAGGTTTTCAACAGAGTTCGAAAAATTTAAAAGGTTTTGGAAAACCTTTAATTATCAATGAAGGGGTTTACTAATGGCCAAGAAGAACGAAACTGAAGTTATTGAAAAAGGGAAAAAGTGCTGTTTGAAAACAACTCAAAGATTCAATTCAAATTTGGAAAATTGTATGAATTTATGGCTGTAGAAGCTTCGCCGTCTTCGAAGAATCATTCAAAAATGATTGTGAATTATAAAATTCCAAGAGAAGCTGAAAAGGGAGAATTTAAAAATGAAGTTGTTGATTCTGAAATTGAGCTGTCTTCAGATTATGTCCAGATGAAATTGGATAATGTAACTTTAGAAGAAGCTGCATTGGCTGAGGGTAATAAGAATGTGATAGATGTTCCATTGATGGATCTGCTAAAAGTTAGAAATTGTAATTCTGGAGAATTGGATAGATGTGAGGAAGGTCCAACTAAGGTTTCTTCAAGACCAAATAATAGTGCTCAACCAAATGCTTGGAATAGGAAGGAGAATATCAAAGTTGTCAATCTTGAGCTTGGAGACTGTTTGTCGAATGATGGGAAAACAGTAAAGCTATGTTTAGAAAATGAATTGGAGAATTCAAAAAAGCTTCAAAAGTCACTTGTCATAAAGGTATTTAGAAGAAACATCCCTTTTCCAGTTATAAGTGCAGAGTTGAGGAGGCAATGGGTTCCTTATGGTAAATTCCATCTCACAATGTTGGGGATGGATTGGGTGTTATGTTCATTTTATGAAAAGGATTGCTGTAACAACACTAACCAGGAATCTAATAAGGAGGTCGGTGCATCAAAACATAAGGAGGAGAATAATATTTAACTCCAGGAAATGAGTTTCTTTATTTTCTATAATTATTTTATCTATTCCTGTGTTTTAAAAATTTTGGATAAAAAATAGGATTAGTAAAATCATCAAGTGTTGGTGGTTTCCTATTTTCCTTGAGAGCATTTACTTTTAACTTCAGAACTGTGTTTAAATCTTCTATCATATGTTTATCAAAATTTAAATAGTGCTCTCTACTTTCAGAATCATCCTTAAACTTTTTGAAATCTTTTTCCAATTGATCATAGAACAATTTTAAGATCTCATTTTTCTTATTCAAGTTATCAAATTCATCAAGTAAGCTGATATGGTTTTTATCTATCAATGCATGATCTTTTTTCAAGATTTCATGTTATCTTTATAGTTCTTGTAATTCTAAATTTAAACTAGCATGCATTTTCTTTAACTTCCTATATACGTTATGAATCCTATCAGAAACTTATAATAGTTCAACATAGGTTAACTCAAATACCTCTTCTTGATCCGACTGAATAAGATTATCGGCCATTAAGCACAGATTGGTGACTTCCTCCTTTTCTGTTTCTGACAAATTTGAAGCAGAGTCCACCCAAAAAGCTCTTTGGAATCTCTTCTTATCCTTCTTCACGTTTAGTTTGTCCTCTACCATTTCCTTGCTAGGAGTGGCTTTTAGGTTTGGGCAGTCTAATTTTATATGGCCAGGTTTCCTGCATTCATAACAAATCATATCATTTGAGACCTTAGCATTCTTATTGAATTTACCTCTATTCTATTGTTGGCGTCTCTTTTGCTTCCTGTTTAGAAAGCTTCTAAACTATCTAGTCATTAAAGCAATGTCGTCCTCATCCTCAGGTTGCTATAGATCACTCTCCGACTCCTCCACTTTTAGTGTAATGTTCTTTGTTGCAAATCTATTTTTTCATGGCTTATGTTTTGATGATTGACAAACACTATTTCTCTTGGACTACTTGTTGCTTCTAACTTTTCAGGAATCGAAGATCGGACGATCAAGAAGAAGCCAAGTTCAGGATTGCGTAGGTTTAGGGTTGAGTCAGTCTGTTTTGTTTTTCACTTTTTGAGTCTATTTGTAATGGTCAAAGAGACTGATACTAAGTAACCCTACACACACACACACTTGAGAGTTTTAGAATCTCTGTTTTTGCTCACATCGGCCAAGCCGATCCCTTGGATCGTCCTGGACGATCGAGTTCAAAATAGAGACTCTAATCAGGATTCTTAATTAAGGCAGCCGACATTAACATATCGGCCTGGAAAATATGTGTATCGTCCAGGACGATAAGCTCAAAATTGAAAGAAGTAGTTGCCATAGACAATTAAGGTATACTGTATTTTTAAATTATCGGCCAGGACGATCATTGATCGGCCTGGACGATATTCACAATTATGCCTAAATTGAACAGACAAATCAGGGAAGTAATTAAGGATTATTGATATGATCACATCATCCTGGACGATCGCAGGATCGGCCAGGACGATATATTCAATATCCTTGGTAACTCCTGGACGATCGGGATCGGCCAGCATGAAAACAGGGCGATGCTCAGGACGATTTTCTTCTGAAATGAACTAATCGGTCTGGACGATCGTGAGATCGGCCTGGACGATCGTGAGATCGGCCTGGACGATCGTGAGATCGGCCAGGATGATACAGTCAAATTTAAATCGTCCAGCACCCAAAACAGGGCGATGCCAAGGCCGATCTTCTGAGATTTGTACTGATCGGCCAGGCCGATGTCCATATCGGCCTGGACGATAATGTCGGCTACTTGCAATTAATGAGCTCCTTTGAAGCTCTTCTATTTAAGAGCTCTTGTTCAACATTTTTCAAAACCTTTGGCTGCTGCCTTGCCCTGAAAAGACCTTGAGGAGAGAAAGAGAGAGAGGGAGAGAGAGAGGATCTTGTGAGTGGGAGCTTGTGAGGGGATTCACAAGGGTTGCTTCAAGGATCGCTCTGCTCATTCTTCGTCTAGAGTTTCTCGTCCGTGGAAGGGTCGGTAGAGGTAAGGAGTTTGCTCTTGGTTGTGGTTCTCTGCCAGCTTCAGGAGGAAGCAAAGGGAGGTAGGTTCTCTGCCTTGCCGGGGTGGCAAAAAGGAGGTTCTTGTGAGGGCTTCTCCGCCTAGCCGTGGGGGCTAAAGGAGAGTCACGTTTTTTAGTGCAATACTTGGAGGGTGCCTCCAAGGAGTGGACGTAGGTCGAGTTGACCACCGAACCACTATAAATTTCTGTGTTCTTTTTCTTGCTTCCGCACTTTTTAATTCCGCATTTATTTCTTGTGGTGTGATTTGGTTTATGCAATTTTTTTTTTCTTTGTGAAAAGAGTTTTTAAAATACCAATTCACCCCCCCCCCTCTTGGTTAGCTTGGGACTAAGTTCATAGGGCTTAACATCCCTAACTAACTTTCATTCTTCTCATTTCAGTGTTCACCTGTATAATTCTTCCTTTAACTCACTCCTTACTCGTAGGCAATTAGTGAATCAAGAAGATTATCAATAAAGTAAACATTCAAATCTTCAGACTCTATAATAGCATATAATTTAGCATTATATGCAGTAGTCAAACAACATAAATTTTTTTTAACCATTTTATCACTTATTAGTTCCCTACCCAAAGCATGCAAAGAAGTGACTATCTGAGTAAATCTTATATACATGTCAGAAATAGATTCATTGGGTTTCATGAGAATAATTAATAGTCATGTAACAAGATGTTTAGTCTAGATTACTTTACATCATTAGTCTCTTCATAAGTGATACAAAGTCTATCCCATATGTCATTTCCACTTTTGTAAGTAAAAACCCACATGTAGTCTTCTGACTTAAGTTCACAAAAGAAACTGTTTAAGCATTTTGCATTTAACTATGCTAAGTCATGTTGTTCTTCAGTCCAATCAGCAAAGGGTAAGTCAAATCTAATGCCATCAACTAATCTAGTTGGCTTTGTGTACCATTCTTGAACTAATATCCACATTCGGTAATCTAGTGACTGCAAAAATGTACACATGCATATTTTTCAAAAATCAAAAGGGATGTTATCAAATAAAGGAGGTCTACTGATCGAATATCCTTTAGGTGTGTTCCAATTTCCAAAAGTAACCATGATCATTTATCAAAAAGTAGTATAAACTTATGGTTTTGAAATAAAGCTCTGATACCACTTATTGATTCTTGTTTAATCTAGAATAGGTTGTTAAACCTAAACTAATGTCCCAAGGCTAACTTGTTGCAAATCTATTTTTTCATGGCTTATGTTTTGATGATTGACAAACTCTACTTCTCTTGGACTACTTGTTGCTTCTAAACTTTTCAGGAATCGAAGACCGGACGATCAAGAAGAAGCCAAGTTCAGGATTGCGTAGGTTTAGGGTTGAGTCAGTCTGTACTTCTGTCTTTCTCTTTTGAGTCTACTTGTAATGGTCAAAGAGACTGATGCTAAGTAACCCTACACACACCTGAGAGACTTAGAATTTCTATTTTTGCCCACATCGGCCAGGCCGATATTCATATCGGCCTGGACGATCAGGTTAAAACAGAAAGTCTAAATATGGATTCTTAATTAAGGCAGCCGACATTAACATATCAGCCTGGACGATACGTGTATCGGCCAGGACGATAAGCTCAAAATAGAAAGAAGTAGCCACCATAGACAATTAAGGCATACTGTATTTTTAAATTATCGGCTAGGACGATCCAAGGATCAGCCTGGACGAAATTATCAAATTATGCCTTAATTGATCAGGAAATCAAGGGAGTAATTAAGGATGATTGATACGATCATATCGTCCTGGACGATCGCAGGATCAGCCAGGCCCATATATTCAAAATCCTTAAGTTACTTCAGGACGATAAATATCGGCCAGCTCAAAAACAGGGCGATGCTCAGGACGATTTGCCTCTGATTTGAACTGATCGGCCTGGACGATCATGATATCGGCCAGGACGATCAAGCCAAATTTCAATCGTCCAGCACCCAAAACAGGGCGATGCCTAGGCCGATCTTCTGTGATTTGTACTGATCGGCCAGGCCGATGTCCATATCAGCCTGGACGATATTGTCGGCAACTTGCAATTAATGAGCTTCTTTGAAGCTCTTCTATTTAAAGAGCTCTTATTCAACATTTTTAAAGGACCTTTGGCTGCTGTCTTGACCTGATAAGACCTTGAGGAGAGAAAGAGAGAGAGGGAGAGAGAGAGGATCTTGTGAGGGGGAGCTTGTGAGGGGATTCACAAGGGTTGCTCAAGGATCGCTCTGCTTGTCTTTCGTCTGGAGTTTCTCATCCGTAGAAGGGTCGGTAGAGGTAAGAAGTTTGCTTTTGGTTTTGGTTCTCTGCCAGCTTCAGGAGGAAGTAAAAGGAGGTAGGTTCTCTGCCTTGCCGGGGTGGCAAAAAGGAGGTTCTTGTAAAGGCTTCTCCGCCTAGCCGTGGGGGCTAAAGGAGAGTCACGTTTTGTAGTGCAATACTTGGAGGGTGCCTCCAAGGAGTGGACGTAGGTTGAGTCGACCGAACCACTATAAATCTTGTGTTCTTATTTTTGCTTCCGCATTTTTTAATTCCGCATTAATTTCTTGTGGTGTGATTTGGTTTGCGATTTTATTTCTTTGTGATAAGAAGTTTTTTTTTAATACCAATTCACCCCCCCTCTTGGTTAGCTTGGGACTAAGTTCATAGGGCTTAACATCCCTAACAAACTTTCAAGTGGTATCAGAGCCGTTTTCATAAAATAAGTTTTTAAAAACTTTTGAATTTTTGATCCATGGCTAACATTGGGAATTGTAACACTACGGAAGGGTATTCCATTACCCGACCTCTCCTGTTCGATAACCTACCTTTTGATTTTTGGAAAACTCGCATGTCAACGTTTTTACAATCTACTGATTATCGCATGTGGATGCTTATTCAAGAAGGTTATTCTCCACCTTCTCATGAAATTAATGGTGTTAAAACTGAAGTTGCTTTTACTGAATGGACTTTTGATGAACGTGATTTAGCTCAATTAAATGCGAAATGTTTGAACTATTTTTTCTGTGCTTTGAAATCTGAGGATTACATGCGTGTCTCAACTTGCAAAACCGGTAAAGATATTTGGGATAAATTGTGCATCACCTATGAAGGTACTAATGAAGTTAAGCAATCCCGTTTAAACATTCTCTTGCATGACTACGAACTTTTTCGTATGAAACCTCATGAATCGATTTCTGACATGTACACTAGGTTTACTCAGATTGTTACTTCATTGCATGCACTAGGAAAAGAACTTTCAAATTATGAAAAAGTTAACAAGATTTTGAGATGCTTGCCTTTGTCTTATGATGCAAAAATCACTGCAATCACTGAATCTAAAGATTTGAACACCTATTCCATTGATAACTTACTTGGCTCACTCATTGCTTACGAGCAAGGGATGAATCAAAGAAATCTTGATGCAGGTGAGAAGAAAAAGGAGAAAACAATCGCACTGAAGGCGCACAAATCGGATTCTGAATCTTCCGGGTCTGAAAGCGATGAAGTTGCCTTCATCACAAGGCAATTCAAAAGCTTTCTAAGGAAGAAACAAAAGCATCATCAAAGTTGGAGAAAAGGTAAGGATCATAAACATGTTAAAGGATCTTCTGATGTTGTTTGTTTTGAATGCAGGAAACCTGGACATGTGAGAGCCGATTGCCCTACACTTCAAGATCATTCAAGCAAAGAAAAAGAAAAAGGTGAGGAGAAAGCCAAGTCAAGGAAGGACAAGAAGAAAATCCAAAGAGGTTTTTGGGCAGAATCTAGTACTGATTCCTCTGAGACTGAACCAGAGGAAGAGACTACGAACCTGTGTTTCATGGGAGAAAATCAAAGTGATGAGGAAGAGGTATGTAAACCAACCTATGATGAATTGTTTAAAATTTGTGAGAAAATCCATGCATCATACAAAAAACTCAAGAAAACTCATGCAAGCCTAAAATTAGAACATTCGAATCTACAAAAAGAGCATGAAGTCATTCTCATGCAACAATTGATTCTAATCACATGGCTCTTCTTGATGAATTTGATGAGTTGAAAAAAAAGCATTTGGAATTAGTTGATGAACATAATGCATTAAAAGCTTCACACACCACTTAGTTTTGATCTCAATAAATCTAAAGAGATTGAGAAAAATTTGAGGATTGAGATTGATGCATTAAAAAGAACAAATTTAAGGATTCAAAATGATATTGATACATGTAAGAAAAATCGGATGACTTTCACTTTTGATCTTAATCCAGAACCTAGGAAGAGGCATTATAACTCAAACCATTTAAGAAATCCTTTTCCTGGAGTTAGATGTTTCTCATGTGGCATGCTAGGACACATCTCACACACTTGCACCGTTCACCGTAGTACACATTGGGTGTGGAGACCTAAGATGCATGATTCACATCATACTATACCTGCATTGCATTCTACTATTCCTAAGAAGGATCCCAAACCTATTTGGGTTCCTAAATCTGACTGATTTTGAGTTTTGCAGGTGTGCTCTCACCAAAGTCCTCGTGGGAGCATAGGATAACTGGACATAAGGAGGCTTGCAGCTCAAAATTGCTTAAACTCGCTGTTTTTTTCACGTTCTTGAAATGTTAAGTTTTTATGTTTCTTTTTATTTTATTTTTGTGCTAGTTTTGTGCTTACTTGGTGGTAGTCTAGTTTGCATTGTTTTCATTCTTTTTGTTTGTTTTTATGTGTTCTGTCTTGGTTGCTCGTTAAATTTGGTCTTACATATGATGAATATATTCAAGCCTTTAGATTTTGGAGTTTTAGAGATAGTGTTTAGCTTTTTCTAAATTGGTTAAAGGGAGTAAACTGTTGATGTTTTCCTTTCTTCTGACTTTGTTTAGTGGTATGATTTTCTTCTCTAAATAAAAGTCTAAACTCAGTTTAACCAATGGCTTTTCATCTAAGATCTTTTTCTTATCTTGCTACATTAATTTATCTTATGCATAATAGCCAAAGTTCTTAGATATCATTCAAGCTTTTGAAATCTTGCCATTGCATTTATCACATAATTTTGATTTTGTGTTGTGGATTATTCTTCCCTATGTTAGAGAGAGAGCTTCTATTCTTTAATATTTGGAGGATATACTCACAACTAAGTTTTTTTAGGGTATATTGAAGAATTTTTAGCTTGCAAGAGTTAAAAAGGAAAGAGGCCAATGAAGCCAAAATTGAAAAGAAAGTCATATACACAAAAGTGTATTCAAATCAAAAGATGCTCAAAAGAGCCAATCAAAATGACAAGAGGCATAAAATAAGCCCACTAGATGCAAGCTATCCTCTCTTTGGTAAAACTCTTAAAACTTAGAAAACTCATTGATTATGTGATACTTTCAAAGACTTGATTTCAATTTCAATGATTGAGAAAAATTACTTTGGTTTATTATTTATGAGATATTTTTGTAAACAAGTCTTGAATGGATCTTTTTATCCTATTTAGTTATTCTGAGTTAGATTTCTGTTTTCCAAGAATTTTTGTACCCTGAAGGATGTCCGATCTAGGGTTAACAGAATCAGTTGCTCTACCTTCTTCTGATTGGAATTTGATAAACTTCTTGATCTCTTGGAACTTTAAAAGTTTAATTTTTTGAACAGAATTCTCATTTGATGCCTCCATAAAACAAAAAAATTATTAGAAAAATTAAAATCCAAAAATATTCGTTTTTATTTTTCCTTGTGTTGTTGTTTTTTTTTTTGTGTTTTAACTGTTTTTTCTTTTGTTTAATTTTTTGAGAGTCTTGATCATCACCATTCTTCCCTTGATTTCGAAATTCAAGTAACATCGGCCTGGACGATACTTTTATCGTCCTGGCCGATGTGATAATTTCTCTTCAAAATCCATCTGTTGAACTTTTCTATGCTTGATATGACTCATCGTCCTCGACGATCCTATATCGTCCTGGACGATTTGATCAAACTCATGGTGATAGTCCTAGCCGATGGAATATTTCGTCTGGCCGATGCATGTTATGTGAATCGTCCTGGCCGATACACTGGATCGTCCTGGACGATCCACGTGTCAGTACGTTTTGATCTTTAAATTTGGCCCCGGACGATCCATTATTGGACAATCGGCCGGGCCGATCCATTGTTCGTCCTGGACGATACACGTGGCAAGTATTTTAAACGTTTTAACTTCAGCCAGTACGATTAATTATTGTGCATCGTCCTGGACGATACACCTAATCGACCTGGACGATCTGCTTTTTCAACGGTCGTCCGGATTGACTCCTCGGTCTGATCACCTGTGTCTAATCGGCCTGGCCGATATCTGATCGGCCCGGACTATCGGACCACTTTTTTGACCAATCGGCCTGGACGTAATTATTGAGCCATATCGGCTTGGACGATTCTGAGATCGGCCAGGACGATATGGCCGTTTCCTTAAATTCTGGCCAATTCCAGCCATGTTTTCTCACCCTCCACCCTTTTTCCTGTGTGTTTTCGTGCTAGCTCTCTCCTATGGCTGGTGGGAAACGTGTTCGTCAGGCGTCTGGGAGTTCTTTGAGGGAGAATCTGGACCCTCGATTCAGGGAGGCAGAAGATCAGGCTGCCTATCGTCGCTATAAGGAGAGTGGCATAACCCTCTCCCGGATAATTAATCCTGCACATCTCTCATACCCGGTAATGGACCTTTTTGCCCACACCTCTCTTTGTTTTATACTCACTCTCACCATCCCTTTCTCTTTCGAACTCCTCCTTGAATTTTATGCTAGCCTGCGCATTAACCACACCTTCACAATCATGACCTCCTATGTGAATCGACGCCCTGTCGAAATCACATATCAGGATTGTGTTGATCTTTTACAGCTATCCACCACCGGGGATAAGCTGCACCTAATAGCCTCTGATCCTGATTTTGACTGGTCCACGGTGAATCACTTCCTTCGCCAGACCAATACACCTTTCCATGTTTGAGAGACTAGCTCTTTAGTCAAAGATGCTAGGACAATCCAACATGTCCTTCGCACCTCCATAATTCCAAAAGCCGGGGACCGAGTTCACATCACCCCTCTACTGTCCCTCACTACTTTCTACATTATGGCCCAAAGAGAATTCAACGCCACTGATCTACTCTTTCGTTACATCGATTACCTAACCACAATTCGCGATCCAGGCCATAAGAGAAAGCCCAATCTAGCCTTAGGACACATCATAGCCTATGTCCTTGAAACCAAATACAATCTCTAATATCCTAATTGTCCTGACCTTCACCCTACCTACTACTCAAATAATTCCTTCACTACTCTTCATAGTACTCGTCTCCACCCAGGAGATGGGGAAGGTCGGGGGGATAGAGAGGAGGAGGCTCCCGCTCCCGTTCCTGATCCTCTCCCTCTCCACCAGCACTCACCGGTTGACCAGTTGATTGAGAGGTTTGATCGTTGGGAGACTCGGTTTGACGCCTACGTTGCTGCACAGGAGCATCAACACTTTGAGGATACTGCCCGCTACGAGCAGCACCACGCTAAGGATTTAGCCCGATTTGACAGTTTCCTTACTCAGCAGCAGCAGCAGCATGACCAGGACATTGCCTGGTTCAATGCTCAGTTCACCACACTTGCCACCTACTTTCATCAGCCACCTCCACCACCTCCATCAGATGATCTGGATCCCTCACATTTTTAGTCTATACTTTGTGTTGTTTGTTTTCTTTCCTTTTTAGTTTGCTTGTTAGTCTTTTGTGATGTTTTTTTTCTTTCGTTTCTGGACCCTCTTTTTGTGATGACAAAAGGGGAGTAGGGTGTAGGAAAAAGCTGTTGGGTTTTGGGTTTGTAACTTTGAAATTTTAATGAAAATTTTCCTACTTGTGTTTGTCATCATCAAAAAGGGGGAGATTGTTGCAAATCTATTTTTTCATGGCTTGTGTTTTGATGATTGACAAACACTACTTCTCTTGGACTACTTGTTGCTTCTAAACTTTTCAGGAATCGAAGACCAGACGATCAAGAAGAAGCCAAGTTCAGGATTGCATAGGTTTAGGGTTGAGTCAGTCTGTACTTCTGTTTTTTTTTTTGAGTCTACTTGTAATGGTCAAAGAGACTGATGCTAAGTAACCCTATACACACACTCCTGAGAGACTTAGAATTTTTGTTTTTGCCCACATCGGCCAGGCCGATATTCATATCGGCCTGAACGATCAGCTTAAAACAGAAAGTCTAAATATGGATTCTTAATTAAGGCAGCCGACATTAACATATCGGCCTGGACGATAAGCTCAAAATAGAAAGAAGTAGCCGCCATAGACAATTAAGGCATATTGTATTTTTAAATTATCGGCCAGGACGATCCACGGATCGGCCTGAACGAAATTATCAAATTATGCCCTAATTGATCAGGAAATCAAGAGAGTAATTAAGGAAGATTGATACGATCATATCATCCTGGATGATCGCAGGATCGGCCAGGCCGATCTATTCAAAATCCTTAAGTTACTTCAGGACGATAAATATCGGCCATCTCAAAAATAGGGTGATGCTCAGGACGATTTGCCTCTGATTTGAACTGATCGACCTGGACGATCGTGATATCGGCCAGGACGATCAAGCCAAATTTCAATCGTCCAGCACCCAAAACAGGGCGATGCCCAGGCCGATCTTCTGTGATTTGTACTGATCGGCCAGGCCGATGTCCATATCGGCCTGGACGATATTGTCGACAACTTGCAATTAATGAGCTCCTTTGAAGCTCTTCTATTTAAAGAGTTCTTGTTCAACATTTTTAAAGGACCTTTGGCTGCTGTCTTGACCTGAGAAGACCTTGAGGAGAGAAAGAGAGAGAGGGAGAGAGAGAGGATCTTGTGAGGGGGAGCTTGTGAGGGGATTAACAAGGGTTGCTCAAGGATCACTCTGCTTGTCTTTCGTCTGGAGTTTCTCGTCCGTAGAAGGGTCGGTAGAGGTAAGAAGTTTGCTTTTGGTTTTGGTTCTCTGCCAGCTTTAGGAGGAAGCAAAAGGAGGTAGGTTCTCTGCCTTGCCGGGGTGGCAAAAAGGAGGTTCTTGTAAAGGCTTCTCCGCCTAGCCGTGGGGGCTAAAGGAGAGTCACGTTTTATAGTGCAATACTTGGAGGGTGCCTCCAAGGAGTGGACGTAGGTCGAGTCGACCGAACCACTATAAATCTTGTGTTCTTATTTTTGCTTCCGCATTAATTTCTTGTGGTGTGATTTGGTTTATGATTTTATTTCTTTGTGATAAGAAGTTTTTTTTTATACCAATTCATCCCCCCTCTTGGTTAGCTTGGGACTAAGTTCATAGGGCTTAACATCCCTAACGAACTTTCATAACTAAGAGGGGGTGAATTAGTAATTTAAAAATTACTTATTATATATTTAAATTAAAAAATAAAATCAGTTAATGATTTGTAGCAATTTAATTAAAGTTATTTGAAGATAATTTTTCAACCACAGAATTAAAATTACATTAAGAAACGAAAAAATAAAATACACAAAGATTTATAGTGGTTCGGTCAAACACGACCTACATCCACTCCGTGAAGCCTCCCACTTTAGGTATTGCACTTTTACCAAAGTGACTCTCCTTTCGCCCCTACAGCAAGGCGGAGAAGCCTTTACAAAACTCTCTTCCACCAATCCCCGGTGCGGCGGAGAGCCATCATCCTTTCACACCCTCTAAGTGTAGGAAGAGAACCTTTATCCTTTCACACCCTCCTAGTGTTGGCAGAGTACCTTCATCCTTTCACACCCTCTAAGTGTCGGTAGAGAATCGTCAATTGTTCATACTCTCCAAGTGTCGACAGAGAACCGGATCTTATCCGAAGATCTTTATATGAGTAATTTAGAAAGATAAGAGTAAGAGTGAAAAACTTAAATCACACATAGAGATCCTTACCTTTGAGTAACCTTATGAACCCTTCCACTTGCAAGAAATCTCTCTCAAACACTCTCTCACACTGTCTCATTCAATTGCCTTTGAAAAATCACGTAGACAATATACTTTTACGTCAGTTCTTAATGGACCTTTTATATAAATGATATGAAAAACCATCTAGAAAACTGAAGTTTTCAATTTTGAGCATATACGATCGTATGTTCGTATATATGAACAGTTTAAATACTATTGTGTACGAATCTTTTTTGAATCGGTACGAAATGATTTCATAGCGATCATCATCCAATATGAATAATGTTTATCCGGGATGAACAAAAAAATTTCAAAGTTCATCTGTACGAAATGTCAGGATGAAATAAGTGAGAACAGACCCAAGACATTCATCCTGGTATAAATTTGGGATCGTCACATACGATCTTCGTTCGAGAATAAAACGGAGGAGTTCGTCCCTATACGAACACTAAGATCATCCCGTACGATCTTTGTGTGAGATAAAAATAAAGGCGTTCATCCCTGTATGATAACTAAGATCGTCCTGTATGATCAGGACTTAGAAAAATTTTTTCATCCGTGAACTAAACCGAGACATTCATCCCTGTACAAAGATGGGGTCGACCCGTACGATCAGTTCTTGAGAATGAACCCAAGACATTCGTTCATGTATGAATTAGGAATCATCTCGTACGATTAGGACTTAGAAATCAGGCTTTGACATTTTGCCTCCAAATTAAATGGTATTGCAAGAGAGTCAAGCCAAACCTTTCAAAAATCCTCTTATAAATGTTTGAAACATGCATGCTCAAATCAATCAATAGCGTGGTAAGTTTCATAACTTATAGAAGATACTTCTATCTCAAAATCAAACTTTCAAATTCCTTAATGAAATCTAATCTCTTTGAAATTCTAATTGATCTCTATATTTTATCACTACATATTAGATTATAATCCTTATAATTCAATATATATGATTGAATATAGATATCCTTTTCAAATTTAATTAAGGAGATCAATCCTTTCAGCACATTTGATCTATGACATTTCATTCCCGAAGCGCTTATCGGGATGAAATAGTCAAGCCAATTTCTTAGAATCTATCCTTTAAATTTGTAAATCTTTACATTGAATGCATATTCAACATATTGTGTTTCAAAAATAATGGGAGGTTCTTCTAGATTTTTTAATTTTTAAAATCAATCTAAAAATTTTATACTATAGCCATCATTTCCATATGTTTTCCTACAATACCCTCTTGTAGTTTAACATATTCAATATGAATTCAACTTCTTTTAAATTCATAAGTAAGATTTAATTCTTTTATCAAATCCATGCTCCGACATTTTATCCCCGAGTCAATCGGTAGGGTAAAAGAGTAGAGTCAAAACTCTTTGATCTTCCTTTAAAATTTGTAAAATATTATGTTGAATGTGAATTCAATATATTGAGTTTCAAAAATAAGGGGATATGCTTCTAGATTTTCAAATTTCAAAATCTCCTTCCAAAATCATTCAACTCCAATTGTCATTATCATAATGTTTTCCTACAACATACTTTGTAAATTAACATGGACAATGTAAATCCTTTCCAAAATTAACTTCAAATTTCAATTTTGTTCAAATTCGAGCTTCGTCATTTTACCCTCAAGTCAATCAGCAAGGTGAAAGAGTCGAGTAGAGATTCTTTGATCTTCCTCCTAAATTTGCAAACCTTTATGCTGAGTGCACACTCAACATGTTGAGTTTCAAAATTCAAGGAAGATCTTTCAAAATTTTCAAAAATTCAAAAACCTTTCCAAATCAACTTCAATTGTCATTGCTATGTATTTCCTACAACTTCCTCTTGTAAACTAACACATGCAATATAACTTCAAATATAAACTCAGACTTTAACATTTCACCTCCAAATCAATCAATGGGGTAAAAGAGTTGAGCCAAAACCTCTTGATTTTCGTTTCAAAAATTTTAATCAACATGTTGAATGAAAATTTAATATGTTAAGTTTCAAAACCTAAGGAAAATCACTTTTAAATTTCAAAAAATTCAAACTGCTTATCTAACTCTATTTAAATCAAGTCTAGATTATCATTAATATATATTTTCTACAAAATTTTCTTGTAGTTAAACATATACAACATAAATTCAAATTTTCTTCAAATCAAAATCAATCTTTATATTTTATTAGAGCACATCGTATTATAGTTCTTATAATTTGATATACATGATAAATATAAAAAACTACTTTTCAATTTCAAATTCAATATTCTAATTCAAATCCTCTTTTTTAAATGTCAGGAAAAAAAACAAACATCTGTAATGGCCAGAAAGCTGCTTTTCTTTGTTAACCAAAACCTCTATGTCAAAGAGCTGATTCATACAAGTGCAATTTATTTTGGAATAGGGTTTGAGTCCCTAAACCTAACCATAAATGGAAATAAAATCTTCAATCTAGTTATTGAAGGAGATAAGGACGCTTCTGTAGTCAAGTTAGCAATGAGGGCTGGGACTGATGTTCCTCACATTTTTTGAAATGGAGGCAATTGTTGCCCATGTACCTACCATACCCTATACTAAGGAGGACAAGGAACAAAAACTTAAGGTTGGATATTAAGTGAAACCAATTTTTGAGAAAGGATCTTCTAGCTTTGTAGCACTCTTTAGCAGTAAGAGTGCTAGAAAGAACTACCTAAGGAGGGCGGGGAAGAAGATCACCAAGTCAAGGAAGATGGCCGAGCAGAAGGCCTTAACTAAAGTTGAACCTAAGGCTATCAAGGAGATGCCTATTCTTGCCTCTTCTCCACTCCTGAAAGGGAGTCATTTTTACCCCTTTCAGTTGCTAGAGGAGAGGAGAGAGTCACCAGGAGAGCTAGTACTCCACCATGCCCCATGGATTATAGTGTCAAGAGGACTCCTAAGGAGAAGCAAACTTTGAAATCTTGGATGTTGAGACACATCACCCATACTTGGGTTGCCCAAGTAGTCCATACTAAGGAACAATACATGAGACACCTAAAGGGGGCGATCTCACATAAGCTTGAAAAAGAAGTTTTAAAAGAAGAAAAGACTAAAGCCAGAAACCTGCCTACTCAGCCAGTGAGGAGGAAAAAAAAGTTTGTTAAGTTGCCTGCCATGTTAGTTTTAGTGGATGGATATCACTAGGTACCTCGTCTCCCGTCTATAAAGACGAAGAAAATAGTCATAACTTAACTTAACAAGGGTAACCCTCATAGTGGTAGACCACCATTTTCTTTTATGATAGCCATGTCTAAGGTGATAGTTAAAGATTTAAGACTTTTGGATGTTAAGGGAAAGAGGCCCACATTACCAGATAAACCTTATGTACCAAAGAGGTTAAGCAAATTTATGGGAATTCATATTAGAGATAGTCAAGTCCAATTTTCAGTTGATATCCCCCAACTCCCTATTTAGGGATATGAGGATTCTATTCTTTTCTATGTTGGAGTTCTCGCTGTTCAAGCGCCTTCATCATCACTCAAGATGGATATCCCTCACCTTGCTAAGGATGTCACCCGCATGATGACCTCGGGACAATCGGAGGGGAGGGGATAATTCTAGACATTGATGAAGAGATGCTAGACCAACTAGTATCAAAAATAGTTATTGAAGAATATATGAAGGTTGGGAAGATCTTCTTCAAATTGGAAGACAAAGAGCTTGATCAAGTGTTAGAATTCAAGGGATACCTACCAATCGATGCAAAAGAAATTGAGGTAGACCGGTTGATGAAGTGGTTCAAGAGATCTGAGAGATCCTTAAGTAGGAAGTATTTAAAGCCTTCAACCTAGATTCTGATGATTTAATGATGGAAGATACTACCAGTAATATTTGTATGGTTGATACCATAGCATCAGCTAGAGATGCTGAACCTCCTAAATGCCAATTTGGTAAAGAAGAGGATTCGACAGCACTATATTTAAACTCAGATGGCTCAGTTAAGTTGAATGATAAGAATGAGTACATCAATAGTCTGGAAAAGAAAATTAAGTCAATGATATTAAAGGAAGAGAAAATACATAATCAGCTTATTAAAGCATCGAAATCTCAACCCGAGAAATTGAAACCTATAATTCATATAGTGGGTGATCACAATAGGAAAGCAAATTTAAACCCTAGGATTCTAGAGGTTACTTCCCTAGTTTCTCCAACATACAAAGATATTTGCCATATGATTAAGAACCAGGTAAGGGAGGCCCTAGCCCACTCTCAAGGGATTATATCTATTCCAAAGGGTAGACCCTACCCTGATGAATATGATCTAGTCCCTTATCCAAAGGGTTTCGTTCCACCTTCTTTCAAAGTGTTCAGTGGTTTAAAAAACCCAAGCAAGGTATTGTAACATAGGAGGGTTAGATGCTCTACTCTTTTGTCAATTTATGAGTAGTTTGTTTGGTATTTCTTTTTAGTGATATGCTGATTTATCGAATAGTTCAATGAAAACTTTCATAGTGCTTGATGGTATATTCTTAAAGAGATTCTCAGAAGCTGATATGCATGTAACTATTGGCGATCTTATCATCAAAAAAATAAAATCAAGCGACTCTTTGGTTGAGTACATCTTGAGCTGGCAAAACCTCTCGATGAAGTGTGAATCCCAGTTACAGAAGAAATATGTAGTCAATACTCAATCAAGTTATCCTCCAGTTTAACAAACTCAAAAATCTCAACCTTTTCAGGTAACTTCTTAACATATTAGGGATCCTTACCCAATTTTTTTTTTAAAAAGAGATTGGCTCTTATGTATCCATTTAAGAGGGAGTCATTAAGGAAAATATTGAAGAGTCTTTAAAAGAAACCAAAATTTTTATTACTGGAGGCTAAGAAGTCAAAAGAGGCAAATAAAATGGTTGATCCTAACGTTTTCCCCTACTATTACATATTGAGCCACATTCAAAGATTGCATCGTCATTAAGAACTGGCTCGAGAAAAAACTTCTGTCAAGGTAATATAATAATTCCAAAGGAGTTTCTGGTCGATCCAGCTCAGGGGTGTGTAAAATCAATCTCAGGTAAAAATTCTAATCTTTCTCTATCCATTGAACATGGTTGGGATATAGCACTATCCCGGGAATTAAAAAAGTCAATTAACAAATTCTTTCATCATTTTCAACATTTATCGATGAGAGCTTAGGACCTAATCTTGGAGGTTAAGCTGGAGGCATTGTAGGAGGATGTTGGGACAGTTTCCTCTCTAGTAGTTGTAAGAACTTCTATAATCAATAAAAATGAAAAGAGTTACACTTTTGTGGAGATGAAATCATGTGATGAGAGATATATACAAGTGGTGGAGGGTGGCTCTAAACCACTATCCCCATTGATGTTATCTGACTTTTACTTTGCCCCATCAAAGGAAAAGGGTAAAAAATCAAATAAAAAGAATGATCCTTCTGCTCAAATTTTGATGATTAATGTTAAGAATACAATTTTAAATGACTCTTCTATTGAAAATAATCAATAATCAGTGGAGATTAATCAAGAAATTCAAACACTTTGTTCTCCAAATTTGACCCTTTAAGGGAGAAATAAAACTGATGTCTTATTAGATGGTGATACCCTTAAAATTAACTTTTAAAGGAGTCCTCTTATAATAGGCTCTTTGGATTCAAACTCTCTTTCAAAAAATAACAATCAGTCGCCTAAGGAGAGCGTAGATCCCCCCGTAGTTCATCCTTTTGATGAGATCATGCAAGTACAACTATGTGATGGCAAAGTCTTATCCCTTAGGATTCCTAGTTTGAAAAAAGGAAAATAAGTTGTTTCCACTAATCCAATTCAAGTCCCTACTCAATAATCTAATTCTCTTTAAAATCCATCGGATTCTAATGTCAATGTTCCAAGTGTTGATTACAACATCTTAGCTCATCTTAGGATGTGTCCTAGGTTGAGCATCTACGATGTCCTCATCCTTTCAAAAGAGATGAGGGAAACCATAATTAAAGAACTTAACTCAGATATTTGCTTAGCTCAACTAGCTTTAACTTCTGAAGAAGAAGCTTTGTATTTCAAGAAAATCCTAGGAGTCACCTTCTCCAATGAATATCTACTCCTAGGAACTTCTGATCATAATTTCTCACTTTACATCACCATTAATGTGGGAAAATTCAAGTTATCAAGAGTTTTGGTTGATCCGGGTGCATTGGTCAATGTGATCAACATAAAGACTCTTGCATACCTTAGAGTTGATACTAACAAGCTCGCAACCAATAAGTTGGTGCTTCGCGGGTTCAATGAAAAGGGCAAAAAGGCTTTAGATTCAATCACCCTTCTTTTAGATTTAAGAGAATTGAAAATAGAAGAAAATTTTCATATAATCATTTTTGTGACATCCTTTAATGCGCTCCAATGGAGACCCTAAATCTATGAGTATAGGATGGTTCCTTCCACCCTCCATCAATGCATCAAGTACCAATGAGATGGCATTGAGTTTGAAATTAAGGGTAATCTAAAATAATTCTCTATTCACAAGATAAGGGTCAACGAGGATGCTGCTTATTATACACCCAAAGGCTGTGCTGCTTGTTGCAAGGTAGAGATCAATAATAAGGGGGAGATAAAGGCAAAAAATCATGGTTTGAAAGAATTCAAAAATTAAAAAACATCTGGAATTTGAAATTTAATATAAATTGGATAGGTAGTATTATCTTTGGTACCATTAGTTCATTTGACCACAATGAATATTGCTTAATGATAACTAATCATCCTAAATTTGAGAATGTCCCTATAGAAGTCATTGATTCCCTCAATAGACTTTGCTTGGAGACTTCAGACAATTCTGATAAACTTTAAGTTTGGGATGCACCCCTTGAATTTGAAGAGAAAATTAAATAAAAAATTGATGAACTCAAAGAAATCAACCTTGGAATAGAGGATGACACTCACCCCACCTTCAAAAGTTCTTTGTTGAGTGAGGATGAGTCTGAGGATCTAATACAACCTCTATTCGAATTTAAGGACTACTTTTCCTAGACATACGATGAAATGCCTGGATTATTCGCTGACGTAGTAGTCCATAAACTTAAAATCTGGCATGATGCTATTCATATCAAGCAAGCTCAACGACACATGCATCTGGAGATCAAACAATAAGTCATTTTTGAAGTTAAGAAGTTGGACAAGGCCAGATTTATTCGAGCGGAAAAATACCCCTCTTGGATATCTAGTATCATACTAGTTTAAAAGAAAAATGGTGAAATATGGGTTTGTGTTGACTATAGAGACCTGAATATTGCATATATTATGGATGACTTTCCTTTGCCAATTCCAAAAGTATGTCATTTTCTTCTTTATGGATAGCTCATCAGTTTATAACCAAATCAAGATGGTCCTAGAAGATGAAAGAAATACTGCATTCAAAAGTCATATATGGATCTTCTGTTATATGATGCCATTTGCCCTTAAAAATGCCAGTGTAGCCTACTAGTGGGCTATGACACAAATCTTTGAAGACTTAATCCTTAGTCAAGTTGAATATTACATCGATGATTTAGTTGTTAAGAGTAGAGTTAAGAGGCTCATCTTTATGATTTATGAATCATCTTTGAGCAGTTGCACCGCTACGACCTTAAGATGAATCCTATAGAGTGCGCTTTCAACATCACATCATGAAAATGTTTAGGTTTTATATCGAGGCACCATCAAATCGAAATTGATCCTACCAAAATCAAATTTATCTTAAATATGTAGCATCCAAAGAGCCTTACTCAACTAAGGTCTCCTCAGGGTAGGCTAGCGTATATAATAAGATTCATTTCTAACCTTTCTGGAAGATGTGAACCATTCTCTATCCTGGCTAAAAAGGATGCCAAATTCATATGGGACAAGAAATGTCAATATACTATTGAAAATATCAAACAATACCTGATAAGTCCGCCAATTTTGGCAGTCATTATTCTGGGAGACCTTTAATCCTTTACACTGTGTCCCTTAACGAGTCATTCGGAGCTCTCCAAGATCAAGTAAGTGATGAAGGAAAGGAGAATGCTCTTTTTACCTAAAGCATGTTGAATTTGTATATATTGTTAAACCTAAGCAATTATCCCAAGGCTAACCAAGAGGGGGGAAAATTGGTAATTTAAAAATTCTCTTAGATTTTTTAATAGAAAACCAATTTAAACTTTATAACAATTTTATATTAAATTAAAAATAAACTTTTCAATCACAGTAAACAAATTGTAGAAAATAAATGTATAAACTAAAAGACATAATGATTTATAGTGGTTCAGTCAAATACGACCTACATCCACTCCTTGAAGACTCCCTCTTTAGGTATTACACTATTACCAAAATGACTCTCCTTTTGCCGCCACAACAAGGCAAAAAGCCTCTACAATTTCCTCTCTTCCCCTAATCCCCAGTGTGGCAGAGAACACTCATCATTTTGCACCCTCCAAGTGTTTATAGAGAACTGACGTTTGTTCACACTCTCCAAGTGTCATTAGAGAACCGTCGTCTATTCACACTCTCCAAGTGTCAATAGAGAACCATCGTTTGATCACACTCTCCAAGTGTTGGTAGAGAACCGTCATCTATTTACACTCTCCAAGTATTGACAGAGAAATGATGTCTTTTCATACTCTCCAAGTGTCGTCAGAGAATTGTCATTTGTACACACTCTCCAAGTGTTGGCAGAGAATTGTCATTTATTCACACTCTCCAAGTGTTGGCAGAGTACCATCGTCCTATCACAATCTTCAAGTATCGACAGAGTACCATCGTCTTTTCATACTCTCCAAGTGTCAACAGAGTACTATCATCCTTTCACACACTCTAAGTGTCAGCAGAGTACTGTTATCTATTCACTCTCTCCAAGTATCTGTAGAGAACCATCATCCTTTTACACCCTCCAAGTGTTGGCAGAGTACTGTCATCCTTTCACACCCTCCAAGTGTCGGTAGAGTACCGTCATCCTTTCACTCCCTCCAAGTATCGGTAGAGTACCGTCGTCCCTTCACACCCTCGAAGTGTCGGTAGAGTATCGTCATCTGTTTACACTCTCTAAGTGTCGGCAGAGAACCATCATCCTTCCACACCCTCCAAATGTGATAGAGTACTATCGTTTGTTCACACTCTTCAAGTGTCGTCAGAGACCATCATCTGTTCACGTTCTCCAAGTGTTGGTAATGAAACATCATCCTTTTACACTCTCCAAGTGTCGGCAAAGTACAAAATCTTCTTCAAAAATCTTCTTACGAGCAACTAGAAAGAAGAACAGAAGAGCGATAACCAAAAAATACAAAAGGATCCTTACCTTTGAGTAACATTATGAACTCTTCACACTCCACTTACAAGAAATCTCTCTCAAAGATTCTCCATAATCACTTTCACTTGCCCTTAAGAAAATCATGAAGAACTACCATTTTTCACATCAATTTTTAAGGACCTTTTATATGAAAGACACAAAAAATCGTCTAGAAAATTGAATTTTTTCCATTTTGAGCGAAACGATTATACAGTACAATCGTATGTTCATTCGTACGAACAATTCAAAAATTGTTGCTTATGAACCTTTTGTGAATCTATAGGAAATGATTTTGTACAAGATGATCATCTAGTATGAACTAGGTTAGTACCGTATGAATAGTTAGAACATTTTTCATCTTTGTAGAGACGAAAAAGTACCCCAAAATTTTGTAATATGGACGACGTCTGTTCATATGGCATATCGTACAATATGATCAATTCAAAAAAATTTAAGTTTGTCAGGATGAAAAGGGATCCGTCCAATTCATACTATGGATGGCGTATGTACGCATATGACACCGTACATAACGATCACTTCAAAAAAATTTAAATTCGTCGGGACAAAAAGGGACCCATCCAATTCATACTATGAACGGTGTTTATACGAACACGACATTGTACAGTAAGATCGGTTCAGAAGAACTTTGAATTCATCGGGATAAAAAGAGACCCGTCCAATTTGTACTCTGGATGGCGTATATACGAAGAAGCCTTCGTACAGTATGATTAGTACTTAGAAAAGTTTTCTTCCTGCTATATGTTTATCTGCTTATAGGGGAAAATAACTGACAACATTATCCCATATGAAATTACTTCATACAGTACGATTAGTTTTAGAAATTATAAATTTTAAACACTCCCCCGGTGTGTGTGTGTGTGTGCACAGTTACTCAATTACATTCACTCTCTCTCAGACTCAATAAAATAAAAAATACATACTCCATTTATAATGAACAATAATCTACTCTGATTTGAAGTTTTTAATAATCTGGAGTATGAATTCTCTGAAAATTTAGTATACACAAACAACAAGAATAATTCATCCAAAATATGCTAGGAGAAATTGTAATTAAAACAATAATATTTGGAATCATAAAAAACATACATGTTGGAAGAATATAACCGATCGAAAAACTAAGTTGCAACAATCTCAAAAATCTCCCCCTTTTTTATGATGGAAAAATAATTATTGTTTGAGTCAGCATGTATATCCTAAATTTCTCCTTAGCTCCCCCTCAATATATGAACATGTGAATATAGGGAGTTTCCATGAAGATCATACAATTTTTTTTAAAAACATTTAAAATAGAAACAAAAAAAATCCAAAAAAGAAACAAAAACACATGACACATGAAACTAAAAAAGAAACACAAACACACGACACACAAAATAAAAATAAAAACACGAAACACAAAAGAAAAGCACGAAACACAATAATACTCCCCCTTTTCACAACAACAAAAAGGAAGAAAGAAAGTTGAAATGAAAGATGTCAAATGAGAAACCATAATAATTAATCTTGAGAGAGATTGAAATAAAATTGTACTAACAAAATTAATTACATATGATAAAAAGAAAGATTTAAAAAAATTAAAATTAAAAAATAACATAGATAAGAAAAATTTGTCAAGGTCATTATATATTCAAGACAATTAGATAAAAAAAATTATTGCAAAAGTGACGAAATGAAGATTAGTTAATTTCAATTTTCAATATATGATATAATTAAAATTTAGATTGACTTGAAATTGATTAAATGATAGAGGAAAAATATATTCAATTGGCGATATTGCGCATCTTTTCACATAATGTAGCACATTTTGTGCATCATTTTCTATTTGGGCTAATTTTATGCCTCTATTTATTTTGCGATTACGCATTCTTTTGATTTTTGTACGCACTGTACATTTTTTTTTGATATACCACCATTTTTAATTTGATCTTTCTAAAATCAATAATCTAAACATTAAATTTCTCTAATTACCAAAATAATTATAATAAAAAAAGAATTAAAATATTAATACTACATCAAAATTAAAATAATAATATTCTAATTATGATTGCCTAAAAAGATCATGAGATTAATATGCTAAGCTTGATCGAGTTATATGTTAACTTTAAATTTATTAAAAAATTAGATTTCATAAAGAAATTAATTTTATAATGCAAGTTAAATTATAACACTTTTTAGATTAATTAAAATAGGTCTTTCATATTGGCAAACTCATATTTTAAATAAAGATAAAAGCAACTAAACAAAATATGAATTTTTAATTGATATCAAAAAGATCGGATACATTAAAGTCATTGATATCAATTAACATAAGTTTTAAAGATCACAATAAAAACCTAAACAAAAAGAAAGTATTATAGAAAGAGGTAAACACAAACATCATCACATCATTAGGAAAGGATTGGCAAAAACAACTACAAAGAAGTACAGCTAAAACTCTGAAGGACTCTGATCTGGAGGAGGCTGATTGAAGACTGAGAAATAGCTATTTATCATAGATACATTTATGTTCACCGAGTCAAACTAACCTTGGATCCACCCCATATCTTCTTGGTATTGTGCATCATGCTGGTTTAGTTGAGTCAAAATTTGATCAAAATGACTCTCCATCCGATCAAATTGCTAGACCATCTCCTGAAAGTAATTTTGATCAGGTCCTTAAGCAGGTGTAGATGCTTCTCCTTCTCCCCCAATATCCTAACTTGTACTCTCATTCCTCCCAAAAAGAGATCGAAAGGAGGCATCAGTAAAGATGATTGGAAATTCAGTGGGAGGATCAAGATGAATAATGTTATACTTCTTTTCCGAAATATAGGTCACTAAATGTCCTAGAGCAATACTCTTCCTCTTATGAGAAGGAAACCCAATTCATAAAAGTTATGAATGTAATCCAAGATGAGTTTGGCCTCATTAATTGGTTGTCTAGTCATGGTCAAATAAGTAATGATGGATAGAAGAGGAGTAATATATATGCGATCACTAGCATTAGGAATGATCGAAGTTCTTAAGATATGCTGGATAAGCCTGGCATTTTGATTCAAGGTGTAGACTCTAGCCAAGTGATAAACTTGAGTTACACTTATAAGAGTTTTATTTATCTCAAATCAGTCATAAACGGATTTTGAGGTTAATATGTGTGCTCTAGTCCCATGAGTCCTTAAATGAAGAAAGGTTCCTAGATCTTCCTTAATGATTTTTACCCGCTATGTTTTGACAAAAGATGTTATCCTACTCTCATGCTCACTAAACCTCATATTTGTTAAGAAGTAGTGAAAAGTCTCTTTATGATAAGCATAAATCAAGGTAAAAATGAAATATAACTGGGTTGAAGCAAATAGAGGCATAAATTGAAAGTGGATGTCATCTTGAAGTAGTATTCTTAAAGGAGTGATTTTTGAGGCTATCTACCTATAAAACAAATCCTCATTATCTCTAGACAGAAAGTTGTCATCCCCAATTCTGGATGATGACCCCTTAGTAACTCTAGATTGCTTGCTAGAACTTTTCATTCCTAGGTTGGTGCATTTAGAAGGATTCAAGAAGGGTTTAGAAGTGAATGAAAAATAAATTCTATAGCCCTCCTATTTAAAGAAAAATGAACCATTATACAATATGAAAATGGATTCGTACGTATGATTTTGAGATCGTAAGGGAGAAAAATATTTTTGTATGGACAAATGATATTATCCAAAATGAAATGACTTTTCGTAAACACACAATTTACAAGGTGTCCTTTCATACAAACTTTTTGACCATACAATCATAAAGACGAATAGGTTTTAGTCCAGGACGATCCGTTATTTAAGATTGTTTTAATGACTGTTAGGTTCATCCCCTATAGAAAATGACACGTGGATCGTATAGATGAAATTTTCATTCTTACATATGATTAGTTATAATAACTTATTCTACCCAGATAATCATTTACATGCGTATAGACGAATGTATACAAATTGTACGTGATGTTGGCATTATCATACAATATGACCTATAAAAAAATTTATGCAATCACTCCAAAATAATGATTGACAGGCTATAGACTTTGTATGGTATGAAAATAATTTTATATAATATGAATAAAACACTTAGAAAATAAAATCAAAAAAATTTCTCAAATTCAATCAAACTACACAGGTGATAAATGTCTAAATTGAAAAAACACTCATAATTAAAATAAAAATAACATAAAAATAAAATTAAAACACACATAAAAATACATCAAGTTTGTAGAAGATTTTATCTAAGAATTAAGATCAATCACACCTAACCTTGTTCTTAATAAGCTAAAAGTATCAAAAGCTCGTTGTTTTGTAAAAATATCTACAAGTTGATTTTCTGTTGAAACATGATTCAATTCAATTTATTCTTTAGATACATAATCCCTAATGAAATTATGTATTATGTTTATATATTTTGTTTTAGAATGTTGAATAGGATTTTTTGAAATGCAAATGGCATTAGTCTTATCACAATAAATTTGAATTGTGTTTATTATAAATCATAAATAAATCAAATATTGTATTAACCAAAGAACTTGTGCCATACAGCTTCTTAAGGTAATGTATTTAGCTTCAGTAATAGATAAGGCTTTGAAATTCTATTTTCTACTAGACTAAGAAACTAAAAAAATTTCTATAAATTGATAAGTTCTAGATGTACTCTTTCAATCAACCCTACAACCTACAAAGTCTGAATCTGAATATCCAATAATTTCAAATGAAGAGCTGTACTTAGGATACTAAATCCCTAAGTTTTGAGTTCCCAGAAAATATCTCAAAATCTTTTTTACTACTGTCAAATGTAATTCTTTTGGATCTAATTAAAATCTAGCACAAATAAATACTAAACATAATATCTAGTCTGCTAGCTATCAAATAAAGCAAAGCTCCAATAATTCCTATAAATTTCTTTTGATCAACATATTTTTCCTTTAGATCCTTATCCAACTGAACTGAGGAACTCATAGGTGTACTTACTGGTTTAGTATTGTCCATTTCATACTTCTTGAGGATGTACTTAACATACTTTGATTGACTAAGAAATATTCCGTCCTCAATTTACTTAATGCTAAAACCAAGAAAATAACAATGATCTCCTATTAAGCTCATCTCAAATTCACTAATTATTTTAAAAAAAATTATCACAAAGATTTTTATTAGTAGATCCAAAAATGATATCATCAAAAAATATTTGAATAATGAGTATATCGTCTCCTAATTTTTTTAAAAAGAGAGTGGTGTCCACACTTCCTTTTATAAAAGATCTCTCTAATAGGAAAGTGCTTAACCTCTCATACTATGCCTTAAATACTTGTTTCAATCCATATAATGCCTTTTTCAATTTAAAAAAATGATTAGAGAATTTTAAATTTTCAAAACCTAGAGGTTGTTCAACAAAAATATCATCTTATACACCCCATTCAAAAAGGCACTCTTAATATCCATTTAAACTAATTTAAATCCTCTAAAAAAGGTAAAGGTTAATAAAATCCTAATTGCTTCAAGTCTTGCTACAAGGGCAACAGTGTCCTCAAAATCAATTCATTTAATTTGATTTTACCCCTTAGCCACCAATCTAGCCTTATTTCTAGCAACAACTCCTAAGTCATTCATTTTATTTTTAAATACCCACTTAGTTCCAATAACACTTTGATTTTTGGCCTTTCAATTAATTTCCAAATATAATTCCTTACAAATTGATTCAATTCTTCTTGCATAGCTAATATCTAAAATTCATCCAAAAGTGCTTGATTAACATTTGTGAGTTATGTCAATGAAATAAAGGTATAATGATTGGCTTCTTTGCTAAGTCCACTCTTAGTTCTAACACCCTCACTCGGTTCACCTAAAATCAATTTCTTATGGTATTTTTTTAAAAAAATTCAATTCTCTAGGCAACGAGTTTTCTTTCTCTAAATTATCTTCCAGATTAATCTTTTCAATCCTTTGGGAGTTATTTTTTATATCATTCTCTTCCAAACTTATCTCTTCTAAAAACCTAGAATTATCAAATACAACATGTGTGGTCTCCTCAACTATAAAAGTTCTTTTGTTAAATACTTTATTTGATTTTTCAACACTAAAGTATCCAAGAAAAATTCCTTCATCTGATTTTGCATCAAATTTTCCTAAAGAAGTTTTTTCATTATTATGTATGAACACCTTATATCCAAAAACATACAAATGTGATAAGTTAGATGTTCTCCCCTTAAGAAGCTCATAGGGTATTTTATTCAATTTGGACCTTATGTTCACCCTATTCATAACATAACATGTAGTACAAACTGCTTCAGCCCAAAATATTTAGGAAGTGAATATTCTGCCAACATGGCTTTAGCGGCTTCAATTAATGTTATGCACTTTCTTTCAACTACCCCATTCTGCTAAGGGGTCCTAGGTGCAAAAAAATTATAATCAATTCCATGTGCTTTATACAAAATTCTCATATTTTTTATTTTCAAAATCACCTCCATAATCACTTTAAATTGTTAAAATTTTACAACCTAGTTTCCTCTGAATCCAAGTCGAAAAGTCTCTAAATTCCTTAAATGTTTCACTCTTATGAAATAAAAATTTAATCCATGTAAATCTTGAGAAATCATCAACTATCACAAATTTATATATCTTCCCTCCTAGACTTATAGTGCTAACCAATCCAAAAAGATCCATATGAATAATCTCTAAAGGTTTTCTAGTTCTAAGATCCTTATTGGAATGAAATGAGGACTTCACCTATTTTCCTGGATGGCATGCATCACAAAGGTGATCCTTAGTAAAGCCTAGTTTTGGTATACCTCTAAACAATTCCTTTTGGGTAATTTTCCTAAGGTTTTTCATGCTAGCGTGACAAAGTCTCCTATGCCATAGCAAAGATTTATCAGAAATTATTTTTAAACAAAAAGCATTAGGAGTTTTAATACAGTTCAAATCTAGCATATAAATATTATTTACCCTAGTTCCATGCAAAATATCATTTCCATTTAGGCTTAATATTAAACTACTGGAAAAAAAATTTAACGGTATACCCTTTGTCACATAGCTAGCTTATACTTAACAAATTATACTTTAAACCTTCCACAAGTAAAATATTCTCAATGAAAAAATTATTCAAGTTTCTGATTATAGATGTGTCTACCACTTTCCTAGTGGTATTATCTCCTAGTGTAACTTTTCCTCCATTCTTAGCTTCCAGCAATATGAACTATGTAGTGTCTCCAGTCATATGCTTCGAGCAACTGCTGTACATGTACCAAATGCGATCATGAGGTCTTGTATGAGAGCATTCCTATAAAGAAATCAAACGTTAGTCTTGGGAAACTAAATAAGTTTGAGTTCTCCTTTTGGCAAAATAAAACTAGATGCATATATGATATAACTTGATTTATGAATCTTAGGTCACCATACTAAATGAGTTTTTCTATCTAAAGTACAAGTATGTGAAATATGTCCAATCAACCCCCAAGTAAAATACTTAACTCTAGGAAAAGGGTTTTTCATTCTCTGATAATAAATTTTTCTCTTCCTAGGTTTTAAAATTTTTGACTTTAAAATAGGATTAGTAAAATCTTCAAGTGTAGGGGATATCTTATTTTCCTCGAGAGCTTGCACTTTCAATTTAAGAAATATGTTTACATCTTCTAACACATAAATATCATATTTTAAATATGTGCTCCCTATTTTTAAATTCATCCTTAAAAGATTTAAGTTCTTTTTTTAGTTAAGTGTATGATGATTTTAAAAGATCATTTTACTTATTCAAATCATCAAAATCATCTAGTAAGCTCATTTGGTTACTGTCAATTAGTGTGTGATCTTTTTTAAGGGTTTCATGCTCTTTTATAGTTCTTGCAATTCTAAGTTTTATCTAGCATACATTTTCTTGAGTTTTCTATATGCTTTATGTATTCTTTTAGAAACTTCAAACAATTCATCATAGGCTAAGTCACATACCTCTTCTTGATCTGACTAATCAAGACTATTAGCCATTAAAAATAGGTTGGTGACATCCTCTTTCTTTTCTATTTCTGACGAATCCGAAGCTAAATCCGCCCAAAAAAGTCTTTGAAACCTTTTCATGCCCTTTCTCCCATTTGCTTTCTTCTCTACCTTTTCCTTGCTAGGAGTGGCTTTAAGATTAGGGTCGTCCATTTTTATATGTTCAAATTTTCTGCATTCATAACAAATCACTTCATTAAAAACCTTAACATTTTTGTGAAACTTACCTTTATTCCACTGCTAACGTCTCCTTTGCTTCCTTTTAAGAAAACTCCTAAATTGCCTTGTCATCAAGGCAATGTCATCCTCATCCTTAAGTTATGATTGATCACTCTTCGAGTCATCCACTTTCAGTGATATGTTCTTCTCATTTAGCTGTTCTTCTACATCAAACTTCATTCGACTCACTTCTTGCTCGTAAGTAATTAGTGATCCAAGAAGATTATTAATAGAATAAATATTTAAGTCCTTATACTTTGTAATAGTAATTATTTTAGTATCAGAAGTAGTAGGAAAAAAACAAAAATTTTATTAACCATTTTAGCATTCATTAGTTCTCTACCTAATGCATGCAAAGAAGTGACTATTTGAGTAAATCTTGTATACATGTCAGAAATGGATTCATTAGATTTCATGCAAAATAATTCATAGTCATGTAACAAGATGTTCAATCTAGATTACTTTACTATATTAGTCCCTTTGTAAGTAATATAAAGCCTATCCCAAATATCCTTTCCACTTTTGCAAGTGGAAACCCGCATGTAATCTTCATACTTAAGTGCACAAAAGAAACTATTTAATTATTTTGTATTTAGTTGTGCTAAGTCACATTCTTCAAAAGTCCAATCAGCAAAAGGTATTTTAACTCTAATGCCATCTACAAGTCTAGGTTGCCTAGTATACCCTTCCTGAACTAAAATCCACATGTGATAGTCAAGCGATTGAAGAAAGTAGACATACATGTTTTCAAAAATTTGAAAGGGATATTATCAAATAATGGAGGTCTAGTGATCGAATACCTTTTAGGTGTGTCTTGATTTTCAAAAGTAGCCATTATCATATTCAAAAAGTAGTCTAAACTTATAGTTTTGAAATAAAGCTCTGATAACACTTGTTGAATCCATATATGTTATTAAGCCTAAGCAATTGTCCCAAGGCTAACCAAGAGGGGGAGTGAATTGGTAATTTAAAAATTCTCTTAAATTTTTTTAATAAAAAACTATTTTAAAATTTACAGCAATTTGATTTTAAATTAAAAGTAAGCTTTCAATCACAGTAAACAAATTACATAAAATAAATGCAGAAAATAAAAGATAAAAGATTTATAGTAGTTTGATCAAACACGACCTATATCCACTCCCTGAAGACTCCCTCTTCTAGTATTGCACTATTACCAAAGTGACTCTCCTTTTTCCTCCACAACAAGGTGAAGAAGCCTTTATAATTTCCTCTCTTTCACTAATCCTCAGTGCGGCAAAGAGTTGTCGTCCTTTCACACCCTCCAAGTGTCGGTAGAGAACTGTCGTATGTTTACAATCTCTAAGTGTCGGTAGAAAATCGTCATCTGTTTACACTCTCCAAGTGTTGGCAGAGAACTATCATCTGTTCACACTCTCCAAGTGTCAGTAGAGAACCGTCGTCTCTTCACACTCTCCAATTATCGATAGAGAATCATCATCTGTTCACACTCTTTAAGTGTCGGTAGAGAACCGTCATCCTATTACACTCTTCAAGTGTTACCAGAGAACTTTCATCTGTTCACACTCTTCAAGTATCGAAAAAGAACCATCATCTATTCACACTCTCTAAGTGTCGGTAGAGTACCATCATCCTTTCATACCTATCAAGTGTCGACAAAGTACCATCATCCTTTCACACTCTCCAAGTATCAGCATAGTACTGTCATCCTTTCACACCCTCAAAGAGTTAGTAGAATACTGTCATCGGTTCACACTCTTCAAGTGTCGGTAGAGAACCGTCTTCCTCTTATACCTTCCAACTATCGGCAGAGTACCATCATCCTTTCACACCCTTTATGTGTCAGAAGATTAACATTGTCCTTTCATACCCTCAAAGTATTTGTCGAGTATTATCGTACTTCCACACCCTCCAAGTGTCGGCAGAGTACCATCATCCTTTCACACCCTCCAAGTATTGGTAGAGTACCATTATCTGTTCACACTCTCTAAATATCGGCAGAGAAGCATCATCCTTTCACACCCTCCAAGTGTCGGCAGAGTACCATAGTCTGTTCACACTCTCTAAGTGTTGACAGAGAACCGTCCTCTATTCATACTCTCCAAGTATTGATAGAAAACCATTATCACTTCATACTCTTTAAGTGTCAGCAGAGTACTGAATGTTCTTTAAATATTTTCTCACGAGCAACCAGAAAGAAGAAAAGAAGAGTGGTAACCAAAAAATACAAAGAGATCCTTACCTTTGAGTAACCTTGTAAACCCTTCACACTCCACTTGCAAGAAATCTTTTTCAAACACTCTCCCATAATCATTCTTTCACTTGCCCTTAAAAATCAAGAAGAACTACCATTTTTCAACCAGTTTTTAAAGTCCTTTTATATTAAACACACAAAAAACCATAAAGAAAGCTGAATTTTTTCCATTTTGAGTGTATACGATTACACAATACGATTATATGTTTGTACATACGAACAATTTAAAAACTATTACATACGAACCTTTTGTGAATCTGTACAAAATAATTTAATACATAATGATCATCCAGTATGAACCAGTTTCATACTATACGAATCATTAGAATATTTTTCATCTTCGTAAGGATGAAAAAGTACCCCAAATTTTTATACTCTGGACGACGTCTGTACGAATGGGATATCTTACAGTACGACCAGTTCAAACAATTTTCAAGGTCATCGGGACAAAAAGGGACCTGTCCAATTTATACTCTGGATGGCGTCTGTATGAACACGACATTATATAGTATAATCAGTTTAGAAAAACTTTGAATTCATCGGGACGAAAAGAGACCAGTCCAATTGTACTCTGGACGACGTCTAAATGTACATGACATCGTGTTGCAAATCTGTTGCTCATGGATTATGATTTTGATGCTAGCAAACAATCTTGTTTCTCTACGACTATTTTTTTCTGACATTTCAGAGCCACAAGATCAGACGGAAATCAAAACCAGCTCAAGATTGGATAGACTAGGTCTGAGTCAGTCTGTAATTTTCTTTTTCCCTTTCGTGAGTCAATTTTAACCATTGAAGTTTTCTGATGCTAAGTAACCCTACAAACACACACTTGAGTGATATTTTCTGTCTGACTTAGAATTTCTATTTTTACTCACATCATCCCGGATGATATTATTATCGTCCTGGACAATAGGGTTCAAAACAGAAACCCTAATCAGTCATCTTAGTTAAGGCAGCCGTCATTAGTCGATCGGCCTGGACGATACATGTATCGGCCAGGACGATAGGCTTAAAACAGATGAATCAGCTGCCATGGTCTATTTAGGCATTCTTTATTTTTGGCAATTGGCCAGGACGATCTTGAATTGTCCTAGACGATTTGATACAATTATACCTAAATTGATCTGGTAATTAAGGATGATTGATATGATCATATCGTCCTGGATGATCAGTTCAAAAACCTTAGTTGCTCTTGGATGATAAATATCGGACAGCTCAAATTCCAGGCGATGGTCTGGCCGATCAGGATCGACCAGCTCAAATTCCGGTCGATGCTCTGGATGATTTTCTTCTGATTTGAACTAATCTTTTGGGGATCATGAGATCGGCCTGGACTATCAAGCTATTTTGAAATCATTCAGAACTCTTTTCAGAGCGATTGTCTGGCCGATTGTCTGTGATTTGAACTAATCGTACAGGACGATTCATGATCATCCTGGACGATAGGAACAACTTTCTTCTGTTTGTCCCAGATCGTCCCGGCTGATTAGGCTCAAATTGCACTGATCTTACAGGATAATATTACTATCTTCCTAAACGATAATGTCGGCAACTTGCAATTGATGGGCTATTTTGAAGCTCTTCTATTTAAGGGGTATTGTTCAATATTTTGAACAATCTTTTACTGCTGTCTTGACCTGAGAAAGCCTAGAGGAGAGAGAGAGTGAGAGGGAGCGAGAGAGAGGATCTTATAAGGGGGAGCTTGTGAGGGAGATTCACAAGGATTGCTCCAAGCATCGTTCCACTTCTTCTTCCACTAGAGTCTCTTATCCTTGGAAGGGTTGGGAGAGGTAAGCTTCAGCAATTGATCGAAGTTCTCTGCCTGCTTCAGGAAGAAGCAAAAGGAGTTGGGTTCTCTGCCTTGTTGTGGTGGAAAAAACGAGGTTTTTGTAAGGGCTTCTCCGCCTTGTGTTCTTTTTCTTGCTTCCGCACTTAATTTTTCCGCACTTATTTTTCTGTGGTGATTTTGGTTTGAGCTTTGTTGGTCTTTGGCTTAAAGATTATTTAAAAATACCAATTCACCCCCATCTTGGTTAGCCTTGGGCCAGTTCATAAGGGCCTAACATCCCTAACGAACTTTCAAGTGGTATAAGAGCGGGATTCATAAAAATTGAGTTTGAAAACTTTTTGAATTTTGATCCAAGGCTAACTTTGGAAATCGTAACACAACTGAAGGATATTCTATTACACGACCACCCTTGTTTGACAATCTACCTTCTAATTTTTGGAAAACTCGCATGTCTACTTTTTTACAATCAACTGATTATCGCATGTGAATGCTTATTAAAGAATGATATTCTCCACCTTCTCGTGAACTTAATGGAATTAAAACATAAGTGCCTTTTACTGAATGGACTTTTGATGAAAGAGATTTAGCTCAACTTAATGCGAAGTATTTGAATTATTTTTTTTGTGCTTTAAAATCTGAAGACTACATGCGTGTTTCTACTTGCTCTACTAGAAAAGAGATTTGGGATAGGATGTGCATTACTTTTGAAGGAACCAATGAAGTTAAGCAATCTCATTTGAATATTCTCTTGCATGATTACGAACTTTTTCGTATGAAATCTTCTAAATCAATTTCTGATATGTATACAAAGTTTACTCAAATTTTAACTTCTTTGCATGCCTTAAGAATAGAACTTTCAAATTATGAAAAAATAAATAAGATTTTGAGATGCTTGCCTTCCTCTTTTGATGCTAAAATCACCGCCATTACTGAATCTAAAGATTTGAATACTTATTCAATTGACAACTTACTTGGCTCACTCATTGCTTACGAGCAAGGAGTGAACCAAAGAAATTTTGATGCAGATGAAAAAAGAAAGGAGAAAACGGTGGCATTGAAGGCCAACGACACGAACTCCGACTCTTTCGGGTCAAAAAGCGATGAATTTGCCTTAATCACAAGGCAATTCAAAAGCTTTCTACGAAAGAAATAAAAGTATCATCAAAAGTGGAACAAAGGTAAGGAAAACAAAAATTTTAAGAGTTCTAATGACATGGTTTATTTTGAATGCAGGAAACCTGGACATGTGAAAGCTGATTTCCCTACACTCAAGTCTCACTCAAGCAAAGAAAAGGGTGAGGAGAAACCCAAGTCTAGGAAGGACAAAAAGAAATTTCAAAAGGCGTTCTGGGCGAACTCTGCATCCGATTCATCTGAGACTGAACTTGAAGATGAGACAACAAACCTGTGCTTAATGGCAAACGATTATCTTAATTAAGAAGAGGTATGTGAACTATCCTACGACCAATTCCTTAAAGTTTCTGAAAAAATTCATGCATAATATAAAAAGCTTAAGAAAACTCATGCTGCTTTGAAATTAGAGCTTTTGAATTTACAAAAAGAGCATGAAATTTTAATTAAAGATCATTCAACAATTGATTCAAATCATATGGCTCTACTTAATGAATTTGATGATTTAAATAAAAATCATTTTGAATTAATTGAAGAGCATGATTCATTGAAAGTTTCACACACCTCACTTGAATCTAATTTTAAGAAATCTAAAAAGATAGAGCATAATTTGAGAATTGATAATGATGCTTTAAAAGATACCAACTTGAGGATTAAAAATGAATTGGATACACTTAAGAGAAATTTGATGACACCTACACTTGATCAAAAGCCAAAACTTAGGAAGAGGCATTACTACCCAAAACATTTAAGAAACCCTTTTCCTGGAGTTAGATGCTTTTCATGTGGCATGCTAGGACACATCTCACACACTTACGCATTGGGTGTGAAGACCCAAATTGCATGAGTCACAGCATAGCACACATGCATTGCATCCTACTTTTCATAAGTAGGAACCAAAACCTACTTGGGTTCCTAAATATGACATTTGATGATTTTGTAGGTAAGCTCTCACAAAAGGCCTCGTGAGAGTATATGGTACCTAGATAGCGAATGCTCTCAACATATGACTGGCGATGCCAATCAATTCGTCTTGCTAGAGACCAGGACAAAAGGCAAGGTTACTCTTGGAGACAATACCACCAGAAAGGTGGTAGGTGCAGGTATAATTGGTAATTCCAAGAACCTTATGATTGAAAATATTTTGCTTGTAGATAGATTAAAACACAACTTGCTCAGCATCAGGCAGCTTTGCGATAAGGGCTTCATCATACAATTCTTTGTAAATTCATGCATTATAACTTGAAATAACAATACTATTTTACAGGGAAAGAGGATCAACAACGTGTACATGCTTGATTTAAATAACATTGAATGCGCTGCATCTTTTTGCTTAAAAATTATTGTTGATGATTCAAGGTTGTGGCACAGGAGATTATGTTATGCTAGTATGAAAACCCTTAAGAAAGTGACCCAAAAGGACCTAGTTAGAGGTGTCCCCAAACTGAAATTTTCTAAAGACCACCTTTGTGATGCTTGCCAATTAGAAAAACAAGTCCACTCCTTTTCACCCCATTAAGGATAATAGCACCTCTAGACCTTTAGAAGTCCTTCACATGGATTTTTTTGGACCCATTAGCACTGTCAGCTTGGGAGGGAAAGTCTATGATTTTGTAATTGTTGATGACTACTCAAGGTTCACTTGGACTAGATTTCTTTCACACAAAAATGAGACTTTTGAGGAGTTTAGAACCTTTTTTACTTGGATTCAGATAAAGCTAGGTTATGAGATATTGACCATCCATAGTGACCATGGGGGAGAGTTTGAAAATGAAAGGTTTGAAGATTTTTGTGAGGACAAGGGGATTAGCCACAACTTCTCAGCTCCTAGGTCCCCTCAGCAGAATGGGGTAGCTGAAAGGAAGAATCGGACCTTAGTGGAAGCCGCTAGAGCCATGCTTGCTGAGTATTCACTTCCAAAATACTTTTGGGCTGAAGCGGTTAACACAGCTTGTTATGTGTTGAATAGGGTGAATGTTAGAGCCAAAATAGATAAGACACCCTATGAGATCCTAAGGGTAGGACACCCAATCTTTCCCACCTTTATGTCTTTGGTTGTAAGGTTTTCATTCACAATAATGGGAAGTCTCACTTAGGAAAATTTGATCCAAAATTTGATGGAGTGTTCTTGGGATTCTAGTGTTGGGAAATCTTTTAGGGTGTTTAACAAGATAACTTTGATGGTAGAAGAAACTACACATGTAGTGTTTGATGAGTCTGATCCTAGAAAGCCTGAAGTTGAGGATGATGATGATGTTGGAGAGATTACCACTAGAGTAAAAAATTTGGAGAAGGGAGTATAACACCAAAACACTGAAGGAGTAGGAGATGTTACGCAAGGAGTAGAAAATGTAGATATGGAGGAAAGGGTTGGACCTTCACACACCTTGCCTAGAGATTGGAGATACTGTACAAGTCACTCCAAAGATTTGATCATAGGAGACCCTTCTATTGGAGTTATGACTAGACATGGACTTAGGAAGGAGGTGAACCACTCTGCCTTTATCTCAATGACTGAACCCATCAACATAAACCAAGCCCTTTCTGATGAGTTTTAGATTTTAACCATGCAGGAGGAGTTGAACCAATTTGTTAGGAATGATGTTTGGGAGCTTATAGAAAGACCTAAGAAATAAAGTGTAGTTGGAACCAAGTGGGTCCTTAAGAACAAGGTGAATGATTCTAGAGTGGTGGTTAGGAATAAAGTAAGATTAGTGGCTAAGGGGTATAACCAAATAAAAGGGATAGATTTTGAGGAAACTTTTTCCCCTGTAGCTAGATTGGAAGCCATTATAGTGCTATTAGCATTTGTCTGTTATAAAGGATTTAAGATATTTCAAATGGATGTTAAGAGTGCCTTTTTAAATGGGGAAATAAAAGAAGATGTGTTTGTAGAACAACCCCCAGTTTTTGAGAGTTTCCAATTTCCAAATCATGTTTTTAAATTCAAAAAGGCATTATATGGTTTAAAGCAGGCACCCAGAGCTTGGTATGAGAGGCTTAGCACATTCTTACTAGAAAGGGAGTTTGTTAAGGGGAGTGTTGACACCATCCTTTTTTTAAAAAAGTTGGAGATGATTTGCTCATTATTTAGATTTATGTGGATGACATACTTTTTGGATCTTCTGATAAGAAACTTTGTGATGAATTCTCTAAAATAATGAGTAGAGAGTTTGAGATGAGTATGATGGGAGAGTTGTCCTTCTTTTAATGATTTAGCATAAAATAATTAGATGATGGAACCTTTCTAAATCAATCAAAATACATAAAGGACATTTTGAAGAAGTATGAGATGGATAAAACCAAGCTAATTAATACTCTCATGACTTCTAGTGCTCCGTTGGATAAGGACCCAAGTGGTAAGTCTGTTGATCAGAAGAAGTACAGAGGCACGATTGGATCCTTACTTTACTTGACTGCTAGCCGACCTGATATAATATTTAGTGTTTGCCTTTGTGCTAGATTTCAAGCTGACCCTAAGGAATCCCACCTAACTGTAGTTAAGAGAATTTTTAGATACCTTTTAGGGACCCAAAGCTTAGGAATTTGGTACCCTAAGCACAGCAGTTCTTTTGAGATTATTGGATTTTATGATTCTGATTTTGCAGAATGTAAGGTGGATAGAAAAAGTACTTCTGGAACTTGCCAATTCATAGGACAATCTTTGGTCTCATGGTCTAGTAGAAAGCAAAACTCTATTGCACTTTACACTGCTGAAGCTGAGTACATTGCTTTAGGAAATTGTGTGGCCAAAGTCCTTTGGTTAAAATAGTAGGTATTGGATTTAGGATTACCTGTAGGCACAATCTCAATTTTCTGTGACAACACTAGTGTTATCTGCATCTCTAATAATCATATCCAACATTCAAGGACTAAGCATATTGACATTAATATCACTTTATTAGAGACCATGTGACAAAGGGGGACATTGAGTTACACCATGTGACAACTGAGAATCAACTGGCTGACATCTTTACTAAACCACTGGCCTTCGACACTTTCAGCTCTTTAAGGACTAGATTGTGTGTGATTGACATAAATGCATGAACTTGATTTTTATTTGCTTCTTTTTCTTTGCTTTTCTTCTTCTTTCTTCTCCTCTTCTTCATTTATTGCTTTATATTTTTTGTTTGTTGCTTTTTTTTTTTGCCTTTTTAATCATCGCTGAAATGATATCGTATGCCTAATTCTTATTTTTTAAAATTTGTAGCCAATGTTTTACATCTCTTAATCCATTAAAGGGTAAAAATATACCGTTGATTGTGTCTCTTTCTCTAACATATTTTAATGGCACAATTTTCTTTTCTAATCAATATTCTATCTCAAATTAACAAATGGAGTATACAATTAAGATCTTTTCTAACCTTGCTACAACAAATATATCTTGTATGTATAATGATCAAAAGTTTTTTTATCACATCAAGAATTTCTCATTACTCTTGTCATTGCATTTATTCATACAATTATTGATTCTGTTTTGTGGATTGTTCTTCTCTATATTAGAGAGTGAGTTCTTCTTCTCTAATATCTAGAAGATATACTCACAACTAAGATTATTTAATAGTTTTTTTTGGAAGAGAATGTAGCTTGCAAAAAAAAAAGTGGCCAATGATGCCAAAATCAAAAGATGCGCAATGACGCCAAATTGAAAACAAATATATACACAATGACGCCAAATTGAAAACAAATATATACACAAAGTGTATAAAAAAGAAGCGCAAAGTGGCATTCAAATTGATAAGAGGCATAAAATGAGCCCACCAAAAGCAAGCTCTCTTCTCCTTTCAAAAAAAAAAAACTTTTAAAACTTGAAAGAATTCATATATCACTTGATAAAATCAAAGGCTTGATTTTGACTTTTTGCGATTGTGACATAATTACTTTGATACATTATTTTATAAGATATTTTTTCTGAAATCAAGTGATGAACGGATCCTTTTTCATATCCAATTGACTTTTTTAAGTTAGGTCATTGATTTCAAAAGACTATTTTACCCTGAAAGAAGTCCGAGCTTAGGGATTAACATGATCGAATATTCTACCATTCTTTGGATTTTCGATGTTGTTAAATCATTAACTTATAAATCTTTAAAATCAATCACATGGAAGACTACATCATGTTCATGCCTTGGTTAAAAAAAAAATTTAGCGTTGTTTACTTTATTTTTTAGTTTCCTCCTTTTTGAGTTGTAAAAAGGGGGAGTAGTATGTTGGTATTTGCATTATTTTATTTTTCACTAATTTATTTTGAAAAATGTGAACTACTATTTTGATCTTTGAAGTGTTTGCCATCATCAAAAAGTGGGAGAATTTTGTAAATCTGTTGCTCATAGATTATGATTTTGATGCTAGCAAACACTCTTGTTTCTCTACGACTATTTTTTTACTGACATTTCAGGGCCACAAGATCGGACAGAAATCAAAACCAGCTCAAGATTGGGTAGACTAGGTCTAAGTCAGTCTGTAATTTTTGTTTTCCCTTTCTTGAGTCAATTGTAACCATTGAAGTGTTCTGATGCTAAGTAACTTTACACACACATACTTGAGTGATTTTTTCTGTCTGACTTAGAATTTTTATTTTTACTCCCATCATCCCGGACGATATTATTATCATCTTGGACGATAAGGTTAAAAATAGAAACCCTAATCAGTCATCTTAGTTAAGGCAGCCGTCATTAGTCGATCAACCTGGACGATACATGTATAAGCCAGGACGATAGGCTTAAAACAGAAAGAATCAGCCGCCATGATCTATTTAAGCATTTTTTATTCTTGGCAATCGACCAGGATGATCTTATATCATCCTGGATGATTTGATATAATTATGCCTAAATTGATCTGGTAATTAAGGATGATTGATACGATCATATCGTCCTTAATGATCGCAAGATCGGCTTGGATGATCAGTTCAAAAACCTTAGTTACTCCTGAACGATAAATATCGTACAGCTCAAATTCTGGGTGATGGTCTGCCCGATCAGGATCGGCCAGCTCAAATTCAGGGCGATGCTCTGGATAATTTTCCTCTGATTTGAACTAACCGTCCGGGACGATCGTGAGATCGGCCTGGACGATCAAGCTATTTTGGAATCGTCCAAAACTCTTTTCAGAGCGATTGTCTGGTTGATAGTCTATGATTTGAACTAATCGTACAGGATGATTCATGATCTTTCTAGATGATAGGAACAACTTTTTTCTATTTTTCCAGATCGTCCCGGCTGATTAGGCTCAAATTACACTGATCGTATAGGATGGTATTACTATCATCCTGGACGATAATGTCGACAACATACAATTAATGAGCTACTTTTAAGCTCTTTTATTTAAGGGGTATTGTTCAACATTTTGAACAATCTATTACTGCTGTCTTGATCTGAGAAAGCCTAGAGGAGAGAGAGAGAGGGAGAGAGAAAGGATCTTGTGAGGGGGAGCTTGTGAGGGAGATTCACAAGGGTTGCTCCAAGCATCGTTCCACTTCTTCTTCCACTAGAGTCTCTTGTCCTTAGAAGGTAAGCTTCAGCGATTGATCGAGATTCTCTGCCTGCTTTAGGAGGAAGCAAAAGGAGTTGGGTTCTCTGCCTTGTCGGGGGTGGTAAAAAGTAGGTTTTTTTAAGGGCTTCTCTGCCTTGCTGTGGGAGCAAAAGGAGAGTCACTTTGATAGTGCAATACTCAGAGGGCGCCTCCAGGGAGTGGACATAGGTCGAGTTGACCGAACCACTACAAACCCTTGTGTTCTTTTCTTTCTTCCGCACTTAATTTTTCCGCACTTATTTTTCTGTGGTTATTTTGGTTTGAGCTTTGTTGGTCTTTGGTTTAAAGATTTTTTAAAAATACCAATTCACCACCCCCACCCCCCACCCCCTTTTGGTTAGCCTTGGGCTAGTTCATAAGGGCCTAACATCCCTAACAAACTTTCATATCGTACAGTACAATTACTTTAGAAGAACTTGGAATTCATCGGGACAAAAAGTGACCCATCCAATTGGTACTCTTGATGGCGTAGATACAAAGAAGCCTTCGTACAGTACGATTACTACTTAGAAACATTTTCTACCTGCTATATGTTTATCTACTCATAGGGGAAAATAACTTACCAAATCGTCCCTTATAAAATTACTTCATAGAGTACGATTAGTTTAAAAAAATTTAAATTTTAGTTACACCCTCAGTGTATGTGCATAGTTACTTAATTATAATCTCACTCTCTTAGACTCAATAAAATGAAAAATGCAGGCTCCATTTATAATGAACCCTAATATACTCTGACTTGAAGTGTTCAATAATCTAGAGTATGATTTCCCTGAAAAGTTAGTACACACAAACAACAAGAATAATAAATCCAAAATATGTTAAGAGAAATTGTAATTAAAATAATAATATTTGGAATCATCAAAAACATACATGTTGCAAAAATATTAATGGTAAAAAAACTAAGTTGCAACAATCTCAACAAGTCAGAGACTTCTTCCAATAGAAATCCAATAACCTTCAATCGAGAAACATTGCCTTGCCTTAGTCTTTGCAACATAAAAACTAAGGCATTACATGCTTTCTCATCAAGTTAATTTGATTTCCAGTGTCAATGCTCTGTAATATCTTTTGACTCTGCCTATATTATTAGGACATCTAGCATGGTGGCTAATGATATTGCTTGAATTTGAAATCTCTTTCATTCCCCTACGTGCTATGAAGAGGCAGGCCATTGCAGACTTCCTTGTGGCACACTCGCTTCCAGTGGAGTCTCCTCTAAATGATGATTTACTTGACGAGCAAATCATAAGTTTTTAGGATTCCAACACTCAAGCTTGGGAAATATAATTTGATGGTGCAGCATCCTCCCGTTGAGGTAATGCATATATATATATATATATATATATATATATATATATATATATATATATATATATATATATCCTAAAAATGTTGGAATTGGTTTAGTTTTCATAACAGTAGATAAGGGAATGATGCACTTTTCGTACCACTTATTAGATCTTTGCACAAATAATGAGGTTGAGTACAAAGCTCTGATAACTAGCTTAGAATATAAAAGACTAATAGAGATTAAAGAAATTAAAATCTTTGGTGACTCTCAATTAGTGATTAACCAGATTGCAAAGACCTGAAAGGTTTTGAATCCTAAACTCTTGAAAACCCACCACTACACAAAGCACTTACTTTAGCAAATTCTTTTTGTAACTATGTATAGGTCTCCTCGTGGATGCAATTCTTTGGCAGATGCCCTAGCAAATCTTGCAAAGGAATTTGCCTATCCAAAGGAAGACTCCATTCCCATAAAAATTTATGGCAGTCAGGTCTTGTCTCCTATAGATTTGGAGCATGTTAACAAACAACCTTCCCATGTCCTTTTTGACTCTTCAGTAGTCGATAAAGAAGGTGATTAGAGACAAACAATAATCGAATACCTTCAAAAATGCTAGCTCCACTGCGACAGGTCACTTTCCAATCAAATCAAGAAATATGACCTATCATATATACTAGTCAATAATACATTGTACCATCGATCGCTCAATCACATGTGGCTATGTTATTTAAACAAATAGGAGGCCTTGAAGATCATTAATGAAGTTCAAGTTAGATTATGTAGTGCTCATCAATCGGGTCCTGAAATGAAGATAAAAAAAATGGCTACTACTAGCCTACGATGATCGACGGTTGTATGAAAACTGCAAAATATTGTCATCAGTGACACATACATATTATGGTTTTACATTAACTGCCTATCTTGTTACATCCCACAATAGCTTTATGGCCCTTTGAAAGTTGAGACACGGATGTCTCACTTTATTTTAGCAGTGACTGATTACTTTTTAATGTGGGAAGATGTAGCCCTACTAAGAAATGTAACATCACACCATATAATGAAATTCTTTCATGATTATATCGTATATTGATTCAGCGTGCCCCATAGAATTATATCTGATAATGGGTCCGATTTTAAGTCTACAAAGATAAATAACTTTGCAAGACACTATTGTATTGATTAAAGATACTCAACAATCTATTATCCATATACTAATAGGTTGGCCGAGGCCTTCAATAAAACCTTGGTTCAAATCATCAAAAAGACCTTGGATGATAACAAACATTAGTGGGATGAGTGGTTGGTAGAAGTTTTGTGGGCCTACCAGATCACTTACAGAACCCCAACCCAATCCACATCGTTTACCCTAATGTATTGGTTTGAGGCCATACTCCCTCTAGAAATTCAAATTCCTTTACTCAGAAATGCAATCCAGAACCAAATCACCTAAGAATAGAATACAAAACTATGAATAAAAGAGCTCAAGCCTCTTAAGGAGCGCCATCTCTAAGCTCAACAAAACCTAGAGTTTTACAAAATCCAAATGGTTCAAGCTCACGATAAGTTAGTGCGACCTAGAACCTTATGAGTAGGCGACTTGGTCTTAGTTCTTCAGAGGACTATCTAAGATCATTGAAAGATCAATGGGAAGTTTGAACCAACTTGGGAAGGACCCTTCGTAGTATAGATAGTCTATGAAGGAGGCTCATATCAACTAGTGAATTGTAAGAGAAATCACCCAATACTTACTATAAATGGAGATTCCTTAAAAGATACTATGCTTGATGTAGCTCAAACTTTGAATCATTAAAATTTTCAATCAAGTTGTCTCAATTATGTTTAAATTTTCAAGTTTCAAAATCTATTTTTCTTTTCCTTAATGTTAGATGTGAGTCATCATGCTTTCTTGCCTTAGGATTAGATCATTTAGTGGTGGATAACACCCTCTATGTAACCATCCTAAATTTCAAATTTTGTTATTGATTTTTTTGTAGAAAGAGTCTCTTCCCCACAAGATCAACTACTAGTGATGGAGTACACCCTTTATGGCACAATCCTAATTTTTAATTCCAGATCTGATCCTCTATGGGAAGCAATGCTTCCTTCCAACATGATCATCCAGATTTGATATTTTGTGAAGAGAAGTTTCCTTTCCACAAGAGCATCCACTAGTAGTGGAGCACGCCCCTTATGGCACCATCCTAGTTTAAATCTGGATCTGTTCTATGGGAAGCAATGCTTCCTTCTTATAGTGTCCTTTACTTTACTCTTCCTTAAGGATAAATGTGAGTCATCATGCTTTATTTCCTTAGGATTAGATCTTCTAGTGATGGAGCAAGCTCTTTGCGGCACCATCCTAGTTTCAAATTCCAAATTTGATATTATATGGGAAGCACTGCTTCCTTCCCAAAAGATCTTTTAGCTTTCTCTTCCTTAAGGACAGATGTGAGCCATCTTGCTTTCTCTATTTAAAATTAGACTCTCAATAATGATGAATCATCCTTTATGGCACCATCCTAGCTTCAAAATCCAGACCTCATCTTCTGTGGGAAGTAATGTTTCCTTTCCACAAGAACTTCTAGTTTTCTTTTCCTTAAGGATAGATATGAGTCATCGTGCTTTCTCTCCTTTGGATTATATCTTCTAGTGATGGATAATTCCCTTTATGGCACCATCCTAATTTAAAAAAAAAAAAAAACTTCTAGGCCCGATCTCCTCTAGAAAGCAATGCTTCCTTCCCATGAGATCATCCAGTTTTCTTCTCCTTAGGGTTAAATTATTCTCTTTCCCTCATGATTAGACACCCAGTGATGGAGTATGCCCCCTATGGCACCATCCTAGTTTCAAATTTCAAACCCCAAAGTTCAATCTCTTTTTCGTTAATATTATGTTTCTCCTTCCCTTAAGACCAGATTTATTAGTGGTAGAGTACGCCCCTTGTGGCACTACCTAGTTTTAATTCAAACCTGAATTCCTTAGGGTTAGATTCTTATATTCCCTAAGGATGAAAACTCTAGACTTAACTTTTAAATTCAGTCAACGCTAATATATGCAATAGACCTTCTTCTATTACACATATTGGGGGTCCATTTGTTGATCTTATTTTTGTATGAGATATCTAAGATCAATCCAGACCCTAGGAACTATATAGATCCTAAATCCATCTAGACCGTATGATCTACCTAAACCCTAGAACAATTTAGACCCTAGGGTTAATCTTGATCCTAGATCAACATGTACTCCAAATCAATCTTAACCTCATGCTAATCCAGATCTCAATTATATTTAAATTTTAGTCTAGTCTAGACTTTAAATCTATCTTAATCTCAACTCCAGTTCAAACCTTGATCATGCCTTTGATCTAGCTTCAACCCTATTCAATTACTTATGCTCACCCAAATGATCATAAATATTTTGGATAATTTAATCCTAATCATTCAAATCAAAAATCTAAAGCAAATCCAAATTTTCTCACCAAATCTCAGCTTCAAAGGCTTATGTCCTGAAAGCCTTTTTTCAATGATTTTTTAAATACTTCAAACCGCAGTCAAATGACCTCAGAATCAGAGTCTATAAATCACATATTGATAGAACATGTCTCTATAGGAAATCATCCAAATTTGTTTTCAATGTGAGACTTATAAACCCAAAAACTTAATTGAAATCCAAAGGCTTTAAAACCTTCTAATATTTACGGCCTATGCCACTATACCTACAACCCTATGGATCTTGACTTTGGAGCTCTCTCCAAAGTCTCTAATCACATCCAGACCATTTTTAAGTATTAAATGGAATTTTGGTGGACCCACTATGACCCTTATTTGATTAAGGGTCAAAATAACCAAAATGCTCCTTAAGGGCAATTTGGAGTTTCCTCTAAACTCCAATATAGCTTTTTCAAATAAAAGTCCAGAAACTCTTCCAATGCATCCTAATCACCATTATGATTGTAATGTACTCAAGCATTGTCCATAGTCAAGCTTAGTTGACCAATTCAACGCTTTTTGACCAAAATACCCCTTAGGGGTATGAACAATAATTTTGAACTAAATGATCTCCAAATTGCATGAGATCACCTCCAACAAGCTTCAAATATCAAATCAAACTTGTTAGAACCAAATCTAACTTCTGGGTCAACTTGGTTGACCAAGTCAACCTAGGTTGACCCAATTGCCCCTTAAGGTTTCAAATAAATAGTATATAATTTACACTTAATAAATTCCCTCCAACTTAAAATCATAATAATTATCCTAATCAGTCACCCTTATTATTGCTTGTATTGAACCTATCCAGTATGAGTGTAGGTGTAAAATTGACTTCTAATTAGAAATGAATAATATATTACTTAGGGATTAGTTATATTTGTAGTTAAATTTGAAGTTTTATAGTGCATAATCATAAATATTAGTTCACTTACATTGTCACATTCAAGTATTAGGATGCTTTTGAACTTGAACTTTAACATATAGTAATTTTTTAATATACTAATCTTTTTTTCTTTCTCAATTTTTCTCTTATGATTTTTCATATTTTTTCCTTTTTCATACTTTTAAAGTACATATTTAATGATTTTGAGTATCATCTTTTCTATCATCCTCCCATAACCCTAATTGTTTTAATGTTAGGACTAGTAAGATAACAAAATCCATATTTAAGTTTACTATGATCTTCCTAATTTAAGTTACATACTTTTTTTCTCTAAATTCAGTTATTCATTCTGAAATGCAGTAGTCAGTGCAATATTGTATAGTTTCTTTATTCAAAACAAGTCAAATACTTAAGTGATCTATATTAGTTAATTATTAAGCTTTCAAATTATGAGTTATTATGCATTATTCATTCAAACTATCATCTAAGATTTTATTTTTATCTTAATTTTTTATAATTTTTAATAACAATTTTTATTTGGCTAAATAAGTAATTAAAGTGCAAACTCTATATAAAGAACAATACTAAATATTTAAGCATGGGGAAAAATAAAGCCAAATATTAATAAAACAAAAAAATAAATTATATAATAATAAATAAAAATTGAATATAAAATAAACATGCCTTTTTATTGAAAGATAATAAGCTCAAAGGCACTGTAACACAGCTACTAAATACAAACACTAGGTAACTAGTGCATGAAAAACTATTCTACTGATCCATCTCCATCTAAGATCTACAAGATCCATTTTCATGAAATAATAATAATAGCTCTCATGGCCATTAAACAACATCTTTATCATAAAATCATGATCACAAAATCACAGGGAACCTCCCTTCCCAAGCAAAATAACTTAAAAAGAAATAAAAGAAAAATAAGCTACAAATAAAAGTACCAACATCTAACCACACACACTCTCTCTCTCTCCCTAAAGCCTACCAAGAATAACCATACCAAAAAAATAAAAGAAAAATGACTCCCATTACTCTGAGTTTTGATCCTCCTCCTCAACTTCATCATCATCATCAAGTCAGGTCCTAATAAGTGATTGGTAGTTCGGAGAAGTACGGAATTGCAACTAGTCTAAATTCTCCCCAAGAGGCTTCTCCGAATCATCATCAATTTCAGACAGAATTTTCTGACGGAAATTAATCATTTTCTGATGGTTTTCAAATTTATCAGTGGTTTTCAACGGAAAACGTTCTGCCAGTAAATCCCACGTAGGAAAATACATTATAAAGGTTTTTTCTGGAGGAAAATAATTCCGGCGGCTTACCTGCGAAATTAAGCAGCCGAAACATTTAAAAAATTAAAAAAATTTGTGTTCTCTCCTGCATGGCAGCCTGCACTCCCTCACCCTGCCTGTGCCAGCCTGCTCACTCCTGCGACCAGCCCGATCCCGTGCCAGCCCACCAGCTTTAGCGCCCAGCTTGCTCCCATGCTAACTTGCCAGCACACTCGCTCTCTCGCCAGCCCACCCACTCCCGTGACCAGCCCTCTCCCTCGTAAGCCTACTAGCCCACCCTCTCCAACGACCAGCCCACTTCCATGCGAGCACGCCAGCCCACTTGCCTTAGCGCCCGCTCCTAAGTGAGCTCGCCAGCCTGCTCCCGTATACACGCCTGCCAGGTGATTTAAACCTGGGTGGGTGGGAAAAGTCTCAAAGAACCAACTAAATTGCTAAACATGCAAATACATTTTAAATGTCAAATTTGTATATTTAAACTATATATTAATCTAAAATTAAGTAATTTTCAATTAAATTAATAAAAAATTATACTAATTAATTTAACTATAAAAATAAAAAAAATGATTATTAATATAAAATAAAAATTAATAATTACTAAATAATTTTAAAATGAAAATTAATTAAATTGTTAATATTATTTTTAATCATTTTTTGTTAAATCATTAAAATAGTTAAAATTTTAATCAATTTAATTAAATTTTTAAAATTTCGCTGGAAAACTGAAAAAGCCACCAGAAATTCAGCCAAAATTTTTTTTGGCAAAGAAATCGCCTGAAAATTTCATCGAAAAAGTTGTCTCATTGTTTTTCGTCAAAAAACCGCTAGAAAGCCATCAAAAATTAGCCTCCGAAAAATACCACCGGAAATAGGTGATTTTCTAGAACATGCCCACTAAAGCCTCTTTAAATTTGGCTATTTCAGGATAATGAGTTTCTTACATACCCAAGTAATGAGCTTCCCATTCCCTACTCCCTTTATAGAATTCAGTCACACCCCCATCCGCTCCCCTTAACTTAGCCACTTACTTAACTAAAGATTTAGGAGTTTTAAAAGTCCTACTACTATTGCTACTAGGCCTATTAGTCAAATGAGGATCACCAGGGCCATCCTTTCTACACCTAGTCTTTAAAACTTTTTTTTTTGTGAGGACTAAAATGGAAAACAAATTGTTCTTCACTAGGATCTCCCCTCACACTAGCATTTACACACAAAGCATATAATAAGAGAAGGATGTTGCAAGCCCACTAAAGTAGTGCCTTCAATATTATAAATTAAAGAGTCAATTAGCTTTCTGATAGCAATAGTATAAGAAACTTGAATAGCATAATTAAGAACAACACGGTCTTTGGTTATATCGTTAATGTTCTTACATAGTAAAAATCAAGTAGAAATAAAGTAATACCAAGCTTTTGGCAATTTGGTTAAGCAAGCTATAATTTTATTCTCTCTCTTCTTTCACATAGCCCCACTATTAGGCCCACACAAATCTCAAAATTTTTTTAGAACTATAGGTTCCAAAAAAAGGGGTGTACTCATCAACTCAAAATTTTGAAGCTTATACAGAAGATTTATGGATACAAAATCAAAGGAATTAATTTAGCTCACACATAACTCATATTTCCCACAACCTCCTTCCCATTAGTAAAGAACTCTCTCACTATATTAACCACCACAATATAGGGTTCCTAACACAATTACTCCCAACCATATTTATTATCATTTGCATAACCTACCCATCTAAATCTAAAAGACAATCTTAGGGATCAACTATTTATTAACCACTCTCCCCCTAAAACCTTTACTCAGACTCAGCAAAGATGAATCTACTCTTATCAAAAGATGATGATGCACACTTGATTTTGCCAAACATTTTTGGGGCCATTGCTCACAAAGCTCAAATAAGAAAAATACAAAAAATTAGGAGACATGAGAAAATAAACACATTATAGAATCTGAAACATACATATCCTATATATAAACATTACGAGCACTGCAGTGATCAACATTGTGGTACTTAAGAAAATAGAAAATGATAAAGAGTCAAACATATAGATACTACAATGGTACAAGATGAAAGTTCATTAGGGTTGTTAAGCCCTTATGGACTAGCCCGAGCCTAACCAGTGGGGAGGGTGAATTAATAATTTTAAAAATTCTTAAACAAAAATCAAGATCTTTTTAAAATCCTTTTTGAACATTTTAGAACAAACACGATTAATCTTCAACGTGGAGGTGATTAAAAAAACAAATCACGGGCCAATACCCTTATGATCATCCATATGAAAGTAAAGTGCGGAAATAAAAATGCGGAACAAAAATAAGAAATAATACACTAGATTTTATAGTGGTTAGGTCAACCTGACCTATGTCCACTCCCCGGAGCCTCTCCTTAGGTATTACACTAAAATAACATCGACTCTCCTTTTTCTCCCACAATAAGGTGGAGAAGCCTTTATAAACTCCTTTTACTTCCTCTTAAAGCAGGCAGAGAATCCAGACTCCTTTTGCTTCCTCTTGAAGTAGGCAGAGAATCCAGACTCCTTTTTTTTTCTCCTGAAGTAGGCAGAGAATCTTGATCTCATGCAAATGAAGACCTCTCTAGAGCCACCAAGGAACCAGGGATGATGACTGGAGAAAATGACTCAGATCCTTGCTTGGAGAAACCTTTGTTAACCCCTCACAAACTCCCCTTCACAAGATCCTCTCTCTCTCTCTCCCAAGCTCTCCCTCTCCTTATCTAGGCTCTCTCAGGTCAGGACAATAGTAAAAGATCTCAACATCAATAAATAAGAGATCTTATAAAAAAGGGTTAAAATTTGCCCTAATTTGTAACTTGCCATCAAAGATCATATTGAACGATTGATAGATCATCCTATACAATAGATGTATTTTAGCCCTTTTAGCTGTGATGATTTGGGAGGGCTGGATGATTAGATCACATAGTTTGTTCTGGTCATCCAAGATGATGTGAACATTATTCTGTATGATTAGTTCAAAATCATACGTATCATCCAGTACATAATTTTGGTCATCTAGGAGATACATGTTGGACGATGAAGAAATATAACTTATCATCCCAGATGATTCTTGGATCGTCCTATACCATTAGTTCAAAATCGGAAATTATCATCCAGTAAATCATTCTGGTCATCCAGGAGATACATCTGGATGATGAAGAATTTCAACTGATAGTCTAACAGATCATTCTTGACATCTAGGTGATTCAGGAGAAAACTAAGATTTTTTAACTAATCATCCATGACAATCTTGAGATCGTCCAGGATGATATGATCGATTAATCTGACCATAATTACTTTCCTTAATCACCTAACGTATTTAAGCATGATTGCAATGAATCGTTCAGGATGATATAAGATCGTCCTATACGATTAGAACAAAATTCTAAATAAAAAAACTTGCCTAAATGAGTTTGGCAGCTGAGATTTTTTAATTTGAGCATATCATCCAGGACGATGTAAAGATCATCTAGAATTATTTCCTTAATTCGGTTGACTTAACACAGATACCCTTATTAAGGTTTTTATTTTTAACTGATTATCTAGGATGATTTTTGATCACCCTATGTGATATGATTAAAAAAACAAAAACTCTTAAACCTATAAAATTTCTCCCCCTCAGTGTGTGTGTGCAAGGTTACTTACCATCAGAATCCATCTTATTATATTTAACTCAAGTAAAGGTAAAAACACTGGAATTAGAATTACAAACTAACTCAGTCCTAATCTACCCAAGCTTGAGGTGGCATAAATTGCAATTGACTTTGTGGACCTAAAACGTTAGTAGTAAGGCAACCAAAATAAATGTGCAGTAGTAATAGCTGTAAGAAAATAGGAATGTCAGGAATGTTTGTTATCAACAAAATTATACTCCTTAAATCTAGATTTGGTATAATCTTTCCCTTTTTTATCATGTCAAATATTTGTTAGGTAATTTCAAATCAAACAGATTAATAAGATTGAAACATAAAGTAAAGAAAAACAATATAAGAAAAATAATGCATATTTTACTTAAATAAGCAGCTGATTCAACAAAAATAGCACAAATACTAAATGATACAATGATACAAAAATAACACTAATAATAACACTAACACTACTCTCACTTCTTACATCACAAAAAGAAGGAAACAGAAAAGAAATACAAAGCAATAAATATAAACCAAAAACTAACACTAGTACAAAAAACATCACACCAAAGACATCAAACATACTACAAGTACTAGGGATCCTAATAAAGTGAAAGAGGAGGTGGTGGTGGCTAAAAAAGATAATGAATGGAAGAAAACTTCTCCCCAAACTAGGTCATATCATGTTCATGATGCTGCTATTGGTGGGCCACATATGCATTAAATCGAGTAACATCCGTCGTATGCTACTGCTTTTGTGTAGTAATATAGGAGTCTAACCTGGCCTCCCATTGGTCAAACCTCTCTACCAGTTGATCAAGCTGTGAATGCTGGCGGATAAGAACAGGTGCTGGAACAACTTCCCCCTTAGCTCAGCCTCCTCATGCCCCGGATAGAGATGAGTGCTGTAAAGAACATGGATGGAGTTATTTGTTTAGTAGGCTTATTGATAATTCATGGGGTAGGATATTTGAGGTTGTATTTGATTTCAAGCACAAAAGCTATGATGTGTCCTAAAGAAAGATTGTGTTTTCTTTTGTGCACTAAATCCTTAATACTGGTTAGGTGCTCGATATAGCGAAAGAGAAGATCAGTGGCATTGAACTCCCTATGTGCCATTATGTAATAGGTGGTGATTGAGAGTAGGGGAGTTCTATGAACACAATCACCAGCCTTTGGGATCACTGAGGTTCTAAGGACATGTTGAATTATCATAACATCTTTTCTTAAGGTGCTTGAGGCACCATCATGGAAGGTGACGTTAGTGTTCCTTAGTAATTGGTTGATAGGACCTTAGTTAAAATCAAGATCTGAAGATAAGATATGATGCTTGTCTCCAGTGATAGAAAGTTGGACAAGCTCTTGATAGTCTTTGTAAGTGATTTCTACTGAGCATTTATGAATATAGGATTATAGTGCAGTTTAAGTGGCATTGATCCTTAGACTAGCAAAGAACTCATAAAGGAGTTTAAAACTAAATGGGAAAGCCAGTGTTAGAATAAAATTGAGAGAGGTGTGAGTGAACAGATGCAATATCATATAAGTGAGGGTTCGAGGATTGATAATCATCGAATGTGTGATCCTATCAATTTTGTATCAAAGATAGATAGCTTGATCAGCCACCTCAGTGAATTGACTACATAAATCCTAAAGGAGCTTCTTGTCACCATCCTAGACCTTTTCCCACCATCCATTAATAAGGATTGATAATTTGAGTGAGAAGGAAAGAAGATTTTGATGATTTGAGTGTGAAGAAAATTGTTGAATTTAGCAGTTTATAAAGAGTCAGTTACATCATCCAGGATGATTGCAGGATCATCCAAGATGATCAGTAGAATTTATGACATTTGGGATGATTGGAAAAAAAGGAAGTCCTATCATCCAGGACAATCAAACATCATTCAAGATGTTTAGACACAGTCGATCGTCCCGAGGAGTCATGCTGGAAGACCATTGATGAAATGCATCATCCAAGATGATTAGTAATAATTAATCGTAGTGGCCAAATTTATAATGTTTAACCATTTTTGCTATATAGATTGTCTAGGATGAACAGGTGTATCGTCCAGGACTATCATAAATAATTTAGCAAAATTTGATCAGATCGTCCAGGATGATGTGGATCGTCCAGTGCGATCTTAAATAATTGAGTGTAATCAGTTGTCAAATTGATGGTGAAGGGTGATTTGATGATATCGTTTAGTATGATAAGAAGGACATTGTGATAAAAAAATGAAAATATTTATTTTGGAAGGAGTTGATCATTAAAGACCCAAAACATAAAAAAATAAGTAAAGATTAAACATAAAATAACAAAACGATGATAAAAAGAACTAAAAAGAATGAAAAAAATAAAGTTTTTTTTTTATCAATGCAAGAATATGATAAATTTTCTATGTGATTAAATTAAAAATTTGTAATAAACAAATTTTCATCACCGAAATCTGAAAATAAAGTTAAATAATTGATCCAGCTAACCCCAGCTCAGACTTCTTATAGGGCAAACCATCTTTTGAAAATAAAGATTTAACTCAAGTAAAAAAAAAATTATAAGAAGAGTGATATGTTCAAAACTTCATTCCAGAAAACATATCTGATAAAGTAATGTTGCAAATTAATTAGTCAAAATCAAGAGTTTCAAAAATCAAGTTTTTGAAGATATCAAGTGACACATGAATTCTTCTAAGATTTAAAGGTCTGAAAGAGAAGGAAGCTTGATTTTTTGGGCTCACAAGCTTTTTGTCAATTTTTTGGCGCACTTTATGTATCTTTGAATTTTTTTTGATACACTTTCTGTATCTTTCAATTTTTGGTCGATCATTGAGCATCTTTTTTCAGTTGATCTTTTTGAGCTCATTTTATGCCTCCTATCATTTTTACGAGCTAGCTCTTTTTCAAAACCTTTAAAGACACTCAGTTATGAGAATATCTTTTAGATAATAGAGAAGAAAATCTCATGCTCTAATATAAGGAAGAATAAATAATAAATCAGAATCATATTTATATGATAAATGCAATAACTTGATCAAGAAAGCTTGAAAGTGATTTAATGACTTTGAATATTATTCATATGAGATAGATTACTGTATGAAGATAAAAAAAAGATCTCAATTTCAAAGTCCTATTTTTAATTTTTTTAAAAAGAAAATTACACCTCTAAAGGAATTAGAAGAAGGAAAAACATCAATAGTATTTCATCCTTTAACTGATTTAGGGATGTCAACCATTGATTACAAATTTTGAAAAATAAACACAAGGAAAAAAATATCATTTCTGTAGTGACCAAAAGAAAATTGAAAGGAACAATAACATAAAAAAGAAAACATAGAAATAGTAGCTAATAAATAAAAACAACAATTAAAACAAAAATAAAAGAAAGATAAAAAAATAGAAAATTTAGAGTTCAATAATGATCAAATTCATGCATTTATGTCAATCACACCTAATCTGATTCTTAAGATGTTGAATGTGTCAAAGGCCAGTTGTTTAGTAAAGATACAGTAGTTGGTTTTTAGTTGCTACATGGTGTAGCTCAATATCTCCTTTGGTAATATGGTCCCTAATAAAGTGATACCTTATGTCAATGTATTTGGTTCTTGAATATTGGATAAGATTTTTAGAAATGCATATGACATTAGGCTATCATATAGAATTAAAATTGTGTCTACAAGTAATCCTAAATCTAGAATTTGATGCTTCAACCAAAAAATTAGGGCTACACAACTTCTTAAGGCAATGTATTCAACTTAAGTAGTGGAAAGTGCAACAATTTTATTTTCTACTAGACCATGAGACTAAGAATTATCTTATGAATTGGCATGTTCCAGTGGTGCTCTTTCTATCCATCCTATATCCTGCAAAATTAGAATCAAAATATCCAGTAATTTCAAAAGAAGTGTTATGCCTAAGATACCAGATTCCTAAGTTTTGGGTTCCTTAGAGATATCCAAGGATTCTCTTAACTTTAGTCAGGTGTGATTCTTTAAGATTAGGTTGAAATCTAGCACAGAGATAAATATTAAACATTATATCGGGTCAGCTAGTAGTTAAGTAAAGTAGTGATCCAATTATTCCTCTTCTTCTTTTGATCAACAAATTTTTTATTTGAATCCTTATCTAACTGGACACTGGAGCTCATGGGAGTGTTTATTGACTTGGCTTTATCCATTTCATATTTTTTTAAGATGTCATTAGTATATTTTGATTGATTAAGAAAAGTTCCATCATCCATTTGCCTTATGCTAAATCCCAAAAAGTGAGACAATTCTCTCATCATACTCATCTCAAATTCTTTACTCATTACTTTAGAAAAATCATCACATAAATTTTTATCAAACGATCCAAAAAGTATATCAACAACATAGATTTGAAAAATGCGTAAATCATTTCCTACTTTTCTTAGAAAAAAGGTGATGTCTACGTTCCCCTTAATAAACTACCTTTCCAGTAGGAATGTGCTAAGCATCTCATAACAAGCTCTAGGTGCCTGTTATAATCTATATAAGGCATTTTTTTAATTTGTAAACTTAATTTTGAAATTAAGAATTCTCAAAACCTAGGGGTTCCTCTACAAACACATCTTCTTTTATTATCCCATTTAAAAAGACACTCTTGACATCCTTTTGGAAAGCCTAAATCCCTTATAATAGGCAAATGCTAATAGCACTTTAATAGCTTCCAATCTAGCTACAGGGGCAATAGTCTCCTCAAAATCAATCCCTTATATTTGGTTGTACCACTTAGCCACCAATCTTACCTTATTCCTAACCACCACACCAAAATCATTCATTTTATTCTTAATGACCCATTGGTTCCTGCTACACGTTAATCCTTAGGTCTTTCTACTAGCACCCAGACATTATTCCTTATAAATTGATTAAGTTTTTCTTGTATAGCTAGGATCTAGCATTCATTAGAAAGGGTTTGATTTATATAAATGGATTCATTCATTGAGATAAAGGCAGAGTGATTTACTTCCTTTCTAAGTCCAAGCCTAGTTCTAATACCATTAGAAGGGTATCCAGACAATTCTTAAGGATGACTCGAGGAATATCTCCAATCTCTAGGAAAAGTGTTATAAGGTTCTACCCTTTCCTCCATATTTATAGTTATTACTCCTTGGGTAATCTCACCTACTCCATCAGTGTTTTGAGACTCTACCATTTTCTCTAGATTTATAGTTTCTACTCCTTAGGTAATCTCACATACTTCATCTTCTTCCTCAACTCTAGACTTCTTAGGATTAGATTCGTCAAATACTACATAAGTTTTCTCCTCCACCCCCAATGTCCTCTTATTAAACACTCTAAAGAATTTTCCTACACTTGAATATCCTAAGAACACCCCTTCATCAGATTTTTTAGTCAAATTTTATTAAGAGTGATATCCCATTATTTAGAATGAAAACCTTACAATCAAAGACATTGAGGTGAGAAAGGTTGGGTGTCCTACCCTTAATGATCTCATAAGGTGTCTTAATCAATTTGGATTTAACATCCACTCTATTCAACACATAATATGTTATGTTTACCACTTCTGCCCAAAAGTATTTTGGAATTGAATACTCAGCAAGCTTGGCTCTAGCAGCTTCCACTAAGGTCATGTTTATCCTTTTAACTATCCCATTCTACTGAGGGGTCCTAGGAGCTAAAATTTTATGACTAATCCCTTACTCCTCATAGAAAATTCTAAATCTCACATTTTTAAATTCTCTACTATGATCACTATGGATGGTCAAGATCTCACAACCTAGCTTTTTCTGAATCTGATTAGAGAAGGATTTAAATTCATCAAAATACTCACTTTTATGTGATAGAAATCTAATCTAAGTGAACCTCGAGTAGTCATCGATAATTACAAATCCAAAGAATTTTTCCCCTAAGCTTGTGGTGCTAATGGATCCAAATAAATTCATGTGAAGGACTTCTAGGGTCTAGAGGTGCTAATGTCCTTAATGGAATGGAAAGATGATTGAACTTATTTTCCTAATTTATAGGTATCACACAGGTGGTCCTTAGTGAACTTAAGCTTGGGGACACCTCTAACTAAGTTCTTTTGGGTTACTCCTCTAAGGGTTCTCATTTTGACATGACATAATGTCCTATGCCACAACCAAGACTCATCAATAATAGTTTTAAGCATAATGAAGCAGCGCACTCAATATTATTTAAATCAGGCATGTAGTTATTGTTAATCCTTTTTCCCTACAAAATAATATTATTATTTAAGCTTATAATGCAAGTGTTTGCTAAAAAATTTATGCTGAACCCATTGTCACAGAGTTGGCTGATGTTGAGCAAGTTATTTTTCAGTCCATCTATAAGCCAAATATTTTCAATCAAAAGGTTCTTAGAGTTTTTTTATTATATATATGCCCACCACTTTTCTGGTGGTGTTGTCTCCAAGAGTGACCTTGCTTTCAACCCTAGCATCCAATGAAATGAATTGATTAGTATCTCCAGTCATATGTCGTGAGCATCGGCTATTCAGGTACCACATGTTCTCAAGAGGTCTTGTGTGAGAGTACACCTACAAAATTATCAAATATTAGATTCAGGAACTCAAATAAGTTTGGGTCCCTTCTTTTGGATAAAAGAATGCAATGCAAGTTTGTTATGATGTAAATCATATAATTTAGGTCTCCACACCTAGTATGTACTATGGTGAACAGTGCAAGTGTGGGAGATGTGTCCTGCCATGCCACATGAAAAATATCTTAGACAAGGAAAAGGGTTTACTAATCTACTCAACTTATAGTGCCTCTTTCTAGGTTTGAATGATGCACGCTGATTTGGTGGATTATGAAATTCAAGCATTATGGGTGGTTTTCTATTCTTTTTATAAGCAGTTAATTGAGCTTCCAAAAACCTTTTTGAATTTTTAAGAACAAGAATTTATATTTTCAAAGCAAGTTCTTTACTGTCTAAATAAGTTGCAAAAGTAACCAATTCCTTGTATGCAATTTCTAGTTCTACATGTAATGCTTTAATGAATCATACTCAATGATTAAATCAGAATGCTTTTTATTTAACTCGTAAAATTCATCAAGTAATGTCATGTGGTTGGTATAAGTGTAGAATGATCTTTAATCAAAACTTCGTGCTCTTTTTGTAAGTTCAAAAATTGCAATTTCAAACTAGCATGCAATGTTTTATACTTTCTATAGGATGAATGTATTTTCTCAAAAACATCAACTAATTTATCATATGTTAATTCACATACCTCTTCTTAGTCAAAATGACTAAGATGTTCATCTGTCATCGAACACAAGTTTGTTGTTTCCTCTTCAGCTTCAATCTTAGAGGAGTTAGATGTAGAATCCGCCCAGAAAGCCTTTTGAATCTATTTCTTATCCTTCCCAAACATAGGTTTCTCCTAAACATTCTCTTTACTTAGGTGAGCCTCAAGTGAAGGGCAATCATCTTTTATATGTCCTAGCTTCCTGCATTCAAAGCTAATCATATCAGAAGAACCCTTAGAGTTGTTGTTATTCTTACCTTTGTTCCATTTCTGATAGTGCTTTTATTTCTTCCTTAAGAAGCTTTTGAATTATTTACTATTTATGGCAACATCATCACTATCATACCCAGAAGAATATGTATTCGTAACATTAGCCTTTAGCGCCATAATTTTCTCCTTCTTTTTCTCACCTACATCAAGTTGTCTTTGATTCACTCCTTGCTCATAACAAATGAGTGATCTAAGTAAGTTATCAATAGAGTAAGTATTCAAATCCTTGGATTCACTTATATCAGTAAACCTAGAATCAAAGGAAGAAGGTAAACTTCTAAAAATATTGATAACTTTCACATAGTTAGTTAGCTCTCTTCCTAAGGCATGCAGGGAGGTGACAATTTATATAAATTTAGTATACATTTCAGATATTGACTCACTAGATTTCATGCAAAAGAGTTCATAGTCATGAAGCAAGATATTCAACCTAAATTACTTAACTTCACTTGTGCCTTCATAAGTGATACATAATTTATCTCAAATGTTTTTACCAGTTGCACATGTTAAAACACGCATGTAATCTTCAGATTTCAGTGCACAGAAAAAATAGTTTAAACATCTTGTATTAAGTTGTGCTAGATCCATATCATCAAGAGTCCATTCAGTAAATGAAAGTTCAATTTTGATGCCATTTATTTCATGTGCTGGTGCAGAATAACTTTTTTTTTACAAGCATCCACATGTGATAATATATAGATTGTAAGAAAGTGGGCATGCAAGTTTTTTAGAAACTAAAAGGTATATTATCAAATAAGGGTGGTCGAGTAATGGAATACCCATCCGTCATGTTTAGGTTACCAAAGATAGCCCTGGATCAAAATTCAAAAGTTTTCTAAAACTTAATTTTATCAATCTCACTTTGTTACCACTTGAAAGTTCGTTAGGGTTATTAAGCCTTTATGAACTAGCCCGAGACTAACCAAGATTAGAGGGGGTGAATTAGTAGTTTTAAAAATTCTTAAATAAAAAGCAAGATCTTTTTTAAATCCTTTTTGAATATTTTAAAACAACACGATTTATCTTTGATGTGGAGGTGATTAACAAAATAAATCAAAGACTTAAACTATATGATCATCCACATGAATATAAAGTGCAAAAATAAAAATGTGGAACAATAATAAAAAAGAACACAAAAGATTTTATAGTGGTTCGGTCAACATGACCTACGTCCACTCCCCAGAGCCTCTCCTCTTGGTATTACACTAAAATAATAGTGACTCTCATTTTGCTCCCACAGCAAGGTGGAGAAGCCTTTATAAATTCCTTTTCATCAACCACAGTGAAGCAGAGAACCCAGACTCCTTTTATTTCCTCTTGAAGCAGGCAGAAAACCCAAACTCCTTTTATATTCTCCTAAAGTAGGCAGAGAACCTTGATCTCTCCCTAACGAAGACCTCCTTAGAGCCACCAAGGAACCAAGGATAATAACTAGAGAAGATGGCTCATATTCTTTCTTGGAGAAACCTTTGTGTACCCCTCACAAATTCTCCCTCACAAGATCCTCTTTCTCTCTCTCTCTCTCTCTCTCTCTCTCTCTCTCTCTCTCTCTCTCTCTCTCCCTCCCTCCCTCCCTCCCTCCCTCCCTCCCTCCCAAACTCTCCCTCTCATTCTCTAGGCTCTCTTAGGTCAGGACAACAACAAAAGATTACAATATCAATAAACAAGTGATCTGATAAAGAAGGGCTTAAAATTTGCCTTAATTTACAACTTGCTGTCAAAGATCATCTAGGATTAGATCATCCTTTATAATCAATATATTTTAGCCAGGATGATCTGGGAGGTCTTGACATTTAGATCACATAGTTTGTTCTATTCATCCAAGATGATGTGGACATCGTCCTATATGATTATTTCATAATCATACATATCATCCAACACATCATTTTGGTCGTCCAAGAGATACATTTTGGACAATAAAGAAATATAACTTATCATCCAGGATGATTCTTGGATCATCCTATATGATTAGTTCAAAATCAAATATTATCATCCAGTAAATCATTATGGTCATCTACGAGATACATCTGGATGATGAAGAATTTCATCTGATCGTCCAACTAATTGTTCTTGATGTCCAGGTGATTCAGGAGAAAATTAAGGTTTTTCTAACTAATCGTCTAGGACGATATGATTGATCAATCTAACCTTAATTAATTTCCTTAATCACCTGACTAATTTAGGCATGATTGTAATGAATCATCATGTATGATTAGAACAAAGTTCCCAATATAAAACCTTGCCTAAATGTGTTTGGTGACTGAGATTTTCTAATTTTAGCATATCATCCAAGACGTTGTAAATATCGTCAAGGATGATTTGCTTAATTCGGCTGACTTAACACATATGCCCTAATTAGGGTTTCTATTTCTAATTGATCTTATAGGATGATTTTTGATCATCATGTACAATATGATAAAAAATAAAGAAACTCTTAAACCTATAGAATTTCTCCCCCTAAGTGATTGTGTGTAAGGTTACTTAGCATCATGATCCACCTTATTACATTTGACTCAATAAAAGGTAAAAAGATTAGAATTAGAATTACATACTGACTCAGTCCTAATCTACCCAAACTTGAGTTGGCTTGAATTGCAATTGACCTTATGGACCTGAAATGTTAGTAGCATGGCAACCAAAATAGATGTGCAATAGTAATAGTAGTAAGGAAATAAGAATATCAGGAATATTTGTTATCATCAAAAGTGTACACCTTAAATCCAGATTTGCAACACAAGACCCTTGGTACTACAGTGTAGTCTTTATTAGCACTATGATGTTAATAAAGACAACCACCATGGTTCTTTAACTAACATAATACTAATTTTAACCAAATTTTGTTGTATTGGAAATAACGTTGTAGTACTCAATAAAGCATCACAGTGAAAAGTTATGAAAGTATGACATATTGATTGTATTGGCATAAGTATTGTGGAAATAAAGAATCAAATCTTGTAGCTCTTGATACTATAACACTGAGGAGCTCAATAGGCATAATAGCCTTATGGCATTTGATGATACAGTGGTGCAATCTAAAAACATTCTTCAAACTTCAGCACCGGAATGTTATTTTTGAATGTATAGCCCCTGGCATGCAAATGCTACAAGGCTTCAAACTCTAACATTACGACATTAGCTTAAATTTTATGAAAACAAATTTTCTTACAAAACTTTTCATAACTTATTCAAACTAAAATTAATAACTTTCACAAAAAGTATAGCACATACATAATATAAATTATAAAATAGCTAGAATAAAAATAAAGAAATAGAATTGGGTTGCCTCCTAATGCAACACTAAATTTTAGTCTCCAGCAAGGCTTGCCTAGATATGTCATTTTGGATATAAAAAATGAACACCACTTCTTAAGTGGTCTCCATTATGTTATTTTCACTTCTCATTTAGTTTAATTTTTTTATTACTGGGCAAAGTCTTATGAGGCTTACTATTAAGATAAATTGCAAGCTATCCTGATTAAATTTTAAATTTTTTGATTAAAGTAGTCTAACTTTGCAACTAGATTCCTAATTGAATCATAACCTCTTCTAAAGGAAGTCATAGGATTTGCTACATATTGCAAAGTATTATTTGAATTTTCTCCTTAATTAGATTAACCTGTATTCCCCTAATTATTATCATCAATATTATTATTTTAACTACTAAAATTAGGGTGGTTCCTCCAACCTGGATTATATATATATATATATATATATATATATATATATATATATATATATATATATATATATATATATATATATTAGAATAGTGATTATTTTATCTTTCAATCAAATTCACATTCATAATCCCAAGTGCATTACTATTATTTATAGAATTTAAATCAAGCACTTTTAATTGCATAGATGATCCTAAACTGGCTCTAATAGTGTCTAATTTTTTAGATATAATAGCGACCTAAGTAGTCAAAATAAATAAAGCATTTGATTCATAAACACTATATACTCCCATAGGATTCACACTATTAGAAGGCCACTAAAAATTATTTATAATCATTTCCTCAATTAATTTATATGATTTATGAAATGGCATAGAAATCAAAGATCCACCAACTACTACTTCTATTATCAACCTAAGGGATCCTAACAAGCTATTACAAAAAGTCTGAATAACCAACCAATTGATTAAAGCATGGAGAGGGCATTTCTTAAGCATTTTCTTAAATCTTCCTCAACTTTAATAAATTGACTCTCATTCAAATTAGGCAAAAGATGTGATATCGTTACTAAGCTTGGAAAATTTTGAAGGTAGAAAATACTTAACTAGAAATTTATGTGTCAACTCATTCCAAGAGGTTATAGAGCTTGGGGGGTCAAGAATTTAACAACATCTTAGCTTTTTTCCCTAGATAAAATGGGAATAATCAAAGTTTAATATAGCAGCATCAGCAACACCATTATACGTATATATTATACAAAATTTTAATAAGCTAACTAAGTGATGGTTGGGATCCTTAGCAGGAGATCTCTCAATCTTAAAATTTTGAACTATCTAAATTATGACACATTTAAATTCAAAGTTTTTGCCTTTGATAGGGGGTATATTGATACTCTAATGGATTCCTTCTACTAGAGGATTAGTATGCTCTCTATGAGGTCTAGAATGGTCCTACTCTTGAACTAATTTAGACATCTTTAATTTTTTTTTAAATTTTATAAGGGTCACTTCCATCTCACAATTAAACAATAAAGGCTCTTTGATATATCTACTAAAGCATGCAAAAGAAGTGATATAATTTTTATTTTTGGCAATGTGAAGGTGGGAAATATTTAACAAAAAACTTATAATCCAACTTATTCCAAGAGGTTATAGAGCTTAAGGGTAAAGAATTCAACCACATATTAGCTTTGTCTCTTAGAGAAAATAGAAATAATTTATATCTAATTGCATCACCACTTGCAATATTGTACTTAAATATTGCACAATTTTTTAAGAAACTGGCTAAGTGTAAATTAGTATCTTTAACTAGAGATCCAAAAAAAAAGAATTTTGAACCATTTGAATTATGATAGGTTTTAAATCAAAATTTTTAGCTTGGATCATAGATCCATTAATTCTATGATAAATTTCATCTACTAAAGGGTTTGCATAATCCCTAAGAGGCCTAGAATGATCTTGATCTAGTACACGTTCATCCATTTTAAAATGTTTTTTTAGTTTTTTACATTTTTAAAATGGTTATTTTTATTTCAAAGTCAAACAACAAAGGTTCCTTTCTATGTTTATAAAACATGCAACCACCATTATATAATCAATAAACAAAATAAATAGAATAAAGATACAAGTAGGTTTAACTATGTAATTGATTCATTAATATAGTTAAAATTATTAAAAAATATTAATCCAATAATAACACTAAAAATTTGATGGGGATGTGATGTGAACTTTTGAATTGTATGAATATTTAGGGCTCTATAACACTAAATAATGCTTAAGTTTTCATTAATATAAAAATAATAAAATCCTACTTAATATACATAAGTATATATGTCAAATTAAGTAATATAATGATAAAGCAGAGTGTCAAAGCCAAGAGAAAGTATATTAGCTTACAAAAAACTGCTACCATATACTATAATTGCAATAATTATTCTACTAAAATAATAGTGATATTTGTGAAGATTCTATCACTAAATAAAATAGTAAAAATATTGGATATAATATCTAATAAAAGTGTTTTGGATTGATGAGTATAAAATTCATATTTTTCCTAATGAGACTCTTAATTATTGATGTGATTTAGAGCTTATGCATCCTTTGATCTCTATCTAGCTTGTAGCATAAAAATGATACATGCTAACTTCCTATATTATAGTATATCTTTAAGAACCTAGAATATTTTATATCCTATGTCTAGCCATATAAACATCCTTCTCAATATTGCTAGTTGTTTTTACATTCCTCCATTGAGGGTATTTATATTTTAACTACACATATTACCACTATACAAATTAAATTAAGAACATGATGATATTAAAAACATCATTTAATATTTATAGAATAAGAGCCTTCATTAGCATTTAACATACACTTTACATCATCAATCCAAAACAAGAGAATTATACAGACATAGAATAAATAAGAAGCAAACTCATTTTCATTAAACTCATAAAAGAATGAAAATACAAGAGAGTGATGTCACTATAAAGAATTAAATTATCTCATCTATACTCCTTCTCCCTTAACTTATAGAGTTGCTTTAATAAATATGGGCTAATACTCCAAATAATTATATCTTGTAGTTCCCCAGCCACCCCTAGATTTTACTCTACGAGGGAACTAGAGAAGTACTCTAAAACGAAATACTAAATTTTACCTAAGTGAGTAAACTCTCTTATAAACATAACATCATAACTTTTTATAGATAACACAAAAAGGCATCTAGCACTATGGCACTTGATAAAGGGGAGTCATGGCATCATTGAAGTAAACTAACATCATGGTGATGAGACTTTCGCACCACTACAGTGCTTTCTTACATGGATCAGTTACTTAGTAAACAATCGCATCTCTTTATTGAGAGAACATGGCACTTTTAACATTCGAGTGCTATAGTATCTGAGTGGCAAAAAATGGTGCCAAGGTGTGAGAAATTATGGAAGTGTGGCATTTGAAAATAGAAAATCTGACATTACCAAGCTAAATTTTTAATATTGCGATGCTGGTAATGCTATAGTGTTTTTTGTGTTACTGTCGCAATGCCTAGAAATAGAGAACTCAGTGTAACAATGTCCAATTTGTGTCACCTCAGTGGTATTGAAGGTGGCGTTGTGGCACTATAAAAATCCTCGGATGCTACAGTGCTATAGTCTCCATAGAATTTATGTCATTTTTTTATTTTTTTCTACACAAAATAACTAAAATAATATACTTTTTCTAAAAAAAAATATATAAATAGTACATAATTTACACTTATCAATATGCATGTTACTTGTTCGACAACGATGCCAAAAATTAATGGGGGGACAAGCATGAGCTACACGTAAAGCTACAGTACAATATGAATATGCTTGGGTTTTCTTATATATAAAAATAATAAAAGGTCGCTAGATATGCAAGTATATATGTCGATCAAGTAATAAAGTGATAGAGAAGAGTGTCGATCCCATGAGAAAATATTTTGCTCAATTACAATTAAATTATTACTATCTAATATAAATGTGCAATTTATCCTACTTAATGAAAAATGGTTGTTTTAAGATTTTGTTACTAAAAGGAGACTTGCAAGATAAATAGATACCAATATACATAAAGTGTTTTGGACTAATGAATATAAAACAATGTAGTTTTTCTAATATAACAATTAATTTTAGATGTGAATCAGAGCATATGCATCACTAGGTCTCTCCCGAGCTTGTACGGGTGAAAAGGGAGTTTATGGCTTTCCTATAATTATAATGTCTCCACATAACCTAGAAAGTTTAATATCCTATGTCTGTATATGCTAACATTTCATTTTAATACTTCTATTTAGTCCAATACTCTTCAGTAAAGGAAATAAATCACACTAGATATTAACTACACATATGATCATTTTATACATTAATTAAGAATGGGAGATATTAAAAATATCTATAAATTAATTTAAGGCACAAGAGTTTATATTACTAATCTCTATGTGTTTGCATCATTATCCCAAAACTCATATTTAGCTAAACATGGATAATATAGAAAGAAAACTCATGTTCATTTCAGTCATATCAAGAAAGATATAGGAGAATTCATAATAATAAGTGTCACCAGGAAGTATCAATTGATATTTATCACACTCATTCTTCCTCTAATAATAGAATTGCTTACACAACACAGGATAAGATCTATAAATAAAAGTATCTTGCCCTTGCCTAGGCTCCGTTAGACTTTACTCTAGAAGAGAACTAAGGTAAGACACTCAAAAGTATAAGACTACTAAAAATGCTATATCTTCTTTACAAAAGAACTAAAAAACTATTTATAAAAATATAGAAATATCCTCAGGCACCGCAACAATTAAAATTCCAGTGTAGCGGTGTTATCAAATGAACTAGTGCCTCAGCACTATTAGGCTTGTTCTACTATGGTGTTGGCTGACCTAGCACAGTTAATGGTTGAATCAATAAGTCTTTTGGCTGAGTTAATGCGACTCCTTATTTCGGTAACTACTACACTAGGATGTTATAAAAGTCTAGCACTGTGGCACTTAAAAGTACAATTTGGTGTTATTGTATTGTGATAATTGGTGCTCTAACATTCAATTTTTTGATACTCAGGATTTGTGGCATGGATTTCTGATCCTATAGTGCTATGGAGCATTAAAGTGTTGACCTTGGCTTGATTGAGGTGTTGAATCTTCCTTAGATTTTAGAGTGGCTGGTAGTGCAATGTCTTAATTAGGCACCGGCGTGTTATTGATGACAACGTAGTGGTGCAAAATCTTTGGGCGTTGTGACGCTCTCTCTACACTTTTAAATTTGTTTCCTTGTCTTGAATATTCTATACATAAAGGCAACTTAAACAACAAATTTCTCTGATTTTTAACATAATAAATAGTAAATAATTCACTCCAAATAGACATCTGTTTCTAAAATTTTGACCTGAAATTCAAAATAACAAATGAACTAGGAAGTTTTAGTGAAGATTCATGAAGAAGGCTTAATGAGACTGGTGCATTATGAAAGAGACGAGGGGTTCATGGGGCTTGCAAGTTTAAAGCTGCCTTGCACTCCTTAACATTTATGGACACCTCTATATACATCAACGACTACCTATAACCGCATCAATTTTTTAGACTCTTTGTGACTCCAAATCTCATTCAAACTCTTGCTTAGTCCACACTATATAGTTTATTCTCTCTCTCAACCCACCAATTCCATTTTCATGTTATGGCCCTCTTCCTCTCACACTATCACACCAAACCCCACACTTCCAAAAATTGGAGAATCTTGATAATAAAGAATAAGGAGGGAGTGATAGGAGCTCTCAAAAAAAGGCTTGAGAGGGCTATTGACATGTAGGGAAGAAGGTGTATACTTACATATGTCTTCATATATACAAAGAAGGTACCTAGCAATTCATGATAGAGGAAGAATAGTTTGGGGGAACTTTTGACAGTTGTATTTTTTATTGATGCAACAGCAACTCTGCCAGCTTAGGACCTCTAGTTCTTTCTGAGTATTTTTCTAAATTCATATTGAACATAAGGGAGTTTATGAAAACATGTAGATTTAGGGGGAGAAACGAGATTTAATATCTTATTGTATTTTAAGCTTCCATTTTTTTTATTTAGTATAATTTAAATTAAACCTTTTTCTAATCTTACTACTAAACACTACCCTCCTCTCCTCTCTTTCATTTCTCACTCTCAATCTCTCCATCTCTTCTTCCCTCTCTCTTAGCCATCTCTCTCTTTCTCTTCTAATAAAAGCATAGAAAAAATAATAAAAGAAAGAGAATAAAAAGAAGAGGAAGAAAAGAAAAATAAATAAATAATTAATATTTAAATAAAATTTGTTCAATAAAAAGAAAGTATGAAAATGTTGTGTGTCAATGTCAAACAAGTTTTTCTTCTCGCTTTATCATTGACATTGTTGAGCATAAAGTTTATGATGCAAAACAAAATAGCCATGTTGACACTTAATGTTCATATGTATTTTTCTTGATATGAGATGGAACATTTGTTATGTTGTTTAATTTTTCATGCATGTGACCCATACACAAATTTCTTGACTTGATGGGGAGAAGTTACGTATGTGTCTTTTTGGAAGCAGTGTGGTAAGAAGATTTGGGTCATCAAAATAAATAGTTACACATATTTTTTTATATGATGATAAAAGTTGTTTGATAAATTTTTGTATCAGTATGAAGACTCATACATTCCTTTTTTGGGGTGGTAGGAATAAAAAAATAGCCATGGTGTCTGTATCATCCATATACATCTTTCTTAGTATAATGGGTAGGTATAATACTCCTATATTACTACTTATGGTGTGATGCTAGGAGGCCACCAAAATTTGTAGTGAGAATTGCTCAAATAGAGTAATCAAAATAATTTTATGTAGTACATGTGCGACAATAATAATGAAATGAATAAAACAAAAAAATAATAAATTATAAAATTATAAGATGAGGACAAATGAATATTAAAATATGAAATATGTGATTAAATTGAATTCATAGAGGACTTACATCTGACTTGCAATAGATCCTTGATTTTGCACTTGAACTCTCTAAGCCATAGACTACATGACGAAAGGTGAAAATGAACTAAGGAACCCCTCATATTGGAGAAAAACAACTCTCTTGTGAGGCTTATCACACAACTACAAACTATGCATGGACGACATTATAAAAATTGTGAAATAATTCCATCTTGTTAAAATTTCCACTAAATCCATAATACATATCAAGCGAATAGAAGTCAATCTATAAAAACTCAAGAAAAATAAAATTTTGTGTGCATTTTATTATAACATGTTCACACAAACAATTAAATCATGATTCTTTCAATTCTTGCCTGTGCTACCCAAGGAAATACCCAGCTTAAAAACGATGCTTAAAAATTCATGCAAGTTGTTTAAAAAATATGTACATTCTTTAAGAGATGTATCAAATCAACATAAGAAAATAGTTTCATGTACTTAGCCAAATATGCTAAGTGCTTGAATAGTGCACACAAAAAAAAAGGATGAAAAAATATCTCCACTTCAAGAATCTTACAACCCCTTTAAAAGTAAAGGATTAGTTGGAATATTTACAAAATTTCTTTTAAGCATAAATTCAAATTCTCATGATTTAAGATATTTTTAAGTAGGATGTCATCCCTAGAGGATAGGATCATAAGTCCTACACTTCAAATATGATCATCCACATTGCAAAGTATGGAGTCGATAAGATTTGAACCCCATGAACCCAATCCTCTACAAGCAAGAAGACCAATTCATATGGTTCAACACAATAAAGTCAACCAAACAACGAATATAAGGGGTACACTTATTACACATCATAATCAAAAGGGTCAATTTCAAAAAGAAGATTTAGCCCTCAATTATTAAGATAAATGCTAGTGTCATCCAACCACTTTGATGAATATAGCTACCATGCATCATTGCCATAAGGGCCTACTTAATATCTTAAAATTAAGTTCTCTCTCTCTCTCTCTCTCTCTCTCTCTCTCTCTCTCTCTCTCTCTCTCTCTCTCTCTCTCTCTCTATAAGTGATTTAAATATCCCACTCTAAAAATAACTATGTTAATAAAAACTTTCAATTTGGAGTAAAAATAAAGATCTAAAGTTACAAATACAAGTACTTCAATCAAACTATCTTAATATGAGGGATTTATTTCTAAGAATACCCCTAAATTCGAAATAAAATGATTTTAGGCTCAAATACTAACAAAAAAATTATCATAAAATTAAAAAATATAAAATTAATTAAGTAAAACTTATTGCTTGAAGTTAAAAGCAAATATTCATTCACCCTCCAAAATAATTTAATAAGGCTAACATATTTAAGATAATTTCAACTTATGAAGAGCTAATGTCATATCACGTATATTGCTATGACCACTCTCAAATGACATTACACTATTAAGGACTTAGTACATGTTATATAATTGGGTGGTTTCAATGCCATATGACACCACTAAATAGTGATTAAGATAAAGGTTCTCTGATTGGGTGGTTTTATCATAAAATGTTGCCATTAAATTATGATCACTATAAAATCCTGATATTATCTAATAGCATTGCTCCATTGAGTTTGTGAATTATATGATACAATTGATAGGGTACAAATACTTGTATTAGCTAATGTCAACTTAAAATTATTCATTTAAACAAAAACTCACCATGTATTAATAAGATCTATTTGGCTGACACAATGCATTACTTCTATGATAACAATTGCTCTAATTATAAGATCTATTATTCATTTAAACAAAAACTCACCATGTATTTAAACAAAAACTCACCATGTATTTATAAGATCTATTATTCATTTAAACAAAAACATACCTAATTGCTCTATTTTTTTTTATAGAGAGGGATCAACATATTTAGGTGATATGTGATATATGATTTCTAAGGGTTGTAAAAATGAGGGGCACTATTGCACCCAACAAATACTTAAACTTTACTCCATCAATACTCATTCAAGTTTGTTAAATTTAAGAATTAAATAAGTTTAATCTTTTTAAAAACTCAAAGGATATATGAACCAAGATTGAATAAAGCCAAACTCATTTATTTATGTTCATAAATAAGTTCATTTGTTGTTAAACCAGTTGTTAAAAGCAAGACATGAAGCGGGATGATAGTTTATATATTACTTAAATTTTGATTAAATATAATTTATCTGATTACTTATTTAATGATAACATACTCCATATTAATTTATTAATTTATGATACTTTAACAAATCAAACTACTTATTTCTATAATTTCACCTCTCATTTAACACTTACGGGTTCCATCACTTTAAAATTTCACTAGATTCTAAAGGTTGTTTGCTTTATCAAGGGTATACTAAGGTAGAAAGCTCACCTTAGTCAGTTGGTTGGGGTTTTGACCACTAACCAAGAGATCTTGGATTCGAAGGCTGTATACGTGATATGCGTATGAATTTACTTTAATGGCTCAAATATCCCCCAAAAAAGAGGGTATACTAAGGTTACCACCTCTATAGTACATGCAAGTAAGATATGAGTTCATCTTATTTTTCTCACCCATCAAGTCCTTATAGCTACAAAACTATAAAAGGATAAGAATTACATGCATAGGTGAAAAAGTCCAGGTTTGTAGAGAGATTTTTTTTTTTTTTGAACTTTCAATTTGCAGCTTTTTCTGTGGGCCTTCTGTTATGGTGGCAGATGATCACCGACCATCGTCAGGGGGTTCTCAAGTTTTGGCTGTGGATGATTGCTAGCAATCTTCAGGTGGTTCTTAGTTTCCATTTTTTATTGGGGGCAATTATCTGATCGTTCAATTGGAGGTATTTTTAATGGTGGTTCTACTGGTTCTTCTTTCTTTGTGGATCAGAATAGGGTCTTTAAGGAAAAACCTTTACTCATTAAAGATATTTCTTCTTCTTCTTTTTTTTTATAGATATTTCTTCTTCATTTGTCAAGAAGAGTTTACATGTTGTTGGGAAAGGTAAAAGTATTGTTTTGGATAACAGATTTAAAAGCCCATGGTTTTCTGAAAAAGTTAAAGATAAGAATGATGGTGTTAGGGGAGCGAATGATTCTGAAGTTTCAACTTTATCCAAAATAAAGATTTATGTTAATAGATTTGGTAATGCTAATTAAAACTCTATGGTATTTGGAGATTCTGTATCAAATGTCAAAGATTATTCTAGAGATTTAAATATTTCAAAATTTTATCCAACTACTATTGATAAAATTGGTTCTAGCTATCAAAGTTAGCAAATTGCTGTTGATGTTCATAGTCCTGATCAAATGGTTGTTGATCTTAATATTGTTCATCAATTTGTTTCTAGAGAATTAAATTTATGTGATCAAGGTATTATTAACGCTTCTGTTCCTTTAAAGAAGCCTCCAGTTCAAAATGAATGCTTAAAGCTTGGAATAAAAGGCCAAATATCAGAGTTGTGAATTCTGATTATGATTCATATATTTCGGAAGATGGTAAAGCTGTTAAATTACATGTTTAGAATGAAATGGAAAACACAAAGAAACTTCATAATGTGGCTGTAATTAAAGTGTTCAGAGAAAATATTCCATTTCGTTTGATAAACTTGGAATTGCGGAGGCAATGGAATCAATTTAGGCAATTTCATCTAATTATGCTGGGTTTATAGTAGATTATGTGTTCATTTAATTCATCATAAGCTATGGAGTCGATGTTGTTTGATGGGCCTTGGTATGAGAATGGTCATATCATTAGGGATTGATAAATGATCTCCTTCTTTTTCACCATCTTCCTTGAAGGGGTTATCAGCACTAGATTGGATAAGGATGTCTCATCTCCCGTTGCAATGTTGGGATGAGATAAATATTAGCATAATGACATCAAAAGTTGGTATTCCTTATATGATTTATGGGAATATGTTTCAATGGTGGAGGAGAGAATTTGCTAGAGTTTGCATTTGTATTATGCTTGATAGCTAGCTTCCATCTGGTGTTTGGATTGAAGGTAATTGTGGGTGTGTTTTTAGAAAATTGAGAATGAAAGGATTTCAAAATTCTGCTTCAATTTTGGTAAAGTAGGTCATTTCAAAAATATTTTTTTAAAGATGGGATCTAAAGTTAACAAGAATATTGTACATAATGTTGCTGCTTAAACTGAAGTTCATTCTTTTGGTGATATGGAAGACCCTATAAATTATAGGAATGTTACTTCTCTAAAATCCGCTGCTTGTTGTAGAGTAGGTGGTGTTGAAGACAAAGGTTCAGGATATGGACCTTGGATTCATATTAATTATGGTAAGGGTAAATTTAAAAATACCAATAGGAGGAGAGTTGTTCAAAATTATGTCAAATTTAATGGTGTGAAGCCTGGTATTAAGATAGTAGCAAAGAATTGTGAAGGAAAGGTAGATGTGAATTCTAATAGTAGGAGTTTGAAAGATTCAGAGCCAATAGTTAAAGACATTGTTCAAGATATATCTCCAGCTAAAGTTTTCAAGTTTTATATTTGAGATATTTGTCTTAATTCAAAATTTTTAGAGGAGACTTCTTTACAAATTGTAGCAGTATTGGAATTTGGTATAAGTCCTAATTCTATTTCTTTTGTAATCCCTTTGGATGTTAATAAATTTAATGTGCTAAATGGGGCCAGTGAGGAGGAGGATGATTTTGTTGATAAATCTCAAGATTATGTGAAAGAAGTTATTGTCTTTCCTAAGTCTTAGATTATTGATAAGAATCTTACAGATTCTAGTAGAATTGTCTCAAGAGAATATTATTATTCCTCTGATAAGAGGAAACTTACCAAAGAACTTAAAGGATTAGGCCCTATTAAGTTGATTACTAGAAATAGGAAAGTGGATGTGGGTAATAAAGATAGAGTTGGGGATTTTTCCCCTTTCGATAATTTATGTCATCCATAGCCTTTTGGAATTGTAGAGCTAAGAAAAGACAAGCTTCTCTATATTTAAAGGAATTTGTTAAAGAGTATGATATTTTTTGTTGGGTTGTTAGAAACTAAGTTAACCTCTATTGTTATAATGGAAGTTAATTTTCTTATTGGTGTTGATTGGGATTTTTGTTTTAATTTCCCTTCTAATGGGTTGTGGGGTATTCTTATGTTATGGAAATTGAATATTGCCTCTTTATCTATCTTGGAAGATTCTTCTCAATCTGTCATTGGTGAACTAAATGTTCTTAACAAAGGTGTCGATTTCTTCTATATATGGGAATAATGATGTGTATAAAAGAAGGGAACTGTGAAATAAAATTGAGTATTATTCTTCCAATTATACTCCGCTTATGCTAGGTGGGGATTTCATATGTTTATTATCCAAAGATGATAAAAGGGGAGGGAAAAAAATTTATATTTTCCCAAGGACCTAAAAAGATGAAGGCTTTTATGGCTAATAATGATTACCAAGAAATTGGTTTTACTGGGCAAAAATTCACTTGGTCTAACAATAAGGAAGAAGGGGCTCGTATATTGGAAAGATTGGATAGGTGTTTTTTTTTTATCTCTGTAGCTTTCAATTCTTCCCAATTGATAGTGGTATGTCATCTTGAATGGGTGGCTTCAGATCATTTTCCTTTCGTGCCGAATCTTTTGAAATTTAATCCTCCTTGAAATAGGGTTATTAAATTTGAAGATTTATGGGCTTCATATCATGCTTCTTCGGCTGTTATGTTTAAGGCTTGGATGAAAAGGGTTGTTGATTGTTAAAATGAATTTATTAACATAAAGTTAAAATGTCTTTGAGAGCATTGTATTATTGGAATAAATTCATGCTTAAAGATTTCATTCAATTGAAGGAATGTCTTAAAAAGGAGATTTTGGAGTTGTAGATGGAGAATCTGATGGACAAGACCTTTCTGATTATAAGGTTTTGTTATTAAGATCCAAATTGAATGAACTAAATATTACCCTTCTTCGTTTAAACACTTGGTAGAGCCAACGAGCGAAGGTCAAATGGATGGTGGAGGGTGATACAAATTCTAATTTTTTTCATTCTTTTGTGAGTGCTAAAAGGAATGGAAATTGGATTTATTAAATTAAAGATGCTAATGGGTCGATAGTCGAAGACAAAAGTTGTACTGAAGAATTTTTTTAATTTCTTCAAGGATAAATGTAAGGAAGGGAGTCGTTTTCTTGATGGATGGCCTTCTCCATTATTTTTGTTGGATGATGCTGAGAGAGCTTTGTTGGAAGCAAAATTATCAAAGGAGGAAGTTTTTGAAGTGGTGAAGCAACTCGGTTGTAACAAATCTCTGAGTAATGATGGGATCACTTATTCCATCATTAAGGAGGATGTATGGAATGCTTTTTACAACTTTTTTCTTCTGGGAAGATGAAGGCTGATTGGAAAGATACTTTAATTGTTCTAATTCCTAAAGTTTCTAATCCTTTGGTTCCATTCAAGTTCAGGCCCATAAGTATTTTAAAGATAGCTTATAAGAATTGTGGCTAAAAACATTTTGAATAGATTTAAATTCATTCTTCCAAAATGTTTTTCTGAAGAACAAGTTGCATTTGTAAAAGATCGTTTATTATCATAGCATGCTTTAATAGCAGTAAAAGTGTTCCATAAATTTAGATTTTCTAAATCTATGAAAGGTTTAGTTTCTTTCAAAATTGATATGGAACATGCTTATGAAAGTATGGGGTGGTCCACATTAAGCAAGTTTTGGATTATTTTTTCTTTCCTTTCAAATTTTCAAGTCTTAGTATGGAATGTGTTGAAGATCCCAAATTTTCTATTTTGGTTAATGGTTATTCTTCCAACTGGATACAAGCAAGAAGTAGATTACAACAAGGTTGTCCATTATCCTCATTCTTATTTATTTTATGCTCTCAATTGTTATCAAATGCTTTTACTTAAAAAAGGTTATTCTATTAGTATTAAAATTTGTCCAAATGCTCCAAGTATATCTCATTTGTTATAAGCAGATGATATTCTGATTTTTTCTGAAGCAAATATCAATGCAGTGGAAGGAAATTAAGAGTGTTATGTTGGATTTTTGTAATTGGTTTGCTCAAAAAATTAATTCTTAAAAATCCTCTATTCTTTTTGGCAAATCACTTAAAAGGAGTAAGAAAAAAATATTTATCAAATTATGGGTTTTAAACCTAATAAAGTGATGAATTATCTGGGAGTAAAAATTGCTTTGAGAAGGCTTGTGGTATCTAATTTTTAGAACATATTAGACAAATCGTTGGGGAAATTAAATTCTTGGGGGAATACATTGATTTCCTTACCTGGAAGGCTTGTTCTTCTTTCTTTCATTTCCTATTTTTTAATCTACTCATTCTCTTGTTCCGAAAGGAGTTTTGAATGACTTATATAAGATGTGTAGAAATTTCATTTGGCATAAGCAAGATGGGAAGGATTGCCTTCATTATGTAGCTTGGGTGTTCTTTGTAAGACAAAAAATATGGGAGGCCATGATCTTCATTCATGTGTAAGTAAAGCAGGACTTTTAAGAGATAAATTGGTATAAAATTTTTTAAAAATTTAGATTTGCTTCTTTATAGAATTATGGATGATAATTATGAGTTGGAATTATAAATTGACGAATGGTTCTTCTTCTTCATCGAAAATTGTAGATGATGGTGCTAAATCTCTTACTCCCATTATAAGATAGAAGATTTCGATAGGGAATTATATTAATGTATTCAAGGACATTTGGGTACTGGAGAGGAGCTTTAATAAATGGCCTACTTTTATTGTTGTTCATGATAACAGTGATACTACAGTAGATAAATTCATATTGGATGGAGAATGAAATGAGGCTGAACTTCAAAAGTTTTTTTGGTGAACAATGGGCTTATCTGATTTTTTATGAATTGGGTAATGATCACTTTGAACTTATATATCAAAACACTGGAAAATCAATTTCTGCATTGGCATTTGAGGCTACAGTTCATGAGCAAACATATACTTATTATTGGAAATGGAATAAGAGAATAAAGCTCAATCCATAGATGGAAGTCTTCTGGTGGCGTTTATTTTATTATGCAATTCCTTCATTCCAATTTCTAATGTATAGAAGATTAAAAGATGTAAATTCTTGTCCTAGAGGTTGTTGTGCAATAGAGGACTTTGAACATGTGGCAATAAAGTGTTTAAAGCTTATTCAGGTGATTCAATGATTAAATAATTGGGGTTTTCATATTCCTTCTTTCGTTTCATATGATGAATGTTGCATAGGGTTGGGAAGTCTTGCTTTCAAAAAATCCTTTTTTAGCTAACTTATATTGTTCAACTGTTTATTTATCTTGGAAAGCTAAAATAAATTTATTCATGGCCGTTTTGATGATTGCACTCTTGTCATATTAGCTAATTATATTAGCTATGCTTCTATTTTTTATTGTAATTTCTATTCGGGTCACCGGGGCGTTAATTAGCCTTTTCAGCTATTGTATAACTATTGGCACCCTCCTCCGGATTGGATTCAAGTTAATGTTGATGCATCTTTATTAAATTCAAATAAAACTGGGATAGGAGTTTTCCAAGACTATAAAAGGAGATTTTTGTTAGCATTTAGATTTAGTTGTTTGCATTGTGATGTTTCCCAATTGAAATTTTTAGTAATTCATTCCTGGGCCGAATTATGCAAGAATTGATATTTCAATACAAAGGGGGATTATCATTGAAGACAATTATAATATCATCAAATTTCTTCAATATTCTGCGAGGAAGATGGATGTTGTCAATGGTGGCCATTGGGTGGAGGAGCATTCTTTCTAAAAAGGTTTCAATCAAATTCTTATTAATTTTTCTTTTAGGAAATGTAATAAATTAACTGATTTATGCGCTACCTTTGCTCTTATTAGTATTTTGTTAATGCTATTAGTAGGAATAATATTCCTTTTATTTTTCTTAATCTGTTAAAGCATGAATGTAATAGTATTGTTTTTATTAGTTTAATTGCAATTGCATTTTTCAAAAAATAAAATAAAATAAAATAAAAACAAAACTATAAACGCAACGTCTTAGCCTTCGAAGGTAAAATGTTTAAAAGAGGGACTGATTAGAGCCTTCAATCATAGAACCGATGAGCTGCTGCAAGTCTATCTCTCACGAAATATTTCTTATTCAATTAACTATCAGTGCACTTTTGGGTTTTTTAATCTTCCAAATTAATTAATCTGCATATTAATTTGATGCAATATTCTCTATTTCAGTAAGAAGTTTTTAATCTCACGCAACAAGCTCAATGACAAAAAAATCTTAAGAATATAAATCTAAAAGCTCGGCTCCAGCTGAAATTGAACATCTAAACTAAATTTATTTTTTGATGATTTGAGTTAGATCTCCTCTAATTCCCAACAAATTTTTCCTCTTTTACAAAAAAATTACTATGTAACAAAGTAAAACAAATGAAACTGTTATTTTTCCTGAATGTAAGGTTATTAGAAAATGATCCAAGCATTGCTTAGTAGAAAATGTGGAAGCTGCAAACTCTAACCTTATCAGGCACTCTAACTACCATGCTGCTTTAAAGCTTTGGCGACGTGGAGCATTTATCACCAACAAAGTGTTAATATATACAAAAAAATCACATAAAACAAGAAAAAAGAAACATTGAGGAGCTGTTGTTATTGCTTCTTTCTCTGCATACTTTTATGAATCTGACAAGTCCAAAATAATAAGAAGATGAGTAGTGCAAAGCCCACAGATGACCAGAAAATTATCAACCAGGGAGGCATCGGTTGGGGAAAAAGACCTACAGTAGAGATCAAATCAAGCAATCAAAGTAGTTCATGCTGGATAAAAAAAAAAAGTGAAAAGAACAATGAGAGTTTTAGCTCACCATGGCCAAACTTGATGCAGATAAGAAGCTCTAATATGCAAATTGCGAGGGAAAGCCAACAGAATACTCCTACCTTTTTCACTGGTTTTCTAAAATCATCATTAAAATAGAGAAATTTCAGTTGAAATGGGTACAAAATTCATATTATATTAGCTTTCCGTATCACAAGATCCGATTTTGAACTGAAGTCTTGAATTTGGTTGTAATTTTCAAAAAGTGATTTTTGAAAAAAAAATTTAAAATACTAATTCACCCCCTCTTGATGTACCATTTAGTTCAAGTGGGCCTAACAACCACAAATCGGACTTTCAGAATATGTAAATTCTACTAATATTTCTCCATATCCTAAGCATAGTGGTTTGTTATTAATAAGATGAAGAGAAAAGGAGTGAAAGTAGGAGAACGGACCTGTCTTGCAAATAGTTGTTGTATTCACGAATGGTAGGTATTGCAATCAACCACCAAAGGATAAGCCTGTAAACTACTAGAGGATTTCTGGGTGGAATCCATAGGCAGAACTTGAGAAAGAAAGTGTTGAGCTCCACAGTCATGAACACAACGCAAAGGCTCAGAACCTGAACAAACCTCAAAGGACCAAGCATAGGATGCCACTCATCTTTGTCCCAGTGAGCAGGAGTAAACTGCTCCAATGTCCTTTTCACCTATATGTACATAAACCGAAAAAAAATACAAAGGTCATTTTTAATATGTGGTGAAAAATCTTTCTCAAAGTATTTGAATTATGGTAAGAAGAAGTTAACATAACCCAGCATTGTAGTTAACATAAACAAACAATAAGTGAACCTCTCCACAATGATTTCAGGTGTAATCGGAATAGAAAAGAAGAAGAACCTTAACATTCAAAGTAGAATTTTATCAAAGCTAAAACGTACATGACTTTGAATGCTAACAAACTACTAACAAATTAAGAAATTACTAAATAAATTGCTAACAAATTCAATGTCATTGACTATAACAATCGTAATGACATAATGAAAACTGAAGGACATAAAATAGCTCCAGTATTAATTATAAAATAAAAATTCAAAAGTTGTTTTCACATTAATTCTTCGGACCACAACCTTGCAAAAGGGGATGTATGTTGTATAGAGTGAACATAAGCATTGTAACTTCCTACAAATGCACCTTGTTCTCCTTCCTTCAATCCTGTACTCCCTATAGTCAGATAGGGAGAAAAAGAGAAGAGGGAGATCTAGATTACGTCATTTACTACTGGAAAACCAATCTCACGTGCCCCACTAGAGCAGATTCAAGCTGAACCACTTAAGTTGTTTGTTTTTGACATCCAAATATGCCGCGCAATTCAAGAGAGTGAGACGTGAAGGACAACCAATTGAGACAACCACAAGAACAAAAACCTAGGCATGACATTGCGTTAAATCGCCCGAATGTCGCATGTTATAGAAACGGGCTAAGCCGATGTGTTCCATACATCGAAATCCCTTAAATAAGACACCCATATTGCATAGGTTGCCGCACAAGTAAAAAGAAAAAAATTGTCCGTGTGTGTGGCGACAACACATAAGACAAGCGAATAACGAGATATTTGCAGGTGATCGAATCTTTTTTTAATGTGTTACATTAATTAAATTTATAGCAATATATCTACACAACAAAAACAACAACAACAACAACAACAACAACAAGCCTTTATCCCACTATGTGCTGTTGGCTACAAGAATCCTTTTTCTTTATTTTTATTGTGTTAAGAGTTAATTCTCATATAAATTTAATAAAAAGGGTCATTTCTAATATTTCTAATATATATATATATATATATATATATAGGGGGGGGGGGGGGGGGGTTGAAAAAGAAAACCAATCAATTAAAAATGAATTCATGTTTCTTCGTGGATGACGTATCTACAGATAATGACATGCAACTTGTAGCAAATGTCAGGCCGCTCTTGCAGTCGACAACAATGACCAGATGAACAACAACGTTGATTCGTCTTCAAGCAATTACAGTTGATATAATACTTGTGGATAACAATAGCAGGTATATCGTGAGTATGGAGAATCCCCAGTGAACACAAATACATATAACAACTATAGGAGGCCCATCAAGCTACAGTAGTAGTCCACCCACTGGTGACGACAAACAACATGCAGCAAGAGCCGAATTATTCATGTAGTCGACAACTATATAGCATCAGACAGATGCATTTACCTCCTACTAGCAACTGTATGAGAGATGTTACGCACAACAGTCCATCAAAAGATGACGATGAACAATGTGCAATAGATGTTAGATCCCTCCTATAGTCAACAGTCCCCAAGTAGCTGCACTAATCCTGTGACAGTTGATGTCAATATGAAGATGAATATACAAACCTGCCTACAGTTAACAGCAAATAGCTGACGACCAACGCAGACAACAATGCCTCTCATACAGACATCTACAAAAGCGATGATCGGGATGCTGCGAGTATGTTGGGTATAAAGACAACTTGATTTATGAAAGAAATTCGTTGATACGTCGTCAAAGGAAGATCCCAATTGCAACATCAAGTTAAATGATTTTATGAATAATTCAGTAGAGTCAAAGAATGATCAATTGAAAAGACCTTTTATCTTATCATCTCTACAGAGATATTGGAGACTTCCGACATACGCAAATGTCTACAGGGAGTTCGGCGGAATGCCCTAATTAAGGCAATAATCGCGCGAAGTAAAATGATTTTATGAATGATTCTGTAGAAACAAAGAATGATCAGTTGAAAAGATCTTTCATCTTATCAAGTCTACAGAGATATTGAAGACTTCTAACATTTGCAAATGTCTGCAAGGAGCTATAAGAAACCAGTTGACCCGATGCCGGCAGAAGGTCCCAATTATGGCATTAGCCGTGCGAAGCCAAATGGTTTTATGAATGATTCTGTAGAGTCAAAGAATGATCAGTTGAAAATAAATTTCATCTTATCATCTCTATAGAGACACTGAAAATTTTCAACAACCGCAAGTGTTTGTTGTTTGCAAGCTGCTGTAAGGTCTACTAAAAACAGAAGGGCCTAGCTACAACACTGTGACGCGAAGTCAAATGGTTTAATGTTTGTATTATGATTCCTCATCTTAAAGTTTAGAGCCTAGTTCCTTGTTTGTTATTTTGAATTTTGTTCCCTGTGGTACATGCAAGCTTGATCACTCTTGTATTTGGTTCAAATTCCAGTCCTCTGCAGTCCAAGTCAACTTTAAGTCCTTGTCCAAGTTTAAGTTCTTGTTCAAATTCTTCTGAAGTCCTTGGAAATTCAAGCCTCTTGTAGTTCAATTAAGTTTAGGTTCTTTATTGTTCATCGCCATTCTCTCGAGTTTCAATTCATTTGGATTTGAGTTCCATTTAATTTAATTTTGTTATTCATTAAGGTCCAATACAGTGACAATTGTGCAAGGGCCGCTGCACCGGCGCCCGGATGCAGTGTTAAATAGGCAAGGGTTCCTACATCAAGGACGGATGTGGGCAAAGAAGCTAGTCCATGAAACTAAAATTAGGATAGGAACTTGAAATATAGGTTCCCTTACAGGAAAATTAATGGAATTAATAGATATTATGATTCATAGGAAGTTAAATATTTTGTGCATTCAAGAAACTAAGTAGGTTGGAGAGAAGGCTAAGGAAATTGATAGTTTAGGATTTAAACTTTGGTATTCGGGTAGAAGTCGTACCAGAAATGATGTAGGTGTTATTATAAATAAGAGTTTAAAGGATAATGTTATAAAAATTAATAGGATTGGAGATAGAATTATAGCTTTAAAGATTGTTGACGAGGATAAGATTGTTAATATTATAAGTGCTTATGCTCCTCAGGTAGGTTTGGATATGAGTTCTAAATTAAATTTTTGGAATGACTTAGAAGAATTAATACAAAAGATACCTCTTGAAGAAAGAGTTTTTATTGGAGCATATTTAAATGGACATGTTGGTAGAGAGGTAGATGATTTTAAAAGCATTCATGGTGGCCATGAATTTGAAACGACGAATGAAGGTGGCAAAACCATATTAGATTTTTGTTTAACTTATGATTTTCAATTGCTAATACCTTATTTAAGAAAAGAAATGAGCATCTCATCACTTATAAAAATGGATATAGTACAACCTTGACTATTTTCTTATTAAAAAATTAAATCGTTTAGATTGCAAAGATTATAAAGTTATTCTGAGTGAGTTTATGTACCCAACATCGATTATTAGTTATGGACTTTAAGATAAAGGGACATAAAATAAAAATAAAGTAAAACATTTTTCTAGGATTAGATGGGGGCATTTAAAGAATATTAATAAAAATATTTTTGAGAGTAAGATTTTAGATCTTAAGATTTTGTCTGTGCATGAGGATGCTAATATTATGTGGGAAAAAATGGCTAGTGATATTAAGAATATTGCAAAAAATGTGCTTGGAGTATCAAAGGGAAAAACTCTTAATAGTAAAAATAGTTGGTGGTAGAATCCAATTGTGGAAGAAAAAATTAAAAATAAGAAGATTTGTTATAAAAATTGATTTAATTTTTAAAATTATGATAATTGGGAATTATATAAAGTCGCTCGTAAGGATTCTAAAAAAGCAATATGCGATGCAAAGACATTAGCTTTTAGCGATTTATATAATAGATTAAATACTAAGGAGGGAGAAAGATATATGTATAAGTTAGCCAAACAAAGAGATAGGAGTAGTAAGGATTTAGTTCAAGTGAAGTGTATTAAGGATGAAGATCAAATAATACTTTTCTTAGAAAATTTTGAAAATAAGATTGACTATAGTGATCTTAGCACCCTAAATGAAAATAAAGATTTCTGTTTTAATCGGCGTATTAGTAAAACTGAAGTTAAAGAGGCTTTAAATAAAATGAAGGGTGGAAAAGTTGTTGGACCTGATGTTATTCCAATAGAGGTGTGGAAATGCTTAGGAGATGAAGGGATTTCTTGGCTTATTAAACTTTTTAATAGTACTTTGAAGAATAAAAAGATGCCAGATGAGTGGAGAATGAGTGTGTTAATTCCTATTTTTAAAAATAAAGGTGATGCACAGGATTATACGAATTATAGAGATTAAGTTAATGTGTCATACTTTAAAACTATGGAAGCGAGTTATGGAGCATAGGTTGCGGCGTGATACTAATGTTTCTCAAAATCAATTTGGATTCATGCCGGGTAGGTCGACTATGGAAGCCATACATTTATTAAGAGGTTTGATGGAGAAATATAGAGAAAATAACATGATCTACATATGATATTTATTGATTTAGAAAAAGCATATTATAAAGTTCCAAGAGAAGTGCTATGGAGAGTTCTTGAAAAGAAAGGAGTCAATAATGCTTATATTCAAATCATTAAAGATATGTATGCAGGAGCTATTACTTGTGTTCAAACACAAGGTGGTTTGACCAAGTATTTCCCTATTTCGGTTGGGTTACATCAAGGATCAGCCTTAAGACCATATCTTTTTGCTTTAGCCATGGATGTTCTCACTAGACATTTGCAAGAGGATGTACCTTGGTGTATGCTTTTCGCTGATGATATTCTTCTTGTTGATAAGACTAGAGGGGGAGTTGAAGGTAAACTTGAATTATGGAGGTCAACCTTAGAGTCTAAAGGTTTTCGCTTGAGAAGATCTAAAACGGAATATATGGGGTGTAATTTTAGTAGTAATAGACCTATTGAGGGGATTGTGACTTTGGGCGATCAAGTCATTAATAAGAGTACACATTTTAGATATCTTGGATCTATTGTTCAAAGTGATGGTGAAATAGATGGGGATATTATCAGCAGAACTTAAGCTGGATGGTTGAAGTGGAGGAATGCATCGGGCTTGTTATGTAATAGAAATGTACCCCTCAAACTTAAGGGAGAATTCTATAAGATGGTAGTGAGGCCTGCAATGCTTTATGGTGCCAAATGTTGGCCATTAAAAGAGAAGCATAATACTAAGTTAAGTGTGGCAGAGATGAGGATGCTCAGGTGGATGAGTGGCTTTACCCTTAGAGATAGGATACGAAATGAGCATATACGTGAAAAGGTTGGAGTAGCTCCAGTAGAAGATAAGATTAGAGAGAGTCGCCTTAGATGGTTTGGTCACATAAAAAGGCGGCCTTCCGATGACCCGGTTAGGAGAGTAAAGGTATTAGATTTGACTTGTGTTAAAAAAAGGTAGGGGTAGACCTAAAAAGACTTGGTTAGAAAATATTAGAAATGACCTTTTTTTATTAGATTTAAACGAGAATTTGACTTTTAATAGGACACAATGGAGAAAAATAATTCATGTAGCCGACCCCACGTAGTGGGATAAAGGCTTGATGTTGTTGTTGTTGTTGTATTCATTAAGGTCCAATGTTGTTCCAAGTCCTTGTATATTTTCAGACGGAATTCTGGCAACCTCCCGGCGTCTCCCCCGTTTAGGAGAAACTATAGAAAAATGAGTCTTCCCACAATGCTAAGAAAAGCGTGTATGGTAGGTGTCCTCAGACACTGTGGCCATAAAATTTTCAATCCTACCACGCCAGAGAAAGGTGTGTATGGATCTTCGATACCTATTTCCAAAAAGCACAGTTGTTTCTCCTCAAGTATAGAGCCGCGTACGGGTACTTAAGATTATCTCCACCACGTTATAAAGAGCGTGTATATGGCCTACCTGCCTTGCTGAAGGTGTCACACCAGATTCCCTTCCTACCATGTAAGAGAAAAGCGTGTATGAGTGGTTTTTCGGCTCGACACGAACGTCGAATGTGGGGTTTTGAGTTCAGGAGGTTATAAGTTGGCAATCGACGAGGTGGTGTTGGCACATGGATCTAGGCAAGGGAAGTACCCTTTCTTTTTGCTTTTGCTTCTTTTTTTAATATTATTAATTATAATTAATAAGAATAAAAAACTAATTAATTATAATTAATCATACTTAAATAATTAATTATAATTAATAATAATTAACTAGTTAATCATAATTAGTATAATAATTATAATTAATTCTAATTAATGATATTTAATTATAATTAATAATAATTAATTATGATAAAAAATAATTAATAATATTTAACTATGAATAATTATAATTAACTATAATTAATAATTAATTATAATCAAAGAAATCAATCAATCAATTATAATTAATTAGTTACTTATAATTAAATAATAATAATAATAATAATAATAATAATAATAAATCCTCCCTTTCCCTCTATTTGCTGCTTACGAGAGCTGGCCGCAGAAGCGTGCGACAGGGAAGAAAATTACCTTCACAGCAAGCGGGTTCCCACTTGCTTCCGATCAATATGCAGTAACTTCCGATCCGACTTGAAGGGAACATCGTCGAAGGGACAAAGTCAAACACCGACGAAGGATGCCGAAGAAGAGTGCAAGAGGAAGAGCGAAGAGAGCGGGGAGAGTGAGGGAGAGTTAGGGAGGCCGAAGACCTCGTCTCTTCCCCCTTTAAACGACACAAGACGGTCATGGGGAGAAGTGATGTCGGTGTGCGAGCGACGTGCAAGAGGTGGTGACAACGTGCGAAGGTTTCGCAGACAGGTACGAAATATATTATTATTATTTTTTTAACTCAGATACAGGTCAACAGCAAATTGTATCATAGATACCAGCCTTGAATTGAACAGAATGTCCACTTGATTCCTCAACATGACTTTGGGGAATGCTATTATATGAAGCAAAGTAAGACTCTTACGCAACAGATGAGGACTCTGCTTCATCATCTTGCATTATTAGTAAAAAGTGATTTGAAACGAAATTTAAGTTCATTGCCAGTTTCATAAAAATATAACAAAGAACTCATTTGAAAAGCTTTCATAAATGACAGAACTAATAAAGCATACCTTACCAATGATATTTGGCTGGCGGTTAATGCCAACCCATTCATATGTTCTGCCATCAAAGTACCTCACAGTATGCATTCCAGCCCAAATGCCTAATCATGCAAAAGAAGATACCTTTGTCACTTGCATTAGGATTGATAAGTAAAAAAATGTTTCTAGTTAACAGTCATATAAGAAGCAAGTTAGTAAAAAAAAAAAAGTTATACTAATTTACATATGAAGTAAAATGGAAAGATGACATTCCAAATGTATCTTCAAATTTTAACTCACAGAAATTCAAATAAAGGATACAAATAATCAGTACAAACTTGACATGGATAAAATATTTCTTACCTACAAAAAGATAATTCTATATTAAATTATTGGGAATTAGATCAAGAAGGGGTTGATCAATCTGACCATCCACTTCAAAGAACGTTACAGAAAAAATTTCCCTCAAAATTCGGGCATCAGGGGCCACTATGTACTTACAGCCTCTACGAGTTACAAGTGAATAGGGCCGGTGCGTGGCGCCAAATCAACTTCCATTGCTGTAGATAACTGACTAGAAGATTCAAAATCACTACCTAACTTCATGTGTTTTAGCTTTGAAGTCATTGTAGGCTCTCATACGCAATTTCGATAAGAGTATAGCCAGCTCGTCTCTGTAATATTGTATAGATATGTACCACATCGAATAAGCAATATGCAATTTCCACTTTCTCTTCTCTTATGAAATTTCCCCCCAACTGACTTTTATACCCATATGATCTTTCCTAGTATTCAATCTCTTAACGTCACACATGCTAGCTGACCTACTGTTTAGGTGGCAACAGCGAGATCAAGGGCAGGGTCTTCCAATCTGCTCCGCGTGCAGTTCTTGCCTACATCGTTCTTGTGAGACTCAATGCAATTCTTGCCTACATCGTTCTTGTTAGACTCAATACAATCTTCGCGTGCAATTCTTCCCCGTCCCCTTCATCGTTCTTGTTAGACTCATGAGCGCGGTGGGAACAAGCTTCCCAAAAAGCTGGCCCCGATCAACATAGGCCATAGAATGAATGGGACGGGGACAGGATTTGAACCTACAATCTTAAAGTCTGAATTCATTTTGGCTAGAAGAGCGGGCTTCACGCCTTAGATCTATTAGTAAGTCAATACATGTGCTTTGTGAAGTTAGCAGGAAATAATCCTGAAACTCATCTTCACCCTTTTTATTACAAGCTCCGATATCAAAGTGGCATCAACCAATGCCCGATATTCAGCCTCAGTGTTGCATCAAGTAACTACAGTCTGGTTCTTACTACGCCACCGCCTAATCTAGCAGCCAAGGAGATGGCCAGATGCAAGCTCTTTCACTTGCTGGACTCTCACGCTACAGCTTTGACAATGTTTGAAACCGGATCTGGAGATGTGGATCATCCAAGGCACATTAGCATGACGTACTCCTATTCGAATCGGAGTTTGAAACCAAGCTTCTCCTCAGGAGGATAAATGGGGTGACGCCATCAAATCTTCATCGTGTGTCATCTGTAGCAGAACTATGAATGGGAGCAAGCAATCCGAACCACAAAGCAAGGCTTAAATACCTTGGATATGGTCACAGGGACCTACTTCATGCTTGCTCGCACATAACCATGACCAGTATATCAGATTTAAAGTATTAAGACCATTGAGATAATAAGACATCCAATTACTTGACACAGATTACATATGGTGGTGATTCTCAAATTACACCATTGAGATTGAAGATCAAGTCAACATGAGTCCATAGATAAAGATGATTTGTCGATTATATGCATCGTGATCAATGATTGAGACCAAAAAAAATTGAATCAATGGAACTCAATAAGAATTGAAAAATAAAAAATAAATTTTGATTTTAAATTTACTTTGGATAAGTTTTATTTTGAAATTTAAATTCTAAATAAGTTTTTTTTTTTTTGGTGAAATTAGTACAGGAAGAATAAGGTTCACTATTTTTGAATAAAATTGCAAATGAACCAAGCATTCGACAAGCCACTCATGACTTAGCTCGATTATAGCTCATTCGTGATCATTTGATTAAGTAATTAAACAAATTAGAACATTTTTTTTAATACTAACTGATTAAATAAACAAGTTAATTTGAACTGTGTTCAACTCATTTATATGCATGAACAACATAATTTAAAACTCATGAACAAGCACGATAACAAGCTCAGTTTATGTTTAATATGGGATCAATTAAGTCCGACTTTTCTGTTTAATATGGAGTCAATTCATGTTTGTTGAAGTCAGACTTTTCAGTTAATTCACATCCTTTACAATGGCCATTGAAGACTCAATTGGCCAACTTCAGTAGACAACTCCACTCTTTAGAGCGCCACTTTAAAAAGATCTTTGGGAATAACAAAAATAGCACTATGAATGTCCTAGAAATATTCTCTTAATATTAAGTCACATCTCCCCTTTTTCAATTGTCAGCCTAGCAAATTGTCTTTAATGCTTTTGGCACCAAGCTGACTAAGTTCATGTGGGCTCCGAAAATTTGGCCCCGGCCTCCACCCGCTGCTTTGTTACTTTTCTTCGGCGAGGGAGTTTTAACAGAATAAGTTCCGGGGTAAATTTTGGAAGGCATATGGGTTTGTAGATAAGACACTACTCAGAGATTTCGCCCTCATTTTATGAGGACTTTATGATCTGAGTTCTGGTTTCCTATAGGCGCAAGACCCTATAGTTAATTACCCCTCCCGATCACAAGAGAGAACTTTCGATTAAGGCTAGTCGTCAATCAGATTCGTATAGAGATACGCACATCTAGCATATAGTAGCAGCATAGGTTTGGAATTTGAGAATTTGGAATGTTGGAGGATTTGATATTTAAAATTGAAAATTTCACCATCTACACTTAAAGCGGATGGTGGGGGAATGGATGATGGACCCGATCAAGATCCCATGGTTCCGTCGTCCCGAGCCATCATGGACCCTGGTCTACTTAGTCAGAGGAGATAGTTGGCCCAACCTGACAGAAGGATCCTTGTCGGCAGCCATGAGTTGCTTCGTCCAAGGGAACCTTGTAGACCTGGGGTGAATATTTGTCTAAGGGGACAAATTTGAATCCACCTTAGCTAACAGAGGACTTTGTGCCCTATTGATCATATCCTATTGATTCTTGTGTCAAGGATTTGATGTCATTAAGGAGCGTATTGGCTTTGGCCATAACCGGTATTTCGTGGTGCCATTTGGCGGCAAAACCACTCGGTTCAGAGGGTCCCGGGTCATAACCGTTTATCCTACGGTGTCATTTGGCGGCATAACCGCCAGTTAGAGGACACGTACCACGTCCTTACTGGGAGGAGATTGTTTGAAAATGGATCCTAGTGATATTTTTGACTAGGTATTTGGCTTTTGTGAGCTGAAGTAGTTTTAAATTTGTCCACCTCGGCAAATTGTTGCGGATGGTGGATGGATTTTGTTTTAAGTGGATTGATGGATTATTTCATTTTTAAATATCTAGATTTGGGATTTTGCTGAGTTTGAATTTTTGGGTGGAGCTTGTAAACCATTTAAAAGTGTTTGGAATGGACCCCTCCGGTTGAGATTTGCATTCAACACGGACATCATCGGGATGTGTGGGGTCATTTTCCTTCATAGCTTAAACCTTGTCGACTCTGTCTGGCTGACGACAGAGGATCGGGTTTCGTAGGCTTATGCCCTTGATAGTGAATTCTTATTGTTATAGGCCTTGAAGGCCTAATATGAATGTATTAAGACAAATATACCGGTCGCTGCAACCGTATATTTGTTCAATGGTTCGAACCCCGTCGACTCCTATTGATCCGTATAGAAAGATCGGGTTCGAACATGAATTCATTTATAGACCCGCGCAGCATCCCTAGACATGACGTGTGTACTTATAACACGCTCGCCGGGGCTCATGCGGGTGTTTGGGGACATTTTATAATTATTTGTTGAGCCTTGTCGACTCCTATTTACCTGCTTAGGAGAATTGGGTTCAGATTTATTGACCCGCGCAGTATCCCTAGACATCACGTGTGTACCAATAACACGCTCGCCGGGGCCCATGCGGGTTCTATGATTGCTTTTACGCCTTTTAGTGTACCTATGTGTATACAAACTACGATGCACATGTGGGGTGTTCTTGGAATATTTAGAGACACCTTCTGTCCGCTTGCATCAAAGTTGCGGATCTGGTAGCATGGCGTAGCAGCTTCTGAATTAAGTTGTTCGTTGCTTTGCACAGGTAGATTGTCGTGCACTACTTGCATGATTTGTGCATGTAGATTGTAGTGCATTAACTAATTTCCTTCTTCATGATTTTTGACGCTTTGCATTCATTGTAATTTTTTTATATTTGCTTACAGATAATGTACTAAGTGTACAATGAGTTTCCCATAATGACTCGTAGGAGTTTGCATTTGCTGTAGTCCTTTGACATTCGGCTCGTGAATGACATATAATACATAAGGCAGGTCTTCTACAACGATTTACAGAAGCTTGTGCTTGCTATAGTCTCTTTCGTATTTGTCCACAAATGACATATGGTGCATATAGCGGATATGCTGTAAGGGATCGTAGGTATTTACATTTGCTATATATCTTTTGCCTTTATCTGTAGATAGATTGCAGTCTTCATTAGTCATGAACTAGCCATCATCAATACCAATCACATTCTTCATGGCTTCTCTTAGTGTGCTATGCTATTGGATCACTAACTCTTCCAAATGATTGATACAAATATCATGACTGATTGTAGTTGTTTCTTCCATTTAGTCTTTGCTTGCAAGCAAGTTGTATCACAAGTTCATTTGCTCGTCAATATTTGTTTGAGTGCACTGAATGCTTTAAGCACTGTGGAAAAAACTTCATGTTATTTTTCCTTGCCAACATGCCTTTTGAAATTATATTTTCATTCAACTATCCATCATTCATTGATGCTTAATTGAGTAATTAGGATTGTCCTTTCTTATTTGATTTCCGCTCATAGGTGAACCATGTTGAATGTGACAAGTCCTTTGCTACCATATGAAGGTGATTTAAATCATGTGTGATAAGTTTGCTTAATGATATTTGTCTTCCAATTGAAATAGTAATCTCTTAATATCAATTGGAAGTCTTGTATAGAAAATTACAAGCATGCCATTACATTCTTCTGTTGATCATTGCTTGCATGATTAAAGCTTGTTATTCCACCAAATTATAAGTCTCATTTTAGGCATTGAATTTCATTCCACATTTTCCATCTAATTCTTTCAAGTTCTAGTTCAGTTTAATGTTGCTCAATCCATGTCAAATTCATTGTGCAAGTTCAAATTAAATCTTTGCATCATTCTTTTGAGTCCAAAGTATGTTCCATATGTTTGATCAAGTCCTTTATTTTTCATTTGAGTTTGAGTTCAAGCACATCCTTTGCATTTGTTCACTTGGGTTCAAGACTTATCATTGATCACTTGATTTAGAAATGAGTTCCATGCTGTCTTATAAAGCTCAAGCCTTATCTCTTGTGGTCCAACTCAAGTCCTTGCTTGAGTTCAAATATGCTCAAGTCCAAATCAAATTTGAGTCCTTGTTGAAGTTCAAATGAGAGTCCAAGTTCAATGTAGTCCCAAATTGAGTCCTCTTGCACTTTGTTCCAATGTTCATTTGATTAAGTTTGATTTTAAGCTTGATTTTGTCTCAAATTGTGCCCAAGTTAGGTTCAATCATCCTTTTCCAAGTCCCTTGTGAATGTTCAAGTCTTTGCCTTATTTCAAACAAAAATTCGGCAACCTCCCGGCATCTCCCCCGTTTAGGGGAAAAACCAAGAGGCCGCCTACCCGCCACGTCAACAAAGACGTGCACGGTTGGTGTTTGTAAGACACTGCGGCGGTGATTTTTGTTTTTCATCCACCAAGCAAACAAAGGCGTGCACGGGGTTTTAAAAAGCATTAAAAAAAACAATTTGTTTTTCCCCCTCTCGGGAGTACTTATGAGCGACCCCGCCTCACTGTAGGTGCCGCATTGGGGTCCCATCCCACCACGCACAACAAAGGCGAGCATTGTCGGTTTTCCAGTCCGCCACGAACATTGAGAGCGAGAATCTGAGTTTATAAAAATTTGTACATTCGCGGGGTTGTCAGCGTTGGCACGTGGATTGAGGGGTCACTCGCCTATCTCATCATAGGTATCGCACCGGATTCCCTCCAACCACGCTCAACAGAGGCGTGCATAGGTGGTTTGCCAGCCCAACATGCATGCCGAGATAAGAGAGGATTTTTCTTTTTTTTTGTTATTATCATTATATTATTTAATTAATTAACTATAATTAATTAAATTAATCATAATTAATTACAATTTAAAATAATGAATAATAATTACAATAATTAATATTTAGTCCTAATTAATAATAATTAATTTAAATTAAAATAATTAATTATAATTAATTTTAATCGAATTATAGTTAATTATTAATTATAATAATTAACCATAATTATTAACAAAATTAATTATAACTTATTTTAATTAAAACTAATTAATAATAATAATAATTAAATATAATTAAAATATTTAATTATAATTAATTATAATTAACTATTAATAATAATAATTAATTAAAATTAAATAATAATAATAATAATAATAATAATAAAATAAACAAAACTCTCTCCCTCCCCCTTTAGGCTCGGCGGGTTCAATGGATTTGGCGGAAGAAGGGCACGGAAGGGAGAAATTTACCTTCGCAGCCAGCGGCTCTTGTTCCTGCCTCCGATCAAAAATGTCGTGACTTCCAAACGGACAGGAAGACAACGTCGGAGGAGGCGAAGTCGGGCAGACAAGATGGAGGTAGGATTGGCTTCTACCTCTCTCTCTCTCTCTGTTAACTGAAGGCATAAGGAAGGAGATCTGGCTTGGAGTCGGATTTTGGGCTTGAGGACTCGATCGGAGCAAGCGAGCTCGTTGAAGTTCGGTTGTGGAGGTTGATGTTGGAATAGGGCAGGAGGAGATCAAGAATGGGGAGTGGAGTCGAGCGTGGAAGGAGCCTGAAGCGGCTGTGGCTTGGAGTCGAGAGTAGCCAAAGCCTCTGTTTCTTCGCTATTTAACGACATGTTTAGGACAGAGATCGAGAGCGGGATTTCTGCAGGAATCGCGGAGACGAGACGCAAGTGGCGCTGACTTGCAGGATTTCAGCGATCTTTTACAGGATTTGCGACATAGGTAGCTTAGTTTAATTTTTTTATTATTTGTTTGAGGTTAACAAATGGCCCCCAACAAATGTGGTTTACGTCTAGAGAGAATCACGTTTGTTGTATGCTGATTGATCCTGTGGATCTCTAGATATTCGTTCTAGATGTCACACTAGAGATTTCATTTAGTGGATCTCCAAGAATTTACTTTGATGTCACACTAAGATTTTTCATTTAGTGGATCTCCAAAATTTTGTTTGGATGTCACACTAGTATTCTTTCTTCATGGCTCATTCTGATGTATCCATGGATGGTTGATACACTAACTTCAGTCAAATAGGGATCCCATGGGTAGTGATATAGCACTTCGTATTTAGACCTCTAGAGGATCACTTTGTAGATTTGACGATAGTAGATAGTATCACCACCATTTGTTCTCTTTAATCACCATGATCACTTTAGTTTATAGCATCTATGTGTATGCTTAACATTCTTCCATCATCTGGTTGTATCTTGGCAAAGTTTTAAATATTTATTTGGGGATCTCCGCATGTAACGCGATATCGACACAAATAAATATTTAAAATGCCCCTCAGTCTTTAGAGACATTTATAGGGGTCATTTAGGATGCTCCTTTCGTAGCTTTAGCTTAAGTCTTGAGATTTTGATTCTTCTGTCCTATGCTTTGTGCTGCAGACATTAATGAAGAATTACCTGATTTGTTTTTATGATTTGTCAGGTGATTTGTATTCCTTTGGCCCTATGATTCTTGCTTTGGCGGGCTTGATGAAGGTGTAGATGCCGGTGACCTAAACCCTTAGATTTACATCAGGTCTGTGGCGAAAAGTCATCGGTCCAGAGCTTCGTGCATAACGGACTTGTTGATGACGGAATCCACTTAGTTCAGCCTTGAGCTTTGTGTGAACTTTGGGATAATTTTTTTCGGTCCTTGGATTTGTGCTTTGACGGACTTGTCGAAGAAATATTCCTTCGATCCTCGCTTTGTGCTTTGCGGATTTGTTGAAGAATTTGCAGGTTCTGGATTCAGTTGATAGTACCGAACGTAAGTAGTATCTTGATCCTTAACCATTTGAGAAGACTTTAATCTGAATTACTTGAGTTCATCAGATCGGGAGAGCTAGGATTTGATAGCTCTGTCTTTTGGTTGCTGAGATGGAGGTTCCTCTACTACAGCCTTTCTTATGCCTTGTTGAGTAGATAGAGCTTCAAGCGATCAGGCCATATTTGGGCTTGTTGGATTCGACCTTTTACACCCATTCAGGCTTCAGACTTGAGCTATGGGAATTGCGCTCCCCAATGCTGATTTTGCTGAAGTTGGTAGATTTGGAGTCATCCTTTGTGGTTGAATATTTTGAAGCCTACGAACATTCGATAGTTGCTCGAGATTTCTCCTTCCCTCAGAACTTTGATTCTCCGGTCATTTGGGAGAATTCGGTGGACTATGATCACTCGAATTGGTCGAGTCAAATTTGCCTTCGTGCTTCCTACAGTCCCTTCTAATGGGTTGACGAAGCGGGGGTTCTGCTACTATGACATTTCTTAAGCGTGTTGAGTAGACAGAGCTGCCAGCGATCCGGCCATATTTAGGCGTGTTGGATCCTACCTTTTACACCCATTCGAACTTTAAGCTTCATGCTGTCGAAAGACTTCAAGCTTTATCGGCTCAATTTTATGAAGATCAACAAACTTATGGGGGGAGGCGGCTACATCAGCCTTTGAGAGCTTGAAGAAGGCGATGACTATGGTGTCGGTCCTAGCTTTGCCAAATTTCACTCATACCTTCATTATGGAGACAGATACGTCCGAATATGGGCTGAGTGCAGTGCTTATGCAGAGTCGTAAGCCCATTGCTTATTTCAGCCAGGTATTGACTACTAGAGCACAACTGGAATCAGTTTATGAGAGAGAATTAATTACCATCATTTTGGCCATCCAAAAGTGGTGGCCCTACCTACTTGAGTGGCATTTCATTGTCAGGACCGATCAGTGGAGCTTGAAATACCTGCTAAAATAGTGGATGGTGACGGACCAACATCAAATGTGGCTGTCCAAGTTGCTAGGGTACGATTTTGAGATTCGGTATAGACCAGGGGTGGACAACAAGGCGGCAGATGCTTTGTCCAAATGTATGGGGGAGCTGCAGGCAGTGGCACTATATGTTCCTTTAATGCTTGACTAGGAGGCTATCAGAGAAGAAAGTGCTAGAGATAAAGATTTGGGATGGATCATGGCAGATTTACTGAAAGAGGAGGGTAGCCACCCAGGGTACTCATTGGAGGGAGACAAACTGTTGTATCAGGGGAGATTTGTGATGCCCCGTATCTCAATCCATATCCCATATTTACTTCAAGAATTTCATGGAAGTGCAGTTGGGGGCCATTTCGCAGTGTAGAAGACCTACAGGAGACTAGTAGCCGAGCTTTACTGGAAATGAATGCATAGAGATGTAGAGGAGATGGTGGCGAGGTGTGAGATTTGTCTGTGGGCTCCGAAAATTCGGCCCCGACCTCCCCGCTGCACAGATTTTTGTTTTTCTTTTCGGCGAGGGAGTTTTAAAGAACTAAGTTCCGGGATAAATTTTGGAAGGCATGTGGGATTGTAGATATGACACTACCCAGAGATTTCGCCCTTATTTTGCGAGGATTTTATGATCTGAGTTCTAGTTTCTAATAGGCGCAAACCCCTATAGTTAATTAGCCCTCTCGATCACTAGAGAGAACTTTCGAGTAAGGCTAGTCGTCAATCAGATATGTAGAGATACGTGTTATCTGGCATATAGTAGCAACATGGATTTGGATTTGGAAATTGGATTTGAATTTGGGTATTCGAAAAGTTTTGGAAAGCTTGAAATTTAAAATAAGAAATTGCACCATATTGCACTTAAAACGGATGGTGGGGGAATGGATGATGGACCCAATCAAGATCCCATGGTTCCGTCGTCCCGGGACATCGTGTTCCTTGGTCTACTTAGTCAGAAGAGGTAGTCGACCCAACCTGACAGAAGGATCCTTGTCGGCAGCCATGGGTTGCTTCATCCAAGGGGACCTTATAGACCTGGGTTGGATATTTGCCTAAGGGGACAAATTTGAATTCACCTTAGCTAACAGAGGGATTTGTGCCCTATCGATCATATCCTATTGATTCATATCTCAAGGATTTGATGCCACTAAAGAGCGTATTGGCTCTAGCCAAAACTGGTACTTCGTTGTGCCATTTGGCGGCAAAACCACTCGATTCAGATGGCCCCAGGTCATAACTGTTTATCCTGCGATGTCATTTGGCGGCAAAATCGCCGATTAGAGGACACGTACCACGTCCTTAATGGCAGGAGACTGTTTGAGAATGGATCCTAGTAATATTTTCGACTAGGCATTTGGCTCTTTGTGAGCTAAAGCAGTATTTCAATTTGTCCACCCCGGCAAACTGTTGCAGAGGGTGGATCAAGTTTACTTTAAGTGTTGATAGATTTATTTTAAATTTTAATTACTTTTGAGATTTTTGGAATTTCTGGAATTTTGGATTTTCAGGTGTTTGGAGAGGCATTTTGAAATATTTGTGAACCCCTCCGGTTGAGATAATCATTCAACACGGCCATCATCGGGGTGTTCATGGGGTTATTTCTCTTTGTTGATTGAACCCTGTCGACCCTATCAACTTACCGATAGGGGATAAGATTTCTCGTAGGCTTTGTGCCTTTGTTTGTGAATTCATATTGTTATAGGCCTTGAAGGCCTGATATGAATGTATTAAAACAAATATTCTGGTCGCCACGACCACATATTTGTTTATTGGTTTGAACCTTATCGACTCCTATTGATCTGTATAAAAGGATCGGATTCGAACTTGAATTCACTTGTTGACCTGCGCAGCATCCCTAGATGTCACGTGTGTACCAATAACACGCTCGTCGGGGCACATACGGGTGTTTGGGGGCATTTTATAATTGAACTCTGTTAACTCTTTTGATCTACTTAGAAGAATCGGGTTCAAATTTAATAACCCGCGCAGTATCCCTAGACGTCACGTGTGTACCAATAAAAAGCTAGCTGGGGTCCATGCGGGTTTTATAATTATTTTACCCCTTTTACTGTACCTATATGCATACAAACTATGGTGCACGTGCAGGGGTATTTATGAATATTTCTAAAACGTCTTTTGTCCGTTTGCATGAATGTTGCAAATCTGGTGGCATGGCGTAACAGCTTCTGAATTGAGTTGCTCGCTGCTTTGTACAGGTAAACTATCGTGCACTACTCGTTGCTTTTTGCAGGTGGATTCTAGTGCATTAACGAATCTCCTGCTTTGGATCGTATGAGCTTGCACTTGTCTTATTCTTCATGCATTTTGTCGTGATTTTTGGTCTTTTCAGCACATCTGCTACTACTGCATCTAGGTAGGTAGATGTATTCCTTCACAGACTGAAATTGACTTCAGGATATTGTATTTACTGAAGTCTTTCTGCATCTACCCATAAGTGGCATGTGGCACGTACATCTGTCTTTATAGAGAGATTATATGTATTGCAGATCTTTTATCTCTGATTGTATGCGGATCAGTGTGCTTAATTGTATCTTGATGTTGACTGCGAGGATGCTAGAATACCCTTACTATAAGAGTTCGCAGGTGCTTATATATGTTGCATGTCAGTCGTTGTATCAACTAATAGTTCTCTAAATTAACACTTCTAATATTCAACATACAAGTTCAATGCAGATATCATGTTGGCTATACATAAATAAAGGGTCTCGTAGTATATCTATTCTTCTCATTTGAAAGTAGACTGTTGTGTGCTCATTTATACATTAGTCTGCAAAGAATCTGCTTCTTCTACATCTTCCTTGCTTTGCTTGTAATCGTACTACTTTCATCGTGCATAATAACTAGCAAATCACTTTGTTACATTGCTTGACGACTTATAACATGAGTGATAACATTATCACTATTGTCACTTGTTATTAGCATTTTGATTAATATAATCGTCATGGATGAATTGTAACATTTCTTAGAGATTTCATGCTACGACTTATGGATAAGTGATATTCAAGGTTCTTTGTAGCGGCCTTCCCTGTCTATACATGAATCCTTTTTGTTCATCAGAGAACACTTGCTCTTCGTTTGTAGGAAAATAACGACCACCTACAGTCCACTGCTCTCTTTACACTTGCTAGTAAATACACTGCATTTCTTCATTTAATCTTTGCTTCTGAAAGAGTTTACACTTATTGCAATTAGCTTACATCAATTATAAGCATGATAAGTTGAAATCCGCAAGCCTTTTGTTTGATCATTGATATTCATTGGAAAGATCTAGGTCTTTACTTAGCATTTACATGGAGTATTTGCTAAGTTAAAGTCTCATTCCATAAAATTGAGTTCAAGCTATCTTGCATCAAGCTCCATGTGGTCCTTGTGTTCGAGATCAATTCATTTTGAATTCAATTTGAATTTTCAATTTAGCTTCAGTTCAAAGTCAAATTTGAGTCCAGTTCATGTTCAAGTACAAATCTTCTACGGTCCAATTCAAATATTTCAAATGTTCAAGTCATGCCCTTGTTCATTTCAATTTGAATATTCAAAAGTCCATTGTCATTTAATATGAATCAAGTTCATGTCCTTTGCAGTTTACTTAAGTCCCCTGAGTCATTCTTTCAAGTTCAAGATTGAGTCATTGTTCAATTCTTGCTTGAGTTCAAGTCCAAGTTCTTATTCTTTTCAATTTTATTTGAGTTTGAATTCAGCCTTTTATTAATGTCTTTTGAGTTCAAATGAGTCCAGGTACAACTTCCATTTTTGTTCAATCAAGTTTAGGTACGGCCTCGTATTAACTCGAAATTTCGGCAACCTCCCGGCGTCTCCCCCGTTTAGGGGAAAACTACGAGAAAATTGGGCCTTCCCACCACGCACAATAAAGGCGTGTATGGTAGGTGTCCTCGGACGAGGACACCGCGGTCATGATCTCTCCTCCCACCATGCGCAATAAAGGTGTGTATGGGGTCTTTGACGGTACCTATTTAAAAATATAATTTGCTTTCCCCTCGCTCGAAGCTACTTATGAGTGACCCCGCCTCGCCGTAGGTGTCGCACCAGGGTCCCATCCCACCACGCGCAATAAAGGCATGTATGGGCGATTTTTTGGTGCGCCACGAACTTTAAAATGGGGCTTTTAGGTGATTACCCGCCTCGTCGTAGGCGCCGCACCGGGGTCCCATCCCACCACGCGCAATAAAGGCGTGTATGAGCGATTTTTCGGTCCGCCGCAAACAATGAAAATGAGCTCTCAAGTTTAAGGTGATTGCTCGTCTCATCGTAGGCGTCGGATCGGGGTCTCATCCCACCACGCACAATAAAGACGTGTATTATAATTAAAAAAAGCTAATCATAATTAAACTCAGTTAATTATGATTAAAAATAATTTAATTATAATTAATTATACTTAATTTTAACTATTATAACTAATTTCTAATTAAAAATAATTAATTATTATTAAATATAATCAATTATAATTAATTAACTAGCCTTCTCTTCTCTGTTCGGTGGCTTTACTGGACTTGGCCGAAGGAGCGCACGGAAGGGATAATATTACCTTCACAGTGAGTGAGAGCTTGTTCTTGCTTCCGATCCAAATGCCAAACTTCTAAAACGACAGGAGGAGAACATCATCGGGGGAGATGAAAGCGGCTAGGGCTTCTTCGGCCTCGTATGAGTCGGCCGACTTAGATGGGGAGTTCGGCCTAAAGAGAACAGAGAGATCGAGAGGCAGCTTGTGAAGATCAGACAAGGAAAGGGTTCTCTCTCTCTCTCTCTCTCTCTCTCTCTCTCTCTCTCTCTCTCTCTGCTGTGTGGACCGAAGAGGCAAGGGGGAGGGATTTATGGTGATTGGGATCTGCTGCTTGGGAGATCAAAAGACGGGATCGTGGCTTTCGTGTGGAGAAGCCGAGAGTGGAAGTAGAGGCTGGAGAGGGAAATCGGAGGGGCTTCGGCAGTGGAGTTTTCGGGAATGGAGTAGGGCTCGCGAGAGAGAAAGGAGGAAGAGGTCGGGCTGAGGGCTTCATTTGCTCGGTATTTAAAGACAAGAAAAATGTCTAGGTGGCACGCGATTCGGGTAACTTTTTCGGGAAGAGACGCAAGGAGCGACGTCAGTGCAAAACAGTGTACCGTAGCGGGATTTCTGCTGAATTAGCAGGATCTCGACAGATATGAGGTATCTTTGCTTTTGCTTTTTTTTTAGAGGTTAACAAATTCCCCCAACAAATGTGGTACGCGTCTAGAGCGAATCACGTTTGTTGTATGCTGATTGGCCCTGTGGATCTCTAGATATTTATTCTAGATGTTACACTAGAGCTTTCGTTTAGTGGATCTCCAAAAATTTGCTTGGATGTCACACTAAGATTTTCTTTCTCCATAGATCTTTTGGATGTATCAATAGAAGATTGAGATACTGATTTCTTTTGCCATATTTTTTGTGTTGCGGACATTGATGGAGAATTACCTAACTTGTCTTTATTAACTTGTTAGGTGGTTTTTGTACCTTCAGCCCTATGCTTCTTGCTTTGGCGGGCTTGATGAAGGAGTAGATGCTGGTGACCTAAACCCTTAGGTTTATATTAGGTTAGTGGCAAGAAGTCATCGGTCCTTTATTTTGTGCATAACGGACTTGTTGATGACGAATCCTTTTAGTTCAGCCTAAGGCTTTGTGTGAACTTTGGGATAATTTTCTTCGGTCATTTGCTTTGTGTTTTGACGGACTTGTTGAAGAAAAATTCTTTCGATCTTCGCTTTGTGCTTTGCGGATTTGTTTAAGGATTTGCAGATTATGGATTCAATTGATAGTACCGAACGTATGTACTATCTTGATCCTTAACCACTTGAGAAGACTTTAATCTAAGTCACTTGAGTTCATCAGATTGGGAGAACTAGAATTTGATAGCTTTTTGTCCTCTAATTGCTAAGATGGGGTTCCTCTACTACGGCCTTTCTTATGGCTTGTTGAGTAGATGGAGCTGCCAGCGATCTGGTCATATTTGGGCGTGTTGGATCCGACCTTTACACCCATTCAGGTTTTAGACTTGAGCCATGGGAATTGCACTCCCCAATGTTAATTTTGCTGAAGTTGGTAAATTTGGAGTCATCCTTTGTGGTTGAAGATTTTGGATCCTATGAACATTCGGTGGTTGCTCGAGATTTCTCCTTCCACTGGAACTTTGATTCTCCAGTCATTTCAAAGAATTCGGTGGACTACGATCACTTGAGCTGGTCGAGTCAAATTTCCCTTCATGCTTCCTACAGTCCCTACTGACGGGTTGACGAAGTGGGGGTTCCGCTATTACGGCCTTTCTTATGGTGTGTTGAGTAGACGGAGCTGTCAGCGATCCGGCCATATTTGAGCTTGTTGGATCCGACTTTTTACACCCATTTGAACCTTATACTTTAGGCTGTTAAAAGACTTCAAGATTTTCAGGCTTAATTTGTTGAAGTGTGTAGCCACAAAAGTCACTTTCCTTACTTTTGACTCCTCGTTTGTTGGAGGTGTTGTTTCGATCTTTGAAAGATGACCTGCATATACTTTGAAAAATAAATATTTGTATTCTTTTAGTATAAAAACACATTTGAAGTGATAATTTTAAATATGTATTCGGGGATCTCGATATGGTGATGATGAATATTTTCGCATCGACTCGACCCCGATCGAGCCCGACTAGGCTCGATCGCGCTCGATCAACTTAATTGATCATTGTTGAGGTGAAATTAATCTGAATTAAACCTCAATTTAATTAAATTAAATCAAATTTATTTTAATTTAAATCAAATCAATTTAAATCAAACTACGTCGAGCTCAATTCGACGCAATTCGACACATTTCGGCTCCGATTCGAGTTCAATTTAATAAAATTAACTCGATTGGACCCAAATCGACCTAAATTTATCCAAATCGATCCAAGTCGGGTTCGATTCGAACTCAATTTCAGCCTTAATTTGTTAATTTGGGCTGAATTAGATTTTCAAAAAAATTTCAGATATAGGGCTGAAATTAGATCCCAGATCCCACCCAATTTCAAATCTAGTGGTCAGCCAAATCTACTCAAGTGGATTTGCTCTCGTTTCGCGCAACGAGGCAATCAGATGGGACCATTTGGGAGGCTGACTTGCGCCTGTCGTGCAAAAAAAAAAACACGAAAAGAGAGCGGAGCAGGATTCAGCCCCCCGTCTCTTGTTTTCGTTTTCGTCCCGAGCACAGAGAGCAAAAGAGAGCGAGTGAGGGAGGCAGAAACCGCTCTCCCTGCGTGCGTCTGACCACATCCAGGTCAGAATCTCGGCTCTTCTCCGCTTGCGTTCGTCCTTCTGTCCCGAGAAAAGGAAGCAGAGCCGACTAGCTCTGCGTGTTCGTCCAGCCCAAGCATAAGGAGGAGGCCGGCCGGTTCATGTGTTCGTGAAATCAGTGAAGAAAGACGCGGAGTTAAGACTTCCTGGCTGTCACCAAGCCTAGGAGAAGTTTCGCAGCAGATTTAGAAAGGTTCGAGAGTTTTCTTTCGCTGTCAAGTCAACTCCGGCGACCTCTTGACGACGAAATCAGCTCGAGGAGACTTTCGAACAGCAAAACCTGTTTTTTGGAACATGTGCGCAGCTTCTGGGAGCTTTCAAACAGTGAAAACTGCTGTCCGGAGTGCTTTGGAAAGCAAATCCACCTTCTGGAGCGACTTGGGCAGCAACAGCGACGTTGGGGACATCAAGGACAACAACTAGGAGTGCAGATTGGAGCTTGGACAGCGAGCCGGAACTAGATAGGAGAGCTAGGACAACCCGGGAGAGGTATACCTTTGAAACCTAGTGAAACCTAAGGTCCCCCAAGGCCAATTGTTGTGTGGTTGACGTCTCCAAGCCTTAGGTCCTTAAAAATTTCAATTTTTGCTCTCTTAAAACCCTATCCCCGCTGTCCACTTGTTTAAATCATGGAAATCAAGTGATTTTCCATGATTTGCCCCAAGGTTTAAAATTGCGTAAATAAGCCTCGAGGCTGTTTTTGTCCATGAGGCGAGGCGTAAGCCTCGAGGCAGTTTGAGGCGTAAGCCTCACGGACACAGAATTGCGTAAATGAAAAATTAAGAGTTTTAACAGGAAAATAATAGCAATATTCTATCTTACAATAAAAACATCTAAATAATATATGAAAATAGTGGAAAGTAAGAAAGTAGATGCAATAAAATCATGCCCCAAAGTACAAAATCATAAAATATGAAAATATTAGTTTAACAAAACTCACAAAGTATAAAGAACAAATAAAATGCAATCATATCCCATCACTAAGTGGGTCTTCAAGGGAATCTTCTTCTCCAATTGTATCTATGAATGACATTTCATCATCATCTTCAATATGACTCACTTTTCTCTTCCCTGTTCAATAAGAGAAAAGATCATTATCATGCTAATTGCTCACTTGACATATAATTAAATATAATGCTATAGCATATAAGAAGTTGTGGAATACATTTACTTGATTGTTGTGCTGCAGAGCAAGTGGATGTGTGTGGTGTGGTTTTAGTGGATGTGCCCACTTGATCTGCTTCGCCCCTCAAGACATCCATACTTAGATCTTCTAGCTGTAAGTCTGATAATGAAAAATCTGTCTCATCATCTATGAACCACTCATTATCAGATAACACATCATCACACACCAACGGGTTCTCATCATCCTTCAACCCCTTATTCCTCAACTTCCTCTCTCTTAACCTCTTGTTGTGCATAATATATACGAGGGAGTTCATTCTGAGTGTTGATAGTCGATTTCTTCTCTTTGTTTGCACTTGACTATATGTACTCCAATTTCGCTCACACCCAGAAGAAGAGCAAGTGAGGCCCAACACTCTTACAGGAAAACTCTGTAACTCAGGGGTGGAATCACCAAATTGGATCCACCATCAACTATTTTCAAGAAAAAATATAATCAGAACTGAATAAAGTGTCTTCATTTACCAAAATAACTATACCTAGAGAACGTTTCGAAATGGTTGCTTTTGCTGCATTCAAACCAAAAAAACCCTCTTTATTCCGAAATATAACAAGTTGTAAATCTGCAAGCTCCCTATCTGCCTGCTCCGGTATTAGCCTGTCCATACAATGATATAGACCAAGCTTCACCTCCGTATTTGAAGATTTCTTCTTTGAATATTGAAATTGAAGATTGAGATAATATGCCGCTGTATGTAGATGACGGTGTAACTGCACCTCCCACTGAGCATCAATGATATCCCAAATCTCCCTATAACTTGCCTTCTCTCCTCCCAAGTTGTGTGCAATCATCTCCTTGGCCTCATCCATAGCATTATAAATAAAACCCATAGCCGGTTTCTTCTCTGCATCCACTAAGCGTAGTACTTGCACTAAGGGTCTCGTGCTCAAAATGGCATAGGTCACAGTAGCCCAAAATTTATCATTCAGAATTATCTTTCTTATTTCCTTTCCATCACTTTCTTCCTCCAAGCAGAGTTAAGCCATTCAGTTGATGTAAACATTGCTTCCAAAGGTTGCCTCACCTCCATCAAGCTCTGCAGCGTCAAATAGGATGTGACAAACCTATAGATTCACAGTGCAGTAGTGCACAAATGTAAGAACTAAGAACATACAGTAGGAATAATTTGAAATGTACAAAATTAAGAACATACCTAGTGGTTGCAGGGCGAATGATTTCTTTCTTTGAAAATTTTCTCATCAAGCTTAAGACCCAAGAGTGATTGTAGATGAACTTTGTAATCTTCTTTGCCCTAGAAAGAGCACTCTTGTGCTGAGGTAAGTCACCAAGATCCTCCAAAATGAGATCGATACAATGTGCTGCGCAGAGTGTCCAATATAGGTGTGTCCTCTTCTCCATCAACATCTGACCAGCTGCTTTGTATATACTGGCATTATCAGTCACTACCTGGACAACCAATTGCTCCCCAATCTCCTCAATAACCCCATCAAATAAATTGAAAATAAATGTAGCATTTTTCACCTCATCTGAAGCTTCAATCGATCGTAAAAACACCGTGTCGTAGGGATTGTTCACAAGGATGTTAATCAAGCTCATGTTCTTCATGTTAGACCATCCATCTGACATAATGGTTACACCAGTCTCAGTCCATGTCCTTTTAATCTCATCAATGCTACGCTCTGTGCTCAGCAGCTCCTCCTTTAAAATCTATGTTCGCAACTCATACATATTCTATGCATTTTTTATCCGTATAATAAGAGTAAACACTGCGTATGTAATGCGTATTTAAGCAGAACACTATGTATATTTGTAAAACTTCTTCCAATATGATTGTCAATGTACATCTTAAATTGCTGTAACTTAATTTACATCTTCAACAACATCAACTTTCCTACAGAAATTATGATTGTTGGATTGTCCAATATAAATCATCTTTACAATCAAGCCCTTCCATTAATTACTACGATATTTATCCTCCTTCCATATCCATGAAAGGATGATAAATATCACAGTAATGAATGGAAGGCTTGGTTGTCAAAGATGATTTATATTGAACAATACATTAATCATAATTCATGTAGCAGCTAAAACCTATGTACATTCTATTAAAAAAACTAAACCAAAATAATTACAAGAGAAGCTTTCTTTGATGTTTACACATGATTGTCAAACAGAAGTAATGCAGGACCGCAGGTTATATAACCTTTCTTTGATTACAAGAGAACCTTCCTTTGATTTTTAGAAATAAGTCTAAGGCTACTTAATTTTCAAACAAACTAACAGCAGCCTTAAACTAACTTTCTGAAATAAAAAAATCTTACATTCGGTCAAGACTGCATTACTTCTGTTTGAAAATTATGAGTTACCCTTTCTTCAAGTTTTATCGCATTATATAGTAATTGAGTAATAGTAAGTAATAAAGGCTCATAAAAAATCCACCAACCCTCTTACCCTCTCAACCATATCTGCCACCCGTCACTCCACAGCCAAAGACAATTATTATTCATGTCACGGCCCCTCAGTTCATACTAAATATAGTCTGCATACTCTATATAATATAATTTAATAAATAAAATTTACTGCGTAACGTGTGCGTGTATTATACGCACTAAGTGCGTCTTTTGTAAGTATTATGTGCATTCTATATGCGTATATAGTGCGTGAGTTATGCGTATTATTTAAAAACGTTTAAAAAGTATTATTTAAATTATTCCTTTATTTAAAACAAATAAGAAATTCAAACACTAACCTTTAAACGCAAATTTCAAGCACAAAAACTTTCAAACATCATATTCCTTATTATTTATCTTCATTAATTACAAAACCATCTAGAGCCATAAACCCTTTACACTTGTTCAAATATCATACCCAAGAGTCAAGACTCAAGACTAGAAAATGAAATGATAAAAATCACATTGCATAATGCAAGTAACTTAAAAAATATATTCCTCATCATTTTAATGTAAGTAACTTAAAAACAAAGATATATATTAATTAAAACATTTAATACAATTTGATGAATAAAATTTACTACGTAACGTGTGCGTGTATTATGCGTACTAAGTGCGTCTTTTGTGAGTATTATGTGCATTCTATATGCGTATATAGTGCGTGCGTTATGCGTGTTATTTAAAAACATTTAAAAAGTATTATTTAAATTATTCCTTTATTTAAAACAAATAAGAAATTCAAACACTAAGCTATAAACGCAAATTCCAAGCACAAAAACATAAAGGTTATATACAGTTTCTGTGCGTTATGCGTATTGGTGCGTGCGTTATGCGTATTTGTGCGTGCGTTATGCGTATTGGTTGCGTGCGTTATGCTTATTTGTTGCGTGCGTTATGCGTATTATTTATACATAGAAACATTTATACACAAAAACTGTTTAAACATTTATAGTTATACATAGAAAGTCAGAAACATTTATACATAGAAACATTTATACAAAGAATGAAAAACTATCATTTTTTCAATGATTTACAAAATATTTCATATGCAAATTCTGCCCTATACTTTGGCATGTCTGCTTGCCAATTTGTACTATCAGTCCAATAACTGTTGCCTTCAAGACATATTCCTTCCATATATTTACAGACATACATCCCGCAATCTATAGAATTCTCCTGTTGTGGTACACCTTTAATGGTAGAAAGCTTCTATTTTCTGATATCACCTTTAAAAGCTCCTTTCGTGTCAAAGTATAGGGCTTTAAGCTGAAAAATACGTAGAACAAAGATTAGTTATATAATTTTTTTAAAAATTAAAGAGTTCATGTTCATTTAACACTTACGATTTTTAGAACAACAAGCCTATGCTCTTTGACACGGTCTGGCATGGGCAAGGAGTCATAAAATTTTCACTTTTGTTCGTTCATCATACCAACCAGAAGGGTAATGTAATTGGATTCAATGATTGGCTATAATAAAATGTTGTTTGAAGAAATAGAAAGCTCGTTTATATGGTCGATTTGCAATTTGGACAATTTTTCCCTGGCTTTGTTATTCTGCAAGTGCAAGTAGTAAATGTAAGTTACAAATTCAATAGTTAAACTGATTAATTGAATACTAAGTTACTAACCCAATAGACTGGAGAGATATATAGAAATTTATGGTATTTGTCAGGCATAAGTTCACACTTCTCATCTAAAAAATTGGCAAAAAGATCTACATGTTCATTGCCTAAATAACTGTCACTTAATAAGTCGTCAATATCAGATCTGGAAATCAGAATGTTACCAACAAACAAGATATTATCATCCCTGCAAAAAAAAAACGTATCATAAGCATAAAATACGCATAACATACGCGTTTCATAAGCATACCATAAGCATAAGTTACGCATAACATAAGCATAAAATACGCATACCATACGCATATCATAACATAAAATAAGTTGTAATTTTTTACCTTCGATTAAACTTTCTCAAACTTTCTTGCACAAAATTTCTCTTCTCAGGACTCAAACTCAGAACACCTTTGAAACTTTCTATTTCACTTGAATAGACATAAGTTATAGGATTTATAGGAATCTCATCGACTGCTACTGATTCAGTTGGATTTGTATATGGAATAAGTTGCATTTCTTTAGGGATTGGCTGATTTTGTGGGATTGGGTTATTGGGGCTGTGGGGAGGGTTATCTGATTTATATTTCTTATTGGAAGAAGAAGAAGAATAGCTTACAGATCTTTTCTCAGAAAGTATTTTGCTCTGATCAATGTATTTATTGAGCTTGATCTCAATAACTTTAACTTTTTCAATTAGGTCTTCAAACTTTCTGCTCAGCCTACCTTCAAATTCAAGAAAAAGTTTTGTACATGTTTCTTGGCAGGATTTGATTATTCTTTCTTGGAGAGATTCAAGTGCATCAGCAGAAAAATTAAATTGTGGTTGCTGAGGATCTTGTTGGGGTTCATGCTGAAGAGGAGGGTGGGGGTCTTGCTGAGGAGGTGGGGTATGATGGGGAGATTGGGTGGGGGGTTGTTTTGATGGGTGGATATTTCATGAGGGGAATCAGGGGATGGAGGGCTGTCTGATGGATATTTGTTGACATTAACCATATCCATTTCATCCTGGGTAACTGCTTGGAGGACATTATAAATCTGACTTTTCCTTATATTAGAAAATAAGTTGGAAATCATCTCTGTAGTATATACAATATCCGATGACCATCATAAAAAATGGGGCCTTTTGTCAGCATACAATGGAGCATGAAAAAAAGTATGCTCCAGGAACCAAATCTGCATAAGATGAAAGAAAATTTTAGCACTCACATTGAGCCAATAAAATTTTGAATGAATTTAGCAGTTAGCACTTAGCACTCACAATTAGTAGAGATACAAAACCATTGATGTAACCTGCTAGTTTCTTATTTGAAATCTTGGAGGATGCCTTATTAAACTCTGCAACTAAAAATTCCCTAATTGAACTAGCCCAATTTATTGACCAAAATTCATCTGGATTATTTGCTATTCTTTGAAGCAACCTAGGAGTTTTGAAATTGTTAAGTTGAAAAAGTAAATTTAAACATAAATACAAGATAAAGTTTCTTAACATAGTCTTGGGGGGGTTTTCTTGTTCATCTCCATCATGTCTGCCTTTGTTTCTCCTGATGTAACTGAAGTATGTGCCAAGGAAAGTCAGGAAATTTCTTCTCCTTTATTTGGCAGACCAGTAAGAAGGGTCACTTCATCAGCCGTGAAAGGAATGGCTTGTCCTTTTATAACAAAGCATTGTTTTGAAATGTTCCACTTTGAGATCAGCTCATAAATCAGAGGGACATTTTGCTCAAACTCAAGAAATTCCAAAAACTAAATGATATTTAAACGTTTCAATGTGTCTTTGACTTCAGAAGTAATTTGCTGAGCAAATACATCACAGTTTGTTCGAAACGTAGAAACGTAGCATCGATAGGTTATTGGACGAACATATATCTGAAAATTTTAAAAAATAAAAAATAAGTAAATGAGATACGCAAAAAAGCACAACGTACGCACAACATAAGCAACTTACACGCACAGTGTATGCATAACATACTCACAATGTACGCATAACATACGCACAATGTACGCATAACATACGCATAAGAACGAACATATCGTAACATACGCACAATTATACGCACGCATAAAATACGCATAACATAAGCATTGAACACGCACAGTGTGCGCATAAAATATGAACATAAAACGCGTAAATATAAGCAATCTGGTTAGGTTTTATGTTTCAAATTTCAACATAAATTCATCGAAAACCCTGAATACAGAGAAAACACGGTGGCATTAAAGTATCAAACATTTAAAAAGTTTCGAGAAGCCATGCATACGCATAGAATAAGCATAAAATCCAAAGATCTTCAGAGCCTTGAACACCAACGCATAACATAACCATAAAATACGCATTACGAAATAGAAAACTTAGCATTAAGTTACCTTTTTCGTTGGGGGTGATGACATCCTAGAAGAAACTGAGTGAAGAATGCTTGAAATTGCTCCGGAGTGAATGCTTGAAAGTTCGAAAGTTTACTGTAACTTAAAAATCGAAACGTCGACTCCGCCATTCGACCTTTACAAGGGTTTAAATGGTGATGCCACGTCGACATTTCAATAGGTGCGCCACGTCGGCAACTAGGGGTCCGAACTGAAAAAAAAAATTTAGGTTAATTTTTAAAAAGGCGACGCCTTAAATATATGAGGCGAGGCACGCCTCAGTAAACTTGAGGCGTAAGCCTCATAAACTAAACTTATTGCGTAGGCTTTGAGGCTTAAATGGACGAAATTACGCTGAGGCGCGCCTCAAGGCACGCCTTTTATTGCGCAATTTTAAACGTTGATTTGCCCTCATATGAGAGCTAAAAGGATGGCAGCAAAACGGTGGGGCATCGAATTGGTGTTCGATGTCCCCATTTTTGCATTGTTATATCATTCATGTCATAGTTAATGCCCTTACCTACGACCAAATCCTAGGTTTAATGGCTCGTTCGATGTCGAATGAAATGTAGGAGCGTGGAGTCTCTTATCTAAGTGTGGCATGCGTTAACATACCCCTAAAACTTGCATGTTATGATAAAATTAATATATGCATGTGATAGGTTTACACCGCCATGACATTCACTATCTCCTCTAAGTTTGTTAGATGCTCAAACATGCATTTCAATTATTTTTATGAAGTTGTGGGATCTTTTATGAGCTTTATTGGTTCATGTTTCAAATCCTTCAACCAATGGATTAATTGGAAGACATCGTTGAACTTCTTTAAATTTAAGGAGACAGGGAAATTTCTCTTTTTATGCACCTTCACTTCCTAATGTTAAGGTAGGCTTATTTGAGTTATTGCCTATTTGAGTATTCGCTTTATGTCAATGACTATGGTCCTTGTACCTACAATTTTCAAAACCAAAAATATTCCCACAAAACTCATGGATGTTTGCAAAGCAAAGATGGAGTGGTCTATGGCTTCAAGGAGCTTATAGATTGCACCCCCATCATATATTGAAAGTTTGTTGGACATATTTAGTATAGTTTGTAAGTTGATGGGTCAAGGGTGTTAACACATAACTTAGGCACTTGGTGAAACTTTCGAAAAGATAATCGAAAGCCTTCACCCCTAAGCTTCCCTTAGACTCTACAAAACTAATTCTTAGAGCCTATCCATAGGATTTCTAATGACATTTCATCCTATGTCTTTAGGTTCCTTAGATGACATCATGTGTTGTCTTTCTAGAAAGGTAGTATGGGCAAGTCCACCCTATCCAACCTCTCAAATCATGCCAAAATTGATTTTGAGATTGTTTCAATGAGTTGGGAGTTTTCTAACAAAATCTCCTCTTCTCCATGCATAGTGGTTTGGAGCACCTCAAGGCTCCAAACACTTCATTGCATGAAACTTTTTGACTTAAAACCAAAATTCTAAGTTTGTGACATTTTGTTTATTAATACAGGATCAACAAACATTTGTCCATCACCCTTCATTTTTGGATATTTTGGAGCTTCCTCAAGGCCCCAAAATATCCCATTGACTTCAATCATCAAGACTTTAGGAACAAATCTTAAGTCACCTCCCTTTTGTTGAGACAAAAATCAACAAATAGATGCACTTCCATATGTGATATTTTGGAGCCTCTCTAAGCTCCAAATGTCCATCATGTGGATTGCTTGGGCTTGAGACCAAACTCTCAAGCTCTCCTATTTTGCTTGTTGGAGCTTCTAACCCACAAACATTACTTCCATGTGCGATATTTTGGAGTCTTCCAAAGCTCCAAATGTTCCCTTACATGAACCATGAAGATTTTAGGAAACAAATCCTAAGTCCCCTTTCCTTTTGCAAACAACACAAAGTTAGCCAATAAACTTTTCTCCCTTCATATATGACGATTCGGAATTCTCTAAAATTCTAACCTATCATTATATGAAAGTCTTGTAGCTTAGAGCAAAAAAAAAAAATCTAAGTTACCTCTTTCTTTCATTTGAGACACAAAGATCATTGAAAGAATTTCCTCTTTAGGCTTAGGATTTTAAACCTAGACTATTTCATTTGCCTAACATTGTTGGAGAATTTTTTTATCCTCAAACGAATTGCATACTTTATAATCGAGTACGGCATAAGAACATGATATATTACACATAAGGGTAAAAATATCATTTTCTTATGGACTCAACTATAAAATTTACAATTTTAACAGAGATTCTCCCACTCAATATTTGGTCGAGCGGGATTTATTTTATTTTTGGGGTACAGACGTCCCATAGGGGCAAGCCCCTATGGTTAATTACATCCCAAGTTTTAGCTTGGAAAAACTTTTAATTAAACTAGTGGTTTTGCTTTCTTTTTGAAGTTATTTAAACATTGGCTAAGATTTGATTTTTGAAATCCATAAAAGTCTTATTTAAAGGATTTGGTCCTTTAGGAATTTCAAAGAAGAATGAATCAACTTAAAATCAGATTTCTTGGAATGAGGGCCAAAGAAGGTGAAGTAGGAGCACTTGATTCTGAGGGAAACTCAGAGGTGTTCAAATTATCCTATGTTGGGCTTTTACATTTTAGCAATCTAATTTTGGTTTAAGTTGATATTTTTATTAGAAAATTGGGGCTTACATCCCAACAACACTTGTTGGAGGAATTGTCCGAAAGATGAGGACTTATAGGGTGATTTAAAACCAACCCACGCCTCGGATCCTAAGACTAAGGTGAGAACTACCGATAGGTAGTGCCTCGAACCGAAATCTAACGAGTGCAAAGGGGCTTACAAACTACACCTCACAAGAGGCATAGCCTGCCCGACCTCTGGATTTACTATACCGCCTGGAAGGGACTACCAGCTAGACCTCCTAATTGCTTTTAAAACCATGTGTCAAGTCTCGATGCTTATGAAGAGTGGAAAAATTATTTTTTATTTAGAAGGTAGGGCTTATAACTTGACTTTGAGGCCAAGAAGCCTAAGTATGTGGGTATGCATATGCTGAGTCACAAAGAAAAAGATATTTCGTTATCTAATCCTTAAATGAGGGTTTTCTATATGCAACATGCTTTGGGCTATGCATGATTATTTTAAGTTTTAAAAATTTGGCTCATTGAAAGGAGCCGTGCACTTTTCTTTTATTAGGAAACCATGGAGCCTAATTTCAATTTTAGGTTGCTTACATTTTAAGAGGGTGGAAAATTTATTTTATCCTAAGAGCCTAATGCAATAAAGTCTAGGCCACACCCAAACAAACAAAAGAAAAAACATAGAAAAGATATGCATTTCTATTGCACACCCAGTAAACAAACAACGCATGTTTTTGTATATAAATAAAATGCAATAAATGTAAATGGAGTCCAAGTTATTACAGATATGTTTAGCAGCTGAGTTGCCTGCCATTATACAACACAGTTAAATTTATTACAGACACTATTTGTGGGGTCTTCAAGCTTTACAAAATATCTTTGGGCTTCCTCTCCAAAAAAAGGTACATCTTTTCCATCTCGCTCTCTTCTTTTTCTCCAAACCCCCACAAGTTTTACATCCTACTTCTATCAAATACATGATATAAAATAAAAAAAGACTCAAACCTACAAAACAGAGTCAAGAGGCAGTTTATACAATAAGCATATAATCATCCCAAAATTGGTCTAGCACTTAGAGTGCTAAGTGCTAGGCACCTACTTCTACCCTATTAGCCATGCCTCTTATGGGGTTTTAATCAGCGCCTGCAAGCAAACAGCATTAGCATAATCATGACATTTTCCCTCTTCTTGGATATGGCCACCTGCACAAAAAGTATGTATAGAATTCTAAACTAACCACTTAAGGGCAAGTGCCCATAACGCAGACAATCCAAAAGGCAATCACTCCACAACATCAATCACATGCGCACACAAAAAAAAAATCCTAATCATAGCATGCCTAAGAGGTTATACACCTAAGTGTGTGAGGCTTGTTCGGTATATTACACTAAGGGTCCTCCTAGAGTTTGGATCTAAAGAGAAAGTATCCAACATGTGGCTTTTGAGGTACATGTTGAGGGATTATCCTTAGCTTTTGGAGCTAAGAAGAGAGAGATAGAAATCCAACATTTAGCTTTTGGGCTAAATTTAATCTTAGGAGAACTCCCTCTAGCTTTTGGAATTAAAGAGAAGAAAAATTTCCTACAACTTTGAAATTGGAGGAGAATTGAAAGAAAGCTAGGAATTTTGACTCCTTTGCTTAACTTGAAATTATTTGTCAAATTTGGTTCAACAAATAGATGACTTTTTGGATTGGACAACTTGTTGATTTTTTATTCAACAAATAGATGATTTTCAAGTGTCAAATTCAATCAACATGGGTTGAATGAATGAGATTGTCATACAACTTTCGAGTTGTAGAAAGAAAGAAAATTTCTCTACAAATTTGGTTTGTAAAAAAAAAAGGAGAAATGCAACTTGAAGGTTGCAAAGTGGAGGATTTTCTTTGAACATATGGTGTTCAAAGAAAGGGACGTTCACCCATCCAATTTGAGACAATAGGATGAAAGGAATTCCTACAACTTTTGAGTTGTAGAAATGACGGAAAGAACATGCAACTTGTGGTTGCAAATCCATAAATGTTCCTTAAACTTTTGATGTTCAAATAAACAAATTCATTTGCCTAATTTGAAGCTAGACAAATGAAGGAGAATTTGGAGATTTCCTACAATTTAGGCTTGTAGGAAAAGAAGTAGCCCAAAGTGCAACTTAGAGGTTGCAAATTAGGGGGTTTCTTTGAACGCTTGGTGTCCAAAGAGGGGATTCATCCTCCCAATTTGGGTTTGGAAGCGTGAAGACGAATTTAAATACTCTCCTACAATCTTGACTTGTAGGAAAGAGGGAGGGAAATGCAACTTAGAGGTTGCAAATCGGTGAAAGTCCTTTGAACATTTGTTATCCATAGAAGGAAATACACTCTTCTAATTTATGTTAGAAGAATGAGGGTATGAAGATGAATTTAAATACTTTCCTACAATCTTGACTTGTAGGAAAGAGGAAAGAAAATGCAACTTGAAGGTTGCAAAATGAAATATTTTCTTTGAACATTTGGAATCCAAAGAGAAGTGTACATTCTCCTAATCTTTAGTTTTAGGAGAATGAGATAGCTTCCTACAATTTTTGGATTGTAGGAAGGGGAGGATGAGATGATTTCCTACAACTTTAGGTTTGTGGGAAAGGAGAAGTGAAGTGCAACTTATAGGTTGCAAGTTAGAGGAATCCTTTTGAACATTTGGAATCCAAAGAGAACGAGGCCAAGTGAAATGGGGCGGTTTTCTAAACTTTTTTGTTTGGTAGAAGAAGGAAAAGATGTGCAACTTAAAGGTTACACATTCTTGAAAGTTCATTAGGCTTTAGATGCCCAAAGAAAAGGTTCACTCGCCTAATATGGGTTAGGAGAATGAGGGGGATTAGATGTTCTCCTACAATTTTAAGTCGTAGGAGAAGGGGAATTAGGATTTGAATTCTAAGACCGAGAGATCATTCATTGGCTCCAAGTTTCTAAAGCTTGTAACATGATGCATTAAGGTTCCAATTACCTATGACATGCTAGGGGTCAAACGGTAACACCTTTGGAGCATCGGGAAAGCACCAAAAGCCATGCAGTGGTATGTGTTTGGAGCCTTAGAAGGTTCCAATTACCATGCATGAAGAGATGGGTGAATGCTTGTGGAATTTGTGTCCACAAGCAAAGAAATTTGAACGTAGGATTTTTTGGAATCCTAAGTTCAGATCATTCATGCAATGGGAAAAATGAAGCTTTGAGATGCTCCAAATTGCCATACATGAGGAAAAGAAGACTGCTAGAGAGCTTCCAACACATCGAAATAGTTTTCAATCAATTTTGGCATGATTTGGGTAAGGGGAAATGGTCTTGTCTATGACATTATCCAAAGGCTACAAGAAAGTGGTTTTCCCTAAACCGAACCTTAATATGATTTGGACATTTGAGAGCTTGCATCTAACCATATTATCTTGCAAATTAGGAAAAATAAGCTTAAGTAATCCCTTGGTGTGGAGCAAAGATCATGGGCCTTTGGGGTCCATCAAATGCTCCATATCAAACTTACCAATACTTAGGATTAAATGAGCACATTTATGAAAAATTTGCAAATTAATATACTCGCTAATCTAAGCAAGAAATAAATAACATATGGCTTGAATCATGATTTAGTAGGGAAACATGTACTTCAAAGCTTTTAAGGGGTCAAATCATTTTTGGCATGATTTGACCCATTGAAGGCATTAAAATGAGTTTCCGAACTTTGGAATATTTGCATAACAAGAATAATTAGTCATAGATTTTCTATCACAAACTATATAACACATCCGAAGGCGAGTTTAGTCAAATACACTTGCTCTATGATTTTTGAAGTGAATCTTTGGGATTCACATTAGATCCTACAACAAGTCATCACAAACATTTTGGATTTATTGTAAGGCTTATGACACACTTCGCAAGCTCAACCAAATTCCTAAACCATATGTCTATTTTCGTCATGACACTAGTGTTGTATAAGTACATGTATACAATGTGAGATTTGGGAAAAGATGTGAACTACACACTATTTTTTGCTACGAAAAGTAACATGCCCTAAGGTTTGAATACAGACGAAGGTGTTAAGCTCAATATGATACACGACATACATTTGAAAGGTGTTGGATAACAACCCAACGCCTCTACACGCGTCAAAATCCTCTCCGGACTCTCACATAAGAGTCAACCAATGGAAATCACCAAATTTTCCATGGTCTTTGCGAAGTGGACAGCCAACGAATGGGCTTTGGGGGACCAAAAATTAAAGTTTCTAAGGACCTAAGGCTTTGGATCGTCAACCACATATCATTGGCTAGGGAGCCTTAAGGTTTCGCCTAAGTTTCAAAGGTATACCTCTCCCGGTTTGTCCTAGCGCTCCTATCCAAGCTCCAAGCACGTTGTCCAAGCTCTAAAGTCGCTGTCCTAGGTTTTCCAATCGTCACCGCTGCTGTCCAGGTCGCTCCGGAAGGTGGATTTGCTGTCCAAAGCACTCTGGACAGCAGTTTTCACAGTTAGAAGGCTCCCGGAAGCTGCGTGACTGCTGTCTACACGTTCCAAACAGCAGATTTTGCTGTTCGACAGTCTCCCGGAGCTGATTTCGTCGTCAAGAGGTCGCCGGAGTTGGAAAAGGAAGGAGGAGAAGCCACTGCAGCAAATGTAAAGCCTTCCTTGCGTCGGTCGAGACGGAATACCGCCAAAATTGGACTCGGATCGATGCCGAATTGTGTCGAATTGCGTCGAATCGGGCTCGACGACACTCGACGGGGTTCGATTTAAATTGATTTGATTTAAATTAAATTAAATTTGATTTATTTTTAATTAAATTGAGGATTAATTTCGATTAATTTCACCTCAACGATGATCAATTGAGTTGATCGAGCGTGACTAAGCCTAATCGGGCTCGGTCGGGGTTGAGTCGATGCGAAAATATTCGTCAACAAACCTATATAGGTAGATAACTTCCTCAATTTGTAGTTCCAAAACTACAAATTACATCTCTTATGCAATGATATTTGGAGTACCCCCAAGCTTCAGACATGTCATTGCGTAAATTCTTTTCAACTTGGAACCAACTTCCAAGTTCTCCCATTTTGTTTGTTGGCACAAGAAGCCAACATAAAATTCTTTAATGTATGATAATTTGGAACCTCCAAAACTCCAACCAACATCATTACATGGTCCTAAGCCTTAGAAATAAACTCTAAGTCACTAATCCTTCATTTGTTGTAGCAAAGTCAACAAACAATTATCATCCCTCTCATGTGTATTGATCGGAATCTCCTCAAGGTTCCAAATATATCATCACATGACTTTTTAACTTGCCTTGGGAGCTACCTCCAATCTCCCCATGCATAGGGTTGTAAATTCTTGAACTTGAGATTAAAATATCAAGTTCTCCCTTCTCATTTGCTTAGCCACTATTTAGTCAAATGAATGCTCTTCCTTGGACACCCAATGTCCAAGGAATCCCTTTTCAACATGCAATCCAAAGTTTGCTTGTTGCTTTTCTCTTCTACAACTTAAGAGTTGTAGAAAGTCTTCTCATTCTCTCCTAAGCCCAAATTTAGGAGAATGATCATTCCCCATTGAACACCAAATGTTTAAGGACATTCATGAATGTATAACTCCTAAGGTGCACTTTCCCTCCTTTTTCTACAAAACCAAGTGTAGAAAATCCCTCCATTCACTTAACATAAATTGAGTGAATGTATGTCATTCTCTTTTGAACACCAAATGTTCAAAGGGATTCCTCTAACTTGCGACCTATAAATTGCACTTCACTTCTCCTTTCCTACAATACTAAAGTTGTAAGAAATCATTTCATCATCCCTTTCCTACAATCTGAAAATTGTAGGAAACTATCCCATTTTCTTAAGGTCCCAAATTAAGAGAATGTACATCTTTCTTTGAACATCAAATGTTCAAGGAATGATCATGAGCTTGTAACCCTCAAGTTGCACGCCTTTTCTTTCATTTGTCTTACACACATTTGGTAAATGATGGTACATCATTGAACACATAGTTCAATGATTTACCTTTTCATGTACAACCTATAGGTTGTATATTCCTTCACATCATGCCACAACTCAAAAGTTGTAGGAAGATATTTTCATTCTCTCAATTCAAATTTTGAGAATGTGCACTTCCCTTTTAACACCAAAATGTTCAAAGAATCCTCTTGGAGTTATGACTTCCAAGTCACATCCCCTCTCCTTTTCTCCTCCAACCAAAAATTGGAGGAATTAACCTTTTCTTTGGACACCAAATTTCAAAGGAACTCCTCCAATTTGCAATCCCTAGATTGCACACTGGACTACTTCCCCTCCTACAAATCTATTGTAGGCAACCACCAAAATTCTCTTCATTATCTTAGCCCAAAGTAAAAAAAATGAAACTCCGCCTCCTTGAACATAAAAATTCAAGTAGGCACCTTATTGATTTGTAACCTTAAAATTGCAAATCCTCTTTCATTTCAATAGGCTCTAAAAGTCTTAAGGAATCCCTTACCTTAGCTCGAAGCTATAGATTCTTTCACTTTCTCTTCCCTTCTACTCTCCTAAATCCAAGTTAGGAGAGTATACCCCTCTCTTTGAACACCAAATGTTCAAAGGGATGTTCAGAAGGTTGCAACCCCTAAGTTGCATCTTCCTCTTCTCTACAAACCCAAAATTGTAGAGAAATTCAACGTTCCTACAACTCAAAAGTTGTATGGAACTCCATTGTACTCAACCCATGTTGAGTTGTTCAATCTTATTCCAAATTATCTTACTTGTCGAACCAAAAACAACAAGTAATCTCATCCCTTCATCCTTCCAACTCAAGTTGAAAGGGTGCAACTCTCTTGTTGGATATCAAAGTGTCCAAAAATCTTCATGAATGTGCAACCCATAAATTGCATATTCCCTCAATTCTCCTCCAACTCTAAAATTGTAGGAGATTTCCCTTCTCTTTAGCTCAAAAGCTAGAGAGAGTTCTCCAACATTTAGCTCAAAAGCTAAATGTTAGATTCCTCATTTCTCTTCTTAGCCCCAAAAGCTAAGGAGAATTCTTCCAACACTTGGCCCAAAAGCTACGTATTGGACTCTCTTTCTTCCCGTTCTTTAGCCTCAAAGCTAAAAGACTTCACTCTTCACCTAGCTCCAAAAGTTAGGAAGATAATTCTTCCAACATTGAGCTCAAAAGCCACATATTGGACATTTCTTTTTTATACCCAAACTCTAGGAGGACCCTTAGTGTGACATACCACACAAGCCTCACACACTTAAGTGCACAACCCATTAAGCATGTTAGGATTAGGATTTTTTTGTGTGCGCATGTGATTGATGTTGTGGATTGATTATCTTTTGGATTGTCTGAATTGTGAGCACTTTCCCTTAAGTGGTTAGTATAGAAAGATATAAATGTTTTTCTGTGCAGGTGGCCATGTCCAAGAAGGGAGTAAATATCATGATTATGTTAATGTTGTTTGCTTGCAGGCGCTGCTTAAAAGCCCCTAAGAGGCATGACCAATAGGGTAGAAGCAGGTGCCTAGCACTTAGCACTCTAAGTGCTAGGCCAATTTTGAGAATATAATGTGATGATTATATAAAATGCTGTCTAACTCTATTTTGCAGGTTCGAGTCTTTCATATTTTCAAATGTATTTGATATAAGTAGGATGTAAAACTTATGGGGTTTGGAGCAAAAGAAGGGAGCGAAATGGGAAAGATGTACCTTTTTTGGGATAAAGCCCAAAGATCTTTTGTAAAGCTTGAAGACCCCACAGTAGAGCTGTAATAAATTTAACTTGGTTGTATAATGGCAGGCAACTCAGCTGTCAAACATGTCTATAATAATTTGGACTCTATCGACATTTATTGCACTTCATTTATATACAAAAGAATGTGTTGTTTGTTTACTGGGTGTGTAATATGACAGCATGTCTTTCTCAGATAGCCTCCACATAAGTATTAGATAACAAAAATCTTTCTTTTTTGCGAGTCATCATTTGCATACCAATCATAATTAGGCATCTTGGCCTCAAAGTCAAAGCTATAAGCCTTACTTTTCTAAATAAAAATACTTCCTACTCTACATTTGCATTGAGATCAAGATACATGATTTTAAAAGCGACTAGGTGGGTCTAGCTAGTAGTCCCTTCCAGGCGGGACAGTAAATCCAGAGGTCGGGCAAGCTATGCCTCTTATGAGGTATAGTTTGTAAGTCCCTTTTACACTCGTTAGATTTAGATTCAAGGCACTACCTATCAGTAGTCCTCACCTTAATTTTAGGGTCTGAGGCATGGGTTGATTCTAAATCACCTTGTAAGCCCTCACCTTTCGGGCAATTCCTCCAACATATGTTGTTGGAATGTAAGCCCCAACTTTCTAATTAAAATATCAACTTAAACTAAAATTAGATTTCTAAAATGTAAAGCCCAACATATGATAGTTTAAGCACCTCTGAGTTTCCCTCAGAATCTAGTGCTCCTACTTCACCTCCCTTAGCCTTCATTCCAAAATCTAATTTCTAAGTTGATCAACTCCTCTCTGAAATTCCTAAAGTACCAAATCCTTTAATTAAGACTTCATGGATTTCAAAAAATTAAATCTTAGCCAATGTTTAAATGACTTCAAAAAGAAAGTAAAACCACTAGTTTAATTAAAAGTTTTCCCAAGCCAAAGCTTGCGATGTAATTAACCATAGGGGCTCTGTACCCCAGAAATAAATAAACCCTACTCGACCAAACATCGAATGAGAGAATCTCTGTTTCAAATTATAAATTTTATCATTGAATCCATAAAGAAATGGTATTTTATCCTTCGGGATGATGTATCATGTTCTTTTGCCGCACTCGATTATAAAATATGCAATCCGTTCGAGGATACAAAAATTCTCTAACAGATTTTCTGGCGAATCATTTCAAATATTGGCTAAAGAACATTTGCAAAGTCAATTTTGTATTGTATGCCTCTCCTATTTTCAAATGTTGGGTTGAGTGATGTCAATACAAGTAAATGCAAATCAAAATGAACTTTTCAAACTGTATTCAAAAAAGTAAGAAATATGAACTTTGGTTTTTCAAATCAATCATTTTTAAAAAAATTCACATTCTATAATTCCCAAGTTCAAAATCTCATATATTCACCATAATTGTTGTGGTTGCATGAAATCTACAATCAAATAATATTAAATGGTGAGATTTCAAACTCAAACAAATTCTTTCATCATCCGTTAAATTCGAGTCACAATTATGGGTGTCAGTGATTCAAGTCAGTGGTCAGAAAACTCAAAAAAAGTGCATTGATTGGTTGATGTTATGATAATTGGGTTCAAATAGATATAACAGAGAGATTGATGTCAGAAATTTTGATTTTCAGTATATCTTTTGAGATTCCATTGTTTGAGAATTCAATAAAGCAGAAATGGATGGCATATTGATTTTTAAGTTTGGTGATCAATTACAATTATCTTTTGATTAGTCCTGCTTTGCTCCTGGGGACATGATCAAATTTGGGCAGGGTTTTGAAGATATGTAGGTTATTTTTCAAGGTCCTACACCCTCTGAGGCTAGGACTTTGGAAAACCAACCTTCATCTGAAAAAAGATGTTGGAAATAAACCTGCCTACTAAGGAGAGGTCACCTATTCAGAGTGGTAGGAAGAGGGTGATTGAGCTGTCTCCCAAAGTTTTAGCCTCTCGGCCTTCTATCTTTAATAGGTTAACCTTCCCTAAGGTTTTGAAATCAGATGAAAGACAAACAGCTTTGACTCCACTGTTGCATAAGCAGAAATTTGCTAAGAAGGAGTTGCACCACCCCCTAGGCCTCCATCTAGAACTTCTGAAAGTACTCCTGATGAGATGAAAAAAAAGTGGGAGAAGGGTATAAGAAGAATTTTTCAAATAGTGGCTGATCAAATGCATACCACCAAAGAGGAAGTGATTAAAGCCATGAAAAATACAATCACTAAGGATTTTGCTAAGTTACTTCTGAAAGAGGATAAAGATCCTGAAGATAGCTGACTGATCATACAGCCAACCCGAAGAGATAGGCGCCAATTTTCTAGGCAACCAGCAGTGTCTGCTTTGACAGATGGGTATAGTTCTGGGCCCCGTAAAGAGAGCAGTTGGTGAGCAGATTGTTTTGGTTGATTACTCAGCACCACCGCCTGAGGTCCGTGGTAGACCAAAGGTTGATCACCCTGATCGCCGAGTGGTCCCTCGGACTTCGCTTTCCAGTTCTGTTAGATCTGATGTACCCACTAGGTTTAGGAGGTCTCCAAAAGAAGATCAACATCCTACTCCTCATGATGAGCCACATTTTGGGGGTCACATTCAGACTCCACCTCTATATGAGGTAAATGTGGGACACCAAAAATCTCACATCTCATCTGGGGTGAAGGAAGAATGGAGATCCAAGGTGGTGGCTCCATCAAAGGTACACTCTTCCTCTTCTACCCATGTTGATCCCAATTATAAAGGGAAAGCACCCAAGGAAGTGAACAGTTATGAACAGTATCATCCTTCTTATGTCAACCCTTCAACAGGCAAAACCATTGAAGAAATGATGAAATATTTGAAAAATAGCCTTAGAAAGATTGATGAAAAAGAGAAGAGGGGTATGGAGGAAGAGGAAAATCATAGAAAATTGATTGAAAACTTTAATCCTGATGAGGATGATCTTATGGATGAGGAGGATATCTATGTTCTCCACTATAGAAAAAGAGGATCCTCTCTTCCAGGAGACCCTCATACAGATGAGTTGTTGGAGGTGCAAGTAGAGGAGGAAGGGAGTGAAAATCCTCAGATCCGTGCTTTCCTTCAGCAGTTGAAAGATAAGGATGCTCATCTCAGCGATATGGCTAAGACATTAGATGAGATGACTTCTGACATGACTGCCCTTACTACTCAACTTTTGAATCCCCAAAAGGCCCCAAACACAATTGATAGACCCTCCACAAGTGCAGAAAAGGCCAAGGAGGTAGTACAAGTTTATGAGGATATTGGGAGTCAGGAAAAGAATGAACCTGGGTCAGTGAATCTCCAACCTTCAAAGGAAGATTTGAAGGATTTCATCAGTCAGCAAATCAAGGAGTCTATGGCACATGGGAAAGGAGGTCACTCTATTCAAAGATGAAGATCTTATCCCGAGGAGTTTGACTTAGTAAAGTACCCTAAAGGTTTTGTTGCCCCTTCCTTCAAACTCTTTGATGGTGTGGGAAACCCACGTCAGCATTTGGCTCATTTTAAAGCTTGGTGTTATAATGTGGGTGGCAATGATGCCCTTCTCTTCAGACAGTTTGTGAGCAGTCTTTCTGGGGTGGCTTTTAATTGGTATGCTGAGTTACCAAATGGCTCAATGAAGACTTTTGCAGAGCTGGAGTTCTTGTTTGTGAAAAGGTTTGCTGGAGCCCAACATCACATTATAGTGGGAGACCTTGTAGTGGAGAGGCAGAAGCCAAATGAGGGGTTGGTGGATTACATTCTTAGGTGGAGGAACCTTAACCTAAAATGTGAACCAAAACTCCAAGAACAACATGCCATAGAGATCTTACTAAGAAATATTCATGGTCCAATAGCACTCATCCTTAAGGGGTTCACTATTAGGACCTTTGAGAAATTACTTAGTAAGGCATCTAGTCTTCAGTCAGAATCAACTCAGTTGTCATTCCTTAGAGATAATAATAATGGTGACCATGCTAAGAAATTCAAGCAGAAAACAGTTGAAAGAAAAAGTAGTGTGTCAGCATTATCCTTCAAAAAGAGAAAGCAGAATCAGATTACTGAGGAGCAGCAACCTAGAAAGATCACTAAGCAGCAACCTAGAAAGAATAAGGAGAGGATAGTCAAAAAGCTCGATCCTAGGAGATTGACAGAAAAGATCAACTAATAGTATTCTTTTAGAAGAGATGCTACAAAGAAAATCTTCAAGTCCTTGATTCAAGATAATAATTTCCAACTCCCCAAACCCAAAAGACCAACAGAAGTTGATAAGAGCAATGAGCCAAACTATTGCCCTTATCATAGAATGTTGGGTCATGTTTTAGAAGATTGCTATATCCTTAAAGATTGGGTTGAAAGTGAGTACAAGTCTGGTAGGAAGAGTATTCCTAATGCATACTTAACAAACCCATCACAAGGGTCTGCTAAGGTTATTCATGTGGAGGTCATCCCTATCGAGGGGTAGAAAACAGAATCAACCACTACAGTTTCCCCTCCAACAGTGTTCAACCAGAAAGACAGTGTTGATTTACTTACATATACAGAGGGTTGGCAGTTATCCTTGTCCAAATCTTCCATGAAAATATTAAACAAGTTATCCAACACCCCATTAGAATTTCCAAAAGGAACTCAAATGTTCGTAAAAAAGGCATTTAGAGTTCCTCCAAATAACTCAATAGATGGAAAGGGTCCTTCACCTTTGAAACTTCTTAAAAAGAGAGTTTCAATGATAAAGGGAAAGAAAAAAGAAGAACCATTTTCCAAAATCAAGCAAGTTATCCCTCCAAATGTCAAGGGGAAATCCCCCAAGCCTCTTATCCTTTCTAATTTCATGTATGTTCCAAAGGGTGTTAGTGAAATGAACAATCCTTCCGCATACGTGCTATCTGTTCATTCTGAATCTCAAAATGAACAATCTATATCTGAATCTTCTCAATTGCCTGAATCAAGTGAATTTAGTTCTGATGATGATCTACCAGTATACAAAATGCAGGGAGTAAGATTGTCATTGAACCCGAGTCACCTGATTTAGAGACAAATCAAATGAAAGAAGAATCAGATTCAGAGGTTTGGTTGATGTGATCTCGGCTTCTAAGCCTGAAGAAATAACAGAAATTAATCACAGAAGCGATCGTGTTGTATCATCTTCAATGGCATCTAAGAAGGATAAGGGAAAAGAATCTGTCAAACAAAAATGAGGACGTGGTTCCACCAACACCTGTTCCACAAGAGCAAGTGGGTGGTGGACCACCAAAAGTGGATTATAATGTGTTAGCTCACCTTAGGAAACTCCCTGCGAGATTGAGTATATATGATGCTCTTGTACTTTCTCCTGAAATACGAGAAGCTTTGATCAAGGCTCTACTTGATCCTGAAATTTGTTTGGCTCAACTCGTAAAGTGTTTCTTTGAGGAGGCTTTACACTTCAAAGAAGTACCTAGAGTAACATTTTTTGATGAGGATTTACTTCTAGGTACTTCAGATCACAATCGCCAACTTTACATAACTGTTAATATTGATAACTTCAAGTTAAATAGAGTGCTTGTTGATCCGGGTGCATCGGTCAATATAATGAGCCTAAGAACTTTACCTCATCTCAATATTGACACGCAAAAATTAACTTCTGACAAAATAATGTTGCGTGACTTCAATGAAAATGGGAAAAGGGCTTTGGGCTCCGCCACTCTTTCACTTTTGATAGGGGATTTGAGAACTGAAGATAAATTCCATATCATTGATTCTGAAACTTCATTTAAAGCACTTTTTGGTAGGCCTTGGCTTCATGAATACAAAATGGTTCCTTCCTCTCTACACCAATGAATGAAATATGAAAGGAATGGTGTATAATACTGCATAAAGGGAGATTTGAAACCATTTAGTATGCATGAAGTCGGGAAATACGAAGATGCTTCTTACTATGTTCCAAAGAGGTTATTAGTGTTTTCTAGATCTGTGGTACCAACTGAAGACCAAGTGGGAACCAGTGCACCTAAAGAAAAGTCTTCAACTGTCCAAGAGCACTCTCAAGAGAAGCTTGAGGAAAAGATTAGATGGAATCCTGCCCCTCCTTCAACACAACGAGGAGGTAGAATGGCACAGTGTGCTTGTGGGAGAGATCGTAGCAGAGGAGGTAGAAGCCAAGATGGGTGGAGGATGAAGTCCACCAAAGCCTCATCTCCAACACCTACTCCTAGAAGGCCCATCACGCATGTAGGCTTAGGGTCCAATACAAAGACTGAGCTAAATGTGATGGGTAATTCAAGAGATGCTGCTTCAAAATGGGTTATCACTGAAAAGCCTATTTGGAACATTAAAGAAAATTTCCCATGTGATGAGGACAACTCTCAGAAAGAGGTGTCCGATTTCACTACATATGAAAAGCTGAATGAGTTTGTAAAGACTTTAACTTCTTTGTCTGAAAGTACAGTAGAAGATTTGAATGTATGTGTTGCACCTAAGTTAGAAAAAGAGGTGGGGAAGAAGCGTATCTTCTATAAAGCACATCAACCCTCAAGTTCAGAAGTGAGTGTAGAACTGGAGGATCTTTCTTTTAATGAAATGATAGAACTATCTTTTGATTGGTATCCTGCTGGTGTCAATAGTTTAATTAAAAGAGGTTTTGCCCCTTCTATGTGATCCAAAGGCAAAGCCTAACAACATGAAAATTTATGGAATCCCAAATACAAGTTGAAGAAAAATAAATATGGTGTTGGCTTTGGTACTGTCGGACCAATAGATGACCATGATTATTGTTTGGTTATTATCAATAATTTGGAAGTTGATATGATCTTTACAGAAACCTACAACGCTGTTGAGAGGTTATGTTTAGAGGCTAGCTACGACCCAGATTACCCTCAAATTAGGGATGCACCCCTTGAATTTGAGGAAGAAATCAAATCAACAATTGATGAATTGAAAGAAATCAATTTAGGTACTGAAGAAAATCCACGCCCCACTTTTATAATTGCTTTGTTAAATGAAAATGATATCAACGTTATGGTGCAACTCCAGACAGAGTTTAAGGATTGTTTTGCTTAGAGTTATGATAAAATGTCAGGATTAAATTCAGACATAGTAGTCCACAAACTTTCCATTCAACCAAATGTTGTTTCAGTCAAACAAGCTCCTACAAGGATACGTTTGGAGATTGAACAACAAGTAATTGAGGAAGTAAAGAAATTAATTGAGGCTGGCTTTATTCAAGAGGAAAAATACCCCTCTTGGTTGGCTAGCGTTGTCCCCATTAAGAAAAAGAATGGACAGATTCGCATATATGTCAATTTTAGAGACTTGAATAAAGCATGTCTCAAAGATGAGTTCCCATTACCTATCTCTGAACTCATGATTGACATTGCTTCTTCTCATGGTCTCTTTTCCTTTATGGATGGGTCCTCGGGGTACAACCAAATCAAAATGGCCCCAGAGGACGAGCAATACACCGCTTTTAGAACACCCATTGGAATATACTGTTATAAGGTCATGCCTTTTGACCTTAAAAATGCTTGTGCAACCTACCAGCGTGCAATGACCAGAATTTTTTATGAACTCATTCATGACAAAGTTGAATGTTACATTGATGATCTCGTGGTCAAAAGCAAAGAAAGCGAGGATCACTTGTTCAATTTAAGAGTTGTATTTGAACGGCTTCGTCGGTACGACCTCAAGATGAATCCCTTGAAGTGTGCCTTTGGGGCAACTTCAGGGAAGTTTTTTGGGTTTGTTGTTCGACACCGTGGCATCGAAATTGACCCTACAAAAATCAAGGCGATATTAGAAATGAAACCTCCTAGAAGTCTTACTCAGCTAAGATCTTTCCAAGGTAGGTTGGCATATCTAAGACGCTTTATATCCAATTTGTCTGGTAGATGCTAACCCTTTGCAACCCTTTCAAAGAAAGATTGAGAATTTTATTGGGATGATAGCTGCCAAAAAGCTTTCAATAATATAAAACGCTATCTCCTGTCTCCTCCAGTTTTGGTTGCTCCTATTCCAGGGAGGCCATTAATTCTTTACACTGCAGCCTCAGATGAGTCTCTTAGAGCTTTGTTGGCCCAAACAAACAATGAAGGAGAAGAAAATGCCTTATACTACTTGAGCAGACGTCTAATTCCTACTGAAATGAATTACCCTTCCATTGAGAAGCATTGCTTATGCCTTATCTTTGCTGTTCAAAAGCTTAGGCATTACATGCTCTCTCATAAAGTCAATCTGATCTCTAAGGCCAATCCCCTTCAGTACCTCATGACCCGTCCAACACTCTCAGGACGTTTAGCCAGTTGGGCCATGATACTACTTCAATTCGATATCATTTTCACTCCCCAACGTACTGTGAAAGGACAAGCTCTTGTCGACTTCCTAGCAGCACACCCAATACTGGCAGGATCTCCCTTAAACGACGATCTTCCTGATGAACAAATAATGAATTTAGATGACCATGAAAGCCCCGCTTAGAAGTTGTATTTTGATGGTGCGGCCTCTTTCCAAAGAGGTACTGGACCAAAAAGCCTTCTCCCCGGTAAAGCTGGAGTTAGTTTGATATTCATAATGCCTGATAAAGCTTTATTGCGATATTCTTACAGTTTATTGGACCCTTGTACAAATAAAGAGACGGAATATGAAGCTCTGATAATTGGTTTAGAATTAGCAATATCAATAGAAATTAAAAATATCAAAATTTATGGCGATTCACAATTGGTAATTAACCAAGTTGCAAGAACATAAAGTTTTGAAACCCAACTTGCTTAAATACCACTCATATGCCATGAAATAGTTCGAGCAAATTCCAAATGCGACTTTGGTTAGAATACCTCGTGGTCAAAACGATACGGCGGACGTTCTAGCAAAGGTTGCTAAGGAGATGTCATGTCCTGAAAAGGGTTTCAGTCCAAATAGAAGTTCAAAATCGCTAAATTTTGTCTCCTATTGACTCTGAAAATTTGAATGAACATTCATCTTTTGGTGAGTTTTCGTTTGTGGTAGATGATGAAGATGATTGGCGCCAACCTTTCATCAAATATCTCCAAAATGGTAAACTACCAAATGAGAAATCTGTTGCTCACCAAATAAAGAATAGAGCATTGTCATTTTTACTGATTAACAACACATTGTATCGGCGGTCATTTGACCAAATGTGGTTGCGATGTCTTGCAAAAGATGAAGCACACAAGATAGTGACTGAGGTACATGCGGGGTTGTGTGGCGCCCATCAATCGGGCCCAAAAATGAAATTGAAAATTAAGAGGCTTGGGTACTATTGGCCATCAATGATTAAAGATTGTGTTGAAATAGCACGAAAATGCCACCAATGCCAAGTACATGGGGTAGTTTTGCATCAACCACCAAATGTTTTGCATCCAACAATAGCTTCTTGGCCTTTTGAAAGCTGGGGAACTGATATTATTGGGCCTATATATCCACCTTCCTCGAAGGATCATAGGTTTATACTTGCTGCTACCGACTACTTCTCAAAGTGGGTTGAAGCCATACCATTGAGATAAGTCAAAACTAGCCATGTACTGCAATTTTTGAAGGACCATATTATATGCAGGTTTGGCGTTCCTCGTCGAATCATATCCAATAATGGTCCTACTTTTAAAAGTACCAAGCTTAATCAATTTGTTAACAAACATAACAATGATTGGAGCTATAGTACGATATACTATCCTCGAGCTAATGGATTGGCTGAACCTTTCAACAAGACATTAGTTCAGTTGTTAAAAAAGACCTTAGATGAGAACAAACGTCAATGGCATGAAAAGTTGGTTGAGGCGTTGTGGGCCTATCGGACCACATATAGAACCCCAACACAGGCCACTCCGTTTGCTCTAGTCTATGGAGCGGAGGCGGTTCTCCCTTTGGAGTTACAGCTCCCATCTCTTAGAATTGCAATAAACAATGAAGTTACAAGTGAACAAAATGCCCAACTAAGGTTGGAAGAACTTGATGGTTTAGATGAGAAGCGTTTGCTTACTCAACAGAACCTCGAGTTGTATTGAGCCCGCATGGCTTAAGCCCATGATAAATTGGTCTGCCCTAGGACTTTCAAAGTTGGCGACTTGGTCCTAGTTCTTCGTAGACCAATTAAAGCCCGCCATAAAATAGGTGACAAGTTCGAACCTACTTGGAAAGGCCCCTTTGTAGTAGAGAAGGCTTATCAAGGTGGGTCTTACCAGTTGATTGATTGTAATGGTGAACGTCCTATGTTGTCTATCAATGGACGTTACCTCAAGAAGTATTACAATTGATTGTATACAAAATATTAATTTTAATGAATGAATGTTTCTTTCAAATGGAAATGTTCTTTTCATCTGGTTGTGGACTGAGTCCAAATTATCAAAATCTCGGTCCAAACTTTCAAATCTTCCATCTTTCCCCCAAAAGGAAAGACAATGCACCATTTACCCAAAAGGAAAGAAAATTCAATTTTCTCTAAACGAAAATCAAGTTCATCTTTCTCTAAAGGAAAGTTCATCTTTTTCTTTCTCCAAATGAAAGAAAGATCAAATTTATCTTTCTCCAAATGAAAGTAAAATTCAAATCTTAGTGCCAAATGCTAAGTGTGGACATCCCCAAGGAGTCTTCTTATCAATTTCTAAGTTTAGGTAGAATTCAAACCTTCTAAGGTCTCTCCTAGCTCATTCCTTTAGATATTGTTCTACTCAAATTGAACATCAATAGATCAATCCAAATCTAGACTTTTAGTGGTTGCCAAAATACCCTCTAGTCTTCCCTAATGTTAAGATTTATCTAGCTAAAATAGATAATCTTATACCAAATACCTTCAAGGTTTAAGTGGTAGTAAAAATACTCTTAGCCTTAGCCTTCTTGAGTTTTATCTTACGAAAATAAGATGAACTCTACTTCTAGGTGGTTGCCAAAATACCTCTTAGAGCTTGCCAATATGTGCCAAATGCCTTTTGACCTTTAAGAAACAACAAATGTTCCTAACTCCTCTCAAATGATTGCGAAAATATCTTTGAGAACTCTTTAGGTGGTAGCCAAGATACCCCTAACTTTTAGGAGATAGCAAGATATCCCTAAGACCCTTTTAGAGGCACCAAATGTCTCTAATTTCTTTCCAAGTGATAGCTAAAATATCCTTGAAAATCTTGTAGGTGGTAGCTAAAATACCCCTAGCCTTTAGGTGATAGAAAGATATCCCTAAGTTCTTTTAAAAATTATCAAATTTCTTCTAATCAAATCAAATTCTTTCTAAAGATACCAAATGTTCTTAAAAATCTCTTTTGGAAGTTGTCAAAATACTTCTACTTGATCCAAAATCTTTCTAGAGATACCCAACATCTCTAGAAGCCTCTTAGAAGTTATCTAAATACATTTAACCAAGTTAAATCATTTCTAGAGATATCAAATATCTCTAGAATTCTTTTTAGAAGTTGCCAAAATACTTCTATTCCTATAAAATTCTCTCTAAAGATATCAAATGTCTTTAGGAACCTCTTTAGAAGTTGTCAAAATGCTTCTAAAATTCTCTTCCAAGAGTAATCTAAAACTCTTTCCTTAAGGTGATATATAAAAATCTCCTTATCTTTGTAGATCTTGCCTAAATCCAAGTTTAGGCTTTCATAGATCTATCTTCCTCTTTCAAATCATACCCTATTTGATTTGGAAGATCTCGTTTAATCATTATTTGGTCAACGCCAATATGTGTGGTGTACTTCTATTCGTTCACCACACATATTGGGGTCCTTTTGTTGACGAATATTTTTGCATCGACTCGACCCCGATCGAGCCCGACTAGGCTCGATCACGCTCGATCAACTCAATTGATCATCGTCGAGGTGAAATTAATCTGAATTAAGCCTCAATTTAATTAAATTAAATCAAATTTAATTTAATTTAAATTAAATCAATTTAAATCAAACGTCGTCGAGCGTCATTGAGCCCAATTCGACACATTTCGACTCCGATTCGAGTTCAATTTCATTAAATTGACTCGATCGGACCCAAATCGACCCAAATTGATCCAAGTCGGGTTCGATTCGAACTCAATTTCAGCCCTAATTTGTTAATTTGGGTTGAATTTGATTTTTAAAACAATTTTGAGATCTAGAGCTGAGATTAGATCCCAAATCCCACCCAATTTCAAATCTAGTGGTCACCCAAATCTACTCAAGTGGATTTGCTCTCGTTTTGCGCAACGAGGCAATCGAATGAGACCATTTGGGCGGCTGACTTGTGCCTGGTGTGCAAAACAAATCAAACAAAAATCTTTCGAACAGCAAAACCTGTTGTTTGGAACATGTGAACAGCAGCCACGCAGCTTCCGGGAGCTTTCGAATAGTGGAAACTGCTGTCCGGAGTGCTTTGGACAGCAAATCCACCTTCCGGAGCGACTTGGACAGCAGCGGTGACGTTGGGGACATCAAGGACAGCAACTAGGAGCGCAGATTGGAGCTTGGACAGCTACTTTGGAGCTTGGACAGCGAGCCAGAACTTAAATAGGAGCGCTAGGACAACCCGGGAGAGGTATACCTTTGAAACTTAGTGAAACCTAGGATCCCCCAAGGCCAATTGTTGTGTGGTTGACGCCCCCAAGCCTTAGGTCCTTAAAACTTCAATTTTCGCTCTCCTAAAACCCTATCCCCCATGGCCAATTGTTGGCATGGACTCTATTGCGTTAGGCTCTTAGGATAAAATAAATCTTCTACCGCTTAAAATGTAAGCAATTTAAAAAAAATTGATTTAGGCTCCATGATTTTCTAATAAAAAAAAGTGCATGGCTCTCTTCAAGGAGCCAAATTTTCAAAAACTAAAACAATCATGCATAGCTCAAGTGTGTTGCATATAGAAAGCCTCCACATAAGAATTAGATAACAAAAATCTTTCTTTTTTGTGAGTCAGCATCTGCATACCAATCATAATTAGGCATCTTGGCCTCAAAACCAAGCTATAAGCACTACCTTTCTAAATAAAAATAGCCTTCCCACTCTACATTTGCATTGAGACCAAGATACATGATTTTAAAAGCGACAAGGTGGGTCTAGTTGGTAGTCCCTTGCAGGCGGGACAGTAAATCCAGAGGTCGGGCAAGCTATGCCTCTTGTGAGGTGTAGTTTGTAAGTCCCTTTTACACTCATTAGATTTAGGTTCGAGGCACTACCTATCGGTAGTCCTCACCTTAGTTTTAGGGTCTGAGGCATGGGTTGATTCGAAATCACCCTATAAGCCCTCACCTTTCGGGTAATTCCTCCAACATGTGTTGTTGGAATGTAAGCCCCAACTTTCTAATTAAAATATAAACTTAAATCAAAATTAGATTTCTAAAATGTAAAGCCCAACATATGATAGTTTGAGCATCTCTGAGTTTCCCTCAGAATCAAGTGCTCCTACTTCACCTCCCTTGGCCTTCATTCCAAAATCTAATTTCTAAGTTGATCAACTCCTCTCTGAAATTCCTAAAGGACCAAATCCTTTAACTAAGACTTTCATGGATTTCAAAAAATCAAATCTTAGCCAATGTTTAAATGACTTCAAAAAGAAAGTAAAACCACTAGTTTAATCAAAAGTTTTCCCAAGTCAAAGCTTGTGATGTAATTAACCATAGGGGCTTGCCCCTATGGGACGTCTGTACCCCAGAAATAAATAAACCCCACTCGACCAAACATCGAATGAGGGAATCTCTATTTCAAATTGTAAATTTTATCATTGAGTCCATAAGGAAATGGTATTTTTACCTTTCGGGGTGATGTATCATGTTCTTATGCCGCACTAGATTATAAAGTATGCAATCCGTTCGAGAATACAAAAATTCTTCAACACATACATCACGATGTTGACCTGAATAAATATTTAAAATGCCCCCTATCTCGCAGAGACATTTTAGAATAGAATAAATTTGGAATTTTGAGATTTTATATATTCATTTGGAGATCTCGACGTGTAGCATGATGTCGACCCAAATGATTATTTAAAATGCTCCCTATCTCGCAGGGACATTATGGATAGGCTTTATATCTTTGAGATTTTAAATATTTATTCAGGGATCTTGGCACGCTGCACGATGTTAACCCGAATAAAAAAATGCCCCCAGTTTGATGGGGGGTTTTGAAATGCATTCTTGTTATACAAGAGAATTTCAAAATATAAATATATGCATGCTTTAATAAATATGCATATAGCACTTTGCTCATTAAAAAGTACATTAGATATGGAATTTTCAAGCATGATACTTCTTTAAATGTCAGTCGTTGATAGACGGCATAGGTCTACGTCCGTCTAGATCGATCAACTGATATGCTCCTCCTTGGTACACCTTCTCGATGACGAAGGGGTCTACCCCGTTGGATACGAATTTGCCACCGATTCTTTGGTGTGGGATGTTTGGTCTTCTAGCACCAAGACCAATTCCCCTTCTTGAAATGTCCGAGGGTGCACCATCCGATCAAAGGATTTTTCCATTATTCCGCGATAGATTTCTAGGTTTTGTTGAGCTTGTAACCTGAATTCATCAAGTGCGTCAAGCTCTTCCATTCTGAGATAGACATTTTACTCTTGAGTGAGATCATTCTAAATTGCTACCCAAAGTGATGGTAGTTCAATCTCCAATGATAATACGGCTTCATCATCGAACACTAGAGAGTAAGGAGTGGCTTTGGTTGATGTTTTGTACGTTGTATGATACGCCCATAACGCTTCTGCCATCTTCGTATGCCACTCCATTTTATCTTTGGTGCGAATCTTCTTCAACAATTTTACCAATATCTTGTTGAAGGCCTCAGCCAAGCCATTTGCCCTTGGATTGTACATGGATAAATACCGTAAATCAATTTTATGCCGATCAATGAATTTATAGATTTTTGTACCTTTGAATGCAGTATTGTTGTCAGAGATTATGCGGCGTTGCACACTAAATCTATAGATAATATTATGGGTAAAGAAATTGATCACATGCTCGGATGTAACCTCTTTGAATGGAGCTGCTTCTGCCCACTTAGAGAAGTAGTCTGTTGCTGCCAGAATAAAGCGGTGTCCCGCTGAAGACGGCGAATCTATCAGGCCGATTATGTATGTGCCCTAGCATTCAAATAGCGAGGATGCAATTGTTGGGTGCAAAGGATTTGGAGGCTGATGTATAACATCACCGTGGATTTGACACTCGTGGCACCTCTTTGCGTGGTCAATACAATCTCTGACCATTATCGGCCAATAATAACCTATTCTCTTGATTTTAGCGGCCATCTTGGGACCTGACTGATGTGCTCCGCAAAGCCCTTCGTGAACTTCTACTACCATTTTATCAGCTTCCTTGGTCTCTAGGCACTTTAGCCACATTTGATCAAAAGCTCGTCTGTACAACGTGTCATTGACAAATCCGTATCGCAACGCCCTTTCCAGATTTGTGCGACCATAGACTTTTCTGTTGGGAGTTTGTTTTCTTTGTAGTCAATGAATGGCTGTCTCCAATCATTTTTTACTTCAATATCTAAATAATGTCACCACGATTCTGAAGCTTGACTAGCTTTACGTCTCTTGGCCATATGATATTCTTCTGGATAATTTTTCATAATGATCTGATGGAGAGGTTGAGGGTCAACTAGGGTTTTACCCTGCTTATTTGAATATGAAATTCCCTCCGCCATTGGGAATTGTAATAGAGCGGGCTCCAAGACCCTTCGAGTGTAAACTCCAATGAATATAGGCATCTCCTTATTGATATTCGTCATTTCTTTGGCTAATTTGGCCAGAGAATCTGCTTTAGCATTCTATCCTCGAGGAACTCGAGCTATTTCAATATTTCATACTTGCTTCAAAAGCTCGAAGGCTCGTCGATGATAATGGGCCAATTCAACTTTGCCAATTTTGTAAATACTGAGGACCTAATTTATCATGAACTGAGAATCACCAAAGATTTAGAGATGTTGGATTCTAACATCGATCGCAATCTCCAGCCCTGCTATTAGAGCTTCATACTTAGCTTCATTGTTGGTACGAGGTTCAGTCAAACTGAACGAGAATCTCATTCTACCTCCCTCAGGTGCTACGAAAATAAGACCAATGCCGGCTCAGACCCTTGCAATATTTGGAGGTCGGGCAGGTCTAATAGATGATGCCCGGTCAAAGTACATCTCCCAGAATTGTGATTTATTTTCTTCCTCTACCTGCATAATCTGCTCATCGGGCAAATCATCATTTAGCGGAGAATCTACCGGGATTGGATGTGCGGCGAGGAAGTCTGTCAAGGCTTGACCTTGAACCGCCTTTTGTGTCATGTATGTGATATCAAACTGCAGTAATAACACTGCCCACCTGGCCAGGCGACCTGTAAATGCTAATCTTGTCATCAAGAACTTCAGCGGATCGATCTTTGATATCAAGGTGATCTTGTGGGATAACATGTAGTGGCGGAGTTTCTAAACTGCAAAAATCAGCGACAGGAAATGCTTTTCAATCGGGGAATATCTCACTTCTGCTTTGATCAATCTTTAGCTGATGTAGTAGAGTGTGTTTTTCTTTCCTTCTTCATTATTCTGGGCCAATAATGCTCTGAGGGACTCTTCCAATGCTGCTGTATACAGTGTAAGAGGCTTCCCTTGAATTGATGTTGCGAGATTAGGCGGATTTAACAAGTATCTTTTCATACTATTAAATGCGTCCTGACACTCCTCATCCCATTTGAAATGAACATCTTTCTTCATTAATTTGGAGAATGGTTGACACCTACCCGATAGATTCGATATGAATCTCTGAATGAAAGCCAATTGTCCTTGCAATGAGCGGAGTTGTCGAAGGTTCTTTGGAGGTGGCATTTCTATGATTGTCTTAATTTTATTGGGGTCGACTTCAATTCCTCAATGACGAATAACATACCCCAGAAACTTGTCGGAAGAGACCCCAAAAGCGAAATTGAGGGGATTCATCTTTAGATCATACTTTCTGATCTTTTCAAATACAATTCTGAGATCTTTTAAGTGATCTTTTCGGCCAAGGCTTTTGACAACAAGGTCATTTACATAATACTCGACATTCTGATGTATCAAATCATCAAATATGTGAGTCATCGTTCGCTGGTAGGTGGCACCAGCATTCTTCAGGCCAAAGGGCATAACTGTGTAGCAAAATATGCTGATGGGTGTTCTAAATGATGTGTTTTTCATCCTCAGGCGCCATCTTGATTTGATTGTAGCCCGATGATCCATCCATAAATGAGAACATGTCGTAGTTGGATGTATTATCAACTAGTAGTTTTGATACAGGGAGCGAAAAGTATTTTTTGGGCATGCCTTGTTGTGATCCCTGAAGTCGATGCAGATACAAATCTGGTCATTCTTCTTCTTTACGGGGATAATATTGACAATCCAGTCAGCATACTTATTTTTCACAAATAAAGCATGCATCTATAAGCTTTGTCGTTTCTGCAATCACCTGTTCTTCAATCTCCAATCTCATTCTCCTTGGAGCTTGCTTTATGGGTGCGGCGTCAGGCTTGATGACTAATCTGTGAACTGCTACGTCAGGGGATAAGCCATGCATCTCAGCATATGTCCAAGCAAAGCAGTACCTGAATTCACAGAGAATCTCTTTTATTTCCTCTGCTTGCTCTTTGAGAAAAATGTCACTGATGAAGGTCAGGTGATGATCTTCTTTAGTTTGAGAGGATATAGTTACAAAGTAATGGGATTTCTTTGAGATTTCCTCAAGATGTCGACCATCAAGAATACTTTCTGTAGGGGTCATCCTTGGGGCCCACTTTTGAAGAATTTGCTTAATGGTGGATCTCTAGGGGTACACACTAGATGTCACACCATTTTTTTGCATGTAATTTTCCTCTTGAGACGTTGGCTCAATATTCATTTTTCTTATATCGGGACCTTTCGATGATGGATTCTTGGATATGCATCCAAGTGGCACACCTCGATGCTCATCATACATATATTGATTTTTTATTTATTTTACCATCATAATAGATGGTTGTTTTTCCCTCTATTGGATGGTTGCTTTTACCTCTATCGGGACCTTTCAGTGATAGATTTTTGGACATAAGGACAAAATATCACATCCTAATGTTCACCGTATAAAGCTCAATATTATCATTATTTTTTTACTGCTACTGTAGCATTTAAACGACTAGCCAAAGATGGAAAGAGAAACCAATCCCCAGTGGAGTCGCAAGAAATTTGTGGGCTCCGAAAATTCGGCCCCGGCCTCCCCGCCGCACTGATTTTTGTTTTTCTTTTCGGCGAGGGAGTTTTAACAAACTAAGTTCCGGGGTTAATTTTGGAAGGCAGATGGTTTTGTAGACAAGACACTACCCAGATATTTCGCCCTCATTTTGCGAGGACTTTATGATATGAGTTCTGGTTTCCTATAGGCGCAAGCCCCTATAGTTAATTTCCCCTCTCGATCACGAGAGAGAACTTTCGATTAAGGCTAGTCGTCAATCAGATACGTAGAGATACGTATTACCTAGCATATAGTAGCAACATAGATTTGGATTTGAAAATTGGGTTTGAATTTTGATATTCAGAAAGGTTTAGAAAGCTTGATATTTAAAATAGGAAATAGCACCATATTGCACTTAAAGCGGATGGTGGGGGAATGGATGATGGACCCGATCAAGATCCCATGGTTCTATCGTCCCGGGCCATCGTGGTCCCTAGTCTACTTAGTCAAAGGAGGTAGTCGACCCAACCTGACAGAAGGATCCTTGTCGGCAGCCATGGGTTGCTTCATCCAAGGGGACCTTATAGACCTGGGATAGATATTTACCTAAGGGGACAAATTTAAATCCACCTTAGCTAACAGAGAGTTTTGTGCCCTATCGATCATATCCTATTGATTCATATCTCAAGGATTTGATGCCACTAAGGAGCGTATTGGCTCTGGTCATAACCGGTATTTCGTTGTGCCATTTGGCGGCAAAACCACTTGGTTCAGAGGGCCCCGAGTCATAACCGTTTATCCTGCGGTACAATTTGACAACAAAACTGCCAGTTAGAAGACGCGTACCACGTCCTTAATGGAAGGAGACTAATTGAGAATGGATCCTAGTGATATTTTCGACTAGGCATTTGGCTCTTTGTGAGCTGAAGTAGTATTTCAATTTGTCCACCCCGGCAAACTATTGCAGAGAGTGGATGAAGTTTGCTTTAAGTGTTGATGGATTTATTTCAAATTTTAAATATTTTTGGGATTTTTGGAATTTCTGGAATTTTGAATTTTCGGGTGTTTGGAGTGGCATTTTGAAATATTTGTGAACCCCTCCAGTTGAGATAAACATTCAACACGGCCATCAATGGGGTGTTCATGAGGTTATTTCTCTTGTTAATTAAATCCTATCAACCCTATCAACTTACCAATAAGGGATCAGGTTTCTTATAGGCTTTGTTCCTTTGTTTGTGAATTCATATTATTATAGGCCTTAAAAGTCTGATATGAATGTATTAAAACAAATATTCTGGTCGTCATGGCCATATATTTGTTTATTGGTTCGAATCTTATCGACTCCTATTGATCTGTTTATTGGTTCCAGCCACATTTGAGTTCTTAGTGATGCCATTTGGCCTCGACAATGCTCCCTCTACGTTCTAGGCCCTTATGAATAAGGTTTTCAAACCTTATCTCAGATGATTTGTATTGGTATTCTTTGACGACATCTTGGTCTATAACAAGACAGGGAGGAGCACTGGGAGCATTTGAAAAGAGTGTTAGAGGTACTGCAAGAGAACCAGCTGAGGGCTAATTTGAAGAAATGCTTCTTTACACAAGCCAGTGTAGAGTACTTGGGTCATGTGGTGTCAAAAGAAGGGGTGGCAGCAAATCAATCCAAAATTGAGGCAATGCTAAAGTGACCCGTGCCAAAAAATCTGAAGGAGCTTAGGGGATTTCTAGGATTGACAGGTTACTATAGGAGCTTTGTTAAGGGGTACAGCTCCATAGCATGGCCACTCCGTGAGCAGTTGAAGAAGCACGGGTTCCTATGGGGGGAGGCAGCCACATCAGCCTTTGAGAGCTTGAAGAAGGCGATGACTATGGTGTCGGTCCTAGCTTTGCCAGATTTCACTCATACCTTCATTGTGGAGATAGATACATCCGGATACGGGCTGAGTGCAGTGCTTATGCAGAGTCGTAGGCCCATTGCTTATTTAAGCCATGTATTGACTGTTAGAGCACAACTAAAATCAGTTTATGAGAAAGAATTAATTGCCATCATTTTGGCCATCCGAAGTGGCGGCCCTACCTACTTTAGTGGAATTTCATTGTCAGGACCGATCAGCGGAGCTTGAAATACCTGCTAAAACAGTGGATGGTGACGGAGGAACATCAAATGTGGCTGTCCAAGTTGCTAGGGTACGATTTTGAGATTCGGTATAGAACAGGGGTGGAAAACAAGGCGGCAGATGCTTTGTTCATATGTATGGGGGAGTTGCAGGAAGTGGCACTATTTATTCCTTTGATGCTTGACTGGGAGGCTATCATAGAACAAAGTGCTAGAGATGAAGATTTGGGAAGGATCATGGCAGATTTACTGAAAGAGGGTAGCCACCCAGGGTACTCATTGGAGGGAGACAAACTGTTGTATTAGGGGAGATTTGTGATGCCCTGTATCTCGATCCATATCCTAAATTTACTTAGGAATTTCATGGAAGTGCAGTTGGGAGCCATTCAGGAGTGTAGAAGACCTACAGGAGACTAGCAGCCGAGCTTTACTGGAAAGGAATGCATAGAGATGTAGAGGAGATGGTGGCGAAGTGTGAGATTTGTCAGAGGAACAAATATCTGGCTATGTCACCTGAGGGACTACTACAACCGTTGGTGTTACCAAGACGGGTATGGAAGGAGATATCCATGAACTTCATAGACTGGATGCCTCGTTCAAAAGGCTTCATAATGATCTTGATGGTGGTGGATAAATTGAGCAAGTAAGTTCATTTCATTCCCCTCAGACATCCCTACACAACAGTGACAGTGGCTTTAGCCTTCATCAGGGAGGTGGTCAGATTACATGGAGTCCCTGAGACAATAGTATCATATAGAGACAAGGTGTTCCTCAGTCATTTTTGGAGAGAGTTGTTCAAATTGCAGGGAACAATGCTGAAAAGGAGTATAGCTTACCACCCTCAGACGAATAGCCAGACAGAAGTAGTGAACAGGAGCTTGGAAACATACCTAAGATATTTCGTATCGGAGACACCCAAGCTCTAGGTTAAAAGGCTACCATGGGTTGAGTATTGGTACAACACCTCTTTTCATTCTGCTTCTCAGATGACTCCGTTCAAGATGTTGTACAGAAGGGATCCTCCCCACTTGGAACACTTTGGGAGTAGCAGTACTCCCATTTCTTCAGTGAAGGAGTACTTGGAGGAGAGAGATAAAGTGCTGAAAAAATTGAAGAGACACATACAGAGGGCTCAAAAGATTATGAAGAGACAAGCGGAAGGACATAGGAGGGACATCCAGTTTGAAGTGGGTGAGAGAGTATTTTTGAAGTTCCGACCGTATAGACAAAAGGCAGTCGCCAACAGGAGGAACGAGAAGCTGGCTCCAAGGTACTTTAGGCCTTACGAAGTGCTAGAGAAGATCGGAGCAGTAGCATATCGACTAAAACTATCACCAACGGCGATTATACATCCAGTTTTTCACATATCGCAGTTGAGAAAGGCCATTGGTGACTATACATCCAACCCCGAGCTATCGGTGACACTAACTGAAGATTTAGAGGGATTTTGGAACCCTTGGAGCTGATGGGGGTTCGCTAGAAAGAAGAGGGAACTAAGGAAGTGTTAATCTAGTGGAAGAACCTTCCTGACTACGAGGCCACGTGAAGCCATACAAGAGGGTGAAAAAGCAGTTTCCTGATTTTCACCTTGAGAACAAGGTGACTCTTTGGGAGGGCGGTATTGATGTATCGGCTTAGGATGAACCGGCCCAGCCGGTTCAGCAGGTCTACAGGAGGCGGTATTCACCCGCCTCCCTTTGCTTGGCCCGCCCATAGGGAGGGCCCCACTTGTCCGTTGTGTTCGAAATTTAAATAGAGGGTGCGGCTAGGGCTTGGGAGGGAAAACATATTAGGAAATCTTTTGTATTAAAGGGGATGAGGGGGATTAGGAGTTTTTCATGTTTTTATTGATTGAAATTAGAGTTTCTTGGAGGCTTGGGCTCTAGACAATCTTGTCTAGAGATTTGGGAGAGACGGTCCTCCTCTCGAATTGAGGATCTCTTGTATCTTTGCTTTGCTCTTGTTTTTCTTTGATTGTTATAAGATTTGCTATCGTTTGTTTGTTCTTCCACCACGATTCTCTCGTTTTCTCGTTGTTTTTACTAATTATTGATTAGGTTTACTTGCGAACTCAAGTATTTCCTATCAGCAACATCTAGATCCATATCTTTTTATATCACAGGTACATGAACAATTTGGGGCTTGTTTGATTGGGTTTATTCTTAATTGCTTTTCAAATAAGAGAATTAAGAAAGATGCTTTATATAGGTCACAATCTTTGTTCTACTCGTCGAAAAAAATATCTTATAAAGCAAATTGAAGGCAAAACCATCCTGCTTTTCACCCAAGTAGCACGGACAGGTGTTTTACACAGCTTAGTTTAACGCAAAGGTAACAAAAAAGACAAATTCATTTTCTATGTCCTTCAATATCGCATCTTATTTATATTTATTGAATACATTTTGGTTAATTAAAGGAAATCAAAGGCTATAAAAACATAGTTGCAGCATAATTTTGAGGGTAGCTCATGAATCTCACTTTTGCTTGAGCTCATTGCACAGCACAATTGAACCTTATGTTGCATAAGGAAAACCAAGTAGGATTATAAATTCAATCTTAATGAATATTCTATTGTGGCTCCCCCGAATTTGAATAAACTGTTATTTACTGAAAAATCTTACAACTAATCAGCAAAGTACGATCAATAATGCAAGAAGAGATTTCAAAACCCTTACTTTTTTAACCAAAATAATAACCATAAATGCACAGCACACGGTCAGAAAGGCAATGCTTAGCATTCAAATCATAAGCAATAAAGGAATGGTCGATATGCATTTTACCAACCACATAACTACAGTGCATGGAAACTGCTAAGGAACTAGAAGTAAATCCAGTTAGAGTCTCACCAAACCAATTACAAGCAAGAATGTCCAAAATAATACTATCCCACCAACACTCGTTGAAGTTTGGTAGCATGTGACGAAAAGTAAGCTGAAATTTATGAAATATATCAAGATATTTCTGAAATATGTTAGAAAATGACAAAAAATGAAAAACATAAAAAATCTTCTGAGAAAGATTGAAAGGTTACCTCCATCAGTTCAAAACCTATTGATAAGACCCACAAAAGAGATTGATTTCGTATCATTATGGCCTTACCCCACCAACCAAATATATGTGCAAGAACAAACTCATCAAATAATGTCTCCTACAAAAACCTAAAACGCTAAATCAGTAACTTGAAAGACAAAAAAAAAAAAAAAACTTGAAAGACAAAAAAAAATAATGAAATCTATATACAATGTACTAAAAAGGAAAATTTATGGTGATTGAAGACATCATACATAAACATTGTTAAACCTGCTTTTGGGATTATCAGGCACATATATACGACAATCCGTTCCATAAGACCTTTCAGGCAGTTCTGGAAAAAGATAAAAGAAAGACATAAGAATTTAACCTAAAAATAATAAGGGGACAGTTGTGAACACAAACACATGAATTAATTACCAATTCCAAGGTCAGGATGAAGAAATTTCATGAATCTACGAGCATCATCACGATTCTATGCAAGGTAAAGAAAGAGTAGACAATTAGAAAAATTTTGAATGTACATAATTAAAAATAAAATTGTAGAATTTGCCTAATTGGTAGGTTCAATTTTCAAATCCTTCTAGAATTTAAGCTCCATCATTTAAGAAATATCAAAGTATACAATCATTAGGTTTGAAACAAACCTGAAAAAGCAAGAAAGTAAGGGCAACAAGGTAAACAACAGCCATTCCATGGACTAAACGCCAAATAGCAGGATGCGGCCTAGTAAGTACCCTGAAGAATAGAATGAAATCGGAAAAAGAGAAGATTCACAATTCATGATGGTTAATTAAACATAGTGCAAGGTAGACACAACACACAAAGCTTTACAAGCTGCATTACTAAATTAATCTGAACTTAAACAGATGGCTGCAATTAAAATCATCAATATTAGATTTTATGATTGTTACAGAAAAATAAAAAATTAAAAAAAAAATAGCAAAGGAATGTTAGGACAAAAAAATTGAAAACTAAAAATATAAACAAAAGTAGCCATAATAGTAATGAGATATCTCATATAAACTATATTAAATATTTCTAATTAGATCAATAATAGATAAACCCAATCCAGGCAAAATTTAATAATGCAATTATGAGAAATTATGCATCCAAGGATCTAAATTTCTTGATCTTATTACTACCTTAAAACAAGAGAGAGTGCCTATTCAACCTTTTTTTAGAATAATATTAACACAATTTGAACGAAATTAGTGTACAGGTAAAAATAAAAAGTTAGTACTAACCACAGTAAGCACTAAGGAAATTTTACTCACGTTGGAGGTGCTTGGAGCAAGGAATAAGCTAGAAAGACTGCAATCATGGCACAAACCCCCCTGAAGAATACCAAAACAAATAGTAGACTTGAAAATTATTAATTACTAAGGCAGCAATGACCAACAATAATTGAAATAAATAATACGAAAAAAAAAAAGCAATACAATTGGGGAAAACACATAAGTTTCTTTTTGAAGCTCAACAAAGAAAAATAAAACTCCAAAGAAAAAAAAAAGCAAACAAGTTAAAAAAAAACTAATGTAAATTATGCCCGTTAGATTGAAACTCTTATAAGAACATCGAGTAAATGGTGAAATATTATATCAGCATAAAAATATGCAATAAATTACTGACTAAATATGTTAAAATTAGTTGATAAAAGTACCTCTTTACCGATGTAACAAGAGCATTTGAAGTCATGCTTTCTGGATCAAAAGCTCCACTTGACCAACTATCAAATAGGTGGTTCCACAGTTATCACATAATAAGGGTAATAAAGCAGAAATGACATATTAAACTATTGTTAGACAACATCATCATGAAAAATTAGGAATGGGAATTAAAGTTGTGAGCCTGCTCTAAACTGAAAGCTAACCAAGGTTCAAAGGTAAATTCAGAAGCTACACAAGAATAACTTGTGGGTTTGCTGTTATGTTGAACATTTTCTATGAAAATTTCAGAAAAGAACAACCTCAAAAATAAGTTCATGAAAAGGAATCAAGTATAACTAGACAACAAGAACATGCTTCTTTGTATGTTATGGGGCATGATTGCCTTTAATCACAGCCTATATTGTGCGATAAAATGGAACATAAGAGATCGAGAAACAATGAACCATATGTAAATGAAATGTAAAAATAACTTTAGAGCACATCTAGATTCCTTTATAATTCATTCAAAATAAAACTAATGGAATCCCAATAAAGATTTAAACCAATTTTGAACACAAAAAATTCAAAATTTTCAAAAGCAAGGCAGCAAATAACAAGGTTCTAGATGGAAGATAATTAACATGATAAAAATATCTAGCCCATGTCAAAATGTCTTGTTTGCAAAGAAGTTTTACAACTGCTGCAAACTTGAAAATCCCAAAGAAGAATCAAGGAACTATAGCAATAACTAGTGAAAGAAAAATAGCTTTGTTAAGAAGATTGTGTCAAAGCTACTCTAAAGTGTCAATATGATTGTCGACAAACAAAAAGTTAGATGCAGTTGTCAAAGATGATAGATGCTAAAGGAAGATATCAAACTAGAAATAGCCACAGGATATTTTAAGCAAAAAAAAAAAATTATAACAACACTAAAGACACTACTAAAAATAGGTGTATCACATGGTAGACATAAAGTTATATTAGAATTAAAAATATAAAAAAAAAACTAAAATTTTTAGGAACTTGTCTTGATAGTATTACAGAAGCAGCAAGTCAAGAAATTTGAAGGTGAAGAGTGTGACTGGATACAACATAAGACCAATTGTCAAATGCTTACATCAATAAAACAATGTAATCATATCTTATTGTATAACAGATATAGACATTAAATTATAAACCTATTGTAATATTAAGTGAGGATGTGTGCAACTTCTAAGTTGAAGCCAAGCATTAAAATGCTTGCAAGGTGGCAACAAATCAATGGGGTTGGAGCTTTTGCTCATCGCTGCCAGCCCATGCTTATGCATGCTAACCTATTAATTTCTAACAAAATTGACAAATTGCATTTGGTGCTTGCCTCTCCCATAGAAAAAAAAAATGACAAGAAATCTAATAAAAAAGTTTTATCCAGGAACACCTTCGCAGGCGTAAGCCTAATTGCCTATGTTATCCTTCAGTACATGTGGTTTCTGCATCAAATTGTAGCAAGGAAAATATATATATATATATGAATGTTATGGTAAAAAAATAAGAAACACATAAAACAACCATTCATCTATCGGATTAAAAAGCAAATGCATTTTGTGCAACAAAATAGAACTTAAGAACATTTAATTCAACTTAAAAATAAGGACATACATTATAACACATGAGCCAAACAATAGCAACGAAATTGTTCGCGGCTTGTACACCCATGCTGTCCATGGGTCAAGTTCACCAAAATCGTTGATAAATTGTATATCATCTTTTTGAATAATAAAGTCCCTTTTACTTGCTTTCTTCATGCCATTGAAATCCATGATAGCAGCCTATTTGCAAAGATACTAAGATCACTAAGTACTTCAAAATAACACTAAGAAAAGCCCAATGAAGGTAACATTCAAGTAGGCACAATTCAGATTATTATTATTTTTTTCTCTCCCATAAGATCAAGAAAAGCAAACTTGATTTAAAAGAAATCGTAGTCCCTTATACTGCTTTGCTTAATAGAAAACCTGAATCAAAGGCAGTAGAAGAACATTTTCTGATGAAGTGATCAAATTTTGAAAAATCATCACCAACCCACATAAAAACATTTAGCATAAGAGCAGAATTGAACAGGAGACCTGAGAGTGAAACTAATTTAGTCCTCCACCAATAACAACCACGCCCCACCACAAAAAAAAAAAAAAAGCAAATGAAATGAATTAAAATACAGTAAAGTTGGGTAATAATTTCTTTAAAACTCTCAACTGTTCAACCACGGAGACACAGATCTACAGAAGCATCCATTTCACCTCAAAAAAGATGACAGCTCCGAAATTTTCTAGAAAAAAGGTCACTTATCACCATAAATCATCAAAATTCTAACATGCAAGTGAATAAAAGAGCCTTCACGCACAGCTACAGCAAAGCCAAATGCCTATTCGAGGAAAAATAATTACAGCTTCTGAATTTATTTGACCACGACCAGTGAGAATTAGCGTCCCCTTTGAATAAAAAAATAACAGACTAATCCAAACTAAAGCAATGAAATCATCACTTACAACACAATGCAGTTTTAATAATATGTACATTCTAGTAAGAAAGCGGGAAGAAATAAATTGATGTATGTTATCCAAAAATCAAAATAGTAAACAGATAAAAAGAAAATCCCATAAACAGAGTACAAGAAATATATAAAAAATCAAAAAAAAAGGTGTTTCTTTTGGGTAATTTTAATTGAGACACTTCGGAACTAAATCTTTATTTGCCAAGAAAGATCATCAAGAATAAAAAAACAAAAAAAAAACATTAAAATGACCACTGTAATGTGGAAAAATAATGCATATAGTGGTATCAGGGCATAGCCAAAGCGAAATATATTACCTATAAATCAAGATTCTGAGAAAAAGGATTGATTGCGTTCAGTTGCTGGCAGGGGAATGGAGTGATAACTTGGAAAATGCGGGGAGAGAAAGAGGGGTGGAAGAGACAGAAGAGGGGTGGAGGAGAGAGAAAGTAGGGTAACAAATTAAATACATAAACGGGAAACAAAAAAAGGCGGTGCCATTTTAGTTCCTTCTTAATTTTTGGTTATCACACGCAGTTGCAGGAGAAGACGGGCGTCCTGGCCGTAGGATAGAGAGAGGAGCAGATCCCTACCGTAGGAGGAGATCCACTCCAAATCAGAGCCGTTTCGTATTTGGAGAGAGAGAGAGAAACATAGATCTTATAAGGATAGTGTACGTCGGTCAAAGAAAGCGTCATGATATAAGCTGGCGATTTCCCTCAACGTAACGGGACATCACAATAATGTCCTTTTTTTCCCTTACAAGTAATAGTTTAATTTCTTCCAATGAGATATAAGAGGAAACAAATCTATGAATTTAATTATTTATATCATGAATAATAAGGATTGATGTGGTATAAATAAATTTTACATAAATTTTAGATCTCAAAATATTCAAAGTTTGAATAAAATTTTTCAAAAATTAATTCCATAACTAAAATAATTCTAAATCTTGAAAAGTCAATTAAAAATTAATGTTCTCATCATATTGATTTCAATGGCATCAAAATCGCACTAATCTAATTATATGTATGCATTGAATAAACTAAACTAGTTTAAAAAGCTACCCCCTCATCTAGCCCTCTCCCTTCCCTCCTCCCAATTATCTCAATCAGCATACTCTCGACTTGCTAGCAAATCGATTGATCAGCCCCCACAACACATCTACTATATAAATGACATTTTTATATAATTAAATTGCATCATTACACATTGATAGCATATAATTCATTCATTCAAAAAAAAAAACATTCAAAGTTCATATAACCTCCATAATTCTTCAATTCAAGGGTTGGCATTTAATTTCACCGAAAAAGATAAATATTTTGACACGCAAATGGTGTTAATATCATTATTATTCTTTCATAACTGCAAATTTGAACTCATTTCCTTTCCAAATTATTATGGCTTTTACAAAATTTCGATTTATAAACCATTTGTAATGTTGTGTAGCTCTTGGAGAGATGAGAGTTTTGATATTATGATTATCATATATTATCATCATTTTTTATGAAACTAATTTGGATTCCTAATTCTTTTGAAATTGTTCCCATCAATTCGATTATTTAAATTTTGATTAATCAACTATGTTAAACTGATGGCATCAAGTGCTTCATAATAATAAATTATGTTTTTCATTCAAAGACTTTGTTAGTGACAGCCACCATCACATCACTATTGTCGTCCACCATCTAGCTATCACATGTAGGACTTAATATGGTTGACCTCTAGAGCTAGAACATCATATTATAACAATGCGAAGGTCTTATACAGTGCATTTGTTGATAATAAGACACATGAATGAATTAAAATAAAGATTAGAATATCCCATTAAAATCTATGCAAAGATGTTGGTTTTACTCATTTTTATATTATAAGCACTAAAGTCATAAAGAATTCTAGTACATTGACTACAAAAACATATAATTGATCGTTTTAGTATTCCTTAAACCTCCCTATGCTATAAATAGCCTACTGCTGTCCACTGACAACTAAAGCCTCTCATTCGCCTTTTGTTTGTTGCCAATTATAACCTTAAAAATATGTTCAAATCTTAGAAGCAATATTTTCCATATACATGAATATTCACATAAGTATATAGTAATTTTGATTTTACAAGCCAGGCATTTTGGAATTGCTCTTCAGAGTTTGTTTATTATGAAGCCTCTTGATAAATCTCTTGAGAAGAATATCTCTACTCGATTCCTCTTAATAGTGAAAGTTCGTTAGGGATGTTAGGCCCTATAGAACTGGCCCAAGGCTAAATAAAGAGAGTGGTGAATTGGTTAAAGAAGAAACTTTAAGCAAAGTACAAACCAAAATCACCACAAATAAAAACCAATGCAGAAATTAAAGTGCGGAAGCAATAATAAGAAAGAACACACTAGATTTATAGAGGTTCGGTCAAACCTTGACCTACGTCCACTCCTTGGAGGCACCCTCCAAGTATTGCACTAAACTAAGTGTCTCTCCTTTAGCCCCCACAGCTAGGCAGAGAAGCCTTTACAAAATCACTTCCACCTTCCCCGGTGCGGCGGAGTTGCCGGGTTCTTTGACACCAAAGATATCTTCTTCTTTGGTGAACTTCCCTCGAGACAAGCCTTGAATCCGACGGTATTCAGGTGCGAGCTTGCCAGAGCAACCGTGTGGAATCCCCTCCACACTTCCTTGAGCCCCCACTCACAGGATCTTCTCCCTCTCTTAAACTCCACCATTTCCTCACTCCCTTTCAAGCTCTCTCTTCAAGTCTCCCCCACAAGAACGAAGCTACAATGGCTGCCAAAGACACTTTACAAAGTGTCATGCCAAGCTTAAATAGAAAAGCTCAAAACGAGCTCATTAATGCAAGTTGCCGACATTATCATCCAGGATGATAGGCATATCGTCCTGGCTGATCAGTATAAATTCAACTCAACAGCCCGGGACGATTTGGGACGATCAGAAGAAAATTGGTTACATCGTCCTGGCCGATATCAAGATCGTCCAGGCCGATTAGTTTAAAACCGATTTCAATCGGCTAGAGCATCGCCCTGAATTCGAGCTGTCCGATGTAAATCGTCTAGGACATCGTCCTGGACGATAATACGATCATCCCGGACTATGTGATCGTATCAATCAACCATTAATGCTTTCCAAAGATACCAGATCAATTTAGGCATAATTGAGTTAGATCATCCTGGACGACAGTAATATCATCCTGGCCGATTTCCTAAAGTAAATAATACCTAAACTGATTATGGCGGCTGATTCTTTCTGAATTGAGACTATCGTCCTGGCCGATACAAGTATCATCCAGGCCGATCAGCTTATGACGGCTGCCTTAATGAGGATGCCCTAATTAGGGTTTCTATTTTTGGACAGATCGTCCATGATGATATAAATATCGTCCCGGACGATGTTACAAAAAATAGAAGTCTTTAGGGAGCAACAGAAAATCTTCCAAGTTACAAAACATCAGGAGCCACACCAAATACAATAGACTCAAGAAAAGAAAAAGTGTACAAATTGACTCAGACCTAGTCTACCCTATCTTGAGCTGATTCCAAATTGTAGTCCAATCGTGTGCAACTGAAATGTCAGTACATAAGGCAGTCGTAGAGAAACAAGAATGTTTGCTATCATCAAAATCATAAACCATTGATCCGCAACAAATAGTTCATGGTTCCTATCAATCTTTTATTCAATGCCAAAACCCCTCAAATTCATGCTTCAAGCACTCAATACAATGTCATTAATTTGCATTAACACCAACGTCAAAGATTTTGATACATTTTCAATTAATCCATCATATTTATTTTGCATGAAAAAATATGTTAGCTCTCTAATGTTCCACAATAATTTGGTCAACTTAATCATTTATTTAATAGGGGTGCTAGGCTTTTAGTGTATTCCTTAAATTATTTTCTTCAAATATTCAAGATGATATAGCACACACTCTTAGAAGAATCACCTCTATAAATACCAAGACACATGTTAATTAAAAGGGGTTTAAAGTTTACTATGGAGACTCATATGACATATGAGGTCTTCAAGATCATCTCTATTCTCCCCATTACAATGTTTAACTCTCTTCTTTCTTTTATAATAATTCTTGGGCTTGCATGTAGTTCTTTTATAATATGGTTTATAGTGACACTATTTGTTATAAATGTAAAAAATCAAGTCATATTAAGTGGGATTGCCTAAATATGAAAAACCAAATATTAAAGGAGAAAGTTAAGGAATAGGTTGAATAGAAAAAGAAAAAATAAAGATTTCACATAGCTTTCTAAGCTAACATTGACTTTAAATCCTCCAAAATTGAAGCTGAAGAAGAAATCACCAATATGTGCTTAATGGTAAATGATAGTTCATGTGAAACCAATAAGGATCAAGTAAATGACTTCACCTATCATAATCTATTTTCATTTACTAAGCATTTGCATGATTAATATAGTAGGCTTAAAAAAGGAGCATATTAAAAGTCTGAATAGGTTGTTAGACCTATTAAATCTATCCCAAGGTTAACTAAGAGGGGGGTGAATTGGTAATTTAAAAAATCTCTTGGTAAATTTTAAAAAATCGATTTAAGTTTTTATCAAAATGAAAAATTTTCTATAAAATTAATTTTTCAACCACATAATTAAAGTGCATAATAAAAAAATGCAATAAAAATAAAATTACAAAAATACAAAAAATTATGGTGGTTTGGTCCAACTAAACCTACATCCGCTCGCTGAAGACTCCCTCTTCAAGTATTGCACTATACCAAAGTGACTCTCCTTTGCTCCTACAACTAGGCAGATAAGCCCTTACAATTAACATCTTTTCCACCAATCCCCAGTGCAGTAGAGTACCGTCATCCTTTCTCATCCTTCTGGTGATGGCAGAGAACAAGCATCCTTTCACATCCTCCTAATGTTAGCAGAGTATCATCATTCTTTCACACCCTCCTAGTGTCAGTAGAGAACTATCATCCTTTCACACTCTCCTGGTATCGGTAGAGAATCATCATCCTTTCACACCCTCCTGGTGTCGACAGAATATTATCGTTCTTTCACACTCTCCTGGTGTCGGTAGAGTACCATATCTCCTTTGAAAATCTTCTTTTAAGAGCCTTCAAGAAAGTAGGGAAGAACTTTGAAGAACAAACAAGAGATCCTCGCCGTTTGGCAATCTTGTGAATTCCCTCATAAATCCCTCTTAAGAAATCTCTCACTCTCCAATCCCAAAACACTCTCTAAACGCATTCTCAAAAGAAATTTGTAGTAGGAGATCTGTAGTCAATTAGTTTTTAGGACCTTATATATAAAGGACAAGAAAAATCGTTCAAACATTTGAAAATTTTAATTTGACTATCTTGGATCGTATAGTACCATCGTACTTCTTACGTACGAATAGTTCAAAAATCCTGGTACGAACTTGGACGAACCTATTTTTGTACTCTATTAGTTGCATGTACGAACTGACATCGTACTGTACAAACAGTTCAAAAAATAAACAAGTTCGTCAGGTACGATTTTGTACTAATGTATTTCATACTCTAGTAGACATATGGTATGAACTTCATTTCGACAGTACGATCAATTTAACCAAATCATGCTTCATTTGGTATGAAAATGGACAAGTCAATTACATACTCTGGATGTCAACTGTATGAACCCAATTTCATACAGTACAAATAGTTTAAAAAATTTGTCTGTTCGTATGGACAAATTGGTATGCACCTAGTACGTACTCTGGACATCATCTGTATGAAACTTATTTTGTACAGTACGATCAGTTCAAAAAATGGTGAGTTCCTTTGGGATGAACTGGAACATATCCATTTCATACTCTAGACATCATCTGTACGAACCAATGTTCATACAGTATGAATAGTTCAAGAAAAACTTATAAGGCATGATTTGATTAACTACTTTCTAAAGGAACACTCAGGTCAAATCATCCCATACGATTCCAAAATCGTACAATACGATTAGTTTAAAAATATAAGTTTTGACTTACTCTCCAAGTGTGTGTGCACGATTATCTAATTACAATTACACTCTCTAGACTCAAGAAAATATAAAAAAAGTACATACTTCAATTACAATAAACCCTAATCTAATATGTCTTGAAGTATTCAGTAGTCTGGAGTATGATTTTCCTGAAACATTAGTACACACAAATAATATAAACAAAACATTTTCAATATGTGTTAGAAGAAAATAATAATCAACACAATAATATTTTGATATCATTAAAAACTCACATGATATAAAAGCATAGATTTGAAAACTAAGTCGCAACACATATTGTATTACAAGATGAGCTTTCTATTTTGGTTAAAGAATTTGATGTTCTAAAAAATGATTTAAAAAACAATTAGCATGCATATTGAATTAGATGCTAAATACATGAAATTAGAGGTAGAATTAATGAATTTGCAAGAAAGTGAGCATGAATCACATGTTAAGATAGGAATATTTAAAAGTACAAACTAATATCTAATAAAGGAAATCATATAACTTAGAAACCTTACATTTAGATCTTCACTTGCTAACAAATAACTCATTAGGGCATCATATGTATCATCCTCTCATTAAAGGAAGAATAATTCATTCATAGATTTGCTCATTCATTTTTAGGAGTTATGTGTTATTCTTGTGGTAAGGTAGGACACAAAGCACAAATCATCCAACATAGGATCCACCATAGTACATAGTTTTTTTTTTTTTTAGAGCTAAGATTTTAGGAGCATAGCATGGCATACCCTCATCTCATTGCATTATGCGGTCCAAGCTTATTTGGTTTCCTAAAGTTACAACTTAAGTATATTTTATAGGTATGCCTTCATAAGGGGTCCAATGAAGGCAAGTGGAGCCTGGACATCCAGTATTCATGGCACATGACTGAAGACATCAACAAATTCATTATGCTAGAATCATGGTGTAGAGAAAAAGTGACACTCAGAGGTAATAATGATAAAAAAGTAATTAATACAAGTATTATAAAAAAATAAATAGTTCCACAATTGAAAAAAGTTTTACTAGTAAAAGTATGTAAACGCAATTTATTAAGCATTAAGTAATTATGTGATAAGGTGTTTGACATTTACTTTTATTTAAAAAAGGTTTATTAATGTTTAATAACAAAGCTATGTTAGAAGGATTACAAATAAATAACTTATATATGATTGATTTAGAATCTAATGACAAAACTAGTGAAGTGTGTTGCTTAAGAACCACCTTAGATGAATCATGGCTACATAATAGGACACAATGTCATGTTAATAAGAGGACACTTAGAAAAATCACATACTTAAAGATCATATGGGGAATACCTAAGTTAGACTTTTACCAAAAAACACTTGGGTGATGCATGTTAATTAAGAAAATAAGTAAAATATTCATATCACTTAATTAAGGAAGTTATCACCAATAAACAATTAGAGATGTTGTATATGAATTTTTTAGACCCATTAGCACTATAAGTTTTGGAGGCAACTCATATAATTTCATGATGGTAGATTATTACACCATATTCACATAGGTTAAAATTTTAGCAAATGAAAGTGAATCATTTGATGAATTTAGGATAATCTAAATTCTGATTTATTGAAAAATAAGATGCATCATCACCACCATTCGCAGTGATCATATTGGGGAGTATGAAAATGAGAAGTTAGTTTCATTATATAAAAAATTAGGAGTAGAACATAATATTTCTGCTCTTAAAATCCAACATCATAATAGAATAACTTAAAAGAAAAATAGGGCAATGCTGAATAAATATAGGTTACCCAAGTATTTTTCATGCTGAAGTAGTGAACATGACATGATATTTGTTAAATAGGGTAAATATTAGAGCCAAATTAAAAAAAGACTTTATATGAACTTCTTAAGAGTGGAATGCCAAACCTTTATTATTTACATCTTTTTGGACATATATATTTTATTCTAAATAATAAAAAATCTCAATTGAAAATGTTTGATGCTAAAGTTGATGAAGTAGTTTTTCTAGGACATTCCTCAATAAGAAAGGAAAATATAGGGCATTAGTAGTAGAAGAGTGTTGGTGGAATTTTGAAAATAGGTTTTGAAAAGTTTGGTTTTCTTTGGGAATTGAGATTGAATTCTAATTCTAAAATCGAATTGTTTCGTTAGAAAAAGTATATCATTTCAAAAGGTGAAAATAAAATTTCATAACGATATTCAGATTTAGAATTATAAATTTCATCTTGAGTATTGTGACCAGATTCTAAAGAGAACTTCATATGACCCCAAAGGGTCAAAATGAGGTTCAACTAAATATCCAGCTATAATAGTCAAGAAGTGTAATCGTTAAGTTCACATCCAAAGCCTTATCAAAGAAAGATGTATCTCCCCAAAGGGAGAAAATACCATTCAATGATAATTCTTTGAATGTGATAATAATGATCATCTTTTTATCTTTCCTAAAGAAATGCAACAAAGTCTCCTACGAAAACTCTCGATTAAAATAATGACAAAATTTTATTAGATTTTCTAGGAGTGATGTCAAAAAAGAGGTGAATTTTGGAAGCACATAAGGGAATGGATCAAAATTGAGCAGTTATTATCAGGATCAAGTGAGAAAAAGTAGAGGACACTGTTGAAACTCGTTCACTATGAATTAGGTTGTTAAACCTAAGCTTTTGTCTCAGCGGCTAACCAAGAGGGGGGTGAATTGGTAATTTAAAAATTAATCCCTCTTTTGAATATTTTAAGCCAAAAATAAACTTTAATGAATTTTGTAGAAATAGTTTTTCAACCACAACTTAAAAGTAGAAAATAAAAAGCAGCAGATGAGATTTATAGTGGTTCAATCAAACACGACCTACATCCACTCCTCGGAGGCACCCTCCAAGTATTGCACTAATACCACTAGTGACTCTCCTTTTGCACCCACAGCAAGGTGGAGAAGCCTTTACAAAAACTCTTTCCACCACTACCCGGTGCGGTAGAGAACCGTGGTCTTTTTACACTATCCCCAATGTTGGCAAAGAATCGTCCGTCCTTTCACACTCCCCCGGTGTAGGCAGAGAACTTTGTCCTTTCACACTCTCCTAGTGTGGGCAGAGAACCCTTCGTCCGTTCTCACTCTCATAGTGTGGGCAGAGAACCCTTCGGCTGTTCACACTCTCCAAGTGTCGGCAGAGAACCGGATCTCCTTGACAGATCTCCTCACAAGAAATCTAGAAAGAAGAAAAAAAGAGTGAAGTAATCATAAATCAAAAGTAATGACTCTTACCTTTAAACACCAAGTGAAGCCTTCACGCTCCAGTAGTAAGAATCCTCCTTCAAACACTCTCTCACACTCTCTCCTTAACTCTTCTTTCAATAGGCACGAAGATCAACATGCAAAAAGATTAAGTGGCAGTTTAGATTGGACTTTTTATAGGAGAGACAAGAAAAATCGTCCAAACAATGCAAAATTTTAAGTTAACATGCAGTGGATCGTCCCGTACGATCGTGGATCATCTTGGACTAATTTACTTAAATGTGTTGGAAACGAACCCAATGTATATGGGTACGAAATGAGTTCGTACACACATATCGTCCCGTACGAACTAAGTTCGTCCGGTACGAATGGTTATTTCATAGGTCGGTTCCCAAAAACTGCAGAACGTTGCAAAAATTTTTAGAGTCGGTTCACTTCATCCTGGGACGAATCTTAGTTTGTCCGGATGAAATTTTTACAGAGGGCAACTCATCCCGGCACGATTATAAAATTCGTCTGAATTAAAATTCTCCAGAGGAGATTTCATCCTGGGACGATTTTGAGTTCGTCCTGGACGAAATTTTTCCAGAGACCATTTCGTCCTGGAACGTCTGAACAAAAATTTTCCAGAGAACATTTCATCTTAGGACAAATTTGAATTTGTCCTGGATGATCAGGACTTAAAAAAATTGTCTTCAACTCCTGTTCGTTCCATTGCTCTTATGAGGAGATAACTGACATGATCGTCCCGTACGAACTAGGTTCATCCTGTATGATCAGTACAAATTTTAAAGATCTCCTAAAGTGTGTGTGTGTTTATTCACTCAATTACAATCACTCCCTCTCAAACTTAATTCAAAGAAAAAAATACAAGCTTCAATTCACAAAGTATTTCATGCTGAATTTGATTGGAAGTCTTCATAGTCTGGAGTTCAATTTTCCTAAAATGTTAGTACATACAAGAGCAAAAATAAATCTTCCAAAAAATATTAGAAGATAACTACACATAAAATAATAATATTTGAAATCATCAAAACTATACAAGTTGCAAGAATGTAAAACATGCAAATAGCAACTCTCTTAACATATACTTTGAGATTTCAAAACCATCCGGAAGTGTCCCAACCTAATCTAAGTGTTGGGCTTTACATTTTAGATTGAAAGAAGATTTAATTTGAGTTGAGAATTTTATTAGAAATTTGGGATTAGATTCCTAAAATTTGGGGTCTTACAATCAAAGATCTTCCCTGGATCCTAAATCTAATTTTGGACATTAGACTATAGTCGTCCGAACCTAAGTAATGCAGTGCAGAACCTGGACTTACCCCGGCATGGATTGGGGAGCCAGCTAACCATCTAATCGATTTAAAATATATGACTCCGGCCTTTTTATGAAAGAGTGGTAGGATGTTTTATTTAAGGTTTTAGAGAGTTGGGGCCGACATTTATAGTTTTTTCCTAATTGGCCCCTTTGACGTATGTTGGGTGAAAACTGCTAAAGACTAATGCAATTAAATTTTTTGACTCTTTTAAATGTGTTTCTAATACAATGCATGCTAGTTGACAACTTTAAATTAAATATGATTGAAAGTAAAAAATAGGCTTAGAAAATAATTTTTTAGAAGACTGGACTTTTCTAGGTCCGGCACGTCATCCTCATAGGTCAAACTATCCGGACTCTACCCGCAGGTGGGGAAGGGTCTAAAGCAAGAAAAGAAGAAGTGAATAAATATGCATGCGACCCCGGGGTCGATTTCCCAACTAATTCTCTAGATTTGTTATCTTTCTATGTTATTTAAACTCGCTAAATTTTAAACTTTACAATTACGAGTATAAAACTTTCGCACCCTCGCGAGTCTCACGTATCCAGGCGAAAGCAAAAGCGGCACACAAACTCCAAAAAACTAGAAAAAATAGGTAATTCTATATGCAATCATCTCAACACATCAAATATAAATAAATAAATTAATAAATATCCATAGGCAAAGTTATATTGCTTATTACAAACTAGGGTCTTGCAGAAAGTAAAGTGGTCGAGCACCACTGACAACAACCTAGATTCTAAACCTAATAGATACGTAAGTGGTTTTGAGGTGGATACGCTTTGTCTTTAAATCTTAATCTTATTCTCCTTCGGGTTCCTTTTCTTCGGGCTCCTCGGATTCTTCGTAGTATGATACTCAAATGGATAAGAGAGCACTTCCTTTGAGGGGAAGGCCACTCTTTCCTCTTTGGGTAGAGAAGAAGTTATCCAAATTTAGATGTCCAAATAGAAATGGGTTACTCCCCTAAGGCGTGTCCTTTTCTCTTTGGAATCCAAGCATTCGATCTATGTATCCCAACACAAAAGTCTACTTTCACAACACTTATCATTTGCATAAATTATATTTAATATGAAATTAAAATCTAGACTCTCCTATGGGGTTATCCTAAGAAATTAATAAATTAAAATATTCCCAAGCAGTTATATATATGCAGAAAAGTAAATAAACACACTGGCCACACACTTTTTATTATTTGGGGGCTTATCAGCTGAGGCACCTATACTAGTTTTTTTATAATTAAATTTATTTAGCCCCTTTTTATTGAACTGCATGAGCGTGGCCACCTGCAGAAAACTATGCGAACATCCAGATTGCTCCTATCCTAAGGGTAATCTAGTCGCCAAACATATTAATAATCTATAGAGTATAGTAAAAAGTAAGCAGGCACAGCAAGGCAATTTCATCCACAACATGCAGTAAAATCACAAAAAAATTTGGCACACAGCAGTAAAGTAAACACCGGCCTAACCTAGATCTAGAGTTGGTTGCCCTAGTAAACCATCTAAAGTTTGTGTAAAAGGTCGTGTGGCTGGGGTAGACCCTAAGTTGGGTGATTAGTTAGAGTTGTCTAGTATTTGAGTTTGTTAAGGCTTAAATGAAGATTCAAGTTAGAGTTTAAATATTGATGTATTAAGAATTTTATTTAAATATATTTTAAGGGTTAAGTGATTACTATCTTTATTTCACACCGAAACCGTGAAGTTTATTTCAGCCTCGGAGGCCTGGGTTACCCAAAAGTAATCAGGGTTGATTAAGTTAATTTAAATTGATTGAAATTAAAGGAGTGGATTAATATTAAAAAGAATTAATCACTGATTTTAAAAGGTTGGTTGAAAATTTTACTAATCAAGTTAGAAAATTCTAAAATTTTAATGAATTGAGGGATTTTAAGAATTATCTAGATACGTTAATCAAGGGGTTAAAGGATGATCTTTAGAATTAGAGGGAAATTTAAAGGTTTCAGATTTTTAATAAATACTAGACATAATTATGAGTTGTTAAATAGGTGGCACACTCAAATTGGAGTTTTCTATGAAACGTTATGATTTTTAGAAGTTTTGATCCTATTTTGACCTAAGGTTGACAAAAATGTTGACTTTTTTTACTTTGACCAAATTTTGGGGGTTTGACATGTTTAGAAAATATTAGATTTTAATTAGAGTTATTAGCCACTGAGTTTGATTGATTTGAAATTTTCTACAATTAGTAATGAATTTTGGAATTTTGGGTATTTATTGAATTTTCTAATTACCTTAATTAGGGAGCTCATTTTGTGATTTGAACCCAAATGAGTTCTAAACTTCTTGAAATCAACTCCAAAGATACGAAATGATCTAAGGAGAGATCAGCAATTATTTAAAGATTTTTTGGGATTTTAATAGTTTTTAATCAATTAAAGTTGATTAAATAATGAATTTAATTAAAAAATAAATTAAAGTGGATTTTAATGTCAAATTAAAGGGATTCAAATTTCTAAAGATTTACGAATTAATTAGGGTCAGTTAGAAGTATTTTAGGGAATTTTAAGAATTAATCTTGATTTATTACAATTTTATTAAAGCTAAAGGGTCAATTAAGGGATTAATCCTAAAGATTAGGAAGCCTAATGATCTTCAAAAATTAGTGAAATAAGTTCCATGGATGGGTGATATTACTAAGTTTATTTGTTCAAAATCTCAATTCAAGGGAACATGCATCCTAATTATAACAAATTTCTAAGTTTTCTATACAAATCCTTAATTTTATTCCTTAAGGGTGTCTCTAAGTTGTGTGGAATTGAATCAAAGACACTAACCCTTACGCATCACATGTACAAGTACACAAATATAACACTCATGTCCTTAAATCTAGGAGTTCCTAAACTAAGTGGTGTGTGTAATCCTATACATGCAAGATCCTAAAGAAACACAATATAAAATTACATTAAATGCTAAGTTAGTGAACAAAACACCTTTGCTCACTAACTATCCCCCATTGTTTCTACCCAAGTGCTCCAACTCATGTTTAGGATTTTCAAGACTCCACCCAAAGCTCTTGAGATTTAATAATATATAATTGTAAAATTAATTATATATATTAAAGTAGATTGATTTTGAGGATTCAAAATAGTTTTCAAACAAATCTCAAACATAATTAAAAAAAAATCTTATAATATGAAAAAGTTCAAACTACTTAATAATTTGAGAGAGATCAAAATAAGGGTTGTTTGGAATTTTTTTTTTTAGAATTACTTAGATATTAACCAAATATTCAAATATAAGGTTATTAGAATTATCCAAAAGAAATAAAACATATTAAATTATCCTTAGTCCAAACCAATCACCTCAAGGTGACCATTTAATAAAAACAAAAATTAAAGTTTAAAATTAGAGTTTAAATTTTAAAAGTATTATTATAATTTTTTGGTATAATATTCAATAAAATACTAATTCAATACTAAAAATGAACAAATAATTAAAGTTCTAAAAAGAAATTATTATTTCAGAGGCTATTTTCAAAGTAGATTATTTTGTATTTTGAAGATCTTAATATATATAATATTTAAATTTATAGTCAAATTTAATTATTCATTAAATATTTTTAATAATTATACTTGTATTTAATAAAATAAATATTAGACATATCTTAAATTAGATTAATTCAATTTATGGATATTTTAGAAAAATTAGAGAATATATTTGAAATTTTATAATCAAATTTTTAAAATACTTTAGGTATTTTTAGTTATATATTAAATCAAAATAATAGTTATTTAATATTTGAAATTATTTAAAATATATATGATATTTTCTATTAATGTTAATTCCAAATTAAATCATTTAATTTTCTTAGCAATTTGATATATTACACTAAATTTTTAGATTAGTATTTAATTTAATATAATTTATTAAATTAAAAATAGCTTTAAAATCAATTTAAAATCTATTTAAATAAATAGATAGAGGAGCTGACAGCGTCGGCCTAACAAAGTACACGCGGCGGCCTCTAGAGCGTCGGATTCGTTCCACGATAACAGGGGAGCGACGTGGCACGATCTCGGTCGCGGGTTCGAAACTGCTTTAACGGTCGGGCATTAATGGCCAATGATTACGCTACGACAATCATTTGTAATCATTATCGGACGTGGCGCTGCGATGGCGCGGTCACTTATCCGAGTCAGCGGGGTTTCGCAACCATAGGATCGCCTGCGTTTTGATTCGACGGCTGGGATTAAATCCCACAGTTTGATCTCGATCAAACGGTGGAAATCCATCTCTGCTATTTAGGACGGACGGTCCATATCAAATTAAACATGGATTTCATCAGACCGCGGGTTACACGGCTGGAATGAGGCACGGTGTGATGAGATCTCGGTCGTTGATCATAAGATCAACGGCCGAAATTTTGTACACCTGGACTATGTTACGAAGACGCCCTAGAAGTCATTTTTTTCTTCATTCTCTCAATCGAATGGACCAAAACATGTGAAATTTTAAACTCAAGTCAAACATATGAACATAAATAATGGGGGCACATTCGTTTGGCCTAAAATGCGCTGGATACAAAGTTAAATAAATCTATCTATTGTGAGCTAGGTCTAAGGTTTTATAAGAGATTATACCATTGGATCTTCAAAGTCTTCAAACGGTTGAGCTTGTAGATTGTCCACGTGTAAATCCCTAGCACAAATCTGCACCCAAAACTCCTAGATCGACCGCTACAAGGCTGGGATGGACTAGGTGGTTGGTTCGCTGGAGAACTCATCGCCGGTGAAGTGCAACCACTTGGATTTGGTTGTGGGGACATAGAGAAGGGCCTGGAGAGTCAAAACGAATAGGGAGTTTGATCTGGGAGGCTGGAGGGAGTGAGAGAGTATGAAAGTTTGAATGATTCTCAAAAATAGGGTTTTGCCTTATTCAAAATGGCATGGATCGAATTGGACGGTTGTGATGCATTAGAGGCCTCCCCTAGATGAAGGACAAGTGTCCCAAACCGGTTGAAGGCTGAACTTGCCTTGCTCCCTTTGGGTGTACTTGGGATGAGTGGGGGGGGGGGACCATTGCCACTTAAGGCTAAAACAAGGGCTGAGCTTGGTTAGGGAGCTCTCATTTAGGACTAACCTAGCTGCCTAGATTAGTGGGAAGGAGGCTCACATGTAAGTTTGACCATGGAGCTCCTATTTGAACCCTTTGTTGACCAAGTTGACCATTCTAAAGGTCAAGGGGGGCTGAGGTAGCATGGAGTGGGCATGGGAGGCAGGTTGAAATAGTTCCAAGACCAAAGCCCAAGCTCTTGGGGTCAAGGAGAGGTTTGACCACCTCAAAGAAGAGCTTAAAGGTCATGTTGACTGGGTTTGACCAGTCAACAAGGTCAAAGTTGATGAGGTGGCACTTGGGGAGGTGAGGGATCATTTGAAATGGTTTAGGCAAGGGTCAAAAGTCAAAGGTCAAGGCTAGGAGGAATAGGAGCATGAACCATCAAGGTTTGACCAAGAATTGAGTGTTGACTTGGTCAACTCAAGTTGGGTTGAGTTGACCAAGTGTCAAGTGATACTTGGGTCCTGGTTGGGGATATATTTGGGAGGATGATACGAGTTGGAGAGCTCAAATAGGTCAATTTGACCCATTTAGACCTTTTAAGAGCTAATGGGTCAATATAGGTTGACTTGGTCAACCAGGAGGGTTGGAGTTGGGTCAAATGAATTTTTTTGATCATTTGGAGTCTAATGGATGTGGTCTTAAGGCTTGAAAAGTCCATTTGGGTCAAAAGACCTATTTAGGGCTTTTAATGGGTCCTTAGGTCAACCAAGTTTTGACTTGGTCAACCAGGTTGACCCAAGGGCAATGATTAGGGTTAATAAGTTTGAAATGGTGTTCTGAGTGTGTTGGAAAAGATTACAAGGCATGGGGAAGTTGTTTCAGTCAAAATGATAGTTTTAACCCTTAAGGGGCCTTTAGGTCAAACTAAGTTGACCTGGTCAACCAGGTTGACCCTAGGCTTTGAATTGGGTTCAATAAGTCCCAATTATTGTTTAAAAATGATTGGAGAAATTTTCAAGGGTCGATGTGTCATATCAAGTTGGATTTAGGCCAAAAGTCCAAAAATCCCCTTTAAGGGCATTTTAGTCATTTTGTCCTTGAGTCCGTTCTGGGTCAAATTAAATCTAGAGAGATGTGGATTATTGCTTAAAAAGTCAATATCAAGGTCTTGGGAGTGATCAAAGGGTTTGGAAGGGATTCCAAGATCAAATTCTACTAGGTGAAAGGTCTAGTGGCATGGATTGTAAATATTTGAAGGTTTTGCAATCTTTGAAACTTGATTAAGTTTATGGTTTTAAAGTCCTCCAACTGAGTTCAAATTTGGAGGATTGGCACTAGAGACATTTCAAATCAATATGGAATTAACAAACCCTGAATCAGATGCCAATTGACTAGGTTTCAAGGTGATGGAAAAAAATCACCTAAAGGGGGTTTTAGGACATGAGTCTTTAACCCTGGATTCTGGGTTTGAATTGAGTTAAGATCTAGATTGGGCCTAAGGGCTCAGAACTAGGAAGATCCTAGGATCTAAAGTACAAAGAAACCTAAGGTCCAAAGCACAATAAGGGGTTGAAAGTGACCTCATACAAAAATGAGGTCAACAAAGAGTCGACCCACATTACTTTTGATGAGTATGATATGATTTTGCTTTCTTGAGAGATTGAAGAAGAGGTGAACATTATCCCTAGATTTAAGAATTTAAGACTAAAAGATGGAGTGGAACCCAAAGATTGAAATTATGCATCAAATTATCTTAAAGACTTGATCATAAAGGATTCTTCCTCGAGATTTAGGACTAAACAAAGTATTAGGAAAGATATTAGCCATAAAATGTTTATATCATTAGTATAACTCACTAGCATTGATGATGCATTTAAAGATGAATATTAGATTATGGCTATACATTATGAACTAAATCAATACACAAGAAATGATGTGTGGAAACTAGCATCTAAAGTATGAGTATAACAAAATGGGTGTCTAAAAATAAGTTGAATGACTTTGGATTAGTAATAAGGAACTTAGATAGACTACTAGCTAAATGTTACAATCATATAGAAGGAATTAATTTTGAAGAAACATTCGTACCAATAGTTATATGAGAAGCCATTAGAGTCTTATTAGCATTTGCATGTTTTAGAGGTTTCAAGTTGTATCAAATGCATGTGAAAAGTGCATTCTTTAATGGTATCACAAAGGAAGAAGTGTATGTAGATCAACCTCCTAGGTTTGAGAGTTTGACATTTCCATATCATGTTTTTAAACTTAAAAAAGTACTTTATGGTTTAAACAAGAACCTAGAACATAGTATGATTCGTCTATCACATTCACTACAGGAAAATCAGTCATTACCGGCAGTTTATTGCCGACGGTTTAGCAAAAAATCGGCGGCTTTTCGACGGGTCACAAACCGCCAGAAAAATGGCTTCAGAAACATTTTTTGGCAGCATTTTTCCAGCGGTTTTCTTCACAGGCAATTTTCTAGCAGTTTGTACCGCTAGTTATCTTCCAGCAGTCTAAGCGCCGGTGATCGCCGGTTTTGTTATCAGCGGCATACCGGATGTGAAATCGCCAGTATAAACATCGTCGTTATTATAGTGTAAACCATCGGTAAGCTGGTCACCGCGGGCGTGTCACTGCCGGCAGGACACCGTCGGCAAACAACCAATATATACCGGCTGTTTTAGTAGATTTTCGGCGATGTCAATTTTTCGGCGGCTTCCGGCGTTTCAAACTGTCGGAAACAAATTCACTTAACACCAGTGGTTCTAGCCGCCGGTAACGCGCTAGTAATATTTAATGTTGGCCATTTAACCGGCAGTTTCTGGACATCCATTTTTTCTGGCAGCTTCAACTTGCATAATGGCCGGATAGACCGCCGATAAAAACCGGCAGTCACACCACCAATTAAACTGCCGTTATTACCGGTGGCTGGAGAACCGCTGGTCCAGACCACCGGTAATCGATGAATTTTCTGTAGTGATTCTTGATAGACAAGTCATTTATTAAGGACACACTGGACACCAAAATGTTCATTTAGAGAATATAAATAGATATCTTGATAGTTCAAATCTATATAGATGACATCTTATTTAGACCCACAATTGATGAACTATGTGAATAATTTTCATCCACCATGAGAAATAAATTTGAAAAGAGAATGATGGGTGAGATGACTTACATTTTAGGATTCAATGTCAAATAAAAAAAATATGAGAGTTCCTTTGTTATAATAAGTATCTCATCAAGGAATTTGATATGGATGTTTGTAACAACACAAACACCCTATGAGCCCGACTAACAAATTAGACAATGATCCAAGTGGTTAACATATTGACCAAAATAAGTATTGAGGAATAATAAGATTATTGATATATCTAATTTCCAATAGGCATAATATCATGTTTATTGTATAATTATATGCTAGATATTAGGCTAAACCTCAAGAATCTCATTTGTCTACAATAAAAAGAAACATATAATATCTCATAGGGACACTTAACTTAGTTATTTGGTATCCTAGGAATAACATGGCCTTTAAGTTAGTTGGAAATTTAAATTTAAATTTTGTGGGGTGTAAAGTAGATAGAAATATTATATCAAGAACTTATCAATTTTTTGGATCAATCATTAGTTTCATGGTCAATTAGAAAATATAACTCAATAACCCTATCCACTATAAAGTCAGAGTACATAGTTGTAGGAAGTTATGCTACCCAAGTCTTATGGTTGAAGCAATAACAATTTTTATTTTAGATTACAAGTGGATATCATTCCCATCATATGTTATAATAATAGTATATTATGCATTATTAAGAATTCAATCCAACATTCACACACTATTAATATTGATAGTAGGCACCATTTTATTAGAGACAATGTAATGCCTACTAAATTTGTGTGTAGTTACATATTTTCTCACCTAGTCTAGTAAGAGCAATAAAATGAAACTTTGCAATCAAGTCTTCTACATGTGTTTATGAGTGTTCTATATGCATGAGAGTGTCTAAATCTATTTTGATGCAAGTTCATGGGGTATATATGAATGTATATGAAATCTAGAATTTTTCCCCTGGGAGCGCTGCAGTGCTGGGTTGTCAGCACTTCACATTGAGCTCTCTAGTGAAATTTTAGAAAATAAACTAATTTAATAGCGTTGGGGCTAGGAATTATGGCCATGTGCTCTTCAATGGGGAGCATTGTTTCCCAAGCTCAAATTTTTATAAAAATATCAAAATAAGAATTTATTCTTATTAAATAAAATAGAAGACCCCTTCAACTACCTAAATAAAGAGAGGGAGATATTTTAATGAGAGAAAGTTTGCTTTACTTCCCTCTAGTCCATTTTCTATTATCAGCCAAGTTCAAAAAATTATTTGGATCGAGGTATGTTACATTTTGCCTATCTCAATTTTTTAAAATATACAAATTTGGGATTTTCTTGATTTAATTTATAATTTCATATTACGAAATGAGAATAATTTTATACCCATAAAAATTTTACCGTGTAACTTGTTATATGCTATAGATATAATAATTATAGGCATTATGTACTTTTCTAAAAAAGAAAATTTGGGTATATTTAAAAATTATGCTATTTTTATCAAATAAAAAAAATAATTTTGATCCCCAAAAATATGTTTATAGTATAATTAAAGAATCCAAATAGTGTTCTAAAATAATCTCTGGTAATCTTGTGACATTCTATAATTGTGAAATTTTTGTTAATAGTTAATTATATTGCCTATCGATAAAATATTTGTGAAATTCTAAATTTTGTTTATTTACTTTTTTTTACTGCAATACTATAATATAATCATTTGTTTGAAATGTGTGATTATGAAGAGAACTGATGAATGCATATGGAGCCATTACAACCTCAATTTTTTAATATATGATATGTAATACTAATTGGGAGTTTTAAGTTCCTTTTTTCTCATATGCTAGCACTAAGAGTAATAAAGGCCTATTTCTAATGTGAGATATAAGTACTTGAGGGTAATTATTATTTTATATTATGATATTTAGACTACTTATTTATTTACTTTTCCTATATTATCATTTAAAATTTTTATAACAACAAGAATTATTCTTTTAAATATAATAAATTATTATTAACTACTTTTAAAACCTAGTTGAATGCTTAATAAATAAAATATTTAGAATTTTAGATATGTAGGTGTGACTTGCTAAGTTGTGTTAGCTCACACCTATTATGTGTTTTGTTTTAGGTTAGGAAAAGGGGAAAGAGCCCATTGAGTAGAAGTTTTCCTAGGTTTTGATTTGTTTGTGTCTATATAGGTATTTTTCTAGTTTTTGGTCTAGTCATGGATATTTATTTAATATATATATATATATGATGAGGAATGAAAAGAATAAAAATTTATGAATGAGTTTATTTTTGCTTACTATAAGTTAATTAGAAGCTCTATCATCTATTTAATTTAATTTTTTTTAAAGCCCCTAAAACTTAGATCTTAGGCCGATCTACCTCTATTCAATGTGATATGACCTATCCTATTTTTGGCTTGGGTTATGAAAGTCCATTTTAGTATCAAAGTAGTGGTTTTGGGGGATTGATTATAAAAAAAGTTAAAGGAAGTGATTTATAGTCAAGTTAAATGGTTCTAGGTAGTGTATGAGCATTTATTTATGCTCTTTTCATGTGTATGTTAGTCATCTGTGTATTATGAGTTATTACCTGATGGATTTACATGACCCATATATGATAGATGTGCAGAGTACTAGTTAGGCTACACTAGTATAAAGTACTATACTTGCTATTAGTTTTGATTATATTTCTCAATTTTCCAATCTAATAGCCAAGTTGATGGGTGAAGCATTAACCAAGATTTATTCCATCCGATATGATGATGTGGTCAAGCATTTATAGATATTTTTGAGGATAAAGCCTCGATGGTTTGAGGGTGTTATTGATCCCAGAGCATCATAGGATTGGTTGATGAGATTAGAAAAAACTTTTGAATTAATGTAGTATCCTCTTAAGAGGAAGGCACCTCTTACTGTGTTTCAATTAAATGGTGAGCTAAGAAGTGGTGGTTGGACTAGTAGAAGGAGAAGTCTTAGGGAAGGATGGTCTGATTAGCTGGGAAGATTTCATAGTTTTCTTTATATTATGGTTTGGACCTCCATCTACACGATAATAGATGTAGGAGATATTTTTGAGACTAGTTCAAGGGAGAAGGATAGTTATGTAGTATGAGGTAGAGTTCACTGCCTTAGTCGAGTATGCTCTATAGTTGGTTAGCAATTTCAAGGAGAAGTGTTATAAGTTTTTGAGATGGATTTGAGATTATTCGAGATAACTACTTATTCCATTTCACATTTTTTTGTTTCTCTAAGTTAGTGGAGAAGGCCCATCTTATAGAGAATGATCTGATGACTACTCAACAATAATAGACTGCTAGTAAGAAAAGGTTTGGTGGTGAAACTTCTGGTAGCATGTTTTTTTTTTTTAGAAGAAGAGTAGGTTAGGATCTAGAGATTTTAAGAGAGGTGGTTAGTTTGTGTTAGTTCATGTTGATGGTAATATGGAAAATTCTAGGGGTTCTTCTTGTAGGGTAACTATATGCCAAAGTTATGGAAGGAGGCATTTTGTTGAGTGCTACAGGACATATCAGTACTTTTAGAGTGGTTAGATTGGACACAGGGTGGCTACATGTCTGCATAAAAGACATGATCGACGTTTTGACAAGTTTGAGAGTTTTATTATATTTGTAAGAAGATCAAGGATAGTTTTTCCTATTGTGTTTACTAAGGGATTATATAACATAGATAATGGTTATGGTTCTGTGGTAGGTAAACTATTTGGGAGTAGTTAGAGAGAGCTTCATATTTTTATTGCTCCACCTCAAGTTTAAGCATGTGTGTATAGTTTGACTCAACATGAGGCTAGAAATTCTCCTAATGTGGTTACAAGTATGACCTATATTTATGACATGCCTTGTTGTATTTTATTTCATTTTGGAATAAATCAAAGAAATATGCATTCTCAAACTTGAGAGGTTCTTTTTTATTAGCTACATAGACCTTCCATACTATTGCCTTTTTTATTTGTCAATTCTTTTTTATAATCAAATAGAAGGGATTGGAGAAAGAAGCTCCACAATTCTAGAGAGAGAACCTCCATAATTCTAGAGTGCGCCGGTTAGAGAGAGAAGCTCCACAATTCTAGAGAGAGAAGAGTTCAAAATTTCAAATTCTGATCATCTGGTTCCGGTGGAGAATGGCGAAGGGGCGCATTTCCTGATGATCGGAATACCTCAAAAATCCTTTCTACCAGGTCTACCATTGTCATGGCAGAACCATAGGTAGTAACGCCTGTAACCAAAAAGTGGCGATCAACCATAGAACTTTGGTTATCAAGGAAGGTAGATCTCTTCCTAATCAATATGTGATTCCGATGCTGGGCAAATGTAAAGAAACTTTGGAAATTTTGAGTAAAAAGATTAAGGCGATTCCTTCCTTCCCATTAAAGAAGTGGACGGCTGGAGCAGCTAATGAATCGGAGGCCTCTTCCTCAGTTGGCTGTAAATTAAAGGTAAACAGATTTTCTACTTTACCTTGTGTTGAGCCAGAAAATCAAGAGGTTTTGAATTTGAATTTTATGAAAACCAAAGAAACTGAATGATTGATTTTAATTAATTAACAGATGATCATGATATCTTGTTGAATAGTAAAATGTTAAATTCAGCAAATGTTTGGTCCAAAAATAAGCATATTGTAGCTAATCCTATTCATCCAGAGTTAGAAGATAATGCTATCTCGGATGTAGTTACACTTGACTTGGATAAAGTAGCTGAAAATATTAAATTGCTGCAAAAATCTCTTGTGGTGAAGGTGTTTGAGAAAGGAATCCCATTTTCTCTTTGTAGCATTGAATTAAGGCGCCAATGGGATAAATTTGGGAAGTTTCATATTACCTCATTGGGAGTTGAATGGATTTTGTGTTCATTTCATTCTCATCAAATAATGGAAGAAGTTTTGAATGGAGGGCCATGGTATGTGGGAGGACACATTATAGGAATGGATAAATGGACACCTCATTTTTCCCCTACATCGTTGTAAGTGCTTTCATCTCCAATTTGGATTCGTTTACCTCATTTGCCTCTACAGTGTTGGGATGAGACTAATGTTACTAAAATTGTCTCAAAAATAGGAGTTCCCTTGTTGTTGGATGGGAAAATGTTCAAATGGGGAAGGCGTGAATTTGCTAGAGCTTGTGTACGAATTAATATAGACTCTAAGTTACATCATGGAGTTTGGATTGAAGAATTATATGGAAATTTTTTTCAGAAAATTGAATATGAAAAGATTTCCTCCTTCTGTTTCAATTGTGGCAAAATAGGTCACAAAAAGGAGACATGTTTAGAGATTGATCAAGAAGTGAGCAGTAAAGTTTTGGATGAAGATAAGGGAATCTATGTGGTGAATTCTAAAATGCTTGGTTCAAGTCATGATAAGACATTGAAGGACAAATTGGATAATGTAAACCCACAAAACTCTTATGGTCCTTGGAATCATGTAAAGTTCAAAAGGAATAGAAAATTTCAAAAACTGAAATCTCAGGTTGTAGCTGAGAAGAAGATCAATGAACACAACTTGGAACCTATGAAAGAGCAATTTGAAAACAAATTCAAATTACTTTCCTAAGTTTTTGCTGAAGAATTGATCATGATGGATGTTGAAGATCATGAGTTGCCAGCCAAAGATAACAGTTTTGACCCAGTTTTTCAAGTCTCGGTAGAACAGGAACAACTTGAAAAAGGTGAAATAAATCAAAATGATGTGTTTGCTGAAGTGGCAGAAGAATTGCAGGGTTGTTCAATTTTTTTGGAACAAGAGGAGGTTGAAAAAAACATAGGGTATTGGTTATGAGAATGCTGGAATCAAAAACCTTAATTCTATTAATGAAGATTTTAATCCAGTTGATCATGTGAAGTGCAGAGAACAAGAGAAGGATTTGGATATATCGAATGGATTGCAAAGTTCTATCATTTCTTTGGCTAAGGAATACAATGTGGATAGTAATAAAACCATGTTTGAGGAGGGAAAAATTTTTTTCCTTCCAAATCAGGAAATCAGAAGAAAAAATTCAACAAAGGCGTGAATGATTTTGGACCGATCAAAGGTAGCTTAAGAGGTAGGAAGTTGGGTATTGTTAGATCCACTTCGTTAATTGCCTCTTAATATGGTTAAAATTTCATTTGATGGAATACAAGGTTGGATCGTGGATTGGGCAAAGAAGTTGAAGATGGAGATTAACAAGATTAAGAAAGATGAGAAGATGAAAGTGGATTGCTTAGTGACCGATGATGGTCTTATTTTATGTTATTTGTTTTGCTCTTTTATGTTTTCTAGTTTAATTTTGAGCATAAGTTGGAATTTTGAAAGGGAAGCTAGATTAGTGGAATATAAGCATCTATCTATTTTTTTATTTTCTACCTAATCGGGAATTCTGAGATACTAATCAACCTTTGGGTTGTTTTAATCTTTGGTATCCCCTCCACCCCAATTGGTTTAAAATAATAAGTAGAGGATCTTATTTTCATTATGATAGTCTCCTTTTCTGAAATATTTTCTTATGTCTAGTTTCTAGTTTGTAATAGCTTCTTTTTATTTCAATGCTAAATGCATCTTTCAAAAAAAAAAATTTATCGATGGCATGATAATTAGTAGAGTATATTTTTATGATATTAAAATATTATAGTAAAAATGGAGATCTAATCCGATACTAATACATATTTCTAAATTCGATGTCATTTTAGGTTTGGATTGGCCGAGTTAATACAAAGCTGAAATCATTTGTTTGAAAAAAAAAAAGAGTTACACTATTTTTGGATAGTAAGAGTTGCTTATTCCGGGAGTTATAAACAATTTGTCATATTTGATTACTATTACAAACCTGATCCAAACATTGTGATTTTAATGATAACAAACATTATTGTGTCTGTTAATGATTTCTCTTATTTCTATGATACTTTGCTTTATTTAATGTGTACTAAAGTTTCAGGAAATCAGTCCACCATTCACTTGCAATTTCGATCAGTTCAAGATTGGGTAGACTATGATTATATTAAATTTTCATTTTATTATATATTTTTTCTTTCTTGAGTCATATCATGTAATTGAGTAGATATCATTACTGAATAATCTTGTACACACATAGGGGTAGAGAGAAAAAATATTTTTTAGAGAGCTTTTTTTAAGTACATCATACTGTACAATTTTGGCTTCATACTATCCGATCTTATTTCATACTGTACGATTTTAATTTGGACTGTACAATCTATTGTGCTCTATTAAAATCCTAGATGACAGAGGTTAAGAAAGATACTAATTATATGCTGATCATACAGTATGATTTGGTTTATATTGTATGCCCTAATTATTATTTTTTTAAACTAATCCTCAATTTCAAGAAATCGAATCATGGATAATTATTGTGAATGATCATACTGTACAATATAGTTCATATTGTATGATTACTCATTTACTAAATTGATCATTCTAGAGTTATACTGAATGAAATCCATGATTTTTGTACTGATCATACTGTACAATGTCCATAGTTCTAGACAATCGACAATAAACAAAGTTGGTCATCCCAACGGTCATCCTAAACGAATAGAAGGAATTTCTATAATTCATAACGTATGATGTTTTGATTGCACTATACGAAATGTTATAAAGATTGAATAGTTTGTCTGCACGACCTTATTTGACAAGTTTGAATTACATTGATTGTACTATGCAATACATGTATCGTACTATACGAACAAAAGGTAGATATCTTCAAATTAGGGTTTTTTTTAAGCCCACTACATAAGGTTTTCTAATACTCATATTAGAAAATCTTTGGCTATTAAGATTTCAGGAGAGAGAGCCTTGAGGGAGAGAAGGAGAGCTTTGTGAGAGAAGAGAGGGAGATTTTATGAGCGAGAACCAAACAAGAATCTTGCCTAGTATCTACAAGTGTCTGCTGGGATTCTCTTTGGTTCCAGAGAAGAAGTTCTTCAGTAAACATTGTGATTCTCTAACCATCACCTGGAGGGTGAAAATAAAGTTGAGGTTTTATAACCATCACTAGAAAGGTGAAAATAGAGTTTTAGTTCTTTGACCATCACTAGGAGGGTGAAAATAAAGTTGAGGTTCTCTGCATGTAAAAGAGATACTGTTCTCTACCGCACCGTGGTGGTGAAATAGCATATGTACAGGCTTATCTGCCTTGCTGTGGGAATAAAAAGAGAGTCACTACTATTTAGTGCAATTCTTTGGCAGGGAGTCTCCAAGGAGTGAACATAGGCAAGGTTGACCAAACCACTATAAATTCTGATGTGTTCATTCTAATTATTTTTTGTACTTTATTTTCTATAGTTATATGTGTGGTTGAAAATTTTGATTTATTTTATGTTTATGAAATTTACTTATTTCCATATTCGCTGCATCAATTATCATATGTGGGTTTGAAAAAAAAAATTAAGAATTTTTTTCACTAAAGAATTATTTAAAATATCAAATTCACCCCCCTCTTGGTTATCCTCAGGCTAGTTCTTAAAGGTCTAAGAATCTTTACAAACTTTCAATTACTATTGTGCAAGTGTATAGGATATGGAGAAAAAGATGTGTGGTATTTCTAGCATCTATTTGGGATAGGAGGTTTGATCTGGATGTCTATATAGTATGAGAGTTTTTTAGTGTGTTCCCTAAGGAGTTAGTAAGTTTGTTACCTGATTAAGAGATTGAGTTCAACATTGATATATTTCTTGTACCACTTTCATATTTAAGGCTTTATATATGATATCATCTAAGAAATTTTAGGAATTGAGGGTGCAACTTCAAAAGTTAGTTAAAGTTTTTTTCATCCTAGTGTGTCTCTAAGAGGAGCACATATTCTATCTATAGAAAAAAGGATGGCACCTTACATATATATAGAGATTATAGACAACTAAATAAGGTAGCAATTAAGAATAAGTATACTTTATTACGAATTGATGATATGTTTTATCAACTTATAGGAGATTTTATATTTTCCAAAATTTATCTGAGGTCTGGATATTATTAGGTGAGGATAAAAGAAGAAAACGTGGTGAAGAATGCATACAGTAAAAGATATTATTTTTTAAATTCTTAGTTATGCTTTTTGGAGTGACTAATGCACATGCAATATTTTATGGATATGATGAATAAGATATTCAAGGAGTATCTGGATTAGTTTGTGATTGTATTCATATATTATATTTTAGTTTACTCAAGTTCTAAAATTGATCATGCAATTCATTTGAGGATTGTTTGGAATGTTGAGGCAATATCAGTTGTATGCAAAAAAAATTTCAAGTGTGAAAAGAGTATCTCATTTTTAAGACACATGATGTAATAACCTGTATTTTGACCCTAGTAGATAAACTTTTTTTGGAGTTAATATAACTCAAAATCATAAACCGTCTTCGTCATAGTATTGTTATTATAGTATTTTACAACATGATTTTTTTCATAATTTTTTGATACTAGTGAAAAGCCATAAGGAATTGATACCTCTCGGTACAAGTAACGATTTAGGGACCTTTAGGTGTTTGTTTTGCAAACTAATTTCATCAATATTTTTTTAATAAATTGATTTATTTTATGGATATTTATCTATATTTTTTTATATACTAAAATGATTTATTTGATTTTTATACTAAAGAATTCATTAAATTGAATATTATATCAATATAATAATATTATTTATTATAAAATATCTTAAGCCATATAATTCTTTTTTATTAAAATCCATTTAAAGAGAGAAATGTTTTAGGAAAGTTAGAGAGCAAGAGAGGAAAGAGAAAGGAGAAACCCAGCTTTGTAGGCCACAGAGTGATTTTCGTCCGCCGACGTAGTTAGAAGATATACTCGTCTTGATGTAAGAAACCTTTACCCTATTTCTAATTTTAAGGATGTTGTGTTTTTGGAAAGTTTTCGATCAAATTTGTGTTTTTGTTATAAAAAAAGAATAATTTTATATTGGTAAATTTTTACCATGCAACTTTTTATATATTATAGAGATTGATATTATGAACATTTTGAGTATTTATTTGAGAATTTTTATTAGGTAATATTAAAAATACATCAATTTTTTCTTACTTAGAAATTTATTTTGACGTCTAAAAATAGTGATGCAGTTCAACTAAAGCTTCAAAATGTTATTTTAGGCAATATTTGATAATTTGGTTAAATTTTAAAAATATGAATTTTTGTTGAGTTGGATTTTTGTTGTCTACCATTAGGATATTTTAACATTTTTTGAATTAAGCTTAATTATGTTTTATTTACTATAATGTATTGGAAATGAAAGTGGATATATGATTGAGATTACTATTATAGTACTATGATAACAATGTGTGTGTTAAAGACAAGTAAAGACTGGTTGACCTGTGAGTTTTACCATTTATGCACTGATTTTATGATCATATGAATATAACTGCTATGATATGACTGTTGACATGCATATTGCTATTTTGCTATATTTTAAATTTAGTTGTAGGATTTGGTGACTTGTTTGGCCTTTTAATCTCATTATATATGGTTAAATAATTTCATGCATGGTAGGGGAGCAAGAGTGTGAGGCTAATCAAGATTCCTTTAGTTTCATGTTTTTTTATTTTAGCTTTTCTTTTTACTCAGGATATGATAGATATGCGATGATTGTATAGATCATAAGTATTGTATATGATATTTGGGAATGAATATAGATGTGTACATTAATATTTTAAATTATAAAATCTATTTTGTTATTAACTATTGATAGATTATATTAGATAGCTTTAGTTGAAGTTTATTAAAAGATTAAAAGATTAGTTCTTCTAAATTAAATTTTGGGGCATCACACATGATAAGTAGTACATGCATTTCTATAAATTTACAGAAATTTAAGGCTATTACTGATTGGCCGAGGCCTACTATTGTATTAGAGGTATGTAGCTTTCTAGGCATTGATGGCTTTTATCGGCAGATTGAGAAAGGATTTTCTCATATTTTTGCACCTCTGATGAGATTGACTCAAAAGTTAGTAGCTTTCATATGGGCATCAGACTGTGAAGAGAGTTTTTAGAAGCTGAAGGGTTATTTGACATGTGTTCCATTTTTTACTATTCCATCAGGTATATAGGGATTTTAGGTATTGAGTGACACTTCACTGAAAGGATTAAGATGTATCTTAATACAATATAGGAAGGTTATAACTTATGCTTCCATACAATTTAAGCAACATGAGAAAAATTATTTGATACATGTTATAGAGCATGTTATAGTTGTGTTTATTTTGAAAATCAAGAGGCACTACTTATATGAAGTCAGGTGTAAGATGCTCACTAATCATCAAAGTTTAAGATAAATATTTAATCAAAATAATATGAATTTGAGGCATACGAGGAGGCTTGACCTAATTAAATATTATAATTTGATTATTCAACATCAACTTGGTAAAGCTAATGTGGTGGTAGACACTCTAAGCAAGAAGTCTTCTTAGATGTCGTGTATTATGTGTATCTATGATAAACATCTAATTAAAGATATGAACATACTATAGTTAGAGGTGGTTTCTTTTATTGATCAATATTTTGGTATTCCTGCCAAGATGATTATCCAACCGCCTTTATAAGAAATATTTAGAATGATGTTTAATTAGATATAGAATATTTGAAGCTAATCAATCAGATCAGGTATGTTAGGAAATCTTAACTATAATTATCTGACTTTGACTTCATTTTATGTAAGAATAGATTATTGGTTCCTAGTTTTGGAGACCTGATAAAAATTATTGAGCATGAAGATGATATTCATGTTATAATATTCATTTGGGGAGTAGCAAAATGTATAGTTATCTGAAAGGAATGTTCTAGTCGATTGAATTAATGAATGGTGTGGAAGATTTTATTGCTAAGTGTGAAGCCTATTAGTTTTTGAAGGATGAACATCAGCGATCAGGAGATCTTCTAAGACTGTTACATATTCTAGAGTGGAAATGAGAGGAACTGATATGGATTTTACTGTAGGATTCTCCAGATTGAGATAGGGATATAATGTTATTTAGGTTATGGAATTCTATATATTTTATCTCAATCAGATTGACTGATTCAATGGGTAGATTGGTACAAGTATATGCATGAGAAAATGCCCAATTGCATGGAATACTGATGGTGATAATTTTGGAATTTTGGATAGAGATAATAGATTTACCTCAAGGATGTGAAGGGGAATTCTGTAAGGTCTGGGTATTAAATTACACTTCAGTATGGCTTTTCACCAAAAGATTGATAGAAATTTAAGAGAACTATTTAAGTATTATAGGATCTTATGAGATTATGTGTTCTAGACTTTAGTGTAAATTGAGAGGATCATATTCCTTTGATCAAATGTTCTTAGAATAATAGTTTTCAATTAAGTATATATATGTCACTTGACCTCATTTTTGTATGAAATCACTAGAACTTTTCACAGATTCCTGATTAATCCTGACCCCAAATTAGTCTGGCCTCCAGACCAATCTAAACTCTAGGATCCTCCTATACTTCAAACCCTAAAATCCATCCAAATCTTAGATCAATCCAGATTTAAGCCAATCCAGATCTCAAATTATTCCAGACTTCAAACACAGATCAAAAATTAATTGACCTTCAATCAGCGCAGACTTAGTCAACCTAGATTTTTATCAAGTTCATGTCCTATATAGTTATCTATAGTCATCCATATGATTGTTATTGCTATGGATAACTTAAGTTTGATCAATAAAATCTAGAATCTAGCTCAAACACAAAAATCCAGACCCATGACTGAAGGCTAAAGATAAAGGTCCTAAAAGCCTTTTTGAGTGATTTTTGAATCACTTAAAAATCCAGTCAAATGACCCCTAATTTATAATCTATCAATAGATTATTTGTTAGGCACGTCCTTATAATCTACCCTCTAAATTGTAGCTCATTATGAAGCCTCTAACCCCAAAAACTAGACTGAAATTCAAAGGCTATAAAAACCTTCAAATATTTACGGCCTATGCCACTAGACCAACTCCTTAGTGGAATTTGACCTTAGAGCCTTCTCCAAACCTTTTAATCACATAAAGACCCTTAAAATGTTGAGCCGTAAACTGCATTTTGGTGGTCCCACTTTAGCCCCTAGTTGACCAGTGGTCAAAATGACCAAAATACCACTTAAGGGCAATTTTGGAGTTGTCTTTAAACTCCAACATAGCCTTTTCAAATCAAATCCAAAAAACTTATCCAATGCATCCTAACCATCATTAGGAGTGTATAAGACTCAGGCCTAGACCATGGTCAAGCTTAGTTAACCATGTCAACACCTTTTGACCAAAATACCTTGTAGGGGTGTGAACAACCATTCCAAACCAAATGATCTCCAAATTACATGAGACCACTTCCAGCAAATTTCAAATATCAAATCAAATTTATTTGAATTAAACCCAGACTCTGGGTCAACTTGGTTGACCAAGTCAACCTAGGTTGACCAAACAGGCCCTTTAGGATCCAAATAATAAATTTGACTGGATTGAACTCCCTAGACCCTATGACCACCTCCAGAAGTCTCAGAATGTCATTTCAAACTTGTTGAGCCCAGACCCAGACCTTGAGGGTTGACCCAAATGCACTTTAAGGGCGTAAATAGGAGACTTTGACCTAGATGACCATCATGAATCCTGAAATTACCTCTACCAAAACTCATTTATCATTCCAAATTTGTTCAACCTTAACCTAGGTACTGGGTCAACCTAGTTGACCCAATCAACCCTTAAGCCTATTTACACCTAATCAAGCTTTAGGTTAATTATAAATCATCTCAAACTCACTTAATCACTCCTTTTAGTAAATTAGAATTGAGTGGACCTCTAACCCGCCCAATAGTTGACCAAGTCAAGTAGGACCCAAATCTATCCCAATTTGACCTATTTGGGGCAAATCAATCCATATCACCAAATCAATGTTATCTTGTTTTTAATATTATTCCAATGCATGTTACAAATGCATTTGCATATGCCATGAGTTAAACCATGTTCAAGTTGACCAGGTCAATTATAAGACTTGGTCAAATCACTTCAAACCCCTTTCCAAAATTTAATCATATGATATTAAGACCTAGTAACCATCCTTACAACACTCAATACCTCCCTGCCATGCCACCTTAGCTCCCACAGGGCATGGGGACCAATCAAAGAGTCAAAGCAAGGCTAGGGAGTGGTCAAAGATGGTCAAAACCCATCTTAAGCCAACCCCTTCTATTCTTAAGCCACACCATCAGCCTTAATCAGCTTCTAAAAGTTTCTTAAACTCTCCCTAATCCTTAGATTATTAACTAACGAGCCTAAGTAGTCCCAAGATGGCTAGGCAAGGACAACCCCTTTACACTTCATGTCATTACCTTGTACTCTACCTCGGCTTCTCGAATACCCTTGGGACACTTGTCCTCCATTTTGGACATTTGAATAGGGGGGAATAGGCAAAATCACTCTCATTCTAACCTATGTACTCTCTCACCTTCCATAGTCTTTCAAGCTTAGCCTCTAGTTCCATTAAGCATTCCTGATCTCCCTCCTCATATCCCTAGTGAAATTCAGCTATTAAAAGTCACCAGTGATAGTTTTTCTAGTGAACCAAGAGCTTATTCCATCCTAGCTCATTTTTAGTCAATTCATGCCATTTTGAGGCTCACTTTCTTCAGCAAAAATATACGAGGATAACCTACAAGCTCAATCGAATCATAATCCTAAAGTTCTAAAGATAAAATCCCTCAAAACCCATAGCTCTAGGTCACAACACTAAGGTTCAAATAGATTTTCATTAAGTGCTATTAAAATTGTTAAAACACTTCCCCATTATTTCTCTTCATAAAGGTTGTTTGTATTTAAAATTTCAAGTTGTTTTGTGCACCCGATTAAGAGAACAAGCTCAAAAACATATCATAGGGTTTAGTCTACATAACCCTTGGGCTACGTAAAATTTGAACCATTGATCATACGATCAACATTTTAGATTTGGCTATGATATGATTTATTTAACCACAGATCTGATCTAGCAATATGTTCTCCCGTCTGGTGCAATCTAATCTGTTGATCCAAACCACGGGCGATCGGATGGCATCCACTACGTGTATTGATTATATGGTTTACAGATCGTTGATTTTTAGATCAACAACTCAAATTAAGCAATACTATGTCTATCTCAAAATGTAGGACCAACTATTACAAAGAACTTTCATCCAGCGCAATCCTTTTTGTAAGTTTAAAACCATGCCCGATCAGACAGTTGCGGCAGGATGCTGACTCGGTTAAGTCAAAACTATGTGGGTCCTACAACCAACCAATCATGTGACAATGATTGCACAACTGCACAATCATTTCCAATGATTGCCATAGTTTTGTGTGAGCTGACGTGTGTCATTCCGCCTTTGTCGTGCCGCCAACTCGAGTTAAATGATTTTAAATTAGTTTTCTTTAATTTTCTAGTTGCGAGAAATTTTAAAAATTCACTAAAAATTCAAATTTAATCCAAAAAATAATTGTAATATATTAAATTTATCATATTTTAATTCTCTTTAATTTAAATTTAATTTCATTTTAAAATATTTAATATATTTTAAGTTCTTTTGAATATTTAAAAACTTAAACTATAATTAATATTTTATTAAAAATTAATCTAAATATTTTATAAAAAAAATTTTCTTAATCTTAAACCCCTTTAAATATTTAGATAAAATATTAAAAATATTTAATTTTAATATTTAATTAAATTTAAGGTATTTCTTTAAATATTTAAAATTATTTGAATACTTTAAAATTTAATTAAAATTAAAAATTAGTTTAAGATATTTCATATATTTTAAATAATTTTAGTTCCTTAATGTTTGAATACTTAATTAATTTCTTAATTAAAATTTTATTTAAATTACTTCAAAAAATTAGAAAACTCTATTTGAAAACATTTTCATAATATTAAATTATTTTTAAAATTATTTTCAAATTAGTTTTTATGATATCTTAATTTCTCTAAGATTTCAAAATTGAGCTATTTTAAAAGATTAAATTAATTTTAAAATTATATATAAAACTTTGGCACCTTTGAGTGAGTCATGGAGTTCTAAACATAGCTTGAGCCTATATGTGTAGAAATCATGGGGAAGGATTAATGAATAGTTATGTTCCAACTATTCACTAATCAAGCTTTATCTATGTTAATTATTTTCAATCTTTATATGATTAAGATGCACTTGCACTTAGTCTTAGGCTCTCTTAGATTTAAGGTTTTGATTTTGATTGTATGTGTATTCATATGCTTGTCCAAGGGTTAGCAAAATCTTGATTAAATCCTACACAACCTAGAGACATCATTAAGGATAATAATTAAGGATATATTTAGAGAACTTGGATTAATTTTAAAAATAAGATTACACTTCCTATTGACATGAGACTTTTTACATTCAAACTTAGTAACATCTCTAGCCCATAGAAAAATTTTCAGCAGCTTTAAAAATCATTAAGCTACTTAATTAAATAAGTCAAAGTTAATCCTTTAATTAAGCCATAAAACCTCTAAAATATTTAATAAATCAAATTTAAATCCAAAAATTACAAATAATACCTCTAATTGACCAAAATTGGAACCCTAACTAAAGAAAATTAAAAGCCCATTGATTTAACATCAAACTCAAGCTTAATTTAATTTTAATTAAGAATCTATATTTAATTAATTAAAAATAATTAAAAATTCTAAAATACTTGAGAATCTCTCCTTAGGTCAATCCTGATCTTTGGAGATGATTTCAAGGAGTTAGGTGTTCATTTGGAGCAAAATCATTAAAACTTCTTAATTAAATTAATTAAATAATTCAAATAAATACCTAAACTTCTAAAAACCATAAATAATTCCAAATTGAGCATACTCAAAGGCATCAGACTCCATTTGGGGTTTAATATTTATTAAAAATATCAAACTATTAAAAATAATTCAAAATAAAAAAAGTCAATAATCTAGCCAATCTTAAGTCAAAACTTAAAAAATTCAACTAATTTTAAAAAATCCAAATCTAGTAAACTTATAGCCTAATTGCACACCCTAAGGCTTATATTTAATAAAAATACTAACTTTCTATCAACCATAATCTAAAAATCAAAATTTGACCCCTTAATTTAATGATTAAAATAATTCAAAATTTTAAAAAATTCAAAAATAATCTAAAATTCTAGCAAATATTAATCAACATTAAGATCATTCAACGAACCCTTTAATGCACAACCACTCCAAAACCAAAGTTTTTAGGATAGACTACTTCGGGCTACTGGACTAAGTGTCCTAAGGAGGCCTAGTCCTCGAGCTTGTGAAACAAATCCATGAATTAATTCAATGGAATATAAAATCTTAAAATTAATTGATTATTAATAATTTAACCAAATTAAAACTCTTAATTTAACAACATCAACTATATTTTTAGGATGGACTACCTCGGGCTATGAGGCTAAGTGCCCTAAGGAGGCCTAATCCTTGAGCCTATAAAATAAAACCACAAACCGGTTGATGACAAACTTAAATAACTTACCTCACACACTTTAGATGATTTGTTAGGACACAACTTCTTGATATAGGCCAGACAAGTGTTTGCCTTTCTCTTGTGTGCTGGGTTTTAAAGATTTTATTACATGCCAGTTGAAAATTTTTTGATGTAATTATTTATTTAATTTTTACACTGTGATTTGATGGATTGTGCATTAGATTACCCATATGTTATGGATGATTTATTTGCTAATTCAATCTTATGCAAATGACCATGCTCATACAGAGCATAACAAGCTAAAATGGACAAAATAAAAAAAATCAAGCTTTAAAATTAATGATGTTTTTTATAGGTGCTTCAGAATGCTTAAGTCCCCCTTTAAAAACTAAAAGAGCATCGCCAAATTTGACTAGTTTAGGCTTCTTAAATTTCAATATATAACTGCTTGAGTTTATTTTTATATTAATTTATTAGGATAAAACTAGAGGTTGCTGAATCTAGATTTTTAATTTTTTTAAATATAATTCAAATTTATTGAGTTTTAATTCAAAGTGACATTTGAGAGGGGATACATAAGTATCCAACTTAGATTCTAAAAAGGAGAGAACATCCCTTAGGGGAGAGTTCTCCTCCATTTAGAAGACTAAGTTAGGATAGTTTTGAATATCTAAAGGGAAAAGATAACACCCCTTTTGAGGGGGAGTTTCTTTCCATTTGGATATCCAAATCCGATAATCCAAGGAGCCTACAAAAGAAAAAAATGAAGAATGAGAAGACCCATTCTCAAAGTCACCTGTGTCTTAGGATTAAAAATCCTAGCTTATTGTCAGTGGTACCTAGCCACTTTAATTTCTATAACTCTGAGTTATAATATTAAGTGGCACTTGTCACATGGACTTTTAATTTAAATATTCATTCAATTGATTTGATTGTTGATTGATGTACTTGCTTTGACATTAGGATTGCATGCTTTTAGTAATTTTTGGTAATTTTATATGTCAATATTTAATTTAACCTTGAACTCGATCAGAGGCTTATGAGGGTACAAATAAAATTTTGTTCTACTTTAATAAAATTAAAATTTTTTAAGATAACATAAAAACTTTAATGATTTTAGGAAGTAAGCTCAGGCTCTCTAAGGATATCATGCATTCATATTAACTTTTCTCTTCATTGATAGGTACCTCCTTGCCTGCAATTTCTAACAGGTCACCTGACCTATTACGGTACAGTCCTATCATGGGAATATTATATAATATTTAGGATAAAATCTATTTTTTAAGCCTAATTTTAAAACTACTTCATTTTGATTGTAAGTATTTATCAAGTCAACTAGCATATATTGCATTAAAAATAGTTTTAAACGACTTTAAAACTTAATTATATTTTTATTTCAAGATTAATATCACCAAACATAAGTCAAGGGTCCAATAAGGATCTGCTCTAGATGTTGGCTCTCATTCATCAAACTTAACTAAATAATATCTCTACTACTCTTTCATAAGTGATCAGACTCATGTTTTTAAAGTGCCTAGGTGGTTAGCTGGCTCTCCAAACTAGGTCGAGTAAGTCTAGATTTGTATTGCATTAGCTAGGTTCGGGTAACTAATTTTTTGTACTCAATTTAGATTTAAGTTTTGAGGTAGGCATAGGATATAAGACCTTAACCTTCTGGGAATCTAATCATATCTCCCTAATAAAATTTACAAATCAAATTTAAATCTCTTTCAATCAAAATTCAAGCCCAACACATAGGGTAGATTCAGCTGCTCGTTGACCTCATTTTTGCATAAGGTCTACACAAGACTCTAAAATCAATTCAGATTCAAATTAATCCAGTCTTATAATCAATTCAAACTCAAGTCAATCTATATCTCAATCTAACTAGATTTCAATCAAATCCAGACCAAACCCAGAAATCCAGACTAAAATTCTAAGTCCAAAGGGCCTGTCCTAAAGTCCTTTTCCAATGAACTTTCAAACACTTCAAAACTCAACCAAATAACCTCTGATTCAGAGTCTATCACTTGCAAAGTGATAAGACATGTCTGCAGAGGTAACCCTCCAAATTTGAGCCTATCCTGAGGTCTCTAACCCCAGAAACTAAATCAAATTCCAAAGGCTGTAAAACCTTCAAATATTTATAGCCTATGCCACTAGACTTGCCATCCAGTGAATTTTGACCTTGGAGCTTCCTCCAAAGCCTCCAATCACTTCCAGACCATTAATCATAACATGTTGATCAATAAACTGCATTTTTTAACTCATTTTAGCCCCCAGTGGACCTGAGGTCAAGATGACCAAAATACTCCTTTGGGGTATGAATAGTCATTTTGGATCAAATGATCTCCAAACTGAATGTAACCACCTCCAACAAGTTTCAAATATCAAACCAAATCTGTTGGATCCATTCCCAGACTCTGTGTCAACCTGGTTGACTTAAGAGGCCCTTTAAGGGTTCAAATAGGTGATTTGATTGAGATGGCCTATCCAAGCCATATAATCACCCCTACCAGACTCCACATATCTAATCAAACTTGTCCAGCCTAAACCCACACCCTGGGTCAACCTGGTTGACCCAGTCAACCTAGGTTGACCCAAATGTCCCTTAAAGTCCTTAATGGGTCATTTCAACCCATTTGATATATCTAACTCATTCAAGCCCTCAAACCAGCATCAAAACTTGAGTCAAGTCCATTCAAACTTATTTGGAGTCAAATCATATTGAGTTTGACTTAGTTAACTCAATAAAACCTATTTGAAATGCATTAGATCCTTAGGTTTCATCTCAAACTCAAACCCTCAAGTCTTAACCCTTCTCCAATCTAATTAACCAGCTCATTTGGACTACCTAGGTGCCACCTCACCAACCATTGACTGAGTTGACTGGTCAAACAAGTCAACTCAAGGCTTATAGAACCACTTCTATGGTCAAACTCTTCCATTCAAGCTCTTTGTTTGAAACCACACCCATCCAGCCATTGGGAGAGACTTTACTATATTTCTTGATGCCAACTCAGCAAACCTTGACCCCTGTGGAAAAGTCAAATGGTCAATGAGAATTCAAATGGGCTCACCCGGTCAACACACTCAAATTAAATCCTTCTCTTTGACCCAGGCCAGTCCAGCCTTTCTAAATGATTCCAGAACATTTCCTGAACCCAGCCCGACCTCCCCAGGCGCTGGTATGGCCTCTAGCCTCGACCCTAGAAGCCTAGTGGTCCCCCACGATTGAAAATGACTCCAAGTCATTTTCACCTGAGGCAGCCGCTCCCTCTGTTCCCTAACGGCCTGGGACAGGTGTCTAGCATCCCACCAATCCCTCTGATCAATCCCAACCCTTGGTTTTGGCCCCAAACAGCTGAATAGGGCAAGAGGGATGGGACTCTCCCATTCAAATCCATTCTGATTCAAGTGCATCTCCAGAGCTTTTAGAGTTTTGTTTTGATTCCTCTGAGCTCTACCTCCATTTCTCCTTTGTTTTCACGGTGTTTGGATGTTGCCGGCGGTGGGGAGAATGAGATCCAGAGCTAATCTCATCTTAAAACTTTGAACTCCTCTTCCAGTGATCCTCCATGCTTGGGGTCTTTAAGGAAGTTGGGCATGAAAACACCACAAATTCAGAGAGCTTTAAATCAACTCAATTGATCCATCATATAGTGGTAAATCCTAAACCCTAGGAATTTTTCGAGGTTCTTAAATAACTCATGGAATATTTCATCAAATGGCTTAAAAATAATCCCCCATTCTTTCCTAGATCTAACTATATCTCTGTCTAAAATTTGAAACTATTTCATTCAGTATTTTGAGAGAGCGAAACATAAAAAATGGGTTTAGGGTGTTCGGATGGCTGGAGGAGGAAGATGATTTCGTAGTTGTTAGATCTGTTCTTTATAGATCAACAACAATGATTAACCCTGCTTTATAATTCATTTCGATCCCTTGAAACCGCAGTTGGTCAGAACCCCGCCAGGCTAGATTTGAGCCATTGATCCAAACCGCGGTACCCTTTGCAACCGTTCAATCATTCCAGATTGTTTTCAATACAGCGGGTTAGATCCCGACCGTCGGATCTCCTTTATGATCGATCCGATGGCTGTGTCGCTGCCGCACTGGTTAAGTGGCAGGCCCCACTAGACCGTCGCCATCCGCGTGAATGTCCCCGCGTGCACCGCGTGTCAGGGTCAACACCGAAGTTTGACCAGGCTTTTAAAACCTTAAAACAAATCTAGAAAATCTCCAGAACTTCAAAAATTTTCCAGAATTTCAATTCTCATCCATTTTTGGAGTTCTTAGGCTCATTTTGTTCATTTTTTTAGGTACTATATTATAAAAATAATTAAAAATTATTTGAGTAATATTTTATTAGTAATTTTAATAATACAGAAAAATTTGTTTTATTTTTAAATAGAAGTATATATATTATTTTGAGCTGAGCTTTGGCAGAGATGTAATAGGGTCTAATATTGGTCTACTATAATTTTATCAAGTCCATTTGATGCATATATCTGGGGTATTTGAATTTATAAAAGTCTTGGTCATGATTTGACCCAAACTTTTGTAAATTCAAATATAATCCAAATTAAATCCAATCAAAGCATGTAAGGGTTCTATGGAATCAGTGTAAAGTCTTTTTTCCACTGAAAATAGGTTTAGACCTTGATCATGTATAGTTTAGTTAAAATTTACCTTTAATACCATGCTTGATATAGTTTAAATAATTAATGAACTATACATGATCACTATATCAAATTGGATTGATTCTTGATTTAGGGATATTGATATACATATGCAAATATATATATATATATATATATATATATATATATATATATATATATATATATATATATATCACAAGATCACCTTATTCTAATTAGATGTATCTAATCCTCTATAGTAAATTGTTTAAGTTTATAGGTCATTAAATGACCTATAACTATAATAATTCACTATATTCATTCCATAGAATATTAGGGCACTTTTATTTCTTGGATTCATGATTGCTTTGGTGTGATTACAATTAGTGTCCAAGGGTTAGTGAACATGATTTGCCATTCTATAACCCAGTGACATTAAGGACAACAATTAAGGTCGTGTCTTAGTTAATTTAGATACATCTAGGTGAACTTCACACATCCCTTTGGGATGAAATTCAAACATAGAAAACTAGTGTCATAAACCCCTTGATCTAATTCACCTTGATTGGACATTAATTGATCTTATAACAACTAGTAGATTTAGGTGATCCTTCTTCAAGGGTCTTCTTCTTTTGCTTCAATAAATCCAAATAAATCAAATAAAAATTCATAAAAATCTAAATCAATCTCAATCAAATTTAAATCAAACTTCCAATCATTAAAACTTAAAATAAAGGCCTAAATTTTGTAAAATCCAAGTCAACCCTTAATTAAACATTAACTAAATAAATATCTTAAAATTCATGTAAAATTCCAATAAATATCAAAAATATAAAATAAACCCATTTAAAATCAAATCAAACCAAAAACATATTAATTTTAATTTTAAATAATTTTATAATAATAAAATTCATTAATATTCGATAAATGATTAAAGATTCTAAATATTATACTAAAATACATTAGGATTTAAATTAAATTTTAAATCATTTAAATTAAATTTTAACTCATTTAAATTAAATTAACTTGATAATTTGATTGATTAAGATTTATTTTAATCAATCAAATTTGATCATTAATTTGGATTTAATGGGTTAAGGCCTTAATGCCTAAAGCTTGATTCCTTTTGAAGGGCTTTAGTCATTTCGGTTTTAAAAGGCCTTTTAATACACTTAAATAACCAAAAGATCTCCTATGTATTGTGTACGACTCCTTTTAGGAAGGCACTAATACATTTAAATTTAGAGATCTTCAAATAAACGTAATAACACACCGACCTTATGTAACATATACAACTCCATAGGGAATGCATGTTACATTGCATTTATAAGGTCCCTTTTCCTCTCTCTAATGAAATTTTGGTGATTCTCGAATGAGCACCTATCTTCTTTATAAGACGAGTGTACATTTTGAAAGTCCTAGGACTTATAAATTGATAACTTCCTGCACTTAGGGAGTTATCAATCTATAAGTTCTTTATAACTAAATCAAATAACTTTAACATTTAAAAGTGGAATAATTTAAAATTCAAATACATGTCAGTTAAACTTTAATTAAATTTCCCTTTGACCTTTAATAAATAAACTTTAATAATACACGCAATACAGTCAATAATTCCTATAGGACATATCTAAGCCACACGACCTCTTTCAAACACTTAGATGCTTGCTAGGACTACCAACTTTAGCCTAGGCTAGGCCGGTGGTTTGTTGTAGTTTATTTGCGGGTGTCTTGCCTAGAGGGCACCCATGTGTGTCTGCTTACTTTCCTGTACTTCATAGCATGCATATTTATTTTTCTGTCAGTGCACCAGAGAGCGGAGTGAATAAGTGAGGACTATGTACTTTCTTTTTCTGTCTTTACTTTCCTGCATTTATAACTGTTCACAACGCACTCATAACATGCATAATAATATAACTGCTTCAATTTTCTACTTTTATTTACCTGCAAAGTAGAATTTTCCTAGGGATTGATGTACTTGTAAAGAAAAATGTAAAGTTTTATTTTCTTAGATCTGTTATATATAGATTGAGTCTTTAAAGTGTCTTGAGTCTATAAAAGAATTAAAAATAATTGCCTACACACGTACAGATGGGGCTCCAAAAAGTAATATCCTACACCAGGAGGATGTTCCTTTTTAGAATTCCATAGAAGACTTGGAGCCTGAAGACTGTAAGCGGTTATATTTGATTCTACTCTTCTATAGGTTTAGAACCCAGGTTAGTTGTCGGTGGGGCCTGTCCACCTTTACTTTTCTGCAGACCCTGGGATGTACTCTATAAATTTGATATTAATTAAAATCAGCTCTTTCATATATACAACTATTTCATGTATCATTAGCATTCGTGTAGATTTTCAATTTTTGTAAGCATATTATCCTGCATTTGATTAAATTTCTTTAACTATTCCTTGATTCATAGGATAGAGTTATCTTAAATCTTGCATTCATCGGCAAATTATTGTGATTAGGATTGTTAGCTGGCAGCCCACTCTAAGCAGGTGGTAAGTCCAGATCGTATACACCCTCTCTCTGCACATTCTTTCTTCTAATCAAATCTAAATCTTTTAAATTCAATATTAAGTTTATAATCTAAAGCCTGAGCATGAAAATTTAGATTAGCCCAAATATTTAATTAAATTTGTATATAATTTTGAAATTAATTTGTCTTCATTTAAATCGAGAGTATTCTCTTAGGAGATGTAATTAACTATAGCGGCTTGCCCCTATAGGGGGTCTAGATCCCAGAATAATCTAAACCTTACCTTAATTTCCTTTCTGAGGTAGGGGAAAGATCTGTGGACGTAGATCATTGCTTTATCTATATTTTAAATTTTATTTCCACAATCAAAGGATAGGTAGATGATTGATCCACTCTCATAGGTAGGTCAAATATCTTCTATATTTGGTTATGGAAATAAATTCATAATTTGTTAGTCTAATCGAGTCGATAGGATAATACGCTCGTCATCCCCCGGGATGATTTGTGTGTTCCCTATGCTGCACCTGATTAGAAGAATGAATTATATTTTTCTTTCTTTTAGATCAGTAGAAGAAAATTAGTCTACTCCTCGGGGTGGTATATTATCCGACTACGTGGATTTGATTGAAAGAAAATATTAAAATATAAATAAAGTGAATCGTGTGAGAATTTATTTATTTATAAAATTAAAAAAGCATTTTCACAAAAATATAAAAATATAAAAATATTTCTCACACTGCTTTTAAAATGTTTCAAAATCTTAAAGAACCTCCTACTTTTCTCCTTTGACCTCAAGAAATAAGTGTTCAAGTTTGATCCAATCCTGACTAAAAATTCCAATCCTCACCTCTTCTGGCATCGAGCCTTGAATTCACAAAATCAATTTTATATCGTTATTTTAATTGAGAGTATTCATAGAAAACTTTAGTTTCATATGATATAATTAACTATGAGGGCTTGAGCTCATAGGAGATTTAGAAACTTAGATCAATTTTCATAATCAATATTTTCAAAACTTTAATTAATTATCTTTGGGAAAATCAAACTCAACGATTATTATCATCATATTCAAATGATTAAAAATAAACAATATCCTCTTTCCTCGAGAAGATATATCATTCTATAATCATGACTTTAATTATGAATTTGAATGATCCCTTATCCAATTTATTATAGTCAAACATTCGATCAAACATCATTTTGATCCTTCAAGATCATATGTTATCTTTCTTGAGTTTGGCTATGATATCTAGGATAAATTCAAAATTTTGTAATTTAAACCCATTAGAGAATGATATGTTTGTCTCGTGAGGTGATATGCCATTCATAATGATGTGTTCGATTTCAAAACTAAAATTTTAGAAAATTTATCTTTCCCAAAGAAAATTAATCTTTTTCAAAAACTCCAATAAACTTTTTTAATCAAACAATATCCTCTTGCAAAGCTTTGTAAGGTAGGAAATACAAAACCCTACTATCTTGGATTGACGAGGGAGAGAGTCTAATTGATCTAACTTTAGTTGATGATGCTATTGAAAATATCCATCTAATTAGAGATAGATTGAAAGTAATGCAAGCCATATATAGTATTATGATGCAAAACATCAAGCTATATAATATCTTGTTGGACACTTTGTATATATAAATATTAGACCAATGAAAGGTGTAAGAAAGATTGAAAAAGAAGTAAAGTTAAGTATAAGGTATATTGGACCATTTGAGATAATTGAAAGGATTGAAAAGTTTGTTAACATATTATATTTGCCAAAGCATATGTCTGATATTCATAATGAATTCCACATATCATATCTAAGGAAATTAGTATCTAGTTTCGATAATAAAGTATTTACATAATAGGTTGAGGTACATTAAAATATGAGCTATAGAGAAGAAAGAGAAAGAATTTTGGGATATGATGTCAAAAGGCCAAGGCATAAGTAGATCTAAATTGTTAAAGTGTAGTAAAAGCACATAACAGAAAGATCAGCCACTTGGGAGAAGGAATACAAAATGAGACAATTATATCCAAATTTCTTTTATTAATATGATATTTGAAATATTGAGGATGATATTTTCTAAGGAGGGGAGGATTGCAATGCCTAGTATGTATAATTGCACCTGTTCTAATCGAGTATGGCAAGAGCAATAGAGTGAAAGTTTTGCATTCATGTCTGTTGTTTATGCGAGTGATTTGTATGCATGAGAGTCTCTGAATCTATTTTGATGTGGGTCCTTGTTGTGTATGTGCATGTATATAAAATAAAGAGTTTTTTCTCTGGGAGCATTTTGATGCTCAGTTGCTAACACTGCATCATTGAGCACTCTAACAAAATTTTCAAAATGAATTAATGCTACAATGTTGTGCTCTTCAATGACTGCTGTAGGGTAGAGCATTGTGATGCTTAGTAAAATTTTTATTAAAATATTTAAATCTATTTTGATTCTTATTAAGCAAAATATAAAAACCCTTCAAGTGGCTAGAGAGGGAGATAATTTAGTGCGAGAAAGTTAATTTTGCCCACCTCAAATCCATCCATTTTCTATTGTCAGCCTAATTTAGTAGATTATCCGGATTGTGGTATGCTACATTTTACCTATCTCAGGTTTCAAAAATAAAAAAATTTTGGATTTCTCTGATTTAATTTATTATTCGCATTGCAAAAGTAAAGATAAATTTAAATTCACAAAACTTTAATTGTGTAACTTTTGGTATGTTATAGATATAAATTTTTTGGATATTTAGGTATTTTTTAAAAAAATATTATTGACAAATTTAAAAAATGTGAGCAAATAAAAAATTAATTCTGACCTCTAAAAATAAGGTTGTATAATAATTAAAGCTTGAAAATAGTATTTTGGACAATCCCTGATAATCTAGTGATATTCTAGAATTGTGAAATTCTACTTACAATTAATTTTATTTTCTATTGATAAAGTTTTTTTTTTTTTTTTTTTTTTTGTAAAATTATGAAATTGGCTTCCTTGCTTTGTAGTAATACCTATATATACTCATTTGTTTCATGTGATTCTGAGGAGATATGAAGTATGGTGGAAGTTTTGTGCTAAATACGTAGGGAGTTATAAGGGCTTTAATTTTTCAATATCTTGTTTGTGTTAAGTCTTGGGAGTCATAAAGGTCTATTTTTTGATATGCTGGTGTTGGGAGATATAAGGGCCTATTTTTGATGGGATGTATAAGGGCATGAAGAGAATCTAGTATCTTTTATTCTGATATATGGAGTACTTATTCATTTACTTTCCTTGCATTGTCATTTAAATTTCTAATGACTACAAGTATTATTTAGGTTAGTACAATAACTTATTATTAACTGCTTTCAAAACAAAATTTAATGCTTAATAATTGAAATATTTAGAAATTTAGATCAGTAAGTGTGACATGTTGTACTGTGTTGCTCACACCTATTCTGTATTCTATTTTAGGTCTGGGAAAGGGGAAAGAGTTAGTAGGGTAGCTATAGTCCCTGGTTATGATTTGTGTGAGTTTGTATTGGTATTTTTTTTTTTCTTAGTCATGCATAATTATTTAACTATTCTTTTTTAGTCTGTAGCCATGTACTATAGTATATAGATTTTGTTGTATATATATTTTGATGATGAATGAAAAGAATAAAAATTTATGGATAATCTTAATTTCTTCTTATTGAAAATTAATTAGAAGCTATGTGGTCTAATTAAACTAACGAAAATCTAAAAATCTTCGAAAACATAAATCTTGGGCTTATCTTTCACCATTCAAAATGATATGATCTATCCCATCTATGGGTTATAATGGGTTAGGTTGTGATAAACCCTGTGTCAAAAGTAGATGTAGACATTTAATTTTTTGATACATAAAACTAATTGGCAAATGTATTTACAAAACCACTTAAATAGTAGAGAACTTAGGATGAGATTATGAGTAATTTATTTAAGTGCATAGGCCATTGTATTAGGATATGTTATGTTTGTATGTTTTTATGTGATGTATGTTTTATATTTGTGTGCTTGTGTGTTTTTTCTATGCGAATGTTTTTTTTGTATTTTTGTTCTTTTTTTTAATTTATAATGGTCTTAATCATTATCCTAAAATTATTTTCACTTTGTACTATACAAACCACATTTATACTTTATGATACACATAAGAAAGGATAATTCCTGGGCACAATTATTACAACATTAACTATTTGGAATGAACTATTAAAATTATTTGTATTATACAATACAAATAGGAGTGTTTGAATCGTGATTAATAATTATTCAATTAATTACTTTAGATGAAATAAGAAAAAGTCTTTGTATTATATGATATAGATTCATACTAAATGATTGACTGATCAAAAGTAGTTATGGAAAAGCATTGGGACAATAAAAAAAGGTATAAATTGGATCATGTGATCCTAATTTTTTGGCCAACTATACCTGATCAATTGTATGATGATCGATGGGATGATTTGGATTCTTTTAATCTTATGGTATTATTCATGATCAATTATACTATCTAATAGAGACTATGAGTAAGGGAGAAATTATTCAAATTATTTCACACCTTCTCTTCACTTCTTTCCCTACTATTGTGTGAAAATCCCCTCACCCCTTTGGCTGACAAGAGAGTGCGAGCACTAAGCAGCTCATATCCCCCTCAAATAAATGAGTGATTCCCATTTGATGAGAATGTGGCATACCTTAAAGATAAGGGGGATTCTATCAGATGATCAAAAATTGTAAACTAAGAATGTCTCACTTATTAGGCACTAGACTTGTTTGTTAGCACCCCAGTTTAGCTCTTAATTTCACTAGCCTTCCCTTATCATTCTAAGCTTCTTCTAAATTTCTTTGATAACCTCCATATAAATGGAGATAAAACTATCATGTAATAATTATTCTGTATGTGTTAAGTTGATATCTTTGACCCAGATATGGAAATTCACTCATACATTTCAAACGATGATGTTAAATCACATGACATCACAAATGACCTGCATTATAACTAGACTACCATAAATATGCCTCTTAGAATATTGCCAAGGAATCACCACCAACTGCTTGTTAATATACTAGTATTAAATGCACATCTTATCTAACACATACTTAGATATAGTATGATCATTAAACCATGAGACTGAAAAATCTTACCCCCTTATTTTTAGTAGTCACTTATTTTTACATGATTAGTATAAAGTTTAATGTAACTGATATGTTATTCCATTATATAAAAAATTGATCAACATTAGGAAACCTAGAGCATGCATAAAGAAGAACCTAGTGTTATAACATATCATAACCTATGTCTTAGAGGCCAAGCACAAGATCACTTATCCTAAACCATGTGATCACCTACCCATCTTTCTTCATATATCACTCCCTCCATATTATTTATAGTCAGAAGCATCAACTATCATAAGGTTGAGGATATCAGGAAGAGGATAAAGAAGGGGGATCACCAACTCAACACCTTTCACATGCATATCAGCATCGGCACGATGCATGGAATGACCACTTGGCTCAACTTGAGCTTAAAGTGGATGATCATATTCGATGATCAAATCAATAGTGGGAAGAAATGAAACATCAAAATGAGGAGGATCATTCTTTATTTTAGGAGCCATTTTTTATCATTCAGGGTTATTTTCACCCACAACCACCACCACCTAATCAGGGCCCTTCAAATTTTTAAGTAATGCATATTTTTGTTATCTTTATCTTTTGTTGTAGCTTGTTCGTCCTTTATCTTATGTTGATATTTATTTTTACTTTATTATATCTTTTTCTCATGTATTCATTTATCTTCCTTTTTAGAGATATCAAAAAGGGAGAAGTGTATTTGTTTAAAAAATTGTACTTTTTTTTAATAAATAAGTTTAAGATGTCATTATAGAAGGCGATAACTATAATGTTATCAAATTTTTTTGAAGTTGAATAAGGCTGACGTGAAAAAGGATATCTTAAATCCTAAGGATTTAGGTTTTCTTAGTGATTTTAAGCAAGTTTTATTTCTTTTTTCAAATAGGGAATGTAATAAGTTAGTGGATTTATGTGCTGACTTAGCTCTTTTTTTAGATTTTTTTGGGATGATATTAGTTCTAATAATATTCCTCCTTCCTTTTTTGCATTTGTTAAAGGAGGAATGTGGGTGTAAGTAGTTGTTTTTAATAAAATTTCTATATGCATTCTCTTTAAATAAAAGTACTTATTGTCTCTATTGAGCACATTGGAGCATTAGCTAGGATTCCTCCCAACTACAGTTTTACTATTTCATTAAGATCACATTCCCCTAACCACCATATGTCTAAATTATGGAAATATTATGTGTTAAAACCTATAATTATTCTTCTAATCCCCCATCGAGGCTCTTGATCACACTAGATTTTAAGTTCATGCATGACCTATAGATAAACTAAATAAAGCTTAGAGGTATTAAAATTAACTAGTGATAAATTATAAATATCAGACCTACTCTATGCAATCCATGGTTTTTAAATAATTATATATTCATAATAATAAGATTAACTACACATGGAGATACATTTAAACATAACAAACATTTCCATTTCATTAACAATACAAATTCAACTTACAAAACAAAATACAAACTATAGAATAAAAGTTAGAAGTGAATTGGATCAATAGTATCAACTCCTTTAAACTACTCCACTTTAATCTATAATAATAAATGACTCAACATAAGTAAACAAGAGCTTATTCCCCAAAATAATAGTCTCTCACTTTCACACACACACACACACACACCTCCAAGTGCTAACCTCTCTATATAAACACTAAGAATACTATTTATAACATATTGAATTGGCTCTACATATATGGCAATAGCTTGATGGAATTTTAATTGTTTTAGAAATATTTCCTACCCTCTATCATTTATAACATCATTTAACATAATCATTTATATCCATAAATAGTATAGGCCAACAAAATATAGGCTGAAAGATCTTAGAAGCAATTTTAAACCCTCCAAAATGCCTTAATACTAAGAATTATGTCACAAACTTATGATGGGTTTTTTCTCAATATCATAGACACCCACCTAATAATTTGGTCTTTACACTTCCTGAGAAAATAATGCTCATCCTAGAAATAAAAGTTGACATCATGCATGAATTTATACCTTTGGGTGGAAGACATGTCAAGGGGTATAACACCATGAACAATAAAATTAGTAATGTCATCATACTAATGTATACTCATAAAATGCAATAAAAATAGATTTTCATCAAGAAAAAAATATTAATGTCTTTATCATCATTATTCATAGACTCTTCTTTCTTTAGTCTATTTAAAAATTGAGCCTCCTCATTTTCATAACTTTTCCTATCCAAAATCTCTATATCAAATTCTTATAGTAATAAAATCCAATTGATTAATCTAGGCTTAGCATCATTCTTGGTTAATAGGTATTTGATGGTAGACTGATCAGAAAAAATAATTACTTTGATGCTAATTAAATAAGATCTAAATTTATTAAAGGTAAAGACTATCACTAGCAACTCCTTTTTAATTTTTGTATAATTAATTTAACCATTATTAAAAGTTCTATTAGCATAGTAAATGGTATCAAATTTATTATCAAGCCTTTACTCTAAAACCGCTCCTCTAACATAGTCACTAACATTACACATCAATTCAAAATTATAAAACCATTGAGATGAAATGATGATAGGTGCAGTAATCAGAATCAAAATCAAAAGATATATATTTCTAATGCAAATAACATAACAGTTTGGTAATTTTATAAAAATCTTTTATGAAATGCCTGTAAAATATGACATGACGTTGGAAACTTTGGACTCCCTTAACATAATTTGAAGGTGGCAAATTCACAATCACTTGGATCTTTTGCTTATCGATGTCCATAACCTTCTCAAAGATTTTATGTTCAAGGATAATGCCTTATTTTACCATGAAATGACATTTCATCAAGTTAAGCACAATGTTGGTTTCCTCACATCTTTTCAAAACTAACTTTAATGATTTAAGCATATTCCAAAATTTGAAAAATAAACCATTAAAATCTCAATGTCCAAGTCTATTGAATATTAAAATATCAACATCATACATCTTTGGAATGTCATAGGAACATTGCACAAGCCAAATGACATACGCCTAAACATAAAGGTTTTGAAAGGGCCAGTGAAAGTTATCTTATCTTGATATTTTAGAGCAATGGAACTCTAATGGTAACTAGAGTAGCCATCTGAAAAATGGTAGAAAAGATGCTCAACAAATTTATCTAAAACTTGGTCAATAAAGGACTATGAGAAATGATCCTTCCAGGTGGCTTTATTAAGCTTTTGATAATCAATACAAATCCTCCATCAAATCACAGTCCTAGTATGAATAAGTTCATTTCTCTCTTTTGTAAAAATTATTAGTTCTCCTTTATTTAGGACACAATGAATGGGACTAACCCAATCACTGCCTGAAATAGGATAAATGATACCCTCATCCAACCATTTTAAAATTTTTCTTTACCACTCTTTCATGGTTAGATTCAATATCCTTTACTGGTCAACTTTCGATTGGCAACTTCTAGCAATAAATTCTTATGCATATAAATGAAAGGACTAATCTCCTCAATGTCAGCAATAGATTAGCCAAATGCTCTTTTATAAAAACTAATGACTTTAATCAACCTACCTTCTTGATCCTTTTCAAGCTAATTAGTAGATATAATGATAGGTAAAGTTGACTCCTCTCCTAAAAATTCCTACTTTAAGTGGAAGGAAGTATTTTTATTTCTAACTTTTGTGACTCAACTGCCGATTGGTTTAAAGGTATTTTTAAATATGATTTATCTAAGACCTTAAATCTCTCTCTAAACATCCTAGGGCTTTCACTGATAATATTAAGAACATCTCCTTCCATCTCACACAAATCATCCTCACAGAACACCATATCCAAATGACTTCAACCCAATAGTTCCTCTATAATAACTTATATATAAAATTCAATAAAATCCACTCCACAACATTCCTCACCATGATACTTAGAAAATTTCAATAATTTCATGACATTAAAAGTGACTACTAGATATTGAGCTCATGGTTCGCTCTCCTTTTTAATCATCAATCATAACCCTACTAGTAGCTATGAAAGTTTTACTTAGGATAATAGGTATTTTAGTTTCTTCCTCTATGTCCAAAATAGTAAAATCTATTGGGAAAATGAACCTATCCACCTTCACTAAAACATCCTCTATTAAACCCTAGGATAAGTGAATGAACAATTAACTAGTTGCAGGTAACATTGGTAGGTTTAACTTCTCCTAGGTCTAGTATCTTAAAAAAAGAAAAGTTCATATAATTTATACTAGAAACTAAATCATAAAGAGCTCTCCCATAAATTGTATCTCCTATAGCCATCAAAACAGTGAAACTACCAGGGTCCTTAAGCTTTTATGAGATTTTCTTTTGTATAATGACACCACATTCTTTGAAAAGAGCTATAATTTCAAAATATTATAATTTTCTTTTTTAACTTAATATATCTTTTATAAATTTGGTATAGTAGGATCTTTTTCTTGAGAAACACTATGGTAACCTAAGAGGGGGGAGGGGGTGAATTGGTTTGTATAAAAAAAGAGAAAAAAATTTAAAAATTATTTCGTTTTATCTTGTAGAAAATATAGCAATGTGAGTGATATAGTTATTCAAAAAAATAAATTGCAAGTGATAGTACACAAGAGAAAAGAAAACATAAGAATTTTTATGTGGTATTCCCCCTACTGGCCTATGTCCATGCCTAGTCCAACCCCATACTAGGATTCAACCAAAAACTAAACTATGTTACAACAGTTGTATCTTTGTAACACCAAGAAACGACTACCTAACATGATGGTGAGAACCTCATAATAAGTTTTTGGTATATAAGAGTGAAAATGTGATATGAATATATTTTTATATACTTTTGCAAATTTAAAATATAAGCAAACATGCTACAATGCAATTTTTAAAAGACTAACTATTTTAAGCAAAGATGTGATATGAAAATATTTTGATTTTGTTTATTATTGAACCAAAAATGAATAATAATTGCCCCAAATAAAATAATAAAAATATTATTTTTTAACCATAAGAATTAAAGCACCAAAAATTTTATAAGAAAAATCAAAACAATATAACAAATAGGGTGTAGACTAGGTAACCTAGTTTTCGCCAAATCAACCAACAAAATGAATCTTTTTGAATTTTATTAAAATTGAAAATATTGATTTAAAATACTAATATGATGGTAATACTAAAAAAAAAAATAATAATTCACACAAAAAATATTTAAAGTGAAGGTTCCAAAATGATGAGAACTAGTTGCATAAACAAGCAATTGAAAAATCAAAACTAGTTAACAACACAACTTGTTTTATGCATGTTATTTTTGGATTTTTGTATGAGGAAAATATATGAGATGAGAGATCACATAAAAACTAAATGAAATATAAATTTCTTTCAGAATTTGGTCTAATTATAAGAAAACTTTTGCAAGAGTACTAAAGATCTTAAATCAAGTATACTGCAATAATTTTAATTAACATTCTCCAAATAATCTTGAAGAAAAATGATTTAATCACCAAACAAAAATAAAATAAATGGAGTATATGAACTTTAGGTTGCTAGAGATCCAAGAGGAGAAGAAGTGTATAGATTTTGGTGTGCTCCAAGAGAAGATGAAAGCAATTTGCCAAGAGGAGGAGAGGGCATGAAAAGTTTTGGCCACAATCAAGGAACATGGCTAAAATAAAATTACTTTATTCAAATGCTTTTAAAGGAATTGGAGGGAAAATTATTTAAAATAATTCAAATTGATGCCTTTAATTTTATTAAATTAAATCAAGTTTTAATATAAACAAATTAGGGGATGAAGAGGGCCCTACAAAATTTTGGCCAAGCAAGATGCATGGGAGCAAAATTCAGTAAAGGCATGAATCAAGGAAGTGGAATTTCAATTAGCTAATTGGAGGTGATCATAAGGATTGATGAGGTGGAAAATAGGTAATTAATTTATTGAATAAAAAATTTAAGTTATAAGGGAATAGAGATAGGGGCTTGATAGGAGGTCTCCTAATATGCTTCCTCTATGAAGAATTTGGCCAAGCCAAGGGAAAACAAAAGGGTAACTAGGTAAATATGCATGGAGAAGGTTAATTTATTAATTCAATTCTATAAGTTTAATTAATTGAATTAGTAAATTAACAAGTATATAATAAGCGTAAATACACTAGCTTCTGAATGAAATGAAGTGAACATACAATACGACATAGCCAATGAGTTATATTTGGATTTTTTTATTTTGTAAGGAATGATTTTTTATTTGTACTTCATGAATCATGCTAGAGTATAAAGCTTTAAGTGTCATGAAGTTACACATCAATCATGAGACTTACCATAAATATAATGCAAATAACAAAGTGAGCATATATTGCTATAAATGAAGCTAATTTCAAATCAAGGTAAAAATGAAATTGTTAATGCAAGATAATGTGAATGGTCTATGCATGAATTAATTTTATTTTTTAGCATAATTTTTATGATTAAGTCATTTTAAATGTTTAAATAGGTATTAATACCACAAACCCCATCTTCACACTAGCATGAGAAGCTTCATTCATGATTTAGCTCAATCGCATGTGAAGACCCAAAATAATAAAATGAAGACATTCGATACATCAAACATGTATCTATTATAATCAAAATCCAATTGGTCTACTCCAACGCTAATGGGGATAATAATCTCTCCCTTTTTCATGATGACAAACTACTATTTATTGGGGTTACAAAATAAAGCTAAAAAATGACCTTCATCCTTGCATATAATAAATATTTTGCAAGTGATTCTCAAAATGATTATGAAATTAAGTTTAGAATGAAACTACAAGTGAAAAACTCCCAAGTGAAAATTTTCCCTCTAAATCTATGTATGAGACAAAGTAAGAGACCAAATAAGAATATGAAACTAATAACATAAGTTAATTTTTTTCTCCTTCTATCAACATCAAAAAATAATAAAAGCATAAAATTAATGAGATCAAAATCAAATAGAGGGATCCAACATTCAATACATTCAATGTAAAATATAAAAATTATCTTCTTACATGGGTTTTAAAATTCACACAGATTCAGGATACTCCTACTCTTGTGATCAAATATGTTATTGAGAATAAAATTCTATCTCATGAGATAGATAAATTATTCTATAATGGATTTAAGTATAAAAATAGGGTTTTAGAAATCATTCATTTTTATAATTAAATATAAATATAGGAATAATATTTCATCTCAAAAGATGAAAATGTTAATCCACAATAATATTTAAAGAAGAAAATGGGATTTTAAAAATTCTCCATTTTTGTTATTAAATATAATAACGATTACATCATATTGCTTTGAGAGGTGAAAATGATATTCTATAAAGTAATTTGAATACAAAAATGTGGTTTTATTAAAATGTCTATGTTCCTAGAGATTTTTCCCCCAACTTATGAAAATAATATATGGTTTGTTATAATTTGGAGTAATTGGTTCCCATAAAGGAAAAATTTTATGGTTAATTACATCTTAAAAAAAATTAAATTGCCTAAAAATATTCTTGATTAAAGTAGTGGAAAATATTTTCTCAAATTTTAATGATTAAGACAAGGATGAGAGTTAAATAATTTTCAAATATGATTAGATCAATTTAGAATAGTTCTTTCTAAAAGCCAAAGGATTGAAGAGTATGGAGCACTTTAAGATTATGAGACCTCCCATAAGCACTCTAGTCTATTCTATATTGGACTTTAAAATTTTAGAGAGAAAATTTTATGTTCAAGTTAGCATTTTATTATATATTTAGGATTACATTTCTGGAGGGTGACAACTTATGATTTGAGCTATTCCTTAGAACCTATATCTAAATTGGGCACTACATAATAATAAGCTGAACCTATATTAAATTTAGTTATGGTCTTACTTCTTGCTTAGAATTGAAAGCAATATAAATCACCTAATCATCTCAAAAACATGTTGTTCGATCTTATGAAAGATAGGCAAGCTATTATTATTTTATGTTCTTTGACTTATATGGCCAATATCCCAACAAAATCCCAAATGGCCCTGCACATATGAATGATATTTTTCTTTTAAATGGATTATAATTATAATATAATTATTTTTTGTTTAGTTTTTATGTAATACATGCTAATTGAATATATATAAAAATAGAATGCTTTAAAGTTTTTTTTGAAAAGGCTTATAAAATTAATTTTTTCCCTGAAAGAGTATACCTCCCATGAAACTGAATAATGCCCAAATTAAATAGGTCAGGTAGTATGAATTCTTCTAGAGGTGGGGAGGTACCTAAACAAGGAGAGAAGGAAGGATGTGAATGTATGAGACCCTAGTTGATTCTGACTTACATCTTAAAAATCATTATCATAAAATTTTTAATTAGTCAAGAGTAGAAGAATATTATTCTTAAGAGTCTAGCAAAATTCTAGGCACAAGCACATGCAAAAAATAAACCTATGAAAAAAAGATAATTTTTTATGCACAAATGATGTAAACACATCAATTTAAAAGAGTATAAATATTAAACATCCATGTGCCAAATGATACTTAATACATAACTCAGGGTCTACTAAAAGTAAAGGCGACCACCAACAATAATTAGGATTCTACACCTATAAAAAGACACATGTATTAAAATAAGAAATTTTAATTTTTCTTCTTGAACTTTTTTCTTCTCTTCAGACTTCTTTGTGTGTTCAACCCATAGAGTTTCCAAATGAAAAGAACTATCCATTAAAGGATGTTCTTTTCCCTTTGGACTCCTAATCTTTTGGAAAAAATGCCTTATTTTAACCTTTCAAAACTGTTATTTTTATGAATTTATATTTTTTTAAAATGAAATAAATAAACATACTTTCAGTACACTAGTAAAGTGATTGAATATATGGGAAATTAAAATAACATCACAATAATTATTTATTCATTTTTAAGCAAACTATACCTTGGCCATGTATTTATTTAGTTGAGGGGGCTTAACATTGCGAGTAAAACACCTGCAAAAAAATTTCTTAGTTTTAAAGCTTGATAATTATTTAGCTTCTCTTTTACATACACATCACTTTCACATCATATAAAAGTACATGAAAGGAATAGTAACCTTCTAGTCAACCTATCTAGGCTAACTTGGTCAACCAAGCTTTACCAAGGGTTGGGTTTAAGCTCAATGCACTCCAAATCATATTTGAGATATATTGATTAAGGTTTCAAGGTTTGGTTTAAATGAAGCATTTAGGAAATTCAAATTTAAGGAGGTTTCAGGGGTTAAGGGCTTCATGATCAACTATGGTCCACCAAGGGTCAATGTTTTTTCAATGTAGTATGACATTGATTATGAATATGACCAATGATTTTGGGGAGCTTTCCAAGGTGATTTTCCATTAGATGCAAGGTCTAGTGGCAAAGACTATAAATATTTAAAGGTTTTGCAACATTTGCAATTGAATTTAGTTTTGAAGTTTGGGAGGCTTGTAATGCTTCCAAATTGATGTGGTTGACCTTGGGGGCATTCCTAATCAATAAACAATTGACTAATTATGAATTCAAGGTTATTTGATAGGGTTTTGAAGGATTTAAAACTTTCTCAAAAATTAGTTTTGGACGAAGGGGTTTTGGATTTGGATTTGAGAAATTGATTTTGGATTTTGAATTAGATTGTTTATTTAGATTTATTTAAGATTGAAGTTGATATCTTAACCTTACAAAAAAGGTAAGGTTAATAAATGGACCCTCAACATATGTGATAAGCTTAAAAGAGCGAATCACATGTGTTAGTGTTGACAAAAGTTATCAAATAAGTCAAAAAGAATTTATTTTGGTTTATAGATTTTTTAAAGTCTAGAGTCCTTTCTTATTCAAATGACTATAGTAGCTAATCACTATTTTATTGTTATTTAAGGGTTACTCATTTTTTAAGCAAAAAATTTCATTGACATGGAATTTAGGAAGATCAATAGGAAAAGGGCTAGATCATCTTTATCCTATATAAATGATCAGACTCTCAAGGAAAAGAAGCACAAGGTCTCACATCTAACCTTAATGGGCTAAAGATGACTAAGCTATAAAGGGGCCAGACTTAAATCTAATAATAACCAGCCAATATACTAGGAAATAGAAAGCTATGGGACTCACATTTATTCCTAAAAGTTTTAGATTTCTTTTAATTTCGATGAAAGGATGGTGCCACAAAAAGGCTTTCTCCAACACTAGCAAAATTAATCCTAAAGAAAGGAAATACATGGACTCACAACCAACCATAAAAGACTTGAGGGTGACTATGTTATGATGGAGCCTAGTAGGATTAAATCCAACACTAACTAGTCTAGCAGATAGGCTGCTCAAAAACACACACCTACTCTAGAAAGATTAAAATTATCTCAATTTGGGTTATCTCTAGGTCTAAGGAAAGTAAGCACAGGGTTTTACACCTAACCTGAAGACATTAAAGATGATTAGGCTATGAAGGGGCACAATAGGCTTAATTTAATACTAACTGAACAAAGAACCTTGGAAGTAGGAAGCTTAGGAACTCACACATATTCCTAAATGATATGCATTTTTATGATTTAGCTTATCTTTATATCTAAGGAAAGGAAGAATGAGGACTCATACCCAATCTTAAAATACTAAATATGACTAGACTATGAAGGGACGTAGTAGGCTTGATCGAATAATAGCTAGTTAAGGAGATAGGAAACTCAGGGACTCACACCTACTCCTAAAGCATCTAAGAGAATTTGATTCTAATTCTAGAATGGTGCCACAAGGGTTATTTTTCTTTCAAATGATTTTTTCCCTCTTGTTCTTTATACTCGTAGATCTCATTTTTTGCTATTTGTTTGAAAAAAATTTAGTCTACCAATTTGATATTTTTTGTTGATCATATTGTATGAATAAAATCATACTGTATGAATGAACTCGTACTGTACGTATAAAATTATATTGTATGAATGGACTCATACTGTATGAATAACATTGTATTGTATGACTTGACTTGGCATGAACTGTGATTTTTTTTATTGTGTAAATATATCTCTACTTTTACTTAAAAGGTTTAAATAAGTAATTGCTGACAGTTTTAAACTAACAGGATCAAAATTCATGAATTTATATATCCTATTTTAGTTTCTTTGCCTAGTAATTCCTTGTTAATGCTTAAAAAACTAAATCGAATTAGAATTAAGATGGTTGAAATGAAATGTTTTTCACTCTAATGATTGTTTTTATCTCATGGATATATTTTGCAAATTTGATGAATGAAATTCATTATTTTTATATATCAGGATTTTATTCATATTATAAAACTCAAGTTTTCTTCGTAGATTATTCCTCCCTATAAAAGAGAGTGAGTTATTCTTCTCTTCTATTTGGAAGATAATCCTACAACTAAGATTCTTAGAGAATTAGAAAGGAAGCAATTTGCAAAAAAATTAAAAAAGGCATAAAATCAGCCCAAAATCAAAAGATGTTCAATGACACCATAAGTAAAAGATGCACTAAGTGTATAAAAAATAAAAGATGTGCAAATTTCACATAAAACTATTAAAAGAAGCACAAAATGAGCTCAATCTAAATTAGCTTCCATATTTTATAAATCTTTAAGTCTAAGAAAATTCGGATGTTTCATAATATGTTTAATACTTGATTCTAGAAAATCTTTGATATTGATTTATCAATTTTATAGTATTATTCTATTCGATATATTTCATGCTAGAAGTCTGAAAAGACGAAGTTTCCCTGTCGACTTATAATTCTTGAATTAGACTTTTTTTTTGTTTTAATAAAGGATTTTAGCTTGTGAAGTTGGTAAGATAGATGTACAAACTCTAGAATCGAAATCCTTTAGTTGCAAAATAGTCGACACTTCTCTTATTTGTCCTTTTTGTGTGTAGAGTAAGCTTATTACATTTTGAAAATGGCTATGCAAGTTAATAGAGGTGTGATATTTTGAGTTGTTAATCTATGTGCATATGTTTGTTTCCTAGTTTTGTTTTTGTTTTTGTTTTTATTCCTGTGTCTATTTCTATTTTGTTTCCTTTCTTCATGTTGTTTCCGTCTTTTGGTGATGTCAAAAAGGGGAGTAGTATTTTATTGTTTATTGTTATTGTTATTGTTATTTGTTATTATTGTTGTTATTTCTTTTTACCCTCCTTTTACTTGAAATTGGTTTTCATCAAAGGGGGAGACTTGTGTTTGTTGATTGTCTCTTTATTTCATATTGTTATCTTTTATACGGGAGAATTTTTAAAAGAAAGTAATTTTTTGAGAAAACATAAACAATAATGTTTGCATCATAACAAAGGGGGAGATATTATAGATCTGACCTAAGCACTATGTTTGTGTTTTGATGATAATAAACATTATTGTGTCTGATATTGCTTTCTACTATTTTTGTAATATTGTATTTTATTTTGTGTGTACTAATGTTTCAAGAATTCAATCCACCATTCACCTACAATTCTGATCATCTCAAGACTGGGTCTAGTATTTTTAATTTATTATGTATTTTTTCCTTTCTTGAGTCATATCATATATTTGGGTGGATATCTTTGCTTAGTAACCTTACACACATACACACACACACACACACATACACACGGGGAGATAGAAATGTTTTTTTTTAGAGAGTCTATTTTTTTAAGTAATTCATACTGTAAAATACGTGTAAAGTATTATATGCTTTTAATTTGTACCGTACGATCTATTGTGCTCTGCCAAATCCTAGCCACTAGAGTTAAAGAAGATTCTAATTCTGTACTAATCATACAGTATGATTTGAATCATACTATATGCACTAATTAAAATCTTTCTTAATTATTCCTATAATTTCAAGCAAGTAAATTATGAACCTCTATTATGATTGATTGTACTGTACAAAATAGTCCATAATGTATAATTTCCTGTGTACATTAGTAGTCCTTGGGATTGTACCAAATAAAATCCATGATTTTTATACTGATCGTACCATACGATATTCACAGTGTTGGATGATCACTCATGTATAAAGTTGGTCGTCCCAAGGATCATCCCAAATGAATAGAAGAATTTTCTATATATTATACCGTGCGATTTTAGATCGTACTGAACAATGTATTATAAAAGTTGAATAGTTCATCTGAACGGTCTTTTTGGATGACTCTAAATTGAACTGACCATACCTTATGATACGTCTATCATACTATATGAACAAAAGATGGATGGATTGGAAATTAGGATTTTTTGAAGCCCTCTATTTAAAGATCTCTAACACTATTGTTAGATATCTTTGGCTTCTTAGTCTTCTTGAGAGGGAGCTTAAGGGAGAGAAGAAGGAGAGCTTGGTGAGAGAAGAGAGAGATATTTTGTGAGGGAGAAGTTATGAGGGGATTCACAAGGCTTCTCCAAGGAAGAATCATGCCTAGTATCTATAAGCTTCTGCATGGAATCTCTGTAGCTCTGGAGAAGAAATTCTTCAACAAAGATCGTGGTTCTCTGACCATCACTTGGTAGGTAAAATTAGATTTTTGGTTCTCTAACCATCACCAGAATGGTGAAAATAGAGTTAAGATTCTCTATCGCACTAGGGAGGTGAAACAATGACTGTATAGGCTTCTCTGCCTTACTGTGGGAGCAAAAGGATAGTCACTTCTGTTTAGTTCAATACTTGGAGAGAGAGTCTCTAACGAGTGGATGTAGGTCAGGTTGACCAAAACTTTATAAATTTTGGTGTGTTCTTTCTATTTATTTCTGATGAATTTTAATTTCTGCACTTTTCTGTGATTTCATTTGTGGTCAAAATATCTAATTTTAGTTATTGTAAAATTAGTTTCATTTTCACATCAAGAGGTTTTAACTTTTTATTTGTTAAAGAAATTTTTAAAATAACCAATTCACTTTATACCCTCTTGGTTAGCCTTTAGACTAATTCTTTAGGGTTTAACCACCCTCACAAACTTTCACAAGGATTTATATTTTGTTAACCCAAATCAAGCCCCTTAGAAGCTAAATCGGGGTTTCACTTATATATTTTTAAATCAAAATTTTTTTCAAAAGATTGAAATTAGGGAAAAATTCTAATCTTTTCAGTTAACTTGCATGCTTTATTTTTTTATACTATAATATCAATGCATGAAGATGAATCGAACATCAAGATTTTCAAAGTCAAGCATCGAGAAAAATATTTAAGGAAAATGGATTTTTAAAGATTTAAAAAGGAAGCAATTTAGTTATTTAGTTTTTGGCATACTTTGTGCATATTTTATTTTGGCATGCTTACTGTATCGTTTCATTTTTAGCACGCTTTGTTAACCTTTTCATTTTTTGTAGAAGGCTTCTTTTCTCAAATCTTAAAATGATTATTCTCAGTTGTGAGGTTATCTTCCAAACATAAGAGAAGAAAATTCACTCTCTTATATAAGAAAAAAAATCTACAAAAGAAATCCAATCCATTAATAATAAAAATAACTTGACTAAAAAAATCATTGAGTTGATATATAAGTATACAAAAGATGCATATATGATAAAAAAAGTACAAGAAGATAGAGAAATTTTCATTTCTAAATCCAATTTTAGTTTGATAGAAATTTTAATTCAAAGATGAGATCTACCAACACAAGTGGTGGGAGGGAGGGAATGTTGCAATTTGGGCTCCTGAGTTTATGGTTTTAGTGATAACAAATATTATTGATTGCATCTTTATACTCCTAGCATTTGTATTGTTTATTTGCTTTTGTGTGTACTAACAATTTAGGCACGTCATGCACCATTCAATAAAAATTTAGGACTCAAGATTAGGTATATTAAGATATGTTGAAAGAGTTTGTAAAATTTATTTATGTATTTTTCAATTTCACGTGTCAAGTATTGTAAAGTTGTATGTTAGCTTGGTGATTGTGCATACACACTCATCGGAATGAGATAAATAGAAAAATTAGAAGAGTAATTAAATGAACTAATCGTACTCTATGATAGTCTCGTACTATACGATCAGTTACTCAAACAATATTAAAACAAATCATTTTGTAATTATAACTATTTGAAGTAATCATATTAGATGATCTTGATCATATAAGATGATCAGTTGAAATCATGAACGTAGCCGCCAATCATAATTTAGGCAATATTATGAAATACAAATTATGCAATAATCGTATTGTATAATAGATTTTATATTGTACTATATAATTAAATATTGACTAAATTAATCTAATAATTAGGGATGAAATTTAGATTAATTGGTTCAATAAGATAATATTGTACGTTTGGACAAATCATATTGCATGACTTGATCTTTACATGGTATTGTCGCCAATCATACATGATGATAATCTAATTTGTACTAATCATACTAGATGATCAGTTCAAAAACTTGAACTGATCATACAGCTCCTTACTCTTCATATAGTACTAACAAGGATGTATTAATCTAATCGTACAGGAAGATTCAGGATCATATTGTACGATCATAGATGAAATTCTATTGGGACTCTCATAAGGGGACATAATTCTGTTAGATTCTATTTGGATCCTAGGAGATTTAAGGGACCATAATCCTTTGAAATTTTATATATGACCAAGAATATGACTCTAAAATATGTCAGATTTTTTATATTTATAATGCAATGCTAGTCGTAAGGGTCCAGAATCCTTTGGGAGTTATAAAGGCCTAGAATCTTAGGAGATTCTATCAAGGATTGGAGAAATTTGTGATATAAACTATTCTGTAATATAAATTTTTGTTTAATTAAGTGCACAATAATATTATTTAAATTATTGGATAACTGCTATACTCTTTTATGTTGCTTGACAAAGTGATTTATTATACTACACTTAACTGTATTTAAATATTTTGAAAATATTTACTAAAAGTAATAATTTGGAAATATGAATCGATGTTTGTGGCCTACTGAGCTGTTGTAGCTCACAGTGGTTTTGCATTCTACTTTGAATCCTTTGATTAGTTTCAAGGAGTTCTCTGATGTGTTTTAAGCATTGTTCATACCTCATTTTGCATGTTAGTAGATGTAAGAGGCTTTTTTTAGATTGGTTCAGGGGAGCAAGTCAATGATGCAGTATGAGGTAGAGTTTGCTTCTTTTGCTAGATATGCTTCGTAGCTAGTTAGCAATCCCGTGCTATAGTTTTATGAGAGGACATTGAGATAATCTGAAATGGCCACTAGTATCATTCACTTTTTTATAGTTTTTGGAGCATATGGAGAGAGCCTCATTGATTAAAAATGATCTGATAGCTACTCAATAGTTATGTACTTCTAATAAGAAGAGGTTTAGTGGTGAGACATCTAGAATTAGAATTTTTAGAGAAGAAGAGCATATTCATTCTTGGAGAGTCTAAGAAAATACAAGTTTGGGTTGACCCATTGAATAAATGGGTAGGGTTTAGGTTCCCATTTTTCACCCATTCAAAAAATCAATATAACAACTAATTAGCATAATTAATATTTTTTTGCTAATTGTATTATATGAATAATATCATACAGGAAGATCAATAGAAAATAAGATCTGAATTGCTAATCATATTTTAGTCAATATATTGATATTCAAAATTTATATGAATCATACTGCTCATACCTAGTATGCTGTATAATATAATAAAATCTTGCATAATCTAACCCTTCAATTAGGGGATTGAATCTAGATTAATTGATTCAATCAGATTATACTGTGCGATTTAACTCATTATACTGTATGATCCGATCACTTCTCAAGATGATAATTAATCATCATCATTTATATGAGATGATAATCCAATTTGATTGAATTAATTATACTGGATGATTTCTTATATTGTACTGGGGGATCATCTCAAATACTTGAACTGATCGTACAACACCATGTTCTTCATTGAGTATTAACAGGGCTATTTGAACTAATCATACAATATGATTTGTGATATTTTTGTATGATTAGTGTTAATAAAATTGAATTGTTAGGGATTTTGTGAAGCCTTGAATTTAAGTTATCTTAATAGACTTATTTCAAGTTTTTTAACTGTTAGGTTATCTGGAGAGAGAGTGAGAGAGATTTTAATAGAGATCTTATAGTGCTTATGGAAGGAGAAATGAGGAGTTGTATGTGAGGAAGAAAGAGTGTGAGGGGATTCCACACAAATGCTACGAGCAAGCTTATGCCTTATTTCCTATAAGTTTCTTGCATGATTTCTTGGATAGTTCTAAGATAAAGAACTTTAGCCCGAAGATCATCGAGGTTCTCTGCCTTCACTATCTTGCTTCACCAGGATGGTGAAAAAGAGGTAAAGGTTCTCTACCTTCACCATGAAGGTGAATAAGAGGTCAATGTTCTCTGTCGCACCGGGTTGGTGAAAAGATTCTAAGGGCTTCTTAGCTTAGTTGTATGAGCTAAAGGGGAGACACTAAAGTTCTAGTGCAATACTTGGAGAGGACTCTAGCTAGAGGACTCCATGAAGTGGATGTAGGTCAAGGTTGACCAAATCATTATAAAATTCTACTGCGTTTTTTTCATTATTTGCTTTTCTATTTTCTTTATTTTTATTTCATGCATTTATTTTTTGAAAATCTGTGGTAGAAAATTATTATAAAGTTTTTGAATTAATCTTTTATGAACAAAAATTTAAAATTCAATATAATCATTGTTGGTTGCTTCCGCTGAATTATTATATGTGACATAGTTTATAAAAAGTAGGGTTTTAAAAAGGGTGAAATTTTATAAGTAACCAATTCACTCCCCCCCCCCCCCCCCCCTTCTCTCTTAGTGTGCCTAGGGATAGTTCAATAAGGTTTAACACCCTCCATTTAACTTTCAATTGGGATCATAACAGATCTTCAATTATAGACTTAAAAATCTTCATGAAGAGATCAAATGGCATAATTTGGTAATAGAAATACCATATAGGGGTTATTCTATAACCCGCCCCCGTTATTCGAAAACATACCATTTAATTTTTGAAAATTTTGCATGTCTAGTTTTCTTCAATCAATTGATTTTTGCATACGGTTGATGGTAAATAAAGGGTATGATACACCTTTTAGATTAATTGATGGCATTAAAACAGAAATACCCTTTACTAAATGGAATATTGAGGATAGAGAATATGCACAATTGAATGTTAAATGTTTAAATTAATTTTTTTTATTCTCTTAAATTTGAAGATTATATGAGAGCATCTGCATGTACTACTGGAAATGAAATTTGGGATAGACTTTGCATCACATACAAGAGTACTAGTAACGTGAAATAATTAAGATTCAATATTTTATTGCATGACTATGAACTTTTTTGCATGAAACCCAATAAGAGTATATCGTTCATGTACACTAAGTTCATTAGAATAGTGACATGCATCCCTACATACATTAGGTAGAGAAATTTCATATTCTAAAAAGGTTAACAAAATTCTTTGTGGTCTACCTAGTAATTATGATGTTAAGGTTACTACTATTTGTGAATCAAAAGATCTAAATTTTTACTCTATAGATAACTTGTTAAGATCATTTATTGTCTATGAGCAAGATGTGAGTAAAAAATTGAAGGATGTAGGAGACAAGAGAAAGGATAAAGTGGTGGAATCGAAAAGTAAATGAATTAGAAAGTGACAACTCTATAGTTGAGGTAGATGATGACATAGCACTGATGACACATCAATTCAAAAACTTTTTGAAAAGAAAATAAAAGCATTATCATCAGTGGAATAAAAGTAAAATAAGAAATTTCAAAGTATCATCTGATATTATTTTCTTTGAATGTAGGAAATAAGGCCACTTAAGAATAGATTGCCTCAATCTAAAAGCTCACCCAGTCAAGCTGAAGCGTGAGGAGAAGACTAAAGTCAAAAAGGGAAAGCAAAGGATATGGTAGGAATTTTTGGTGGAATCTCCTTCAAACTCATCAGATTCGAAAGTGGAGGATGAGGTAACAAATATATGCCTTATTGAAGATAATAGTCTTCATCATTCTGATCAAGAGGAGGCATATGAGATTTTATATGAAGAATTATTTAAAGTTTCTAAAAAAAATTATGATGCATAAAGAAAGTTTAAGAAAATGTATGCAAGTTTAAATTCTTAATTTTTTGAATTACAAAATGAGAATGATATTCTTAGGGTTGATCATTCTAGTTTAGATAAAGAGCATACTTTCTTACTTGAGTTTGATGATCTAAACAAGATGCATATTGAGTTAACAAAAGAGCATGAATCATCAAAATCCAGGCATCTTGAGTTAGAATTATACAAATAATTAAAATCACTTGCATCTGAATAAGATCATAATGAGCATGCATTAAACTTGAAGTTAAAAGTTTAGAAAGTGCCAATGAAATCCTGAGAACAAAAATTCATGCACTTCAAAATAATAAACAACCACATACACTGGCACAATAAACTAACCCCAAAATATAGTATTGTTGCAACTCAAGCTCTCAAGTTTATGATTTTTAGGATAACAAATACTATTGATTGCCTCTTTATTTCTCTTAGTATTTATAGTGTATATTTGTTTGTGTGTGTACTAACATTTTAGGTACATCATGCACCATTTAATGAATATTCAAGGCTTAAGATTAGATAGAATAGGGTGTGTTGAAAGAGACTATAATATTCATTTACTTATTTCTTATCTCTTGAGTCAAGTCCTATAAGGGTGTATCTAGCTTGGTGCGCACACACTCAAGGGGAACAAAAATAAGTTTAAATATTTTAATTTTTATTACATCAAACTGTATGATATAGATCATGATATATAATTTGTACTACAAAAATTAATTAAAATATTTTATTTATCTGAGAAAAAAAATTTAAAATATAACTAATCATATAGTATGAACACCACATTGTACTAGATGATCTTTTATAATCAGTAACCCTATCATTCATTAAATTAGGGAAAAACTTGAATTTTAAATGTTGTTCAATTCAACCTGTATGAACCTACTCATATTGTACGATGTTTAAAATATTGCCTAATTTAATCCTACGATTAATCAATTGAAACTACTTATTTTTAATATTTTGATCATACTATATGAACTACATCATATTGTACGATCAAGAGAGACGATATTTGGTCGTCCCATGATTCATCATGGACGAATAGTAATTTGATTGAACTAATCGAATCATACTATTATTCATTCATATAATATAATATGAATAGATCATACTATATTAAATGATAATCGTATAACACCAACAGACAAAATTAAACATATCATAATGTACAAAATGAACATCGTACAACACAAACTGTGAAAATTTGAACTGATCGTATTGTACTAGCTAGTGATTGTACAATACTAACTAGTCAAATTATGAGTATCATATTATATGATCTTGCTATTGTAATGTACGAACATTGACAATAGAACTAACATTTTAGGATTTTTTTAAGCCTTCTATTTAAGTTTTCTTAGAAGATTTTGTAAGTATTTTCAAAATTGATTGAGTATTTTTTTAAGAAATCTTGAAGAGATAGCCTACAGCTTGAGAGGGGTTTAAGAAAGAGGGAGAAGATCCTTGTGTGATTTAAGGGAGTGTGATAGTGAGTTCCTCATAGTTGCTCCAGAGAAACTTACACCCAAGTTCCACCATCTGTCAATGTTTTTCTTGAGGGAAGCTTTGGGAAGAAGATCTATTTGATGTCAAAGGACCAGCTACTCCACCACACTAGGGAAAGAGAAAGTGATTAGACATTCTCTACCTTTACCAGGAGGGTGAAAAATGATTCTAGATTCCCTGCCTTCACCAGGAGGATGAAAAAAAATATAGGTTCTCTGCCTTCACTAGGAGGGTAAAAAAGGATTCCAAATTCTCTACCTCACTAGGAGGGTGAAAAGATTACGGTCCTCTACCACACAGAGTTCATGGAAGAGATTTTGTAAGAGTTTCTCTACCTAGCTGTGAGGGCTAAATAAGAGTCACTAAAGGTTTAGCATAATACCTAGAGAGGAGGATTCCAGGGAGTCGACGTAGGTCATGATTTAACCAAATCACTATAAAATTTTGGTGCGCTCATTCTAATTTTTTATTTTCTATATTTTACTTTTTGCAATTATTTTCTTTAAAATTGTATAAAGAAAAATCTATGGTTGATGTTAGATTAAGTTGATTAAATTATCATCACCATAATTGCAATTGTTGTCAAATTATTAGCTTCCATATCGGTTGATCAAATTATTTATTTTAAGTTATTAAAATTTTTCAAAAAGATCTTTTTATTCAAAGAAATTTTTTAAATAACCAATTCACCCCTTTTGGTATGCCTAGGGCTATTTCAACTAGGTCTTACAACCTCCTCAAACTTTCAAGTATACATCATATTATACCCTTAGAAAGAGGTACAACACCCCACATAGATTGGTAAAGCCATTCCTAGGTGTTGGGTATTATACTTTTGGCATATTAGATCATATAGCACACACGTGCACAGTACACCATATAGCACATCTAATAGGGAGGCCAAAATCATTTACATCACAGCATAACATGCATGCAAATTATTCATAAGAATAAGGTGGTACCCAAACACACTTGGGTTCCTAAATCTAATCTTTAATTGACAATGTTGGAATGCTCTCACAAAATATCTAGTGAGAGCATGTGGTACTTGGACAGTGAATACTCATGATAATTGACTAGAGATATGAAGTAATTCATCTCGCTGAAGGCTAGGATAGGAGGCAAAGTTATAGTAAGAAATAATGTCCCAGGAAAGTGGTGGATTTAGGTATAATTAAAAATTCTAAGAATGTTATTATTAAAAATATTTTACTAGTAAATGATCTAAAATATAACTTGCTTAGTATAAGTTAATTATGTGTCAAAGGATTTGACATTAAATTTTTATCTACTAGATGATTAATCAGTTTAAATGAAAATATTATTTAAGGAGGTAAAAGATTAATAATATTTTCATGCTTGACTTGAATTGTGTCAAATGTACTAATTCTTTATGTTTTAAAACTATTGATGATGAATCCTAGCAATGACATAAGAGACTATGTCAAGCAAACATGAAAATAATTAGAAAGATAACCCAAAAGGACCTAGTTAGAGGCATATCCAAACTAGAATTCTCTAAGAACCACCTATGTGATGCTTGACAATTAGGAAAACTAATCATATCTTTATTTCATTCAATAAAGGACATCACGACCTGTAGACCTTTAGAAATCCTTTATATGGACTTATTTGGACCAATTAGCACTACCAGCTTAGGTGGGAAAGCAAATGGATATGTGATTGGTGATGATTACTCTAGATTTATATGGGTTTAATTTTTATCACATAAGAATGAGTTATTTAAATAATTTAGAACATTCTCCATATAGATTCAAATGAAATTAGGTTGTGAAATTTCAACTATCCATAGTGATCATGGTGGAAGATTTGAAAATGATAGGTTTGAATCATTCTGTAAGGAGTTAGGAATAGAATATAATTTTTTAGCTCCTAAAACCCCTCAATTGAATGGGATTAATGAAATAAAGAATAGAACCTTGATAAAAGTTGCTAGAGCCATGCTAGCTGAGCATTCACTTTATAGATGTTTTCGGGCTGAAGTAGTGAACACTGCTTGTTATATACTTAATAGGGTTAATATTAAATCTATTGACCTATAAAATATTGTAGAGCCACGGGATCCTGTGCCTAGAGATTGGAGATACTCATCTAGTCATCATAAGGAGCTTATCTTAGGAGATACCTACTTAGGAGTTAGAACTAGGTATGGAATTAAAAAGGAGGTTAGCCATTCTGCTTCATCTCTATGGTAGAACACCCTCAAACATATATTAAGCCCTATCTGATGAGTTCTTAATCCTAGCTATACAAAAACAATTGAATTAATTTATTAGGAATTATGATTGAGAGTTAGTTAGTAGACCTAAGGACCAGAGTGTTCTTGGAACCAAGAGGGTCTTTAAGAATAAGATGAATGACTCCAATATAGTGATTAGGAATAAGGCCAGGTTGGTAGCTAAGGGATATAATCAAATATAATGAATTGATTTTAAATAAACCTTTGCTCGTATAGCTGGGTTAGAAGCTATTAGTGTTTGTTAGCCTTTGCTTTCTTTAGAGACTTCAAATTATATCATATGAATATTAAGAATACCTTTATGAATGGGAATATTAAGGAAGATGTCTATGCAGAACAACCCCCTAAATTTGAAAATTCAGCTTTTCTTAATCATGCTTGTTATAAATCTAGACCCAAGTCCTATAATTTTGATGATAACAAACATTATTGAATTCTTTACTATGCTATCTCCTATTAATTACTATTATTGCATATATATTTTTTTTCTTGTGCACTAACATTTTAGGTCCACCATACACTATGTAAAAATGATCAACTCAAGAATGGGTAGAATAAAGTTAAGTGCCTGGAAGAGTTTGTATTTTTACTTTTTCTTTATTCTACATTTCTTAAGTCAAATTATGAATTTGGTGGATACTAAACTTGGTGACCATACACACACACACACACACACTAAAGAGAGTGTGATAGTGACGAAATTATAAGCTCAATTTTTTGGACTAATCGTATTGTACAATCAATATCATACTATACGATCAATTAATTACAAAATCATTAAAATGTCTAATTGTATAATTAAAATTTTTTGAACAAATTATATTGTACGATCTTGATCGTATATGATGATCAGTTGAAATCAAGATCCCAGCCGTCAATCACATTTTAGTCTATATTTTGAAATTCAACATTTAAACTAATCATATCGTACGATATATATCACACTATATGATATAATTAAATCTTGCCTAAATTAATTTGGTAATTAAGGAATAATTTTGAATTATATGATCCTATCAAATCGTACAAGACAATTGGACCCAATCGTAGTGTATGACCCAATCTTTCCATGAAATGATATTTTATCATCACCAATCATGCGAGATGATAATCCAAGTTATTTGAACAAATCGTACTGGCATTTCTCAAATCATATATGACGATCAACATAATTCATTGAATTGATCATACAGTGCCCTATTTTTCATACAATACTAATAAGATTATTTAAACTAATTATATTGTATGATCTTTGATCATATTGTACAATCAGAGTCATTAGAATTGAATTTATAAGGCTTCTTGTGAGGCCTTGAAGCCTTGTATTTAATCTCTCTAATTAGACTTGTTTCAATTCTTATTCTGTTAAGTGTTCTAGAGAGAGATCTAAAAGATCTTTGAGATGACGAAAGGGAGAACTTATGTGTGAGGGAGAAGTAGTGTGAGGGGTTCACATGGTTGCTCTAAGTGTCATGTCTTATTTTCTCTAAGTGTCTGTATAGGGATCTTGGGTGTCTTTGGGAAGAAGTTCTTCAGCTTAAAATGGTTGTGGTTCTCTATCATCACTAAGAGGGTGAGAAAGGATTATAGGTTCTCTGCATTCTCTAGAAGGGAGAAAAAGGATTGAAGGTCTATTGTCTTCACTAGGAGGGTGACATAGCTTCTGATTCTTCACCACACCAGGTTTGGTGGAAGTGATTTTGTAAGGATTTATCCACCTTATTGTGGGGGAAAATGATAGAAACTATAGCGTTAGAGCAATACCTGGAGTGAAGGACTCCAGGGAATAGACGTAGGTCAAGGTTGACTGAACCACTATAAAATCTCTGGTATGTTATTTCTTATTAACTTTTTAATTTTCTACATTTTTATTTCAGCAATTTAATTTTACTACATGAAACACATTGTTTACTATCAACTACAATTAGGTTAATTTGTGATTTACTAAAAGGAAAATTTTTTTATCTTAATTGAATTATTTGTTCGTTCAAAATGAAAAATATATTAAACTATGATTAGCTTCCACCTGTGCTAAGTTACTTATTTAGAATTATTTTTCAAAATCATTTTCTCGCAAAAAAATATTTTTTGTCACAGTAATTTTTTTAAAAAAGTATTAATTCACCCCCCTCTCTTGGTGCACCTCAAACTTTTAAGTGGTATTAGAGCAGTTCTTGAAATTTAAATTTTAAAATCTTTAAGCAAAGATCTAATAAAGCAATTTGAAAATAGAAATACTACGGAGGTTATTCAATAACTCGTTCACCAATTTTTGAAAACATTCCTGTATATTTTTTAGAAAATTTGCATGTCTATATTTCTATAATCTATTGACTATAGAATTTAGCATATGATTAAAATTGGTTATTCACTTCCATCTCAAGTAGTTAATGGTGTCAAAACTAATATTCCCTTTACTGAAAGGAGTTATGAGGATAGAGAACTTGCACAATTAAATGCTAAATATTTGAATTAATTTTTCTATGCTTTGAAATTTGAGGATTATATGTGAGTATCTACCTATACTATGGGGAAGGAAATATGGGATAGACTGTGTATTACATATGAGGGAACTAGAGAAGTTAAATAGTCTAGGTTAAATATTCTACTACATGATTATGAAATATTTTGCATTAAACCTAATGAGAATATATCTAAAATGAATAGTAGGTTCACCAGATAGTGACATCCTTGCGTGCATTAGGTAAAGAGCTTTCTAATTCTGAAAAAATTTAATAAGATTTTATATTGCCTACTTAGTTTTTATGATCCTAAATTCATTGTTATCTCATTATCAAAGGATTTAAATGTATATTCAATTAACAACTTATTTGGGTCACTCATTGTCTACAAGCAAAGAGTGAATCAAATACTACTTGATGTAGGTGATAAGAAAAAGGAGAAAATTGTGGCTTTGAAAGAAAATGACTCTAATAGTGATAGTTTTGTAGTGGAGGAGGTTGATGACATTGCACTAATGACCTGTCAGTTCAAAAGTTTCCTAAAGAGGAAGCAAAAATATTATCAAAAATAATGGAACAAAGGTAAAAGCAATAAAAATTTTAATGCATTGAATGTAGGAAACCATGACATCTCCGAACAGACTAACCTAACTTGAAGACTCAATAAATCAAGGAGAAGGGAGAAGAGAAGGTAAAATTCAAGAAGGGGAAGAATAGGACACAGAAAACATTTTGGGCCAACTCCGCCTCAAAATTATTAGAATAAGAAGCATAAAAGGTAACAAACCTATATCTCATGGCTAATAATAATAATCATCAGCTAGATCAAGATGAGATATGTTAGTTATCATATGATGAATAATTTATTAGTTTTGAAAAAAAATTAATGATTAATATAGGAAGTTAAAAAAGATGTATGATAATCTGAACACCAATTTTATTACTTCACAAAAAGAGCATACTTGTTTGATAGCTGGACATTCTAGTTTAGATATCAATCACATTTCTTTACTTAATGAGTTTGATGCATTAAAAAAGAAGCATATTGATTTATGTACTACATATGATTCCTTGAAAGAAAAATATATTGAGTTAGAAGGCTCATTCGAATAGTTAGGGGAATGTGCATCTGACCTAGATGTTAGAGAGAATGCATTAAAAATGGAGGTGGCTTACTTTAAAAACACAAATCAATTCATAGAATAAAAAATATATACATTACAGAAGAACAAAACACCACCTAGTTTAACATAATGGTCTAACCCCACGTTAGTGCTGCATTATACAACCCTAGGAAAAGGTACATCCTCTAGCAAAGACTAATAAATCCATTTCCAGGGGTTAGGTGTTGTTCTTACGACATGCTAGGTCATATAATCTACACTTGCACTATTCATCATAAGACACATCTAGTGTGGAAGCCAAAATTATATGCATCATAACATATCATGCACACATCTCATTCATTAAAGCATAAGGTGGAATCGAAACTCACTTGGGTTACCAAATCTAATGTTTGATTGACTTTATAAGAGTGCTCTCATAAAAGATCTAATAAGAGCATTTAGTACCTAAATAGTGGATGCTCAAGGCACATGACTGGAGCTTTATAGTAGTTCACCATGCTGGAGGCTAGGTCAGGAGGCAAGGTCACACTAGGAGACAACACCACTAGAAAAATAGTTGGCTCAAGTATAATTAGAAACTCTAAGAATTTTATGATTGAAAATATCTTATTAGCAGATGGTCTAAAATATAACTTACTTAGCATTAGTTAGTTATGTGATAAGGATTTTGATATTAAATTTTTATCTACAAAATGCATGATTAGCTTTAATAGCGGATTAGTTTTATAAGGGAAAAGGGTAAATACTATTTCTATGCCTGATTTAAATTGCATTGAATATTCTAATTCCCTGTGTTTGAAAACTATTGATGAATCATGGCTATAGCATACAGGACACATGCAAGCATGATCTTTAGGAATATCATCCAAAAATATCTAGTTAGAGGTATACCCATGTTAGATTTCACTAAGGACCACCTATGTAATGCCTGCCAACTAGGAAAATAAATTAAGTCTTCATTTCATTCAATCAAGGACATCAACACCTATAGGCCACTAGAAATTCTTCATATGGACTTATTTGGAGCCATTAGTATAGCCAGCCTAGAAGGGAAATCATATGGATTTGTAATAGTTACTAACTACCCTAGATTCACCTAGGTTAGATTCTTAAAATAAAAGAGTGAATCATTTGAGGAGTTTAGAACTTTGTCCACTTTGATACAAAGAAAATTAGGATATGAAATATCAACTATTCATAGTGATCATGGTGGAAATTTTGAAAATGATAAATTTGAATATTTTTGTCAATAGATAGTTATAGAACATAATGTTTTTGCATATAAGACCCCTAAAAAGAATGGAATAGATAAAAGTAAAAAAAATAAAACTTTGGTAAAAGCTGCTAGGGCCATGCTAGTTAAATATTCTCTCCCAAGATACTTTTGGATAGAAGTAGAAAATATTACTTGTTATGTTTTGAATAGGGTTAATGTTAGATCCAAGTTAAATAAGACATCCTATGAGCTTTTTAAAGGTAGGACACCCAACCTTTCTCACTTGCATGTATTTGGATGCAAATATTTTATCCTTATGTATAAAAAATCACCTATAGAAAAAATTGATTTCAAATCTGATGAAGGAGCTTCTTAGGATATTCATCTGTAGGAAAGGCCTATAAAATTTTTAATAAGAGGACTTTAGTGGTAGAAGAAGCTACCCATATTATGTTTGATGAATCTGATAGAACCTCTGAACCTAAACTAGAAGAAGAAGTAGAGGTCATCCAATGGGTAGAAACTATTAACTTAGGGGATAAAGTAAAACCTCGAGAGCCTTTGCCTATAAAATGGAGATACTCATCTAGTCACCCTAGAGAACTTATCCTAGGAGACCCATCTGAAGGTCTTAGAACTAGGCATGGACTTAAGAAGGAGGTTAGTCTATATGCTTTTATCTCCACCTCAATCATAGATCAAACTTTATCTAATGAATTCTGGATCCTAGCTATGTAATAAGAGTTGAATCAATTTGTTAGGAGTGATATTTGGGAGTTGGTTAGTAGACCTAAAGACTAGAGTGTTGTAGGGAGTAAATGGGTTTTTAAGAATAAAATGAATGACTCTGGCATAGTGATTAGAAATAAGGCGAGGTAAGTAGCTAAGGAGAATAATCAAATTGAAAGAATTCATTTTTAGGAGACATTTTGCCGCTGTAGCTAGACTAGAAGCCATTAGAGTGTTGTTAGCCTTTACTTGCTTTAGAGGATTCAAGTTATATCATATGAATATTATGAGCGCCTTCTAAAATGGGGTAATTGAAGAAGATGTATATGTTGAGCAACCCCCAGGTTTTGAGAACTCTAAATTTCCTAATCATGTATTCAAATTAAAAAAAGATATTATACGGATTGAAACAAGCACCTAGAGCTTGGCATGAAAGACTGAACATTTTTCTCCAAGATAGAGCCTTTGTCAAGAGTAGTGTAGACACCACCCTATTCCTAAAGAAAAAATGAGAAGATCTACACATTATTTAGATTTATGTAGATGAAATATTCTTTGGATTTAGTATGAAGCAAAGGGGTGATGGAACTTCCTTTAGTCAATCAAAGTATATTAAATATATTATTAAAAGATATGAGATGGATAATGCTAAGAAATTTAATACTCCCATTAGCTCCACCATTTAACTAAATAAGGATCAAAATAGAAAACCAGATGACCAAAAGAAGTATATAGGGATAATTAGATCACTTCTTTACTTGACTACTAGTTGACCTGATATAATATTTATTGTATGTCTCTGTGCAAAATTTTAGGCTGAACCCAAAGAATCTCACATGAGTGATTTTAAAGGAATTCTTAGATATCTTCTAGGAACCTAATACTCATGAATCTGGTATCCTAGATATAGTACTTATTTTGAAATCATAGGATATTCTGATTCAGACACTACAGGATGTAGAGTTAATAGGTAAAGCAGCTCTAGAACTTCTCAATTCATTGGACAAGCATAGTCTCTTTATCTAATAGAAAACAAAACTATGCAGCCCTATCTACCACTTAAGTAGAAAATATAGCTGTAGGGTGCTATGTTGCTCAAGTCCTATGGCTTAAACAATAATTTCTTGAACCTGGACTCCCTATCAGCATTATTACATTCATGTGTGATAACACTAGTGCCATATGTATTTCAAAAATCTAATCTAATACTTCATGACCAAACACATAGACATTAGGTACCATTTCATTAGATATCATATAACTAAAGGGGATATAGAGTTGCATCATGTAGCTACTAAAAATAATCTGGTAGATATCGTTACAAAACTCCTAAACTTTGAAATTTCTAGCACCTTGAGGACTAGATTAGGTGTTATAGATATTCATGCTTGAATCAAGATGATTTAAAAATTGAAAACATGAATGTTATGTGTATTTTTATGTTGTGTGTTCATTATTTTTATTTGTGTTTTGTTATTAGTGTTTGTGATCTTTTTTATTTTATTTTTCTTTTTATGAAGTTTTCCTGATCATTACATACAAAAATTCAAAGTTGCTCACATCGTATTATATGATTCCACGTCATATTATATGATATTTATAAAGTATCACATCACTGCTCACAACACATTCAACGACTTTGATCGATCAATTATTGATGATCTTACTATACGAAGATCTAATTCTTATTGTATGATGCTCGTGGTACCAAGCATTAGACTAATTGAATTTGACGAGTACAATATTAAATATCATACATGATGATTTAACCAATCAATAATCGTCTAGGCTGACTCAGGACGACTATCATTATACTGATCGTCCAATACGATTATGTCATATTGTATTATAAGACCGCCATTTTTGACTAATTGGACTAGACGAATTAAAAGCGCTCGATCATACTGCATGAAATTATATCGTACTGTTTAATTTGGCTGATTCTTATTTAAAGGGAGGGAAATTTAAGTTTTTTTATTCACTCAACTCTTTTCAAATCTTCTTCTTTCCTCCCTAAAGATCTTAGTTCTTGTAATGGTAGATGGAAAGCGATCAAGAGCTCTCATTGGAAGCTCCTCCTGATGACATGTTATTCCTCGCTTTGCCGAAGCAGGTGATGAAGAGGCATTCAATCATTACAAGGCTACAAGGATCACTCCCTCAAAGAACATAAATCATGAGGTTCTAAACTTCTAGGTTCATTTTCTTTGCATGCACCACCTTTTAATTCATTCTCATTATTTTTTATCCTTTCAATTCCATCATAATCCTTTTTGAATTCTTTGGAAGCCTTCGAATCAACACTAAGGGCACTTCCCTCCAATCATATATCAATAAAAGACATGTTGAAATAACTTACCAAGACTTTTGATAAATTCAAACATCTCTCTATCATTGGTGAGAAAAGTCACCTTGTAGCTTCTAACCCTGACTATAAATGGACCCTTAGGGAATTGACTATCAACAACCACAATCCTCATTTCAATACCCTAGTTGAAGACGCTCGAATCATATAACATATCCTTTGAAACTCAATCATTCCAAAAGCTGGGGATTGGATAAACATCACACCTCTTCTATCCCTCACCACCTACATTATATTAGCTGAAATTGATTTTAATGTATCTTATTTACTTATTTGATATTTTGAGAATCTTAGCTGCATTCAAGATTCAAGAAATAAGAGAAAACATAATCTTTCCTTAGGACACGTCATTGCCTTCATCCTTGAATCCAAATGAAACTTCCAATTCCCTACACCACAAGACCATCACCAAATTTTTTATTAGAACAACTCCTTCAACGTCCTTCATAGCACTTGAAGTTGCAATGTTCACTATGTTGACCCCGAGTCACAGACAATAGAGGGAGCACCAGCACTAGCTTCAACACTAGCACCTGTTCAACAGCCCTCTCAGGATGATACATTGATTCAAACATTTAATCAAAAGGAGACTCGATCCAATAACTATGTAGCAAAGCAGTACCAGCAGCATGAAAATTATATGGTTTGGTTTGGAGAGAAATTGACCTTTATTCACAGATACTTCCAACACCACCACCTCCACCTGATTAGGGCCTTCATATTTTTAGTTTGTTTTATGTTTTCGTCCTTGTGTCTGTATTATTTTTATGTTTCTATTTTTGTGTTGTATATTGTGTTCTGGTGTTTTTTTAGTTATTTCCTCTTTTTTGCGATGTTAAATGGGAGAGTAGCATGTCCATTAATTTCGCATTTATTATACTGCTCATTTTTTGTGTTCCTTTAATTCTTTTTAAAATAAAAAAATGAAAATGAAAAAAGCTCCTTAATTTCATAAATTCAATTAGAAAGGGGGATGTCACGACACAAAGAAAATAAATTGAAGTTCTTTATTAATAATGTTAAAAAGGGGGAGATTTTTCAAATCTGGACCCAACTCCTATGATTTTGATGATAACAAATATTTTTAAATTCTTTACTACGCTATCTCCTGTTAATTATAAATATTGCATATCTATTTTTCTTGTGCACAAACATTTCAAGTCCATCATACACTATACAAAATTGATTAACTCAAGGCTGGGTAGAATAAGGTTACATATCTGCAAGAGTTTATAATTTTAACTTTTATTAGTTCTATATTTCTTGAGTCAAATTATGTATTTGTGAAAGTTCGTTAGGGATGTTAGGCCTTATTGAACTAGTCTCAAAGCTAATTAATAGAGAGGCAAATCGGTACTTTAAAACAAACACAATCCAAAACCAATATTCACCACAACGAAAACCAAAGTGCGGAAATTAAAATACGGAAGCAATAATAAGAAAGAACACACCGAATTTATAGTGGTTCGGTCAAACCTTGGCCTACGTCCACTCCTTGGAGGCACCCTCCAAGTATTGCACTAAACTAAGTGTCTCTCCTTTAGCCCCCACAGCTAGGCGGAGAAGCCTTTAAAAAATCACTTCCACCTTCCCCGGTGCAGCGGAGTCGCCGGGTCCTTTGACACCAAAGAGATCTTCTTCTTTGGTGAACTTCCCTCGAGACAAGCCTTGAATCTGACGGTATTAAGGTGCGAGCTTGCCGGAGCAACCGTGTGGAATCCCCTCCACACTCCCTTGAGCCCCCCACTCACAGGATCTTCTCCCTCTCTCAAACTCCACCCTTTCCTCACTCCCTTTCAAGCTTTCTCTTCAAGTCTCCCCCACAAGAACGAAGCTACAATGGCTGCCAAAGACATTTACAATGTCTTATGAGAGTGCTTAAATAGAGGGATAAAAAAAATCTTAAAAATACTCAATTCAGCTGTCAAATATCATACCGTACGATCTAAAGATCGTCCAGTACGATGTGCAGAAATTAACCTGTTAGTACTGTATGATGTCCTGTACGATCCAGTTCGTACAGTACGGACATCATACAGTACGATACAAATGACAAATTTCAGCCGTTTTGATTGCATAATCTCAGGATTAACTTAGGCAATATTTTAAACATCGTACAATATGATGATGATCGTACAGTACGATTATACAACTGTTCAAATTCAAATTTTTGCCTAATGTAATGAACGGCGGGCTTTCTAATTATAACAGATCGTACAGTACGATGTGGTTATTGTACAGTACGATTAGTTATATTCAAAAATAATTTTCATAGGAAAAATAAAATATTTTAATTTATTTCTGTTATACCAGATCGTACAGTATGATGAACAGAAAAGTTAAAATATTTATAATCATTTTTGCTCCCTCTGTGTGTGTGCATGATCAACAAACTAACATACATCATTACAAGATTTGACTCAATAAATGAAAATTACAGACTCATTTAATATGACCAATTTTATGCAATCTTGAGCCTTGAATCTTCAAAGAACGGTGCATAATATACCTGAAATATTAATCAACATAGAAAGAAATATGCACTATAAATAATAGGAGAAATAAGAGATTAATAAATATTATTTGTTATCATCAAAATCATAAACTCGGAAGCCCGAGTTGCAACAATCTCCCCCTTTTTGATGATGTCAAATAATATTTGTTGACTTTGCAAATTAAAAATAAATTCTCCTAAACTCCCCCTCAGTAAAAGAATTACATTAAAAATTAGGGGAAAGCTTTCTTTTCTTTTCTTTTTTTAATTAAATAACAGTAAAAATTAAAACAAAATGCAGTAAACTACAATACTTTCTCCCCCTTTGACATTATCAAAAAGAAGAGATAAAATAAAATATAAAATAACAACATAATAACGAAACAAAACGTCTAATATATAAAAAAAAAGTTAAACATACAAAACAGATAAAAAAAACATACAAAACACATAAACAAAACTCACAAACAAACCTTAACATACTTATACCTCATCATCTTGCTCCTGTTCTGATGATTCAGAAACTAGGTCTGCCTAGGAGACTTTTTGCTTTTTATCTTTTCCCCATATTACAAATGGTTTGTTTTTACTCTTTTTTGTTGCAGGAAGAGTTTTTAAGTTGGGGCATTCACGCTTCAAATGTTCGGGTTTCTTACACTCAAAGCAAATTATGTCAGAAGAAAACTTAACATTTTTATAAATTTTACCTATACTCCACTTTTGTTGATGTTCATGCTTGTGCTTCAATAGACTTTCAAATTTATTTGTTATCAATGTTATCTCCTTGTTTTCATCATTTGCTAAGCCATATCCATCTGTGTGTTTGGCTTTTAGCACAATAGTCTTCTCATCACCTGCATCCAAAAATCTTTGACTCACACTTTGCTCGTAGGCAATGAGTGAGCCAATTAGATTATCTGTAGAATAAGAATTCAAATCTTTTGATTCACATATAGCTGACTTTGACATCAAATTTATCAAGTAATGAACGTAGTATTTTACTAGCTTTTTCAACGTTTGAAAGCTCTCTACCTAAATCATGCAATGACATGACAATTTGATTAAATCTAGTAAACATGTCTAAGATAGTCTCATATGATTTCATGCTGAAAAGTTCATAATCGTGCATTAGAATATTCAATTTCGATTGTTTGACTTCACTAGTACTTTCATATGAAATGCATAATCTATCCCAAATTTCTTTCCCACTAGTACATGTAGAGATTCTCATGCAATCGTTAGAATTTAATGCACAGAAAAAACAATTCAAGCATTTAGCATTTAGTTATGCATTGACTAGTTCTATTCTACTCCATTCAGTAAAAGGAATATTAATTTTGACTCCATCTATCATACGTGAAGGTACAGAATAGCTAGTTTGAATCATATGCCACATTCGATAATCAATTGATTGCAAAAACATTGACATGCAAATTTTTCAAAAATTAAAAGAAATATTTTCAAATAAAGGTGGTCGTGTAATACAATAGCCTTCCGCAATGTTACGATTTCCAAAATATGCCATGATCGATTTTTTTCATGGTTTTCTAAAACACTATTTTTATAACCTGTCTCTGATACCACTTGAAAGTTCGTTAGGGATGTTAGGCCTTATTGAACTAGTCCCAAAGCTAATTAATAGAGAGGTGAATCAGTACTTTAAAACAAACACAATCTAAAACCAATATTCACCACAACGAAAACCAAAGTGCCGAAATTAAAATGCGGAAGCAATAATAAGAAAGAATACACCGGATTTATAGTGGTTCGGTCAAACCTTGACCTACGTCCACTCCTTGGAGGCACCCTCCAAGTATTGCACTAAACTAAGTGTCTCTCCTTTAGCCCCCACAGCTAGGCGGAGAAGCCTTTACAAAATCACTTCCACCTTCCCCGGTGCGGTGGATTCGCCGGGTCCTTTGACACCAAAGAGATCTTCTTCTTTGGTGAACTTCCCTCGAGACAAGCCTTGAATCTGACGGTATTCAGGTGCGAGCTTGCCGGAGCAACCGTGTGGAATCCCCTCCATACTCCCTTGAGCCCCCCACTCACAGGATCTTCTCCCTCTCTCAAACTCCACCCTTTCCTCACTCCCTTTCAAGCTTTCTCTTCAAGTCTCCCCCACAAGAACGAAGCTACAATGGATGCCAAAGACACTTACAATGTCTTATGAGAGTGCTTAAATAGAGGGATCAAAAAACCCTAAAAATACTCAATCCAGCCGTCAAATATCATACCGTACGATCTAAAGATCGTCCAGTACGATGTGCAGAAATTGACCTGTTAGTACTGTACGATGTCCAGTACGATCCAATTCGTACAGTATGATCCAAATGACAAGTTTCAGTCGTTTTGATTGCATAATCTCAAGATTAACTTAGGCAATATTTTAAACATCGTGCAGTACGATGATGATCGTACAATACGATTATACAACTGTTCAAATTCAATTTTTTGCCTAATGTAATGAACGACGGGCTTTCTAATTATAACAGATCGTACAGTACGATGTGGTTATTGTACAGTACGATTAGTTATATTCAAAAATAATTTTCCCAGGAAAAATAAAATATTTTAATTTATTTCTGTATACCAGATCGTACAGTACGAAATAAATTCGTACAGTATGATGAACAGAAAAGTTAAAATATTTATAATCATTTTTTGCTCCCTCCGTGTGTGTGCATGATCAACAAACTAACATACATCATTACAAGATTTGACTCAATAAATGAAAATTACACACTCATTTAATACGACCAATTCTATGCAATCTTGAGCCTTGAATCTTCAAAGAACGGTGCATTGAAATATTAGTCAACATAGAAAGAAATATGCACTACAAATACTAGGAGAAATAAGATATTAATAAATATTATTTGTTATCATCAAAATCATAAACTCGGAAGCCCGAGTTGCAACATTTGGTGGATACGAAACTTGGTGACTGCGCACACACACACTCAAGAGAGTGAGATTGTGATAAAATTAGAAGTTCAATTTTTCTGAGCTAATCATATAGAACGATCATTATTGTATTGTATGATCAGCAAATCAGAAAATCATTAAAACAACTAATTGTGTAATTAAAGCTATTTGAACTAATTATATTGGACGATCTCAATTATATAGGATAATCAGTTGAAATCAAGATCCCAGCCACAAATCATAATTTAAGCAATATTTTGAAATTCAAAATGTAAACTAATCGTACCATATGATAGGTATCGTACAGTAAGATATAATTAAATTTCACCTAAATTAATTTTATAATTAAGAAATGATTTTGAATTAATTGATCATGTTATATCGTACAGGATGACTAGACCCAATTGTACTGTATGACCCGATCTTTGAATGGGATGATATTTTATCATCGTCAATCGTGCGGGATGATAATCCAAGTTATTTGAATTAATAGTACTAAATAATTCTCAAATCGTACTAGATGATCAGGAGAATTTATTGAACTGATCATACAGCACCTTATTCTTTATACAATGCTAAAAAGATTATTTGGATTAATCGTACCATATAATCTTGGATCATACTGTACAATCAGAGTCACCAGAATTAAATTCTAAGGCTTCTTGTGAGGCCTTGTATTTAATCTCTCTAATTAGACTTATTTCAATTCTTTGGCTGTTGAGCTAGCAAAAGAGCTTAGAGAAGGGATCTAGAAGAGATTTGGGAAGAAGAAATGAAGAACTTATGTGTGAGGGAGAAGTAGTGTGAGAGGTTCACCTGGTTGTTCCAAGTGTCTTGCCTTATTTCCTCCAAGTGTCTTTCTAGGGTTCTTGGGTGTATTTGGGAAGAAATTCTTCAGTTTAAAAATGGTTGTGATTCTCTGCCATCACCAAGAGGATGAGAAAGAAGTCCAAGTTCTCTGCCTTCTCTAGGAGGGAGAAAAATGATTGAAGGTCTGCTACCATCACCAGGAGGGCAACATATCTTTCGATTCTTCATCTCACCAGGTTTTTGTGGAAGTAATTCTTGTAAGGGCTTCTTTGCCTTGATGTGGGGGTAAAAGGAAAGACATTATAATGTTAGTGCAATACCTAGAGTGGAGGACTCTAGGGAGTGAACGTAGGTCAAGGTTATATGCTAAGTTACTTATTTAGAATTGTTTTTCAAAATCTTTTTCTTGCAAGAAAATTTTTATAGTCACCATAATTTTTTTAAAAAAGTACCAATTCACCCTCACCCCCCTCTTGGTTCATCTCAGGATATTTGTTAAGGTCTTACAACTTCCCCGAACATTCAATGCTTACAAATTAAAGATGGCATTGTATGAATTGAAGCAAACACTTAGAGAGTGGTATGAAAGACTTAGCACCTTCCTCCTAAATAGATCCTTTGTTAAAGGTAGTGTAAATACCATCCTATTTCTAAAGAAGATAGGAGAAGATTTGCTCAAATTTATGTGGATGACATTATATGGATCAACTAATAAAAATCTTTGTGGTGAATTTTAAAAAATAATGAGTGAAAAATTTGATATGAATATGATGGGAGAGCTTATTTTCTTTCTTGGATTTGGTATGAATCAAAGAGATGATGAAACTTTCTTAATCAGAGAAAGTATATCAGTAATATTTTGAAGAAATATGAGATGGAAAACGCTAAGGCAATGAAAACACCTATGAGCTCTACCATTCAATTGGATAAGGATCCAAGTGAAAAATCTATAGATCATAAAAAGTATAAGGGGTTATAGGATCTCTTTTGTATTTGACTGCTAGCAGACCTAACATTATGTTTAATATTTATCTTTGTGATAGGTTTTAAGCTGATCCAAACAAGTCTCATATGATTACAGTTAAAAGAATTCTTAGATATCTTCTATGAACCCAAAACTTAGGAATCTGGTATCCTAGACATAGCTCATCCTTCAAAATCATAGGATATTATATTCATACTTTGTAGGATGTAAAGTTAATAGAAAAAATACTTTTGGAACCTATCAATTCATAAGACAATCTTTAATCTCATAGTCCAGTATAAAACAAAATTTTATAGCCTTATCTATCGCTGAAGCAAAATTTATTGTTGTAGGAAGTTGTGTTGCTTAAGTCTTATGGCTTAAGAAACAAATCCTTGACCATGGACTCCTTGTCGGCTCTCTTGCAATCATGTATAATAACACTTGTGCCTTTTGTATCTCAAAATATCCAATCCAATACTCTCAGACTAAGCATATAGACATTATGAATCATTTCATTAGAGATCATGTAGTCAAGCGATATGTAGAACTTCATTATGTAGCTACTGAAGATCAACTCACCGACATCTTCACCAAAACCTTAAGCTATCACACCTTTTGCTTACTAAGGACTAGATTATGTGTAATTGATATTCATGTTTGATTTAGGATAAAATTTAAATCAATGACTTATATGCGTATGTTCTATTGTACTTATTATGTTTTTTTTTTTCTCTTATTATTTAGTGATCTAATTGTATGGGTGTTTGTGTGTGAGCTTCACTCATGGGTTTGATTTACCTAATCAATTAAAAAAAATACTTACATCGTGCTGTACAATTAATATTATAATATACGATATTCGTAAACTCCTCTCTCTCACACAGCACATCCAATGGTTTTAAATGATCAATTATTAGTGATCGTACCATACATTTTGTGATCAATCCATCAGTAGCAGCACAAGGTGGATAGAGTTTGGTTCAATGATCAATTTTCTTCTATCCATCAATAACTTCAACCACCACCACCACCTGACCAAGATCCAGCATATCTTTGAGAGATTGACGTTATGTTTTGCTTGTTTTTATATTTCTTCTTTCTTGTCTTATGTTGTCTCATTTGTCTTTTTTTTCGTTATCTATTGTTTTGTTTGTTCCTCCTTTTGGTGATGTCAAAAGAAGTAGAATATTTTTGGTAGGTAACATTTCCCCTTTGTTATGATTAGTCCAAATTTTGTTTATTTCTTATTCATGATTATGTATTGTTCTTGCTCTTCTCAATCTTTTAAATAAAAAAAAAACTCCCTAGTTTTCAAAAACTAACTAATAAAGTGGAGTTTAAGACAACAAAATTAATTTGAAATTGTAACCAACAATATTTGTTTCATAAAAAAAGGGGAGATTGTTACAAATCTAGACCCCAATTTGTATTTTGAATTAAAACAAACATTAATGGATTGTCTACTATGTCTTCTCCTGCTATTATTACTATTAGATATTTGTTCTTATGCACTAACATTTTTTGTCCGTTGTACACACACAAGTGATCAACTCAAGTCTGGATAGAATAGATTAAATTTTTTTAAGAGTATATTTTTACTTCTATTTAACTATATATTTCTTAAGTCAAAGTCGTGTATTTGATGAATACTAAAATTAGTGACCGTACACACACATGATAGTGAAAAAACAAGAAAAATTAAAAATGTAAATTTTCGGAACTAATCATATTATATGATCATGATCATACTGTACAAATATAAAAATTCTCTATTTATATAACATATATAGATTTTCTATTTATAATTATGAAACCTTACATGTAATTTTTCATATGTATGGGTGTCAATATTTGACACGACACGAAAACCCGACCCGGAAAATACGGGTTGAACCAGACCCGATTTCAAAACGGGTCGGGTTCGGGTTGACCCGGCGGGTTGCCGGGTCAACCCGCCAACCCGTTTAATTCGAAAAATTTTGAATCCCGCCTCTGCCCGCTGCACGCCCGTGCTGCCCGCCACGCGCTGCCCGCTGAGCACCCGCCCGCGCTGTCCCCGCACCAGCGCGCTGCGAGCCCGAGCCTGCGCCCACGTGCCCAGCACGCCCGACCTCTCCCGCGCTGTCCCTGCTCGGTTCCGCCCGACCGCGCTATCCCGCTCGCGTCCGCCCGACCGCGCCCGCGCTATCCCTGCTCGCGTCCGCCGCCGCGCTCGCGTCCCCCGCCGTCCGCCGCCGTCGTTCCAACGCCGGCAACCCAAACCGGGTCAGGTTGGGTCAACCCGGCAACCCGCCGGGTCGGGTCTGGGTTCAATTTTTCGACCCGTTTGTCTACCCGAGTCGGGTTAGGATCGACCCGTTTGAACCTGGATCAATTCCGAGTTCGACCCGTGACCCGAAATTGACACCCCTATTCATATGTTTGGATAAGTTGACGTAGCCATAAATTCTCTGTCATTCTCCCTAACCTTTCATATGAATTTCTTCTATGAAATTTTTTTCAAGTTTAAAAAATAATAATAATGATAACAATGTAAACATAAACCAGATCCAAATAATACAACTTCCTTGTTTTGCTTGAATGTCCTTAAACACACAAAGTTAGGACAAAAAATTGCAATACAAGATAAAACATTGATAATTGAGAAATAGTCACACAAATTATTAATATAAGAATGAAATTACTACCAAGTGCAAATTTAAATTATAGTGAGTGACAAATAAACTTACCTAATAATTGGGGCAATGATACCACTATCAGTGGAAACAAGCTTTTGTTAGAATAAATTTAAAAAAAAAAAAAACTTTTGTTAGAATAGTTTAAGATTTAAAACTTTTGCGAAATCAAATATCATATGCATGGCCACCTCCAGTAGCCACCTGCCATCATCGTTGCCACCCACTCTCCACCGCTTCACCAGTGGCCCGCCACCTTCGACCATCACCATTGTCATTGTCGGCCACCGAGCACCACCCACTTTGAACTTTATACTTTATTCATTTTACTTCAAATGAAATAAAAAAATAATCTCATGCATTCATTTTACACATTTAATACAACTAGCATCCTTACTATTTCGATACTCTGTACAGGGGAAATCTAACCATGACTTGCCATCCGAAAGTTATTTCAACAAAACCGTTTAATCCATCTTAAATAAATAGTGATAAGAAAATTTCTCCCACATTCAGAGGGCATATGGTGAAGCTAAATGGTGTTTATATTACAACTATTATATTATGCTAGTTTTAAACGAATTGACACTGAACCAGAAGAAATCCTGTAAAGCTCACCAGACGGCATGATCCGGCCGATAATAGAGCTGATTAGCAAAGACCAGCCTGGTAAAAGTCAGGCTGGGAAAAATCATGAAAGCCTTCTACAATGAGAAATCCTTCATGAGAAGGGGAAATTATTAGGTCCGGTCACCTGACAGAAAAATGCATCCGAATTTCTCTCTGTCTATAGTAAAAGCCCAGTCAAAGCGCAACTGCTACAGCAACTGCGCTTTACTGTAGATAGAGAGAAATTCGGATGTATTTCTATGTCAGGTGACCGGACCTAATAATTCGCCCATAAAAAGAGGGCAGTGAGGTGCTTCTGTTCTGGTTTCAGGTTCTCCTATGATGCTGCTTCTTGCTCTTCTTAAGGGCCTTTGACAAATGATCAAAATCTTGAAAGCCAGATGAGGCCCCGCCGATCAGCCAGTCCAATGCCTCGGAAGCAGCATTCTTCTCCGCTAGTTTTTTGTTTACGCAGGGCTGGCTGATGAATTGCATCCCATTGAACTCAACCGTAGCTCTAAACTGATTGCTCTTCAACTGCTTCGTTTTGTACGTTGGATTTTCATGCCCTGCTCTTGTTAGCATCATCTGAAGTTGGTTCTTGGGATTATCACCACCGCCCCCATTGCCCGAACTTGTCGGAAGTAGACTTTTTATTATCTTGGGCTGAAGCTCCTGACGACCAAATACAAACTGACCGCTGCATGGATCCTCGGTAACAAGCAAGCGTATTGCATGCAGCAGCTCCTCTCTGGTTTGTATGTTCATTCTAGGGTTTTGAAGCTGCAAATAATAGCAGTTCTTTATGTTATGAATGGGTTAATGAACACAACTACATTACATGATCATAGTAATTTCGCCAAACGAACAGCTTGAAGTGGGGTTCTCGAATTCCTAGTTATGTTGATAATATATTTAAATTGAGCAAGAAAGATTGAACATGCAGGGAAAAAAAGGAACATAATCAAATTGATCCGAACAGAAGTGTATCAACAATGGCAGCAATACACATCTACTTTACTCAAGCTCCAATATTGACTAGATTAGAAAGCTAAAATGCATGCTCATGATTCTGCAATGTGTGATAGTTCTTATATATATATTTTCTTAGCGGAATCCGATTTTCGTTGGACAATCTCATATGTTTTATGTTTTAGAGTTATATATATGAAAGCATGCAATCATGTTGCTAAAGTTTTTTTTTTTTTCGTGGGTGGGGCCCCTTTGAAGGGAAATGGTGTTGTATTCATTTCTTTCTCCATTTGCATCTAGCATGCATACATTATGGTAAAGAAGTGAACAGAAATATTTCTTTGTATAGATTTCTCTTAAAAATTTAATAAAAAAAGCTCTTTAAGTCACTTTCTTGAAGCATGAAAAAAAAATTGAGCTTGTGGTTATGTTCCATTTCCTGGGAAGAATTAAAGTTGCAATGTGATAGGAAATACTTGAGTTCGCAAGTAACCCTAAGGTAATACTTGAGTTCGCAAGCAAACCTAGTCAAGATTAGTACGAAAACAGAAGAAAAACTGCTGTCCCAGCAGTAATACAGCAGCCACAGCAGGTTTTGCACCAAAACAGTGGAAATTAGGGAGGGAAAACTCAGATTTTTACTAGTAGATACAAGAAAACAAAGTAACATACAATGTTCTTCAATTCGAGAGGAAGAACCACTCTCCAAAACTCTCTAGCAAAGCCTAGAGCCCCAATCCACGAGTAGATCTCAAAATTTCAGCAAATCTCAAGATAAAAACCCTAACTCACTCCCTTTCTCTTAATTAAAGCAAAAGGAATAATTAAAAATCCCTAAACATCCCCTTAATTCAAAATTTTCCTCCTAAAGTTTAATACATTCATTGCTTGGGCCCACAAGAGCTGCTGCCCCCCCCCCCCCCCCTCCTCTTTCTCTGCCTGATTTCCGCCCAGCTTGGGCTTGCGAGAGTAAAAGAGGAACGGTCCAGCTGGACCGGTCTAGCCGGCCCCTCCTGGGCCGGCGGCATAACAATACTCCCCTCCCAAAAACTCACCTTGTCCTCAAGGTGAAAAGAAGGGAATTGCTCTTTCATTCTTTCCATTGGCTCCCAAGAAGCATCGAAATCGGGAAAGCCTCTCCACCTAATTAGCACTTTTTTGTTGCCATCTTTATCTGATCTTACTCCTGTAAGCTCCAGAGGCTCTAATATCACTTTCACTTCCTCAGTCAGTGTCACAAGTAAATCCGTCCTAGCTGCATGCTGCCCAATAGCTCTCCTCAACTGTGATATATGAAAAACTGGATGTATGGTAGCTGATAGGGGCAACTTCAATCGGTACGCCACTGCTCCGATCTTGTCCAACACTTAATAGGGGCCGAAGTACCTTGGTGACAATTTCTCATTCCTCCTCGCCACTGTCCTCTGCCTGTAAGGTCGTAGTTTTAGGAAGACCTTCTCCCCCACTTCAAACTGTATGTCCCTCCTGTGTGAGTCCGCCTGTTTCTTCATAATTTGTTGTGCTCTTAGCAAATGTTTTTTTTAACTCTTCCAGCACCTTGTCACTTTCCTCCAGATACTGCTCAACTGAAGAAACAGGTGTACTTCCTCTCCCATAGTGCACTAGGTATGGGGGGTCCCTTCCATAAAGCACTCTAAATGGGGTCATCTGAGAGGCAGAATGGTACGACGCATTGTACCAATACTCGGCCCAAGGCAGCCACCTTGCCCACATCCGCGGTGTTTCTGAAGCAAAACACCTCAAATAGGTCTCCAAACTTCGGTTTACCACCTCAGTTTGCCCGTCGGTCTGTGGATGGTAAGCGGTGCTTCTCTTTAGGACCGTGCCTTGCATCCTGAACAGTTCCCTCCAAAATTGGCTGTAAAAACAATTTGTCTCGATCAGACACAATAGATTCAGGAATCCCATGCAGTCTAACAACCTCCCTGATAAATGTGGCTACCACAGACACGGCAGTGTAAGGATGTCGTAAGAGGATGAAGTGTGCATATTTGTTGAGTCTGTCCAACACCACCAGGATGACCATGAATCCTTTTGATCTAAGTAAGTCGTCGATGAAATCCATGGACACTTCCTCCCAAACTCTGTTTGGAAGTGTCAATGGTTGTAGTAATCCTCCTGGAGTCATGACCATGTATTTATTTCTTTGGCATACCTCACACCTCGCCACCATCTTCTCAACATCTTTACGCATCCCTTTCCAGTAGAGCTCCGCTGCCAACCTCCTGTATGTCTTCTGAACTTTTGAATGGCCCCCAACTGCGCTGCCATGGAACTCCTGCAATAAGTGGGGAATATGTATGGAGCTTCGTAGCATCACAAACCTCCCTTGATACAATAGCCTCTCCCCCTCGATGCAGTAACCTGGATGGCTACTCTAGTCCTTCTTTAGATCCTCCCTGATCTTTCCCAACTTTGTATCTAACATGCTTTCTTCCTTGATGGCCCCACAGTCGACCATCAAGGGTACAGACAGATCTAACTCCTGGAGCTCCCCCACACATCTGGATAGGGTGCCCGCTGTTTTATTTTCCAAACCGAGCCTGTACTGGATCTCGAAATCATAGCCCAAAAGTTTGGATAGCCACCGCTGATGCTCCTCAGTCACGCCAAGAGGTACTTTAAACTCCTCTGATCAGTCCGGATAATGAAATGTCGACCCAAAAGATAGGGGCGTCACTTCTGAATGGCCAAGACAATCGTCATCAACTCCCTTTCGTACACTGACTTCAGTCTTGCCCTGGTTGATAGCACTTGACTGAAGTATGCTACAAGCCTGTGGTTCTGCATCAACACTGCTCCCAACCCATATCCTGACGCATCGGTCTCTACAACAAAGGCCTGGCTGAAATCTGGAAGGACTAGAATAAGAACAGTGGTCATGGCTTTCTTCAACCTCTCGAAGGCTTGGGTCGCTGCATCACCCCAGGAGAAATTGTCTTTCTTCAGCTACTTAGTCAAAGGCCATGCAATGGTATCATACCCCTTCACGAACTTCCTGTAATAGACAGTCAATCTTAGGAAACCCCTCAACTCTCTTAGGTTCTCTCTTAGGTTCCTAGGTAGTGGCCATTTATGCAGGCAAACTTCCTCTTAGGATACCACATGTCCCAAATATTCCACACTAGACTGAACAAAACTGCATTTCTTCAGGTTGGCTCTCAGTTGATGCTCTTGCAGTACTTCTAAAACCGTCCTCAATTGTTCCAAGTGCTCCTCCCCAGTCTTGCTGTATACCAAAATGTCATCAAAAAAAACCAGGACAAACTTCCTGAGATACTGCTTGAACACCCTGTTCATCAGGGACTGGAATGTAGTAGGAACGTTGGTCAACCCAAAGGGCATTACTAGGAATTCATAATGCCCTTCATGTGTCCCGAACAGTGTCTTTGGAACATCTGCCTCCCTCATTTTGATCTGGTGGTATTCGGATTTTAAGTCCAGCTTGGAAAACATCATTGCCCCATGCAACTCGTCCAACAGCTCATCAATCACCGGAATTGGGAACTTGTCTGGTACAGTGCCCTTATTCAGAGCCCTGTAATCCACACAGAATCTCCAACTCTCATCCTTCTTCTTGACCAGGAGAACTGGACTAGAAAAAGGGCTGACGCTGAGTCTGATGATCCCCGCCTCCAACATTTCCCGGATCAACTTAATCTCATCTTTCTGAATATGTGGGTAACGGTAAGGGAGGACGCTGATCGGTGTCTCCCCTTCTTTCAAAGTAATGGCATGCTCCAGCTCCCTTTGAGGAGGTAAACCTTGGGGAGGTTGAAATACCTCGCTGAACTGGTGTATGAGCGGCTGCACTGTAGGTGGAACATTGCCTTCTTCCTCTAATACTTCCAGGCGGTGCAACTCCACTAAGTAAGCTCCTCCCTCCTCCTGAATGGTTCTAATTATGGATTTGAGAGAAACCCCTGCCTTGGTCAGCCCGGCATCACCCTGGATCATCCTTCTCTTTCCCCCCACCACCAGCTCCATCCTCAATGTACCCCAATTGATCTTGGTCTCCCCCAATGTCTGCAACTACTTCATCCCCAAGATGACGTCAGTGCTCCCCAATTCCAAAGGAAGGAAGTCCTTCACCTGGATCCCTTGAATCTTCAGCACCACCCCTCTACAAACTCCTCTACCCATTTTCGCTTTCCCCGTGCCCACCATCACCCCATAGCCTCCGGTATCCACTAACTCCATCCCCAATAGCTCAACGATCTGGTTGGAAATGAAATTGTGGGTTGCCCCACTGTCAATCAACACAAACATCTCACGGTCAGCTATCTCTCCTCTCACTTTTATAGTGTGACTCGGGGTGAATCCCACTACAGAGTTCAAAGAGACTTCTGTCACATCCAGGTGCAGCTTCTCCTCCTCCTCCTCTTCGGATCTGCTCCCACCTCCCTCCTCGTCTTTCTCATCTTCACAGACAAGGAGAACCTGAAGAGTTCGATCCTTGCACCTATGTCCCGGCGTGTACTTCTCATCACATTTGAAGCACAACCCCTTGCTCTCTTATCCTGCATCTCCTTCTCTGTCAACTTTTTGAACTATCCCCCATTTCCCCCTCTAGTCTTCTCCTTGGGTGCTTCCTTCTGATCCCATAGTGTTCCCCCTTTTGATGGTAAGAAGATTGTAGTCATCTTGTATGATCCCCCAGAATAGTTCGCTCGAGCTCCTCTTTCTGATTTCTTCTGATCTTCCACCAACTGCGCCAGCTCCATAGCCTTTCCTAGGTTCCTCGGCTCCAGCACCCTAACTGTTGTTCGGATCTCCGGTTTCAGCCCTTTCATGAAGTTCCCTTCTAGGGATGACTCTGAAATGTGATCCAATCTGCTAGTCAAGTACTCAAACTTGTCCCGGTAGTTTGCCACGGTCCCCTCCTGAGTCAGAGCAAAGAATTGCTCATAGAAGTCTCCTCCCCCATCGGCTCGAAAATGCTCCAATAAGCAATCCTTGAACTCTCTCCAACTCTGGATGGGCTCCCTCCTATCACGCCACTGATACCAGCCCAAGGCCTTTCCTTCCAAACACAATCCCGCCGCCGTCAGCTTTTCTTCCTCTGTCAACCCGTTCACAGCGAAGTAACGCTCCACCTTTTAGATCCAGCCATGGTAGTCTTCACCCTCAAAGACGGGCATCTTCAGCTTTCTCACCCGTGGGTCTCCCCCGCGTCCCGTGAATCCTCCATAACCTCCCATCCCTCGAAGATGAGGTGCTCCCCAACTGTCACGATCTTCCCTCCGGCGATTATACTCGAACCCTTCGTCATATTCTCCTCTTCTCCCTTCAAATTCAGCCCCTCGTCGATGGAATTCTTCCCTTCTCCTGATGAAATCAGCACCCCTCCGATCATTCCCCAAACTCATCTATTCTCTAGAAAGTGGCTCTAGAGGCGGCATGTCGTCCTCCCCCTCAATGACCTCCACTTCCGGATTTCTCCTCCCCCTAAAAAGAGTTTGGGTTTCCTCCTACACCATGGCCTCCAGTGGTCTCTATTGCTTCCGATGTCGTAGGATTTGTCTTTAATTCCAATAGTTTCTTCAACATTTCTTCCATCACCGCGAATTTCCCTTCTATCCTCTCATTGTTGGAGGTGATTTGAGTTTGAAAGTCAAAAAACTTTCCCTCCAGATCTGATTTTAGTTGTCCGATCTCACCTTCCAAGACCTCCACCTTCTTCCCGGTCATTGCTCTTCCCAAGAATCTCAAAGATCTTTTTCCGAGAACAAAAAATCCGCTGAAATTTCAGGATTTTAGCCGCCAACAGTCCCAAAAAAAAAGACGCTCTGATACTAATTTGATAGGAAATACTTGAGTTCGCAAGTAACCCTAAGGTAATACTTGAGTTCGCAAGCAAACCTAGTCAAGATTAGTACGAAAATAGAAGAAAAACTTCTGTCCCAACAGTAATACAGCAGCCACACAGCAGGTTTTGCACCAAAATAGTGGAAATTAGGGAGGGAAAACTCAGTTTTTTACTAGTAGATGCAAGAAAATAAAGTAAGATACAATGTTCTTCAATTCGAGAGGAAGAACCACTCTCCAAAACTCTCTAGCAAAGCCTAGAGCCTAGCCCCAATCCACAAGTAAATTTCAAAATTTCAGCAAATCTCAAGATAAAACCCTAACTCACACCCTTTCTCCTAATTAAAGCAAAAGTAATAATTAAAAATCCCTAAATAGCCCCTTAATTCAAATTTTCCCTCCTAAAGTTTAATACATTCATTGCTTAGGCCCAAAAGGGCAGCCCCCCCCCCCCCCTTTTCTGCCTGATTTCCGCCCAGCTTGGGCCTGCGGGAGTAAAAGAGGACCGGTCCAGCCAGCAGCATAACAGTATTGTTCGAAAGAGTTTCGATTTAAAGGGAATTATTTGCGTTGAAATTCATTTGTTATCATTGCATTATTACTTTATGAAGAACGTTTGGAGGCGCGCTTAGTTCTAAAAGAATCATGTTATGGTGATATATTTGCATACACTCATAAATCTTAGCATTATATACAGATGTTTGGTATCATGTGATGCGAAGTTCGGTAGCAATGTTAGATAACTTCATCTACTTTTATGTTTCAATTAAGCATAGGTTCGATGTAAAAGTGCTTTGCCTATATTGGAAAGAAATGCAAGCTTTATATGATTATTTCCATGCCTCATTCATGGTGTTTGACTTGGCTCCCATAAATACAACCACTTTACGTATTTGTTTGCTCCTATACATGGTTATATATAAGCGTCATGTGAAAGACATCAAGCGTATATGCAACTAGTTTAGAGGATGAGTGAAAATCATTATTGGATAAATGCTCTTATTGTTAATAAGACTCCCTAGTTTTGTTAGCAGCGGCGAATCTATAGTGGGGGCCCTGGCGGCACAGGCCCCCACTGGCCCAAAAATAAAAATCAACATATTTTAAATTAATTATTAATATATATAAGATTAATTTTAATTTTTAAAACTAATCCTCTGCTCTGACTCCACCTCCGCCCAGTTTTTTTTCTAAAGCTGTTAGCAATTGGCGGCATGCTTTTCTCTCTCGTCATTATCTGTCCCCACCTCTCTCTCTCTCTCGTGCGTGCGTGCGCACGGTCCCGCTCATGTTTGTTTAATTTTTTTGGGGAGGGAATTGATAAAATTTTTAAATAAATCTAAGTAAATTAATTAGTTTAATTATATTAACTTTACAATTTTGTATTATTTATAATTTTCTTTATTAATTGTGAACAATTATGTTTAATTAATTTAATAAAAAATAATTTAGAATTATTAAAAATTAATTTAAAATTTAGTATCGAATAACCACCCTGTTTGTTATGATTTAGAATTGTTAAAAATCGAATTGGCTAAGTTAATTAACAAAATATGACTAACAAACTCATAACTAATTCTAAATCATTAATGAATCAACCATAATGATAATCACATATTAAAATTCATTACAACAACAACAACATCAAGCCTTTATCCCACTACGTGGGATCGGCTACATGAATCCTTTTTCTTCATTGTGTCCTATTAAAGGTCAAATTCTCGTTTAAATCTAATAAAGAAAGGTTATTCCTAATATTTTCTAACCAAGTCTTTTTAGGTCTGCCTCTACCTTTCTTAACATAAGTCAAATCTAATGCCTCTACTCTCCTAACCGGGGTCATTGGAAGGCCGCCGTTTTATGTGACCAAACCATCTAAGGCGACTCTCTCTAATCTTATCTTCTACTGGAGCTACTCCAACAGTCCAACCTTTTCAAATATATGCTCATTTTGTATCCTATCTTTGTAAAGCCACTCATCCACATGAGCATCCTCATCTCTGCCACACTTAACCTAGTATTATGCTTTTTTTTTTAATGGCTAACATTCAGCACCATAAAGCATTATAGGCCTCACTACCATCTTATAGAATTTTCCCTTAAGTTTGAGGGGTACTTTTCTATCACACAACAAGCCCGATGAACTCCTCCACTTCAACCATCCAACTTGAATTCTGCTGATAATATCCCCATCTATTTCATCATCACTCTGAAAAGTAGATCCAAGATATCTAAAACATGTACTCTTATTAATGACTTGATCACCCAAAGTCACAATCCCCTCACTAGGTCTATTACTACTAAAATTACACTCCATATATTCCATTTTAGATCTACTCAAGCAAAAACCTTTAGTCTCTAATGTTGACCTCCATAATTCAAGTTTACTTTCAACTCCCTCTTTAGTCTTATCAACAAGAAGAATATCATCAGTAAAAAGCATACACCAAGGTACATCCTCTTGCAAATGTCTAGTGAGAACTTCCATGACTAAAGCAAAAAGATATGGTCTTAAGGCTGAACCTTGATGTAACCCAACCAAAATAGGGAAATACTTAGTCAAACCACTTGTGTTTGAACATAAGTAATAGCTCCTGCATACATATCTTTGATGATTTGAATATAAGCATTATTAACTCATTTCTTATCAAGAACTCTCCAAAGCACTTCTCTTGGAACTTTATCATATGTTTTTTTCTAAATCAATAAATATTATATGTAGATCCTTCTTATTTTCTCTATATTTCTCCATCAAATCTCTTAATAAATGTATGGCTTCCATAGTTGACCTACCCGGCATGAATCCAAATTGATTTTGAGAAATATTAGTATCACGCCGCAACCTATGCTCCATAACTCGCTCCCATAGTTTTAAAGTATGACACATTAACTTAATTCATCTATAATTCGCACAATCTTGTGCATCACCTTTATTCTTAAAAATAGGAATTAACACACTCATTCTCCACTCATCTGGCATCTTTTTAGTCTTCAAAATAGTATTAAAAAGTTTAGTAAGCCAAGAAATTCCTTCATCTCCTAAGCATTTCCACACCTCTATTGGAATATCATCAGGTGCAACAGCTTTTCCACCCTTCATTTTCTTTAAAGCCTCTCTAACTTCGGTATTTTTAATACGCCGATAAAAATATAAATCTTTATTTTCATTTAGGGTGCTAAGGTCACTATAGTCAATCTTATTTTCACAATTTTCATTAAAAAGTCTAGCAAAATATCACATCCACCTTTGTTAAATAACATCTTCTAAAAAAAAGTATTTTTTGATCTTCATCCTTAATACACTTCACTTGAACTAAATCCTTACTACTATTTATTTGTTTGGCTAACTTATACATATATCTTTCTCCCTCCTTAGTATCTAATCTATTATATAAATCACTAAAAGCTAAGGTCTTTGCATCGCATATTGCTTTCTTAGATTCCTTACGAGCCTCTTTATATCTTTTTCAATTATCAGAATTTTTAAAATTAAACCAATTTTTATAACAGATCTTCTTATTCTTAATCTTTTCTTGCACATTTGAATTCAACCACCAACTATTTTTACTATTAGGAGCTTTTCCCTTTGATACTCTAAGCACATCTTTTGCAATATTCTTAATATCACTAGCCATTGTTTCCCACATAACAATAGCATCCTCATGCACAGATAAAATCTTAAGATCTAAAATCTTAATCTCAAAAATATTTTTGTTAATATTATTTAAATGTCCCCATCTAATCCTAGAATATCATTTTACTTTATTTTTTATTATCTGCCCCTTTATCTTAAAGTCCAAAATTAATAATCGATATTGGGTACATAAATTTTCACTCGGAATAACTTTACAATCTTTGCAATCTAAACGATCTAATTTTCTTATAAGAAAATAGTCAATATGGGTTGTACTATATCTATTTTTATAAGTGATGAGATGCTCATTCCTTTCTTAAATAAAGTATTAACAATTGAAAAATCATAAGCTAAACAAAAATCTAATATGATCTTGACACCTTCAATTGTTGTTCCAAAATCATAGCCACCGTGAATGCTTTTAAAATCATCTACCTTTCTGTCAACATGTCCATTTAAATCTCCTCCAATAAAAACTTTTTCTTCTAGAGGTATCTTCTGTAATAATTCTTCTAAGTTATTCCAAAATTTTAATTTAGAACTCATATCCAAACCTACTTGAGGAGCATAAGCACTTATAATATTAACAATATTATCATCAACAACAATCTTAAAGCTATAATTCTATGTCCAATCCTATTAATTTTTATAACATTATCCTTCAAACTTTTATCTATAATAACACCTACACCATTTCTAGTACGACTCCTACCAGAATACCAAAGTTTAAATCCTAAACTATCAATTTCCTTAGCCTTCTCTCCAACCCATTTAGTTTCTTGAATGCACCAAATATTTATCTTCATATGAATCATAATATCTATTCATTCCATTAATTTTCCTATAAGGGAACATATATTCCAAGTTTTTATCCTAATTTTAGTTTCATGGACTAGCTTATTTGCCCACATACGTCTTTGATGTGGAACTCTTGCCTATTTAACACTACACCCGGGCGCCGGTGTAACGGCCCTTGCACACTTGTCACTGTATTCAGGCCATACAGCGCGTCGCTTCCATGGGACGCCCTAGCATTAACACAATTTCTTAAAGGATTCATGTCATTATTATTCGACAAGTTTTACGCTGACTGTCGACTACCTAACGCAACCCTCCGCTTTTCTCATCCAGGACTTGGGACCTGGCAACGGTAGTGTTTCATACTAAAATTCATTAAATAACAAATATAAAAATTTATTAATAATAAGATGATTATCTCGTAACTCGGGCCAACAAGACTATTAAGTTATCCCCAAAGAGGTTGAAATAAACCTTATGGCCCTAGTTTTTTTTTTTAGAAAAGCAATAGATTGCATTAATAAAAACTAAAAGCTATTACAAATTAGAACCATAGACCGATTCCTCCTTTAACACTTGATTAAAAAAAGGAGGAATCTTATTCATATCGAAACTATCCCAAGAAAAGTTGATAAAAAGAGCATATTTAGCACATAAGTTTGCTAAATTATTGCAACCTCTATTCACCCAATTAAAAATAACAAAATTAAAATCTTTTAAGAAAGTGAGCTCATCATTCCAATTACCTTTAAGATTTTGTAAGAACCTGATGATGTTTTTGTTGTCTCCTTCTATGATTATCCCTTTGTAGTCTTTCATCCAATCCTTCTTAATTTCTAAGCATATAGACCACTAAGAGTTCAAGAAATGAAATGTCCCAGTGAATACAAGGAAAACCATAGGCAAGGAGAAGTCTTCCTCTACAATCTCTGATAACACCTCCTACTCCTCCTTTATAAGAATTTGATAATGAAGCATCAACATTAATTTTGATCCAGTCAAGTGGAGGAGGGTACTAACGATTACACAGTCCAATGGACTGATTGATACCCCAGTGGCCCAACAACTTTCAATCTTCCATAAAGGAAACCGAGGCATAGCTAACAGAATTCAAAGCTAATACCAAAGCACTTACTTCTTTCCATCCATGAATAAGCTGATTCCTTGCCCACCAAGAGTGATAAACCGCATTACAATAAAAATTTGTAATGAATTTATGATATTTAGCACCTGATTCCATCCAATTCCAGCATTGATGAAATGAGTTAAAAACCGAAACGCCAAAGCCTCAGTTGTTAAGATAATTAATCACCTGTACCATTTTCAAACAATTGAACGTGATATGGTCAATATCTTCTCTTTCATTACAAACCTCTTGGACACCCGAATTCCTCTTGAATTCTTCTTTGATACAGGAAAAAGAATGTAGGAATTGTATTATTGCATAATCGCCACCAGAATACTTCCGCCCGAGGTCTCAGCTTAAGATTTTTAAGACATTCCCAATATATACAAGGCTCTTCTTCTATGATTGAAGCTTTATAAGCTAAAGCAGGAATTGACATATCTGAATTAAATTTTATAAGCTCAGCTTCATCTTCATCCTGTATTTGAATCTTACAAATTAAGGAAACAATATCTTCACCGCACAGAGAATAAAGCTTCTCTATATTCCATCCTCCATCCATAATAAGATTGTCCACTGTCAATTCATGGTTTTCTGGTACAGTCATATATGTTGGCCATAAATTAAGATTCTTATCTAAAATCCAAGTGTCGTTGTAAACAGCAATGTTTCTCCCAAATCCAACCTTCTCCCAAATCCAACCTTCCACCTTACGATATTATTTAGATACTTCACAAAGTTGGCTATGATTTTGAAGGAAGAGCTAATTTTACTCCCACCTGTTCTTCCCTTATAAAATTTGAATTTATCTCCCAGCAACTTGTACAACAACGATTCTTTGTTATGTATAATTTTTCAAGCCAATCTTGCTCTTAAGGGACCAGCTATATCCAAATTGGAAAAAAGACCTCCCCCCCAAGCAGTTCGGTTTGCAGAGCTTCTCCCAACTAGCATAGTGTAAACCCAGTTTACCATCATTTTTATCCCAAATGAATTTTCTACAGATTTTATCCAATTCCTTGAGAATTCTTTTAGGAACCAGAGCAAGAGAGCAATAGAAAAACAGGAATAGAATTGAAAACCAATTTAATGAGCATAAATTTCCCAGCCAATGATAAAAGTTTGGAACCCCATATATGTATCAATATGATTTTTATGGCCCTAGTTTAACAAGGATAATTATCACTTAACCAATAATAAGTCGCCAACAAATCAAACTTTTGTAATCACTGACAAATTCAATTTGAAGAATAAAAATGCATACCAAACTTAAAATTTAATAATTAAAATGAATAATAAAATATAACAAATAAATAAACCTTTAATACAACCCAACCCGTCAATGAAATTTATAGGTTGGACTATCTTGAGTTGTGGGGCTATGAGTCTTAAAGAGGTTTCGTCCTCGTGCCCACTGTGACAACGCCACGAACTGATTGACGGTAAAATCTGATAAAATTCATAAAAATGATAAACCTCTAATTGAACTTATATAAATCAATAAAATCATTTAAATTCCTTAACAAACTTACAACCTAAAAAAATCACAACAAACCAAATAAAATCAACAAAATATAAAACACACTTCTACAAACCTTTATCTTAATTATGAAAAATATATATATTAATTAAAGTAAAACTAAAACAAAGCTATAAAATCCTCTCTCACAAACTCTCCAATACTTAATAAAACACAAAGATACCTAAAACTTAAACTAAAATCCATTAACTCTAAGCAAATAAATAAACTTGTTGAAAGAGAAAATAAACTTCAAACTCCACCTTAGTGTCGTGACCTATATTGGATTTATGTTCATCTTTGTATATTTTCCCCTTAACACATGAAAGGTGTACACGCTGGACTAGCTTTAACTATAGGGCTACATGCCCTAAGAAGGTTTCGTACTCGTGTCCACTGTGACAACGCCACATACCTCTAAGTTAAGGGGAAATGGTCTAAAAATATACATAAATTATCTCTTTTAAAAATTTAAAAGCACTCTTAAGAACCTGAATCAACTTCTTAACCATGCAAGTATTAAACCATAAGTTTGATAGAACCTATACATATCTATAGGTAATGAGTTCTTTATTCTCATGTCAGTCTTTAAAAATAAACCTACCATAGACATATGAAGCCTAATTTTTTCTTTATGGTGGATGATAGATTCACTTAGTGTGTTACATATTAACCTTACCTCAAGTCTTAGATTACCAAGGAAGGATTAACCGACCCTTGCCACTTTATAACTCTTACAGCCTTAGTAAGGTGCAGGATTGAGGATTCTCAATTCTTTATAACTCTAACACAGGTAAGGGCCAATATCTTTGGGTTCTATATAACCTAATAATTAAAACTATAATCCTAAAATTAAATAATAATCAATTCACTATAAATCATTAATCACTTAAAAAGAAATTTAATTACTAATAAATTAAAAAATAAGAATTTGATCTTGCAACTTAAAACCTCTCACCTAAATTGGTATAGTTAAGTATACTATTTTTGCACACACTTAGGTGCTAGATAGGACACTTTTCATATGCATCCTAGGGTAGGGTGTAGCTAGGATGAAATTTTTTATTTTCATTCTTTTGTATTTTGCATGTAATGATATGGTGGTTATTTTTGGCTTGAATTGTTTTTTTGTTATTTTATTTTTTATTTTGTGCATTAATGAGCAAGTACTTGATCTTAAATGGTTAGAATTTTTTAAAAATATATTTGGCAGGTGATCATGTTCTCAAAAGGCAAATAAAAATGCACAAATAATTATTATAAATATGCTTGCTAATAGGTATCGTGAGGAATGCTAAGCCCTTGAGAATATAATCCTAAAGATTAGGCTTTGGATGTCAGATGTGTGTGTTTTTTTATTATAATTGTGCTAACATTATTTTTATAAGAAATTCATGTAATTTTTATTTTTCAAATGTAATTTTAATTAGAAATGTCATGTAGGTGTGTAGGGATTTCAGGAGGCAGGAGGCCAAATAAGTGAAGAGCAATCAAGACCCCACACACCATTCGGTGATGTATAGAACTAAGCTGAGATGTATATATGGTAGAGCTCAATTATCCTTTTTTTTATTTTTTTTTTGGGGTATATTGCAGAACCCAGCTGCATTCATGGTGATTAATTATTATTTATTGTGTGATGATTGATGTGTTTACTTTGATTGCGCATTAGAACTGCATGTTTTTCATAGGTTTCTTACTTTGCTTTGCACTCGGATGAAGTCAACGTTAGCTCTTTAGTATGTTAAATTTTCTATAAAATTAAAATATATCTAAACAAGATAAAAATGAATCTAGAAATTAAAATCAATCAACTTTTCAAAAACTAAAATATGATCCCTTGTAGGTAACTTTTTAAAACTAACTTGTTATTTCAAATTTTGTTCACTGCATAGTGACTTTTGGTCAGTTCTGATTGTCCCTACCCATGCATGCATGTCCTAGAGTTAAAGTAATAATATAGATGGATAGTTCACTTTGTATTACATAGTATCATTCATGGTCAGGCTTGATGCTCATTTTTTTTTTGCCTCCCACCACTCTTGCATTTGTATATGATCGAACTTCATGGATTTGAGATACTAAGTGGAGTTTAGCTGGTACCCATTTCAGAGCAAAGAGGTAAATCTAGGTCGGCGTTGCTTAGATCCCTAATGGGGTTTAAGTTATAAGTACCCTCGCGGTGTTTTGCATTAGTTAGGTCGTTGGCATTAGTACCGAGTGTACAATATGTCCTTTGTAGATCTATGATCAAAGGCTAGCAGAATAGGTATATCGTTGCATACCTTATCATTGGGTAGGTTCTCCACTCTTCGGAGGCTACAAATCCCACAAATCTAGGTCACACTGATGGCGCCGCTTCCATCTTTCCCTCACGCATGTTTGATATGTGATGTCTACTTCCCAGATTTCACCTCTTTGGACCAACCGAGTGCTTATATGATCCTCACATGTTGAATAGCCTAATTGAGTCAATCTTCCTCAAGATTAAGAGAGCCTATATACCCCATTATGCATCAAACCACGAAGAGAATAATATAGCGTCCCTTATCGAGAGTTTTCTTATGTCGAGACCTAAAAAATAATTAACCACGGGGGCTTGCGTCATGGGAAACCGACATTCACATTAAATAAACCTTATTCGAACTGATATATCAAATGAGGGAAATCTCATAATTATCAAGTCATAGATATTATTATACATTGAGGTGAAAGTCACTATCCTCCAAAGTTAATCGTATGTATGATCTTATATGCTCCCCATTGGTCTGTCTATATAGAGTGTAAATTTCTACGACCATTTTGTCCTACGGGATAGTGCGATAGTGTGATCGTACCCTTTGCATTCTGACTCCCCGCTCGCAGCATCCTTTCGAAGCCCGCTTTTATTGCCATGTGATGTTGACTTTTTTGTGATCACATGAGCTATTTGTGAGCCCGGTTTTATTGCCAGGAGCCAAGCTCGAGCTCAACTCGAGTTGGAGCTTATGATTTGGTTGATGAGTTTAGCGCAAGTTAGACATGACTTGAGATCGACTCGACTTGTTTACACCCCTTAGCATGGAATGTACAAGATACTAGTACTTCATATAAAATATTGAGGGTTTATTATATTAAAGTTAAGTATATTTAAGTAGACTAATTAAAGAGATATTGTTAAAAAAAATATTTAGATATATAATTTATGATAAAAAAGATATCTTATGCGTGTGATTATAGGTACTCAACTATTGGAGTTAGAGGAAAAATAATTTGAATTTGAAGTGATTACTCATATTTCTATTATATGATAATCATGTTGATTCTTCTAAATCTAATGCATCGTTAATTATTGATATCTACCCATAAATTGTTATTACAAATTATTTATGATTTTTCTCTGCTATAGAATTGTTCATATTGAATTGAATAACATAAATTTTTTATCATATGATACTCATTTATCTCAAGTTATATAATGCTTATGATATAATAATATGAAATGATATAAAAAATTACTAATAAAATAAATTATATAGAAATATTTATATATGTATATTGACTGATGGAATATACACCCTTATAATACTAGCTGGAGGTGGAATCTACCCATGCGTATGAATTGAAAAGGTTTTGAAAAAAAATAAATTGAAATAGAAGTACCATAATTGTAATCGGTACTATTTAGATGATTATATTAGTTAAGGAAAATAATAAGTCATGATATGAATAATAATTATGCATAACACATGATATATGGTCACTTACAAAATTAATTAGAATTATTTTAATCTAAGTATGAAAATAAGAATGAAAAAGGATTCATGTAGCCGCCCCACATAGTGAGACAAAGGCATGATATTGTTGTTGTTGTTATAGTTGAATAAAAAAAAGAATGCATACTATTCCAAAATATTATTATGTTATTGTAATTTAGAAGTATGAGTGGGCTCCAAAAATTCGGTCCCGAAATCCCCCGCTACTCTTTTTTTTTTTTTGGAGTTTTAACGGAATTAAGTTGCGGGGTAAATTTTGGAAGACAGATGGGTTTGTAGATAAGACACTACCTAGAGATTTCGCCCTCATTTTGAGAGGACTTTATGATCTGAGTTCGGGTTTCCTACAGGCGCAACCCTTATAGTTAATTACCCCTCCCGATAATGAGAGAAAACTTTCGGCTAATCGTCAATTAAGTACGTAGAAATACGTGTTATCTGGCATATAGTATCAGCATGGGCATTTGGAATTGAGATTTGAAGATTTGATATTTAAAATAGAAATTTCACCACAATGCACTTAAAGCATATGGTGGGGGAATGGATGATGGACCCGATCAAGATCCCATGGTTCTGTCATCTCGGGCCATCGTGGTCCCTGGTTTATTTAGTCGGAGGAGGTAGTCAACCCAACCTGACAGAAGGATCCTTGTCGGCAGCCATGAGTTTCTTCGTCCAAGGGTACCTTGTAGACCTGGGGTAAATATTTGTCTAAGGGGACAAATTTGAATCAACCTTAGCTGATAGAGGGCTTTGAACCCTTTCGATTCATAACTTAATGATTTGATGCCACTAAGAAATGTATTGACTCTGGCCATAACTGTTATCTTGTGGTACCATTTGGTGGCAAAACCACTCGGCTCAGAGGGCCCCGGATCATAACTGTTTAAATGCAGTGTCATTTAGTAACGAAACTGTCGGTTAGAGGACATGTACCACATCCTTATTTGCAGGAGATTATTTAAGAATGGATCCTACTGATATTTTCGACTAGGCATTAGCCCTATGTGAGCTGAAATAAATTTTAATTTGTCCACCCTGAAAAACTGTTGCAGAGTATGGATGAATTTTATTTTAAGTGTTTGATAGTGTTAAATTTCAATTTTAAATATTTACATTTGGAATTTTAGATATTTGGATATTGAGGACATTTGGTATGGTATTTGAAAGTGTTCGTGTGAAAATTGAAAATATCGATCGTATGCATCGCAATGAAATTAGGTGAAATTTCAAAGTCATTGAAATTCAACACAATAAATTTTATTAAATTCTATATGAAATTTCGATCAAAACGATATAAAGAACATATATTAAATGTTGTACGAATTTAAAACTAAAATTCATCGAAGTTCGTTTAAGTAAACTTTATCCCTTTATACCCATTTTGCCCTCATGAACTCTTAAGAAAGTAATAAGGGAAGGGGCACATGCATCATATTCCCCAAAACCCTTCATAAATCCCTAAGGGACCAAATTATTCAGTCCCTTGTGTTGTTTCGGCCAAAACAAAGAAGAGAGCGAGCGAGAGAGAGGAGGAAGGGGCAGCGGGAGCTAGGCGAAATCCGGCGGCCCGTAAGTTTCCGACAAGGATTTTTGGAGGAAAACGTGAGGAAACGCTTAAGGAAGATATAGGTGAGCTTCTAATGCAAGAAAAATGTATTTTTCCCTTAGTTTCCTTGGAGAGAAATTTTTAAGGTTTGTTCAAAACTCTAAAGCTTAAAAGAAAAGTTATAGGGAATGATTAGGAAATGTTTTTCTCCATGAAAACATGAAATTTTCTTAAAGGATTTTCAAATTTTCGAAATTAGGGTTTCTCTAATTTTAGCTCTTTTTGAAGGGAATGTTAGAAGAACTTCTATTCATGAAAATGCAATTTTTCTTTAAAGAAATTTTAGGTTTCAAATATTAGAAAATTTTGAAGAGTGCTTAACTAAAGTGATTCCAAATAATCTTAGGAGAGTTCTAATGGTGAAAATTGGAAATTTTTCACAAAATATTATTTTTCCCTAATTATTAAATTTAATAATCCGAAATTTTAATAACCTAAATTTATAATTATATAAGAGGAATGTTTTAACATGAAATTTTAATGAAATTAGTGAAGAACTATGTTTCCAAATTTTGGAATTTAGGTAAATCCGAAAATAATATTTAAATTACTTTTAATTAAGAAAAATATTTGATAAAAATACATTAGATTGTGGTTATGTTAATGAACATTAATAAATATATGATAAAAATGATTTAGGTTGTGGGTATGTTAATGAACATTAGTGACCTTACTGAGAGAATTTATGTTAAGATTAATATGTAATAAAATAATTTAAATCATGAAATGTTAGGAATATTGAGTTATAATTAATATTGAATGATTTAAAAAGGCTTATGTTGTTATGTTGTAACCTCTTTTCCTTAGGACTTGAAAAGAGGAAGTCATAAGAAGAGACCGATGTGAGCTGAGACGACAGTTTCAAGAAATGACACTTGAGGTAGGAACACTTAACTCTATAAATGCATATTCCTTTATGTTAGATTTTGAATTGTCGAACGCATTTTTTTTATTTTAGATTTTAGATGTTCTTTTTCTTTGATAGAAATGCATGTTAAAAGTTTTCTTTCTTTGATAACAATACATGTTAGAAGTTCTATTTCTTTGAAAGCAATGTATGTTAGATGTTCTTTGAAATGAAATACAACCCTTCATGTAAACTTGCCTAACAATTGATGCATATGATTGATATGAGATTGTTACACTACATTTCTATGAAAATAAGATATGAATGAATGTGCATGTTAAAGGCGGAGTACCAAAAATATTGCATTAACATAATACAGCTTTTATGAGCAATATGACTCTTCGGAGCAAAAGAAGAAAGAAAGATAATATGACCAAAAATATATTAGTGTACCTGATTAGTACACTTCTGGTACTTCGGTACGGTTGTAGCATGAGACACTTAGCAAAATCATAACATTTCATAATTATATAGATGAGTTAAATTACATTAAGCATACATGTTGAATTTCATTTATTGGTATATGAATTTGTTATAGTTAGTTGTTACCTGCTGAGCACTAGCTCATTCTCTCATTTTGAGATATTTTTCAGGAGACTCCACTGACAGGAATGGCTGATCGACCTTGGTAAACTTATAGTCGTAGAGGACCGGATGATAGGTTCCTCTGTGTTTTTCTTTTAGCTGTAGTTTAATTTTGGGTGGTTTTGGCATGAATGAATGAAATATTTTAGCCACCTCTGTACATATGCAACTTTATATAAAATGATATGAAATGCTTAGTTTAAATTGGAAGATGTTTAGAGGCGTTTTTATTTTCCTCTTGAAGTGTTTTATGATAATTTCATGTTTTGTTATATCATTTACGTCCAACATCCGTTCATGCCTCATCTATATGAGCTCACCGTTCCGAGTCATGACATCATGAACCCCTCAGGTTAAGATAAACATTCAATGTGTCCATCATATGGGTGGATGGGGTCATTTGTATTTCATTGATTGAACCTTGTCGACTATGTCAACTTGCCGACAAACGATCGGGTTCGTCTTAGGTTTTATATTTTATTAATGATATTCCTTTGTTATAGACCTTGAAAGTCTTATATGAACACATAAAACAGATATTCTGGTTGACATCTTGACCGTATATTTGCTAGATAATTCGAGCTTTGTCGACTCTTATCTATTCATATAGAAGGAACGGGCTCGAACTACATTCATTTATTGACCCGCGCAGCATTCCTAGACGTCACATGTACCATTAACACACTCATCGGGCCCATGCGAATTTTATGATTGCACATACCCTTTTTGTGTACCTATGTGTATACAAATTACGGTGCATGTGCGGAGATATTTTGGACATTTGATAAATCTTTTACAATGGCTCGTAGAAGTTCATATTTGTCGTAGTCTTTTCAGTATTTGCTTGTGGATAGTATATTGGATGCATGACCACTATTCATCGAGGAACTTGCAAGCCTCAATAATCTTATCCAACTCAATGTTCAGAACCTGGTTGAACTAAGATTCATTCTGTTTTTGAAAATAATGATTTGATCTAGCTTTCTCTTCCAAGAACTTTCATTAAGCTCGATAGGCAACTCTTAAGTTACGACATCATCATCATTTTCTACTATCGGCTTAAATAAAGAATCAATCATTTCAATCTTGGATGACTGTGTCTTTACTGATGTTTTATACTTCATAGTTACCGGTCACTACCCCGAATTAATGATCACGATGATTGCAAGCACAAGGGTTGTCAGGTAGAATCATGTGAGACACTCATTCCCCAAATTAATATTGCAACCCTTAGTAGGAGTGTCAATATTGAACCCAACCCAAAAACCCGACAAAAAATTTCGGGTTTGGTTTGACCCGAATCCGAAGCGGGCAGGTTTCAGGTCCGAAAACCGACCCGTTTTTGTAAACAGTTCGGGTTGACCCGAAAACTCAGGAATAATATGAAATGACCCGAAAAAGACCCTATCAGTGTTGTCTGCCCCAGTAATCTCACCTGCCCGCCTGTCCCGGATGCTTGGTCTGACCACGTGGTTGCGTGCATCGAGCCGCAGTCATTGCCTATGTGACGCACGTCGCATCGCGGCATCGCATGCCGCGCCATCTCCTGTGGTTGCATCGAGACAGACATTGCCCTGCTGGCCGCTGCAGCTTCGAACGCCGTTGCCAGCTGCCGGCTGTCGTTGTCGAACACCGCTGTCGCTGCCCGCTAAAGTTGTTGAACGCCTCGCCTATCCAGCTGTGCGTTGCCGGTGCCGAAGCGGGTCAAGTTCGGGTCTAAAAAACCAACCCGTATACAAAAACTGGTTGGGTTCGGATTGACCCAAATAATGTCGAGTCAGTTTCGGGTTCGACCCGAACTCAACCCGTAACCCGAAATTGACACCCTTAACCCTTAAGATGATTGGAATAGCAAGTGTATTTTTTTCGCTTGTAATTGTAAGTTTGGGCCATCAAACTTTGCATTAATCTTTAACAGCCATTTGTAAAATATTGATCATTAACTCTAGTGGGCACGATGCATTGTGCATTGACATTCACTTGAACTCATCTAGATGTGTTACATCATCACTTTCACTGTATGTCAAATCATTCCGGTTGCAACTGACATGTTGACTGCGGTATGGGTCTCTTGTAGTGTCATTGAATCCTTTTACTTACAAGAAATTGATGTGTCTTTTCTTGTGATTGAATCATTATCACCTACAGCTAGGGAGGTATTAGTCATAGAGAGTTGTATCAATCCTTTTTAAATCCTCGACATATAAGTACAACAAGCAGGATTTCTTGATGTTTTGAGTGACTCAGCGAATGTATCGATTATACTCTGATCATATCCCTTGTAGGTTTAGCATAGCGTAAGCAGATTTTAGAACTTTCCAATCTTTCTAGGAACTCCCAAATTGCTAGCTTCAATAGATAAGTGTTGAATCGTATCAGACATTCTATAATTTTTGCCACCAATGGAGATTCTGAGAGCTTCTTAACTATCCCTTTGGCAACGAGCTTTAATTTGCTATCGTCATGGTTCTCCACATTAGCAAATGCATGGTTGTTGTGGAGCCGCAAATAGATATCATCCTCTAAGCCCTCCAACATCAGCATTTCTCTCTTCTTATAGGGGATGGACATGTCTACTTGCCACAGTATTATTGTCAATGACATCGACAATTATCGTTGGCTTTCCTACTCACCATGATTTGTAAGGATATTAGATCTCCAAGCTTTTCTTATGAGCTTGTCATTGTATGATCTTCTACTATCCTCCATATGTGGTTAGTTGTACACGTCATGGATCTTCCATTATTGAAGGCGACTTCAGAAAACTCCCTGACCATCATTGTCTTTCCAAATTCATATCCCATTTGGCATTAAAGCTCTGAGCCTGGTGGGAATCTTCAAGCTACCAATTGTAGTCATATTTTAGTCTTCTTCATTTGATCATTGTATGCAGATTAATTTGCTTGAATGGTCTGAGATGATTTGTTTTACCCTCTCTTGCTTCAATGCCTCTTGAGAGCTTGTTCTTCGTTCATCACAAATCCCCACGTCTATAACAATCATTTCAAATAATCAAATTGTATGATTGGGATGAACATTGTGAATCAATTGTTGTCATCTATATGCAAGTTTTATTGTCCATTAAAGGCATTCTACGAAATCAAGTTGTATCCTTTATAACTTTTGTATCGCTTGTAAGCGATTTGTGTTTGCATCTTCATTGTCCACCACAAGTCATTGTTTGCTCGCATGAAATTTAAATGATTCAAACTTTTCTTAATTAGGATTCACATTCAAATTGGAGTTAAAACTCTTTACAATTCCATTAAAAATTTGATGTCACATTTCAAATCAAGCTTCTTTATTGATTAATCTCTTCTTTCATTTTTGTCCAAGTTCAAATTAAGTTCAAGTTTGAATTCAAGTTTCACTTAGTTCATTAGATGTCCGAATTCAATTCAGATATAGTCCATATACAATCCATATGCAATCCTTTTGATTGCAAGCCATTGTCTTTCTCAGACAAATTTTTGGCAACCTCCCGACGTCTCCCCTGTTTGGGAGAAATTTTAGGAGTTTGGGCCTCCCATCACGCTAGAGAAAAGCATGCACGGTTGGTGTCGTGGGACACCAATGCCGTAGTTTTCGTCCCCCACCACGCCAGAGAAAGGCGTGCATGGGTCTTCGGGCACCTGTTTAAAATGCGTAGTTTTATATTTGTCCTCGCCTCACAGTAAGCGTCACACCGGGTTCCCTTCCCACCACGCTAGAGAAAAGCGTGCATGGGTTGGTTTTCTCGTGCGCTGCTAACGCCAAAAATGAGGTTTTAGGAGATTGTCCGCCTCATCGCAAGCATCGCAACAAATTCCCTCCTACCACGCCAAAGAAAAGCGTGCATAGGTTGTTGTTCGTCGCGTTGCAAGTGCCAAAATAGATTTTCTTAACTTTAGAGAGCATTATGCCTTCACGATGGTTGGTAACGATGATGTCGGGGCACTCAAATCGAGACACAAAAGTTTCTCTTTCCTTTTTTTATATTTCTTTTTTTTTTTTTTGCTTTTCTTCTCTCTATCTCTCACACACACAAGTATTACATATATATACATTTAAAACTAATGATCATAATATGAATGATCATTAGTTTTAACTAATAAGAAAATTAGTGACATCAAACACATTAACTAATAATGCTAATACATGAAAATGAAATATACAAAAACGAATGGAAACCTACTGTTTGATTTGCTGTTGGGGTGGAGAGTTGGAATGGGTGTGTAAGCAGTTGAAAATGTGGTCTAACGGGCTGATTTGAGTGAGATGGACTATTTGAGTAAGCTTGGGAGTGTAGTAGGTTGATTTAGGCTAAGGGTTTAGGTTTTAATGGGGTTTGGCTATATGAGATTAGAATAGAGCCCCTTTGCGTGAGATAGAGGCGTGAGGGCTAAGAGGGGCAATAGGGGTTGGTTGCAAGGCAGAGATGGCTCAGTTAAATGGAGTTTGCGATGGCCTGGAGCATGGAGGAGACGGAGGCTGCAAGTTTGGTTCGGTCGTATGAGGCTTTGCGACTTGGGCTTAAAGTCGGCACAAACAAAGAAGGTGACTAGTAGAGGCAGAGAGAGGTCGGAGATGGTTGGAGGTTTGCGTCCAAGGAGATCGGGGTAGACAGAGGGATCAACAAGGTATCAGAAGGTGATGTGGTACACGTTACCAAGGGGAGTATCACACCGTTCTCTAACTGCCAATTCGCTCTCCACTACCCTTTTTACTATTTTCTGTTTAATCGTACTATTACACATAATAGCTTGTTTTTACTGTTATAGAAAGAAGTAGAATACATATAGGAGAGGGAGGAAAATTACGGTAGACAACTTTTATTACAATCTGAATACATAAATACAGTTTCTTCTTCACAGAACCGGAGTTCTGTTTTGTTCTCTTTGCTGCCTCTTCTTTCAGGTCCTGTAGCAGTTCGATCAGTGCAAAGGATTGCATTAGGTTGGTATCAGAGCTACTAGTGAAGAAGATGGCGGATCGAGGAAAGGAACCGGCCACGGAGAGGGGTCGGAGCATCGAAGCTTTGTGGGCAAACCACGATACAGTTAATCGCCGGCTTGAGGAGCTAGCGACGGAGATCCAAAGGCTGACGGTAGACATTCGTCGCTAGTTTAATCTCATTAGACAACGACTACCTCAGCGGCAAATGCAGCGAGAGGAGGTACCAGCGAATCGACAAATCAATAGACGCAGGGCAGTCGATGATCGTCACCTGCGCCAATGGTGAGAGGCAGAACGGGAAATGTCCGATTCCGTTGAAGAGCCACAGGAACTACAGGGTAATGTTGCCATCGAATCCAGCGATGAAGACGGAGGCAGCGGCTGCTTACAGAATTATCAGAGACCACGCCGAGTTGCTCAACACCGCAACCACCCAGGTGACTTTAAGATCAAATTGGATATTCCGTTTTTTGACGGCCGGCTGCACATCGAAGATTATCTTGACTAGGAAAGGGCCGTCGAGAATTTTTTTGATTATATGGAGATTGATCCCGTCAAACAGGTGAAATACGTGGCCTGCCGATTGAAAGGGGGCGCTAGTGCGTGGTGGGAACAAGTCTTGAATATGAGGCAGCGAAATGGCAAGGGGCGAGTTCGTAGTTGGAACCGTATGAAGCAATTGCTGCGAACACAATTCCTACCGACAGATTTTGAACAAATCCTTTATATGAAATATCAGCACTGTGTGCAAGGAACAAGGTCGGTTAGTGAGTATACCGAAGAATTCAATAGGTTGAGTGCTAGAAACAACCTTAATGAATCAAATAACCAACTAGTTGCTCGATACATTGGAGGACTCAAGGAGAGCATACAAGATCGGTTGGAACTGAATTCTGTATGGTCAATTTCACAAGCTGTGAATTTCGCTATGAAGGCAGAAATACAACAGAATAGGCAGTCGAAAAACTCCCATCCGCGCAGGCAGTGGAAAGAATTTTCCTCCAGCAGCAATAAGGGTAACATACCGCCAATGGGAAAACCGCACTCAGTGGCGACTCCTCCACCCGCCAATGTTACAAAGACGAAGAATCAACCGAAAACCAGATTTCAGCCCAAAGAAAATCCGTATGTTAAGCCATCCACACTCAAGTGTTTCCGTTGCTTCCAACCAGGCCACAAGTCGAATGAATGTCCTCAGCGGCAGCAAGTCCATCTAGCAGAAGGTGAGGATGATGGTGAAACCGAAGATGTTGGACTCGATGAAGAACAGGACATTGAAAACATTGAGGCGGATGAGGGCGAACCATTAGTTTGTGTATTAGAAAAATTGCTGCTAGCTCCACGGCAAAGTCCTAATTCCAAGCGGCATGCCATTTTCAGAACTCGATGTACCATAAATGGCAAGGTATGTGACCTGTTGATCGACAGTGGCTGCACCGAGAATGTCATTTCTCAATCAGTAGTTCAAAGTTTGCAATTAAAAACTACGAAGCATCCAAGTCCATATAAAATAAGCTGGGTTCGCAAAGGTATGGAAATTAGCGTCAACAATTCTTGCCGTGTTACTTTTTCATTGGGCAAACATTATGTTTGTGAAGTTTCATGCGACGTTCTTGAAATGGACGTCTGCCATTTGATCCTTGGTCGACCGTGGCAATATGATGTTGGTGCAACTTATGACGGTCGAGCGAATGTGTACTCATTCGATTGGAAGGGGAGACGCCTTCGACTACTACCAGGAAGCAGTGAAAAACAATTGCAGAAGGCAAAAGCGGCACTGCCGGTTGCAATGCACTTGGTGACAGGACCTACTCTCCTACATTGCTGGCAGGAACCGTCCCCAATGTATGCCCTGTTTCTGACCGAGCCAAATGAGAATAGCACTCAAACAGTTGTACAGAAAGATGTCCAGGAATTATTAGAGGAATTCATCTGCATCATGCCGTCTGAATTACCGTCTAAATTGCCTCGTCTCCGCGAAATTCAACACCAGATAGATTTCATTCCAGGCTCATCATTACCAAACTTACCGCACTACAGGTTGAATCCGAAGGAGCAAGGAATTTTACAGGAAATAGTTGATAAATTGCTGGAAAAACAATTGATTCAAACAAGCTTGAGCCCCTGTGCAGTCCCCGCATTACTTATTCCGAAGAAAGACGGTAGTTGGCGAATGTGTATCAATAGCAGGGCCATTAATAAAATAACAGTCAAGTATCGATTTCCTGTACCACGCATTGAAGAGCTGATAGATCAATTAACTGGTTCGTCCATTTTCTCAAAAATAGACTTGAGGAGCGGGTATCACCAGATACGGATTCGGGCAGGGGATGAATGGAAGACTGCATTTAAAACTCCCCAAGGCCTCTACGAGTGGAAGGTAATGCCCTTCGGGCTGTGTAATGCGCCATCCACATTTATGAGAATCATGACTGAAATTCTCAGACCATTTTTGGGTAAGTTCTGCATAGTCTATTTTGATGATATCTTAGTATACAGTACTGACCGCTGTCAGCATTTGAAGCATCTGAGAAGCCTCTTTGAAGTGCTGCAAGAACAAAGGTTATTTGTTAACTTACCAAAGTGTGAAATTGCTGTAGACAAGGTCTATTTCTTGGGTTTCCTGATCTCGGTAGAGGGCTTACACATGGATCAAAGGAAGATTTCAGCTGTGGTAGAGTGGCCGACGCCCAAGTCTTTTTTTGAAGTAAGAAGTTTCCATGGCTTAGCTAATTTTTACAGAAAATTCATCAAGAATTTCAGCATGATCCTAGCCCCCATTACGGACTGCCTTAAATCCAAAAAGTTTTTTTGGCACGAGGAGCAACAGCAAAGCTTTGAGGCGATAAAAAGGGCATTGAGCTCAGCTCCCGTTCTAGTCCTGCCGCAATTTGAGAAATTATTCACAGTTGATACAAATGCTTCATCCATTGGCGTGGGAGCGGTTCTATCGCAAGATGGTCGACCAGTCGCATACTTTAGCGAAAAACTTTGTCCGGCGAGGCAGAAATGGTCAGCCTATGAACAAGAGTTATATGCGATAGTTCGAGCCCTTAAGCAATGGGAACAATATTTGTTGCACCAAGAATTCATATTATGCAGTGACAATAAAGCATTGCAATTCATTAACAGCCAAAAATCAATGAACAGAATGCATGTCCGTTGGCTCATGTTTTTACAAAGGTTTTCGTTCACTATCAAGCATAAACCGGGTACAGACAACCGCGTGGCCGACGCCCTCAGCCGTAAGAGGAGCCTTCTAGTTCAATTGCAAACAGAGATTACCGGTTTAGAGTGTCTTAAAGACTTATATAGCGAAGACCCAGATTTTGGCAACATTTGGCTGTAATGCCAAAATGATGAAAACAGCAAAGAATATGTTCTCAGGCATGGTTATCTATTCAAACAAAACAGGCTCTGTATTCCTGTATCATCCTGGCGACAGCAGCTTGTCCGTGAAGAACATGGGGGCGGGTTGGCGGCTCATACTGGCCGTGACAACACTCTAAGGGTGTTGCAAGATCGTTTCTTTTGGCCTCGCCTGCGACGAGATGTATACCGACTAGTCGATAGTTGTCCAATTTGCCAACAATACAAAGGAGGAGCTCAAAACACAGGGTTGTATATGCCCTTGCCGGTACCAGATTCCATATGGGAAGATCTCAGTTTGGACTTTATTTTGGGATTACCGCGGACTAAGCACGGCAATGACTCCATCTTGGTGGTCGTCGATCGCTTCTCGAAGATGGCCCACTTCATTTCATGTAAGAAAACCGCAAATGCTGTACACATCGCCAATATTTTCTTTAATGAAATTGTCAGGTTGCATGGTCTGCCGAGGAGTCTCACGTCCGACCGCGATGTGAAATTCATAAGCCATTTTTGGCGAGAGCTATGGAGGAGATTGGGCACAGATATTCGACTGAGTTCGGCTTATCATCCGCAAACTGACGGCCAAACTGAGGTCGTTAATAGAACTTTGGGCAACATGCTGAGATGCCTTGTTCAAGAACAACCGAAACAGTGGGAAGAAGTCCTTGCAAAAGCTGAATTTGCCTATAATGCCATGACGAACAGAACCACAGGTAAACCACCTTTTAGCATTGTCTATACAAAGGCACCTAACATCACTCTTGATCTTACTGTGCTACCAAAATGCAAATCGACGGCCGCCGCTTCTTTCACGGAGCGATACACGGAGATGTTGGAGAATGTTCGTCACCAAATTATTAAAGCTAATAAGCACTATAAGGAAGCTGCTGATGCTCACATGCGACAAAAATTGTTCAAGGAAGGCGACTTGGTCATGGTACGGCTGCGACGTGAGAGATTCCCGTCGGGATCTTATTCCAAACTAGCCCGTCGCAAGATTGGACCTATTCCTATTATTTCAAAGATTAATGATAATGCTTACACAGTTGCATTGCCACCCGACTGCAACACATCTCCTACTTTCAACGTAGCATACATTTGGGCATACACACCTCCGGATGACGCCGTAGTTACAATTAGCTCGTCGGAGTCGAGCTTTTCTGAAGATGGGGAGGACTGATGTGGTACACGTTACCAAGGGGAGTATCACACCGTTCTCTAACTGCCAATTCGCTCTCCACTACCCTTTATACTATTTTATGTTTAATCGTACTATTACACATAATAGCTTGTTTTTACTGTTATAGAAAGAAGTAGAATACATATAGGAGACGGAGGAAAATTACGGTAGACAACTTTTATTACAATCTGAATACAGAAATACAGTTTCTTCTTCACAGAACCGGAGTTCTGTTTTGTTCTCTTTGCTGCCTCTTCTTTTAGGTCCTGTAGCAGTTCGATCAGTGCAAAGGATTGCATTAGAAGGGTTGCCCTTGGCTTGAAGAGGTGGAGGCATCGGACTTGGGAGATCGAAGGGAGATGGAGTCAGGGTCGAGGTCGCGGGTTCTTGTGCGATGAAGGACGTTTGTCTTGGGCTTGTAAGGCTCAACGGGATGGGAAAGGGTCGAGCGTCAGGGAAGATCGGGAGGTTCGGATGGAGTTTGGGAGAGACGTCGGTCTTCTTGCTGGTTGCGACAGGGAAATGCAAAGGAAGAAGTCTCAGGCCCTGCTCCTCGCCATTTTAACGAGAGTACGAGCCTACGTGGGAGAAATTTTGCTCCCAAGCACGCGTGAGATGACGGAATCGGCGCTGCTCACAAAGGTATGGGGAAGGTACTATAGCAAACTGTGGCTGATTTGGCAGGATTCAGTAGAGTTCGAGATATTTGTGGTAGGTATTTTATATTTCTTTATTTGATTTGATGATTTCGCTTTGTACTCTAGTAGAGGTCAACAGTATTATATGCTTATTAAGTTGTATTATAACTCACCCCTATTACTGGGCAATCATACAATGGTATCATCCAACAAAATTTAAATAAGTGGACGAGAAGAGATATTTATTTGAAATAGTTATTTTATTTTTCTCTTTAAAATACATTTGAAGTTTTAATATCTCTATTAATATAATGTAAATAATTTGTTGTTAGTAGATTTAGCAAATAAAAAAATAAATACCATCCAACCGCCTGTTAATGTCTCATTCATTTGAGTCTTTGGGCCAGGTTGTGACACAATATGCTGGACAAGAAAACAGTAATCAATTAGGCACATCAACCACAAAGTATGTTCCTTACCTTGTTCAGAATCAACTCCTCTAGCTCTTTCTTAAGGGTTATAAAGGTATATGCTAAATCTGGCTTCATGAAGAATTCAAGGTAGCCACCTAACATCTTTAAGTGTCCATCCTGTCAAAGAAACCACTTAATGAACAAAGCGTTTAAAAAGATGCACATAAAACCAATTGAGAAATAACAGAGAAAAGTCAACATACAAGCCCGCCCCTGCAAATGTTCCCTCCAAATAGCAGTAATACCGAATCAGAAATTGCAGTTGAATCCCTAAGAAATACGGAGTTCACCTTAACTTTCTCGTTAAAAACTAACCACGGGTAAGGAATCTTGGCCTCCTTTCCATTGACAGAGCTCTAAAAGAAGTGATGAAGCGTGTAAAATAACAATGACATTGTGAACTACTAGTAAATAATAGTATACAAAAACCAAGGTTAAACTTACAGAATAAAGCATGACTTGCCCATCCTCCATAGTCTTCAAAGCTATGGATCTCTCCTTGTTCTGCACAAGTGTTTGGGGATTTAGTCCATTCTCAAACATAAAACAATAATGGTTTATTGTCTCAATGGGTCTTCACTAATCAAGCATTTACATCATAGTCAAGTTTCTTAAGTTTATGAAAATACATGAAAGCATGTCTAAGCTCCACATAGATAGCGTATCCCGGAAGAAATGGAAGAACATGTCGCAAGGGAAAACATCATAACCAGAATATGCCGATCAATTGGAGTGCAAGTGAGACAATACGATCAAAGTACAAGCAAAGTAAGAACTTACCACAACTGAACAAATTCCAGGAAAGAGGCCAGCACAGATAACTGCCCGGACAAGGTTCTCATCACGAGACCAAATGTTGTATGACATCAAGTTCTCATCAACAAGACCAGGATCCTTAAGCAGAAAATGGAACTGCTTTCTAAGAGAATCAATTGCCTTCATAGTCTGAGCAGAAAGAAAGTTCTTCCAGCAGTAATCATATCCAGAATGATCCTTCTCAGCATCTTTCCAACCCTCATAGGCCCGAATAAGTGCAAGATGGTCACTGTAGTCCCGGCAAGAAAACTGAGACTTTGCAGAATCTGCAAGCTGCGTGAAAAGTCAAACTTATTATTTCTACCCTTCCCTAGGAAGATATAATGACATTTGACTTTAGATATGTCAAGAATATGATTTCACATCATAAAGCATAAAAAAAATGTCTTCCTGCGGCTCAATAAATAAGCGAAAAAAGAAAGTAATAAGCTTAGATGATGCTTCAATTCTTCATATTGCGACTGCTCCATAAGAAGTAATACTAAAGGATGTCTTCTGACTAAACTTAATAAGAATAAGTTGTCCAGTGAAACAATTGTTTATAAGCAACGTTTTAAAATGTAAAATTGTAACTATAACCAAAATTATTATATATAATAAGATTAGTGCGGATGTTTCTTAAAGGCATCATTACCCAATACTCGAAATAATAAGACAAGCTTTAAATAACAAAAATATTCTAGTCCCAAAAAAAAACCAACACAAAAACTCAAGCAACATATTAGGTGGATAAAAGAAAACTCATCCCAAGAAAAATGGATGACCCTTATAAACTTCATTGGTTAACCTGTATAAAAGTGAGAGTCCAAAAGGTTTTTGTTATATATATATATATTGGAGAGTGTAGCATTATCTTTATATGTAATGGGCCATAGATAAGATAAAGATTATGTGATAAGAAAGCAAGTTATGCTATGATCTATGTATGAAGATATAACTTCTATATGAGCATAGTTGTGCATGGAAAAAATGAGAATGTTAAGATGGTAGTATGAAAAAAAAACTAGGAAAGACAAATGGAGAAATGATTATGTTAGAAAAATGATAAGAGTAGCATCCATTAAAGATAAGGTAGTAGAATATAGACTTATGTGGTTTAAACATGGACTACAACAGGTAGAAAATTATGCTCAAGGCTAATAAAAAGAATTAGTGATGATAGGAACTGAATGAGGTGGATAGAGCAAAAGTAACACGTAGAACTGGTGAATGAAAAATAAAAATTCATAAACAAAAACTAAAATAGTTTGTGTAAGGCTAATGATGATGATGGTGATGATGAATTGATCAATAACAATGATGCAAATGTAACATCATGCTCATCTATGCATACATGATAAAATGAGTAGAAACACTAGAATGAGACATAATTTAGACATGAATTATAAGTGAATAAAAATTCTAGTAAATAAAGCAAACAAAAAATTGTTGAGATATCCTAACAACTGCTTATATTTTCAACAAAATAGCCAGCTGTACCGAAGTTGTTCACTATTTAATGAAAAATCATCCATCTAAAGGTTATCAGATATAAAACTAGGAGAAAAAAAGAGAATCGGCAAGCTACCCAAGCAAAACAAAAATGACTTTGACCTTTCAAATGCCAGCCCAGTTCCAAAAAAAGCATCTTACTAGAGTGTCTTAAGCACTCGCAAAGCCAGCATCATAACATTAAAAGCTTAGCATAATCAGGTTCAACATGAACAGTTAAATGACCATACAAGTTATGTTGAAAGACCAATCAAGTGTTTATCCAAGCCCAAGATATATTTAATACCATATGAAGGCTTATCTACAAGGTTAGGTGTTAAATTCAGAGAATTAGAGAGGAAAAAGACTTAATTTTATTGCACAAAATTATCCATATTTATAGATCTATCCAAGATAACTTAATAAAGAAACAAATAATTACAAAATCATGCATAATTGCTCTAATATAATCCTTCCTAAATCAACCAACAAAATATGGAAGTAGATCGGCGTGGTCTAGGTGAGCCTCCCATTGATTCACATCATAGCCATGGGATCAAAATGCCAAGGGATGGCTAGAATTTAACAGGTGAGTCTCCCACGGATTCCCAACCTAGTCGTGGGATCAAAATGCTAAGGACGACTAGAATTTAACACTCCCACTCAAGCTGGGGAATGCAGATTTGTCATTCCCAGCTTGGTAATCAGTCCCAAAAAGATAGAGTTATCGATTCCCTTGATAAGAATATCTACAAGCTGATCTTTTGATGAGACATGATCGATACATATAAGACCAATGTCTAATTTCTCCTTTATGAAATGTCTGTCTACTTTTTTTGTGATTGGTCCTATCATGTTGAACCGGATTATGAGCTATGCTGATTGTTGACTATTGTCACAGTGTAGCTTCATGGGTCCTTCCTAATTACTCATTACATCTTCTAGAATCATCTTGATCCATAACAGCTCACATATTCCTAAGGGCATACCTCTGTATTCTGCTTTTGTACTAGACCTTGCCACCACATTTTGTTTCTTGCTCCGACATATAACAAGGTTTCTTCCAAGAAATGTACAGTATCCTAAGGTAGATTGTCTATCTACTAGTGATCCTGCATAATCTGCATCAGTATATGCTTATGAGATTATTCCACATTCTCTTTTGAAAAGAATTACTTTACTTGGGTTCCCCCTTAAGGTAATGTGTCTAAAGCTTGCATGTGAGTCTACTTTGGATTTTGCATGAACAGGCTGACCATGCTTATAGCAAATGCTATGTCTAGTCTGGTGTGGGAAAGGTAGATTAATTTCCCCCGTAAGTCTCTGATAAGATCCTTTATCTACATTTGGATCCTTTTTAGCATCACCCAATTTGAGATCTGGTTCTATTGGTGTTGGTGCTAGTTTGTCAGTTTTTTTAAAAAGATCATTAATGTATTTTTATTGTGAAATAAAGATTACTTTGCTGGAGTGGGCCACTTCAATTCCAAGAAAATATTTTAATCTATCAAGATCTTTGATCTCAAATTCCTTAGCAAGACATTTCTTTAAAATCACTTTCTCATTTTCATCATTCCCCATTAAGATGATATCATCCACAAAAACTAATAGAATTGTCACTTCCCCTGAGTCTAAGTGATTGAAGAATAATGTATGATCCCCTTGGCTCTGTTGATAACCATTAAGTAGCATAACTTCTAAGAATCTTTCAAACCAAGCTCTAGGAGACTGCTTCCTTTTTTAACCTGCACACTTTGTTACCTCCAGATTTCTCCTTGAATCCAGATGGAATCTCCATAAATATTTTTTCCTCCAAGTCCCCATATAAGAATGCATTTTTGACATCTAACTGTTCTAGATGCCAGTTGTAATTAGTTGCTAGTGAGAGCAGGATCCTCATGATGCTCATCTTGGCAACTGGTGCAAAATTTCCCAGTAGTCAAAGTCATACGTCTGAGTGTACCCTTTCGCCACCAATCTTGCCTTCTAACTTTCCAATGTACATCAGATTTGTATTTCACAGAGAACACACATTTGCAACCGACTTATTTTTTTCCTATTAGTAGATCGGTGATCTCCCATGTATTGTTCTTCTCAAGGGCCTGCATTTCATCTTTTATGACATTTTTATAATTTCATTAGATAAGACCTCAGAAATATCATTAAGAATATGAATATCATTCAGTGTAACAAGAAATTTTTTTTCTGAAGGTGAGAAGTTATGGAAGGATACAAAGTTGATTATAAGGTATAATGGAGAATTTTTTGGTTACCTTATGTTTACCTCAATTTCAGGAGACAGATCAGATTTTTGGATCTGCTTTAGAGAAAAATTTGGATTTGTACGCCTGGAATACACTTACCCAAATCTCCTGTTATCCATAATAGCTTTATTTTCAGTTTTCCTGGCTTTGATTTTAGGTTTCTGTGGATTAAATTGAGGTGGAGCAAGAAGGTCAAGGGGAGCAAGTTTATTTTCCTCATCTTCCTCAATTTCCTCAATTTCAATCTCCCCTTAAGGTGAAATTTGGTATAAAAGGATTTTTGTTGATCAAAGGTAACATCAACAGATACAAGAGTTTTCTTAGTGGAGGGATGATAACACTTATAACTTTTTAAGATAGATGAATATCCAACAAATATATGTTTGAGTGCTCTTGGATCTAATTTTCCTCTATTTTAACTATGAATGTGAACATAGACAGTGCACTCAAAAATTCTGGGTGTAAGGTTATTATGGGTTCGAAATTCGGGATAAAAAGATGATAGAATATCCATTGGTGTTTTCAGTCCCAAAGTTTTTGAAGGTGGTCGATTTATGAGTTTTGTGGCCGTCAGAAGGGTTACCCCCAATTGGATTTGGGTACATTGTGTTGGAATAAAAGTACACAGGTGGATGCTAGAAAGTGGTCATTTTTCCTTTCTGCAACCCCGATTTATTGTGAGGTGTAAATGCAGGAAGACTCATGAATGATACATTCTTTTCGAAAGTAGGACGATAGGGTTTGATTAAAATAATCTTTAGCATTGTCTGAAATAAAACTTTTTATTTTTACCCTGAATTGATTCTAAATCATGGTATGAACAATGGGGATGATAGTCTTAACCATCGATTAAAAAGGCGTTCGAGGCGGACGCCTCGAGGCGCTCCTCGAATCGAGGCGGAGGTCGGGCGAATTGAGGCTTAAGCCTCGAACGTCCGGGCAAGGCTTATGCCTTTTTCCACGGAGGCGTACGCCTCAATACGCGAGGCGCCGAGGCGCATCGAGGCAGCGCCTCGAAAGGGAGAAAGTTACCTTCAAAGCAAGCGAGCCAACGAGCTCCCGTTGTTTCTTCTTATCAAAATGTCGTAACTTATGATCCGACAGGAAGGGAAAGTCGTTGAAGGAGCGCAGTCAAACAGCCACAAAGGAGCCAAAGAAGCGACACGTGTAATCTCTACACCTCCTATGAAGCAACGAAGCCGAACAACAAGGACGAAAAGAGAAGATGAAAGACAAACCCTAGACGCAGCTAAGTTATTATTGATTAACTTAATTAATATAATTTAAATATTAATAATTAAGCAAATTAATTAAATACTTAATAGTATAATTAGTGCATAAATTAATTGACTAATTAGTAATATAATTATTAATTAAATATTAATATAATTAACCTAGTTCATATAAATTAAAATATATATTATTAAATATATAATTAATAGTATTAATAATAATTATTGAGTAGCTTGTACCGCTCAGTACATGCTCGGTACCGAGCCAGTACCGCTCGGTACTGAGCAAGTATATGCTCGGTATTGAGCGGTACATGCTCGGTACCACTAGGTACACGCTCGGTACCAAGCCAGTACCACTAGGTAAATGCTCGATATTGCTCAGTACATGCTCGGTACAGAGCCAGTACCGCTCAGTTCCGAGCCAATACCACTCAATACCGAGCGGTACATGCTCGGCACCGAGCGGTACATGCTCGGCACCGAGCGGTACATGCTCGGCACCGAGCGGTACATGCTCGGCACTGTTAATTACTTTATTTTTATCATTTTTTAGGCTTACGCCTCGATCCTCCTCGAGGCTTACGCCTCGCCTCGCTTAGCCAAAACGCCTCAATTCCCGATTTCGCCTTTTAAAACGTTGGTCTTAACATCGAATTTGTTTTAGGAGAAAGATCCAAGAGACTCGAGTGCCGCCATCAATGAATGATGCAAACCATCGGGCTTCTGAGATATTAGGAATTTTTTAGGGTCCCCACATATCAGTATGAATAAGATAAAAGGGAGTATTACATCTCTCAAGTTTATTTGGAAAAAAACTCGTTTATGCTTGGCTAACTCACATGTATTACAATGAAAAGATTCATTTTCCAACTTATAAAAAAGTTTTGGGTACATATTTCTTAAGACATCAAAAGATGGATATCATAATCTAAAATGGTGAAGCCAAATAGTTGATTTTTTATTAAATAGGGATAGCATAAAATAGCCATTATTGATAATACTAGATTTATTTGGCTCTTCCAAGTAGTACAATCCATCTTTCTCCTTAGCAAGTCCAATCTTCTTATTCGATCTCTAATCCTAAAATAAGCAACAGTAGGGTTAAATAAGACTTGACAATTATGATCACCAGTAAGTTCTTGTATGAAGATTAGGTTTGTGGATAATTGAGATACGTGGAGCACATAATTTAGAGTGAATGAGGGAGATAAGAGTATGTCTCATTGGCCTACTACTGTGGTAAGAGAACCATTAGCAATGATTATTTTTTCGTCACTTGGGCAAGGAGTATAATTTATGAAGTGGGTAGTGGAGTGTGTCATGTGATATGTAGCTCCTAATTCAATAATCCACAATCCTTTCAAACGATTTCTAGGTACTTAATCCAATGGATATAGAAAACTTACCTAAAAGTGCAAGAGAAGAGATGCAGGTTGTTTTTCAAGGGACATCAGAAGTTGTTTTAGTTTATCAATATCTTATTTACTGAAGCTGGACTGCATTTCTAGGTTAGACTGACTTGTTTTAGTGTTGGCTTGTGATGTGCTCTTTTACAACTTCTTTGATTCCACTCCTTAATTGGAGGCTTTCCATGTATCTTCTAACATGTTGTATTTGTTTCTGGGTTAGACATTAAATGTTAAAATTTATTTGGAGAATCTTTTGCAACTGCATATGTAGTTTGTCGTAGTCTAAAGAAACTTTTCTACAAGATGCATATTAGCATTTTGATAGCAAACAACCAATATAAATCCAGAAAATTGATAGATTTCAGAAAAAAAAAACTATAGAGCAGGTTTTGCGAAAACTGTAGGAAAATATGAGAACATCACTTGAAATTCACTAGAGGACGAAGAAAAACAACAATATCTCTATTCCAGAGGAGGATCAATCTCTCCCAAATCCCTAGACGCCGCTAGAGCCCAAAGAAAACCTAGATCTAAGTGATCTCAAATTTCAGCCAAATTCAAGATGCCCTAACCCTAGGAAAACAAACTATTTAATGCATACAATTCAAAAGGAAATCTCTAAACAATCCCTACATTCAATTTCTCTCCTCAACTTCCTCAAAAAACTTCCCAAACTACTTTATGTTGCTCTACGCGTCTAATCGGGTGTACAGGAGGCGGAAGATTTCTGCCTCTGTTAGCGCCTGGGTCGGTCCCGTGTGAACTGGCTGGACCGGTCCAATGGACCAGTCTAACAATACTGCCCTCCCAAAGATCCACCTTGTCCGCAAGGTGGAAAGACGACACCCTCCTCCATTCCTTCTTACTCGCAAACGGTAATAACCTAAAGAGTTCGGTCCTTACACTTGTGCCTTGCCGTATACCTCTCATCACATCTGAAACAGATCCCCTTCACCCTCTTCTCCCATAATTCTATTTCTGTGAGCTTTTTGAAGTTGTCCCTAGGTCTTCCTCTAGTAGTCTTCTCCTTCGAAGTCTCTCTAAGAGTACCCGTTGTTAGCTACTTGGGTGCCAAAAAGGTGGTGGTCATCTTGTACGAACCTACTGAGTTACTACCTCCAGTTTCTCTCTCCAAGTGCCTCTGATCCTCCACCAACTGAGCTAGTTCCATAGCCTCTCCCAAGTCACAAGACCTCATTACTCTAACCGCTGATCGGATCTCTGGTGTCAGTCCCTTCATGAAATTTCTCTCTAGCCCTATTTCAGGAAGGCAGTCTAATCGTCTAGCAATGTATTCGTATCTCTCCCAGTACACCGCCATTGAACCCTCCTGTGTCAAGGCGAAGATTGCTTGTAGAAGTCTCTTCCCATACCAGTTCGAAAACGTTCTACCAAACAATCCTTGAACTCTCGCCAACTTCGTATAGGTCGTCGCATGTCCTTCCATTGATACCAAGACAAAGCCTTCCCTTCCAAACATAGGCCCGCCGCCGTCAGTCTTTCCTCCTCTGTCAGCCCATTAACGATGAAATATCTTTCTACCTTATAAATCCACCCGTGTGCATCCTCCCTCTCAAATATTGCCATCTTCAGTTTCCTCACCCTCGGGTCACACCCGTTTCCCCTAAATCTTCCATAACCCCCCATTCCTCGAAGAGATGGTGCTCTCCAATTATCACGATCTTCCCTCTAGCAATCATACCCAAACCCTTCATCAAAATCCCCTCTTCTTCTTTCAAAATCAGCATCCCGACGATCGAAATCATCCCCTCTCCTTACAAATTCAGCACCCTTTCTTGCGTAACTAATGCTCATCTCTTCCGTAGAAAATGGTTCTAGAGAAAGCATTCCATATTCTCCCTCCAAAATCTCCATTTCTAGATTTTCCCTTCCCCTAAACGTATTAGGGTTCTCATCTATTCCATGGCCGTCGGTAGTTTCTACTTTCCTTTGCTTCCGATGTCACTGGTTTGATTTTGACTTCGAGCAATTTCCTCAACATGTCTTCCACCATGGCGAACTTTTCATCCATCACTTCATTGACGAATGCAATTTGATTTTGAAAATCAGCAATTTTCTCCTCAAAATCTGCTTTGAGTTGCCCAAGTTCTCCCTCCAAAACTTTCACTTTCCTTCCGCCCATTGGTTCCCTTTGATCGACATGCTATGATACCAATTTGATAGGAAACGATCACTATAAATCCAGAAAACTACTGGGTTTTAGAAAAAAAAAATAGCTCTACTGTAGGTTTTGTCAAAACTGTAGGAAATTATGAGAAAATCACTTAAAATTCACTAGAGGACGAAGAAAAACAGCAAGATACAATTGATCCTCTATTTGAGAGAAGGATCGATCTCTCCCAAATCTCTAGACGCCATTAGAGCCCAAAGAAAACCTAGATCTAAGTGATATCAAATTTCAACCAAAATCAAGAAAACAAACTATTTAATGCATACAATTCAAAAGGAAATCTCTAAATAATCCCACATTCAATTTCCCTCCTAATCTTTCTCAAAAAAACTTCCTAAACTGCTCTACGCGTCCGATCGGGTGTACAGGAGGCGGAAGGTTTCCGCCTCTGTTAGCGCCTGGGCCGGTCCCGTGTGGACCGGCTAGACCGGTCCAATGGACCGGTCTAACTCATCCATCTCTTGATTGTTCTCAATTTTTCAAAGAACAACTCATTCTACAGTCAATTGGATTAAATTGGCAACTTCAAAAAGCTATTAAATAGCTCTTAGCATAAATCACTTGATTTTTTTGCATGTAAACTCTCGAAACACATAACATCATGAGTTTACGGGATGATGTTAAAAGTAATAAGAATTATTTTGTTATCATATTAATATAATCATTTAGGATTAATATTCATTAGAACTTTATAGTACTAAATTAATAAATTATGCTAGATTATATTTTTTTCATGACATTTTCAAGCACTAAATCTCTATGCAATTAATCCTTCTTATGCCATATGATCTCTAGCTCTTGATCTTGTGATGATTTCTTGATAGTCATCATGATTTGATACTTCTTGTGCTTGATGCACTCAAACCCTTGATCTACTTTAATAATATGTAGCCCTTGATCTTGTGACGGAAAAAATTTCTAATCACCAAGTCTTCATGCATTTCATTCTCTTTGCGCTACATGAATCCCAGTCATCAATCTTGGAAATCATCATGATGTTCTATATCACTTTCATAGCATAGGGCCATATTTAATATACTATTAAATGGATGAATGAACTGAACATGATGCATATGCCTGTTGGGGTGGGCGGGGGAAGAAATAAATTTCATTATATTAGAGAGAAAAACTAACATTAACAGAGAATAGTAGGATTTATGTTACTCACATCCTTCTTGTCAAATGGGGTAAGGAATGGATCTCTAACACTTAGACCAGCAACGACAGTCAAAATGGGATCCAGGCATCTGAAAATAGCCCCAAAGATGAGCATCTTCCCAAGTTTTGGTTCAACTGGTAGAATTGCTAGGTGCCGTCCTGAGACAAGAGTAGAATTTAGCAATATGAGATTACAAGTTTCTAATCATTTGATAAAAAGTAATGTATACTAGACACGAGGAAACAAGTAGAAAGACCTAGAATGGTTAATTCCTGCTTCTCATCTAATGCACCGATAACTTTCAGATATTCAATAGCATTTTGGACCTAAAAAGCAAATCAAGTGGCAAGTGATGAATCATAACAGCTATCATGACCTCGAATATAATAAATAATCACAAGAAAAAAAGTGTATAAATAATGGGAATTATAAATGACCAAATTGACTCTGTTGTTTTAGTAGTATAATTGATATGCAAGAAAAATAGAGTTGACCATACAGATAATGCTTCGGGAGATTGCAAAGCCCTTGATAAGAACTCCGATATGCTTCCAAGCCTTAGGCTTTTGATTTGCAAACAAAGAGACTGTAATGGTGTCCTTAGAAGTTCTGGTAATTGGTAGTCTGCAAAAACGTCATACACACATTTTGGATACAGATGATAACATTCCCCGGGTTGCACACGACCAGCTCTTCCTCTTCTCTGCATCATCAATGAAGCAAAGCTACAGACAAAGCTATCACAAAATCTAAGCAAAGCTGCAATTTATGCCTTGAAAAGATGCATTAACCATAAACTAATTATTATAAAGGAAACCATGAAGAACGTTAGATTAATTACAAAACTAGTCCAGCGCCAGAAATACCTGTCGAGCAGAAGCCTTGGAAATCCATGTTGGAAGCAAACATGGGGTATTGTTTAACGCATCATACGATGTCTCTTTTGCCTTCCCACAATCAACAACAAAAACAACATCATTTATGGTGATACTTGTCTCAGCCATGTTTGTAGCAAGGACTATTTTTCTAGCTCCATTTTGTGGCTTATCAAATATTAATCTCTGTTTCCAAACAAAAATGCAAAACTATTCAGACAAAAATTTTGATTAGGATATATAGAATCATGGCATTGCAGAGAGTTGAATAATGATAGCTTCTATATGTTCCACAACTAGGAACAAAAAGGATTACCATCTACGAGGTGGTTGTATGTACTCGGGTGGCGTGAGGATAGGATGCAGGACTGGGTTGTTAGGTGTATGGGTGTGCGTGTGAATTAACTTTTAAATGAAAGAGACCAGAGGCAAACCTACTACAATAAGAAAGCTTCTTTTATTTTATATATTCATTTGAACAGCACATCAAGCTCGAAAACTACAGTTCAACATTGCCGGAGCTAGCTTGACAAGGCAACAGTGACAATTAATTGGAAACAGCTAATGTCTAATAAACATAACGTGGAACTTTAACGCTTGCATCCATCCAAAACTTTATCACTTGCATCCATGCAAAACAATGGGACGCCAAAACAAATGAGTATGCCTATGGTAAAAATCTTGCATTCACACAATTCTACATCTGTGATGTAGAACTAAATTGTGGAATAATAGACGGTCATACTCAAGTTCATTTTTCTTTTGGAATTCATTATATTCTTAGAATTATTATAATCGATTTCATTAAGTTTTTGTGATTTATTAACAGTTTTTGGTCTAGAAATTCATAAATAGATTGTACTAATCATTTAATAGTTATTTCTTCTATTCATAAATATGAGAATTCTAAGCAAGCAAGGCAATTCAAAACATGAATAAAATTCTTATAATAGATGAAGAGAATCTTCATCTATTTAGGGACTTTGATCCTTGATCAAGAATTAAATCTGATAGAGATAATATCTTCCCATAAGTAGGAAGATTTCTTTCTGGTGCTTGTTTTCCTTCTTTCTTTTCTTCACTTATTTCTTCTTTTATATTTGTTTTGTTATTACCCAGATTTGTAACAATCAAGATTTCTGATTAAGTTAATTCAATAGGGTGCATGGATTTCTTAATATGTATTGAAGCCATTAATATTGCTTAGAGGATGAAGTGGGTGCAGGAAAACATTTCTAGATATAGAATAATTCCACCTTTAATTTTCTTAACATTGAATTTGCACCGATACCTACACAAATATACCCCAAAAGTTTGCACTAGAATCAATTCCTGCATTTGAATCTTAAAATAAATCCGAAAATCTAAAACTCAAATTATGCAAGAAAACATATTAAAACCAAAATTTAAAGGCATCTGAATCCATCCATGAATGTAAAACTAAAAAGATCGCACATGCCAAAGCAGTAAAATCAATAGAACAGATTGAAATGTAATTCCGTAGAAACTATTTAATTACATGATAAATAAATAAGCATATCAAATGCATTTTTGGTTCATGGTTCCATAATTTATAAATTTATCAAAAAAACCATCTTCAAAGACTCAAATTACTTAAACATGATCTTAAATTGATTAATAACAACTACCTTCAAGCAAAATTAAAAGTTAAAACTCCATTTGTTTAGTTGAATTCAGAGATATATAGTTAATCATGATTAATCTTTTTAACTATTTGGATTACTTTTTTAAGATAGGTTATGCATCCATCTAATATACACCTTCTATTTGTATCAAATCTAAATGGTTTGCTACTTATTAAAAGAAGAGTTTATGGAACCCAATAAACATAATTTTAAAGATTCGTTTATATTCTCCCGCTTTTATGATTTTTAGTCTATATGATGTGGATGAGAAGCAACAGACTCATCTACAAGAAAAATAGAGCATGGTTCTTGTGTTTGTTAGCCTTGGGTTTGTCTGCACTTAGTTCACTTAAGGAAGAGAGGAAAGAAAAAAACTTGCAATGAGTTTCTCGTAGAAAAGAAGGGGGCAAAGGAGAATCGAGCAAGGAGAAATAACTCTCACAAAACTTGGCATATCAATTAAATACACAACAGGTACTAATATCCTGAGGTTTTTGAAGGGCCCAAAAGATCTAGCATGGTGTTTTTTCAAAAACTTGGCATGAAAATATTCAGAACAAATTCAAACTAAACATGGTTTTCTTTGTCAACTCCTAAAATACCTTGATGAGCAATGTGAACCAACTCCTAATCATAAAAAATAAAAAATAAAATAAAATAAAATAAAAACAACTTCTAAGCATTCATTTTGTTAAGATGTAGGTATCTGAGAGTACTGTGTAAAGAACGTAATGAATAGATGTACCTATTTGAGAGTACAATGTTAGTCTATGCAAAGAATGTATTGGTTAAAGTTCTCTTTTAATTCTTTTATGGTAAGGCTTGGCATGATGTGAACATCTAACAATCATACAAGAATTGAAAAAAGAAAGAAGGGAAATATGAGAATCCAATATGAAAATCACAAACTTTGTGCTACAAGCAAGCTTCTGGTGACAGGATCACGAGATAACTGACATTTTGAGGATGCCAAAACACCCAAAAAAAGGGAAGATACAGGGAAGAAGAAACAGGAAAGGAAGAAAAAAAAGAAAAAGACCCATTACATTCATATACGCAGCTTCACCTACATATCAAAATACCCACTAACAATGTAACATGTGGCAGCTCACTAACGAACAAGAAAAAGACATCTCTTATTCATTTAACCTCACAAAAATAGCCACCTACAATCACCCTTTCCCCGCTTACTAGTCCTTAAGCGATACTGGTGGATTCCAGTGTAAAGGTATGTTACTTGTGACCTCCTCATTGGCATGGCCCGCAACACTTTGTAACATGAATTAAGCATTAGCAACTAATACTCGCAGAGATCCATACGAATGAGCAAATTTGAACATATTTAAAAGCGTATAAAAGATCAAAAGGGCAAATAGAGGCTAGAAAAAGTCTGTAATTGCTGTCCACAAAAGGTTTGGACCGCAAAGCGGGATTTTGAATAGCAAAATTGTTGCTTGGAAGTGTGAAATTTCAAGTTCCAGCACAGTAAAATAGCAAGTATGTCCAAAAAATTAAGGGGAAAAAAAAAGATATCTGATGGGTTGAAATAAGGTAATGGATACATGAGACAGCATAAGTCCAAAAATTGCTCGACCCAGGACTGATATATAAATATAACAGCCGGAATTTCATCAGAAAAAAAAAAAGAGTATTCGCAAGTAAGAAAGGGCACAAAACAAATTCAACAAAGCATCAATTATTCTAGAGAATAAGGAAGTACAACAAAAAGAAACAAGTAAATAAAATAAGTAATTATTATAGAGATGGAGAGCATATTTTGTGGGCTCATTTGGTTTAGAAGTATTGAAAAAAAGTGTGGAACATATTCTCGATTTTGTCAAGGATTTTATTGGGGAATGGAGCCCTTAGAAAGGTATCATGATTTTCAATGAAATAAATCATAATACTTGTTTCCTCATTGAAGCTTCAAATCATGATTGGGGCTTCTTAGAAAATTTAATTGCAAACTGTCACAAAACTACATACGTAAACCTTAGATCTACGACCTCTGAGGTGGGTGGCGAACCTCCCAACCAATAGGTTGAGATGGGCTGCATGGGGGAGGAATAAAAGGGACAGGCATCTGATTCTAGAGTTAGAATTTTAGGGTTGGTGGTGGAGGGTATGCTGGATTTTATCAATGTAATGTTTCAATTCTCCAAATATCAAGAGCTCCAAAGTTCATAGCGCACTCTTCACACAACAAATCAACTTTGAAGTTAATTTATTCGCTCGGCCAGTCGCGGAATGAGTAGGAGACACCATAAGAACCCAATATCTCAATAGCACCTTTGTCTAAAATTTGGAATGAGACTGAAACACAGAATCGATCTAACTAGAAAATCATTCAAAATTTGATAAAAAAATAGCTTATGGAAGACAGTAAAAAGTTGATTACAAAAAGGACAAAAAGCATTTTGCTACTTCAATTACAATAGTTTATCATTGATGCCATTGTTTTTTATGCCAAATGATGAGAACAAGATAACATGAAACTCCTCTTCATTAAAAAGAGAATATGATTCTTGTTTTAGTAGGTCAGGCAATGTTGTGCATTCAACATTTTAGAGTCAAATTGATGCGGACATTGGTACGAAGATTGGCGCATCTATCACAGGAGGCATCATAAATCGACGGCTATAATTTAAATCTTCAATTATGAGTTATTTTTCTGAATTTTAGTTTTTATTTGATGTATTCCATGTTTTACCCTAATTTGGTTTATGTGAGTGTTGTGGTCCAAGGGGCAATTTTGTATTTTGAGTTTTATTATATTGTGGCCTATATATAGGGCCTTAAGCTATTGTAATAGGGAGGGATTATTGATATTAAATATTTGTGTTCAACACTTATGTTCTTTTGAGAGGACGATAGTGAGATTCCTATGAGAAGGAATCGGACCGGGCTCGTGACTTGAAGTCCCTTGGAGAAGGGCAAAGCATCACCCGTTAGTCTTCGGAAGAGTCCAAGGCTTGCGGTTTTTATTTTCTTTCTTTTGTTTTTGTTTTTGTTTCTTCTTATTGCCCCTCGTAGTCATATTCATCATCTTCCTACTTCCACCTTCACATCGTCTCCATCTCCACCTTGCCGCCGGTCCCTCACCCATAAATCCTCCAAACCGCCGGCCATGGCTCCCTAGCCGCCGGCCTCATCCTTTCTCCTTTCTCCTTTCTCCTTTCTCCTTGGCTTTCCTAATTTGTGGTGCATGATATTAGGACTTAATGTGAAATTCAAATTGTTTAACATTTGAAATTCAAATTCCTTTCCTAATTTAATTACCTATTTTGGAAAGTGCATAATTGAAATCAATTTGAATTTTAAATTCAAATTGGAGTTGATTTAATACTTTCCATTTTCGCAAAACTAAATTAGGAAGCCCAAATTGACTCCACAATTTGCTCCCCCATCCTATGCTAGCCGCCGGCCATACAAGGCTCAAAACCGCCGGCCCCACTTCAAGTCTTCCCTTTTGGATTTCTAAATTTAATTAATTGGGAATCAATTTTTAGGACCCAATTAATTAAAATCCGGAAATTCAAATCCTTTCTCTTTTGGCTTAATTTTATTTTAGGAAAGTACTTAATTTAAACTCATTTGAATTTCAAATTCAAATTGGATTTATGTCATTACTTTCCTAATTCCTAAAATCAAATTTAGAAGCCCTCAATCACCACATTCAATGCTCCCCTTATTCTCCTAAGGCACCGGCCCCTGTATGAATAAATGGAATTTATTTCCTAATTTCATACTAAGCCTCTTTGGGAAATAATTCCTTTCTCTTGCCAACCGGAATTCTTTAAGCCCAAGCCTTATCTCACTTTCCAAAATCTGTTGAGAGAAATTAAGATCCCCCATAATCCCGTCAACCTCCTTACAGGTTTTCTGAATTGAAGTTTGGAAATAAAATTCCCTCCCTGGCCCGTATACTGACTCTCCTCTTCAAATCTCTTCCCAAATTCCTTGGACCTTGAGTATTCTACCGTCTAAGACTGCAGCCAGAGGTTTCCAGCAGCTAGTACTGTTCTTCCAGCAACCTGAAGCTTCCAAGTAGCTGTTTTTTTACCACAGCAAATTGCTGTCCAGCAATTCCTGCTGTACTACTGTTGCTCCAGCACCATTAAAGGACCTCTCCTCGTCATACAATCCTTTCCAAAGTCAGAACAATTGCTGTCCAAGGATTCCTGCAGCCCCAACAGTTATCCCAGCTTGCAAGAAGGCTGAATTTTAACAATCCAATAAGAAGAGCCGCTGTCCAAGACTTCTAAAACCCCAAAGCTGCTATTTAGACTTCTGTATTTGCTCTTCAAGACCCATAGAAGTCAAATCCCGTTCCCGTTCTACATCACAAATGGCAATAAATTTAAAGATCATTTGATATGAAAGACTAGATAAAATACTCAAGATGACCTAAGGAACTGGTATTAGTGACATTGTGAACTGTTCAATGCATTCCCTCTTAAAATGAGGAGCTAGCACAGGGTCCACAATCTGGCGGTTACATGCCAAATAACAAAAAAGATAATACAAATATGACTAGAGAAAAGAAATTTTAGGCACTTATTAGTTGTTTGGGTCTGTCAAGAGATGGCGATAATGCTAGTTAAAATGGAAGTCCAGAGTGGATGGTCTTCCATTGATAGAGCATCCACAAAATGTACAAGATTCCAAAGGCTACTACTCTATTCTAAGTAAACGTGCTTACAAAGAATGCCCGTTAATGGTCTGACATTTCTAAGAATATTTGTGGTGATTAGATTCTCGAATTATTTAGAAAGTAAACCTTACAATTCCTATATTACATTCACATATTCTGAAACTACTGCAAAAAAACTTGCACCAGCACACAAAATCATATTTGAGTATCACGGTAAGCCCTGGGACCTCAACCATGCTGCACATATGAAAACAAAAATGCAGAATAAGGAACTGAGAAGCAGCTTATGCGTGAAAAGGATAAAACCAAATAATTGCAGCTAATACATTTCTAAAAAGCAAAGAAGATTTACCTGCTCGGAGCTGGCCATGGACCCATGGCATGGGAGAATTAAAACCTTGGTAGGATCTCCAAGTAGTAGATGAGATTGCAGCTGTTCTTTGAGTGAATTAATGTCATCCCATCCAGTCATGAAAACCAAAATGGCACCTGGCCTTTCCTTTTGACATATATGGACTAAAACACTCTCTATTAGATTGAAACCAATTGAATCAGGGTTCCAGCAAGCTAGTGATTCACGAGTTCTAGAGCTGCAGTCTCTAAAATCAGCGGCTTCGAGTGCATCCTGTGTATTAGGATAAAGAAATAAGGCATTAAATTGAGAAGGTAACTCCAGTAAACTTACAACACGTATAGGAGAAGAAAACAAAATACTTCAACAGAAGTTGCAATTTGGCTCTTCCTTTTCCTAAGAGCTTGCTTTTGCATTTTCCAGCTTTTTTCTTGTCCATAATCATCAATTTGATTATAAGGAGTCAGCCTGTGTCCAATAATTTCAAGAACATTCTCCAAAAAGTGGGTCCGAACAGGATACGTAAAACCCTACAATATGAGGAACATAAAGAGCTGCTCAGAAGAATATAGTACAACAGTAGTCTGCATGTATAAAAGAATAACAAATGGGACATGAAAGTACTCTATATAAAAAATCATATTACTTGGCATAGAAATTTATTTCATGGTTTATTAGAAAGTGTTTGTCAAAGTAAAAAATCATATTCAAAACAAGAATCTACTTTAAAAGAATATATAAATTGATCAACTTATGGGTAAAAGATACAATAAATTCAAAAGCACAAAAGTGATATTTAGTTACTATATGTTCATCGAGCAATTTCTACTTTATTGAGCATTTCAATTGAAAAATCAATAAAATGAAGAAAATCATAGGGTGCTGCACTTTGCAATACAAAATCAATAAAAGTTACTGCATAAAAAATGAGGAATGTAACGATAAGATCCAATCCATCAAAAAGAAGAAAAACACCCCAACAATCAATGTTACACTGAATTGTTCCAGTACAAAATGAAGTAAATAGTCATACAATAAAGATGGTTAAAGAAGTATTATTCAAATGAAGCTAACTTACAGGTATATGCATCATGGGAGAGCCAGAAAAGTATGAAGAGAAAAGCTCAGCATTCAGAGTTGCACTCATCAAAATCAACTTAAGCTCTGGCCTATGAAGCAGTAGGTCTTTCAAGACGACAAGGAGAAAATCTGGCATCAAGACAGAATAGCATTTAATGTCAACAGTTCAACATACAGTATGTTCAATCAACAGTTTACCTTCATTCATTCCACGTTCATGAATCTCATCTACAAAAACATGGGTAACACCTTTCAAATTTCGGTCAACAAGCAATCTTCTCAATAAAATTCCTGTTGTACAGAAAAGAAGGCGAGTATCCCTCCCTTTAATACCTTCTAGTCGAACCTTATAACCAACCTACAAAAATGGCATATTAATTGCTGCATACATGCATGTATATATATATATATATTACTAATTTATTTATGCTGGTTTCACGGAAAAACATTGCGGAGAAATAAAAGCTTCAAGATATCAAGAAAAAGAACATCTTACAGATTCACCCAAATTTTCCCCTCTTTCCGCAGCGACTCTTTCAGCTACAGCCATGGCAGATATTCGTCTAGGCTGAGTGCAAATGATACTACAAGTTGCACCATGACCATTATCAATCTCAGATTCTAGAATATACTGAGGTAGCTGTGTTGTCTTACCACATCCTGTCTCACCTGAAATGACAACCACCTGCCAAATTGAAAAAGGTTTTACCTCCTGAATTCGCTAAATAAATCTGGCCAAAATGGTTGACTTTCATTCATTCATTGATGATATATCTGCATTTATTTTAAGATCTTTCTTTCTTTTTTTTATAAGGGGAGCAAATTTCACGATCTATGATTTTTTTGGGCTAGTTTTCATTTTACATCAAATTCTATAACTGAATTTGAATATCTGCAGCAATTGCATAATTTATGGTGGAAATCCAACAGTTTTTGGACTCATCTATCTTCTTTCATAACATGTGGAGCTTTATGATAACTAAATACTTCTTATTCTTATTGCTCCTTTTTTTGACTTGGCATAAAAATGGCAGTGTCTACCTGTTATATTATTTATGCATTTGCTATCAAGTAGTGTAAATTGTGGTTGTAATGCTTCCAATCAACATCAAGCATGTGGTTGTTCTTTTTCATATATGGCTCGTTTTTCTTGCTACATGTGTTGTTCCTACTATCAAAACACCTTTTATAATTTTATTTTGCTGCATGATATTCACATTTTATTTTTCTATCAAGCAGTTATATGTTTGTACCTCCCGATTAAGTATGCATATTAAATTTTGCTATTTCCATTTTTGCAATAATTGATGTTTGATATAAGTGCTTTCTAAGTGCTAAGCGCAATGTGATGCACAAAAGGAGGCAACGCTTTACAAGTCAGAGCATTCGTGACATGTATATCTTGTATGAAGATATTATGTGTATGCAGTGTTGGAAAAATTTTGTTATCCTCAACGGTTTGCATATTTTGTGATCGAGCACGACATAGAAAATAATATATTATCCTTACAGACAAAAATATTATTTATCTATCAACTCAATAACAAAATTTACAATTTGATTTTTAACGAAGATTTTCTCCTATTCAATATTTGATTTAATATGAATAATTTTTTTATGAGATACAGATGCCCCCATAAAGGCAAGTTCCTGTAGTTAATTACATCTCAAGTATTTTTAATTTAAGAAAACTTTTAATTAAACTAGTGGTTTCCTCTTTTTTTTTAGTAATCAAAATATTGGCTAATATTTTCATTTTTGAGATTTATGAAATTCTTGTTTAAAGATTTAATCTTTAGGAATTTCAAGGGAGGAATGATCAACTTGAAATCAGAATTGGAATGGAAGCCAAATGAATGAAATGTAGGAGTACTTGATCGTGAGAAAACTTAGAGGTACTCAAACTATTTTATATTGAGCTTTAAATTTTAGCATCAATTTTTTTTTTAATTTGACAATTTTGATTTAGAATGTTGGGGCTTATATTCTAACAACACATTTTAGAGAAAATGCACAAAAAGTGAGGGCTTCCTAAGTGAACAACGAGCTCGAACTCTATAACTAAGGTGAGGACTAATGAGGGATAATGCGTCGAACATAAGTCTAACGGAGTGCAAAGTATTTACAAATTACACCTTACCTAATGAATAGCCAGTCTGACCTCTAGATTTATTGCACTGCCTGGAAAATCTCTCCCCCTCAAATTTTAAAGAGAGGAATTTTTTTCTCTAAGTAGAGGAAAAAGAGAGAATGAGGGTAAAAAGAGGTGTTTGAGATGGAGAATGAGGTGGTTAGAAAAAGAGATTATGAATTTTGTTCTTTCTAAAGAAAAAATTTTTTCTAGAGAGAATTTTCTCTCTATGTTTAGAAAGAGCAAGTGAGATATAAAGGGACTTTTTGACATAGAGGATGTAGGAAGTGGAGAGGAGGCTTTTTTGTGAAGGGAGGATGTGGTTTGAGGGGTATGGAGAGAGAAATTAAAATTTTAGGGTTAGGATTAGGGTTTCATTTAGAGAAAGAAGAAGAAGGAAGAAGAAGATGAGTATAACTAAGGTGAGGACTAATGAGGGATAATGCGTCGAACATAAGTCTAACGGAGTGCAAAGTATTTACAAATTACACCTTACCTAATGAATAGCCAGTCTGACCTCTAGATTTATTGCACTGCCTGGAAAATCTCTCCCCCTCAAATTTTAAAGAGAGGAATTTTTTTCTCTAAGTAGAGGAAAAAGAGAGAATGAGGGTAAAAAGAGGTGTTTGAGATGGAGAATGAGGTGGTTAGAAAAAGAGATTATGAATTTTGTTCTTTCTAAAGAAAAATTTTTTTCTAGAGAGAATTTTCTCTCTAGGTTTAGAAAGAGCAAGTGAGATATAAAGGGACTTTTTGACATAGAGGATGTAGGAAGTGGAGAGGAGGCTTTTTTGTGAAGGGAGGATGTGGTTTGAGGGGTATGGAGAGAGAAATTAAAATTTTAGGGTTAGGATTAGGGTTTCATTTAGAGAAAGAAGAAGAAGGAAGAAGAAGATGAGGAAGGAGAAGAAGAAGAAAAAAAAGAGAAAGAATGGAGAGGGAAGAAGAAATGGAGGAAGGAATAAGAAGAAAGAAAGTAGAAAATGGAGTTGGAGGGAGAAGGAGGGAAGAAGAAGAAGAAGTTTACCTAGGTGTTGCCGGCAACAAGAGTGGCCGGCGGTGACGGAAGCTTCACGTGAGGGAGAGAGAGCTGAGTTAAGGAGAGAGGGGGTCAGTTTGGGTGCGTGCATGAGTTTGGCGTGAGCGTATGTGAGAGAGAGAGGTAATGAGTGGATGGGAGGTTTATTAGGGAATTACGTTATTTAGTTTTTTTTTCTCACTTTTTTATTATTTTTTTTAAATTACTATTTGTACTTTATTTTTAAAAAAATGATATGATTTTTTTTAATTAATCGTGCCATGACTCAATTTCCATGTTGTCATCGTTCATGCAAGTCAATGCTGCCTTGATCCGCACACGCAAAATTTTTGTCGATCAACAACCTGGTCAATATGAGTATCGATCTAAGCTGTTTCAACTATTCCAAACGCCCTAGCACTATCCATTTTAGCGATTTATATTTTGGGTCGACACGTGTCGAGTGGGTTTCGCACGGCGTTGCGCTATTTCTCTTTAAAAACTCAACATGCATGATCAACTCAACTCCGACACTAGTATTGATGTCAACATATTAGAACATTAAGAGGAATTATCCAACTTGGAAGTATGCAATGTAAATTAAGTAAAATATTTTCTCACATATGGTACACAAACACACCTATGTATATCTTGAGCTAATGAGCATCTTAATGATCCTTTTAGAACATCCAAAAGAAGTAATATAACTAAATGCAATAAGGTTCCTTCAAATGTAAAGGAAAAGTTATTTGCATATCAAGAATGAAAATAAAAATGAAACAAAGTTCATGTCTAGCATGAAAAAATTGAAACAAATTTTATATATGAAACATGGTGAAAGTGTGCTAGAGAATAATGAAAATTAGATACTTCAATGTCCGTACATAATGGAAACAGATCATTGGAATTAAATTTTGGAATGGAAAGTATCAATGATAGTAGTGGGTTAAAGTTCTCTAAGATGAAAAGCTGTATGGATCATTTCACATGTATAAAATCTTAAAAAAGAAGTTGCAAAAAAAAAAACATGAGGCAAATTTGGATCAAAGAGAAGTTAAATAACAGATTTAGGGATAAAAGCATAGCTACATGGTTCTGTTAAGCTGACATTCATTTCAAAACAGTGAAATTGAACAATTTTGAACATATGGTAGAGCCTATTGCGCAAAATGCATTGGGTCTTAGTCCTATGTCCTATCATGAGTTGAGAGTCCCTATACTTGAAAAAAAAAAATAGAGGCAAATAAGAAGGATGAGAATAAGCACAAAAAGATCTAGCAAGAGAAGGTTGCACTCTTATGTCAGATGAGAGGAATGGACTGCAAAAATGAACAAAATTAAATTTCTTAGTTAATTTGCCTTCAAGCATGACATTTATGGAATCAATTACTGCATCTAAATATTTGAAGATAGCTTTGAAGTTCTTTGATGCACAAATTGAAATAATTGGAGTATAAAATGTGGTGCAAGTGGTTATAGACAATCGCTCTAGTTATGTTTCTTTGTTAGTAATTTAGGCTATTTTATTTCAATATAAATTTAATTTTTCATTACATTGTGAATATATCTTAATTCTTGAAGGTGAAATGCCTATGGATAAGAGGACACATATATTAGGCCTCATGTGTAGCCCATAGCAAAAAATCTAATGCTGGAGGATTTTGGAAATACTGATCAAGTAAACAATTATTTTGAAAGCCATGGAGTTATCTAACTTTTAAAACATAATTTCTAGCTAAATCAAATTTCATTGTGCAAATTCAAAAAATAAATTTGTTCGAGACATAAGCTGACTCTAGACAACAAGCATATGCTTAAGCAAATCTCAAGGCAAGACAAGAAAAAACTATTTCAAAATAAAAGATGGCCTGGAATAGTGATTAAGTTGCCTCTAATATGTTCTGGAAGTCTCAAGTTCAAGTCATTAAAAAAAAAATTTTTTAAATGCAAAGATAAGGTTGCCTACATCCCTTCTCTAGAACCAATAGCTAGAGAAATATGTACTTGGTACACCTTATTTGAAGTATTCAATATGAAAAACTATAATTTCTCAACACTTCCACACATTTCCCTTTCGGAATACAAAGCATCCTAGATCCTACCCTAATTGCTCAAGTTCGGATCATTTTAGAATATTTCCTATATTTTTTCATAATTATCCTATTACATCAAGGCTGGCACTAAGGATTTCGTGCCTGATGATTGAAAAAATATTAGAACATTCAACCCTGAAAATTCAACCTTGATGTCAAGTATGGCAATTTAAATCACAAGAAAATTATAATTAAGAAAAAGCTGCAAGATTTTCTTACAAATTCATACAAAAGTAACAATCCTACTAACAAATATTCAAACATCGTAAGGAGCTAAAGAATTTGGGATAAACCTGATTTCGAGAAATGGCCTGCAACAATGCCTCTTTTTCTTTGTAAGATGGGAGACTTTTACGAAATTCAAGCATCTTTAGACCCTCTGGAGATTCCTATGAAAAAAAATAATGCAAAGATACTCTCAGAAGGAAGTCAAAATAAATAGACTGGAACTACTTAACAAGTTGCTTATGGACATTAGGATAGTATCGCAAAGCCTCATGCAAGCAGGAAGCACCAAATAATTAAAAACTATATCAGAAAAATATGTGAAGCCAACTTATGCCTCCCTGTACCATATTATCAAATACATGAAACCAACTAATCACTCAAAAAGGTTCATGTTAAACCGGTCCTTAGTGGACCGGTCCAGCCGGCCACTTCTAAGGGACCGGTTCACATGTACAGGAGAAGGGGGCAGCGCCAAGAAGGAGAGAGAGGGAATGGGCGAGGTCCACTAGAGTTCAAATTCAAATTTGGGAGCCAAAGGAGGGGGCGGCAAGGGCTATTAGGTCTTTTTTCTTTTTGTTTTAATTATGTGCCTTAAGTATGAGGGGGAGATTAGGGTTAGGGTTATGTTTTGATTATTGTGTTCTTGAGAGAGTTTTTCTTTTTGGTGTCTTGGGCCTTAGCTTTGTCTAAGGATTGTGAGAGAATGATCCTCCTCTCGAATAGATGATCAATTGTATCTTGTTGCTCTTTGTTCCGTAGATTTTCTTCTATAAAACTATTGTTTTGGTGAGATTTCTCCTCAGATTTTATGAGTTTGTTCGTTGATTTTGTCTCTATTAATAGGAGTACTTGAGTTTAAAAGTTCATCGAGCCTTCGATTTATATCAGTTGAGGTTAGCAGTTCCAAGAGTGGGTTCATCATGTTGTTGCCACCAAAAATGGTTGTGGACTAGCACGTCACGGCCCATGCCAAAAGCTAAAAAAATCCTGAGAGAGAACTCAAGTAACGGTTGTGTCAGTTCCCAAAAAATTAACTCATGATAGGTTACGAAGTTGTCCAGTTCCCAAAAATTTTACTTATGATAGGTTACGAAGTTGTCATGTGCAGCATGCCACGTTCTGTTTTGCTAGTCGCAAAACATGCAACAAGCTTAAGCATGAACGATTAAACGATCACGCAAACTATGCAACTAGCCCAAATGTTACCTATTAAACAATGGGGCCCAACTAATGGGCCCAACATCATTTCTAAAGCAACACCCACCCTTTAATTCTCCCCATCTAAATTGATCTTGCATCAAAGTTTTACAAGCCTTCCTCCCCATTCCCTCTATAAATAAATGCCAGGAAAAGCACATACCAAAAAGAAAGAAGCCCCTCTCCCCTCTCAATGATGTGGTAGCACAAGGGACACTTCCTTGTTATATAATATATAATTGAGGTTAAAGTTAATGAAATAATTACCACCAACCCCCAAAAGAAAAAATTTAGATAGTACATATGGAAAAAAATCCGATAATCACTTTGCTTAGTAGGTTACCATAAGATGTAAGAATTGAAGAACATGATGTAATACTCAAATTAAAATTTAATAGAGAAAAGAACAAAAAAATATAAAGAAAAGAAGAACGAAAAAGGAAGAAAAAAGAACAAAAAAGAAAGAAGTAAAGAAGAAAGAAAGAAAGAAAGAAGAAGATGGGAAGAAGGGTAGGAGAACAAGAAAAGTGAGAGGAAAAAAAAAAGAGAAATAAAGATGAAGATGAGGGTTCATTTTTTATAAGAATCATATATTTTCTTCCACAAATTGAATTTGAATTCAAATTAATAAGATTGAAGGTTTGAATGAAGAGAAATTATTTTAAGGTAAACTAATATTGGATGGCAATTAATTTAGCTTCGATGTGGCAAATTAGAAATTTCTCTTAAATGAAGAAAACTGTTATTATCCAGATGTTTTTTAACGTACATGATATTGAGGTGATAGAAATCATGAACTTAGTCCCAAAAAAGATACTATAATTCAGGTGAATACTCAAACACTAATCTAAGGAGCAAATTACTCTTAGACCTAATCTTTGATGATTTCCATAATTTCATTAAGCTACTATGTGCATGCAAGTAAATATTATTCATATTGAGCATGACATGATATAACAAGTCTAATGAATTTTATGGGATCACCTGCTTAAAAAAAATTTGTCATAGTTATTCTACAAGTTTTATGCTGGTTGTTAACTACCTAACGCAGTCCTTCACTTTTCTAATCTAAGGTTTGGGACCTAGCAACAGTGGTGTTAACCTTAAATAGGTGATCTATGTTAAGAAAGGTAGAGGTAGATCTAAAAAGACTTGGTTAGACAGTATTAGAAATGAACTTTTTTTATTAGTTTTAGGCTATTAATAGGACAAAATTGAGAGAAAGAATTCATGTCGCCAATCCCACATAGTGGTATAAAAGCTTAATGTTGTTGTTGTAATACCTATTTAAAGAAATTTAAGATATTTTTAATCAAAAATATTTAACATCTATTTAAGTGCATAAATGTCAACTTTTGCATATCCTATATACACTTGAAACATGATAAATAGATTAATAGATAACAAGTAAATATCATAATTAAGCAAATTTTAAATATTAATGATAATGACATTAAATTGAAATAAGTTAATGAAAGGTCATGTTATGTTGGATAGGTTGAAAAGGGAAACAATTTCCAGCAAGATGAGCCTCAATGGGGAACAAGAGAAATTCCTAACTCTCAATCCTAGAAAGTTGATATAGCACGATTCAATTTTAAGATCGAAGAGCCATTTAAAGTGATTTAGGGCTGATGGGTCAAACAATCGACAAATGATATAAATGTGCCAAAATTTGATAGGCATTATATAACATTTCTAAGAAATTAACTAAAATGAAAGTCAAGCAAGTAATTGATAAATAAAATGCACTTCATTATTTAAAACTTATAATATGCATTTCATGTTCATATAGATATGCACAATTATTGCTTAAAATTAAGTCTCTTATTTAATTAAATGTCAGAAAGTTTTTCTTTAAAGTTTATAACTACCTAAATTAGAAATATTTATAATAAAAAATGCTTATGTTAGTTCAAAGCTCTGTTTAAAATTGCGCAATAAGAGGCGCGCCTCTGCGCAATTCTATCCAAAAGCGCCTCGAGGCGCACGCAATTTGGACACTGATTGAGGCGTACGCCTCACCCTGTGTGAGGCGCGCCTCAATTGCGCAATTGCGCAATTATGGGTGAGGCGTACGCCTCATTCAAATGGTCTTACCTACTTAAAATCAACCATTAAAAAAGAGGACGAGGCGTCCGCATTGAGTCGTGTATTCGCGTATAGGATTAGGGCTTCCTGTGAGAATTGAAAGGCGAACTAGAGAAGAAGCCGTGAGGGAAATAGACGAAGCTGTGAGGGAAGGAGACGAAGCCGTGAGTGTAGGAGACGAAGTCGGAAGGAGACGACGCTGGGAAAGAAACGAAGCCGAAGTTGTGAGTGCAGGAAACGTTAAGGCATCGGTTAGGTCGGAAGAGCAGGTACGCGGTGTTGTGGCCTTGACTTTGACGTGCAGTAACGAAAGATTGAATAACTCCTGATTCGGCTTTCTTTCATCCGTCCGCTCAGTACAAGCTCGGTACCGCTCAATTCATGCTCGGTACCGCTCAGTGCATGCTCGGTACCGAACCAGTACCGCTCAGTACTGAGCGGTACATGCTCGGTACTGAGCGGTACATGCTCGGTACTGAGCGGTACATGCTCGGTACTGAGCGGTACATGCTCGGTACTGAGCGGTACATGCTCGGTACTGAGCGGTACATGCTCGGTACGCTCGGTATTGAGCATATACAATAAACAGAATTTCAAAATTACTCTTATAATATAATTTTGTTGCCCCCGCAGGGGCGCTGCCCCTTGACCCCGCAACCTGACCGGTCAGGTCGAACCCTGCCAGGGGGCAGCACCCCCTTGGACCCCCGGCAGACTGGTATATTTTTGTATTCATGTTTTTTTATTATTGGTAGTACAAATAATTGTTAAAAAATATGTCATATTGTTAGTACAAGGAATTAGGGATCATGGTTAGAGGCAAGGAAAAGGCGTCTGCGTCATTGCGGATGGACCCTTCTTGGAAATATAGTGTACAAGTTGACATAGGCGGCGGAGAGAAGAGCTATGTTTATTTGAAATGCAATTTTTGCGAAAAAGTGGTGAAGGGAGGTGTTACCCGCATGAAGGAACACTTATCATGCTCGCATAAAAACGTAGCACCGTGTGCAAATGTGCCGGAAAAGGTGAAGAAGGAAATTATTGCTTATATGAAGAAAAGTACCACGGCAAAACACTTGCAACAGGAGCAATTTGATGATAAGGTCGAACATGGCGCTTATTTTGGGAGCGAGAGTGGAAAGGGCTCTTCCTCCACTATACATAACCGAGGTGCACGGGGTCCTATGGATCAGTATATTACTAATCCAGAAGAGGATAAAGGACAAGCACAAATGATGCCTGCGGCCGGTACTAGAGAGGGTCGACGCCAGGTTTGCATGGATATTGGGAGGTTTTTTTTTGAAAATGTCATACCATTTAATGTTGCTACGTCGCCTGCCTACTTCAATATGCTGCGGTCTGTAGGGTTGTATGGGAGAGGGTTGAAGGCACCTTCTATGTACGAGTTGCAAACATGGATTTTAAAGGAACTGATGAACACAGAGCGTAGCATTGATGAGATTAAAAAGACATGGATTGAGATTGGTGTAAACATTATGTCAGATGGATGGTCTGACATGAAGAGCAGGAGCTTGATTAACATTCTTGTGAACAATCCCTATGGCATGGTGTTTTTACGATCGGTTGAAGCTGCAGATGAGGTGAAAAATGCTACATTCATTTTCAATTTACTTGATGGGGTTATTGAGGAGATTGGGGAGCAATTGGTTGTCCAGGTAGTGACTGATAATGCCAGTGCATACAAAGCAGCTGGTCAGATGTTGATGGAGAAGAGGACACACCTATATTGGACACCCTGCGCAGCACATTGTATCGATCTCATTTTGGAGGATCTTGGTAACTTACTTCAGCACAAGAGTGCTCTTTCTAGGGCGAAGAAGATTACAAAGTTCATCTACAATCACTCTTGAGTCTTAAGCTTGATGAAAGTTTTCAAAGAAAGAAATCATTCGCCCTGCAACCACTAGGTATGTTCTTCATTTTGTACATTACAAATCATTCCTACTGTATGTTCTTAGTTCTTACATTTGTGCACTGTGAATCTATAGGTTTGTCACATCCTATTTGACACTGCAGAGCTTGATGGAGGTGAGGCAACCTTTGGAAGCAATGTTTACATCAACTGAATGGCTTAACTCTGCTTGGGGGAAGAAAAGTGAGGGGAAGGAAATAAGAAAGATAATTCTGAATGATAAATTTTGGGCTACTGTGACCTATGCCATTTTGAGCACGAGACCCTTAGTGCAAGTACTACGCTTAGTGGATGCAGAGAAGAAACCAGCTATGGGTTTTATTTATAATGCTATGGATGAGGCCAAGGAGTTGATTGCACACAACTTGGGAGGAGATGAGGCGAGTTATAGGGAAATTTGGGATATCATTGATACTCGGTGGGAGGTGCAGTTACACTGTCATCTACATGCAGCGGCATATTATCTTAATCCTCAATTTCAATATTCAGAGAAGAAATCTTCAAATCCGGAGGTGAAGCTTGGTCTATATCATTGTATGGAAAGACTAATACCGGAGCAGGCAGATAGGGAGCTTGCAGATTTACAACTTGTTCTATTCCGGAATAAAGAGGATTTTTTTGGTTTGAATGCAACAAAAGCAACTATTTCCAAACGGTCTCCAGGTATAGTTATTTTGGTAAATGCAAAACACTTTATTCAGTTCTAATTATATTTTTTCTTGAAAACAGTTGAATGGTAGATCCAATTTGGTGATTCCACCTCTGAGTTACAGAGTTTTGCTGTAAGAGTGTTGGGCCTCACTTGTTCTTCTTCTGGGTGTGAGCGAAACTGGAGTACATATAGTCAAGTGCAAACAAAGAGAAGAAATCGGCTATCTACACTCAGAATGAACTCCCTCGTATATATAATGCACAACAAGATGTTAAAAGATAGGAGGTTGAGGAATAAGGGGTTGAAGGATGATGAGGACCCGTTGGTATGTGATGATGTATCATCTGATAATGAGTGGTTCATAGATGATGAGACAGATTTGTCATTATCAGACTTACAGCTAGAAGATCTAAATGTTGATGTCTTGAGGGGCGAAGCAGATCAAATGGGCACATCTACTAGTACCACACCACACACATCCACTAGCTCTGCAGCACAACAATCAAGTAAAGGTATTCCACAACTTCTTATATGCTATCGCAGTGTATTTATATCAAGTGAGCAACTAACATGCTAATGATCTTTTCTCTTATTAAACAGGGAAGAGAAAAGTGAGTCATATTAAAGATGATGATGACATGATATTCATAGATACAATTGGAGAAGAAGATTCCCTTGAAGACTCATTTAGTGATGGGATATGATTGCATTTTATATGTTTTTTGTACTTTGGGAGTTTTGTTAAACTAATATTTTGTGATTTTGTACTTTGGAACATGATTTTATTGCATCTACTTTCTTACTTTCCACTATTTTCATATATCATTTAGATGTTTTTATTGTAAGATACAATATTGCCATTATTTTCCTGCTAAAACCCTTAATTTTTCATTTACGCAATTCTGTGTCCGTGAGGCTTACGCCTCGCCTCATGGACGAAAACCGCCTCGAGGCTTATTTACGCAATTTTAAACCTTGGTTCAAAGAATCAGCATGCAGTAAACATCAAATGCAACACTTGATAGAAATGAATAAAAAATGAAGAATTTTAATCCGACTCCGAATAATTATGATAAGTCTACAACAACAACAAGTCTTTATCCCACTATGTGGGATCAGCTACATTAATCATTTTTCTATATTGTCCTATTAAAAGTCAAATTCTCATTTAAATCTAATACAGAAAGGTCCTTTCTAATATTTTCCAACTAAGTCTTTTTAAGTCTATCTCTACCTTTCTTAACATAAACCAAATCTAATACATCTACTATCCTTACGGGGTAATCAGAAGGCCGCCGTTTTATGTGCCCAAACAATCTAAGGCGACTCTCTCTAATCTTTTCTTCCACTGGAACTACTCTAACTTTGCACATATATGCTCCTTATCTTCCACTGGATCTACTCTAACATTTTCACGTATATGCTAATTTTGTATGACTGGTGCTACTCTAACATTTTTCACGGTTATGCTAATTTCATATGAAATGAGCATATACGTGAAAAAGTTAGAGTAGCTTCAATGGAAGATAAGATTAGAGAGAGTCGCCTTAGATTGTTTAGTCACATAAAATGGTGGCCTTCCAATGACCCAGTTAGGAAAGTAGATATGCTAGATTTGGCTTATGTTAAGAAAGATAGAGGTAGACCTAAAAAAACTTCGTTAAAAAATATTAGAAATGACCTTTATTTATTAGATTTAAATGAGAATATGACTCTTAATAGGACACGATGGAGAAAATGATAAGTCTAACATTAAAAAAAATGATGATGATAATTTATTATGATGAATATAATTCATAATAGGACACAATGGAGAAAAAGGATAAGTCTAACATTAAAAAAATGACAATGATAATTTATTATGATGATTATAATTCATAACAGTTAAAAATCTTCCACATAATTGAAAACATTATCTGAATAATTATTTCCGACTTAGTGTGTTAATTCATACATGCAAGGACCTAGGGTGGCGCTAGTGCTTGGAGCCTTAGACAGTCATATCATCTTGAGGATGCCTGGCACTTACACAACACCGCTCCATACAACATACCCTCCTGAACACAAAATTTTACAATTTAGACTAATAGAACCAATGTCAAAATTCCAGCTTTTCCCATCAATGTCAAAATTCCATGTCAAACATATAGGATTAACTATATGGTGAGCTGTAGTGCTTATGAATACAAGAAGCAAATCTTATTCTGCATTCTTTGACTAGATGGTTTACCAAATAAGCATGATCAAGCAGTGTAACCTCGCATGAAATTATGAAAGTGTATAGCACGGTTCACAACTGAACAGATTTCTGATGTGTTTCAAAATTTTATAAGCTAGTCAATGTGGTTCTGTTCAGGAGATCAACATACGCAAGCTGCATTTCTAGCCCATTCAATTCAAGGATAATTAGAAGTTCCCAGGCCTCAAGACAAACTTAAACATAACAGTACAACTTCCTAACTGGTCAAAAAGCACGTGGAATGGAATCATGATTCATCATTTGGAAATTCCAATTCTAATAACTTGCCTTTTCAATACAACAACAACATCAAGCCTTTATCCCACCCTACGTGGGGTTAGCAACATGAATCTTTTTCTCCATTGTGTTATGTTAAGAGTCAAATTCTCATTTAAATTTAATAAAAAATGTAATTTATAATACTTTCAAACCAAGTGTTTTTAGATCTTCCTCTCCCTTTATTCAAGGTCAAATCTAATACATTTACACTACTAATCAGGTCATCGAAAGGCCGACATTTTATGTGAACAAACCATCTAAGACGACACTCTAATCTTATCAGCCACTGGAGCAACTCCAACCTTTTCACTTATATAACTTGCCTTTCAGTAAAGACACAAAATACACTATCACCGTTCACAATTTGTGAAAAATGAAAATAAAAAGGGCTACTCAAATGCAAGCTAATAAAAACAAAGGTAAAAATTAGAAATTAACAAACACGTAAACACGTATCAAGCATTAAATCAAATGTTTCGCACAAACAATACTTCAACGGACCATGCTGTGAGAAACATCAAATAGCAGGAAATCCAGCATAATTACCACAATTGCAGATTAAACAAAATAAGTGGAGTTGATTAGATTCAAACCTGCCAAGCAACTTGCTGGTTTCGTAGCTGTAAGCTCCTCCGCCTTAGCATCTTTTCCATCACAATTGAGGTCGACATTTGGGTATCCTGCTGCTCAAAGAAGCCATCATCCATAGAAAAACTATCAGCGCTGCTAGACCTAGAAAAGCTACTGCTTGGGAAGCTTTCTGGATTAGCTCTCTTTCGAGTAAGATAGTCTGTAAGCAAAGACTCCACTTCCCTTTGCAACCCAATAGGAATTGACACCTGATGCATACTCACATCAGCAACCATAACAAATCAAGCAGCACGTTCTAAAAGTTAAGGTGGGGAGTTCATCAACCATCAAACATAGCAATTATTCAAACAACAAAACTTCAAGCACATGTATACTCTTAGAAAAGTTCTCATGGAAAAACCAGCGGTAAAAGAACATTCCACATTTGTTCCAATTTAAGATGAAAAAAAGTTTAAAAGGTTCTGCCAAACCAAACTCCATGAACCATATACAAGGATGTGATTAACAGAATAAGAAAAGATGGTTGACCATACCTCCCTTTGCGGGCGCTTATCATCGAGATCTGGTCGGTAATTGGGCAATGGAAGCTTGCTAAAGACAACAACCTTTGCATACTGACGACTACCACGTACGCATGTTTAAAATTACAAGCAAAGAATATCTACATTAGACTGACATTTGCAATAGGCTGTAACCAAACACATAAAATACTAAATATACCTATGCAATCCCATTCTTTCAGCTACAGCTGCAATATGCTCGTAGTCACGCCTGTCTTTCCTTTCCCTGGATACTAACTCTTGCTCAGACTCATTACGAAGAAGCATACTGAATTTCCATTTCCACTCATCAACATTGTCTAAAGTAGAAGTTCCCTGGAAAACAATAAAAAAGCGTGAAAATAGAAGAAAACTTAAATAAAAATATACAAATACAACACAAGCAAGTAGCATTGTTACTTGTTAGTTTCCATGAGACTGAGAAAATGTACAATGATAACAAAAAGAAGCCATCATACATGCATAAGGAGAAACACCAGGTAACGCAACTTACCTCATATACCTGGATAAGAATTAAAGTGCATAAAATGGGTAAAACCAATGAAGTTTTAGCCACTACAGAATCTAGGGAGGGTTGATGTGCACAATCTTACGCCAGCACTGAAGGGTGTTTGTTTTTAAAATTCAAAAATATGACTTCCAAGTCACTAACGGAGGTAACCTAACTACTGCCTCAGACCCACACTCTTTGAAACACTAAGGTTCTTAGGATCTCTTAATTGCATAAGAGAAGAATATCAGCTAAGAATGAACAAAGAAAGACTTATAAAATAAAAACTGGCAATAACAAAGCATACATAAACGATAAGTATGCACTTCATAATACTGTTATCTCTTCACAGCATTCAAAGATTGAACCTCCATAAAAATTCTAAATGCAGGTTTTATAATTATGTTCTCATTCACGGAATAAATAATTTCTTTTCCGCATGGACCACAGCATAAATAACTCCTCAAACTATATAAGAAACTTCAATAGTACTGCAGGATTAAAAATTGTCAATATATTTCCTGCAAGAAAGAATGTGTATTTCCTTTAGTATTGCCTGTGCCCCTGCTTTCCTTTTTTTTTATATGAAATGCAAATTGCATACAAAACTAAAAATAAAAAAGATGCAACTTAGTTTTGTTGGCTCAAGATAAACAGCACGAATTCATGAATCCCGCTTTGCAGCTGTAGGATTCCATTTCCCTTAAGTCAGATCGTAGTTAACCAAATTTTCCTTGAGGCTAGGGTTAGGGTTTAAAGATCTGAGGTCCTTACTTCACATGAGCGCAAGCACTCATAGTTAATTACCCCTCTTATCATGTAAGAGAGAACTCTCGATTAAGGATGAATAAATTTTAGATATTTTTAGTCTCAATAGTGGGGAAAATGGAGGAAAACCCGATCAAGATCCTATCGTTCCGTCGTCCCAGGTATACCGTAGATTTCAGTCTACCAACACTAACAATCATTGACCGTAATCTCTAGGGAATCTGATTAGCAGCCATGGGTTGCCTCCTCTCAGAGATCCCGAATAAACTGAAGTGGTTGGATATGGGTTTTAATTTTATTGGGTGTTTTGGGGTTTATATCTATTAGAATACCCAGAAATTGGTCTAGTTTGGGATTTATGACTTCGTTTAGAAGTAACCCAGGAGTTTGGATTGGAACGTGACTTATGGTTTCTTTAGAAAGTAGCCCAGGGATTTAAATTTAGGTTGGGATTTACATCTTTTGTAGAAAGTAACTCAGGCATTTGATTTGGAGTGGGGCTTACTTCTTTATTTATGAGTTGCCCAAGGATGGGTCTTACAACCTAACTCTAGCAAGGCTACCTGAGAATTTTAATTATTTAGGTAGATCTTATGATTTCCATTAGAAAATTGCTTGAAAAAGCGGGTCTTACAACTTAATCATTTAGACTAAGATGCATATTGGTTTGAATTGGATTGTTTGAGGTTTAGGATAATTGATAATTATTTAACAATTTTTCTAAAACGTGGGTCTTGCGACTTCACTTAGAAGTTGCCCGTTAGCGAGTCTTACAACCTAATCCTATAGACTAGGATGCCCTTAAATTTTGATTGGAAGATTGGTTGGAAGATTCAGTAGCTTCCTTAGAAGTTGCTTGGTTATTTGTATGAGTGTTAGGGTTGTTGTACTTTTAAAAGTATACCTAACACATGGGACTTACAACTTCACTTAATAGGCTAGGATGCCCGAAGGCTTTAATTATTTCGGTAGGAGATCCTACGATAAAAATTTCACATGCTTTCAACATAGGAATTAGTATTTAGTATCATAATAACTATATTTCAAAGCATTATTTAAAGATGAAATTCTTTCTCGAGGATTTTGCCTTAATTTTTTAATAATAGTTGCCTATGTGATTAGATTGGATAGGGACTTATGGCTTTCATTAGAAAGTAGCCCAATTAGTGGGACTTACGACCTCCACTAAAGGTAGCCCGAAGATTTTGGTTGGATAAGTCTTATTGCTTCCCCAGAAGTTGCCTAACGATAGGTCTTACGACTTAGCTCTATAGACTAGGATGCCCTTGTGAGGGGTCTAAGGTTGTGTTATTACCTAAACATTTCCCTCAGATGTCGAACTTACGGCTTCTATTAGAAGCATGGTTTAAAATTGCGCAATTAGAGGCGCGCCTCAAGGCGCGCCTTTGCGCAATTCAACCAAAAAACGCCTCGAGGCTTACGCAATTCTGGACCTGGATGAGGCGTACGCCTCACCTGGACTGAGGCGCGCCTCAGAGGCGCAATTGCGCAATTCTGGGAGAGGCGTACGCCTCACACGCTAGGTCCCACCCACTTAAAATAAGCCCTCTTCCTCCCTTATACCCGCACAGCCCCCTTCATTTCCGAAAAAAACCGGCTTCCAGCTCCCTGTTCGCGAAAACGAAGCCCTCCCGCACGGTCGGCCTTGCTTCCCGCCGCTCCTCCCGCCGGCGCCGCCCCTCTCCGGCGAAGTGGAAACTTCCGGCCACCCTCTAGGAGTACTCCACATTGGATTTTAGGTATTTTTATTAAGTTTAGGAATATATTTTGCAAGTTTAAGAGAAATTAGGGTTTAGTTTTTTTTGATTTTTTTTTTGTGTATTTGATTTATTGCTTTAGGAGACATGGTTAGAGGTTAATAAAAGACGAATACGGCATTGCGGAGGGACCCTTCTTGGAAGTATAGTGTACAAGTTGACATTGGCGGCGGAGAGAAGAGCTATGTCTATTTAAAGTGCAACTTTTGTGAGAAAGTTGTGAAGGGCGGAGTAACCCGCATGAAGGAGCACTTATCATGCTCTCACAAGAACGTAGCACCTTGTGCAAAAGTGCCGGACAATGTGAAGGAAGAAATTAGTGCGTACATGAAGAAAACTACCACTGTCAAACACTTACAACAGCAGCAATTTGATGAAAGGGTCGACCAAGGTGCCTATTTTGGGAGCGAGAGTGGAAAGAGCTCTTCCTCCACTATACATAATAGAGGTGCACGGGGTCCTATGGATCAGTACATGATTACTGCAGGAGCAGATAGAGGAGAAGCAGAGATGATGCCTGCAGCTGGTACTAGAGAGGGTCGGCGACAGGTTTGCATGGACATTGGGAGGTTCTTTTTTGAAAATGCAATACCATTTAATGTTGCTACATCGCCTGCCTACTTCAGTATGATGCGGTCTGTAGGATTGTATGGAAGAGGGTTGAAAGCACCTTCTATGTATGAGTTGCGCACTTGGATTTTAAAAGAGGAGTTGCAGAACACCGAGCGAACCATTGATGAGATTAAAAGAACATGGATTGAGACAGGTGTGACTATAATGTTAGATGGATGGTCTGACATGAAGAGTAGGAGTTTGATAAACATCCTTGTCAACAATCCCTATGGTACAGTGTTCTTAAGATCTGTTGAAGCTTCTGATGAGGTGAAGAATGCTACATTCATTTTCAATTTACTTGATAGAGTTATTGAGGAGATTGGAGAGCAGTTGGTTGTCCAGGTAGTGACTGATAATGCCAGTGCATACAAAGCAGCTGGTCAGATGTTGATGGAGAAGAGGACACACCTCTATTGGACACCTTGCGCAGCACATTGTATTGATCTCATATTGGAGGATCTTGGTGACTTACCTCAGCACAAGAGTGCTCTTGCTAGGGCGAAGAAGATTACAAAATTCATCTACAATCACTCTTGGGTGTTAAGCTTAATGAGAAAATTTTCAAAGAAAGAAATCATTCGACCTGCAACCACTAGGTATGTTCATATTTTTTACACTGTAAATCATTCCAACTGTATGTTCATAGTTTTAACATTTGGGCACTGTGAATCTATAGGTTTGTCACCTCCTATTTGACACTGCAGAGCTTGATGGAGGTGAGGCAACCTTTGGAAGCCATGTTCACATCAACTGAATGGCTAAACTCTGCTTGGGGGAAGAAGAGTGAGGGAAAGGAGATAAGAAAGATAATTCTGAATGATAAATTTTGGGCTACTGTGACCTATGCCATTTTGAGCACGAGACCCTTAGTGCAAGTTCTACGCTTAGTGGATGCAGAGAAGAAACCAGCTATGAGTTTTATTTATAATGCTATGGATGAGGCCAAGGAGTTGATTGCACATAACTTGGGAGGAGAGGAGGCAAGTTATAGGGAGATTTGGGATATCGTTGATGCTCGGTGGGAGGTGCAGTTACACCGACATCTACATGCAGCTGCATATTATCTTAACCCTCAATTTCAATATTCAGAGAAAAAATCTTCAAATCCGGAGATTAAGCTTGGTCTATATCACTGTATGGAGAGATTAATACCGGAGCAGGCAGATAGGGAGCTTGCAGATTTACAGCTTGTTCTGTTCCGGAATAAAGAGGGTTTTTTTGGTTTGAATGCAGCAAAAGCAACCATTTCTAAACGGTCTCCAGGTATAATTAATTTGGTAAATGCAATACACTTTATTTAGTTCTGAATTTTGATTATATTTTTTTCTTGAAAACAGTTGAATGGTGGATCCAATTTGGTGATTCCACCCCTGAGCTACAGAGTTTTGCTGTGAGAGTGTTGGGCCTCACTTGTTCTTCTTCTGGGTGTGAGCGAAATTGGAGTACATATAGTCAAGTGCAAACAAAGAGAAGAAATCGACTATCTACACTCAGAATGAACTCCCTCGTATACATAATGCACAACAAGAGGTTAAGAGATAGGAGGTTGAGGAATAAGGGGTTGAAAGATGATGAGGACCCGTTGGTGTGTGATGATGTGTCGTCTGATAATGAGTGGTTCATAGATGATGAGGCAGATTTGTCATTATCAGACTTACAGGTAGAAGATCTAAATGTGGATGTATTGAGGGGCGAAGCAGATCAAACGGGTCCATCCACTAGTACCACACCACACACATCTACTAGCTCTGCAAGTAAAGGTATATGTTCTCTGCCAGTTTGCCTGATAATGAGTGGTTCATCCAATTAATATGCTAATGATCTTTTCTTTTAATGAACAAGGAAGAGAAAAGTGAGTCATGTTGAAGATGAAGATGACATGGCATTCATAGATACAATTGGAGAAGAATATTCACTTGAAGACCCATTTAGTGATGAGATATGATTTCATTTCATATGTTTTTTGTATTTTGGGAGTTTTGTTAAACTAATATTTTGTGATTTTGTACTTTGGGACATAATTTTATTGCATCTACTTTCTTATTTGCCAATATTGCTATTATTTTCCTGCTAAAATTCTTAATTTTTCATTTACGCAATTCTGTCTTCGTGAGGCTTACGCCTCAGACCGCTTCGAGGCTTACGCCTCGCCTCACGGACGAAAACCGCCTCGAGGCGCAGTTACGCAATTTTAAACCTTGATTAGAAGTGGCCGGTGTTTTAATTGGGGGTTAGGTCAATTTTACCTAAAACTCTCCCATAAGGTTGGGCTTACTTCTTTCCATTGAAAGTTGACGGGTAGTGGTTCTTATAACTAGGTTCTCATTAACAAGGCTTCCCAGAAGTTTTTTGAGTTTGATTATGTTTTTAGATAGTAGTTGCTTGTACAATGTTTGGAGATTTGTTTTGTACTTGTTTGAGTTGGTTTGAGTTTGTGATTTTGATACTTTGGAGTTTTGACACTAGTCTTTGGTTTTCAATTATTTTGTGTTTATAGTTTTTCCTAACTGCAGTAGTCTATTACTCTATTTCAGTACTGTTATATTGTTTTTTACACACTTCTCATATTTTGTTCTACCTGCAATAGCTTAGATTTACAAGCATTCATTCAATTTTATTATGAAGTACTGATTCTTCATTTGCTTGTTTGCAAGTGTTTGTAACCAATAGTTACAGCATTCAGGGCTTGCAATTGTAGAGGATAAAGCCCACAGGTAGCTGCAGGAGCTCGTACAGGAGAGACTTTGCGGGGCATGCAGGGTGTTTTGTCTCTGTTGGAGAGTTTCAGTTTGTGTTGTGGGAAGTTTTGAGAGTTGTTGTGAGGGTTATAGTTTGACGGGTTTGGAGAGCATTTGATATCAATTATATATGTTAATTAGTGGAAAAAACACATTTTTATTGCATTTTCTTTTATTTTTATAATTTCTCAATTAATTATTAAATTCATTAAACAATTAATCAATTTAAATTTCAAAGCTTTTGGAATTCCCTTTTTTTTATTAAAAAAACTCTCAAATTTTAAATGCTTTCAATTTTTTTTAATTAATCAATCAATTAAATTTCATTAATTAATTTTAATCAATTAATTATTTATCTTAATCAACTGATTAATTAAAATTCAAATTTAATTGTTCTCCAATTATTTCAAAAAAGAGAATTTCAGTATTTCTCAGAAAAAATTTTGGTAGCCTCCCGGGTTCTCCTCCCCACCGAGGGAGAAATCGGGATGGCACTTGCCATTGTTTCTTCCTACCCAGACATAAGGTCAACGGCGTAGGGTATTCAAATTAAAATCATCCCGGCCAGATCTAAGATACGACGGCCAGGGGTCTTCAAATTAAAAAAAAAAAACATATACACGGATTAAAAATCAACGGCGCGGATCTTCAAATTTTAAAACCATTCGCCTAGATCTAAGATCGATGGCGCGGGTCTTCGAATTTAACATTCCTGGCCGGACTTAAAGTCAACGACACAGGTCTTCAACACATGTTTGAAAGTCGTTTCTCTCTTTTTTTTTCTTTTTATTATTATATTAGTTATATAATATTATATAAATAATAATAACATGATATAGATATATCATGATATATGTATATATAATATTATATATTATAATATGCGTTTAAAAGAGAAAGGGAGAAAGGGTTTGAGTCGGGTCTGCTCGGGCACTTGAGTCCGGTCGGAGAAAGAGCACAGTCGAATAGTAACAAAGGGGTCAAAGAAACGAGTCGTGTAATCTCTATACCTCCTACAAAGAAACAAAGTCGACCAACAACTAAGGGGCGGAAGAAGCAACACGTGCAATCTCTACTTCCTGCGAAGCAACAAAGTCGAACAACCACGAAGGAGCCGCAGAAGCAACGGCAATCCCTACACCTCATGCGAAGCAAAAGTCGGACATCAACAAGGAGCCGAAGAAGCAACGCGCGCAACCTCTGCGAACTGAAGCCGAACAGCAACGACGAAAAGGAAAGATGAAAGGCGGACTGGAGGTGGTGGTTTGGTTGGGTTCGATCATGTGGGAGTTGGACGTCGGGGTTGGAGGCCTAGGGCGTCGAGATCTTGTGGAAGAGAGGTGAAGGCGGAGGGCTCGAGCAACATAAATGCGATGTGAGGAAGATCAAGAGCGGAAGTGTAAGTTTCTTCGTTTCTTTCTCCTTCCCTTTTATCGATTGAACTGTCGAGTGGGAGTTATGGGTACGAAGAGTTGCTTCGTTTGAGCATGCTACTGTGTGTAGTGGGCCAAGGTTGGCGTGTGAAGAGATACCTCTGTTCGATCATTTTTTATCTCTTTTCTTTTTTTTTTAGTCAACAAATTTTTTACCAGAATCCTAGATTTTGATCAAATACTACCACTGTAACAATGATAGCCATAAATAACATTTCTTGGTTCCAACTTTATTAAACATCAAATGCACAGATATCAATACCACAAAATAGCGCATGCTATAGTCCATAATATAGCATAGCTCACCTACTGTGCTATTTGCATGGCAGGACAAAGCAAAGTTAAATAATATGCAATATGTGTCTTGTGTGTGCGCTACAGCTCATGGTGCACATGCAAATTTTTTTTTTATTGATTGATTTATTTAAAAGACTTCTATAGATAAGAAAACATTGCTGGAGTTTAAATATAGCATAATAAAAATGTTTTCATTACTAAGCTCAGGACACATGCAATACGATCTAATAGAAGCGACATGAAAAAGTTGTATTATTACAATTTTTCATCCTCCTTTACATGTAGGGCTTTATCCTACAATGCTCAAATATTGTATGATTATTTTATGAGGTAGAGCTTATAAACAGGCTACACAGTTATCTTTGTTATTTTTAGATGAGTAAGGCTATACCTTATTTTTTATACATTAATTCGGGATGTCTCTATCCTTTAAGTTGAGCTCATTGCATGTTTTTTCATCAATTTCACTATTTTATCAAGAAAAGGGTAAATACACTTTTCAATGTAGTGTCCTTATAATGTATCTATATTCCTTGTTTTTTTTTTTTTTTCTTTTGAGTTGTCTAAACATTCATTAATCTCCCAAAGCTTTTCCTCTAACTAAAATGACTTGTCACTTACATGGAAAATTTGTAGAATGAATAAATATTTATCTTCCTTTACAAGTACGGTTTTAGCTTGCACTGCTCAATGGTTAATGATTTGTTAGGTGGAGCTTACAAAATGGCTACAGCTATTTTTTGTTATGGTTAGATGATTAATAAAGCTATACATTGTTGGTAATACACTATTTAGGGATATCTCAACCCTTAAGTTGAGTTTATTGGATGTTTTTATTTTTTCTTTTTTTTTCAATCTTAAAATGATAAATGTGTTTTTCCATATAGCATGCTCACAATATAGCCATCTTCCCGGTATGTTCTTTTTTTCAGAGTAATCTAAACCTTCATCAATCTCCCAAAGCTTTTCCTATGATTGAAATAACTTGTCTGTTCTTACAAGGTCTTGTTTTACTCTCTAACGTGTTGATAGAAGTGCCTAGGAAATACCTTAAATAGATAAATTGCCATTTTTTTTAAGAATTAGTAACTACTAGTCTACTATATCTACGTTTCAATTAGTTATGATTGCTAACAGGATTGTTATCGATCCATCTACTTTCCTTTACACTTTAAACTCTAACTGTGATTTACCTTTTAGTTCTTTGCAAGTCATTATCATTAAATCTATACTTTTGAAGGCATGATGTCAGATATTAAAGAATGACGGTTTATGAAGATTAAATTGTGAATCAAAGATGTATCATATAAGGTTGGCATGGCATCAACTAAGTCATACTGGTCAAGAATTGATGCTTAGTCATGTCTACTCCAAGTTGTGAAACAATTTCATGCTCTTATTGTTTTATATTCCCACAACTCATTAGTCTTCACCTGAATCATACCATGGCATGAACTCCTATGATATTATTCTAAAATTAATATGACAATAGCAAATTTGCACAAGCCCTTGGTTCACATATTTAATGTATTAGAGAAATATTGTATTCACCTTATAATGCATTGATAGTATCTTTTTAAGATTATGATATTTTTCTCTTATATTGTTGATTTTTAATAAACTATTCATGATCTTTCACTAAACATTATTTTTAAATGGCATACTTCGTGCTATGTGCTATGACTTTGTGGGATATTTGAGCTATAGTGTGATTTTTGTTATTGGCAAATATAATTAAATGTATTATCTAATAACAACTTTATTACATGCGTACATTTCATATACATGGACAAACCGGTAACTTATCTTATTTGCATTTTTAAGTTCCAACCTATTCATTATTACTTTGTAACAGTTATGGTTACCAAGTAATACAAAAAATAGGTTGTTCATATAAGTATTACAAAAGGCACTCCACCAAATAGAGTCCATCAAATTTGAGGCCACCATTGCTTAAAAAAAGTTATCATTCATCATCATAAAGCTAACATGCACATGCAATTTTAACCAACAAAACAATGCCCATGCCAGAATAATCACAAAATTGTCAGATAGATACAATGAAGGAAAGCTCAACATAGATTCCTTCGAAAGGTATCAAATAAGTTTATGCTCGTCAAAAACATTAAGCAAATAAATAATCTAAACAATATTTCAGTGTAGTTTCAGTATTTTCAAGGTTTATTTAGTATTTTTAATTTTAGTTTATTTATTTTAGTATGTGATAATTATAAATATCATATCAGAGGTATGTATTATAAACTTGGTGAAATGAAATTTCCTGTACTTCTTAATCTTATATATTTAGTTGAATGTTGATTCCTTCAAGTGTGATACAAGAGTGACTAACAACTTTTTGGGGATGTCATCTCATTGTATCAGCGTGAGGCAACGATTTTTTGTGTTTGGTAATATCCTAAAATTAGCTCTCTTATATATACATAAATTAGATTTTGATTTTGCAAGTGTGATTAGTTTTAGTCAAATTAGCTACAATTGATTTCCTAATCTTAGCTGGATTTTAATAAAATTGTAGGATTTTGTGGCTTTAATTTTTTTGCAATTTCCATAAAAAGAAGAAATGTTCTTGTTCTAACTAATGGTCTTTGACAAATTCCATTCTGCTAATTAGTGCAATTTTCATATTCGCACTGTTTGCCTACATCACAAATATTAGACCCCTAACACATCTTGCATCACCTTCAGCATCAAGCTATGAACAATTTAGTAACATGTACTGTTCCAGAAAGAAAGATACCAAATTCACATGCATAGAATGCTCATAAGTAGTGTAACAGTTTATTTCACACCACAAGGGGGGTAATCATTATTTTTTTTCCAATGAGCAAGGATTTAGTTTCTCATTCTGATTCACAGTTCTCTTGTTTAAGGTAAACCATTCTGAATTGTTTGCATAAACTGCAGAGTAATAATAAACAACAAAGGGAGTAGTACTAATCTAACATCAAACATACATATGGAACTATCAATTAAAAAAAAGAACAACTAGCATGTATAAAATGTGATTTAGAGAACAATTACTGTTAGATACAGTTCTCATGCAAGGCATATTTAATTCAAAATCTTCTGACTAATTTCATCTTAGAAAGGTCCATGGACCCAAATATTATATATAAACATGTCTTCCTCCTATTCTAAAGACTAAGAAGCATAATTGAAACAATTTGGTCATTTCTGAACTAAACTACGAATGAAAACTCCTAGCATCTCAAATTCACAATTAGAAAACAAACAAACTTGTTCTAGACTAAACAAGCCTACAAAGCAACAACACTCTTGGAAACTTTTAAATGTCATATTCGTGTCCCCTGCTTGGACAATTTTATAGTATCCGGTGAAAAATCAATCTCCATCAATACCACCTCCATCAATGTTCAATCAAGCCCAGCAATGCCCCACATTTTTATTCACTTCATATCACCCAAGTGGTTTGTGGGATTATAATGTCGGGGACCACATTTTCTTAAATAAAAAAAAAGTGGTTTGTGGGATTATTAATGCAACACCATCAATCAGTATAATACTATTATTACTCATTAATCCGTGGACTCTTTTAATTATTATGTAAATATATTCTCTGATTTTACATGTTTCCTTTTAGAAGCTCTCGTAGGATTGTATAAATATTATACAAATGTTAAAATGAAATACACAATAAATTTTGTCCAATTCCTATCATGATATTTTTCTCAGCATTTCCCTTAGTCGCAAAGTTCATTATCGCATTGCCTACAATTTGCAAACATTCATTGCCTAATGTCTCTTTTAGTTCCACCTAATTTTCTTATTTGTAGCAATCATCATTATAGCCTAAATCTATGCTTCTTTCTCTTTTGCAACCAATTACTACAACATGTTTCTTTTCCATGCATCACGAAAATACATGTTTCATTGGTCTTAGGTTCATTTGAAATCAAGACAAATAACCCAAATCTAATGCAATAATTATGAAGCATCCATTCAACATATTGTTCTAAAGGAAAGAATTACCTCAAGTTGGCACAATTGGTTTATACTTCTTAAAAGGATGTATGAACCAATTGGGCTATTTACTTAAACACCTAACCTCAGTAAGGTAATCCCACATTCAATACTTTGGATAACAAAACACCATGGTTCTGGCCAAAGCATGGAAATCCATAGTTTTTAAAATAAGTGCTACCTACATGTTCATTCAACAAAGGAATTTTAGAATATAGTAAATCAAAAATATTTTGAGAGCAAGATGCAACCCAAATCTATAAGATCATAATCAAAATTTTGTCCACAAAACAAGAGAAAAAACATCACAGAATACTCCAATCTACTACAAAGCTTTTGGAAAGAAATGAATCGTTATCAAAACATCCAAAATGAATATAACAAGATAAGGGCTTTAATACATGCTACTACAGAATATGGTAAGGATCTTGTATTCATCTTTAAATATATTAAACTAATAAAAAGGGGCCTAAAGTTGAATAGATAAGTCAGGGATTGAAGGGGAAGAAATCCTTATGGGAACACTATGGTGTTGGTCTTGAGGGGCAACGGCTATTCCCTCCTGTCTGAGAGAGAAGTTTTGGGGTGCATAGCGGCAGTACGAGTGGCAACGCTGTGGCGTTGAAGTCTCTGTTCGGAGGGGGCGAGCTTTTAGGAGCGCAAAGCACTGTAATGAGCGTTGTTGCATTGAGTTCTCTACCTGATAAGATCTAGAATATTCTAGCGAGTGCTATGGCACTGGAAAGTGTGGCACTGAACCAAAAATGAGGTTTTTATATGTAAAATATCTAAATCCATTTTCATAATCTCACTCAACTCACCCAACTGTAGGAGAAAGGAATGTAGAGGAGAAGAGGAGAGAGAAAGAAAAAAAAAAGGTTTTAGAGGCTACAATGTCGGATTTGTCCGTCAAGATAGTTAGGGATATCAAAGAGCTCAAGGTCAACTTGTGTTCTTCTATTTCAATTTTCAGTTTGGTTGGATTAATAAAAGGTTAGGGGTTTTAGTCATTTTATTTGGGTTTCATCGACTTTTCTTTGTATAAATGTTTTTTTATAATATGAAAATTTTGATTAGTTTAGTTTGAAATTTCACCGATTGGTTTTCAATGTGAGGTTTTTGTGTATTTTGGCCCGCCTCAGCGCAATTCTGGTGCAAAAAGACTCGTGGATTACACCTTGAACTTTTTTTATGAAGCTTATGCCTCATCTTGGCTGAGGCCCGCTTTGAGGCGTGCCTTGCCTTGCTGGCATAAAGCTTACGCCTCACTCTATTTGTGTATTTTTTAATTTAAAACTTACTCAAATCCTATACAAAAGCCTCAAAAAATCATGTCTTCTTGCACCCCTAAGCCGCTGAAACTTTCTTGCCCTCCGCCTGCACCATAGCCACTACAATTGTAGCGTTCACAGGTGATTACTTGAAAGTCGCACGCCACCACTATCTCCTCTAAAATTTTTGGAGCATAACTCTTATATTTATGTTGATGACAAATATTTATGAAAGATGAAGATTGACTAAAATAAATGAAGAAGAAATATATTGAGAGGTATCCACCCTACAGGATGAGGCAGGAGAGAGAACAATTTGTTATGACAACGACTCAAATAAAAATCCACTTAGTAATGATAATACAGATGATTTCTGAGTTGTCAATTATTTCAGCTTTCTTTAAGAATTAAATGTAAATGAGTAGGGAACTGAGAAAAAAAATTAGAGTTAAACTTGATATTATATTATAATTATATTTAATTCATATATTTTATTTTATTTTGCTCCTGTAATATTTATATTTCACATAATTTTTCACTTACCACTTTATATCTTATGCAATTTTTTATTTCATATGTATGTAAATTTGTTACTTCATAGTTCAATAGAAGTTAATATGTCATCCTTTAACATATTATTTAGATATTATATAAAAATCATTTTTAATTTTTATTTTCACTTTACACAATTATTTAGATTTTGAGGCTTACGTCACAAAACACATTGAGGCTTGCTCCTCGCCTCACAAACGAAAAATACCTCAATACCCAATTGCGCAATTTTAAACCTTGGAGTTGACAGCTACAAACTGGAACTCATAGTGAGAATTTCTTCATCAGAGTTAAACATATAAGAACATAATGGAATATAAGAAAAATTTCATTTGAAAAACGGTCATCTGTCAAGACATTGGCCAGCTTCCAATAAAAATATAAATTTAACAAAAACTGATCTAACCTTGCCTGAAGTTGAAGAAACATCAACGTCCCTATCGGACTCATCATCCGAGTAATCCTCGTATGCATACCTCGCGTAATGTGAGCTCTGCTGGCGGTAGTACGGAAATCTGTCTGCTTCAATCGACGAGGGGAGCTGCCGGAGAGAGTCGCGCCAATCATAGTCGGCTGAGCGTGAGGTACTGACGACACTCTCATTAGCAGAAGCTATAACCGACCGAAGCCGCTGGATTGGCGGCACGTAAATCCCAGCCTTCATCGGCGTTGCTCCGGCCGCGAAAGAGAAAGGGATTCTACGATTCCGGGAGAAGATGGACGGCGTGCGAAGAGTGGCGGAGGGCACAAAACTCGTAGTCATCCGAGCGCGCATCCAGAAGCGGACACGAAGGAAGGAAGCGTAGAGCATCGTCCTCCTTCCTTCCTACCCCGCAGCCACTGTCACCCACCAGTGCCTTTCATATCCCATCCAGCCCTCGCTGGCACCATTTTTCGAGCTGTCCAAAGGACCTGGTCAGGGTGAAGAGTTTGGAGTAAATAGTAGGTTTTCGCAGGTGGTTGGTTACGAACTTCGGCTTAAATAAAAGGCGTTCACTGCAGATTGGACGCGGACGGGAGTTGGGTGCCGAGGGGCCAGGAGATCATAATAAGGGAGGCATGCGCGGCGAACTAGCAGAAAAGGAGAGAGAGGAGAGAGCAGTGATTCGACGGGAGAGACGGATGATAGCTTAAATGACAGAACATTTAGCCGATCAATCGATCCAGACTTCGTGTGAGCTTCGGCTTAGTCGGGCTCCCGTTTGTTAATTTATCTACCATGCTCACATTCAAAGTTGTGAATATTCGATAGGACAACAAATAAAAAGGATGAGAGGTTTAAGGTTCGACTAGTTCGATCGTTAGAATTGGGGTCGAATCGAATGACGTAATAAATAATAATATTATAAAATATTAATAAAATTAACATAATAATGATGTCAATTTAAACTTAAAATTTTCAAAATTCTAAGAATTTTAAGACTTAAAAATAAATAATTTATATATATATATAGTATATTACATTATTTTAAAAATAAATATAAATAATTATTATATTTATATTATATATTTAAATATAAATCATTACTAATTTTAAATTTAAAAATAAATATCTCCAATCTTCAATTTTAATTTATATTTAATAAATATTTAAGTTATATATAAATATATATTTAATATAAATAATTACTAATTTATGTTATATATTTTGGTATAATTTTACATCTATAAATTATATATAAATTTCACATTATAAAACTATATTTATAAAGTCATATAATATTTTTTTTTTAATTTTTTATTCTTCTTAATATCATTTAATTTTACATTTAAAGAGAAATTTTAGAACTTAAAAAATTATAAGTAATTATTTATTTGAATAATTATAAATATATAAATAATTATATATTTAAGAATTTTAAAAATTATTATGATTATTTTTATTTGAAGATTTAATATAAATTTTTTCATACAAATTCTCATAGAAGTATCCATCATGCATACATTGTTGAAACTAGAAACTACTAGTTGTTTAGTCCCACAGCACTTATGAGCTTTATGTTTTATTGTTTATATATATATATTCTTGTATGCATGGGTTAAAAGCCCTCCTGGGGTGACGGAATCATATATTTAATGTATATAATATTTTAAAAATTCCTGAATTATATATCATATTTAAATTAATTTAATATTTAAAAATATTTTATATTAAATTAAATTATTTAAATATATTATTAATTAAACAGTGGGTTCTTAAGAACCTGGCCGATTCAATGGTCGGTCGGTTGAATCAGTGGTTCAAACCAGTTTTCACCAGTTTAATGTTAGACTAGTTTTTTAAGAGGATCGAATCAGCCTTGGAACCAGTTCACGGTTGAACCAATCGAACCGACCAGTCCTGTCTGATTTTCAAAACCATGCTCCTACCTTGTCCTAGCCCAATTATACTAACAACTTTTTTAATAGAATTGCTGGCAAGTTTACTTATTAATATTTTATATATTTTAGAGATGAAATTTAAAAAAAAAAATCTAAAAAACATTGCTAAATGACCTCCTCATGTGAAGCAAATTTTGGAGAGAAATGAGAAAATAAAGAACTTAACAATAAGTCATTAGTATATGCCTGGTTAAAAATTACAACTAGCCAAAACAAGGGCAGAATTAGCTTTTCATCTTACGAGGGGGAAGGGAAAAATTTTTATATAAATGGATAAAAAAATTAAAAAAATTAAGACATAATTCAAATTTAAATTTTATATTATATTATAATAAATAAATTAAAAATTATTACAAGCTTAATAATCTATGATAATATAGTATTACAATCTCATCGTGAATCAAATTGAACACATATGTTTCAATGTAAGGTACTAGAAAATCACTAAGTTAATCATCACTTATCCTACTACGTAATCAATGTTTGATAATCCTCATTGCAAAAAATGTTCTTTGCACTATAGCAGTAGCAATTGATAAAATTAATGCTAAAGTAATAAGTATGTAAACTAGCGTATACACTTGATTTTTCTTGACCTTAATAATTTACTTTGCAATATCAATAATATTGTTTAGAGAGGAGAACCCATTATCGGTGTACATATTAATGATATAAGTTGATAATTGACTTTTAAGAGACATAAGGTCAACGATAGATAAATCACTTGGATATAATTCTCCTAGACGTATCAATTTCCTTTCATTATAAGCATTGAAGGAATCAGTTGTATTTAAGCATGTTATACAAAGAAGTAACTCGGTACTAGATTAAAAAAATATGATTATTTAGCTTTTGAAGTTTCATTTCAACTAATGTGTAGAATAGCTCAACAAAATAAGGATGTATGTTTGAAATTTCTTCACATCTTTGTATTAATCGATGGATGACTTTTTTATGTATCATTCATATTGGATCTTTAACTTCGAAAACACTACAAAAATGTGACACTTCATCTAATAAAGCAGTCCATCCATTCTCCCTCAGAATATGTAGTCATTATTTGGAAATTTTCACCAATTTCATTGCATTTTCTATGCCTTGATCTTTTCTTTGTAATAATTATGATAACTTATGTGCAATTTTCAATATATCAATCATCAAATGTATTATGAAAATAAAATAAAAGGATTTCATTATATCAATCAGAACACCTATTTCAACTGACTGTTGATCATGTATCCCTTCTTCTTTAACAATCTCAAGCTCCTCAAATACTAAAGCATACATTCTCATGAAATTAAAGCATACAAGAACTAACAACATGAACTAGAAAGAAGTGAGATTGAAGCAAGAGGCTTCATCCATGGAGGGTGGGCTAGGGAGATATGATACCATGTTAGGGCCAATTTTAGTATTTGTAAGTAGATTGAAAGCAAAGTGCATTTGACTTCCCAATATCTCTTACAGGGATAACAAAAAAGCCTTATATGACAAAAAAATTTATGACAGCTCTTAGTGGGGAGCAATAGTCCCAGTCAAAGATAATTAATGGAATTTGAAATATTTATGGGAGGGTTATAATACCCAAAGTTTGTTAAAAGTAAGTAGGAATATTTCTCAATAAAATCATTTATTTTTTTTTTTCATATATGGAAAAATGTCAAATTATTTTATTAGCTTTTAATTTTAATTTTGATCCTTATAGTATAATTATCTGCATTCATGTAAAAGGCATGTTATCATTTAAATGAGTTTGTTCTAAACACTTAATTAAAAGTATTAGTTGTAATAATACTTAGCTTTTTTTTTTGTAATAATACTTAGCATTAATTTAAATAAATGATTTAATTGCTAAAGCAAATAATCCATTTTCCTATTTACGATTAATGTAGCATATCGTCTTAGCTTGGCATGCAATGGCTGATCCCTCTCATACTTCATTTAACGTATAGCATTAATGTATAGTGGCTTAGTGAAATTAATTATATAGTATTATAATAAAGAATGATTCTTAGTGGAATGGTTATATTATTATATTAGCAACACCTGTAGCCATTCTTTCATTTTATTTTTCCTTTCCATTCAAGAGACGAAGCTCTGCGAGCCATGGGAGAACTGGAGTTGAAAGAGGCGGGTTGTGTGTGGGAATTTCAAGTTTGGTAGCTGATTTATCAGGTAATGAAATTGAGGTAGGAGTTTTAAGCTTTCAGAAATCTGAGATAACAATTTCTGTAATCTTTGTGTTGAATTATAATTTTGGAATTTCTAAAATATAACTGAAGGTGGTGGTTGCTTAATTCAAGAATATGGAGGAATGAACTGGTACAGTGGTGACCAAAATTTGAAAAAGGTGTTGTGTTAAATGAGGAAGTTTAGTGAATGTTGTTTACAAAAGGAAAAGAAGGTAGAGTCTAAGAGAACCAATTCCTCACGGGTGAGATACCCAAACAAGGTTATAAGAATTAATAATTATTTTATTATTGCACTTCAACTTGATTATATTTATGATCACATGTATTCTAGTTTATTTTAGTTATTTTGTATGAATATGGTTGTTTATGTATGAAATTATTTATGTAAAGGGTAATCTTTAGCAATGTGAATGATTTCGTAAGCATAAAAGGGTAAATATTCATAAACTAGTGAATGAGCAAATAAGGGAGCTAAAGTGCACCTAAAGCGCACCTAAAGCGCGCCTAAAGTGCACCTAAAGCTCACCTAAAGGACACCTAAAGCGCACCTAAAGGGCAACTAAATGGCAGTTAAAGGACACCTAAAGGGGAGCTAAAGGGTAATTGAAGAGCAGCTAAAGCGCAACTATGTCATCAAAAGCATATGTAATTAGGGCTAAAAAGAATGACTATATGAAAAGTGAAATAAGTTATATATGGGGATAGGCCCGCACAAGTAAAGACGAAAGACCTGATTAGGTAAGCCTACACTCTTAATTCTAAAAGTTGAGAAATTTAACTCAACCCTGAATGAGAGAACAGCTTCCATTCTAAAAAGTTGTGAAATTAGACCTAACCTTGAATTGTAAAGTTAAAATGGTGCAAAAGCTTATAGCCATTATATAACTTATTTAAAGATGTGGAATAATTTTGGCAAGATAAATAATATTGATAGGCACTTTTAGGCTCAATATGACATTTCAATGTGTTTTAATTATGTTAGCATTGTTATGGTATTTCTTAATGGTTCATTATTATTTCTTATAAATTGCTTGTGTATTTCATTGAGTCAAGCTCATTAGTAGTGGTTGTACTGTAGGAAAGGAGGAGCCCTTGGGATAATAAAAAGAGGTGATCGTTCTTTTGATGTAAATACGTTTTGGGTGTGCAAAGAGATTTAAAACGAGATCTGAATGCTAGATGTAAAGACTTTTGGGTATGTAAATGAATTTTAAAAGTTTTAATAGAGCTCTGTATTTGTTTTAATTATGTTAAGGTTCGGTAAGGAATATTACATACTTCCTATTATTAAGTGTGGAGTTTGATATGTTGAAATCCTTCTCTGTTATAGTCCAGTTTGCACGTTAGAGATTGAGCAAAACTGGGGTGTGACAAGGGTTAATATTAATTAATGGGTATAATAAGAAAAAGTGGGATTTGTGCTTATTTTTAGGCAAACTATTTGGTATAGAGCTTACGAAAGGCTTGTAGAGGGAGAAATAATGAGTGTATGTACCATATTGATATCTTATAATATTAGAAAATATATTGCAAAATTTTTTTAGTGTTATAATAGGAAAGTTTTGATGTATAGTATTGAAGAAAGTCATTTTCCCATGACTTAGATAAATTTTAATAAAGTGGCTTAACTTGGGAAGAATTGTGGGATAAAACTGTTGAAACTTATGAAGAAGTTGCTTAACATTTTTAGTATATGTATGTAAGAATATGAGATAAGAAAATAGTAAAACAAAGAAATAACATTAACTTAAAACCTTCTCACCAAATGTTGGTTGATCCGGTCATCAAACCAAGGACAAAGGAGTTTCCACCAAGCAAGCTAAAAAAAACTCTCCAAATATAAATCTTACATTAAAATATGATGCTTATAACCTAAGATATATGGCTATATATACACTTTTGCAATTATGAACCTTATGAAAAATATAAAAAGACTTAAGAATACAAAACTTCATAAAAGAACATAAAAAGGTACATATATTAGATTCTATGGAAAGCCAAATAAATATATGAAATATGAAATATCAGTCTCTTTACCTTTTATTTCCCTGCCACCAAAATTAAGTCTTCATAAAAAAACTATGTCAAGCTCACTCCAATTTTTCATGGAGAGAACACTTCAAATGCATTCCAAAACTTCATAAAGAACCCATCTAAAGTACACTCCAAATCTCCATAAATAATTTAATTATGTAATTCCTACCATCATGGCCATCTAAATATTCATAACAAAATGATAAATTTTACCTGATGTGGTCAATCCATGTAGGAATGGAAGAGAAGCATTAAATTTTTCATGCCAAACGGCAATCAATTTTTCCAACATACGTAAATTTTTTTTTTCTTTTTCTTGCATTCATAACTTTAACAAAAACACAAAATAAAAATGAAATAGCTTGACCATTTTAAAATAAATATTAAAATAAAGGAAGTAAATCAGAACTACATGACAAAGAAGGAAAAATTAATGATGTATTAATCATGCAATGCATGTGGAGGAGGCCATCCATAGGGGTGCCAATATTTGACATGACCTGAAAACCCGACTGAAACTCAATTCAAAAATTTTAGGTTAGGGTCAACCTAAACCCGAAACGGGTCATGTTCAAGTTCAACAATTCGACCCGTTTAAAAAATCAGCTCGGGTTAGGGTTAACCCTTTGACCCAAAATTGACTTCTTCTTTTTACTCGAAAACCCATTTTTTGACATGGCAACCCGAGTGCAGAGATTGACCCATTTTTGGACCAAAAAATTAGTAGTTTTTTGCTGGCACCGAGTTATTCAGGTCGTGTCGGTTTGACCCAGACCCGAAGCGGGTCAGGTTCGGGTCCAAAAAATGACCCGTTTACAAAAATGGGTCGGGTTCAGGTTGACCCGAATAGTGTCAGGTCAGTTTCTGGTTCGACCCAAACTTGACCCGTGACCCAAAATTGACACCCCTAGCCATCCATTTAGCCATAATAATGATTACAATTATTTAATATCATCCATTAAGCAATCAGTTGTTCAGGCGTTGAAATACCTAGCATTAAATATAATAAAGAAGAAAAAGATAACAACATGCATAAAGTGGTTAATAAAGATTTCACCATGAAAATTGTGTTAGAAATTTCCTTTAGTATGGATGTCATGAAAAATATAAGAAAGGATGTCCATAAAAGAGTAAAGATACATACGTCGTCATGAATTTATCTTCAAAGGGCACGAATCTCGATGCAGAATCGAGTTGGAAACTTCAAAAATTAAATCTAGTAGCTCCCGAGCTCCGAATTTAGCAAACTTATAGTCAAACTTAGCGTCTCATAAATACGAACCCAACGACACCAAATTCAACTCGATCCGAGCCCAAATGAGTCTAAATCGAAGACTCGAAGTGCTGTTGGAAGGTTCGAATCACAATTTTAGTTACCAAACGGTCTCCGATTTTAACGAGCTTATACTTGAATCGAACGGCTCGACGAGACGAATCCAACGAGCACAAGATCATAGATTTCCAAAATCATTAAGGCCTCCAAATGCCTGACGAACGGTCCATGATCAAGGGGTTCAATATCGGCCGTCCATCCAACCACTCCCCATTTACCCTTGATCTCTCACCTATTTACGGGGCATGCCACTCCAAAAAATCTATAAATAGACCCCTCATTTCTCTTGAAAGGGGGATCCTAGCAAGAAGAAAAGAGGAGAAGAGAAGGAAGAAGAGAAGGAAGAAGCTCCTCCTCGACCACCGCCGGAACCTCGCCGGACCACCGCAGGAGCCTTGCCGGACCACCGTCGGAGCCTCGCCGAACCACCGCCGGAGCTTCGCTGGACCACCACATGAGGCCCTCACCCGGTCTCCTGCCGACTACGATCCTCCCGACCTCCGTCGCCTACTATGGTCCTTCCGACCTCCATCACCAGACAACAGTATTTCCGACCTCCATCCTATCGACTATGGTCATGCTGATAAAACAAATACATCTATTGTAACTCCCATCATGTAATACACTCTATATGATGTACATTTGTGACATCAAGCCAAGGTCTTCTATCTGAGAAAGCCTCATTTGTAATCGACTACAAATACTAGTGGATTCATTCAAACTGGGCTAGGCCCCGTAGTTTTTCCCCCTTTTTAGGGGTTTTCCACATAAAAACTCTGGTGTCTCTTATGAACGCTACACCCTCTCACTTATCTGATTGTGTGCTGGATCTTCGTACAATGCTAAGATGTTAAACTATATATTTCTCTACCGCCGCGAATACTCCAGGACGCAACAGTTTGGCGCCGTCTGTGGGAAAGTGATTCCCGACTGGGGGCAATTATTGCTCCAAACTCAAAAGATCGTCCTTATCAACTTCTTGACATCAGTCATTACTGCATCAATTTTATAAGAATCAGATGCGGACTTGGGGGCAACTTTGCTCCAATTGTGGTCAAAAAGATCCTCTAATGCTTTCAATATCAAGATGATATATAAGGAAACTCCTAGCAAATGCAATGATGCTTCTGAAAGCCATATATAGTCCCTTATCGAACTTTTACTCCTTGGACAAGGTCTGAATCTCGACCTCAAAAAGGCAGAAACAGTCTAAAATAAGATCATTATTTACCCTTGATTCGGGATACACGCGGCGTTCGTCCCCTCCCAATCAAGACAAAATCGATCCCAGGGGAATCCGATTCGACCTCTTCCACACAGGTTAACGTCATCGAGCAGTGCTCTGACATACAACCTCGGATAGATCCTACATCCTTGGTGGATTCTCTCAACCTCTTCCATACATGTTAACGTCGTCGAGCAAAGGCTCCAACATACAACCTCGGATAGGTCTTACATCCTTGGTGGATTCTCTCTTCCACACAGGTTAACATCGTCGAGCAAAGGCTCTGACATACAACCTCGGATAGGTCCTACATCCTTAGTGGATTCTTACCTCTTCCACACAGGTTGACGTCATCAAGCAGTGCTCTGACATACAACCTCGGATAGGTCATACATCCTTGGTGGATTCTCTTGACCTCTTTTATATAGATTAACGTCGTCGAGCAAAGGCTCCGACATATAACCTCGGATAGGTCTTACATCCTTGGTGGATTCTCTCGACCTCTTCCACACAGGTTAACTTCATCGAGCAAAGGCTCCGACATACAACCTCAGATAGGTCCTACATCCTTAGTGGATTCTCTCGATCTATTCCACACAAGTTAACGTCGTCGAGCAAAGGCTCCGACATACAACCTTGGATAGGTCCTAAATCCTTAGTGGATTCTCTAGATCTCTTCCACATAGGTTAACGTCGTCGAGCAAAGGCTCCAACATACAACCTCGGATAGGTCCTACATCATTAGTGGATTCTATCGACCTCTTCCACACATGTTAACGTCGTCGAGCAAAGGCTACATACAACCTCGGATAGGTCCTACATCCTTAGTGGATTCTCTCGACCTCTTCCACACAGGTTAACATCATCGAGCAAGGCTCTAGCATACAACCTCGGATAGGTCTTACATCCTTCATAGATTCTTTTAACCTCTTTCAAATAGGTTAACATCATCGAGTAAAGACACTAACATACAACCTCGGATAAATCATACATCCTTGGTTAACGTCGCCAGAATGCCGTCAACGGATTTCCATCGAACTTCTCCAAAAAGTTAAATTTCTATATGATGTTGAATTTCCTCCTGTCGCTGAATTTTTGCCTTACAGGACTTTCGTCAGAATTCTGCCCGTTGATGGACTTTCGTGGGCCTTCTACTCGATGTTGTACTTCTACTCGACATCGGACTTCTACTGGACGTCGGACTTCAACCCATTGTCGGACTTCAGCCCGTCGATGAACTCTCATCGTTCTTCTGTCTGAGGCAGTACTTCTACTCAACGTCGGACTCCTGCCCGTCATCGAACTTTCATCGGGTTTCTGCCCGTTGTCAGACTTATGTCCAACGCCAAGCTTCTTCCCATTACCGGAATTTTGCATAGCTGAAGTTTCATCAGATTTATGCCTAACGTAGAGCTTTCTCCCATCATTGGACTTTTACATGATGCAGTAATTCTCCCTGTCGTTGGACTTTTGTTGGGATTCAGCCCGATGTAGAGCTTCCTCCCATCATTAGACTTCTGCCCCTCGATGGATTTTCATCGGTCTTCTACCCTTTTGTGGACTTCTGCCTGCCGTCGGACTACTACCCGTCGTCGGATTTTTGCCCGTCAACGAACTTTCATCGATCTTCTACTTGACGCAGTACTTCTACCCGACGTCAGACTTCTACATGCCGTCGGACTACTACTCCTTGTTGGACTTCTGCTCGTCGAGTAACTTCCATCGGTCTTCTACCCGACGTCAGACTTCTCCCTGTTGTCGGACTTTTACTCGTCGTCGAACTTCTGCTCGTCGATGAACTTTGGTCGGTCTTCTACCCGATGCAGTACTTCTACCCGACGTTAGACTTCTACATGCAGTTGGACAACTACTCCTTGTCGGACTTCTGCTCATCGATGAACTTTCGTCGGTCTTCTACCCGACACAGTACTTCTACCCGACGTTGGACTTCTCCCTGTCATCGGACTTTTGCTCGTTAGCGAACTTCTACTCATCGTCAGACTTCTGCTCGTCGACGAACTTTTGTCGGTCTTCTACCCGATGCAGTACTTCTACCCGATGTCAGACTTCTACATGTCGTCGGACTTCTGCTCATCAGCGGACTTCTACTCATCGTCGGACTTCTGCTCGTCAATAAACTTTCGTCGGTCTTCTACCCGACGCAGTACTTCTACCCGACGTCAGATTTTTACATGACGTCGGACTACTACTCCTTGTCGGACTTCTGCTCGTCGACAAACTTTCGTCGATCTTCTACCCGACGCTGTACTTCTACCCAACGTCAGACCTCTACATGCCGTCAGACTAGTACTCCTTGTCGGACTTCTGCTCGTCGACGAACTTTTGTCAGTCTTCTAAACGACAAAGTACTTTTGCCCGACGTCGGACTTCTCCCTGACATCGGACTTATGCTCGTCAGCGGACTTCTACTTGTCGTCGGACTTCGGCTCATCGACAAACTTTCATCGGTCTTCTACCCGACATTGTACTTCTACACGACTACGAACTTCTGCGTTCCGTCGGACTACTACCCGTCGTCGGACTTCTGCCCGTCGACGCACTTTCGTCGGTCTTCTACCTGACGTTGTACCTCTACCCGACTATGGACTTCTGCCTGCCGTCGGACTACTACCCGTCGTCAGACTTCTGCCCGTCGACGGACTTTCGTCAATCTTCTACCCGATGTTGTACCTCTACCCAACTTCGGACTTCTGCATGTCGTTAGACTACTACCCGACGTCGGACTTCTACGTGCTGTCGGACTACTAACCGTCGTCGGACTTCTGCCCATCGATGGACTTTCGTCGGTCTTCTACCTGACGCTGTACCTCTACCCGACTATGGATTTCTGCCTGTCGTCGGACTACTACCCGTCGTCGGACTTCTGCCCGTCGATGAACTTTTGTTGGGCTTCTACTTAACGTTGAATTTCTACCCATCATCATACTTTTCCCCGACATCAGAATTCTACTTGACGCCAAGTCTCCACCTTTCATCGGACTTTTGTTCACCGTCAGCCTCCTACCTGACGCCGTATTTCAACCCGACGCCGGGTTTCTATGCTTCAAACATTCTTTTCAACCTCTCTCCTTACAATGGTCTCTCTGACCTCCATCTCCAAACAACTAACATCAGAACTCTGCAGGATATCTCAAAGAATAGAGGAAGAATGGGGGATCTCCGGACTTTCTTACAAAGAGATTGGCCTTAGAGAACAAAGGGAAAGCCTCAATTGTAAGAATAGAGGGAGAAGGAAAAATCTCCGGACTTCCTTACAAAGAGAGGGGCCTTAGAGAACTAAGGGAAAACATCAATTGTAAGAACAGAGGGAGAAGGGAAAATCTCTGGACATCCTTGCAAAGAGAGGGGCTTTGAAGAACCAAGGGAAAGCCTCAATTGTAAGAATAGAGAGAGAAGAAGAGAAATGAAAATTTTTTTAAAGGCCTTAGGGGCCTATTTATACTTTTTTTTGGGAGAAGAGGGAAGTTTCTAGAGTTTCTAAATTTTCAAAAAATTTATGAAATTTTTTAGAATTTTCTGGATTTTTTTCAAATTTTTTGGGATTTTTTTGAAATTTTGTGGGGCCCACAACATTTAAAAAATTTCAAAAACCAGCAACCGCACGCCCCAAGGGGCCATCTGTTCGAGCGCCGCGCGGGCGCCACCTCCGGCGAGCGGCGGCAGGCGAAGGCCGGCCGGTTCAGCTGCCAATGCGTGCCCGTGCACGTTTTCGGCCCGGACGATCCGAATCGAATGTTTTTGGGGTCCCCGGACATGTTTTTCGATGTCCCGGACTCAATTTTGATACTTTTGGAGCTCAACGGGGCCTCTACAATCAATTTTGAGCAAGTACTTAATGTTTGAAACACAATTTTTGGCGTTTCGGCCAATGCAAATTGTCGACACATATTTTTTGACTCCAGGAGCTTCGACATCCGAAAATAGGGGGGAAACTGATACGTCATCATGAATTTATCTTGATCGGACAGGAATCTCGATGTAGAATCAAGTTGGAAACTTCAAAAATTAAATTTGGTAGCTCCCGAACTCTAATTTCAGCGAACTTATAGTCAAACTGAGCATCTCATAAATACGAACCCAACTACACCAAATTCAACTTGATCTAAGCCCAAATGAGTCTAAATCGAAGACTCGAATTGCTGATGGAAGGATCGAATCACAATTTGAGTTACTAAACAATCTTCAATTTTAACGAGCTTATACTCGAATCGAACGTCTCGATGAGTCAAATCCAACGAGCCTAAGATCACCGAATTCCGAAATCACTAAGGCCTCGAGATGCCTGACAAACGGTCCATGATCAAGGGGTTCAATATTGGCCGTCCATCCAACCACTCCCCATTTACCCTTGATCTCTCACCTATTTACGGGGCATGCCACTCCAAAAAATCTATAAATAGACCCCTCATTTCTCTTGAAAGGGGGACCCAAGCAAGAAGAGAAGAGGAGAAGAGAAGGAAGAAGAGAAGGAAGAGAAGGAAGAAGCTCCTCCTCGACCACCGCCGGAACCTTGCCGGACCACCGCAGGAGCCTCGCCGGACCACCGTCGGAGCCTCGCCGAACCACCGCCGGAGCTTCGCCGGACCACCACATGAGTCCCTCACCCTCGCCGGACCACCGCCGGAACTTCTCCAGACCACCTCCGGTGCCTCACCGGACCACCACCAGAGCCACGCTGGACCACTCCCAGGGCCTCGTCGGACCACCACCTGAGGCCCTCACCTTTGCCAGAGACCCTCACCTTCGCCAAAGGCCCTCACCAACACCTGAGGCCCTCAACAACAGATGAGGCCCTCACCTTCACCAAAGGTCCTCACCTTCGCCAGAGGCCCTCACCAACACCTGAGGCCCTCACCTTCACCAAAGGCCCTCATCTTTGCCAGAGGCCTTCATCTTCGCCAAAGGCCCTCATCTTTGTCAGAGGCACTCACCTTTGTCAGAGGCCCTCACCTTCGTTGAACCACCGCCCGACGTCGTTGCTCCACCGAACAGCCACTTGAGACCTTGTGCTCAACCAGGACACCACCTGAGGCCTGGACTTCTACTGGGCCACTACCTGACACCTAAAGTTCTACCAGTGTATCGCCCTACTATAAAGGTCTTTCAGACCCCGGTCTCCTGCCGACTACGGTCCTACCGACCTCCGTCGCCTACTATGGTCCTTTCGACCACCATCAACAGACAACGGTCTTTCAGACCCCGGTCTCCTGCCGACTACGGTCCTCCTGACCTCCGTTGCCTACTATGGCCACTCTGACCTCCATCACCAGAAAACGGTCACTCAGACCCCGGTCTCCTGCCGACTACGGTCCTCCCGACCTCCGTCGCCTACTATGGTCCTTCCGACCTCCATCACCAGACAACAGTCTTTCCGACCTCCATCCTATCGACTATGGTCGTGCTGACAAAACAAATATATCTATTGTAATACACTCTATATGATGTACATTTGTGACATCAAGCTAAGGCCTTCTCCCTAAGAAGGCCTCATTTGTAATTGATTACAAATACTAGTGGATTCATTCAAACTGGGCTAGGCCCCGTAGTTTTTCCCCCTTTTTAGGGGGTTTCCACGTAAAAACTCTGGTGTCTCTTATGAACGCTACACCCTCTCACTTATCTGATTGTGTGCTGGATCTTCGTACAATGCTAAGATGTTAAACTATATATTTCTCTACCGCCGCGAATACTCCAGGATGCAACAAAGATAAATGTGGAAAATGGGCATCCTTGCCTCAAAGCATCAATATAGTTAAAGTACCCTTAAATATCTCTAGTGATAAAGCTAATAAAGCGGACAAATTAGATGTGATCTTAATTCCAATTCACAACTAAAAGTGGAATGACTTTATCAATGAATCTTTGACAAATGGAGCTCAATTTGACAAAATCAAATGCTTTCTCCAAACCATTATTATCATCAAGTGGTTATTGTATGTGTGTGTGGTTTTTCGTTTGGTCAATTGTGATAATGTTAGCAATATAGTTATTGTCAATTAAAGCTTTTTAACTGGGATAAATTATAAGAGGAAGATCTTATTGGAGTTTAATACTTAAAAATTTTGAAATTGCCGTATAAAATGCATCATAAAGAGAAACATTATTTATGACATGACCTTAATAAAACTTGTATCTCATCATTTATTTGACAATAAAAATTTTATATTTTTAGATATAATCATTTGCTAATTTTTTTTATCTCAATGTAATTGTTTATTGCAATCATTTAGATAAGGCAAGGATTCAATAGGCATACTTAAAGAATTGGCCACATTAGGGAAAACTCAAATGTAGATGCTCAGATTACTCAATTCAAAACTTAAAGACTTTGAAGATTAGATATACTTTATATTTTATTTTAGGGTTGGGATGTGTTGGATACCATAAAATTTTCATAAATAATTGTGATGTTGTTATAAGTATAGTTGGAGTTTATCAACACATTTTAAGCATGATGAATCATAAGAGGGAGAACTTATTTAAGCCCAATAATCAATAACTTTGAAATCGTCTTATAAAAGGTATTATAAAAAGTGATATTATTTAATCCATGAGCTAAATAGCATATTTGTATCTACCATTGATTTGATGAATATAGATATTGTTTTTTCTCATATGATAATTTGTTGATTTTTTTTATCTCAAGTTAATTAGTACTTTTATGACCATGTAATATTATGTGCACAATTGAACATGATAAGTTAATGGCACCATTATTGATGCTAAGTTGATTTTTATCCACTTATAATATTTTTGTATTGTGTTTTGTTTTCTTTTCCTTTCCATTTTTTCATCATTTTTGGACATTGTAACTAGTATACACCATTCTAGTGGTATGTTTTACCAGTGGTAACCATTTGAACCACAGATTAAGATGACATTTCTTAATGAGACTTAAGGAATAAGGGCAAGCCATGTTTAACATCTATTGTGTTGAAACTCAGGTAATTAAAGTTAATTAAGTTAAATAATCATTTATAGTTAATATAACGTGCAATTATAAGTTTTAGAATGCATAGGAAGGCTTGAATGAACCAAGGTTTGGATTAGGGAAGTCAAAATTCAAGGTTTGAAAAATGCTCTGTTGGCACCTGAGAGGTTGGCATGGTGAGCTCTCACATTTTTGGATAAAAAATGGATTTTGCATGTGCATTGTGGCATTGGGTCTTAGATGATGATTTCTGGGAACTTCTAGAAGATTCTTTTGGGGTGTTGCGATGTTGGGAATATGAGCATCATTGTGCTAGGTGAAAATAGTTGAATTATTATATTAAAATATCTAAAACTAATTGGCCATTCCATTTTCACCAGCCACCTTATCATATAAGAGAAGAGGGGAGGGGAAGGAGAGAAGGAGAAAGGGAAAGAAAGAGTGAGATTTAGGAGATCAATGCTCAGGTTTTGATCATTGAGCTAGTTAAAAAAATTCTAAAGCACAAGGTAGAATTTTGAATCCATATTTTTTATTTCCATTTCCCTTATTTTATAGAAAGTTATGCATTAAAATATATTTTTCTTGTATTTTATGATATTTTTACCTTGTAACGTTTTATATGATGTTGAATAATTTATTCTGAATATTTTGACTATAAGTAAGCAAATTTTTAGCAGTTGGTTTTTCCTACACTAATTTTTAACTACAGATTTTGATTAAAGTTTTTTTGGTAATTGAAATAGTTCTGTAATATTCTTAAAATATTCATGAATGTCCCTATAAATTGGAAGAAAAATAGGAAAAGTTCAGTGGGCATATTAGTATACTTATAATGTGGTTTTTTATAGGTAATCATGCATTATTTGGATATTGCATTTGATTTCTCATTTAATTGTTATTATATTGCATTTATATTGTGCATAAAGATTTTTGACCCACTTGTTAAAAGTGGGTGTGAGAGGTTATATATCATTATAAGTAGTCTTTTGGTCTCATCTTCTTAGGGAAGATGTGGGAGGGATTATGACCCCAATTATTTATATATTAGTTTTGGAGGTAAAAGGGAGACATAAGTGAAATTGAAGTTATAAGTAGGCATCACGATAGATGCATGATAATTATTGCATTACATCAATGTTAATAAAATAAGTATAAGTAACAGCTGAAATTAATATTGAAAATTCTGAAACTCTGTATGAATTATGATGAAGTATAAAGTCAAGTACAAGTGAATCATTGAGGCCAAGTATTCTGTAAGGTATCTAAAATTTTTGTACAAGTGGCTTTATAAGTAAGTTAAAATGTTAAGTATATTCTAGAACCTTAAAATAGGTTTCACAATTTTATTATTATTTTATTATTTTAATGCTTATTTTTCCATTTTTTCTATTTTTTTAACTTCCCCTTTTAATTTGACAAATGATATATGCAATGGGTTAGGATAGGAAGTATATTGAACTAGCTATGCACATTTTATTCTTTTGATGTTTCAAAAAAGGTAAAGACTTTGCATAAAATATCAGGTACTCAATTTTTTCATTTTTTGAAAAACTGAAAAAATCTCCACAAAATTAAGTGTTTTGAGCTCAATAGAAAGGTATCAAGCTCTAGTTCTTTTTAAAAGAAATTTCAAAAACTATTGTCTGATGGATTGTGAGTAAAACATTATTGTTCAAAAACATTTTTTTTTCAATTTTCTCATAACCCAATGGCAAAAATGAGCTCAATTTGGGATTTGGAGCATGTTGTTTACCTTCCTTAATTTTCTTGAGACCTGATTTGTTCTGGATTTTTGTGATTTGAATTTTCAAAGTCATGTGTCCATTTTAGACCCATAACTTTGAAAATTAATAATTGTCCAATTAGGTAGAACTTTTTTGCCATTTTTGGTGGTGTGTTTGCATGTGTGTCAGGGTTAGATGAACCAAAATTTGGACCCATTGGAACACTAATGATATATAGGAAAAAATAATTAAGGACAATGTCTTAAAAACTTAGAAAAATTCTAAGAAATTATGCATACACCCAATAGGGGTTAAACTCTAGGACATTAAACTTAGTGACATTTTAAACCTTAGGTTTTAATTTCTTTGAATTTGAAGGTCATTAGGTTTGAAAAATAATCAAATAAAAAACCAGCCATTTTAAGGGGCCTGAAACTTCCAAAAAATGTAGTAAATTTAATTAAATTTAAAAATTACAAATAATATACCAAATTGTTCATAATTAAATCCTCCATCCATGAAAATTCAAATCCCCTTCATGAAACTTCAAAATTAATCATAACTTAATAATTAAGAAAAAATAATAATTAATTAAAATAAATAAATTATAATCAAATTAAAAATATCAAATAATTTGAAAACACTCCTATAGGTCATACCTAACCTTTGGGAGTGATTTCAAAGAGTTTAGAGTGAGTTTTCTGTGAAATTAATAAAACCTCCTTAATTAACAAATTAAATAATTCAATTAAATGGCAAAACTTTGGAATTTAATTACTAATTCCAAAAAACTCCAAATTGAGTACACTAAAAGGCATTGGACTCCTTCAATTGTTTAATATTTATTAAAAATACTACATATCCAGAAATCACTAAAAATTAAAATGTTAACTCTTTGGTTAACTCTAGTTCAAAAATACACCCAAACTTTGAATAATCATAACTAATTCTAGAAAAGTTTAAATGCAACAAACTTAGTGTCATTTTACTCAGGTCATGGTTTAATATTTATAAAAATATAAGAAAATTTTAAAACTTGATCTAAATAAAAAAGTCAAAATTTTACCCTTCTTTTAATGAAATAAAATAATTCATGAAATCCAAAAACAAATGACTAAAATTCCAGTAAAAAAACCAATCCAATCAATACAAACAGATAACCAACCTTAAAATACATAATAAACACTTCCTTGATAAAGTTTTGAGGAAGGGCAACTTTGAGTTGTGGGGCAATGTGTCTTGGGAGGCCTAGTTTCTCAAGCACGTTGTGACAACGTCATAAACTGATTCAATGTACTACAAAACTATAAAATTAATAAATCATTAATTATTTAACTAAAATTAAACCATTATTATAATTATATCAATAAAGCTTTTAGGATGGACTACCTCGAGCTACGGGGATACATGTCCTTGGGAGGCATAGTTCATGGAGCCTATTATGACAATGTTATGAACCAGTTGATGACAAATAAAACAATATTAATCTAATAAGTTTAATTTTTAGCTAATTAATTAAAAATCATCAATCCTTATTTTGAACCAATTAAATCGATTAAACAATATTAGATATTACTAGGTAACACAGGCCTATGAGGCTATTAATTTAGCCTAAAGGAAGATGAAATAAACTTCATGACCTTAGTTTAAATAAAGGTAGGTATCATACAATAATTAAAATTCATCCTAAAATGAACATTAAGAAACTAATACTTTAACTTGAATTAAATCTCCTTTGACCCATAACAAATAAAACATCATTAGAAAAATTCAACAATTATCTAACATAGGACACATCCAAGCCATACAACCTGATGCACACACTTTAGATAGTTTGCTAGCACAACAAGTTCTAGTTTTTGGCTAGACCAGTGTTCTTTTTTTTTTTTCCACTACTTTTGTACCAAGGTTTTTTGTAGATTTCATCAAATGTTGGTTGTAAAGAATTGATTGATGTAATGCCTACTAATGTGTTAATTCTATTATATTATCTGTGTAGATGTGATGGGCATTAGATTTTTACTAGATTAGAAACGATTTAAATGCTAACATGGTTTTTAACATATGTCCATGGCAGTGCTATAAAAAGTGGGCTAAATTTAAATTTAACTTAATCATAGTAGGTGTAATACCCACTTTTATAATAACTAGAAAACCTATTGACCCGAGTAAGATTTGATAAGACTTATGGGTGTCATTAGCTATGTTGATATATAAAATATTTAAAAAAAGACTTAGTTATTAAATTTGTAAAGGAAAATTGATAAGTCATATTTTCCCTTAAGGGAGAGGTGGTGCTAATGTGGGGAGCAAAATGGTGTAAAGATTTCTATATAATGGAGGAAAAAATGAAGCACATGGCAATGCTACGACTCTATGACGTAGCCTTTTCTATTTGATGGATAGAACCTGAGAGAGTTGTGGTGTTGGGTAGCTCTATTGTGGAGCTATAGTCAATATAAGAATTTCCTTGGGAGTGCTAGTACTGGATGATGTAGCACAGTGGCATTGGTTATTTTTCATAGTTTTTACATAAATATCTTAACCCACTCCCACAACCTATACCCCCTCACTCATTTATCTAGGAGATAAGAAGAAGAAGAGAAGGAGAAGTAGGAGAGAGAGAGAGAGAGAGGAGTGAGAAAAGGGACATGAGGCCATAGAGTTGATTTTATCCATCAAGCCAATTAGAAAAAAAATATCATATCTAGGTAGGTAATGGATTTCTAGGTTTTAACTTGATCAAAAAATGTAAAAGATATGACATTTGGGTTTCTAGTAAACTTTCACGATGTTACTTTTGGTATGTTGTATATATGCTAAGGATTTATGACATGATCATACTCATATTTCACCAAGTATTTATATAATTGAAGCATACTCCATAAGAAAATTAAGATAAATAAGCACACTAAATTGATAAATGACTACTACATTAAGATTACGTAAAAATGATTTACATGTATAATAGATTGACATGACATGTATATATAGTGATGGGACACACATAGATGATTTGGCATACATAATTGACATGGTATGATTTAATTGGTTACATCATGCATATATGTACTGATATACTTGTTGAATAAATATATATGAAAATGAGCAAATTTCATTGATTATTGAATATTGTTATAATGATTTAAATAATGAAATGTATGCATGCTAGAAAGGCAACTAGTAAGTGAGACTAATTTAGGTTGGTCGAGCTATGATATAATATCTTGCACATGAGGGAAGTTTGGTGAGCTTTCATTTAAATGAACATGATATATAATATGATGGGAGGCATCAGGGGACAATGATATGACTAATTGGAGTGATGAATTCTACATGATGCCACTTAACTATGACTAAAACTAATATAACATCATATGAGTGATACTATATAGAGATGGCTAATATGATATGATTAGCTAGAATCCTGACTTTTTATTTGTTAATATGATTAATGATGCATATATATGATGCTACTTCTAATATGATATGAATTGCTTTGATGATGTAAAGAACACACCCAATGATGATAAATGATTTTTTTATTCATTCTATTTTACATATGATTATTATATACATCATAAGTTTGTATGATACATAATACTAATATACATGATTATGATATTATGTCTAAAACATGATCATTCTAATAACACTTTTATGCATCACATATTTATATACATGATTATTGCTCTTCCATACTCAATAATGCTCCCAATATGATATATATATATATATATATATATATATTATATATATATATATATATATATATATATATATATATATATATATATATATATATATATATATATATATATATATGATGTTGATGCTCTTAATGTGATTTGCATCATATTGATATACATGAACGTGGTATACTAATGTATTTGAATATGATGATATAATACATAATATTGATATATACATGATAATTATACACTTGTTGGATATGACAGTATGCATAGCACCGATATACATAAACATGATATATATAAATGATACATAAGATGACTCATCGACATACATGATAATACAAGTATGATACATGTATTAACATGATGAATACATAAGATAAATGTAGTGACATGTTGGAATATATGATTATAACATATGAGCATTAGAATAGACATGAACATATGATTCCAACATGATGATGTTGATCATACTTGTATATATATATATGGACATAACATAGATTAAATTAAATTGATAATATCATTCATATTGAATATAGTTGTAGGTTTTCTACGACCTATTGAGTTGTACGCTTATTCTATATATTTACATGTTTCAGGGAAGGATAAGGCACCAACAGAGTAGACCGAGAGAGTTGTTGCTAGTATTCTTTTATGTTAGATTCTTTTATCATCATGATAGAAATATAATTTGATTAATAAATAATAAATCATGATTATTATACATGTGATTCTTAATGTAAGTAGGATCTAATATATATACTCCCCTAATATCTTCATCAAAATGTTGACATTTCATGTGACCAAACCATCAAAGGTGATTCTCTCTAATCTTATAAACCACTATAGATACTCCAACCTTTACACGTATATACTCATTTTGTATACTATCTTTAGGTGTAAAGGTACTCATCCACCTGTGCATCTTCGTCTCTATAAGGCTTAACTTAATTTTTTTGCTTCTCTTTTAATGGCCAATAATATGCACAATAAAACATTACAAGTCACAACACAATCATAGAAACTTTTCCCTTAAGTTTGAGGGGTGCTTTCTATCACACAATAAGCCTGATGTAGTCCTCCACTTAAATCATCCAACTTGGATTCTAATAATAACATTCCCATCTACTTTACTATCACATTAAACAATAAACCCAAAATATCTAAATGTGCACTCTTTCTAATGAATTAATCATTCAATGTCATAATCCCACCTCTAAATATAATATTACTAAAATTTCACTACACTTATTTATTTTTGGATATACTCAAATAAAAATCTTTGGACTCTAAGTTTCACCTCCGTAATTCAAGTTTTTCACTAACTCATTCTCTAGTACAGCAAAAAATATATAACAGGGTACATCCTCTTACAAATGTCTATTAAGAACATCAATGACTAAAGAAAAAAGATATAGGCTTAAAGCTAAACCTTGATGTAATCCAAATGAAATAGAAAATTACTTGATCAAAACATCTCGGGTCTGACAAAGTGGTGACTATTGCAATTTGTGAGCCCAACCTTATATCTTGATGATTACATACATTATTAGATGATCACTTACTTTCTCCAGCTTTTTATATATTGCATATTTCTTCTATGTCACTAACCATTTCAGATACAACATGCACTGAGCAGAGTTGAAGAATCAATACTCAAAATAGTGTAGCGTTTAAGTTTAAATTAGTCTATGTTTGAGAGTCTGTACAGTTAAGTGTATGTTAGCTAAACAACTGAGCACAAACTCAAAGGGGGAAGGTAAAAAATAAATATTAATTTTTTTTTCTAAATATCATATTATACGATACCAACTATACTATACATTCTATTTAAAATAGAAATTAATTCAAATATTTAATTAAATAAAATTAATTAAATTGACTTATAAATAATCATATTATACAACCTCCAATCGTACTAGATGATCAACCATTTTGATAAACCTCACCATCAAACCCTTATTATCAAAATCAGACAAATTTGATATTTAAATTTATCCTACTATACAAAGTAGTTTGTACTAAACGAACACTAATCATAATGATCTAATTTAATCTCGATGATTAAGGAATTGAATCAGGATTAAATCTTTATTAATGATCGTACTATATAATCACCATAATACAAGATGATCAAATAGAGAGAATGCATAGTTTATTCTAGACAATCTATGATTTGATTGAACTAATACTATTGTATGATCATAGATAAAAAAAATGAACTAATCAAATATATTAATTCGAGGATCATATTATATAATCAGAATAATCAATTTAAAAATAATGATTTTTAAGAGTCTACTTTATAAACTCAACATCAAAGGCTTACGGGCAAAGAAGTTGAGTAGCATAAGTCATTTTCTAGGGAGAGAGCTTGAGAAGAGGAGAGGGGAGTCTCTTTACTCGTGTGAGAGTCCAAACCACTTGAGGGGAGAGATCATGAGGTTAAGGGAGATTTTGATTGAGGGTATCAAGGGGTGTGAGGAGTTTTCACATGGTTGTTTCCACTCAGCCTACACCCTGTGGTCCTCCATGTTATGGTGTGGAGCTTTTGGAGAAGAGAACTTGGAAGTATTTTTGGGCGAAAGACTTACTAGATGAGGAGGTTAGAATTAACATTTCCACTAGGCTAGGAGGGGATGAACTCTCTACTAGAATATGATGTAGAAGGAGGGATGCCATTTCTATCATAATGAGGAGCTAAACATGGGAGCAACATCTTCATCATAGCAAGGAGCTAAAAAAGGGATGGCATGTCCACCAAGCTGAGAGACGAAAGGAGGGAAATTATTTGGGGTTTGAAGAGTCTGTAAATGTCATTATATACCTAGTAAGGGATAAGAGTTTTAAAACATAGCTGAGTGCTAAAGGAGCAAAAATTAGTTAAATACCCAAAGAGGACGACCTTTAGGAAGTGAATATAGGTCCATTTGACTGAACCATTATAAATCTGATTTACATATTTCTACTTTCTTGTATTTACTTCTTGCATTTACTTTATGATCTTTGGTTTATTTGATTGATCTTTAGAAAGTTGTGATTTAATTTTTTTCTTGGTTGAAAGAAAAAAAAATGAATAGTTTCTATAAGTTTGAAAAATAAAAATCTCTATTATTATTTTTTGTTTGAAAACTTTTCTCAAAGCTTCCACATATTTCTTTGATTTGTTTTAAAGTTAAGGAATGGTTTTTAAAATACTAATTCACTCCCACTCTTTGTGCATCATAGCAGTTTCAATAACACATGTATAAATATCATTAATGACATGAATATAAACTTTATTAAATCCTTTCTTTTCTACAACTCTCCAGAGAACTTCTCTTGAAACATTATCATATACTTTCTCTAAATCAATAGATATCATGCATGAATCATTCTTACTCTCTCTATACCTCTCCATCAAACCTCTCAACAAATGTATAGCTTCCATTGTATACCTACTCAATATGAATTCAAACTAATATTGAGAAACATTTGTATCGTGTTGTAACATATGCTCCATTACTCTCTTCCACAATTTTAACATTTGACACAATCTAAATTCTCTATAATTTGCACACTCTTATAAATCATCTTTATTCTTAAAAATATGAACCAACACAATCCTCTCCACCCATCTAGCATCATTTTCATTTTAAAAAGAATATTAGAAAGTTTAGTAAGCCAAGAACTTTATTAACATCCAAAGCATTTCCACAGTTTTATTGGAATATCATCAGGTCCAACTGTTTTTCATAATTCATTTTCTTTAAAGCATCTCTGACTTCCATTTTACTAATACAATTGTAAAAAATATAAAACCTTATTTTCATTTAGGATGCTATAGTTACTAAAGTCAATTGTATCCTCACAATCTTTATTGAAAAGTTTATCTAAATATCAAACCCACTTATGTTGAATATCATCTTCTAAGAAAAATACCTTTTTATCTTTAACCTCAAAGCATTTCACTTAAACTAAATATTTACTTATCTTATCTATTGCTTAGCTAACTTATACATACTTTTTTGGTCCTCCTTAGTATCTAATATATTATATAAATTTTTAAAATCTAAACTAGACAAAATTTAAATTAAAAGTGTTAGTTGAATCAATATTGATGTGAACACTAAAATTCTTAAAATGCATGCATACAAAATGCTAGTTGCATTATATTTTTTTGCATTTCAAGTTTGTTGGTGTTTAGTTTGAAGCAAAATGAAGCAAATTAAAATGTTGCGGGATTCGAAAAACCCTAAGACCCCTAATTTGTAAGTTAGACAAATCATATGCTTTTTTAAGCCAAAGTGGTATCATCTAGCCCTAACATGGTAATCTCAACATCACCCACCCATTTCATTACATGTGACCCCTCCTCGCCTTTCCTCCCTTTTCACCTCTCATTGACCTTTAACCTTGCCCATTTGCTTGCCATGTCAACTTCATGGCTTCTCGCCTACTCACTTTACTACCATATTGCTCAAAGCATTAGGATTGCGACATTTTATTTCTTTGTATTTCAACTTTGCTACTATTTAGCTTGAAGCATAAGAAATATAAAGATTTGAGGGATTACAGTGCCCCAAGGTGCCTAATTTGGAAGCCACCTAAAACAGGTGATTTCTAAACTCTGCATTCTATGGTCTGGCCCCATCACATTTTTCAACCTCACCCATGCATTTCGGCATGTGTATCATATCTCTTTCACCTTTCCCCTTACATCACTCTATTGCCTTTCCCACTTGCCCAACCTATCTTCTTCTTGGCATGTCGTCTACCCACATTGTTACCACCTTGCCTGCAAGTTTTTGCTTCCCCTACTTGATCTTGCCTCTGTGGCTTGTTGTCTCCTCACTCATTGCTTTGAAATTTTATTTAAAATGCGTCATAACTAATATAAATAAATATTTTATTAAATAATTTTTATATTTTCAAATATATAATAATTAGCCTATTTCTTTAAGGCTTACTTTGAAAATATATACAAACAACATTGCTACTTGGCCCAATCGCAATGGCTCACATAGGAGCTTCGAAATGGGTGAATGAATTTGGTTCGAGTTTGACCTGAAATTTGTTGACCATACCCAAATTCGATCAATCTGAATCCAACACGTTTAAAATAGTTCAAAAAGGTAAACCTAAACCCGACTTTCTAGTAACATGAACCCAACTTGAGAACTCATTTTATTTCAAAAAAATATTTTTATCAATTTGTTAATCATAAGTTTTAGTTTAATTGATAAAAAATAAGAAGATTAGACCTACGTGCATAGACACTAACACAACACGACATGGACACAGGTTGGATATAATATTATAATTTTTTTATCTAAAAAAGTATAAAAATTAAGCAAGCAAAATATAAAAAATAATTGAGAAATGATAAATAATTTAATTAGGATTTGTGCTTAAAATTATTAATATTGAGATATTGAGAGCAAGGCGTCGATGTCATCTTTCAAGCATCGAGAGGAGAGATGACAAAGTTGTAAATAGTCGGGCATCAATATTGGGTAATGGACAATGAGCATCAATGTCGAGACGGTGTCGATAATCTATGTTGAAATGATGTTGGATAAAGATGAGATATCGAGACAATATAGAGATGTGAATGTGGGTGTAGAAATTGCTGATGTCAACCTTTGATTTTGAGATGGTTTGAAAATCGAAGGTTTGACAACATTAGAGGCAAACGTTGTGATGATATCAAACACTATTGTGAAACCCTAATCGTGATCCACAATATAGAAATTAAAATGTGAATGTTCAAGGAATGATGTATTGAGTGCGAGCAATATATACGGGCAATTATGAGAAAAAAAAAGAAATTTAATTTTTATTTATTAATAATTAAAACTTTGAAATATAAGGAAGTATATATATATGTGTAAGACATTGCATATTTCTTTGAAGAGAGTTATCAGTCAATCATAAGATTATATAAATAAATAAAAGAAATTAAGGAAAAAAATAGATATTTTGGGTTAAAAATGGGTTTATGGGTTAGCTCGAGCACATGCTATTTAATAAACGAATTGAGATATACTACTTAAATCCAATCCATTAATTAATTTGATCAATTCATGAACCTAGTCTATCAATTAAACTGATCAATTCAAACTCAAATTCAAATCAAATTAATAGAATTAAAATCCCCTTTACTACGGCCACGCCTTCAGTGGGGCAAAACAAATGTGGGTCCGATGCCGGTGGGTGGCCTCGCTAGGTTCTGCCGAGAGATTAATTATGCCGTCAAACGCTCTCTTTATAGTGTCAACTGATAGATACCCTCATTCTTAAACATAATAATAATAATAATAATAATAATAATAATAATAATAATAATTGATATATCCTCAAAAAATTATCTTGATCAAGCATGAATCTCGAGGCAAAAATCAAGCCGGAAACTTCAAAAATTAATTATGGGATCATTTAAACTTTGATTTTAGCAAACTTATAGTCGAATTGATCGTCTCAAAAATACAAACCCAACGACACCAAATTCGACTCAATCCGAGTCCAAATGGGTCCAAATCAAAGACCCAAAGCACATTTGGAAGGTTCAATCCATAATTTGGGTTTCCAAACGGCTTCCAAAAATGACATGCTTATAGTCTAATCGAGCAGCTCGACGAGACAAATCCAACAAGCCCAAGATCTCTAAATTCCGACATCATTAAGGCCTTCAAATGTCTGACAAACGGTCCACGATCAAGGGATTCAATATCGACAGTCCATTCAAACCACTTCCGATTCACCCCTGATCCTCCTATTTACAGGCCATGCCACTCCATAAATCTATAAATAGACCCATCATTTCTCTTGAGAGGGGGGCCCAAGCAAGAAGAGTAAGAAGAAGAAGAAGAAGAAGAGAAGGATAGTAGGGAAGAAACTCCTCCTAGACCAGTGCCGCCAGTATTTTGCCCGATGTCAGAGTTCTGCCCGACGTTCAAGCAATGTCGGAGTTCTACCTAACATTCAAGCAACACCAAAATTCTTCCTGACATTCAAGTGACACTGGAGTTTCACCCGAACTCCAAGTGACGCCGGAATTCCGCCCAACCTCCAAGTGACGTCGGAATTCTACCTGACGTGCAAGTGGCGCCGGAGTTCTGTCTGATTTTCAAGTGACTCTGGAGTTTTGCTCGAATATCATCCAAAGCTGGAGTTCTCCTCGGACGCCAACTAACGTTGGACTTCTACCCGATGTTGTACCTCCGCTCGTCGCCAAGTCTCTACTCGAAGCCGGACTTCAACATGTTGTCAGACTTTCACCAGACATCCACCTGATGCTGGATTTCTATCCGTTGATAGACTTCTACCTGACGCCATCCTTCTGGCCTTCGTCGTCAGATAATAGTCCTTTCGACCTCCCTTTCCCTCCTACTACGGTCCTTCTGACTTACGTCGCACACCGACTACAGTCCTTCAGACCAAACAAACACATCAACAGCGATGTTTTGTATTCTCACCATGTAATGTACTCTATAAGATGTACATCAAGCTAAGGCCTTCCCATGAGGAAGGAATTTATTTGTAATCAACTACAATACTAGTGGATTCATTCATACTGAGCCAGGCCCCATGCTTTTTCCCATTTTCAGGGGGTTTCCATATAAAAATCTTGGTGTCTTATAAATGTTACACACCCTCTCTCTTATCTGATTGTGTGCCAAATTTTCGTATAAAGCTAAAATGTTAAGCTTTATATTTCTCTACTGCCGCGAATACTCTAGGATGCAACAGTTTGGCGCCGTCTGTGGGAAAGTGGTTCCCAACTGGGTGGCAAATTTTGCTCCAATCTCAGAAGGCCATTCATGTCAATTTCATGACATCAACCATCGCTGCATCAATTTCTTAAGAACTAGATGCGGACTGGGGGGCAACTTTGAATCCAACCATGATCAAAAAGATCATCTAATGCTTTCAACATCAAGATGATATTTCAAGAAAATCCAAGCAAATGCAAGGATGCTTCCAATCAATTTACATGCTTTATACAATCCATATCTGAACTTCTACTCCTTGGGCATGGTCTCAATCTTGACCTCAAAAAGACAGTAACGGTATAAAAATAAACCATTCTTCACCTTTGATTAGGAAACACGCGGCGTTCACCCCCTCCCAATCAAGGAAAATCAATCGCAGGGGGATTCGATTCGACCTCTTTCATACGGGTTAACATCATTAAACAAAGTGCTCTGACATACAACCTCGAATAGGTCTTACATCCTTGGTAGATTCTCTCGACCTCTTCCACACAGGTTAATGTTGTCGAGCAAAGGCTGCTACATACAACCTCGGATAGGTCCTATGTCCTTGGTAGATTCTCTCGACCTATTACATACAAGTTAACGTCGTCGAGCAAAGGCTCCAATATACAACCTTGGATAGGTCCTATATTCTTAGTGGATTCTCTCGACCTCTTCAATACAAGTTAATGTCATCGAGAAAAGGTTTTGATATACAACCTCGGATAGGTCATACAATCTTAGTGGATTCTCTCAACCTCTTCCACACAGGTTAACGTCATTGAGCAAAGTACTCTGAACAACCTCAGAAATATCTCGCATCCTTTGTGGATTCTCTCGATCTCTTCCACACAGGTTAACGTCATCAAGCAAGGCTCTGACATTCAACCTCAGAAAGGTCTCACATCATTGTTGGATTCTTTCGACCTCTTGCACACAGGTTAATGTCATAAAATAATACTATGACATACAACCTCGGATATGTCATACAACCGTAGTGAATTCTCGCAACCTCTTCTACAGAGGTCAATATCATCGAGAAATGTTCTGAGTGAACAATATTCTCTTTATAAAGATTCCATAAAAGCAAGTGATTGATAAAATCATTACTCATATAAAGACCTTAGCTATCTAACAGTGCATCCAAAAATATGGGGGCAAGATATCAAAGCATATCTCAAAGATATATTCACAATTCAGCTTCATCCAAGAGACAAGTTCTCAAATTCATATGCAATATCATTGGAGTTACATTTCAAATTACACGTCAAGTTCAATCGTACATTTATTCTCAAGCTGAAATTAAAAGGACATCCACATCATATGTACAAGTCATCAAATAACTTCTTCTTCGAAGGAGGATTACAATTTGATCTTCATCAAGCCTTAACTCAGTTGACACTATAAGTGTGTTACCATACTATTAACATATCAAACTACTTTGGGCTCCTTGAATCAAGGATATCTAATATCGGCAAACTTCCGTATGGATGCATATCATCTTTACAAAATGCCACTAGACTCCCGCCATCATCAGCCCTTCATCTGATATAAGCCGGCGGTCCTTCACTTCATATCAGCGATCATCGACTTCTCGCTTGATTGCTACTTGTAATGCACCCTCAAACTTTCTCCTTCAAATCTACACTGGTCGTTGACTGCTAATGAACTTCAATTCGATTGTCCAGCGCCAATAGAATTTCGCTTAAATGGAATTGAAATTCTCCCATTCTACTTATCACTTATGGTTCTCCTCCTGGATAATATTACCGTCAGTTCACGTACAATCAGCAACTGATCTTCTTCTATCAAAAGTTGTCTATTAAGAAGATAACTTCTTATCATGACTCCTTCAATACAAGAGAGGGGCACTAAAACTTGATAGGAGAATGCCGTCTATCTCTGACAGTGGAATGCCTCCTGTTGACTTAAAAAAAAATCAAAGCAAACCGACATAGCCTCCTCCATTGGCCCCACCTCGCCAAACGACACATTGATTCGTTTCGGTAACTGCGGCTTAACGAATGAATCAAATAAAATGGGGAAGAATTTTGGAAGGAGGGATTTTTACACACTCGTCCGACTTCGCCTCTTCAGTCACACTCTTTTTTGGCTTCCTCGTCTCTGTTCAGGTTTATTGCTTCGCACGAGCGTCTAGGGTTCTCCGTTCATCTTCTCCTTCCATCGTTGCTGTTCATGCTCATTGATTTGCACGAAGGCAGAGAGGGCACGGTCGCTCCTTCTGCTCCTTGTGGTTGTTCGACTTCACCTCCCACGCCCTATCCACATCCGACGCCGACCGACCCCGCCGTTCGACTCCAGCAAGCTGAACCCGAACGCTCGACGCTGAACTCCTCTCCCCCGTGCGTGGCTTCCACCTCCGACCCATGACCTATTTAACTGAAATTCTTTGGGCAACTCCTAATTGGAGCTGTAAGCCCCGAACTAAGCAAACTATCCGGGCAACTCCTAATTGGAGCCGTAAGCCCCAAACTAAATAAATTAACAGACAACTTCTAATTGAAGTCGTAAGACCCAATATTTTAGAAAAAATACTAAATAAATTGTAATGAACCTAAAACCCAAAAAAATCTAATTCAAACTTTTGGGCATCTTGGTCTAAAGGATTAAGTTGTAAGACCCGCTTTTCAGGCTACTTCCTAAGGAAAACCATAAGTCCTATCTAAATAATTAAAATCCCCAAGCTACCTCTAAAAAAGGTCGTAAGTCCCACTATCAGGGCAACTCCTAATTGGATCCTTAAGCCCCAAGTTAAACAAATTAGCGGGCAACTCCTAATTGGAGCTGTAAGCCTCAACCAAAACTAAACTAAATTAAAATTCACACCTTACCACTTCAGTCTATTCGGGATCCCTGAGAGGAGGCAACCCATGGTTGCTAATCAGATTCCCTGGACATTACAATCAATGATTGCTAGTGTTGGTAGACTGAAATCTATGGTATACCTGGGACGACGGAACCATGGGATCTTGATCGGTTTACCTCCATTTCCCCAATTATTGAGACTGAATTTATCTAAAATTTATTCATCCTTAATCGAGAGTTCTCTCTTACATAGTAAGAGGGGTAATTAACTATGAGTACTTGCGCTCATAGGAAGTAAGAACCCTAGATCTATAAATCCTGACACTACCCTCAGGGGAAATCTGGTTAATTTCAATCTGACTTAAGGGAAATGGAATCCCACAGCTGCAAAGCAGGATTCATGCATTCGTGCCATTTTTCTTGAGCCAACACCTCCAATGTAAGAAGAAGTTTGCAAGAGAAGAATAAGAAGGAAAAAAATCTCCTTCTACACAAGAGAGGGGCATTGAAGCTCTATAAGAGAATGCCGCCTATCACCAACAGTGATTGCCTCCAATGTAAGAAGAAGACTCGAGGAGAAGAAAATGAACGGCTGCAAAAATTCTAAACTTCTATACATGAAGAGGGGCCATGAATTTTAGTAGGGGATAACGCCTACAAAAAATAGGGGAATGCCTCAACTGTTAGAAAGTTAGAATGAATGAGGTGAAAGGAAAGAAATGGCTGCAAAAATTCCAACCTCTACACAGTAAGAGGGACACTGATTTTGCATAGGGAAAATCACCTACGAAAAATAGTGGAATGCCTCACATGCTAATAAGTTAGAACGTGGGAGGAGAAAGAAAAGAACAGGTTGCAACAATTTTCTTCTACACTGAAGAGGGGCGCCGATTTAAGTAGGGAAAGTCACATACGAAAAATAGTAGAAAATCTCTAGAGCAAGAAGAAAAATGAGGGAGAAAGAAAGAAAAGGAGGAGAAATCTCTAACTTCTGTACAAAATAGGGGCGCCGATTTATGTAGGAAAAGTCATCTACGAAAAATAATGGAATGCCTCCACTATCAGAAAGCCAGAAGAAGAAAGAAGGAAAAAGAAGAGAAAATTCTAACTTCTGTACAAGAGGAGGGGCGCTGAATTAAGTAGGAAAAGTAACCACTCAAAAATAGCAGAAAGCCTCAACTGTAAGAGAGTCAGAAGGAGAAAAGAAGAAGATGCAAGTTTCCTTGGCCATAGGGGCTATTTATAGCATTTTTCGGAGAAGAAACGAAGTTTCCAGATTTTTCATGAATTTTTTGGATTTTTATAAAATTTTTGAAAATTTTTGGAAGTTTTTTGAACTAAAAAAAAATTGACGGTCTGTAAACCGCCAGCGGCGAACCACCGCCTAGCCGCCAAATGGTCCACGGAACCGCTAGAGCCTAGGCGGGCCCAGGTGGGTCGCGGGCGCACCGATCCCGCGAGCCCAGGTGGGGCTGCGAGCAGGCCCAGACTGGCAGTAGGTGGGCCGCGACCTGGCCGCGGCGATGTCCAGCAGGGTTGACGCGCGATTCCTCTGCAGTCGCCATCGGCGGAAGGCGGCCGGCCGGCTGGTTCTACCGGATCGACTGCCTACGCGTATCTGGGCTCAATTTTTTCCTTGGAAGGGCCAAATCGGATGTTTTTGGGGTCTCTGGATACGTTTTTCAACGTTCCAGACTTAATTTTGATATTTTCGGAGTTCAACGAGGCCTCTATGATCAAGTTTGAGAAAGTTAAATTTTTTGAAACACAATTTTTAGTGATACGACCAATGCAAATTATCATTGCATATATTTTCAAACTCCTGGAGCTTCGACGTCTGAAAATACTGGGGCAACTGATATGTCCTCGAAAAATTATCTTGATCAAGCACGAATCTCGAGGCAAAAATCAAGCCGGAAACTTCAAAAATTAATTTTGAGGTCATCTAAACTCTGATTTCATCAAACTTATAGTCGAATTGATCATCTTGGAAATACAAACCCAACGACACCAAATTCGACTCAATCCGAGTCCAACTGAGTCCGCATCGAAGACCCGAAGCACATTTGGAAGGTTCAATCCATAATTTGGGTTATCAAACGGCTCCCAAAAATTACATGCTTATAATCGAATCGAGCAGCTTGACGAGACGAATCCAACGAGCCCAAGATCACCAAATTCTGACATCATTAAAGCCTTCAAATGTCTGACGAACGGTCCACAATCAAGGGATTCAATATCAGTTGTCCATTCAAACCACTCCTGATTCGCCCCTGATCCTCCTCCTATTTACAAGCCATGCCACTCCAGAAATCTATAAATAGACCCCTCATTTCTCTTGAGAGGGGGGCTTAAGCAAGAAGAAGAAGAAGAGAAGGATAGGAGGGAAGAAACTCCTCCTCAACCACCGTCACCAATATTCTGCCCGACGCCAAAATTCTGCCCGACACCAGAGTTCTGCCCGATGTTCAAGCAACGTCGGAGTTCTACCCGATGTTCAAGAAACACCAAAATTATGCCCAACGTTCAAGTGACACTGGAGTTTCACCCAAACTCTAAGTGACGCCAGAATTCCGCCCAACCTCCAAGTGACGCCAGAATTCCGCCTGACCTCAAAGTGATGCCGGAGTTTTGTCTGATTTCCGAGTGACTCTGGAGTTTTACCCAAATATCATCCAACGATGGAGTTCTCCTCGGCCTCCAACTAACATCGGACTTCTACCCGACGCCGCACCTCTGCTCGTCGCCAAGTCTCTACTCGACGCCGGACTTCTGCATGTTATCAGACTTTCACCAGACATTTACCTAATGCTGGATTTCTGTCCGTTGATAGACTTCTACCTGACACCATCCTTCTGACCTTCGTTGTCCGACAATAGTCCTTCCGACCTCCCTTGCCCACCGACTACGGTCCTTCCGACTTACGTCGCACACCAACTACAGTCCTTCAGACCAAACAAACACATCAACAGTGATGTTTTGTATTCTCACCTTGTAATGTACTCTATAAGATGTACATCAAGCTAAGACCTTCCACTGAGGAAGGGCCTTATTTGTTATCAACTACAATACTAGTGGATTCATTCATATTGGGTCAGGCCCCGTGATTTTTCCCTCTTTTCAGGAGTTTTTCACGTAAAAATCTTGATGTCTTATAAATGTTACACACCCTCTCTTTTATCTGATTGTTTGCAAGATTTTCGTACAAGCTAAGACGTTAAGCTTTATATTTCTCTACCGCTGCGAATACTCCAGGATACAATAATAATAATAATAATAATAATAAATTGGTCATTTATTGACACCATAATTCTCTTATTCCTAAAGAGATCTAAGGTAAGCTACTATACTCGAAAGAGCCGGGCGGCTTTGTAATTTAGTGAAACAGTGGTCAGGTCGCAGGGTCTCCGAGTCTCCGATTTACAAACTTTCAAACGAGCTAGATCAGGCCCCCTTTTTCCGCCGGTCTTCACTCTATCTCTCTCTCATTAGTGCTCCACCGGGCAGCAATGGTGGCTCCGGTCGAACCGAAACCTGGGGGAACCCTAAGAAACGCCTTCGGCGGCGTTTTGGGTTTCTTTATTCTTCTCCTCATAGGTGTCCTTGCCTTCTCGATCCGTCTCTTCTCAGTACGACCGCCTGCCCGTCCTCCAATTTCTGCCGTTTCAATTAAGCAACAGATCCAATTTATATTTCTCTTTCAATGAAATGCTTGGTGTCTTTGATTATTAATCTGGATTTGTAATGCTTCCTGGATTTCTCAGGTTATAAAGTACGAGAGCGTGATCCATGAGTTCGATCCTTATTTTAACTACAGAGTTACGCAGGTTTGATTCTTTCGAAGACCTCTCCTTTCTTCTGTCGGACTGTTATCTCCTTCTCGCTTTTCTCTCAAACTTTTGGTTTGCCTTTGAGAATCACGCCAGTTTCAATGATTTACCTTTCTTTGAGGGGTTTGACGTAATAAAACATCCATGAAAAGAGTCATCTGGAGAAAATTGAGGCAATCGCCTGTGTTTTTTTCGAAGTGTTAGGTGTAAGCCACCTAACTTATGATCTCTTCAACAGTGAAAGTGAATGACTGATTACTGGTCAAATCCATTTTCGTTTAATCCATTTTAATTGCACTGATGAAGGAGTTTGCAGAAATATCGTGTAGAGTCTATGATGGTGCTTGGAATGTGGAACACAAAGAGAAGATCATGTTGGACATTTATTGAGAGAAAAACAATTATGGAATGCATATGCTTGCACCAGTTTGTCCACTGCGGTGCATTATGATTTATTTTATGATGAATTGTTCTAAAATCCTATAATTGATCATAAAGTATTTTTGAGTTCAAAATGTGAACTTGGTTGCTACTGTTTTGGATGTAGTTACTAAAATAATGGATTATAATTTTGCTGAATGTAGTTATTAAATAATGGATTTGGTTACTAGAAGTTTGAATATATAACTTGATGGTTAGGGTTTAGGGTTCATTCGGACTTTGAGTAACCAAATTCATTATTTTAGTAATGTGTATTTATTTGAGTAACCTAATTTATACTTTGGATAATGTTTTTTGATCAATGGACTAAAAAACAATTTTGTGCCAATCTTACAACACTGGGTTGAGTTCCTCTTTATTAATTGTAATCATTGTAGTTGATGTGAAAGGTGAATAGGAGCTAGCTTGAAAATTTGCTGATAAAACTCGGTGTAGTCTAAAATGTCTAGGATGCAAATATAGTCATATATGTGACTGATCCTTGAAATTTTAACATCTAATGCTTTTCTGCTATTAGCATTTCCTTCACTGTAATATCTGACTTTGCTTTTTTGTTTTTCAGTTTCTTACCAAAAATGGAATTTACGAGTTCTGGAATTGGTTTGATGATCGAACCTGGTATTGTGTCCAATTAAATGCCCAATGTTGTCCTATAATTGTATTATATCATTAAGAAGTGCATTTTTGTTTTGATTCATTTGAATTCTTTTTACTTAGGTATCCCCTGGGCCGTGTTATTGGTGGAACTGTTTATCCTGGGCTAACATTAACAGCAGGCACCATGTGGTGGTATGCTTTAGATGTTGTAAACTTGTGGGATTGATAGGGAGTCCAGGTTAAACGTTCAAATATTTTCTTAAATCTTAGATATGCAACTAATTATTTTTTCATTACAGGATACTTAATTCTCTTAACATTCCTCTATCAGTGGAGACTGTTTGTGTCTTCACTGCTCCAGTCTTCTCAGCTTTTGCAGCTTGGGCTACATACTTTTTGACAAAGGTTTTTTTTTTTTTTTTTTTAATTTTTTTACATTTTTGACCTTCTTTGCTGTTACAGCTGCAGTTATCCTTATAGTAAGTTCTTCTATTTTTTGATGCATTGATGTTCTTTTGGCAGGAGGTTAAAGGCATTGGATCTGGATTGACAGCAGCAACTCTCTTAGCACTGGTAAGAGCGCAATGAACATTGTGTTTTAGCACTAGTTATTCTAGAAAATTCATTTTGCTACTAAAGATGGGAACAAAAACTTAATGTTATGGATAGTTTTCATTGGCTAAATCCTATAATTGTAGTCTTTAATGAAAGAACTACATTATTGGATCATGCTTTATGCATGCTAGGGAATCAAATAAAATTTTACTCGTTATATTCATCTATTTAGTTATTAGAATGATGATTCTGACTTGCTCAAAAATGCTCTTTAGATGATTAACTTATTCTTTCATCTATTGCATTTAATTATACCTCTCCTATTCCACACAGGCCATGCTTCCATAGCTAAAAAGTTGGATTTCTATCTTGTGTTAGTCATCAACATTTCTCAGCAAGCATGGGGCTGATTGTTTCATTTCTAAGACATCGATAAATTTTCTCTAGAGAAGCCTGGGATATACAAGCATTCACCTAGCAAGCTAGCCAAGAAAATGAGAAATGAAAACATTAGGGAAGTTATAAGGGAAGTGAGGACATCTATCTAAAATTCTAAATGGTAGGTTTGTTGAACTTTGATTGAAAAAGTTATGGACATATGCGCCTATAATTATTTTTGTTCATGGTCTAAGAATGAAGTTTCTATATGAACAGAACTTTGTTGGAAGTTAAAGTATATAGCTAAGATCCAATTAATGCTAATGAAAACCCTAGTATGGACACTTATGAAGAGTATACATGAAGCTTACTCTCAACTGTTTAGTATATGCTGATGAGAAGTTGAGAAAAACTTAAGAGTGGATTAAGTTGTATGATGCCCTTATAATATAACAATTATAGTGAGAGGTCTTCTTAAGTTGAAATTTCAAATCCTTTCCTCCAGTTTCCAACAAGAAAATTTTCCTTTTTGTTTTTACCTCTGTTACAACACTTTTACTTGATGTGCCATATCAGTGCTCTTTCCAGTGCTTTTCTCTAGTTTTCCTCAATTTCTCTTTTTGTTTTTGGTTTATTTTCCTTCTTAAGTTGAAATTTCAAATCCTTTCCTTCAGTTTCCAGCAAGAAAATTTTCCTTTTTGTTTTTACCTCTTTTACAACACTTTTACTTGATGCGCCATATCAGTGCTCTTTCCAGTGCTTTGATCTAGTTATCCTCAATTTCTCTTTTTGTTTTTGGTTTATTTTCCTTTTTTTTTGTTTCATGGAGTTCATGCTATATTCAAACTCAATAATTAGGTATTTGCTTAGCCAATTTGTGTAACATGGTTATACTTTCCACAGAATGGTTGTTGGTAAGTACCTTAAAATTTAAGGAATATAGGATATGCTTGGAATAGGGATGTTGGCTAACATATATTCCTACTTGATGCTTTACCGTATTTTAATGCTTTGTTATCTTTTTGGCCTAAGGACTGCACACATAAGGTGTTCTTTAGTGCTAGGCATCCTCAGCTAAGCATTTTTTCCCCCTTATAGTGACCGATCTAAGTTCGAAGTTCCAGGGCCTACTAACACTTTAGCTTGTTCTGATCAGTGATCACTTTTGTAAGTGAAAATGCTCCTTTTTATCATTATTGTGCAACTCATAAAGCCTTAAACTGGGATTAGAGATTGGAGTTGTGGTGTGGGTTGTTGAGTTCCTTCATATGTTAATTCAATATTACTAGATGAATGAGATTTATGATACTATTTAATGAGATTGAACTTTCAAAAATTGGATCTGGATTTAGCTCACTATTGTTATGTTTCATGTCTTCTTCATCCATAAAAAGTTAATGCGTGAAACTTCACAATTGCATTTAGAAAGTGCTTGATGAATTATATTGTTGCCTATTTTTGATAGTCTCTGAATTACTTTTAAAACAGCTGCAAGATCATTTTTATGATCTTAAGTCTAATCATGTTTCTTTAGGGGTGTAAATGAACTTAACTGAACTGAGCGAGCTCTTTTTTGTAGTAAGTTGATAAGAATAGCCTTGCTGGAAGTTGGCTTGAGTTCAAGTCATGCAACAGGTTTTGTGGAAACTCGTTTTGTAGGTCATGAAGCCACTGCCAATAAAAAAAATTATGCTGGTTGTTTTACTTTCTTGCCAGCTCTTTTATGATAGGAAATGCCCTTATGATCTCACATATTCAATCAGATTAATAGGTTCAAATCAAACTCGGTAACCAATCATGCTCAAATCCAAAAAATCTTCAAGCTGGCTAAATGCATACAGACAAACAGCTTAAAGGTGCATAGGTAGAAGATTTTCTAAATGAGCAGGAGAATTATCTTTTTTCCATGAATAAATCAATTCAAGAAACACCAGCAACTCTCCTTTTCTCCAATTCTAGTCCACCCCCCACCCCCGGGCCCGCCAACATCAATAGTGAAAGAGTAAGGGAGAAGGATAAAAGCACAATGTTCTCAAAGAATTGAACAATCTTTCTGTATAAATTCAATAACAATATAAGTTCGGCAACTTAATAGAAACATCCAGCTTAGGCAATCTATATGCTTCAAAAAAATTTCAGCACTCATATGTAGAGAAATGTTAGGTTCAACAGCACATCACATTAGAAGTAGCAGTGTAAGCAACCACTATGCGGCTTATGTTGTCATCCTGTCGGGTTGCCATAACATGCACTTATAGGGGATCTACTTCCACAGATGAGCTGGAAATGACTTTTTACAAATGTTGGTTAAAGTAAATTAAGTATTTAAAATCACATGCAATTACAGGCGATCTACTTCCACAGATGAGCTGGACATGTTTTTTTTACCAATGTAGGTTAAAGTAAATTAAGTATTTAAAATAATACCGAGTACATCTACTTAAAATAAGTGCATAATAATACCACTTTTGCTTTAAACTCATTAGTGAGTCACATATTAATTAGTCATGCTTCCCATAATTTCTTGCTATAAATATATTCTATTCAAAAGTAAATCAATTGTGCAACTGGCATCTTTATCAAGATACAAACATGCTACACTAGTTTAAACACTAAAGATGGGCTAAATAAAGAATGGAAACATTAAGATTCCCTGTTGAAGGATGCAGTTTAAAGGTGTAGGGAATGCTGTGTTGCTGGCTTAAGTTTTTGATAGAATTACGACCTCTGAAAACATTTATGGAAACATGGGGTTCAATATTTAGTTCAGAATATATATGCTGCCTAGGAAATGTTTGGAACCATATTAACTTGACCAGTGGATCAATGGGTTTTTAATGTGTTTATCGATCTTATTCATGGTGGAATAGAAATAACAACTCAAGAAGACGCATATCATGTTTCTATTTTTGTGTAATACAAAGCATAACCATTTCATCTCGGTTTTGTATCTGATTTTAGTAAAGTGAAAAGGTGTGTGTAAATTACATTTATTCTTGTTTTGTTTCCATTTTACGTGTAGGTTCCTTCCTATATATCACGTTCCGTGGCTGGCAGTTATGACAATGAAGCTGTAGCGATATTTGCCCTAATATTTACCTTTTTCCTTTATATAAAGGTATGGATGGGTTCCTTTCTTATGAATTCATGAATTCTATTGCTTCTATATTAATGAGAAATGGGTATTAATTTAGAGTAATCTTATGTTACTTGATGTTTTTGAACCATGTTTTCTGTTCATGTGCAGACGCTGAATACAGGATCACTTTTTTATGCCACCTTAAATGCTTTATCATATTTTTATATGGTAAACATATATTATTCATATATTATTCAGATTGCATTTTCTTGTTTATCGACTATACAGTGTAAGTAAGTTGCTTCTTTTTGTTAGGTGTGTTCTTGGGGAGGCTACACTTTTATCATTAATCTAATTCCAATGCATGCTCTTTTATGTATTGTTACTGGTCGCTACTCATCTCGATTATACATTGCATATGCCCCTCTTGTGAGTTGTTTCTGAATCAAATTTTCATTTTGCATAATTCCCAGTCTCTATCAATATCAGTAGAGTGAGATTAGTGTTTGGTAAAAATTTCTGTCTACTTTGTCTAAACAGGTTGTTTTGGGGACCCTTCTAGCTGCATTGGTGCCTGTGGTTGGTTTTAACGCAGTGATGACTTCAGAGCATTTTGCATCCTTCTTGGTATGATTTGTTTTGAGGAATAATACAAACAATATGAGGCTTAAAATAAGCAAGGATGAGGTTTTTAGGGATAAAGCAAAGTTTTTGTTTTCTGCTTAGAACCTTAATCTTATTATTTTATCAAATGAATTCAAATTTGTTCTATTATTATGTGTTAAGACTTGTTAGACTTACGATTATTGGTATAATGTGATTGGTTTGATGAAATATTAATTTGCAGGTCTTTATTATTATTCACGTGGTGGCCTTTGTTTATTTTATCAAAGGGATTCTTTCACCAAAGATGTTTAAAGTGGCTATAACTCTTGTTTTGACTGTTGGAATGTAAGTAATTTGCTTATCAACCTTTGATATATACTGTCTAACAGTTTATCATCATCATTATCAGCTTCAATAATAGCCGCATTTCAATTATTTAGGGTAAACTGTAGGAATTTTCATTCCATTCCTTTTTGTTAATTGCTCGATGTAGGATTGCCTTTTAGGCCTTGTTTGGAGTTGCTTTTTCAGCATGGTGTGTCTGTGGTCTTGTTCCACGTAACAGGAAGATCAAATTTAATGAAAGACGTTTATTGTAAATTGTTTCCACGGGAGAGAAGTGACCTGTGTTGGAATGTAAATTTATAAAGCAGCTTTCTAACAACTTCTCAACCTTCATTCTTTTTCTATAGGAGAAACACAAACCACTGCAGCCATAAATTACATTTTTTTCTTCAACTTCTAGGCATGTTACTTTGGTCTATCCCACCTATTATTGTTAGATTGTCCTGTTACCTTCTTGATGCTGCTTTTGCTTTCAACTGATACTTAAATTAACCCTATCCACTTTCATAGTCTCTTTAAAATAATCATTTGAATTCTTTTATCATTTTAGCATTCATCCATTTAGCTTTATCGTCATTTTTTTATTTGATTTCTTTGATAATTTCTTTTTTCTCAGTTAACACCTTGATGATAACAATGATTAGCCTAAAATATTTCCACAAGGTCCCCCAATACACAAAATATTTTAGGAAGATATATTATGTTCTTAGGAACATACTGCACATTCTATTAAGATTTGCCTATGAAATATATGTTGACACTATAGTTAATAGAAGGGAAATTTACATACATACCACTTTATTTCATGCTATTTACATATCTAATATCCAAAACATTAATATTACATGTCTACCACTTGTATACAACTTTAATATCAAATATACCACTCCTGTCATTCATTTGTACCATTTATATCATTCTATAAACTTTAATATTTCATTCCATGCACCCAAATTTATTTTATGGTTGGTAAGCATGTAATATTAATATTTTGGGTGTTAGATATGAAAATAACATGAAATAAAGTGGTATGTATGTAAATCTCCCTTAATAAAATTTTGAAGAGCATGTAAGCTTAATAAAATTTTGAAGAGCATGCCTTACATTGATGATTGAGCGTATCTTATGATTCACTTGTGAACGATCAATATACAAATTTTTTTTTCTTATAGTGAAGGTAACTTTATGAAGGATGTATCTTGTATTCTAGTGAGTCATCTTTTATTAAAAACAAGCCAAAAACTAACTCACAAAGGCTTATTGGTCAACTACCCAAAAAGGTAAACCAGCTTATATTCCATTATGATATACTACAAACAGGACCCAGTTTTGACAAAAAGTGGGATGATCTTCAATTAATTCATAGATAATGCCAAAAAAAAAAACAAAATCCTTCCTAGCCTTATTTAGCAAAATAAGGGTTACAAATTAAAAAATTAAAGTAAATTAATAAGATTCCTAAAACTCTATCATCTAAAATAAAATCGAAGATTGTATAAAATGATGATTCCTATCTAATTTAAATAAAAGAAAGCCTACAACAATAACATCAAGCCTGTATCCCACTATATGTGGTCAGTTACATGAATCATTTTTCTTCATTGTGTTCTATTAATATTCAAATTTTCAATTAAATCTAATAAACAAATATCATTTTTAACCCCTTCTAACCAACTCTTTTTAGGTTCATCTCTATCATTTTTAACATAGACTAGATATAATACATCTACTCTCCTAACCGGGTTATCGGAAGGCCAATATTTTATGTGACTAAACCATCTAAGGCAAACTCTCTCTAATCGTATCTACCACTGTAGCTACTCTAACCTTTTTATGTATGTACTTATTTTGCATTCTATCTCTAAGTTAAAGACACTCATCCACTTGGGCATCATCATCTCTGCAACACTTAATTTAATATTTGTTTATCTTTTAATGACCAACATTTTGCGCCATAAAGCATCATAGGTCTCACCACCAACTTATAGAATTTTCCCTTAAGTTTGAAGGGCATTTTTCTATCACGCAACAAGCCCGATCATAGAAATAAAATAAATACAATTTATGGGTTAAGTTGATTTGGGTTTAGTTTGGACTTGAGTCTTATCTTGAATTTGGGATTTTGATTAATGTACTCTATTAACTGCACTGCTGTAAAATGAACTCACTCTTGGAGAGGTAGAATTGTTCTGCTTTGCAGGTGGATCTAATGCTATCTTTATTAACTCTTCATGTGTGTAATTCAAGAAGCTTCAGGAGGTGATGTGAAACAAACCCGTTCAGGAGTTACTTTAAGGAAATTAAAGAGAGCGAATTACAAAGTGTTCCCATAATAAATTTATTGCTTATAACAACGATTGATCCTTAGAGTTCTTAGTTTTTAACTTGCTTAGGCAAAGAAGAGCGAATCGATTAACCAAACAATTCAAGAAAATGCAAAGAATAATGGTACGCTACTACAATAAACAAGAATCCACGATTTAACATTGAGAACTTTCACCTTTGGAGCCCATACGCTCAACTAGTTTAGGCTTTAGCGGAAGAAGAGTCTCCACATTAGAACCAAGGTCACTCCGAGGAAGGAGCCTAAGATCGTCGTTCTTGGATAGGTGGCCAGAGTGGTGGAGGATGACGGTCGTCCAAGGATGATCCAACGTCCCTTTGATCTTTGCCGTCAATCACATCCACTAAGGTGTAATGGATACGGTCGATGTAATCTTCAATGATATCGTCGAAATCGAAGCCCACGTCAAAGAACGGTGATTGGAGGATGTCAACTTGATCTTGGTCGTTATGCACAAATCCAAAGTTCCATTCGGGTTCCGCCATGCATTCTTGCCGGGAGTTGATGGAGCATCCGAGAGAAGAGGGGAGGTGGAAGGGCTAGCCGTGAGCTATGGGGAAGGGGGTGGTCACGGGTTGGGGAGGAGGTAAGGGGGGGCGGGTGGAGCTATGGGGGAGAGAAACAAATCTGAATTTTATTTCAGATTCCCAAAAGTGAGGAGGGATTAATTTTAGTTTCCAAAATTTGAAATTGAAATTAACTTATGAGGAAAGGGATTAAGGAAGTAATAAAAGAGAATTAAAAGGGGAGAGAGAGAGGTGAGTGGCCGGCCAAGCTAGAGGAGAGAGGGGGTTTCAGTTTTGATGAGGTGGGGCCCAAGTTTAAGTATATAATTGAATTAAATCTGAATTTTAATTTCAGATTTAATTATGTCTTAAGTAACTTCCCAAACTTTAAAATGAGAGGGAAACCAAGTTTGAATTTCGAATTTGGCCTTAATCTCATTACTGGCTGGATTAATGAATGAGCACCAATTAGGAAAGTGATTACTCAAGGGATTTGAAATTCAAATGCTGAGAATTCAAGAGGGGAAGGCGGCGGGATGGAGCTGTGGGGCTGGCCGGCGGGGGCTGGCTGTTGGCCGGCAGGAGGCTGGCCGGCAGGTGGTTGAGCGGCTGGCCGGTGGAAGGCTGTAGCCAGGGACCGGCGGCTTTGGCCTGCTTGTATTAGGCGGCGGCAAGAGCAAAGGGAAAAGAATTGGGAGTTTCTAGGGACTTGAGTAGCCACGGATCCACTAACCTCAATTGTTTTCAATCCGAATTTCCACCACGAATGAGGGGACGAGAATTTAGAACTCACAAAGAGATCTATTTCCTCCGACAAACTCACTAAGAGATCGGGGAGGAGGAACTCACAAAGAGATCTACCTCTTCCCAAAACTCACTAAGAGATTTGGGAGAGGGATGCACTCACAAATAGAACACAAAGTAAATTTTCATTTCATCAAAACTGAAATTACAATGCATGAGGCTTCATATAAATAGACCAAAATGAAATAACAAGAAATGACACAAATACCCTTCCGGGCTACATAAGCGACTCAATGCCCATAAGGGCAAAAGCGGAAAAACATCAAAATAAAATAAATTACTACATAAAATGACAAAATACAACTCATGCTCGTGGCCGTCGATCTCCGGCGTCGAAAATGCTGACGATGTCCTCATCAGGAGGATGTTCAAAAAAAAATTTCTTTATGACCACTTTATTCAACTCTCTCTATTTGATGACAACTCATGCTTTTATCATCCTTTTTTACACATAAAATTGGTGCGCTCCCTATGATTAAATACTGAATTTAATGAATGTTTGCTCAAGCAATTCCTGCAACTGTACTTTGAGCTCTTGAAATTTAGTTGTCTCTATTCGTTATGATGCTTTAGGAATTGGAGTGATCTTTAGAACTAGCAACCCATTGCCATCAAAACATCTGCTTTTATGCTGCCATTTTTATTTTTATTTATATCCTTTTTTTATATGATATATGAAAGATATAGAATATAAGCTAATCATTTATTCTTTCTTCAAAACTATTACATTTCAGTATTTACCTAATCATTTTTTTTACAGAATAAAAACTATCATTATTATGTTGGCATCTATATAAATTAAGTATGCCATGATTTGTTTTCTTTTACTATTCCTTAGTCTTTCAAAGTTTGCATTCCATAAAAATGACATGAAATAGTAACTCTTTGAGAATATGAAAAATGATGTGTATTTTTTATTATTACTGTTGTTTTTAAAACTAATATCAGTCCATTTTCAGTGCTGTTTGTATAGCAGTTATTGCGATACTTGTTGCACTCGTTGCCTCCAGCCCAACCAAAGGATGGAGTGGGAGAAGTTTGAGCCTGCTTGACCCGTAAGAATCTTTTGTTTAATTTCATGATGGTTGCTTTCTATAGTTCAGCTGTACAAATCTGTTATGGAATTCATTTTTAATGGTTGTTTAATCCTGACTAAGTAGGCGTGTGTCTTCCATTTCTTGTCACTTGTCAGGGCATTATGGTCTTCAGACAATCATCTTACACTAAAGATAAACAGTATAAAGTAGAAGGCAAATAGTAACTACCTAATATAACAAAAGTTTATAGTCAATCATCTTACGCCCACTGTTGTACTGAACTGGTTATCTTTCCCTTTGGTTTATAGGCGCTAAAAGTTTTCATTTAGAAAAGATTCATTTCAATGATTTTTTTTTTCTCAACTGTTCAACTTTGTTATTTTTCTTATGTTTTTTTAGTGATTTATTCATAATTTATATTTATTCTCTTCTTTTATAGTACTCTATGCCTTGTTCCTTAATCTCGCTTTTCCTATTGGTGTTACAGGACCTATGCAAGCAAGTACATACCCATCATTGCTAGTGTTAGTGAACATCAACCACCTACATGGCCTTCTTATTTCATGGATATTAATATCTTGGCATTCTTAGTTCCAGCTGGCATAATTGTAAGTGCTGTAGATGTCTGCTAAATTATTTGATAGATATTCGTTTGCTCCATTCTTTTAATATTACCTGCATTTACACTATGATTCGTGGCAAATCAATTCTCTAGAAGTAGGTTGACAAAACTAATTTGCATGATAAAAACTAGACGACAACAACAACAACATCAAGACTTTATCCCACTATATAGGGTCAAATACATGATTTTTTTTCTTCATTGTGTCATGTTAAAAGTTAAATTTTCATTTAAATCTAATAAAGAAATGTCATTTCTAATATTTTCTAACCAAGTCTTCTTAGGTCTACCCTACCTTTCTTAACATAAGTCAAATCTAATACATCTACTTTCCTAACCAGGTCATCGGAAGCCGCCGTTTTATGTGACCAAACCATCTAATCTAAGGCGACTCTATCTAATCTTATCTTCCACTAGAGCTACTCCAACCTTTTCATGTATATGCACATTTCGTATCCTGTCTCTAAGAGTAAAGCCACTCATCCGCTTGATCATTATCATCTTTGCCACACTTAACTTAATGTTATGCTTCTCTTTTAATGGCACATGATAAAAAACTAGAAATCATAAAAATATTGAATAACATAGAATTTTGATAATTGAAAAGGCCCCACATTTGAAATGGAAAGCAGAAGGAAAAGAAAGAACGACTTTATATTAATCAAATCGTAGCCCTAATAATGTAATGCAATAAATGCTTAAGCTGTAATTTGTAAAATAAATTATGTGAAAAAGGATAAAAATCATGAATGTCACTTCGTTAAATGTTACCAAATTTTTGTCTAACATGTTAAAAAAAATATATATATATGAAATTATTATTATTTTTTCATATATAGGACATAACCAATTACCTTTGAGACCACTCCGTGAAACCAATGCCTTGTACTAACTCAGTTATGTTGACACCACCACCACAACAACAACAATAACAACAAGCCTTTACCCCACTATGTGGGGTCCGCTACATGAATCATTTTTCTCCATTATATACTCTTAAAAGTCAAATTTTCATCTAAATCTAATAAAGAAATGTCATTTCTAAGATTTTTTAGACAAGTCTTTTTAGGTCTATCTCTATATTTCTTAATACAAGTCAAATCTAATACACTACTTTCCTAACCAAGTCATCTGAAGGGCGCCGTTTTATGTGACCAGACCATCTAGGGCTATTCTCTCTAATATTATCTTCCACTGGAGCTACTCCAACCTTTTCACGTATCTGCTCATTTCGTATCCCGTCTCTAAGAGTAAAGCCACTCATCCACCTAAGCATCCTCATCTCTGCAACACTTAATATTATGCTTCTCTTTTACCTGCCAATATTTTGCACCATAAAGAATTGCAGGTCTCACTACCATCTTATAGAATTTTCTCTTAAGTTTGAGAGGGGATTTTCTATCACACAACAAGCCCGATGCATTCCTCAACTTTAACCATCCAACTTGAATTTTACTAATAAAATCCCTATTTATTTCACCATCACTCTGAAAAATAGACCCAATATATCTAAAATGTGTACTCTTATTGAGACTTGATCACCCAAAGTCACAATCCTCCCACCAAGTCTATTATTACTAAAATTACACTTCATATATTCAGTTTTAGATCTACTCAAACGAAAGCCTTTATACTCTAAGATTGACCTCCCTAATTCAAGTTTACCTTCAATTCCCGAAGGATTCATGTCATGATTATTTAACAAGTTTTACGCTGATTGTCGACTGCCTAATGCAACCCTCCACATTTCTTATCCAGGGTTTGGGACCTAGCAACGACAACATTCATAGCTGAGCATATTAACACTATTATTTTAAAAATAATTAATAGCTGAGCAAATTGTACATGAATTAAGAGTTTGTACACATTTATATCATTGTTCATCACCTAGCCCGTCAGCTCTAAAAATTGATAATAAAGTTTGGACAATCCAACATAACCGTTATCAGTGGTCACTCGACCTCAAGGCTGAACGTAGGGGTGTCAATTTCGGGTCATGGGTCGGGTTCGGGTCGAACCCGGAACTGACCCGGGTTCAAACAGGTCGACCCTAACCCGACCAGGGTAGATAAACGGGTCGGAAATCCGAACCGGACCCGACCCGGCCCGGCGGGTTGCCGGGTTGACCCGACCCGACCCGGTTTTGGGGTTGCCGGCGCCAGAACGGCGGCAGGCGAACGGCGGGGGCGGAGGGAAGCGGGCGGATGCCAGCGCGGGCGTGGTCGGGCGCGCTGGGCACGCGGGCGGGCAGTGCGCGAGCGCGGGGGCAGCGCGGAGGGCACGCGGGCAGCGGGCTGAGGCGGGAAATTTGAAATTTTTTTAAGTTAAACGGGTTGCCGGGTTAACCCGAACCCGACCCGTTTTTTAAACGGGTCGATTTCTAGAACCCGAACTCGACCCGTTTTGAAATCGGGTCGGGTTCAACCCGGATTTTCCGGGTCGGGTTTTCGTGTCGTGTCAAATATTGACACCCCTAGCTGAATGTTATAGTATCAAATTTCTAGGATCAAGAGTTGAAAATTTAACTTTTTCCCTATAAGTGCTCTTCTTGTTAGAACTTTTGCCTTCTCTATGTTGGTCATCATAATTTGTCAGTTTATCCCACATGATATGACTTTTCATTGACTTCTTTCATTTTAATATCATCATCATTAACATTTAAAATTTTTCTTGGGTCGACATGACATGAAAAAATTTAACATCTATCCACTTCAATAAATAATTTATACATTTTTTATTAACATTTTCTTGAATTTCCTCAGACAAGTAATCCTATAAAAATTTATTTGACTACTAAAAATTATTAGTATGAAGAAATAAGTACTTGTAATTAAATGAAATAATAGAATTTGATAGAAAGTCCTAAGTATGATTTACTCCTGATATTAGAGATTGAGTATCTTGAATTATAGGATTGTCTTTAGGGTGAATATTTTGATTTCTATCACTTCTCTTTTGTAAACAATTAAATAAGAATTGTTTTCTATTTAAAATAAGTTCTTAATCTACAACATTGAAACTAAATCAATTAATGTCAAGCAATATCTGTCTCAATTTGATTTTTCCTCATTCAAGCCTTCAATCCTAAAAAACTCAAATCAAAACTCAATTTGTGGAATAAAATGTTAAATTAGAAATCTTACAAAAAGTCTTGATTTCTTCTCTTCTTTTTTTTTTTCCTCTCCCTTTCCTCTGTCTCCTCTCTCTTCTTCTTCTTCTTCTTCTTCTTCTTCTTCTTCTCCTTATCCTCTTTGTCTTATTCTTTCCTTCTTCTTCTCTTCTCTTCCCTTCCCCTTATCTTCTTCTCTTCTCTTGTTCCTCCCCGATTCTTCTTCATTTTTATTTCTTCCTTCACCCCCTTTCTTTTTTTTGTTCTCCCCTCTTCTTCTTGTTCTCCCTTTTCCCTTCTTTTCCTTTCATTCTTCCCTTCTTTCTTTCAGTTAATATGATGCATCAAATGAATGCATGCAAAAAAAATTATTGGTTTATAGTTAACAAATTACCAAATAATTGTTATCATCAATTTTATTGTAATTGAGAGCATATTTGATTGTAGACCTGTCAATATTTGACTCGACCCGAACCCGACCCGAAAATTTCGGGTTCGGGTCAACCCGAACCCGAACCAGTTTGGGTTCGGGTTAGGGATTTCGACCCGTTTGTAAAACTGGGTCGAGTTCAGGTTGACCCGAAAACCCGAAATCAACCCGGTTTGACCTTTTTTAATTAATTTAGGAGGGTTTTAATGGATTTTTTATGAAATAAGTAAATGATATTTCAAAAAATTATAAACATTATTGCCCAAATTAAATTAATCTTGATTTATTTTAAATTAATTGAAGTAAATCTTACCTTAATTTGATTTAGATTCAAATAAATTGAATTAAATAAAAATAATAATAAAATATACCCGAATCGGGTTGACCCGGACCCGAAGCGGGTCGGGTTCGGGTTCGGGAAACCGACCCGTTTGCAAAAAAACGGGTCGGGTTCGGGTCGGGTTGAACAGTGTCGGGTCAATTTCGGGTTGGACCCGAACCCGACCTGTGACCCGATTTTGACAGCCCTATTTGATCGTTTATAGGGTATTAGATGTAATACCCCACAGTACCTCTTAATAGTAAGATAGAGTATAACAAGAATAAACATAACATTTCCATCACTTAACATCTCTTTTAGATCATTACATTTCCACTTTATATAAAAGATCATATAAACTTCATCTAATATAATAAAGGAAGCATGTATCAATTCTCAAGTTTCATCCAAAATCTAGTACAGAGCCACTAAGAGAAACCAAACAAATTCAAAGTAATACAATATTAAAATTGTTTACTAACCTCAAAAGTAGACCTCAAACATAGAATAAACATTAACATAAAATTTAAATACTTGCAGATTAGCCTTCTTCAATCTTTTCCTTTCCCTCTCCTGTAACAACAGCCAGTAATAAACTACTGGTGAGCTATGAGACTCCATAAGTGATGCAATATTAAATAACATTTAAATTACATGATTATAAAATTTTGAATATTGAACATATAAATAAAGTTAAACTACTAGAGCAAACTTCATAAATTCTCATTTGACATTATCCAGAATTTCTTCTTACATTCATACTGAATATCAATTTTACTCATTAAAAGATTTGGCTACTTATTCATAAACATATTCAATGGAGCCCAGGTAAACCTGACATTATCGTCATTGAATTACATAGAGGTCCCTTTTGCCTCTTTGGGGTCCCTTTTGCCCCACTTACCAAACAGTTTAATATATGGGAACCCTTTTGCCCCACCTGCATTGGTAAGTTATACATAAATCTTTAGCCAAACTTTACTTTTAAATTGATATTCAGTACACTTTTCATTTTCATTATCCATACTACACTTGCTGCTTGTTTTCTTATTCATTCATTGTATAAAATGAATATGCTTATTATAAGTAAAGAAAATGATATCTTTTCAAAATATTATTAACAAGAAAAACATTTAAATGAACATAATAAATCTTTATTTCAACTCACATAATGAATTTATGGGAGTGGGTATTCATACATGGAAACTTGACTATGAATATCCTTTAAAAAAAAAAAGAAACAAACTAGTAGTGCCTATTTTCCTTAGATTGATACAACATCAAATTTATAAAAGTTTTCTTTAAACTTTAAATTGCATTACTTACCTCTTTGCCCAGTCGTCTCATCCAATTCTCTATCACGAACTCTTCTACGATTGTAAGTCACCCCGAAACCTCTCCTTTGCATAAATGATTTTGATGAATCCTAAACTTATAATTATACACACTAAGAACTTGCACCACTTTGTATAAATATAAATGGATACCGAAAATATGTCAAAATATTTACCTCTTATTTCACTACAATTTCCCTACGATTTCCCTTTCACAGAAATTCCTTATTCTCTTCTCAGCACTATCGAAAACCCCTCCATTGTCAACCTTCTACTACAGAAATTCTGCGATATTTTCTTCTGTACAACCAAACTCCTCTATTACACTGTGCCGAACTTTGCTTTACTGCATAGTGCTGCTCACTATACAAACATATCACTTCAAATCACCGAGCCGCCTGCATTCTTACGGATCCATCAGAAAATTCCACTGTGTCGCCCATTACATATTCAATACAGCGTCGAATACACTCCTCCGTTGGCTTCCGTGAAATCAGAATAGAGAAAGGGCTTGCGTGACAGAGTGGATAAGGAATAAAAATCTCTAGAATAACTGCTCTATGTCACGTCATTTCAGTCCTTATAAGCCACGGTTCAGATAATAGGAAATAGGGAATATTTCTTTCCATGCCATTTGATTGTGATCTACAAACTCAATTTAGTGGCTGACATAGGAAAAATATTAATTAATATAATCTTAGTGCTGTACTGAAGTACGAAACACTATAATTAATATATTAGAATTTCTTTGGAGCCAACATTTTTATTAACTAATAGTACATACTAATAATTAGTACTAAAGTTATTCCAATTAAATAATACTTATAATTATATCTCATTACCGTAATTATTAAATACTTTTCATAGTAATTAATTTAGCAATAATTTAAAATTTATTATTATTATTTTAAGAAAAGAATAAAAGTTCAAACTATTATGAAAATTTTAACGTACCTGAAATTTTGGATATAACATTAGAAATGGTTAAAAGTTACATGACTCTGTGATTTCTCTCTCTATGAGATGGGAGCAGGATTCTCTGCATTTTATACGTACCATCTAAGAAAATATAGGTTGTTAGGCCTTTATAGTATTTTACAGGCAGAAGAAAACGGAAGGCCTTTTTATCCCAATCCAAGCAAAGTCAAATTCATCTGCAGCATGAATTCGATTTTTCACATCCACTTAGCTGATGATAGCAATTTTTGCCAACCTGATCTGAATAGAACACAACCCAAACATTCCATTTGTTTTCTAACTCCTACAGACGCATCAGCTTATCATATTCCTACTTGCTCTCTTGTTATTCTATGCTCTTTGATACTTGACAAACTGACCATTTTAATTTATTTGAATGCTTTCCATGATAATCAGGACAATTGTTTTTAACCATCTATATTTGCTTGTTCATGGTTTTGCAGGCATGCTTCTTACCGCTATCTGATGCCAGCTCTTTTGTAGTGCTTTATCTTGTTACTTCTGTATATTTTTCTGGAGTTATGGTGAGGAGGTTATAAATAGGGGTGAATTGGCCTGTTAATTTTATTTTCTTCACTTCTATCTTCTTTTGCATGAATTATTGAAATCATACAACAGGTTCGGCTTATGCTCGTATTAGCTCCAGCTGCATGCATCTTGTCTGGGATTGCTCTTTCAGAAGCTTTTGATGTTCTTACACAATCTGTTAAACTTCAGCTAGTCAAGTTATTAGAGGGACCCCTTTCCAATGTAAGTAATTGTCTTCCATTTGTTCATATTTTATTGAAGATTACGTTGGTGCAATATTTCCTTAGTTGTATTAAGTCCTGTAATTTGACTTTAAAGTCAGGGGATACCAAAGATGAGAATTCTACTGCTCAAAATGATGTTTTAAAGGCAGATAAGCAGGTCGCTACCAATAATAAAACAGAAGATGTTAAGGAACGCCCATCAAAAAAGAACAGGAAGAAAGACAAGGAAAATACGGAGAAAGCACCAGTTAAATCTCACAATGAGAAGAGGCTTCTGGCTTTGCCTCTCGAGGCATCTGCCATTGCTATTATTTTGTTAGTTGTGCTTGGTAGTCTGTACGTGGTATGTTATGTAAATCCTTCCATATCAACGCGAGCACTTGGTATATGTTTTTTTGTCGTTTTTTTTTACTAAAAATATTAATCTATGTGTTTCATCTTTATTTGAGGTTTACTTGATCGTTGCGCTGTTTCTGGTATTTATAAATGTGCATCCAACGGGGGCATTGTTGTACGATGATGCATGTCCATGGTTTTGCAAAATCTTTAAGTTTCAGAATTAAGTGGCTATATGATCTGATTATCCAACCAGTGCATTCCTTAAACATTAAGACTTCCGTAGTTGCCTTGAGTTCTTGTCATAGTATATGCAACCGGTGTGCTATCTTGATGGTTTCTCACTGCACATCTAGGAGTTCAGTTATCCCTTTACAAAATTTTGCTTTCTCACAACTCTTAATTTAGTTTTGAATGCTTATATTATAAACATGACTTGAACCCCTAATTGGTGGTAAGCATTATAATGATTCAATCACTAGTTTTCTCTTAGCAGATTTCTATCCTCAATCCTCTATTTTTAATTGGTTCACCCTGACCAAGCTAGCCATAGTGTTTTGCCATTTGGCAATATTGACACGTATGTACAAACCAGTTCATTTTTTTTTTCTCGTATCTTCTTCTATAGGCAGATGATTTCAGCAGTGATTCCACAGAATCAAGAAGCTAGATTGTCATGTAATCTGACTCTATTGGTTCTTTATTTTATTTTATTTTTATTTATTTCAACAACATTGCTCATTCTGATGGAGGAAGAATGTAAACACCAGTTATTCTGATTGCATTTCCATTTGATGATTGCAATTTGATGGCGCTCTATGCTCTTTTCATCGTCCACTTTCCCACGTCCTGTTATATTTTCTTCCCAAGTTTCTATTGCATGCATGTCCAGACTTGATTAACTGGCACCATGCTGAAGATGATTGCTTAAAATGTGCATCATAGCATCTGATGCTAACTTGAACTCAGTTCATTTTTATCTACGGAAGAAACATTTAAAAAATAAAAAAGCTATGTAATGAAAATTTTCTCAATTGGAATTGTTAATATTGCATTTTGTATTTATATTTCCTCATTTGGTTTCCTAATTAATTCATTTATTTTATCTGTTCAGATTCATTGTGTATGGGCAGCTGCAGAAGCTTATTCTGCACCTTCAATTGTTCTTACATCTCGCTCACATGATGGGTTGCATGTGTTCGATGATTTTCGTGAAGCCTATGCATGGTTGCGACATAATACTGAAGTTGATGATAAGGTGAACAATAATAGCTCGTTATTGATCAATCTTCCTCTCTCCTCTCTCCTCTCTCTATCTTTCTCTTTAATCCTTGTTCTAATCTGAGTTCATTAAACATGTCATGAACATATTGTATTTCTTCACCCAAAGTCGCCTCTTTTCAAAATATATAGACTGAACGATGGTGTAAAAATATATTTTTGGTTGCATGAAATTCAGAAGTTTTTTCTCCAGAATTCAGGACATAACTTTCTTACTTGCACGGAAACTATCAAATGAAATTATTTCTCTGTTACTTCATACTACCATGTGAAAACATATATCTATAATCTTCATGCATTACTATTTGCAGGTGGCATCTTGGTGGGATTATGGTTATCAAACAACTGCAATGGCCAACCGGACTGTTATTGTTGATAATAATACCTGGAATAACACTCATATAGCTACTGTTGGTACAGCCATGTCTTCCCCAGAGAAGTCAGCCTGGGAGATTTTTAATTCCTTGGATGTGAAATATGTTCTTGTAGTCTTTGGAGGTAAAGGCCTTCTGCAACTTTTGAGTTGGTAGGTTAGGCTTTATTTGAGACAGTTTTTGTACTGCTTTTTAAAACAACTTTATGGTACAAAAATTTCAAATTTAAGAAATTTTTTACTAGAAAGCCTTTTTAGAAAGCAAGAAGAAAGCCTTCCCAAACGAAGACTTAGTATATTCTTAACCCTATTTTTGTTTTCTTTTGTAACCAGGTCTTGTTGGCTATCCAAGTGATGACATTAATAAGTTCCTCTGGATGGTTCGCATTGGTGGAGGCGTTTTTCCACATATTAAAGAACCTGATTATCTAGTGAGTTATTCTGTTCCTGATTTGTATTATTGACTGAAAATTCCATCTTCATATTCAAGTTACTCTTGCTGAATCTGGAAGTATGGTATGTCTGTTAACTTGCCTGTTATAGAGGGATGGTCAGTATCGTATCGACGCCCAGGCCACTCCAACAATGTTGAATTGCCTTATGTACAAGTTATCATATTACAGGTTGTGCATCCTTAGAATTTGGGCTTATAATTCAGTATAATTCATTGGTTCTTAACAGTCTTTGTGTTATTGTTATTTGTTTTCTTTGTAGATTTGTTGAAACGGATGGTAAAGGCTTTGATAGAGTAAGGAGGACAGAAATAGGAAAGAAGCATTTCAAGTTATCCCATTTTGAAGAGGTAAGTTCTATTACACCTTTCCATTTGAGATGTAACTGTATGAAAGCTGGCTCGATAGCCATCTCAAATTCAGCTCAATGTCAAATATGAATCAACCCTGATTTGACTCATTAGTTTATGAGCTGGCTTCTGTAAGAAAATATTTATTTAAAATACACTAAAAATATTTAGAATTGAATATTTTAAGTATGTCGCCTTAGATGGTTTGGTCACATAAAACGGCGGCTTTCCAATTACCTCGGTTAGGAAAATAGAGGTATTAGATTTGATTTATGTTAAGAAAGGCATAGGTAAACCTAAAAGACTTGGTTAGAAAATATTAGAAATGACCTTTTTTATTAGATTTAAACTAGAATTTAATTTTAGAATTCATGTAGCCGACCCCACATAGTGGGACAAAGACTGATGTTGTTGTTGTTGCAATATTTTAAGTATGTCGTTATTAAAAGTATTAATAATTCTCTCTCTTCCTTATCAACTGATTATTTAGTATTTATTTATCTTTTAATTTTCATTTTTTTATGATGAAATTATAATAATTACTTGAATCTCAATCATCTCTCTTTTATAATAAATAAGCCAGCTCATAAACTTATTAAAAATCGTAAAATTAAAATAGAGTTTGAACCCGATTAATTATTCAAAATCAAGCTCAACCCTAATGTGACCAAATTCTACTCACTCATTTACACTAATTCCCATTCATGCATACCCTAAAAACATGCACAATACAATACAAAAAAAGAAAAAAGAAGAAAAAAAAAACTCATAAATCCAATTATCCAAGTTTGCCTTTTATGTGTTTGTTTGAATTCTACAAGCGAGGATAATACTACTCAGCATATGTTTAAATGAGTCGTTTATTTTATGGACTTAAACAGGTGTTCACTACACATCACTGGATGGTTCGAATCTACAAGCTTAAGCCACCAAAGAATAGAATGAAGGGGAAGACAAAGAAGCCTAAACATGTATGACCAATAATAACACGAAACCTACCTGTAAATTATGCAGGTTGATCAGATCATATTCTAATCATCACCAATTTCTTTGATTCAACCTTTGCAGACTTCAAAGCCTTTGTCTGGTGCAAGAAGAGATGGAAGCACGAAGAAAAATCCATGGCAGTGATACATTCAACACCCAAATACTTGAAATATCTTTTCAATGATGGAATATTTATTTTTATCTGATGATGATTTTTGCGCCGTGGTTGCTTCAGTTGAGAGCGGATTTTGATGAACCAAAGAAAATGTTTTTGAATGTGAGTACCGTTAGCTGTTGCATTTTTTTACCTTAGGAAAGAAAATGTAAACTGTTACCAAATACTTGGATAAAAATGCGCATGATGATTTTTGAACGGAAAATTTTTTTTATTAAAAAACTGCGTTTTAAAGCATTAATAAAATTGTATCAAATGAACTTAAAAGATTCAATTTTGTTAATATTTAACAATCTTTATTGCGAAAGGTAACCTGTGCTTAGTGTTGCATAGTTTTGCAAAATAATGAAGAACAATGAAGCGTTTGTTTCATTAGATTACATTTAGTGGATGGATGTATTTAAAAAATGTTAAAGAAATGAATCTATTTCGTTTAGATCTTTGAGCGAGGAAACATTGCATATTTAATTGTGAAGTTAGATTAATTTGTAAAACATATTAAATTAGTTGAATATCTCTTACCTCCTCGTCATAGCCATGTAATTAATTAATTTTCTTTTTTTCTTTTTTTATTTTTATTTTTTTAATGGCTTCAAGTCTTTTTTTTTTATAAGTGGAAATAAAAAAGAGAATATTATAAGTAAATAAAAATTGAATTTATGTAATTAATTATTTATTTGGAAAAAGAGATTATGATAGATAGAAATTAAATTTAAGGTAAAGGTTTGGGAATATTTTCTTTTTGTTTTTTAAAACAGTTTTTTAATTTTAATTAAAAAATTAAAAATTTTATATTAAAAATTATTTTAAGTAGTAAAAAAATCGTCTTAAATTAAGTTTTAGTTAGTATTACTTTTGTTAATTATTCTTGTATAATAATTCATAATCCATGACTAGCATAACTCTTATTAGTTCCATACGCAAGTGAAATATGAATCATATCTTTCAACAAAACAATTTTAAAAGTTTTTAGTTTATTTGAGGTTAAATTATAAATTTTGTTTGGGAGTATTTGATTAGTGAGTTTTGACTTTTACACAAAATCATATTAATAGAAAATGTTTTCAAGTAATATGTGTGGGCTCCGAAAATTTGGCCTCAGCCTCCCTGCTGCTTTTCTTTTTATTCGGCGAGGGAGTTTTAACTGATAAGTTTCGAGATAAATTTTGGAAGGCAGATGAGTTTGTAAATAAGACACTATCCAAAGATTTTGCCCTCATTTTGCGAGGACTTTATAATTTGAGTTCTGGTTTCCTATAGGCGCAAGCCCATATAGTTAATTACCTCTCTCGATCACGAGAGAGAACTTTCGATTAAGGCTAGTCGTCAAGCAGATACGTAGAATATACGTGCACATGGCATATAGTAGCAGCAATGGACATTTGGAATGGTTGGAGAATTTAGGAATTTGGATATATGGAAGATTTGATATTTAAAATTGGAAATTACACCATCTTGCACTTAAAGCGGATGGTGGGGGAATGGATGATGGACCCGATCAAGATCCCATGGTTCCGTCGTCCCGGGCCATCGTGGTCCCTGGTCTACTTAGTCAGAGGAGGTAGTCGACCCAATCTGACAGAAAGATCCTTGTCGGTAGCCATGGGTTGCTTCGTTCAATGGGACCTTGTAGACCTTGGATGGGTATTTGCCCAAGGGGACAAATTTGAATCCACCTTAGCTGACAGAGGGCTTTGGGCCCTATTGATCATGTCCTATTGATTCATATCTCAAGGATTTAATGCCATGAAGGAGCGTACTGGCTCTGGCCATAACCGGTATTTCGTGGTGCCATTTGGCGGGAAAACCACTCAATTCAGAGGGCCCCGGGTCAGAACCGTTTATCCTACGGTGCCATTTGGCGGCAAAACCGCCAGTTAGAGGACACGTACCACGTCCTTACTAGCAGGAGATTGTTTGAGAATGGATCCTAGTAATATTCTTGACCATGCATTAGCTCTTTATGAGCTGAAGTAATTTTTAGAATTGTCCATCTCAGCAAACTGTTGTGGAGGGTGGATGGATTTTGCTTTAAGCGGTTGATGATTGGATTTCAATTTTAAACATCTAAATTTTGAGATTTTTTGGAGTTTTGGATTTTTAACTTTGTGGAGTTTTTTATTTTTGTGAGTATTTGAGTGGAGCTTTGAAATAATTGAAATAGACCCCTCCGGTTGAGATATGCAATCAACACTATCATCATCGGGGTGTGTGGGGTTATTTCTCTTTATTGGTTGAACTCTGTCGACCCTATCAACTTACCGATAGGGGATCGGGTTTCATAGGCTTTATGCATTTGTTTATGAATTTTCTTTGTTAAAGGCCTTGAATGACTGATATGAATGTATAAGATAAATATTCCGGTCGACTTTATGACTGCATATTTATCTGATGATTCAAACCTTGTCGACTCCTATTTGTCTGCTTAGGAGGATCTGATTTCGTAGGCTTTGTACCTATATTAATAAATTCTCTTGGTTATAAGCCTTGAAGGCCTGATATGAATATATTAAAACAAATACATCGGTCCCCACAACTGTGTATTTATTTGATGGTTCGAATCCTGTCGATTTCTGTTGACTCATATAGAAGGATCAGAATCGAACTTGATTTCACTTGTTGACCCGCGCAGTATCCCTAGACGTCACCTGTGTACCAATAACACGCTCGCCGGGGCGATCGAGATTGCATTTACCCCTTTAGTGTACCTATGTGCATACAAATTATGGTGCACGTGCAGGAGTATTTTGAAATATTTGTAGACGTCTTCTATCCGCTAGTACGAATGTTGCGGATTCAGTGGCGAAATATCTTGATGTCACAAGACACCTCATCGAATTGATGTTGACTCCCCATTTCACATTCACCGAGGAGGTCCTTCTTGAAATTCGTGATCATTGTCTTGAGAAGAGTCTCTTTCAGGCTCTTTAATGTAATAGAATTGTTATTCTCAACATTTACGGACACCAGGACTATTTTCTTCTTAAATATAGAATTAAGAAGAAGCTTTGGAACACCAGGAAGTTTTGTTCTAATTTTTTCAAGCATCTCTTCCATTTCGCCAAGAGGTATCCTTTTTCATACATCGAGTTGCCCTTGTACCTGACACACTTGAAGATCTTAATCATCATAATCATAAGTGATATCTGTACTTATGCCCACAGTGGTTCATTATGCTTACGAAGTACTCACTATTGTTATCCACAAGTGGCTTGTGTTTGCTGGCGGGCGACTGCTGTATCTACTATGACCTTCTAGAGATGTTTGTATAAGACCCATTATCCTTATATCATATCCACCTTTCACCAATCTCAGGTGTTTGATGATTGCATTTGCTGCAGGGACATATCTTTGATTGCTGGTCTCCATATTGCCATCTCAATCAACAGGCATTTATAGGGATTGTCATTGGAGTTCGAGTCTTCTTGTGATTTAGTTGAGTTCAAATTCCACTCAAAGGTTCATAAATTTGAGTCCAGTCCAACATCACTTGCTCAAACTTGTTTTGAATTTTGACTTTATATTCGAGTCATAGTTCATTGAGCTTCAAGTTCTAGCAATCTTGAAAGTTCAATCTTTCATCACTTTAGTTAGAGTTTAAATTAGGTTTTTTATTTACATTTATCCAAGCTTTTCGTCCAAGCATAGTTCAGACTCAAAATGAGCCTTTTCCACTCTTTCGAGTCCCCTGCAGCTTTGAGTTCGATTGCATGTTCACTTTCATTTGGATTTGATTCAAATTTGATTTTATTTTATTTGGGTTTAAACCTTTAATTAATCACTTGAGTTCAGGTTCTGGTCCACAAGTCATTGTTCATTTGAGTTCAAACAGGTCCGAGTGTGATCGTACATTCACTCAAAATTTCGGCAACCTCCCGGGGTCTCCCCCGTTTAGGGAAAAATACGAGAAAACTAGGCCTTCCGACCATGCACAATAAAGGTGTGTATGGTAGATGTCGTCAGACAAGGACACATCGGCCGTGCTCATTCCTCCCACCACGCACAATAAAAGCGTGTATGGGGTCATTGGTACCGGTTTAAAAATGCATAGTTTGCTGTCCCCTCGCTTGAGGGTACTTATGAGTGACCCCGCCTCGCCGCAGGTGCTGCACCGAGGTGCCATCCCACCACACGCAATAAAGGAATATATCGGCAATTTTTCGGTGCCCCACTAACGTCGAAAGTAGAGTTTAGGCGATTGCTTACCTCGTCGTAGGCGTCGAACCGGGGTCCCATCCCACCACGCGCAATAAATGCATGTATAGGTGGTTTTCCGGTCAGCTGCGAACAACAAAAGCAAGAATCTGAGTTTAGGAAGTCCGTACCTTCGCGGACTTGACGGTGGAGGCACGTGGATCGAGGCAAGGAGAGGAAGGCACATTTTCTTTTATTTCTTTTCTTTTTTTATAATTAAAATTAATTATAATAATAATTAAATATTTATAATTAATAATAATTTACTAATTATTAATTAATTATAATTAGTAATTAATTATAATTATTATTAATTAATGATTAACTATAATTAATTGAAATTAATTATAATTAATCAATAATTATAATTTATAATTAATTAGTAATTATTAATTAATTATAATTAATAGACTAATTATAATTATAATTAAATAATAATTAAATAATAATTAAGTATAATTAATGGTAATTATAATTAATTAAAGCCCTCCCTCTCTTCTCTGCCTTGGCTTAACTTACAGGATTAGGCCGAAAAAGCACTCGGAAGGGGGGAGATTACCTTCACAGTGAGCGCCCGTTGCTTCTTCCGATCCCACAGAAAGGGAGTGCTGTCGAGTGCACAAAGTTGAAACAGCCAAGGAGCCAAAGAAGCAGCACGAGTGGGAGAAAGTTAACTTCACATCGAGCAGGGCTCCCTGGTTCCTTTCGATCAGACAGGAATGAAGGGCGTCGGAGGAGCGGTCGAACAGCGTTGGAGGAACCGGAGAAGCGACGAGCTCCCATTGTTGATCCCGATCAAAATGCCATGACTTCCGATCCTACTGGAAGGAAGAGTCGTCAAAGGCTGAGGTCGTCCAGCCACGAATGCGTCGGAGGAGCGAAGTCGAGCCGCACGGATACAAGAGAGGGAGAGTGGGAGCGAGAGATGAAAAATGAGAGATCGAGAGAAAGAGTCTGAAGGCCTCTTCTCTTCGGCTTCTTAATGATGTGAAATTGAGGTCGTGGCGGCATGTGCTCGACGCAACTTTGAATGTGGGAGAAATGGCGTCGACGTGCGAATGCGGTGGGTCATGGGATGGAAGAGTAGGTAATTGATTTTATTTCTCCTTTATTTTTTTACAGCATAGGTTAACAAATGACCTCCCAACAAATGTGGTAGGCGTCTGGAGTGTGCCACATTTATTGTATGCTGATTGACCCTATGGATCTCTAGATATTTTCTCTAAATGTCACGCAAGGGTTTTCATTTAGTGGATCTCCAAGAATTTGTTTGGATGTCACACTACTTTCTTTTAGTGGATCTCCAAAAGTTTATTTGGATGTCACACTACTTTCTCCTTTTTCATAGCTCTTGTTGATGTATCTATAGATGGTTGATATCTTGTTTTTGTAGATTGATGCTAGTGGATAGCATATACTCAAGATCCTTCCATCACCTGGTTGTATATTGATAAAATTTTAAATATTTATTTGGGGATCTCGGCATGCAGCGCAATGTTGACCCAAATAAATATTTAAAATGCCTCCAGTCTTTAGGGACATTTATAGATGTCATCTAGGGAACTCATTCTGCAACTTTAGCTTGAGTCCTAAGATTTTGATTCTTCTGTCCTGTGCTTTGTGCTGCGGACATTAATGGAGAATTGCCTGATTTATCTTTATTGACTTGTCAGGAGATTTGTACCTTCAGCCCTATGCTTCCAGCTTTGGCGGGCTTGATGAAGGGGTAGATGCCCTTGACCTAAACTCTTAGGTTTATACTAGGTCGATGGCGAAAAGTCATCGGTCTTGAGCTTTGTGCATAACAGACTTGTTGATGATGAAATTCACTTAGTTTAACCTCAGGCTTTGTGTGAACTTTAGGATATTTCTTCGGTCCTTTGCTTTGTGCTTTGGTGGACTTGTTGAATAAAAATTCCTTCGATCCTTGCTTTGTGCTTTATGAATTTGTTGAAGAATTTGCAGGTTCTGGATTCAATTGATAGCATCAAACGTAGGTAGTATCTTGATCCTTAACCACTTGATGAGACTTTAATCTAAGTCACTTGAGTTCATCAAATCAGGAGAGCTAGGATTTGACAGCTCTTCATCCTTTAGTTGCTGAGATGGGGGTTACTTTACTGCGGCCTTTCTTATGGCTTATTGAGTAGATGGAGCTGCCAGTGATTTGACCATATTTAAGCTTATTGGATCCGACCTCTTACACTCATTCAGGCTTCAGACTTGAGCTATGGGAAATGCGCTTCCCAATGCTAATTTTACTGAAGTTGGTAGATTTGGAGTCATACTTTGTGGTTGAAGATTTTGGAGCCTACAAATATTGGATGGTCATTCGAGACTCATCCTTCCACTAAAACTTTGATTCTTCAGTCATTTGGGAGAATTTTGTAGATTACGATCACTTGAACTGGTCGAGTCAAATTTGCCTTCGTGCTTCATACAGTCCCCACTAACGGGTTGACGATGTGGGGGTTCTGCTACTACTGTCGTTCTTATGGCTTGTTGAGTCGACGGAGCTGCCAGTGATCTGGCCATATTTAGGCTTGTTGGATCCGACCTCTTATACCCATCTGAACCTTAAGCTTCATGCTGCTGAAAGACTTCAAGCTTCTTTGGCTCAATTTGTATGAGTGTGTAGTTGCAAAAGTCTCTTTCTTGACTTTTGAACCTTAGTTTGTTGGAGAAGGTGGCATCTCTAACTCTTGAAAGATCACTTGCATATACTTTGGAAAATAAGTATTTGTTTAGCACAAAAAAAATATTTAAAATATTTATTTAGGGATCTCGGCATGCAGCACGATGTCGACCCAAATAAATATTTAAAATGCCCCCTGTCTCGCAGGGACATTTTAGAGCAGAATATATTTAGATTTTTTTATTTTAAATATTTATTTGGGGATCTCAGCATGAAGACGATGTTGACCCGAATAAATATTTAAAATGCTCCTAGTATGATGGAGGATTTTGAAATGCATTCTTGTAATATAAGAGAATTTCAAATTATGAAATGTATATGCTAATAATCATATATGAAAACATAGCATATTAAACATAACATTCTCTGGGTGATTTATGCGTAGTATTTCTTCAAGTATCGGCTATTGATCGGAGGCATAAGCCTCTGACCATTCAGATCGATGAGTTGATAAGTGCCTCTCTGGTACAGCTTCTCGATGATGAAAGGTCCTTCCCAGTTGGATACAAATTTATCATCATTTTTTGCGGAGTGGGATGATTGGCCTTCTCTGCACCAGAACCAATTCCCCTTCTTGAAATGATCGAAGAGGCACCATTCGATTAAAAGACTTTCTCATCCTTGCTCTGTAGATCTCCAGGTTTTGCTGAGCTTGAAAGCTGATTTCATCGAGTGCATTGAGCTCCACCATTCTCAGGCGAACATTTTGTTCTTGAGTCAACTCATTTTGGATTGCTACCCAGAGTGACGGTAGTTAAACTTCTAATGTCAATACAGCTTCAACTCCAAACACTAGAGAGTAAGGAGTAGCTTTGGTTGCCATTTTATAGGTTGTGCGATACGCCCATAGCGCCTCTGCCATCTTTGTATGCCACTCTCTTTTGTTCTTGGTGAGAATCTTCTTTAATAATTTTACCAGTGTTTTGTTGAAGGCTTCTGCTAGGTCATTTGCTCTTGGATAGTATATGGAGGAGTACCGCCCCGCCAATCAATTTTGTGTCAATCAACAAACTTATAGATTTTTGTACTCTTCAATGCAGTACCATTGTCTGAGATTATACAGCGTGATACTCCGAATCTGTAAATGATATTCTGTGTAAAGAAGTTGATCATGTGCTCGAACATAACTTCTTTGAATGGAGCTGCTTTGGCCCACTTAGAAAGTAGTCGGTTATTGCCAAAATGAAGCAGTGTCCTGCTGATGAAGGCGAATCTATCGGCCCAATAACATCAGTACCCCAGCATTCAAATGACTAGGAAGCTATTGTAGGGTGTAGTGGATTTGGCGGTTGATGTATAACATTACCGTGGATCTAGCACTCGTGACACCTCTTCACATGATTAATACAATCCTTGACCATTATTAGCAAATAGTAGCCCATTCTTTTAATTTTAACTGCCATCTTGGGACCTGAATGGTGCACTCCGCAAAGTCCTTCGTGAACTTCTGCCACCACCTTATCAGCTTCTTGGGTCCCTAGGCACCTTAACCATATTTGATCGAAAGCACGATGATACAATGTGTTGTTGACAAATGCATATCGTAGCGCTCTCTTTCTGATTTGAGCAGCTAATGATTTGTCTATTTGCAATCTACTTTCTTTGAAGTAATCAACGAAAGGCTGCCTCCAGTTATTTTCTTCCTTGACATCTAGGCAGTGCCACCATGATTTTGAAGCTTGACTTGCTTTGCATCTTTTCTTAGGAACTTGTTATTCTTCAGACTGATCTTTAGGATCAATTGGTTGGGGAGGTTGAGGATCAACCGGAGCTGTATCCTGCTGGCTTGAATTTGATATTCCCTCTGCCTACGAGAATTGTAATAGTGCTGGCTCTAGAATATGCCGATTATGTATCATGATTATGATAGACCATTCATCATCCATGTTTGCCATTTCTTTAACCAATTTGGCAAGGGAACCAGCTTTGCCATTTTGACCTTTGAGAATTTGAGTTAGTCTGACAACTGGAATTTGCTTCATAAGCTTAAGAACTCGCCGATCATAACATGCTAACTCAAACTTGGTGATTTGTAAACTCCCAGTACTTGATTTATAACAAGTTGAGAATCACTAAAAATTTAGAGGTTTCAGATTCGAATATCGATTACAATCTCCAATCCTACTATTAGGGCTTCATATTCGGCCTCATTATTAGTCAGAGGTTCAATCAAGCTGAAAGAGAATCTCATTATGCCTCCCTCAGGTGCCACAAAAATGAGTCCAATTCCGGCTTTAGCTTTTTCAAGATTTGGAGGCCGAGCATGATTGATTGATAATGCTCCATCAAAGTACATTTTCTATACCCCTAATATCTCCTTTTCTTCAACATTCATGATCTGCTCGTCAGGTAGATCATCATTGAGTGGTGAATCTACAGGAATAGAATGTACAGCCAGGAAATCTGCCAGCACTTATCCTTTCACTGCCTTTTGCGGGACATATGCGATATCGAATGCAGAAGTATCACTGCCCACCTTGTCAAACGACCTGTTAACACTGGTGTCATCAAGAACTTCAGCGGACCGATCTTTGATATCAAGGTGATTTTGTGAGATAGCATGTAATGGTGGAGCTTCTGAATTGCGAAAATCAGAGCTAAGCAATGCTTCTCAATCGGAGAGTAGCAGATTTCTGCCCCGATCAACCTCAGGCTGATGTAGTATAGTGCATTTTCTTTTCCTTCTTCATTATATTGGGCCAATAATGCTCCAAGGGACTCTGCTAATGCTGTTGTATACAATATAAGAGGCTTCCCCAGAATAGGCGCCACAAGAATAGAAGGATTCAATAGATAGCTCTTGATGTTGTTGAATGCTTCTTGATAATCTTCATCCCATTTGAAGCGGACATCTTTCTTCATTAGTTTTGAAAATGGCTGGCACCTACCCAATAGATTTGATATGGACCGCTGAATGAAAACCAGTTTTCCTTGTAAAGAACGAAGTTGTCGAATGTTCTTTGGAGGTGGCATCTCCATGATTGGTAGGAATATTGATCTTCTTTTGTAGCATTCTTTGAATACTTTGGTGTTAAACCTAGGTAGCCTCGTAGGAAGTAATTTTTCAAAATCAAGGTGCATATAACACCAGTCGTAATTCTCTTCTTCGCACACTCCTGTAGAATACAATACATTTCTTAGTGTAGTCGCCTTCTTTAGAGGAGGCAGATAAAGAGAGGAGAATTCTTCAATCTTATGCACCACGCGTGGGATAATTTCCTTAAAGTGTTGTAGATTTCCTTAAAGTGTTGTAGAGGAATACGCGTGATTATGAGCATGCTATCTGAAACTGACAGACTATCTATCCTTCTGGAGAACACACCCTGCATAGTGTTCATCTAGATAGAGTCGTAGTTATAGTCATCATTTGAGTATTCAACCTCCCTGCTCCATTTGGATGCAGACTGGCCTACTTTTTGAGATTTTGTAGGGGCAACATCACTTTTATCTATATCACTCCCAAGGTGAGGCACGTGTTTCCTTTCTTTAAGAATAGTTGGTCATTTGGGAAGAGTCGGTGTAGCCTTTTTTCTCCCTACACACTTCTTCTCACCTTCTTGTTTAGGTCTCTTTGCAGCTTTTAAGTTTGGTGCTTTAGCCTCAAAAGAACTCGAAGGCTTTTGCTTCTTTGGCATGAAGTACCTGGCATCTTCATATATCGTTACTTCATGTATTGCAAAGGGCTGGATAACACTAGAGATCCTGAATTCTTCTCCTTCTCTGAGATATTTCATATATTGGTGTAATGTTGATGGGATAAAGCCATATTCATGCAGCCAGGGGCGACCTAGTAACGCATTGAACAAAGTGTCCGCATCAATTACATGAAATTTGGCTTCTGTATGAAGTTCCCCAAATACAAGAGGGAGCATAAATGATCCAAGGGTTTTCTGTCCTTTTTCGTTGAAGCCGTACACCATCAACTTATCTTACCAAAGATGTTCCACATCGAAGCAAAGGGATCTCAGTGCTTTCAGGCTCATGAGATTTACAGAAGATCCGAAATCGATCAAAATTCGACTGATCATCAAACCGTCGCTCTCTGTCGTAACATATAAAGGGCGGTTGTGATCTGCTGTCCCAAGCATCAAATCATAGTCAGCAAAAATAATGACTAGCTCATTTCAAGCTTGCAAGACCTCAATCAAATTGCGTTTAGTAAAATACGCCTCATATCTTTCAGGGCCCTTGAGAGCTTGGATCAAAGTCTCTTTAAGGTCTTTAGACATCAGTAAAGCATCGTATATGCTGAGTTGTGCTGCGATCTTTCTCAGATGGGACAAGAAATTATAATCTATCCCCTTGGCTGAAATCTCTTTCTTCTTGGAGTCTTCGGGGATAATATCTTTATTGATAATTATCTATTTTCCCTTATCTTGGTTAGGAACCCCTTTCTTTTGTGGAGGTGGCAGTATATTGCTACTTCTCAACTGCACTGGGCTACCTCGTTTGATTCAGACTTTTTTGATGAAGCGTTCTCCTCAGAGTCAGCCATTATCGCGTCTGGAGATTCACCTGTAGACTCAGAATCATCTCCCAGTTTCACCTGCTTCATTTTCAATGCTACGCTTGGGTCTGAATCTTCATCATCTGGGAAGCATAAATCTTCTTCTGAATTGTATTCCATTGATAACACCATCAGACAGAATTTAGGGCCCGTTTCTTCAATGTATTTCTCTCTTTCTGCTATTTTTGATGTTGCTGAGATGACTCAGCATGTCTCTATAGGAAGAGATTCATCCTCAGCTTCTTCTTTTTCTTCTATTTTGAGCTCTTTCATGAAATCATTGAGCTTAATAGGATTCCTGACAGTCTGGTAATATTCACCCAAATTATCAATAGCCTTTTGAGTTGCAGTCTTCTTTTCCTCAAGCTTTTTCAATTTGACCTTCTTCTTGGAAGACTTTGACTTTCCAGATTTTGATGAACTAGCTTGACCATATTATTGTTTGGAGGTGGATATATGTGACGCAGGCAACCACTTTAAGTTCAGTACTGGCTTTTCTTCATATTGCATAGGTTATTTCCCTTTATCTACATTATACACTACCTGTTTGCCTTTATTAGATCTTGGAGTGAGTGCGGAGTAAACCTCATTCCTCCTAGCATCAGGAGCCTTAGCCTTTTTAGGTTTGTCAGGGAGGCTTTCTAAGTTTGACAAGTTTAACTTTTCAAATTTTGCCACCCTATCCAACAGATCTTGGAAGATAGTAATAGAAGCCATGCATAAGAAAGGTTGCATTTTATCATCAATGTTCCTCATTAACAGTTGAACTGCATGTTCTTCTTCTAATTGCTACTCGCACTTCATGCTAAGATTGCACTAGTGTGTTATATACCTCGTGACTGATTCATCTTTTCTCCTTTTATCAAGGGCAAGATCAGCAATGATAGTCTTCTCTATTGCATTGGCAAATCTTTTTACAAATGAAGCCTCTCACTCCGCAAAGATATTTAGAGAATCATTTAGCAGCTCCGCGTACCATTCGAAAGCAATTCCACTCAAGCTGCTCACAAATTGCATGAATAACAGAGCATCATTGCCTCCTGTATTCCCTCATGTAGCTTTAAACTACGCCAGGTGTTGTTTGGAATTTTTATTGTCGCCGAAGATATTGAACTTGGGCACATAATATCCTTTTGGATATGGCACTTGGTCATACTCTACTGGGTACGGGCGACCTTTTCCTACTAATTTCTTTGCCTTTTTAGCATCTATAATGCCCTTAATCTTTTCACTAATTAGGCTTTCCTACTGCGAAGAAGTTACAGGTTCAGAGGTGCTCGCCATATTTTGTGGAGTACATTAGCGAGTTGGATCATTAGCCTCTTTGCCACCTTCAGGTACACCTTTCACTCCTGAGGCTTAACGCGCTTGAGGATTTTGAGAATTAGCAGCTTGGTTGACGGGTTGAGCTGGTGTGGGACCCATAGAAGTGGTCTTCTGCATCAACTCCATCATAGCTGTCATCTGAGTCATCATCTCAGTCATTTTATCATTTAACTGAGAGATTTCTTTATCTTTCTCACGCATCTGTCGTCTCATTTATCTTCTCATTTCGGCACGCGTTATGTCTTCGCCAGCAAAGGGATTTTCTCCAACTTCTTCCTCTTCTTCTTCTTCTTCTTCTTCTAAGGAGCGAGTACTTCGGCTGGCAATAGATCAAGCCCTATGGCGACGTCAATAAACACATGCGTGTGGTTGTGATTGTTGGTCATTTTCATCGCCATCATCGTCTTCAACATCGATGTGGCTGACCATATGAACCACCTCGATCTCTATAGTATTTTCATCAACATAGTCTTCTTCTTGTACCCGAATTTTTGAGCGGTGTCGCCACTAAATTTCAGGTTCTTGATTTAGGACTATTACTTCTTCGATCCGCGGACTACGATCAAAGTGAACTTCTTCCTTGGCTGCATTAGATGAATGACGGGATCTCCTAGAGGACTCTTCAGGGTGTCGACCGTCATTATAGTTGTCATTATGGGCCTTCTTTTGGACCCATCTCTGACAAGTTTTGTTAGTAGAGGCGAATCTCCGGGAGACTGCTCCGGATGTCACACCCGAACTATCTCTTTCTTCAAAGATCTTTTCTTTTCGAGGCTTCGGCCTCCATACTTACTTGCCTTTCCACTGGGACCTTTCGGCGGCGGATCCCTGAACATATGATTCAGGTGTCACGCCCTGATGTTCACCGCACGAAGCTTGTCATTGATAACCTCTTCTTTCGGCCATCACAACAGTTAATAATATTTTCCTTAGAGGGGTTCTTCGGGCCTCAACGATCAATGTCCTTTGAAACTTTTTCTTCATTAGGCCCTTCTCCATGACTATCTTTAGTACTCGGTGTACTCGTGCAGATAGACGTTCGAGCTCTCTTATTTTCTGAGGGTCGGCAGGTCGACGCTCCCAAAAGAATTTCTTGAGCTCACCAAAAGAGTTATTTCTTTTTATCCACTTCAAGTTAGAAAACCTATTTTGAGTGGGAATATTAATTTCTGGTTCTGGTGCTGGCAGGTTTGAAGGATGGGTTGGTACAGGTAAATACTGAGCTCGTAGCTCTGCATTTCTCTTCTTCTTCTGCCTTCTATTAAGCCTTCCTCCATATGAGAAAGCTTCAGTGTCATATCTCCCAGATGCAACAGGCTCTCTGGAAAGGGCGATGGTGTTTGCAGTTAGCACTGAGATCTTCTTCCCAGTAACAACCATTTTTGCATTAAGGGCTTCAGGTTGGGATAGTCTTTCAAACACAGAAGTTCTTCCCTAAGTAACATTTCTGACAGCAGTCTTTACAGAATAGGATTTTCCAGTAGATTCTTCAGAATTTACACCGTACACAGGAACGGCTGCAACCCTTGCAGTAGATGCTGACAATTTAGCCCACCAAAGTGGATAGTGGCTCCAGTATTTCCAGTCTTTATGACATCATTTGCCAGTTGAATCATGGCTCCTCGTCCCAATTGGAATGTCATCGCACTACAGGAAAACCCGTTATTACCGGCGGACTACATCCGCCGGAATAAAATAGATAATCCGACGGAACCATAAGTTACCAGCGCACTTTTCGGCGGAAATGCATACGCCGGTTTCGGTCGCGTCGATAAATTTTTGCCGACAAATATAATGCGCCGGAAACCTTTCCGGCGCACTTACCGACGCCTTACCGGCTTAAAACATCGGATTGGTGCCGACGACTCACAACCGATAAATTTCGGCGCCATATGCGCCGGTAAGTTTCTGTCGGATTGTCCGCCGGTATTTACCGACGGACAAAACGCCGCAAGGGCGCCGTAGATAACCCACGGCTTTGTTTGCGGCGCAAAATAGGCGTCAGAAATAAGCGGCGGAAATGGCGCCGGAACATGCGCCAGTAGTGGCCGACGGAAGGAAGACGTCGATACGGCCGATACAATTCGTTGTATCGTTCTTTCCGGTGGATTTTCGGCGTACAATCCGCCGGAAACCTGTAGCATTAACAAAAAAAAATTCCCTTCCCAGCCAACAATCAAATTTTCACACCTGCAAACGAATACAAATAACAATTTCACAACAGTTTCTAACAAATTCACAACAATTTCACAACAGTTTATAACATAAAAAGAAACTGTTCAATAGTAACAATCAACAAAAAACATCAAATTAAAAGAAACTGTTCAATAACACATGTTCACAGAAATAAACAAGTTCATGTAAACTAAATTAAACTACTTTGACTCCGTGGACTCCTCCTCAGGTGGAGCTACGTCTTTTCCACTCAACTGATCCCTCATCTTGCGCATTTCATCCAACAACTGATTGTGTTGCTCCGTACTTGTTTGAATCTGTGCTTGAACCTGTGCCTGCAACTGAGCTTGCCAATCAGCTTGTGATTTCCTTACTTGTTCTAGCTCAGCTTGAAGGGCACTTATTTGTTGAGCTTGTAAGGAGTCATGAGAACTGGATGCGAAGCTGGATGCAGTAGAGGAGGTCATCCCCTCGTATGCCTGAGCTTGCGCACCTAAGCCATATACTCTACCATGCTGCATTCCTCCGACGGCCTGCGACCAGATCTGATACTCAGAATACTCCATAGAGCCGTCAGAAGAGCCCTCACTTGATACGGCATGAGTCTCTCGAAGCCGTGTATAATTCTCCTGTGAAAGTATAATATAAATATATATAGTTAAACTAAAACTTAGAAAATATTAAACATATAAAAAATAATACTTACATAGGCTTTTTTTGATCTCTCATCAATCCACTGTTGATCCTCCTGTCGCTTATGAGTGCGACTATGCAATTCAACAGGAGTTGGTTCTCTACCAAGCATCACTTTCTGTTTGAATTAAGAGAATTTTATTAATACAGATTAAAGAACAATTTTAAAAAATATTTAAAATTTATTACCAAATGACGCCTGTGCTCAGTATGTGGAACAGAGCCGCCTGTATGAAGTGAACTACCCAACCCACCAACATCAGAAGCTCTGTTCTGTCGATTTTGATCCCTCCTCCTACTGTACTCTTCGCTGCCCCAAGCTGCATTCAACTCAGCCCATATAACCTCTTCAATCCACAATGGTCACTTCCCAGACTTTCTAATATCTGTGAACATATTGCGCATCCGAGTAGACCCATGCTTCTCAAAATTATTTCTAATCCTGTCATTGTGTTGGGGCAGCCAACAAAACTCTTTCTGCAATCAAATACATATGATATATAATATATAAGATTATTAGCTTAAGCAAAAAAGAATAAATCATTTAACATAAAAACTAAAACCCAAAAATACCTCAAACTCTCTAAACCACATCTCTCAGACTTCTTTCGGGACTTTCTTCCAAGAAACATAAGGAGCGTCAAACCTGCTCCGTATGATGTCCCGTATTTTATGTGTCGGTTGTTTTGATGGGTAGAACCTACAAAAATAAAGTTAGGTGAAACAAATATAAAATAAAAAATAAAAAATTCATTAGTTTAAATATAAGAGACTGTACGTACGTGTCACCCTCAGGTGCTATCAACATTCTACCATCTGTCTCCTGCTCTGCTGTAGCTGCTGTCGAAGGTCCAGCTGTAGCAGGCTGATGGATTGGTGGGGGATAGTATGGTGGAGCATATGGTGGAAATTGATAAGTAGGAGGGGCACCAGCATACGGTAGGGGTGTGTAGTATGGGTAGAAAGGAGTACTATGACCGGGATCTGGTGAAGGAAATAGGGGGTCTGGTGAGTAAAACTGCGGGCTAGCACTTCCATGAGTGGGTAAAGGCTGTGTAGCAGGCTGAGGCTGTGTAGCAGGCTGAGCCGAGGTGGTCCACCTGTACTCTTCTTAGTGCGCCTGTTAAATATATTTTTTATCAATGCTCTACTAGGCTCCTCACCTGAAGCCATCTGCACATACATAAAAAAATATATTAGAAATATGAGTAATAACAAAAATTAAATATGAGTAAAATGCTGTGCAGTAGCTAAAAAAATGCAATGAAGTAAAATGCAGTAAAGTAAAATGCAGTGAAGTAAAATAAAATGCAGTGCATTAGGTAAAAAAAAAATTAAGTTACCTTATGTTGTTAACTCATCATTTGTTGATTCACTTGCATAAGATGATACACTCCTATTACTATCAGATTGATCATTACTTTCCTCTATGGTTAGATCTACTTCCTCTAACTGCAACTCGCTCTCATTAATTCTGATTTGGTCATCTACATTGATTGGGAGATTTTTTAAATTAGATATAAAATCTTCTTGATGTGCTGATGGTATTGAGGTGGTTTTCTCAATTACTCCCCTTGGTTTTGTCTTCATAACTACCAGCCAATCATGTTTGCCTCGTACTCTGCTTGGATAGTTAGCATAATAGACTTGAATTGCCTGACTAGCAATGATGAAATGATCAAACTTTGCATATCTCCTAGCCCGCTTTACTTCTGTTATACCGTAAATTGGATGAACTTTCGTGCCTCTATTTGGTACTGGATCAAACCATTCACAATTGAAGAGACACACAGTATTGCTCTGACCGGGATATTCAACCTCTAATATTTCTTGTAATACCCCGTAGTATTCAGAATCATCTCCTGTATGGGTGTTCCCTCTTACACATACGCCTAAATTTTCTGTCTTCCTACCTTCACACCAAATTTTTGTTTGGAATTTATAACCATTGACCTCAAATATTTGATAATATTTTACTAATTTATTTGGTCCCCAAGCTAACTCAGATAACCTTAAATACTGCGATCTGTCTTCAGTGTGTACCTTTAAATGTACAAGATGTTATTGTTACTAATATTAATTGCAGAAATAATTAACTCATTAAGTAAGAATAATTATTCAAAATATACCGTATTTTTAAACCAAGCAGTGAATTCTTTTTCCACTATTTTATGGACTTTTTCTTCTTCTGATGTACTAAGACCATCAATGAACCTCCTACAAATTCATATCTTGAGTTTAGAACAAAGTCTAAAAGAAGATTGAAAATATAAACAACTTAACTCATACTTACTCGAGATATGGCTCCACTTCATCACAGTTAAGCAAGATGTACAATGTGATAACTGTCATCTCCTTATCGGTCAAATAGCGCACAGTGCTTGCGCCTAAAGGTTCCCCAATTCCACTGAATACAGATATATTAGAGGATTTACCAACATTTTGAGATGCTGAACTTTCACCTGATTGAGATATTGTTTCAAAATAATACGAGCAAAACTGAGTTGTCTCATATGTTAAATATGCTTCACAGATAGAGCCTTCGGGTCGTAATTTGTTCTTAGCGGTCTTCTTAAGTTTATTTAAATATCTCTCAAAAGGATACATCCACCTATACTGAACAGGTCCACCAACCATAGCCTCATATGGTAAATGAACAGGTAGATGCTTCATAGAGTTAAAAAAGCCTGGAGGAAATATTTTCTCAAGTTGACACAAAATGAATGAAATTTGCTGATCCATAAGAATCAAATTCTCCACATTTAATTTAGAAGAGCATAAATCTTTGAAGAAGACACTTAGCTCGATCAGGGGCATTAAAATCTGATCTGGAAGATAACTAAAAGCAGTGGATAGTAGACATTGCATGAAGATGTGACAATCATGACTTTTCAATCCGAATAATCTCCCTGATCTTATGTCAGAACACCCGCTTAAATTGGAAGAATATCCATCAGGTACTCGTAGAGTCTTCACCCATTCATAAATTGCTCATTTTTGCTCTAAAGTTAATGTGAATGGAGCTTTTGGTTTGAGAAATTTTCCCGCTCCACCATCCTTCAATTCCAAAACTTTCCTTCTACAAATCTCCTTTAAGTTCATCCTTGCTTTTATATTATCTTTCAATTTCTCTTTGATGTCCATAACTGTATAGAAAATATTATCAAAAATATTTTTCTCTATATGCATAACATCCAAGTTATGTCTAATCAAGTTTGTTCTCCAATATGGCAACGACCAAAAAATACTTTTCTTGGTCCAATTATGGTTGACACCATATTCTGGCAATCTGAACTCAGCTAATGTTGGAGATTCCATTATGGTGGGCAAGAACTCCACTCTTTCAAAAATTTCTTCACTACTGAACCTTGGAGAAGGCTGAAACATCACCATTTTATTTTTAGTAAACGCTTCTTTATTTCGCCTGAAAGGATGAGTTTGAGGCAAAAACATTCGATGACAATCGAACCAAGTGTTCTTCCTACCATACTTTAAAGTGAATGATTTTGTATTTTCCATACAATATGGACAAGCTAACTTGCCTGATGTGTTCCAACCTGAGAGCATACCATATGCAGGAAAGTCACCAATTGTCCAAAGTAATGCTGCTCTTAGTGTAAAATTCTGTTTCATGGAGATATCATATGTACTTACTCCCTCTTCCCATAATAAACTTAAATCATCAATCAAAGGTTGTAAGAATACGTCAATCTTTAATTTTGGATTATGTGGCCATGGAATTATAAGTGACAGAAACATATAAGGAGTAGTCATACATAACTCTGGAGGAAGATTGTAATGAGTGAGTATCACAGGCCAACATGAGTACGGTGTAGCCGACTGACTGAATGGAGTAAAACCATCTGCGCATAAACCTAATATGACATTTCTTGGTTCTGCCGCGAATGTGGGATATGTACGATCAAAGTGCTTCCAAGCCTCTGCTTCTGATGGATGTGTGATAACACCTTCTTGTGGAATGTGATCATTATGCCATCTCATATGTGCAGCAGATCTCATGGATGCATATAGCCATTGTAGTCTCAGAATTATTGGAAAGTAGAACATTCTACTAACAGGCACATCCTTCTGCTTCCTTCTATTTCTAGATTTTGGTTTAAATCTTGGTGCATTGCAATGACGGCATACAATTTCTGCGATATCTTCTTTAAAGTATAACATGCATCTATTCACACAACAATCTATCTTTGTGTATGTCAAACCAAGTTTGGAAACTAACTTCTTTGTCCGATATAGATCTGTAGGATTTAAATTATCTATCGGATTGGTTTCCTTAAGCAGCCTAATGAATTGATTAAAACATTCACGAGCAACATTATATTCAGCCTTGATGCTTAATATCTTCACAGCAACAGATAATTCTGAGTGAGTCGTGCACCCTTTCCAGATTGGTTGCTGGGCAGCATGCAATAAATCATAAAAATTTTGTGCCTCCGTATTCGGTAACTCTTATGTATTTTGTTCAGTTTGTATTCCAGTTGCATCATGAACTAATTCCTCAAGATTTGGTCGGATATTTTCAGCCTCAGCGACATTAGTACTTGTAGAAGGACCGCATTGATAATCAAATTGCGGCTCATGCTCACCATGAGAAGTCCAATACCAATACCGTGGCATGAATCCTCTGCGATACAGATCAACAGTTACATCATCTGGTTCTAGGTGCACTAGATTTTTGTGTTTAGAACATGGACATCGAAACATTCCTTCTGATATAAAGCTGGGCAGCTGTTTCGCTTGCTGAATGAAAAAGTTCACCCCATTGATGAATTCATCTGTTAATGTCTTACGACCTTGAGATAATCGGTTATACATCCAACTTCTTTGGTTTCTAATATCCATAACCTATATATAAGAGAAAAAAAGTAATGGATTTATATATATATATATCTAATAAGACATTAATAGATGTTCATATGACCAAACCATCTAAGGCGACTTTCTCTAATCTTATCTTCCACTGGAGCTACTCCAACCTTTTCACGTATATGCTCATTTCGCATCCTATCTCTAAGGGTCAAGCCACTCATCCACCTAAGCATCCTCATCTCTGCCACATTTAACTTAGTATTATATATGCTTCTTTTTTAGTGGCCAACATTCGGCACCATAAAGAATTGCAAGTCTCACCACCATCTTATAGAAATTTTCCTTAATTAAGTTTGAGGGGGAATTTTCTATAACACAATAAGCCCGATGCATTCCTCCACTTCAACCATCCAACTTGAATTCTACTAATAATATCCCCATCTATTTCACCATCACTCTGAACAATAGATCAAAAATATCTAAAATGTGTACTCTTATTAATGATTTGATCACCAAAAGTTACAATTGCAAAGTCACAATTGCACTTCATATAATCCATTTTAGATAATATCCATATCTATTTCACCATTGTTTTGAACAATATATTCGAGATATCTAAAACATATACTCTTTTTAATGACTTGATCGCTCAAAGTCACAATCCCTCCACTATATCTATTAGTACTAAAATTACACTCCATATATTCGGTTTTAGATCTACTCAAATGGAAACCTTTAGACTCTAAGGTTGACTTCCATAGTTCAAGTTTTCCTTTAATTCCCTCTCTAGTTTTATCAACAAGAAGAATATCATCAACAAAAAGCATGCACCAAGGTACATCCTCTAACAAATGTCTAGTGAGAACATCCATGACTAAAGCAAAAAGATATGGACTTAAGACTGATCCTTGATGTAACCCAACCAAAATAGGAAAAAATAACAAAACAAAATACCTTCCCCGTCGGCGAAGAGCGACCCTCGGCGGCGTGCGAGCAGGAAAGAGAGGAAAGGATGCTCGGTGAAGTTCGGTGACCGTCGACGGCGAAGTCCGGTGACCGTCGGCGACGTCAGTCCACAGCGAGCGACGGATGGCGAGGGGCGAAACACGCGAGGTGAGAGAAGGGGAGGAAACGAATGAGCGGCCAGAGGGGGTCGGTGTAGAAAAATAGGGCTTTCACCAGCGGACGTTCCGGCGGAGTATCTGACGGAAACAAGATCCGTCGTAACGTGCGACGAAAATATGTCGTTGAGTTTAAATAAGCCGACGGAAATTGCGTCGGTAATGTTCGCCGGTATGTTTCCGTCGCATAGTGCGACAGAATCAGTTCAGAGCTCGTTTTACCGACACAATTTCCGGCGACTGGGACGACGGAAGATTTCCATCGTATTATGCGTCGGAAAATACGTTGTAATGTTTCCGTCGCAAGATTCAGGAACGTTCCGCCATTAACTGCTGTTCGTACCGACGCAAAAAATTCCGCCGGAAAATTCGACGGTAATCGCGTGTTTTCCCGTAGTGTCGATGTGTCCTGTATTTCCATTATGCAGAAATGAAAGGCAGGGGTTAGTGATAATAATTGATTCATCACCCCACACTTTCATGTTAAAGAAATAACGTAGAACAAATAATAGAAGTAGGAAAGTTAGTATAGAATTAAAACCCTGCTCGTTAAATTTCCATTGATCTTATTTAAAAGATTCATTTTAACAAAATTTAAAATTTGATTTGCTTGCTACTATAGCCTTTTAGGTGACTAGCCATAGATAGAAAGAGAAACCATTCCCTAACGGAGTCGCCAGAAATCTATGGGCTTCAAAAGTTCGGCCCCAGCCTCCCTACCGCTTTTCTTTATATTCGGCGAGGGAGTTTTAACTCATAAGTTTCGAGGTAAATTTTGGAAGGCATATGGGTTTGTAGACAAGACATTACCCAGAGATTTTTTCCTCATTTTATGAGGACATTATAATCTGAGTTTTGGTTTACTATAGGAATAAACCCCTATAATTAATTACCCCTCCCGATCACGAGAGAGAATTTTTGATTAAGCCTAGTCGTCAATCAGATATGTAGAATATACGTGCACCTGGCATATAGTAGCAGTAATGAACATTTGGAATGGTTGGAGAATTTAGGAATTTGAAGGAATGGAAGATTTGGTATTTAAAATTGGAAATTACATAATCTTACACTTAAAGAGGATAGTGAGGGAATGGATGATAGACCCGATCAAGATCCCATGGTTCTGTCGTTCTGGGCCATCGTAGTCCTTGGTCTACTTAGTCATAGGAGGTAGTCGACCCAACCTGATAGAAGGATCCTTGTCGACAGCCATGGGTTGCTTCGTCCAAGGGGAACTTATAGACCTGGGATGGGTATTTGCCTAAGGGGATAAATTTGAATCCACCTTAGCTAACAGAGAGATTTGTGCCCTATCAATCATGTCCTATTGATTCATATCTCAAGGATTTAATGCCATTAAGAAGCATATTGGCTCTGACTATAACCGATATTTCTAGTGTCATTTGGCGGAAAAACACTCAGTTCAGAAGGCTTTGGGTCATAACCATTTATCATGCGGTGCCATTTGATGGTAAAACTGCCGGTTAGAGGACACATATGACATCCTTACTGGCATGAGATTGTTTGAGAATAGATCCTAGTGATATTCTCGACCAGGCATTAGCTCTTTGTGAGCTGAAGTAATTTTTAGAATTGTCTACCTCGAAAAACTGTTGTAGATGGTGGATGGATTTTGCTTTAAGTGGTTGATGATTGGATTTAAATTTTAAACATCTGAAATTTAAGATTTTCTGGAGTTTTGTATTTTTAACTTTGTGGATTTTTGGATTTTTGTGGATATTTGAGTGGAGCTTTGAAATATTTGAAATGGACCCCTCTGGTAAAGATATGCAATCAACACGATCATCATCGGGGTGTGTGGGATTATTTCTCTTTGTTGATTGAACCCTGTCTTCCCTATCAACTTGCCGACAGGGGATCGGGTTTCGTAGGCTTTGTGCCTTTGTTTATGAATTTTCTTTGTTAAAGGCTTTGATGGCCTGATATGAATGTATAAGATAAATTCTGGTCGACTTTATGACAGCATATTTATCTGATGATTTGAACCCTGTCTACTCCTATTTGTCTGCTTAGAATGATCTGGTTCCATAAGCTTTGTGCCTATATTAGTGAATTCTCTTGGTTATAAGCCTTGAAGGCCTGATATGAATATATTAAAACAAATACACTGGTCCCCACAACTGTGTATTTATTTGATGGTTCGAATCCTGTCGACTTTTGTTGACTCATATAGAAGGATCAGATTCAAACTTGAATTCATTTGTTGATCTGCGCAGCATCCCTAGACGTCACGTGTGTACCAATAACACGCTCGTCGGGGCCCATACGTATCGAAATTGCATTTACCCCTTTAGTTTACCTATGTGTATACAAATTATGGTACACGTGCAGGGGTATTTTGAAATATTTATAGACGCTTTCTATCCGCTAGTACGAATGTTGCGAATCCGGTGGCGGAATATCTTGATGTCACAAGACACCTCATCGTATTGATGTTGACTCCCTATTTCTCATTCACCGGGGAGGTCCTTAAAATTTGTGATCATTGCCTTGAGAAGAGTCACTTTTAGGCTCTTTAATATAGTAGAATTATTATTCTCAAGATTTGCGGACACCAGGACTATTTTCTTCTTAAATATAGAACTAAGAAGAAGCTTTGGAATACCAGGAAGTTTTGTTCTAATTTATTCAAACATCTCTTCCATTCCTTCAGGAGGTATCCTTTTTCGTACATCGAGTTGCCCTTGTACCTGACGCACTTGAAGATCTTAATCACCATAATCATAAGTGATATCTGTACTTGTGCCCATAGTGGTTCATTATGCTTACGAAGTTCCCATTGTTGTTATCCACAAGTGGCTTGTGTTTGCTGGCGGGCGACTGTTGTATCTACTATGACCTTCTAGAGATGTTTGTAGAAGACCCATTGTCCTTATATCATATCCACCTTTCACCAATCTTAGGTGGTTGATGATTGCATTTGCTGCAGGGACAGATCTTTGATTGCTGGTCTCCAGTATTGTCGTCTCAATCAACAGGCATTTGTAGGGATTGTCATTGGAGTTTGAGTCTTCTTGTGATTCAGTCGAGTTCAAATTCCACTCAAAGGTTCATAAGTTCGAGTCCAATCCAACATCACTTGCTCAAACTTGTTTTGAATTTTGACTTCATATTCAAGTCATAGTTCATTGAGCTTCAAGTTCTAGCAATCTTGAATCTTTTATCACTTTAGTTAGAGTTTAAATTAGGTCTTTTATTTGCATTTATCCAAGCTTTGAGTCCAGGCATAGTTCAAACTCAAAATGAGCCTCTACAACCCGTTCGAGTCCTCTACAGTTCTTTGAGTTCAATTGCATATTCACTTTCATTTGGATTTGATTCCAATTTGATTTTATTTTATTTGGGCTTGAACCTTTAATTAATCACTTGAGTTCAGGTTCTATTCCACAAGTCATCATTCATTTGAGTTCAAATAGGTCTGAGTATGATCGTACATTCACCTGAAATTTTGGCAGCCTCCCGGCATCTCCCCCATTTAGGAGAAAACTATAAGAAAATTGGGTTTTCCAACCACGTGCAATAAAGACGTGTATGGTAGGTGTCCTCAAAAGAGGACATCGCGGCCATGCTCTTTCCTCCCACTACGCGCAATAAAGGCGTGTATGGGGTCTTCAGTACCTGTTTAAAAATGCACAGTTTGCTTTCCCCTCGCTCGAGGGTATTTATGAGTGAACCCGCCTCGCTGTAGGTGCTGCACCGGGGTCCAATCCCACCACGTGCAATAAAGGCATGAATAGGCAGTTTTCCGGTGCGCCACGAACACCAAAGTAGAGGCTCGAGGGTATTTATGAGTGAACCCGCCTCGCTCGAGGGTATTTAGCCGATTGCTCGCCTCGTCGTAGGCGTCGGATCGGGGTCCCATTCCACCACGCGCAATAAAGGCGTGTATAGGTGGTTTTCCGGTCCGCTGCGAACAACGAAATCAAGAATCTGAGTTTAGGAAGTCCATACCTTTGCGGGCTTAACTGTGGAGGCACGTGGACCGAGGCAAGGAGAGGAAGGCGCATTTTCTTTTATTTCTTCTCTTCTCTTTTTTTTTATAATTAAAATTAATTATAATAATAATTAATAATTATTTGCTAATTATTAATTAATTGTAATTAGTAATTATTTATAATTATAATTAATTAATGATTAATTATAATTAACTGAAATTAATTATAATTAATCAACAATTAGAATTTATAATTAATTATTAATTAATGATAATTAATAAACTAATTATAACTATAATTAAATAATAATTAAATATAATTAATGGTAATTATAATTAATTAAAGCCCTCCCTCTCTTCTCTGTCTTGGCTTAACTTAAAGGATTAGGCCGAAAAAGCGCTCGAAAGGGGGGAGATTACCTTCACAGCGAGCTCCTGTTGCTTCTTCCAATCCCACAGAAAGGGAATGCCGTCGGGTGCGCAAAGTCGAAACAGCCAAGGAGCCAAAGAAGCGGCACGAGAGGGAGAAAGTTAACTTCACAGCGAGCGGGGTCCCTGGTTGCTTACGATCAGACAGGAAGGGAAGGCGTCGGAGGAGCGGTCAAACAGCATCGGAGGAAGAGCTCTCGTTGTTGATCCCGATCAAAATGTCGTGACTTCCGATCCTACTGGAAGGAAGAGTTGTCAAAGGCCGAGGTTGTCCAGTCACGAAGGCGTCGGAGGGCGAAGTCGAGCCGCACAGATACGAGAGAGGGAGAGTGGGAGCGAGAGATGAAAAATGAGAGATCGAGAGAAAGAGTCCGAAGGCCTCTTCTCTTCGGCTTCTTAATGACGCGAAATTGAGGTCGTGGCGGCATGGGCTCGACGCGACTTCGAACGTGGGAGAACTGGCGTCGACGTGCGAATGCGGCAGGTCGTGGGATGCCAGAGTAGGTAATTGATTTTATTTCTCTCTCTTTTTTTGTTTGTTACGGCACAGGTCAACAATATGACAACATTATGAACAATTTTATCAGAATTTTATTGATGAAACATTTTTAGGATGTGGATGTAGGAATAAAGGTGCATTGAGAAACAATTAATGATAAAAAAAAACTATGTGAAGATGAATTTATAAAAAAGAAGGGGCATATAATACTTGGGCATTATATCATGTTGCACAAAGAAGCCAAATCAATTATTGCCAAGGCACCATATCAACCCTCGCCGAGGTGCCACCCTTTAGGCACCGATGTGCTTGTATGCAGAACAAATGATAGAGCATGTAATGCTTAGGCATTGTCGCATAGTGAGGGCTCCATATTTAGGAAAAAAAATGCTAAAAGGTGTAAAATAAACACTTGCTAATACTATATTAGAGCCTAAGGCTTTGTTTGGGATAGCTTTTTTGCTGATTTCTAAAATGACTTTGTAGTACAACAATTACTAATTCACGAAATTTTATTTTTGTAATAAAAAATTACTTTAGAAAGCAGCAAAAAAGTTATCCAAGATGAGGCCTAAGGGGTATGATGACACAAGTGTTCAAAATTTTCGACCAGCTTCAGAATTGAGAGGAGTTCAGAGAGCAATTTAAAAGAAAGTATTTTTTGAGTTAGAAAAGTGAGATTTTTGAAGTGATAATAAGGCATAGAGAGGAGAGTAATATTCTCTCTTTGGTATATCTACATGTATGAGTTCTATCTATCTTATCTCTCAAATCACTATGAACTAATTTTATTTTTTGAGCTATAGTACTGTAATTAGAACAAAATCCTTTCACAAATTTGTGTAGTTAAATTTATGAATTGTTAATACTTCCTTGTTCTTCATTTACTCGTTTGAATGATCATTATTCAACTTAAAAATTTACAAGTCATAATTTTGAAAAAAAATATTTTATACAGTGTGATGTATAAATTACAAATCAAAAGATAATTTTATTATTCATTGATCATCCATTATTTTGATAATATTATTATTCAAATCATGATTTTGAAGGAAAATATTTCGATGAAATTATAAATTCAGAAATTTCTCTCTTAGGTTAAGTTGAAATTAAATGTTAGAATATGAAAATAAATTTTAAGTGTTTCATAAAATTAAATAGAATATAAATCGATAATTAATTTTTTAGAAGAAATGCTTTGATTTTTGACTCATCATATCCTATTTATTTGACACGTGTATTTGCTTATAACAGCAATATTAGCCGATAATTTTTTTGGGTGAATTGAATCCGACGACGTGTATTCCCTAACCCTAAGCCCTAAGCAACATAGGAAGGAGCCATAGCAACGCCATTTCAGACCCCAAGTCTTGAAGATGGTACACCTCGACAATGCGAGACGTGATGAAGGGATATAAATGTTTGTTTTTGTACTCACAAGAAGGAAAAAAATGAATAAACCAATAATATAAAATTATATATCGTAATAAATAATGAAAATGGAATCAAACATTTATTTCACTAATAGGAATTCAAATAACAGTATACCAAAGCAATATGACTACAACAAGCAAAATGGGTTTGAAAGAAATAAGAACTTGAAAGAAACTATTCAACCCTCTAAAGCAAAACATAAAAGACCTACTAAGAATATAAAAGTATCAACAATAATCTCTATTGCTGATAGCTATGCTCCTAAAGTGACAATTCACCTAGCACTCTGGTAGGACCTGCTATGAAAAAGTAACGATAAGTGAGTTTGTTAAATCAAACACAGGATGTAACTCTTGTCCATCAAAGCTTAAACGACAAAGGAATGTAGTATATAGTTTAAAAAACAAAAAGGTAGGAGTAGTAATCTATAGTAACTATATCAAAGTAGCAATGACATATGTCATACCTCCTACGACAGATTCTAGTATACTGGTGTATATGCCAAATAACTACCAATTCCAAATCATTTCAATGCTTAAAAAAAAACCACACTAGGTATCCTCGTATCTGAAAATGACTTATCCGTCATTCATTGTTTTCAATTCACGTCCAATTATATATTTATACATTTATATGTATATAATTGTAACAAATTATCAAATACCCATCACATATAAGATAAACATCAACCCAAAAAAATTTAATGATTTCATATAGAGTCATCACTTTGCGAGCCCCTCGGCTTGGCTAGCCAAAATCCAATAGAGTTCTACTAACATATACATAATTATACATTACAAATGTTTTTATAAATAACAAACATGCATTATTTAAATCTACATGAAAAAAAATTAAATTATGTAACCCTTATGATTTTCAACAAGAGTATAATTTATTGCATTAAACAACAATGATATGTATGAATTGAATTCTCTAATGCATGAATTATTTTAAATTATAAGTGCTTGTACATCAATAAATCAAGGAAACATCATTTCTATCACATGATACTTTCAATATGAGCAATAATAAAAATTTCAACATGCATAATGCTAATAAAAATAGAAAATAAGAATGACAACCTAATATCTAGAAACCTAACACAAGAAGCAAGGATAACACCCTAATAAAGAAGGGTACCCGTTTGATCAATAATGAAATATTGAGATATTGATACATTTTCGTGCTCCCTGGGTGTATTGAATATGAAGTAGTGTGTGTCTCTCAAAGTATCTTTTATCAAAGTTCAACATGATCTCGAACACATAACCGATATTAAAATTTTAAGGCACCCATTTGATCAATAGTGAAATCTGACTTCAATCCATTTTGCACTTGCTTTCTAATATACACCAAATTTAGGACTTCCATATGAGCTTCACGAATCTGATCGACAATTATCGGTTGAATAAACATGAGATTGATAACCCCTACACATCAAACCACACATAAAAAGGGCAAAACCGGTGAATCAAACAACATGCGTGTCGATATGACGAGTCACTTGAAAGGTCAAACAACCTATGATCTCCAAACTGATAGCATCGTTCCAATTAGGACATCAAATTTTCCTAAGTGAGGACTCCTCGCAGTCGAATCAGACCAGATCAATCCAAAAGGATGACCGACACCCAAAATCAACTTGCGACATCACCCAAACAACATCCAATGGCGAAATAGATTTCTCCATTGCATTTGGGACATTGTCAACACCCAAAAATCACTGTCAACTTGTTCAACTGAGGTTGTCCGATGCAACAACATGAATTCTCAGGCGGCGATGCATAAATCAAGAAAAATTAGCACGCGACATCGCTTAAATGATGTCTGATCTCAAAAGAGATTTCACCATTGCATTCAGAACATCATTAATACCCAAAAGTGAAAATCAATTCAAGCAACTAAAGTCACGCGAGAAGATTTGCGAGCGTCTCGAGGCAACACCCACAAATCGAGAAAATTAGCACTCGACACTGCCCAAACAACATCCGATTGCAAAATGGACTTCTTCATTGCATTTAGAACATTGTCAATACTAAAAAACCACTGCCAATTTGGTCAAAAAAAAGTTGCACGATGAAATCAGCAAGGGTCTCAAGGCAATAATGCACAAATTAAGAAAAATGACGCTCGACGTTACCCAAATGTCATCCGATCATAAAACAGAATTAACAATTGCATTCGAAATATCGTCAATACTCAACGTAGACTGTAATTTTGTCCAACAAAATTGTGCAGCAAAATTGATACACAAAACAAAATAAAACATATGAATTTCGAGATGATCCACATGAATTGAGGCAATTTTGATCAATTAAATTGTTTTTATTTTTTTAAAGCTTAAATATAGTAATAAAGACTTGTTATTTCTATATTAAGTCAAATAAAAAGGAGAAAACCAAAGTCAAATGAAATCATATCCCAATTTCATGCAAACCTCACATAATTGCTTTGTTGTTATGCTCCCAATCCCGCAAATCTTCACTTTAATCGCTGCTCTTGCCTTGGACGTCGCTCCAGTCTCTAACAACGATGAGGTCCCATCTTTAAATCGGCAAATTATTAGGTCCGATTACCGGACCTATCTCTGCATTCAAACACCAATAGGAAGCTGACATCTGGTTGAAAACAAGTGTAATTGTTTTAATATAATCTTTTTTGCTTTATGTCTTGTCAGCCCAATCGACCATACCTAGTAACCCGACGATGGTTTGAATTCCAGACTACAAGAATGACAACGAAACATTTTTACTTTTCACTTGACATTTTCACTTTTCTGTCACTCTCGACTCTTGTTCTCGGACTTATGCAATACATTCTGTTCTACAATACCTTCTTCCCGGCGATAGATGACGACATTGGAGTACTTCAACATTTAGAAAAGGTAATGTTATGCCTTTGTTGCGCTTGAGGTGCGCTTATGTTATATTTTAAATTTTCGGGTTTAATGTTAATTTTATACATAACAGTGTTTGTTCAATGTATTCTTAAAATATTTATTTTCTGGATTTCAACTTCTTCATAAATGAAAAAATTAAATGATGTCAAACCTTTAGTTGCACTTTCATTGCACTTTAGTTGCACTTTATCTAATTTTTTTTTCCCAGATGTTGTATCAAAGGCCAGTTACGTCTCGATGCTATGTTACAACTTTCAAAAAAATTTGTGATGCTTTTGTCGAGATAATTGATAAAGAACTTGAGCTAACTTTAAGGAATTTGAACATTCATCAGTTTTTGAAGTTTTCAACATTCCAACAGTGTCCACTTCTTTTTGAGATTCTTAAATTTTGAAATTCTGCTGATGAGACTTCATTGTGAATGATCATTTACTTAAATTCACTTCTGATGAGTTTATTTTGTTGACAGGTAAGATTTTGAATAAGGAATTATGGATATATCTTTTTACTTTAAATGTAATATGTACAAAATTTTCTCACAGGTTTGCCTAACAGAGGTGATGATATCAAATGGAGGATTAATCCCCTCACTAGATCTCTATCTACTGAAATAAAAACTGAAATGATAAAATTAGATAGATTGATTGATAATGCTACTAAGTTAAAAACCTTTATAATATTTTTGTTATCTAATCTTTTTTTCCACTAAATAATCATAAAACCCCTAAAAGGCTTACATCTGTAACAAGTAATATAACTGAGTTCAATTCTATCAATTGGGCTTTATGAATAAGGAATTTCATAGTCACGGAATTTGATACAATTTCTAACAAGTTTAAAATGGAAAGATCAATGGGTTACATCAAATAATTTTTTCCCTCTCCTAGTGATAAGTTTTTGTCCTACTGGTTGTTTTCCTCTCATAAAGCTTTTTAATGTTAATTTATAATATTTTATGTTTGGTATTATATACATTTGATTTTTAGAACACTTTTACTAAAACAAACCATCTAATCTAGAATGAAGACCACATTTTTTGAGAAGGGAGGGGAACATTAAAATATTCTATAACCAAGATAATGCTACCAAATTATTTAAAATTTCGAGGAAAAATGAGGTAATGTTTTAGTCAAAATTTTTTATATTAGGAGTTGCGCTTTACGTGCACTATTATTACACTTTATGTGCATTATAGTTACGCTTTAAGCGTAACTATAACACATGTAATGTGTAACAATAGCGCACGTAAAGTACAATAATAACGCACATAGAGCGCAACTATAACGCACGTAAAGCGCAATTATAGCACACTTAAAGCATAACTATAGCGCACAAACAGATATTTTCCTATAATTTATTTAATTTTTTTGTAGATTTATATTGTTCTACAGAATGTTACAAACGAAGAAGCAGAAAAATTCGGGGCTGACATAAATGCTATACAAAACCTGAAAAACTGGCCTGGGCATCAACTCCACAAAATTCATTCACTACAACGAAGAAAAATTCACACCACCCCACCTCCCTCTCCTCATTCTCTTCATAAAAAACCACCTGAAAGTTCTCCTCAGCCGCCTACTCAACCTTCTACTGAACCACCTCTTATAAAATCTAAAGATTGGTCGATTGTTAGAAGTAAACTTCTGGACAAATTTAGAAGATATGCAATAGAATTTAAGAGAATTTGGGCAGTAGACTTGATCGACTTGAAGAAAGTGTGGAAAAAGTTAAAATAATCGTGGATTCTCTTCAATACAAATTCATTGACTTTCAAACCAAATGTGAATATAATCCTGATTTACCTTCTATATATTCATCTTCCTCAAGTATTCAATCTGTAAAAAAACATAGAACTACAGAGTTTCCTCTAAAATCACCCAGTAAAGATCTTCCTCCACCATCACATATGAAAGATTTTACTCCATCATCATCCAATGAAGATTTTCCTCCACCAGTAGCCAAAACAAGTGTTCCTCCACCATCAGCCACAACAAATGTTCTTCCACCACCAGCAGCCACAATAGATGTTCTTCCACCACCAATATAGAGTTCTTCCAAGCAGCTCATCCAATACCAACCATAGAAAAGAAAAGAGAAGACAATAAAGAAACTGAAACACCGATGTATTAATGAAGACCCAAGCTGTTATTTATGTTGATAATGTAAAAAATCAACCTCGACCTGCACTATATTCAATGGATTATCCAGGGAAGGATTTCCTATCAGCTCAGCAACAAAGTTTTAGAAATTAATGTTTCAGAAATTTTGATAAAAAGTAAGTTAAGTCATTAAAATACGCTTTACGTGCGCTTTGCGTGCACTTTAAGTGCGATTTAAGTGTGCTTTACATGCGCTTTTATCTTTTTGTTTGCGCTATAATTTTTTTTCTTTTTTGTAGGGACGACAAAATATTCATATATGATAATATAGAAAAAAAAAGAACATATATTGATGATCTGCTCACAGATTAATGGTTTGGCGACAACTATGTAGATGATTTTGCTTTTTTTCTTATTAAAGAATAGTAGGGTTCTGACAAACAAATATCAATGATACTTGTATATTTCTCCATTATATAGGGTAAGTATAATAATTATTTATAACCTATTTATCACATTATTTTTCTTATATTGCTGACTTATTATAAGTGTACAAAGAGTACAATCAAGATTATTAAATATTTATCCAACACATTAATCCAGTTTCTATTAAAGAAAATAGTCTTATTGTTCAATCCATAATTTTCAGTAAACATTGGGTACTAATTATAGGCAAGTTGAAAGAAAAAGTCTGGAAATTATATGATTTTTATCAAATCTAGAACACAAGGATATATGTCATACAGTTGTAAGTTAAATCCATATTTTAAGCAACTTGTTTTCTTTTCTTAATATGAACACAAAATTAAATAATTTTTCTATTCAGATAAAATACTTATATGAAGACACCAAATGATGCTTTACAAGCGATATAACAAAATGAAATTTGCAACATAATTCATAGAATTCCAACTCAGTCAAACGATTTTGACTTGGAATGTTCATGTGTAAATGCATGAAGAAATCGTTAAGAGAAAGAAAGTGAACTAGGCTGCTTATAAAGATTGGCAAAAGTATATGCCAAAATTTAGGTCAGAGTTAGCATGTTTTCTTTTTATTACAACGAAGAAGTAAAAACTTCTAAAAAACTTATAAATTTTGTGCATGAGTTATAAATATGTATATTTTATTATTTAAATGTTAATATATAGTTTTTGTTTATTGTATAACTTTTTGTTATATGCATTAATTTGTGTAACTTTTTATTAATAAGAGTTTTTGTTTGAACGCAATCAAAGCGCACCTAAAATGCAACCAAAGAACACCTAAAGCCCAACCAAAGCACATCCATAACGCAACCAAAGTGCATATAAAGTGCATCCAATGCTCAACTAAAGCGTATATAAAGAGCAACTAAAGCGCATTCAAAGTGAAACAAAGCGCAACTAAAACACCTATAGAGCATTTAAATTACAAGTAATTAAAGAAACATTCTTACAATAAATATTCATCATTTTCCAAAAAATATTATTACAATAAAAATTCATTAAATTCTAACTCCGAAACAACCCATGGTATCATACTTCCTACAGCTGCATTGAATGTTACCTTCTGTTGCATCAAAGTCAACCACCCAAGGATGATATTGTTCATATTCTCTATGTAGTTGACTAGAAACTTTGAAGAATTAGTCGAGACAAAGTCTATACTCATTTCTCATCTCCAGCTTGTATAAATTCTTCCTAAAACAATGAATATAATTTTCTTGAGTAAAATCGGGCAGCTTGTTTTAATATTGAGCTGTTCTTTATTACATGAACAATTTCAGATTGACTGCATTTGTACTCCTCATCTTGCTCATTTTGCCTCCAATTCATCAATACCTTTTCCAACCCAAGAAAATAATTTATTAATTAACTTGTTAGCTTTGAAATGTCATGACACACATTATTAGACAATCGATATGCCGCATTGATAAAATGCCCATACTAAAATAATCTTTGTTGTAAGTTGTTGACCACTTTCTCTTAATCTTATAAAGATCCTACAGCCATTCATGGTTATGAAGGTTCCCTATCTCGATCATTTTAGCCCATGTCTCCTCAAACACTTCCTCAGAATCACACCACTTCATATATTTATAGAAGAATCCTTTGGCTTTATTATTGCTATTGAAGATAGAACTTTTGATGGAACCTTTTTAAAGATGTGACATTGGCATAATCTATGATAGTGTGAGGTAATGCATCTTTTATGACCATGAATATAGCTCGGTCCTAATCAGTGAATATTGTTATTGGATATTTATTACCCATTATTCATACAAATGTTTTAAACAACCATGTAAAACTTTTAATTATTTTTTTGACCAAAAAGTAACCTCTAACAAAATATTCTGCCAATGATTGTTAACACCAACAATGGTGCACATACAAAATTGTTCTTGTTGAGCCTGTAGCTAGTATTAAAAATCAACATATCTCCAAAACATTCATAATCTATTCTGCCTCTGCCATCAACTTAGAAAAAATTTAACAATCTATCATGCTCATCGTTTTGAACGTCCATGCAAACATGTGGTCCTCAACTTGTCGATCTTTAAATAATTGAATTAAAGAATTAGTGTCACCAAATTCAATCCTTGCTCTTTTCTTCTTCTGAATAAAATTGTAGGCATCCCTCTTAGAGAATCCAACATTCTCATATCCTCCAACTTCCTCTACAAGGTAGGCATATACATCAACGGTTCTAATCCCTGCATCTGTCATTGATTTTAGGAAGGAAGCTTTTTCCTCAACAACATTCCTACATGATCTCAGAAGGTGTCAGTCGGCTGGGCTAGCCAATTCATGGTTGTGAGATTCAATAAATCTTTTGACATGTCAATAACCATCTTCATCAACTACAAACCTCACCATGGATGGACAACCGATTCTAACATCTATTTTTAGTAAATCTCTTTCTTAAATTAAGATCAATACTTTTCTTGAAACCACTTTTGAACAGACAAAGTTCTTAAATTTTATCTTCCTAGAATTTAGCCAGAAACTGTGATGATCCTTCCGGATGCTAAAGTCATTATCATGGCATAATTATAATAACATTCATAAGCATCTCTCTCATCTTTATAAATGGCCTAAAATAATAAGAAAAGATTAAAAGCGCAAACAAAAGCGCAATGAAAGCTTAACAAAAGTGCAACAAAAGCACAACTAAAGTGCAATTAAAGCGCAAATAAAGCGCAACTAAAGTGCAACAAGTTTACCAATCCTTAAAACAATGATGTTTTTCTTCCTAAATATAATAATAAAAGCTAAACAAAAACATCTAAGAGCTTTTTTTTACTTTTCCGCCAAAACAATCAGTTCTTCTTCCTAAAAATACTAATGGGAGCTAAAGAGCAATATCTAAGATCCAAAGCCTATAATGAGCTGAAACCTATGCCCTTTTTTTACACAGCACTGCTTTGTTTACAACTTTTTAGCTTGTTTTTACATAATACAACTTGTGATGAGATTGAAACGTACCAATATGTTGAAACCTAAGAAATTTCCAGGTAAGTTTGCTTTCGATTCCTGCACCCCTTCCGATTCATGCATCCCTCCGATTCACATGCACCCCTTCCTCCTCTCTCTTACCTGAGCATTCCATCTATTTTCTGCAATTTTCTAGCTTGTTTTTTTCTTTTAAAGCAATAAACATTTAGATCTTTCATGAATTTCTAAAATAGCGACAACATTTAAAATAAAAATAAAGTGGACCAGGTCGAGTCGGGCGGGCCGGGCTGAAATATATTAAAGCAAAATATTATATTAAAAATATCCACATGTATTCAGCTAGGTGTTCGCTTCCTATTGGTATCTGAACACAGACATGTCCGGTGACCAGAACTAATAGTTTGCCCGTTAAATTAAAGGTGAAACAAACAAAGAATTATTTTTCACTGCTTTTCTTCCACTCGCATTCGCAAACCTATCCTTTTTCCCCGTCTCATGTACTATCTCCTCAACCCAACATCCGACCTCTCCACTGCTTTCCTTCCTATTCTCACAAGCCTCCCCCTAAAATACGTGAGTTTTCACGATTCTCCAACACGATCATAATAGATCTGATCGTAAGCCAAAAAGCCTCAAACTGAGACCTCTTTCACGTGGTTCCACACTCAATCCCATGCTAAATGCCAACACTAAACTTCTTACTTCTGCCTCCTCACTCAGCTCTGCCAAGCTTACAATCTCCACTAGGACAGTCCAAAACACGACCCAACAATAGCAAATGAAGGGATCTTCCTCTTCATGTCCAGATCTGCATTTGTGCGCATGTTCTGAACTCCATAACTTGAGCACCTTCACATCCTCAACCTCACTTGCAGTTCCTCTCTGACCGACGCCCCCTACATCAGTCCAAGCCTAGCAAACCGCCTATCCGATCCATCCATTGCTCCTCTCAAGTGACAATAACAAAGCAAGTTTTTTTTTTCTTTTCTTAATAATCAGCCCAATCGACCAAGGCAAGTTCATCTTATTTTTATTATCAATTTAATTATTAGTGTTGAACAAATCAATATTGTTATTTATGTTGATAGTCGTTAATGTTACATATATATATATGATACGTCATCTCAAAATTATCTTGATTGGACACGAATCTCGAGGCAAAATCAGTTCTGAAACTTCAAAAATTAAATTCAAGAGCATATGAACTCCGATTTCAGCGAGCTTACAGTCAAACTGAGCATCTCAGAAATACGAATCCAACGACACCAAATTCGACCCAATCCGAGCCCAAATGAGTCTGAATCAAGGACTCGAAGCGCTGTTGGAAGCTTCAAACTGCAATTTGAGTTACCAAACGGTCTTCGATTTTGACGAGCTTATACTCGAATCGAACGGCTCGACGAGACGAATCCAACGAGCCCAAGATCGCCAAATTCCGATATCATTAAGGCCTTCAAATGCCCAACGAACGGTGCATGATCAAAGGATTCGATATCGGCCGTCCATTCAAAACACTCCCAATTCGCCCCTGATCTCACGCCTATTTACGGGCTATGCCACTCCAGAAAACTATAAATAGAGCCCTCATTCTACACCAAAGGGGGGGGAAGGAAGAGAGAGAAGAAGAAGAGGAGAAAGGGAAAAGGAGATTCCTCACCTCCTCGACCACCGCCGGAGCTCTTCCTGCCACCTGAAGACGCCGGAACTCTGCCGGATATTCGGAGAACGTCAGAATTCTGCCCAACTTCCATGGGATGCTGAAATTCTTCCCAATTTAGAAGAGAGTTCCCTCCTGACACCGAAACTCCGCCCAAGTGAAGCCGGAGTTCTCCTCTGCCACCGACAGACGTCGGACTTCTACCCGACGTCAGACCTTCACTCTTCGCCAAGTCTCTACCTGATGCCAGACTTTTACCGGTTATCGGACTTCACTGGACATCTATGCGAGAAGCATGCATTTCTTCCCATTGCTGGACTTCTACCTGACGTTGTCCTATTGATCTTCGTCGTCAGACTACAATTTTTCCGACCTCCGTCGCCAGCCGACTACGGTCCTCCTGACTTACGTCGCCCGCCGACTACAGTCTTTCCGACATTCGTCGCCCGTTGACTACGGTCCTCCTGACTTACGTCGCCCGTCGACTACAGTCCTCCATCGCCAGCTGACTACTACGGTCCTCCTGACCTATGTCGCCCGCTGACTGCAGTTCTTTTAACAAAGCGAACATGTCAATAGTGATTCTTTGTATTTACATCATGTAATGTACTCCATAAGATGTACATCAAGCTAAGACCTTCCACCAAAAAGGGCCTCATTTGTAATCGACTGCAATACTAGTGGATTCATTCAAACTGGGCTAGGCCCCGTGGTTTTTTCCCCCTTTTCAGGGTTTTCCACGTAAAAAATCTTGGTGTCTCATAAATACTAGACCCTTTCTCTTATCTGATTGCGTGCCGGATTTTGTACAACGCTAAGACGATAAACTTTATATTTCTCTACCCGCCGCGAATACTCCTGGACGCAACAATATATATATATAATCCATAAAACAAAAGAAAGAGAAAAGCCTAAATAATAATAAAAATAATAAAAGAAAATAAAAATAAAATGAGGGGAAAAGAGATTTTTGTGTGCCTTGATTCACGTGCACATTTATAACCATCAATACAACAACATCACCGACATTGCGTAGGCATAATTTTTAAAACTCAAAACCTTATATTTAATGTTCGTGGTGCACTGAAAAATCTCCTATACATATTTTTTTTAGCATGGTGGGAAGGGAACACGGTGCGACACCAACGATGATGTGGTTAGGCCTTGCACGTAATTTTCTCTAGTGCTGTGGGGATGAATATAAGTTACCCATAGCACCTCATCGCCTACGAAGAAATAATTGCGAATTTTAATAGGTAAACCAAAGACCCATACATGTCTTTCTCTGACGTGGTGGGATTGAAGATTTACGGCCACGGTGTTATCTAACACATACGGTACATGCTTTTCTCTAGCATGATGGGAGGCTCAGATTCCTGGAAATTCCCTTAACAAGGGAAACACGTGGAGGCTACTAGATTTTCCGTGAAATATGGGACTTGAATTTGAATAGAACGCAAGAGAACTTTTAACTCAAATGCACTGATAGAGGACTATATTAGAACTTGAAAAATTATGCAGTGAACCGAACATTCAATAAAAAAATTAAATATTAAACACATCCCCGAGTCATTTAAATGAATGTTAATAAGTAATGACAAGAACTTGTGATGAATAAATCCCTAATTCATGCAAATGATGAATGATAATTTTAAACATCTAATTGAATATCAATGAATAAACAAGGGGTAAATGACTAACAAAACGCTTGATACACAATTTACCCATGGATGAATATATCGTTACTTCATGTATTGCAAAGGGATGGATACACTAGAGATCATGAATTCTTCTCTTCTCTGAGATATTCATATATTGGTGTAATGTTGATGGGAATAAGTCATATTCATGCAGCAGGGGCGACTAGTAATGCTTGAAATAGTGTCCGCATCAATTACATGAATTTGGGCTTCTGTGAAGTTCCCCAAATACAAGAGGGAGCATAAATGATCCAAGGGTTTTCTGTCCTTTTTCGTTGAAGCGTAACCATCCACACTTATCTTACAAAGATGTTCCACATCGAAGCAAAGGGATCTCAGTGCTTCAGGCTCCTGAGATTTACAGAAGATCCGAAATCGATCAAAATTCGACTGTCATCAATCACGTCGCTCTCTGTCTAACATATAAGGGCGGTTGTGATCTGCTGTCCCAAGCATCAAATCATAGTCAGCAAAATTAATGGACTAGCTCATTTCAAGCTTGCAAGACCTCAATCAAATTGCGTTCAGTAAAATACGCCTCATCTTTCAGGGCCCTTGAGAGCTTGGATCAAGTCTCTTTAAGGTCTTTAGAACATCAGTAAAGCATCGTATATGCAGAGTTGTGCTTGCGATCTTTCTCAGATGGGACAAGAAATTATAATCTATCCCTTGGTGAAATCTACTTTCTTCTTGAGTCTTCGGGGATAATCTTTATTGATAATTATCTATTTTCCTTATCTTGGTTAGGAACCCCTTTCTTTTGTGGAGGTGGCAGTATATTGCTACTTTCTACAACTGCACTGGGCTACCTCGTTTGATTCAGCTTTTTTGATGAACGTTCTCCTCAGAGTCAGCCATTATCGCGTCTGGAGATTCCTGTAGACTCAGAATATCTCCCAGTTTCACCTCTTCATTCAATGCTAGCTTGGGTTGAATCTTCATCATCTGGGAAGCATTAAATCTTCTTCTGAATTGTATTCCATTGATAACACCATCAGACAGAATTTAGGGCCCGTTTCTACAATGTATTTCTCTTTTTGCTATTTTTGATGTTGCTGAGATGACTCAGCATGTCTCTATGGAAGAGATTCATCCTCAGCTTCTTCTTTTTCTTCTATTTTGAGTCTTTCATGAAATCATTGAGCTTAATGTATTCCTGACAGTCTGGTAATATTCCCCAAATATCATAGCCTTTTGAAGTTGCAAGTCTTCTTTTCCTCAAGCTTTTTCAATTTGGCCTTCTTCTTGGAAGACTTTGACTTTCCAGATTTTGATGAACTAGCTTGACAAATTATTGTTTGGAGGTGGATTATGTGACGCAGGCAACCACTTTAAGTTCAGTACTGGCTTTTCTTATTTGCATAGGTTTATTTCCCTTTATTACATTATACATACCTGTTTGGCTTTATTAGATCTTGGAGTGAGTGCGAGTAACCTCATTCCTCCTAGCATCAGGAGCCTTAGCCTTTTTTAGGTTTGTCAGGGAGCTTTCTAGTTTGACAAGTTTAACTTTCAAATTTTGCCACCCTATCAACAGATCTTGGAAGATAGTAATAGAAGCATGCATAAGAAAGGTTGCATTTATCTATCAATGTTTCATATAACAGTTGAATGCATGTTCTTCTTCTAATTGCTACTCGGCACCTATTCATGCTAAGATTGCACTAGTGTGTTATATTACCTCGTGACTGATCATCTTTTCTCCTTTTTCAAGGGCAAGATCAGCAATGATAGTCTTCTCTATTGCATTGGCAATCTTTTACCAATGAAGCCTCTCACTCCGCAAAAGATATTTAGAGAATCATTAGCAGCTCGCGTACCATTCGAAAGCAATTCCACTCAAGTGCCACAAATTGCATGAATAACAGAGCATATTGCCTCCTGTATTCCCTCATGTAGCTTTAAAATCTACGCAGGTGTTGTTTGGAATTTTTATGTGCGAAGTATTGAACTTGGGCAATATCCTTTTGGATATGGCACTTGGTCATAACTCTACTGGGTACGGGGTGACCTTTTCCTACTAATTTCTTTGCTTTTTTAGCATCTATAATGCCCTTAATCTTTTCACTAATTAGGTTTCCTAACTGCGAAGCGAGTTACAGGTTCAGAGGTGCTCGCCATTTTTGTGGATACATTAGCGATGTGGATCATTTAGCCTCTTTGCACCTTCAGGTACAACCTTTCACTCCTGAGGCTTAACGCGCTTGAGGATTTTGATGAATTAGCAGCTTGGTTGACGGGTTGAGCTGGTGTGGGACCATAGAAGTGGTCTCTGCATCAACTCCTCATTGCTGTCATCTGAGTCATCATATCGTCATTTTATCATTTACTGAGAGATTCTTTATATTTCTCACGCATCTGTCGTCTCTTATTTCTTTCATTTCGGCACGCGTTTATGTCTTCGCAGCAAAGGGATTTTCTCCAACTTCTTCCTCTTCTTCTTCTTCTTCTTCTTCTAAGGAGCGAGTACTTCGGCTGGCAATAGATCAGCCCTATGGACGTCAATAAACAATGCGTGTGGTTGTGATTGTTGGTCATTTTCATCGCCATCATCGTCTTCAACATCGATGTGGCTGACCATATGAACCACCTCGTCTCTCTATGTATTTTCATCAACATAGTCTTCTATCTGTACCCGAATTTTAAGCGGCGTCGCCACTAAATTTCAGGTTCTTGATTTAGGACTATTCTTCTTCGATCCGCGGACTACGATCAAAGTGAACTTTTCCTTGGCTGCATTAGATGAAGTACGGGATATCCTAGAGGTACTCTTCAGGGTGTCGAGTATCATTATAGATGTCTTTATGGGCCTTCTTTTGGACCCATCTCTACCAGGTTTTGTTGTAGAGGCGAAATCTCGGGAGACTGCTCCGGTGAACTATCTCTTTCTTCAAAGATCTTTTCTTTCGAGGCTGGGCCATACTTCTTGCCTTTCCACTGGGACCTTTCGGCGGGGACTTGAACATATGATTAGGTGTCACGCCCTGATGTTCACCGCACGAGCTTGTCATTGATAACCTTTCTTTCGGCCATCACAAACATATAAATATTATTTCCTTAGAGGGGTTCTTCGGGCATCAACGATCAATGTCCTTTGAAACTTTTTCTTCAATTAGGCCCTTCTCCATGGACTAATCTTAGTACTCGGTGTACTCGTGCAGATAGACGTTCGAGCTTCTTATTTTCGGAGGTCGGCAGGTCGACGCTCCCAAAAGAATTTCTTGAGCTCACCAAAGAGTTATTCTTTTATCCACTTCAAGTTAGAAACCTATTTGAGTGGGAATATTATTTCTGTTCTGGTGCTGGCAGGTTTGAAGGATGGGTTGGTACAGGTAAATACTGAGCTCGTAGCTCTGCATTTCTTTCTTCTTTGCCCTTCTATTAAGCCTTCTCCATATGAGAATAAGTTAGTCATATCTCCCAGATGCAACAGGCTCTTTGGAAAGGGCGATGGTTTGCAGTTAGCACTGAGATGTTCTTCCCAGTAACAACCAATTTTTGTAGTTAAGGGCTTCAGGTTGGATAGTCTTTCAAACACAGAAAGTTCTTCCCTAAGTAACATTTCTGACAGCAGTCTCTTACAGAATAGAGATTTTCCAGTAGATTCTTCAGAATTTACACCGTACACAGGAACGGCTACAACCTTGCATATCTGCTGAAAATTTAGCCCACCAAAGTGGATAGTGGCTCCAGTATTTCAGTCTTTATAACATCATTTGGCCAGTTGAATCATGGCTCCTCGTCCCAATTGGAATGTCATCGCACTCAGGAAAACCGTTATTACCGGTGGACTAACATCCCGGAATAAAATAGATAATCCGACGGAACCATAAGTTACAGAGCAGCATATTCGGCGGAAATGCATTCGCCGGTTTCGGTCGCGTGATTAAATTTTTGCCGACAATATAATGCGTCGGAAACCTTTCCGGCGCACTTACCGACGCCTTACGGCTTAAAACATCGGATTGCGTGGCGAGACTCAACACCGTAAATTTCGGGCCTATGCGCCGGTAAGTTTCTGTCGGATTTGTCGCCGGTATTTACCGACGACAAAAGCCGCAAGGGGCGTAGATAACCCGGCTTTGTTTGCGGTGCAAAATAGGCGTCAGAAATAAGCGGCGGGAAAATGCGCGGAACATGCGCCAGTAGTGGCCGACGGAAGGAAGACGTCGATACGGCCGATACATTCGTTGTATCGTTCTTTCCGGTGGATTTTCGGCGTACAATCCGCGGAAACCTGTAGTCATTAACAAAAAAAAAAATTCCTTCCAGCCAACAATCAAATTTTCACACCTGTAACGAATAAAATAACAATCTAAGACAATTTCACAACAGTTTCTAACAAATTCACAACAATTTTCACAACAGTTTATAACATAAAAAGAAACTGTTCAATGTAACATCAACAAAAAATATCAAATTAAAAGAAACTGTTCAATAACACATGTATCAGAAATAAACAAGTTCTGTAAACTAAATTAAACTACTTGACTCGCGGGACTCCTCCTCAGGTGGGAGCTACGTCTTTTCCACTCAACTGATTCCCTCATCTTGCGCATTTCATCACAACAATGATGTGTTGCTCGTACTTGTTTGAATCTGTGCTTGAACCTGTGCCTGAGCTGAGCTTGCCAAATCAGCTTGTGATTTCCTTACTTGTTCTAGCTCAGCTTGAAGGCTCTTATTTGTTGAGCCTGTAAGGAGTCATGGAACTGATGCGAGTGGATGCAGTAGAGGAGGTCATCCCTCGTACTGAGCGTTGCGTAAGCCATATACTCTACCTGCGCATTCCTCCGACGGTCGACCGATCTGTATACTCAGAATACTCCAAGAGAGCCGTCAGAGAGCCTCACTGATACGGCATGAGTCTCTCGAAGCCGTGTATTAATTCTCCTGTGAAAGTTTGAAATAAAATTATATAGTTAAAACTAAAAACTTAGAAATATTTAAAATAAAAAACTAATAATTACATAGGCTTTTTTTGATCTCTCATCAAATCCACTGTTGATCCTCCTGTCGCTTATGAGTGCGACTATGCAATTCAACAGGAGTTGGTTCTCTACCAAGCATCACTTTCTGTCTTGAATTAAGGTAATTTTATTAATACGATATTAAAGAAACAATTTTTAAAAAATTTAAAATTTAATACAATAATGAATGCTTGTGCTCAGTAAGTGGAACCGAGAGCCGCCTGTATGAAGTGAACTACCAACCCACCAACATCAGAGCTCTGTTCTGTCGATTTTTCCTCCTCCTACTGTAACTCTTCGCTGCCCCAAGCTGCATTCAACCAGCCCATTAACCTCTTCAATCCACAATGGTCCTTCCCAGCTTTCTATATCTTTTGAACATTTGCGCATCGAGTAGACCCATGCTTCTCAAAATTATTTCTAATCCTGTCATTGTGTTGGGGCAGCAACAAAACTCTTTCTGCAATCAATATACAATTTGATATATAAATATATAGATTATTAGCTAAGCAAAAAAGAATATCATTTAACATAAAACTACAAAACCCAAAATACCTCAAACTCTCTAAACCACATCTCTCAGACTTCTTTCGGGACTTTCTTACAAGAAAACATGGAGGTAAAACCTGCTCGTATGATGTCCCGTATTTTATGTGTCGGTTGTTTGATGGGTAGAAACCTACAGAAAAAGTAGGTGAAAACAATATTAAAAAATAAAAATAAAATTCTTAGTTTAAATATAAGAGACGTTCGTACGTGTCACCACTCAGGTGCTATCAAACATTCTACCATCTGTCTCCTGCTCTGCTGTAGCGCTGTCGAAGGTCCAGCTGTAGCGGCTGATGGATTGGTGGGGATAGTATGGTGGAGCATATGGTGGAAATTGATAAGTAGGAGGGGCACCAGATACGGTGGGGTGTGTAGTATGGGTAGAAAGGTAGTACTATGACCGGAGATCTGGTGAAGGAAATAGGGGTCTGGTGAGTAAAACGGGGCTAGCACTTCCATGATGGGTAAAGGCTTGTGTAGCAGGCTGAGGCTGTGTTGCAGGCTGAGCCGAGGTGGTCCCTCAGAGGGCTGTGGTAACGTTCTTCTTAGTGCGCCTGGTAAATATATTTTTTATCATGCTCTACTAGGTCCTCACCTGAAGCCATCTGCACATACATAAAAAATAATTAAAATGAGTATATAACAAAATTAAAAATATGATAAAATGCTGTGCCGTAGCTAAAAAAATTGCAAAGAAGTAAAATGCAGTAAAGTAAAATGCAGTGAAGTAAAATAAAATGCAGTGCTATAGGTAAAAAAAAATTAGATACCTTATGTGTTTCAACTCCTTTGTTGATTCACTTGATAAGATGATACACTCTATTACTATCATTTGATCATTACTTTCCATTCTGGTTAGATCTAATTCCTCTAAACTGGCAACTCGCTCTCATTATTCTGATTTTGGTCATCTACATTAGATTGGGAGATTTTTTTAAATGAGATATAAAATCTTCTTGCATGTGCTGATGGTATTTAGGTGGTTTTCTCAATTACTCCCCTTGGTTTTGTCTTCATAACTACCAGCCAATCATGTTTGCTCGTACTCTGCTTGGATAGTTAGCAGAATAGACTTGAATAGCCTGACTAGCAATGATGAAAGGATCAAAACTTGCATATCTCTAGCCCGCTTTACTTCGTGTTATTACCGTAAATTGGATGAACTTTCGTGCCTCTATTGGTACTGATCAAACACATTCACAATTGAAGAGCACACAGTATTGCTCTGACCGGGATATCAACCTCTAATATTTCTAGTAATACCCGTAGTATTCAGAATCATTACCTGTAATGGGTGTTCCCTTTACCATACGTCTAATTTCTGTCTTCCTACCTTCACACAAATTTTTGTTTGGAATTAAACCATTGACCTCAAATATTTGATATATTTTTACTAATTTATTTGGTCCCCAAGCTTAACTCAGATAACCTTAATAACTGCGATCGTCTTCATTGTTGTACCTTAAATGTACATGAGTGTATTGTAACTAATATTAATTGCAGAAATAATTAACTCATTAATGTAGAATAAGTATTCCAAATATAAGTATTTTAAACCAAGCAGTGAAATTCTTTTTCACTATTTTTTGGATTCTCTTCTTCTGATGTACTAAGGACCATCAATGACCTCCTACAAATCATATCTTGAGTTTAGAATAAAGTCTAATAAAACAAAATAACAAGAAATCGAAAAATAAATTAATTAACTACTTACTCGAGATGGCTCCACTTCATCACAGTTAAACAAGATGTACAATGTGATAACGTCATTCTTTTATCGGTCAAATAGCGCACGGTGCTTGCGCCTAAAGGTTCCCCAATTCACTGAATACAGAATTATTAGAGAATTTACCAACATTTGAGATGTGAACTTTCACCTGATTGAGTTTTGGTTTCAAAATAATACGAGCAAAATGAGTTGTCTCATATGTTAAATATGCTTCACAGATAGAGCCATCGGGTCGTGATTTGTTCTTAGCGGCTTTCTGTTATTTATTTAAATATCTCTCAAAAGGATCATCACCTATACTGAACAGGTCCACCAACCATAGCCTCATTATGATAATGAACAGGTAGATACTCTAAAGGTTAAAAAGCCTGGAGGAAAATTTTCTCAAGTTGACACAAAATGAATGAATTTGCTGATCCATAAGAATCAAATCTCACATTTAATTTAGAAGAGCATAAATCTTTGAAGAGAACACTTAGCTCGAGCTGGGGCTTTAAACTGATCTGGAAGATAACTAAAAGCATGTGGATAGTAGACATTGCATGAAGATGTGACAATCTGACTTTTCAATCCGAATAATCTCCTGATCTATGTTCAGAACACCCCTTAAATTGGAAGAATATCCATCAGGTACTCGTAGAGTCTTCACCATTCATAAATGCCTTTTTTATGCTCTAAAGTTAATGTGATGGAGCTTTTGGTTTTGAGAAATTTTCCCGCTCACCAATCCTTCAATTCCAAAACTTTCCTTCTACAAATCTCCTTAAGTTCATCCTTGCTTTTATATTATCTTTCAATTTCTCTTTGATGTCATAACGTATAGAAAATATTATCAAAATATTTTCTCTAATGCCTAACTTCATGTTATGTCTATCAAGTTTGTTCTCCAACTATGGCAACGAGCCAAAAATACTCTTTTCTGGTCCAATATGGTTGACACCATATTCTGGCAATCTGAACTCAGCTAATGTTGGAGATTCCATTATGGTGGGCAAGAACTCCATCTTCAAAAATTTCACTACTGAACCTATGGTGAGAGGCTGAAACAATCACCATTTTATTTTTAGTAAACGCTTCTTTATTTCGCCTGAAGGATGAGTTTGAGGCAAAAAATTCGATAAATCGAACCAAGTGTTCTTCCTACCATACTTTAAAGTGAATGATTTTGTATTTCCATACAATATGGACAAGTAACTGCCTGATGTGTTCCAACATGAGAGCATTTACCCATATGCAGGAAAGTCACAATGTCCAAAGTATGCTGCTCTTAGTGTTAAAATTCTGTTTCATGGAGATATCATATGGTACTTCTCCTCTTCCTATAATAAACTTAAATCATCAATCAAAGGTTGTAAGATATACGTCATCTTTAATTTTGGATTATGTGGCCATGGAATTTAAGTGACAGAAACATATAAGGAGTAGTCTACATAACTCTGAGGAGTTGTAATGAGTGAGTATCAAGCCAACTGAGTACGGTGTTGCACTTGATGAATGGAGTAAAAAATCTGCGCATAATACATAATATGACTTATTGGTTCTGCCGCGAATAGTGGGAATGTACGATCAAAGTGCTTCCAAGCCTCTGCTATGATGGATGTGTCTAACACTTCTTGTGGAATGTGATCATTTATGTCATCTCATATGTGCAGACGATCTCATGGAGGCTTATAGCCATTGTAGTCTCAGAATTATTGGAAAGTAGAACATTTACTAACAGGCACATCCTTCTGCTTCCTTCTATTTCTTGATTTGGTTTAAATATTGGTGCATTGCAATGAGGCATACAATTTCTGCGAATATCTTCTTTAAAGTATAACATGCATCTATTCACACAACAATCTATCTTTGTGATATGTCAACCAAGTTTTGGAAAACTAACTTCTTTGTGCCATATAGATCTGTTAGGATATAAATATCTATCGGATGGTTTCTCTTAGCAGCTAAATGAATTGATAAAACATTCACGGCAACATTATATTAGCCTTGATGCTTAAATATCTTCACAGCAACAGATAATCTAGTGACACGTGCACCCTTCAGATTGGTGCTGGGCAGCATGCAATAATCAATAAAAATTTTGTGCCTCGTATTCGGTAACTCTTATGTATTTTGTTCAGTTTGTATTCAGTTGCATCATGAAATAATTCCTCAAGTTTTGGTCGGATATTTTCAGCTCGTGACATTAGTACTTGTAGAAGGACCGATTGATAACAAATTGCGGCTCATGCTCACCTGAGAAGCCAATACCAATACCGTGGGATGAATCCTCTGCGATACAGATCACATTAATCATCTGGTTCTAGTGCACTAGATTATTTGTATTTAGAACATGGACATCGAAAACATTTCTGATATAAAGCTGGGCAGCTTTTCGCTTGCTGAATTGAAAAAGTTCACCCCATTGATGAATTCATCTGTTAATTCTTACGACCTTTGAGATAATCGGTTATAAATCCAACTTCTTTGGTTTCTAATATCCATAACCTATTATAAAGAAAAAAAGTAATGGATTTATATATATATATATATCTAAATAAGACATTAATAGATGTTCATGACCAAACATCTAAGGCGACTTTCTCTAATCTTATCTTCACTGGAGCTACCCAACCTATTCACGTATATGCTCATTTCGCATCCTATTCTAAGGGTCAAGCCATCATCCACCTAAGCATCCTCATCTCTGCCACATTTTAACTTAGTATATATATGCTTCTTTTTTAGTGGCAACATTCGGCCATAAAGAATTGCAAGTCTCACCACCATCTTATAGAAATTTCCTTAATTAAGTTTGAGGGGGAATTTTTCTATAACACAATAAGCCCGATGCATTCCTCCACTTCAACCATCCAACTTGAATTTCTACTAATATATCACATCTATTTCACCATCACTGAAAATAGATCAAAAATATCTAAAATGTGTATCTTATTAATGAGTTGATCACCAATTAACAATTGCAAAGTCACAATTGGCACTTCATAATTCCATTATCTAGATAATTCATTTATTTCAACATTGTTTTGAAACAATAATTCGAGATATCTAAAAATAACTCTTTTTATGATTGTATCGCTCAAAGTCACAATCCTCATATATCTATTAGTACTAAAATTACACTCAAATAATTCGGTTTTAGTATCTCCTCAAATGGAAAACCTTTAGAGCAAGGTTGACTTCCATAGTTCTAGTTTTCCTTTAATTCCACTCATAGTTTTTTAACAAGAAGAATATCATCAACAAAAAGCAGCCCAAGGTATCCTCTAACAAATGTCTAGTGAGAACATCCAGACTAAAGCAAAAAGATAATGGACTTAAGATGATCCTTGATGTAACCCAACCACAATAGGAAAAATAATAACAAAACAAAATACCTTCCCCGTCGGTCGAGAAGAGCGACCCTCGGCGGCACGCGAGCAGGAAAGAGAGGAAAGGATAGCTCGTGAAGTTCGGTGACCGTCGACGGCGAAGTCCGGGGATGTCGCGCGACGTCAGTCCACAGCGAGCGACGGATGGCGAGGGGCGAAACACACGAGAGTGGAGAGGGAGGAACGAATGAACGGCCAGAGGGGGTCGCGTGTAGAAAAATAGGGCTTTTCACCAGCGGACGTTCCGGCGGAGTATCTGACGGAAACAAGATCCGTCGTACACGTGCGGACGAAAAATATGTCGTTGTTAGTTTAAATAAGCCGAGGAATTTGCGTCGGTAAGTTCGCCGGTATGTTTCGCGCATTAGTGCGACGAATCATTCAGAGCTCGTTTTTACGAACAATTTCGGCGACTGGGACGACGGAAGATTTCCATCGTATTATGCGTCGGAAAATGTTGTAATGTTTCCGTCGCAAGATTCAGGAACGTTTGCCATTAAACTGCTGTTCGTACGCGCAAAAAATTCCGCGGAAAATTCGGTAATCGCGTGTTTTCCGTAGTGTCGATGTGTCCTGTATTTCCATTATGCAGAAATGAAGGCAGGGTTAGTGATAATATGATTCATCACCCACACTTTCTGTTAAAGAAATAACGTAGAACAAATAATGAAAGTAGGAAAGTTAGTTTAGATATAAACCCTGCTCGTTAAATTTTCATTGATGACTTATTAAAAGATTCATTTTAACAAAATTTAAAAATTGATGCTTGCTACTATAGCCTTTTAGGTGATGCCATAGATAGAAAGAGAAACCATTCCCTAACGGAGTCGCCAGAATCTATGGGCTTCAAAAGTTCGGCCCCCAGCCTCCCTACCGCTTTTTTATATTCCGGAGGGAGTTTTAACTCATAGTTTTGAGGTAAATTTGGAAGGCATAGGGTTTGTAGAAAGACATACCAGAGATTTTCCTCTTTATGAGGACAATATAATCTGAGTTTTGGTTTACTATAGAATAAACCCCTATAATTAATACCCCTCCCGATACACGGAGAATTTTGATTAAGCCTAGTCGTCAATCAGATATCGTAGATATACGTGCACCTGGCATATAGTAGCAGTAATGAACATTTGGAATGGTTGTGAGAATTTTGGAATTTGAAGGATGGAAGATTTGGTATTTAAAATTGGAAATTAATAATCTTACACTTAAAAGAGGATAGTGAGAGGAATGGATGATATGACCCGATCAAGATCCCATGGTTTGCGGTTCTGGGCCATCGTTAGGCTCCTTGGTCTACTTTGTCAGGAGGTAGTCGAACCCAACTGATAGAAGGATCCTTGTCGACAGCCATGAGGTTGCTTCGTCACAAGGGGAACTTTAGATGGGTTGGGTATTTTGCCTAAGGGATAAATTTTAGAATCCACCTTAGCTAACAGAGAGATTTGTGCCTCTCAATCATGTCCTATTGATATCATATCTCAAGGATTTATGCCATTAAGAAGCATATTGGCTCTGATATATCCGATATTTCTGTGTCATTTGGCGGAATAACACTCAGTTCAGAGGCTTTGGGTCATACACCATTTATCATGCGGTGCCATTTGATGGTAAACTGCACGGTTAGAGGGACAATATGACATCCTTACTGGCATGAGATTGTTTTGAGATATAGAGTCCTAGTGATATCTCGACCAGGCACTTAGCTCTTTGTGAGTGAAGTAATTTTTAGAATTGTTTACCTCGAAAAAACTGTTGTAGATGGTGGATGGATTTTGCTTTAAGTGGTTGATGATTGGATTTAATTTTAAACATCTGAAATTTTAAATTTTTGGAGTTTTGTAATTTTTAACTTTGTGGATTTTGGATTTTTGTGGATATTTGAGTGGAGATTTGAAATATTGTAATGGACCCTCTCTGGTAAGATATGCAATCAAACGATATCATCGGGGTGTGTGGGATTATTTCTATTTGTTGATTGAACCCTGTCTTCCCTATCAATTGTAGACAGTGGATCGGGTTTGTAGGCTTTGTGTTTGTTTATGAATTTTTCTTTGTTAAAGGCTTTGATGGCCTGATATGAATGTATAAGATAAATTCTGGTCGACTTTATGCAGCATATTTATCTGATGATTTGAACCTGTCCTCTCCTATTTGTTGCTTAGAATGATCTGGTTCCATAAGCTTTGTGCCTTATTAGTGAATTCTTGGTATAAGCCTTGAAGGCCTGATAGAATATATAAAACAAATACACTGTCCCAAACTGTGTATTTATTTGATGGTTCGATATCCTGTCGATTTTGTTGAATCATATAGAAGGATCAGATTCAAACTTGAATTCTTTGTTGATCTGCGCAGCATCCCAGAGTCACGTGTGTACCATAACACGCTCGTCGGGGCCATACGTATCGAAATTGCATTTACCCCTTTAGTTTTAACCTATGTGTTATCAAAATATTATGGTACACGTGACGGGTATTTTAGAAATATATTATAGACGCTTTCTATCCGCTAGTACGAATGTTGTCGATATCGGTGGCGGAATATTTGATGTCACAAGAACCTCATCGTATTGATGTTGACTCCCTATTTCTCATCACCGGGGGGCGGTCCTTAAAATTGTGATCATTGCTTGAGAGAAGTCACTTTTAGGCTCTTTAATCATAGTAGAATTATTATCTCAAGATTGCGGACACCCGGACTATTTTCTTCTTAATATAGAATAAGAAGAAGCTTTGATACCAGGAAGTTTTGTTCTAATTTATTCAAACATCTCTTCCATTCCTTCAGGAGTATCCTTTTCGTACATCGAGTTGCCCTTGTACCTGACGCATGAAGATCTTAATCACCATAATCATAAGTGATATCGTTAATTGTGCCCATAGTGGTTCATTATGCTTACGAAGTCCCATTGTTGTTATACACAAGTGGCTTGTGTTTGCTGGCGGTGCGTCTGTTGTATTCTTATGACCTTCTAGAGTGTTTGTAGAAGACATTGTCCATATTATCATATCCACCTTTCACCTACTTAGGTGGTTGATGATTGCATTTGCTGCAGGGACAGATCTTTGATTGCTGGTCTCCAGTATTGTCGTCTCAATCAACAGGCATTTGTAGGATTGTCATTGAGTTTGAGTTTGAGTCTTCTTGTGATTCAGTCGAGTTCAAATTCCACTCAAAAGGTTCACTAAGTTCGAGTCCAATCCAACATCACTTGTTCCAAACTTGTTTGAATTTTGACTTCATATTCAAGTCATAGTTCATTGAGCTATTCATGAATCTTTTATCACTTAGTTAGAGTTTAATTAGGTCTTTATTTAGCATTATCCAAGCTTTGAGTCCAGGCATAGTTCAAATCAAAATGGCCTTCTACAACCGTTCGAGTCCTCGTACGTTCTTTGAGATTCAATTGATATATCACTTTCATTTGGATTTGATTCCAATTTGATTTTATTTTATTTGGGCTTGAACCTTTATTAATACTTGAGTTCAGGTCTATTCCACATCAACATTCATTTGAGTTCAAATAGGTCTGAGTTGATCGTACATTCACCTGTAAATTTTGGCAGCCTCCGGCATCTCCCCATTAGGAGAAAACTATAAGAAAATTGGGTTTCCCAATCGCAATAAAGAGTGTATGGTAAGGTGTCCTCAAAAAGAGGACATCGCGGCCATGCTCTTTCCTCCCTGCGCAATAAAGGCGTGTATGGGGTCTTCAGTAACCTGTTTTAAAAATGCACAGTTGCCTTTCCCTCGCTCGAGGGTATTTTTGAGTAGAACCCGCCTCGCGTAGGTGCTGACACCGGGGGTCCAATCCCACACACGTGCAATAAAGGCATGAATAGGCAGTTTCCGGTCGCGCACGAACACCAAAGTAGAAGGCTCGAGGGTATTTATTGAGTGACCCAGCCCGCTCGAGGGTATTTAGCCGATTGTCGCCGTCGTAGGCGTCGGACGGGGTCCCATTCCACCAGCGCAATAAAGGCGTGTATAGGTGGTTTTCCGGTACCGCTGCGAACAACGAAATCAAGAATTGAGTTTAGGAAGTCCATACTTTGCGGGCTCTAACTGTGGGCACGTGGACCGAGGCAAGGAGAGGAAGGCGCATTTTTCTTTATTATCTTCTCTTCTTTTTTTTTTATATTAATAATTATTATAATAATAATTAATAATTATTTGCTAATTATTAATTATTGTATTAGTAATTATTATAAATTATAATTAATTAATGATTAATTATAATAACTGAAATTAATTATAATTAATAACAATTAGAATTTATAATTACTTATTTAATGTACTGTAATTATAAAACTAATTATAAATAAATTAAAATAATAATTAATATAATTATGGTAATTATAATTAATTAAAGGCTCCACTCTCTTTCTCTGTCTTGGCTTAACTTAAGGATTAGGCCGAAAAAGCGCTCGAAAGGGGGGAGATTACCTTCACAGCGAGCTCTGTTGTTTCTTCCATCCACAGAAAGGGAAAGCCGTCGGAGTGCGCAAAGTCGAAAAGCAAGGAGCCAAAGAAGCGGCACGAGAGGGAGAAAGTTAACTTCACAGCGAGCGGTGGTCCTGGTTGCTTCGATGACAGGAAGGAAGGGGCGTGCGAGAGGAGCGGTCAAACAGCATCGAGGAAGAGCTCTCGTTGTTGATCCGATCAAATGTCGTGACTTCCGACTACTGGGAAGGAAGAGTTGTCAAAGGGCCGAGGTTGTCCAGTCACGAAGCGTCGTGAGGGGCGAAGTCGAGCGACAGATACGAGAGAGGGATGAGTGGGAGCGAGAGATGAAAAATGAGAGATCGAGAGAAAAGATTCCGAAGGCCTTCTCTTCGGCTTCTTAATGACTCGAAATTGAGGCGTGGCGGCATGGCTCGGACGCGAATTCGAACGTGGGAGAACTGGCGGTCGACGTGCGAATGCGGCAGGTCGTGGATGGCAGAGTAGGTAATTGATTTTATTTCTCTCTTTTTTTGTTTGTTACGGCACAGGTACAATATGACAACATTATGAAACAATTTTATCAGAATTTTATTGATGAAACATTTTTAGGATGTGGATGTATGGAATAAAGGTGCATTGGAAACAATTAATGATAAAAAAAAACTATGTGAAGATGAATTATAAAAAGAAGGGCATATACTAATGGGCATTATATCATGTTGCACAAAGAAGCAATCAATTATTGCCAAGGCACCATATCAACCGACCAGGTGCCACCCTTTAGGCACCGATGTGTGTATGCAGGAACAAATGGTAGAGCATGAATGCTAGGCATTGTCGCATAGTGAGGGCTCCATATTTAGGAAAAAAAAATGCTAAAAGGTGTAAAATTAAACATTGCTAATACTATATTGAGCCTAAGGCTTTGTTTGGGTAGTTTTTTGTTGATTTTAAAATGACTTTGTAGTACAACAATTACTAATTCACGAAATTTTTATTTTTGTAATAAATTACTTTAGAAGAAAGGCAAAAAACAGCAAAAAATTATCCAAGATGAGGCCTAAGGGTATGATGACACGCCAGTTCAAATTTTCGACCAGCTTCAGAATTGAGAGGAGTTCAGAGAGCAATTTAAAGAAAGTATTTTTTGAGTTAGAAAAGTGAGGATTTTGAAGTGATAATAAGGCATAGAGGAGAGTAGTAATCTTCTCTCTTTGGTATATCTACATGTATGAGTTCTATCTATCTTACTCTCAACATCACTATGAACTAATTTATTTTTTAGAGCTATAGTACTGTAATAGAACAAAATCCTTTCACAATTTGTGTAGTTAAATTTATGAATTGTTAATACTTCCTGTTCTTCATTTACTCGTTTTGAATGATCATTATTCAACTTAAAAATTTACACAAGTCTATTTTGAAAAAAAAATATTTTATACAGTTGATGTATAAATTACAATATCAAAAGATAATTTTATTATTCATTGATCATCCATTATTTTGATAATATATTATTCAAATCATGATTTTGAAGGAAACTATTTCGATGAAATTATAAAATCAGAAATTCTCTTCTTAGGTTAAGTTTAAATTAAATGTTAGAATTGAAAATAATTTTAAGTGTTTCTAAAATTAAATAGAATATAAATCGTAATTAATTTTTTAGAAGAAATGCTTGATTTTTGACTCATCAATCATTTTATTTGCACGTGATTTGCTTATAACAGCAATATTAGCCGAAATTTTTTTGGGTGAATTGAATACCGACGACGCGTATTTCCTAACCCTAAGCCCTAAGCAACATAGAAGGAGCCATAGCAACGCCATTCAGACCCCAAGTCTTGAAGATGGTACACCTCGACAATGCGAGACGTGATGAAGGGTATAAATGTTTGTTTTTCTACACAAAAGGAAAAAAATGAATAAACCAATAATATAAATTATTATATGTAATAAATAATGAAAATGGAATCAAACATTTATTTCACTAATAGGAATTCAAATAACCGTATACCAAAGCAATATGACTACAACAAGACAAATGGGTGATAAGAATAAGAACTTGAAAGGAAACTATTCAACCCTCTAAAGCAAAAATAAAAGCCTAACTAAGAATATAAAAGTATCAACAATAATCTCTATTGCGTATAGCTATGCTCCTAAAGTGACAAATTCCCCTAGCACCTTGGTAGGACCTGCTTGAAAAGTAACGATAAGTGAGTTTGTAAATCAAACAGGATGTAACTCTCTGGTCCATCAAAGCTTAAACGACAAAGGAATGTAGTATATAGTTAAAAAACAAAAAGGTAGGAGTAGTAATCTATTGTAACTATCAAAGTAGCAATGACATAATGTCATAACCTCCTACGACAGATTTCTAGTATACTGGGTATATGCCGAAATAACTACCAATTCCAAATCATTTCAATGCTTAAAAAAAAACCACACTAGGTATCCTCGTATGAAAATGACTTATATCCGTCATTCATTGTTTCATTCTCACGTCAATTAATATTTATACCATTTAATGTATATAATTGTAAACAAATTATCAAATACCATCACATATAAGATAAACATCATCCCAAAAATAATTTAATTGATTTCATATAGAGTCATCACTTTGCGAGCCGGCTTGGCTAGCAAAATCCAATAGAGTTCTACTAACATAAAATAATTATACATTACAAATGTTTTTTTATAAAAAACAAACATGCATTATTTAAATCTACATGAAAAAAATTAAATTAAGTAACCTTATGATTTTCAACAAGAGTATAATTATTGCATTAAACAACAATGATATGTCTGAATGAATTCTCTAATGCATGAATTATTTTAAATTATAAGTGCTTGTACATCAATAAATCAAGGAAACATCATTTCTATCATGATACTTTCATATGAGCAATATAAAATTTCAACATGCATAATGCTAAAAAATATGAAATATAAGATGCAACCTAAAAAACCTAAACACAAGAAGCAAGGATAACACCTAATAAAGAAGGTCCCGTTTGATCAATAATGAAATATTGAGATATTGATACATTTTCGTGCTCCCTGGGTGTATTGAATATGACGTAGTGTGTGTCTCTCAAAGTATATTTATCAAGTTCAAACATGATCTTCGAACACATAACCGATATTAAAATTTTAAGGCCCCATTTGATCAATAGTGAAATCTGACTTCATCCATTTTGCACTTGCTTCTAATATACACAAAATTTAGGAACTTCCCTATGAGCTTCACGAATTGATCGGACAATTATCGGTTGTATAAACATGACGATTGATAACCCCTCACACATCAAACCACACATAAAAAGGGCAAAACCGGTTGAATCAAAAACAACAATGTGTCAATATGACGCAAACAGTCATTGAAAGGTCAAACACCTTTTCTCCAATGTAGCATCGTTCAATTAGGACATAAATTTTCCAAGTGAGGACTCCTCGGCAGTCGAATCAGACCGACAATCCAAAAGGATGACCGACACCCCAACAATCAACTTGCGACATCACCCAAACAACATCCAATGGCGAAAGATTATCCCATTGCATTTGGGACATTGTCAACACCCAAAAATCACTGTCAACTTGTTCAACGGTTGTCCGATGCAACAACATGAATTTCAGGCGGCGATGCATAATCAAGAAAAATAAGCACGCGACATCGCTTAAATGATGTCTGATCTCAAAAGAGATTTCACATTGCATTCAGAACATCTTAATACCAAAAGTGAAAATCAATTCAAGCAACTAAAGCACGCGAGAGATTATGCGAGCGTCTCGAGGCAACACCCACAATCGAGACAATTTAGCACTCGACACTGCCAAACAACATCCGATTGAAAAATGGACTTCTTCTTATGCATTTAGAAACATTGTCATACTAAAAACCACTGCCAATTTGGTCAAAAAAAAGTTGCACGATGAAATAGCAAGGGTCTCAAGGCAATAATGCAACAAATTAAGAAAATGACCTCGACGTTACCCAAATGCATCCGATCATAAAACAGAATATAACATTGCATTCGAAATATCGTCAATACTCAACGTGACTGTAATTTTGTCCAACAAAATTGTGCAGCACAAATTGTACACAAAACAAAATAAAACTTAGAATTTCGAGATGATCCACATGAATTGAGGCAATTTTGATCAATTAAAATTGTTTTTAATTTTTTAAAGCTTAAATATAGTAATAAAGACTGTTATTTCTATATTAGTCAATAAAAAGGAGAAAACCATAAGTCAAATGAAACATATACCCAATTTCATGCAAACCTCACATAATATGCTTTGTTGTTATGCTCCCAATCCCGCATCTTCACTTTTAATCGCTGCTCTTGCCTTGGACGTCGCTCCAGTCTCTAACACGATGAGGTCCCATCTTTATAATCGGCAATTATTAGGTCGATTACCGGACTATCTCTGCATTCAAACACCAATAGGAAGCTGACATCTGGTGAAAACAAGTGTAATTGTTTTAATATAATCTTTTTTGCTTATGTCTTGTCAGCCAATCGACCTACTCTAGTAACCCGAGATGGTTTGAATTCCAGACTAACAAGAATGACAACGAAACATTGTTACTTTTCACTTGACATATTTCACTTTATGTCACTCTCGACTCTTTGTTCTCGGACTTATGCAATACATTCTGTTCTACAATACCTTCTTCCGGCGATAGATGACGACTTGGAGTAATTCAACATTTAGAAAAGGTAATGTTATGCCATTTTTGCGCTTGAGGTGCGCTTATGTTATATTTAAATTATCGGTTTAATAGTTAATTTTATACATAACAGTGTTTGTTCAATGTATTCTTAAATATTTATTTTTGGATTTCAACTTCTTCATAATGAAAAAAATTAAATGATGTCAACTTTAGTTGCATTTCATCATTGCACTTAGTTGCATTATCTAATTTTTATTTCCCGGTGTTGTATCAAGGCGTTACGTATCGATGCTATGTTACAATTTCAAAAAAATATTTGTGATGCTTTGGCGAGATAATGATAAAGACTTGAGTAACTTTTGGTATTTGAACATTCATCAGTTTTTGAAGTTTTCAACATTCCAACAGTGTCCTTTCTATTTGAGATTATTAATTTTTGAAATTCGTCTGATGAGGACTTCATTGTGAATGATACATTTACTTAAATTCATCCTGATGAGTTTTTTGTTGACAGTAAAGATTTTGATAAGGAATTATGGATATATCTTTTTACTTTTAAATGTAATTTGTACAAAATTTCTCAAGGTTTGCCTAACAAGAGGTGTGGTGATATCAAAGTTGGAAGGATTAATCCCTCACCAGATCTCTATCTACTGAAAATAAAAACTGAAATGATAAATTAGATAGATTGATTGATAATGCACTAAGTAAAAAACCTTTATTATTTTTGTTATATAATCTTTTTTTTCCACTAAATAATCATAAAACCCTAAAAGGCTTTAATCTGTAACAAGTAATATACTGAGTTCAATTCTATCAATTGGGCTTTATGATAAGGAATTTTCATAGTCACGGAATTTGATACAATTTCTAACAAGTTTAAAATGGAAAGATCAATGGGTTACAATCAAATAAATTTTTCCTCTCCTAGTGATAAGTTTTTGTCTCTGGTTGTTTTCCTCTCATAAAGCTTTTTAATGTTAATTTTATAATATTTTATGTTTGGTTTTATATACATTTGATTTTTAGAACACTTTTACTAAAACAACCATCTAATCTAGAATGAAGACCACATTTTTTGAGAAGGGAGGGGAACATTAAAATATTCTATAACCAGATCATGACTACCAATACCAAATTTTAAAATTTCGAGGAAAAATGAGTAATGTTTAGTCAAAATTTTTTATATTAGGAGTTGCGACTTTACGTGCACTAATTATTACAACTTTATGTGCATTTAGTTACGCTTTAAGCGTAATTTTACACATGTAATGTGTAACAATAGCGCACGTAAAGTACAATAATAAAACGCACATGAGCGCAACTATTAACGCACGTAAAGCGCAATTATAGCACACTATAAGCAATAACTATAGCGCACAAACAGATATTTCCTATAATTTATTAATTATTTTTTGTAGTATTTATATTGTCTACAGAATGTTACAAACGAAGAAGCAGAAATATCGGGGCTGACATAAATGCTATACATAAAACCTGAAAAACTGGCCTGGCATCAACTCACAAAATCATATCACTAACGAAGAAAAATTCACACCACCCCACCTCCTCACTCCTATTCTTCTAAAAAAACCACCTGAAAGTTCTCTCAGCCGCCTACTCAAACTTCTATGAACCCCTCTTTAAAAACTTAAGATTGGTCGATTGTTAGAAGTAAACTTCTGGACAATTTAGAAGATATGCAATTGAATTTAGAGAATTTGGGCAGTAGACTTGATACGACTTGAAGAAAGTGTGGAAAAAGTTAAAATAATCGTGGATTCTCTTCAATACAAATTCATTGACTTTCAAACCAAATGTGAATATAATCCTGATTACTTCTATATATTCATCTTCCTCAAGTATTCAATCTGTAAAAAAACATAGAAACTACAGAGTTTCCTCTAAATCACCCAGTAAAGATCTTCCTCCCACTCAACATATGAAAGATTTTACTCCATCTCATCATCCAATGAAGATTTTCCTCACCAGTAGCCAAAACATGTGTTCCTACCACCATCAGCCACAACAAATTTCTTCACCACCAGCAGCACAATAGTTGTTTCTTCCACACCATTAGAGTTTTCCAAGCAGCTCATCCAAATACAACATTGAAAAGAAAAAGGAAGAAAAAAGAAACAGAAACACCGGATGTATTAATGAGGACCCAAGCTGTTATTTATGTGATAATGTAAAAATCAACCTCGACACGCACTATATTCAATGGATTATCCAGGGAAGGATATCCTATCAGCTCAGCAACAACGTTTTAGAAATTAATGTTTCAGAAAGTTTTGATAAAAAGTAAGTTAAGTCATTAAAATACGTTTCGTGCGCTTTGCGTGCACTTTAAGTGACGATTTAAGTGTGCTTTACTGCGCTTGTTATCTTTTTGTTTGCGCTATAATTTTTTTTCTTTTTTGTAGGGACGATTAATATACATAATATTGATAATATATGAAAAAAAAACATATATTGATGACTGCTCACAGAATAAAGGTTTGCGAAACAACTATGTAGATGATTTTGCTTTGTTTATCTATTAAAGAATAGTAGGTGTTTGACAAACAATAATCATGATAACTTGTATATCTCCATATTAGGGTAAGTATAATAATTATTTATAAACCTATTTATCACTATTTTTTTTATTTGCTACTTATTATAAGTGTAAAAGTACAATCAGAGTATTAAATATTTATCCTAACACATAATCCAGTTTCTATTAAAGAAAATAGTCTTATTGTATCAATCCATAATTTTCAGTAAACATTGGGTACTAATTATTAGGCAAGTTGAAAGAAAAGTACTGGAAATTATATGATTTTTATCAATCTAGAAACACAGCGATATATGTCATACAGTTGTAAGTTAAATCCATATTTTAAGCAACTTGTTTCTTTTCTTAATAAGAACACAAAATTAAATAATTTTTCTATTCAGATAAAAATACTTATGAAGACACCAATTGAATGCTTTATAAGCGTATAACAATGAAATTTACAACTTATTCACTAGAATTCCAACTCAGTCAAACGATTTTGACTTGGAATGTTCATTGTGTAAATACATGAAGAAATCCGTTAGAGAAAGAAAGTGAACTAGGCGCTATAAAGATTGGCACAAGTATATGCCAAAATTTAGGTCGAGATTAGCATGTTTCTTTTTATTAAACGAGAAGAAGTAAAAACTTCAAAAACTATAAAATTTTGTGCATGAGTTATAAATAGTATATTTTATTATTTAAAGTGTTAATAATAGTTTTTGTTTATTGTATAACTTTTTGTTATATGCATTAATTTGTGTAACTTTTTATTAATAAGTGTTTTTGTTTGAAGCAATCTAAAGCGCACACTAAAATGCAACCAAAGAACACCTAAGCCCAACCAAAGCACATCCATCACGACCACCAAATGCATATAAAGTGCATCAATGCTCAACTAAGCGTATATAAAGAGCAACTAAAGCGCATATCAAAGTGAAATAAAGCGCAACTAAAAACACCTATAGAGCATTGAAATTACAAGTAATTAAAGAAACATTCTTACATAAATATTCATCATTTCCAAAAAATATTATTACAATAAAAATTCATTTAAATTCTAAAATCAGAAAACAACCCATGGTATCATACTTCTACAGCTGCATTGAATGTTACCTTCTGTTGATCAAAGTCAACCACCCAAGAGATAAAATTGTTTTTTATTCCTTATTCTCTAGTTTGACTAGAAACTTTGAAGAATTAGCAGAGACAAAGTCTATACTCATTTCTCCCATAGCTTGTATAAATTCTTCCTAAAACAAGGAATATATTTTCTTGAGTATATCGGGCAGCTTGTTTTAATATTGAGCTGTTCTTTATTACATGAACAATTTCAGATTGACTGCATTGTATCCTCATCTTGCTCTCATTTTGCCTCCAATTCATCAATACCTTTTCCAACCCAAGTAAAAATAATTTATTAATTAACTTGTTAGCTTTGAAATGTTCTTGGACACACATTTTTGTACAATCGATATGACCGCATTGATACAATGCCATACTAAAATAAATCTTTGTGTAAGTTGTTGACCACTTTCTCTTAATCTTATAAAGATCCTACAGCATTCATGGTTATGAAGGTTCCCTATCACGATATTTTAGCCCAGTCTCTCAAACATTCCTCAAAATCAACCACTAATATAATATTTATAGAAGAATCCTTGGCTTATTATTGCTATTGATGATAGGAACTTTTTGATGGAACCTTTTTAAAGATGTGCCATTTGGCATAATCTATGATGAGTGTGAGGTAATGCTTCTTTGACCATGAATATATGCTCGGTCCTAATCAGTGAATATTGTTATTGTATTTATTACTCATTTTCATACAAATGTTAAAAAACCATGTAAAACTTTTATTATTTTCTTTTGACTCAAAAGTAACTCTAACAAATTATTCTGCCATGATTGTTAACACAACAAATGGTTGCACATACACAAATTATTCTTGTTGAGCTGTTGCTAGTATTAAAATCAACATTCTCCAAAACATCATAATCTATCTGCCCTGCCATCAACTTAGAAAAATTTAAACAATCTATCATGCTCATCGTTTTGAACGTCCATGCAAACATGTGGGTCCTCAACTGTGTCGATCTTTAAATAATGAATCAAGAAATTAGTGTCACCAATTCAATCCTTGCTTCTTTCTTCTTCTGAATAAAATTTGTAGGCATCCTCTTAGAGAATCCACATTCTCATATCCTCCAACTTCCTCTACAAGGTAGGCATCATAAACAACGGTTCTAATCCTGCATTCTGTCATTGTTTTAGGAAGGTGAAGTTTTCTCAAAACATTCCTACATGATCTCAGAGGTGTCAGTCGGTGGGCTAGCCAATTTCATGGTTGTGAGATTCAATAAATCTTTTGACATGTCAATAACCATCTTCTTCAACTACAAACCTACACCATGGATGGACAATCCGATTCTAACCTCTAGTTTTAGTAAATCTCTTTCTTAATAATTAAGACAATACTTTTCTTGGAAACCAGCTTTTGAAAAGACAAAGTTCTTAAATTTTATCTTCCTAGAATTTAGCCAGAAGAAACTGTGATGATCCTTCCGGATGCTAAAGTATATCATGGGCTTACAATTATATAAAATCATAATGCATCTCTTCCTCTTTATAAATGGCCTAAAATAATAAGAAAAGATTAAAAAGCGCAAACAAAAGCGCAATGAAAGCTCAACAAAAGTGCAACAAAAGCACAACTAAAGTGCAATTAAAGCGCAAATAAACGCAACTAAAGTGCACAAGTTACCATCCTATTAAAACAATGATGTTTTTCTTCCTAAATAATAATAAAAAGCTAACAAAAACATCTAAGAGCTTTTTTTTACTTTTCCGCCAAAACATCATGTTCTTCTTCCTAAAAATACTAATGGGGCTAAAGCGCAATATCTAAGATCAAAAGCCTTAATGAGCTGAAACCTATGCCCTTTTTACACAGAACCTGCTTTGTTTACACTTTTTAGCTTGTTTTTACCTAATACAACTTGTGATGAATTGAAACGTACCATATGTTGAAACCTAAGAATTTCCAGGTAAGTTTGCTTTCGATTCTGCAACCCTTCCGATTCATGCATCCTCCGATTCATGCATCCCTTCCTCCTCTCTCTTACCTGAGACATTCCATCTATTTTCTGCAATTTTATAGCTTGGTTTTTTTCTTTGTAAAGCACTAAAACATTTAGATCTTTCATGAATTTCTAAAATTGCGACAACATTTTAAATATAAAAATAAGTGGACCAGGGTCGGTCGGGGAGGGCACGGGCTGAAATATATTAAAGCAAATTTTATATTAAATATCCACATGTATTCGCTAGGTGTTCGCTTCCTATTGGTATCTGAACACGGGACATGTCGGTAGAACCAGAACTAATTAGTTTGCCCGTTAAATTAAAAGGAGAATAAAACAAAGATTATTTTTCACTGCTTTTCTTCCCTCGCATTCGCCCCAAACCTATCTTTTTCCCCGTCTCATGTACTATCTCTCACACAACATCCGACCTCTCACTGCTTTCCTTCCTATTCTCACAAGCCTCCCTTAAATACGTGAGTTTTTCACGATTCTCAACACGTATCTATAATAGATCTGATCGTAAGCCAAAAAGCTCTAAATGAGGACTCTTTCACGTGGTTCCACACTCATTCCATGCGAATTGCAACAATAAACTTCTTACTCTGGCCTCCTCACTCAGCTCTGCCAAGATTACATTCTCCATAGTCAGTCCAAAACACGACCAAACATAGGCAAATGAAGGGATCTTTCCTCTTCATGTCCAGATCTGCATTTGTGCGCATGTTCTGAACTCCATAACTTGAGCCACCTTTCACATCCTAAAACTCACTTGCTGTTCCTTCTGACCGACGCCCCTACATTCAGTCAAGTAGAAAGTAGTCGGTTATTGCCAAAATGAAGCTGTGTCCTGCTGATGAAGGCGAATCTATCGGCCCAATAACATCAGTACCCCAGCATTCAAATGACTAGGAAGCTATTGTAGGGTGTAGTGGATTTGGCGGTTGATGTATAACATTACCGTGGATCTAGCACTCGTGACACCTCTTCACATGATTAATACAATCATTGACCATTATTAGCAAATAGTAGCCCATTCTTTTAATTTTAACTGCCATCTTGGGACCTGAATGGTGCACTCCGCAAAGTCCTTCGTGAACTTCTGCCACCACCTTATCAGCTTCTTGGGTCCCTAGGCACCTTAACCATATTTGATCGAAAGCACGATGATACAATGTGTTGTTGACAAATGCATATCGTAGCGCTCTCTTTCTGATTTGAGCAGCTAATGATTTGTCTATTTGCAATCTACTTTCTTTGAAGTAATCAACGAAAGGCTGCCTCAGTTATTTTCTTCCTTGACATCTAGGCAGTGCCACCATGATTTTGAAGCTTGACTTGCTTTGCATCTTTTCTTAGGAACTTGTTATTCTTCAGACTGATCTTTAGGATCAATTGGTTGGGGAGGTTGAGGATCAACCGGAGTTGTATCCTGCTGGCTTGAATTTGATATTCCCTCTGCCTACGAGAATTGTAATAGTGCTGGCTCTAGAATATGCCGATTATGTATCATGATTATGATAGACCATTCATCATCCATGTTTGCCATTTCTTTAACCAATTTGGCAAGGGAACCAGCTTTGCCATTTTGACCTTTGAGAATTTGAGTTAGTCTGACAACTGGAATTTGCTTCATAAGCTTAAGAACTCGCCGATCATAACATGCTAACTCAAACTTGGTGATTTGTAAACTCCCAGTACTTGATTTATAACAAGTTGAGAATCACTAAAAATTTAGAGGTTTCAGATTCGAATATCGATTACAATCTCCAATCCTACTATTAGGGCTTCATATTCGGCCTCATTATTAGTCAGAGGTTCAATCAAGCTGAAAGAGAATCTCATTATGCCTCCCTCAGGTGCCACAAAAATGAGTCCAATTCCGGCTTTAGCTTTTTCAAGATTTGGAGGCCGAGCATGATTGATTGATAATGCTCCATCAAAGTACATTTTCTATACCCCTAATATCTCCTTTTCTTCAACATTCATGATCTGCTCGTCAGGTAGATCATCATTGAGTGGTGAATCTACAGGAATAGAATGTACAGCCAGGAAATCTGCCAGCACTTATCCTTTCACTGCCTTTTGCGGGACATATGCGATATCGAATGCAGAAGTATCACTGCCCACCTTGTCAAACGACCTGTTAACACTGGTGTCATCAAGAACTTCAGCGGACCGATCTTTGATATCAAGGTGATTTTGTGAGATAGCATGTAATGGTGGAGCTTCTGAATTGCGAAAATCAGAGCTAAGCAATGCTTCTCAATCGGAGAGTAGCAGATTTCTGCCCCGATCAACCTCAGGCTGATGTAGTATAGTGCATTTTCTTTTCCTTCTTCATTATATTGGGCCAATAATGCTCCAAGGGACTCTGCTAATGCTGTTGTATACAATATAAGAGGCTTCCCCAGAATAGGCGCCACAAGAATAGAAGGATTCAATAGATAGCTCTTGATGTTGTTGAATGCTTCTTGATAATCTTCATCCCATTTGAAGCGGACATCTTTCTTCATTAGTTTTGAAAATGGCTGGCACCTACCCAATAGATTTGATATGGACCGCTGAATGAAAACCAGTTTTCCTTGTAAAGAACGAAGTTGTCGAATGTTCTTTGGAGGTGGCATCTCCATGATTGGTAGGAATATTGATCTTCTTTTGTAGCATTCTTTGAATACTTTGGTGTTAAACCTAGGTAGCCTCGTAGGAAGTAATTTTTCAAAATCAAGGTGCATATAACACCAGTCGTAATTCTCTTCTTCGCACACTCCTGTAGAATACAATACATTTCTTAGTGTAGTCGCCTTCTTTAGAGGAGGCAGATAAAGAGAGGAGAATTCTTCAATCTTATGCACCACGCGTGGGATAATTTCCTTAAAGTGTTGTAGATTTCCTTAAAGTGTTGTAGAGGAATACGCGTGATTATGAGCATGCTATCTGAAACTGACAGACTATCTATCCTTCTGGAGAACACACCCTGCATAGTGTTCATCTAGATAGAGTCGTAGTTATAGTCATCATTTGAGTATTCAACCTCCCTGCTCCATTTGGATGCAGACTGGCCTACTTTTTGAGATTTTGTAGGGGCAACATCACTTTTATCTATATCACTCCCAAGGTGAGGCACGTGTTTCCTTTCTTTAAGAATAGTTGGTCATTTGGGAAGAGTCGGTGTAGCCTTTTTTCTCCCTACACACTTCTTCTCACCTTCTTGTTTAGGTCTCTTTGCAGCTTTTAAGTTTGGTGCTTTAGCCTCAAAAGAACTCGAAGGCTTTTGCTTCTTTGGCATGAAGTACCTGGCATCTTCATATATCGTTACTTCATGTATTGCAAAGGGCTGGATAACACTAGAGATCCTGAATTCTTCTCCTTCTCTGAGATATTTCATATATTGGTGTAATGTTGATGGGATAAAGCCATATTCATGCAGCCAGGGGCGACCTAGTAACGCATTGAACAAAGTGTCCGCATCAATTACATGAAATTTGGCTTCTGTATGAAGTTCCCCAAATACAAGAGGGAGCATAAATGATCCAAGGGTTTTCTGTCCTTTTTCGTTGAAGCCGTACACCATCAACTTATCTTACCAAAGATGTTCCACATCGAAGCAAAGGGATCTCAGTGCTTTCAGGCTCATGAGATTTACAGAAGATCCGAAATCGATCAAAATTCGACTGATCATCAAACCGTCGCTCTCTGTCGTAACATATAAAGGGCGGTTGTGATCTGCTGTCCCAAGCATCAAATCATAGTCAGCAAAAATAATGACTAGCTCATTTCAAGCTTGCAAGACCTCAATCAAATTGCGTTTAGTAAAATACGCCTCATATCTTTCAGGGCCCTTGAGAGCTTGGATCAAAGTCTCTTTAAGGTCTTTAGACATCAGTAAAGCATCGTATATGCTGAGTTGTGCTGCGATCTTTCTCAGATGGGACAAGAAATTATAATCTATCCCCTTGGCTGAAATCTCTTTCTTCTTGGAGTCTTCGGGGATAATATCTTTATTGATAATTATCTATTTTCCCTTATCTTGGTTAGGAACCCCTTTCTTTTGTGGAGGTGGCAGTATATTGCTACTTCTCAACTGCACTGGGCTACCTCGTTTGATTCAGACTTTTTTGATGAAGCGTTCTCCTCAGAGTCAGCCATTATCGCGTCTGGAGATTCACCTGTAGACTCAGAATCATCTCCCAGTTTCACCTGCTTCATTTTCAATGCTACGCTTGGGTCTGAATCTTCATCATCTGGGAAGCATAAATCTTCTTCTGAATTGTATTCCATTGATAACACCATCAGACAGAATTTAGGGCCCGTTTCTTCAATGTATTTCTCTCTTTCTGCTATTTTTGATGTTGCTGAGATGACTCAGCATGTCTCTATAGGAAGAGATTCATCCTCAGCTTCTTCTTTTTCTTCTATTTTGAGCTCTTTCATGAAATCATTGAGCTTAATAGGATTCCTGACAGTCTGGTAATATTCACCCAAATTATCAATAGCCTTTTGAGTTGCAGTCTTCTTTTCCTCAAGCTTTTTCAATTTGACCTTCTTCTTGGAAGACTTTGACTTTCCAGATTTTGATGAACTAGCTTGACCATATTATTGTTTGGAGGTGGATATATGTGACGCAGGCAACCACTTTAAGTTCAGTACTGGCTTTTCTTCATATTGCATAGGTTATTTCCCTTTATCTACATTATACACTACCTGTTTGCCTTTATTAGATCTTGGAGTGAGTGCGGAGTAAACCTCATTCCTCCTAGCATCAGGAGCCTTAGCCTTTTTAGGTTTGTCAGGGAGGCTTTCTAAGTTTGACAAGTTTAACTTTTCAAATTTTGCCACCCTATCCAACAGATCTTGGAAGATAGTAATAGAAGCCATGCATAAGAAAGGTTGCATTTTATCATCAATGTTCCTCATTAACAGTTGAACTGCATGTTCTTCTTCTAATTGCTACTCGCACTTCATGCTAAGATTGCACTAGTGTGTTATATACCTCGTGACTGATTCATCTTTTCTCCTTTTATCAAGGGCAAGATCAGCAATGATAGTCTTCTCTATTGCATTGGCAAATCTTTTTACAAATGAAGCCTCTCACTCCGCAAAGATATTTAGAGAATCATTTAGCAGCTCCGCGTACCATTCGAAAGCAATTCCACTCAAGCTGCTCACAAATTGCATGAATAACAGAGCATCATTGCCTCCTGTATTCCCTCATGTAGCTTTAAACTACGCCAGGTGTTGTTTGGAATTTTTATTGTCGCCGAAGATATTGAACTTGGGCACATAATATCCTTTTGGATATGGCACTTGGTCATACTCTACTGGGTACGGGCGACCTTTTCCTACTAATTTCTTTGCCTTTTTAGCATCTATAATGCCCTTAATCTTTTCACTAATTAGGCTTTCCTACTGCGAAGAAGTTACAGGTTCAGAGGTGCTCGCCATATTTTGTGGAGTACATTAGCGAGTTGGATCATTAGCCTCTTTGCCACCTTCAGGTACACCTTTCACTCCTGAGGCTTAACGCGCTTGAGGATTTTGAGAATTAGCAGCTTGGTTGACGGGTTGAGCTGGTGTGGGACCCATAGAAGTGGTCTTCTGCATCAACTCCATCATAGCTGTCATCTGAGTCATCATCTCAGTCATTTTATCATTTAACTGAGAGATTTCTTTATCTTTCTCACGCATCTGTCGTCTCATTTATCTTCTCATTTCGGCACGCGTTATGTCTTCGCCAGCAAAGGGATTTTCTCCAACTTCTTCCTCTTCTTCTTCTTCTTCTTCTTCTAAGGAGCGAGTACTTCGGCTGGCAATAGATCAAGCCCTATGGCGACGTCAATAAACACATGCGTGTGGTTGTGATTGTTGGTCATTTTCATCGCCATCATCGTCTTCAACATCGATGTGGCTGACCATATGAACCACCTCGATCTCTATAGTATTTTCATCAACATAGTCTTCTTCTTGTACCCGAATTTCTGAGCGGTGTCGCCACTAAATTTCAGGTTCTTGATTTAGGACTATTACTTCTTCGATCCGCGGACTACGATCAAAGTGAACTTCTTCCTTGGCTGCATTAGATGAATGACGGGATCTCCTAGAGGACTCTTCAGGGTGTCGACCATCATTATAGTTGTCATTATGGGCCTTCTTTTGGACCCATCTCTGACAAGTTTTGTTAGTAGAGGCGAATCTCCGGGAGACTGCTCCGGTGAACTATCTCTTTCTTCAAAGATCTTTTCTTTTCGAGGCTTCGGCCTCCATACTTGCTTGCCTTTCCACTGGGACCTTTCGGCGGCGGATCCCTGAACATATGATTCAGGTGTCACGCCCTGATGTTCACCGCACGAAGCTTGTCATTGATAACCTCTTCTTTCGGCCATCACAACAGTTAATAATATTTTCCTTAGAGGGGTTCTTCGGGCCTCAACGATCAATGTCCTTTGAAACTTTTTCTTCATTAGGCCCTTCTCCTTGACTATCTTTAGTACTCGGTGTACTCGTGCAGATAGACGTTCGAGCTCTCTTATTTTCTGAGGGTCGGCAGGTCGACGCTCCCAAAAGAATTTCTTGAGCTCACCAAAAGAGTTATTTCTCTTTATCCACTTCAAGTTAGAAAACCTATTTTGAGTGGGAATATTAATTTCTGGTTCTGGTGCTGGCAGGTTTGAAGGATGGGTTGGTACAGGTAAATACTGAGCTCGTAGCTCTGCATTTCTCTTCTTCTTCTGCCTTCTATTAAGCCTTCCTCCATATGAGAAAGCTTCAGTGTCATATCTCCCAGATGCAACAGGCTCTTTGGAAAGGGCGATGGTGTTTGCAGTTAGCACTGAGATGTTCTTCCCAGTAACAACCATTTTTGTAGTAAGGGCTTCAGGTTGGGATAGTCTTTCAAACACAGAAGTTCTTCCCTAAGTAACATTTCTGACAGCAGTCTTTACAGAATAGGATTTTCCAGTAGATTCTTCAGAATTTACACCGTACACAGGAACGGCTACAACCCTTGCAGTAGCTGCTGACAATTTAGCCCACCAAAGTGGATAGTGGCTCCAGTATTTCCAGTCTTTATGACATCATTTGCCAGTTGAATCATGGCTCCTCGTCCCAATTGGAATGTCATCGCACTACAGGAAAACCCGTTATTACCGGCGGACTACATCCGCCGGAATAAAATAGATAATCCGACGGAACCATAAGTTACCAGCGCACTTTTCGGCGGAAATGCATACGCCGGTTTCGGTCGCGTCGATAAATTTTTGCCGACAAATATAATGCGCCGGAAACCTTTCCGGCGCACTTACCGACGCCTTACCGGCTTAAAACATCGGATTGGTGCCGACGACTCACAACCGATAAATTTCGGCGCCATATGCGCCGGTAAGTTTCTGTCGGATTGTCCGCCGGTATTTACCGACGGACAAAACGCCGCAAGGGCGCCGTAGATAACCCACGGCTTTGTTTGCGGCGCAAAATAGGCGTCAGAAATAAGCGGCGGAAATGGCGCCGGAACATGCGCCAGTAGTGGCCGACGGAAGGAAGACGTCGATACGGCCGATACAATTCGTTGTATCGTTCTTTCCGGTGGATTTTCGGCGTACAATCCGCCGGAAACCTGTAGCATTAACAAAAAAAAATTCCCTTCCCAGCCAACAATCAAATTTTCACACCTGCAAACGAATACAAATAACAATTTCACAACAGTTTCTAACAAATTCACAACAATTTCACAACAGTTTATAACATAAAAAGAAACTGTTCAATAGTAACAATCAACAAAAAACATCAAATTAAAAGAAACTGTTCAATAACACATGTTCACAGAAATAAACAAGTTCATGTAAACTAAATTAAACTACTTTGACTCCGTGGACTCCTCCTCAGGTGGAGCTACGTCTTTTCCACTCAACTGATCCCTCATCTTGCGCATTTCATCCAACAACTGATTGTGTTGCTCCGTACTTGTTTGAATCTGTGCTTGAACCTGTGCCTGCAACTGAGCTTGCCAATCAGCTTGTGATTTCCTTACTTGTTCTAGCTCAGCTTGAAGGGCACTTATTTGTTGAGCTTGTAAGGAGTCATGAGAACTGGATGCGAAGCTGGATGCAGTAGAGGAGGTCATCCCCTCGTATGCCTGAGCTTGCGCACCTAAGCCATATACTCTACCATGCTGCATTCCTCCGACGGCCTGCGACCAGATCTGATACTCAGAATACTCCATAGAGCCGTCAGAAGAGCCCTCACTTGATACGGCATGAGTCTCTCGAAGCCGTGTATAATTCTCCTGTGAAAGTATAATATAAATATATATAGTTAAACTAAAACTTAGAAAATATTAAACATATAAAAAATAATACTTACATAGGCTTTTTTTGATCTCTCATCAATCCACTGTTGATCCTCCTGTCGCTTATGAGTGCGACTATGCAATTCAACAGGAGTTGGTTCTCTACCAAGCATCACTTTCTGTTTGAATTAAGAGAATTTTATTAATACAGATTAAAGAACAATTTTAAAAAATATTTAAAATTTATTACCAAATGACGCCTGTGCTCAGTATGTGGAACAGAGCCGCCTGTATGAAGTGAACTACCCAACCCACCAACATCAGAAGCTCTGTTCTGTCGATTTTGATCCCTCCTCCTACTGTACTCTTCGCTGCCCCAAGCTGCATTCAACTCAGCCCATATAACCTCTTCAATCCACAATGGTCACTTCCCAGACTTTCTAATATCTGTGAACATATTGCGCATCCGAGTAGACCCATGCTTCTCAAAATTATTTCTAATCCTGTCATTGTGTTGGGGCAGCCAACAAAACTCTTTCTGCAATCAAATACATATGATATATAATATATAAGATTATTAGCTTAAGCAAAAAAGAATAAATCATTTAACATAAAAACTAAAACCCAAAAATACCTCAAACTCTCTAAACCACATCTCTCAGACTTCTTTCGGGACTTTCTTCCAAGAAACATAAGGAGCGTCAAACCTGCTCCGTATGATGTCCCGTATTTTATGTGTCGGTTGTTTTGATGGGTAGAACCTACAAAAATAAAGTTAGGTGAAACAAATATAAAATAAAAAATAAAAAATTCATTAGTTTAAATATAAGAGACTGTACGTACGTGTCACCCTCAGGTGCTATCAACATTCTACCATCTGTCTCCTGCTCTGCTGTAGCTGCTGTCGAAGGTCCAGCTGTAGCAGGCTGATGGATTGGTGGGGGATAGTATGGTGGAGCATATGGTGGAAATTGATAAGTAGGAGGGGCACCAGCATACGGTAGGGGTGTGTAGTATGGGTAGAAAGGAGTACTATGACCGGGATCTGGTGAAGGAAATAGGGGGTCTGGTGAGTAAAACTGCGGGCTAGCACTTCCATGAGTGGGTAAAGGCTGTGTAGCAGGCTGAGGCTGTGTAGCAGGCTGAGCCGAGGTGGTCCACCTGTACTCTTCTTAGTGCGCCTGTTAAATATATTTTTTATCAATGCTCTACTAGGCTCCTCACCTGAAGCCATCTGCACATACATAAAAAAATATATTAGAAATATGAGTAATAACAAAAATTAAATATGAGTAAAATGCTGTGCAGTAGCTAAAAAAATGCAATGAAGTAAAATGCAGTAAAGTAAAATGCAGTGAAGTAAAATAAAATGCAGTGCATTAGGTAAAAAAAAAATTAAGTTACCTTATGTTGTTAACTCATCATTTGTTGATTCACTTGCATAAGATGATACACTCCTATTACTATCAGATTGATCATTACTTTCCTCTATGGTTAGATCTACTTCCTCTAACTGCAACTCGCTCTCATTAATTCTGATTTGGTCATCTACATTGATTGGGAGATTTTTTAAATTAGATATAAAATCTTCTTGATGTGCTGATGGTATTGAGGTGGTTTTCTCAATTACTCCCCTTGGTTTTGTCTTCATAACTACCAGCCAATCATGTTTGCCTCGTACTCTGCTTGGATAGTTAGCATAATAGACTTGAATTGCCTGACTAGCAATGATGAAATGATCAAACTTTGCATATCTCCTAGCCCGCTTTACTTCTGTTATACCGTAAATTGGATGAACTTTCGTGCCTCTATTTGGTACTGGATCAAACCATTCACAATTGAAGAGACACACAGTATTGCTCTGACCGGGATATTCAACCTCTAATATTTCTTGTAATACCCCGTAGTATTCAGAATCATCTCCTGTATGGGTGTTCCCTCTTACACATACGCCTAAATTTTCTGTCTTCCTACCTTCACACCAAATTTTTGTTTGGAATTTATAACCATTGACCTCAAATATTTGATAATATTTTACTAATTTATTTGGTCCCCAAGCTAACTCAGATAACCTTAAATACTGCGATCTGTCTTCAGTGTGTACCTTTAAATGTACAAGATGTTATTGTTACTAATATTAATTGCAGAAATAATTAACTCATTAAGTAAGAATAAGTATTCAAAATATACTGTATTTTTAAACCAAGCAGTGAATTCTTTTTCCACTATTTTTTGGACTTCTCCTTCTTCTGATGTACTAAGACCATCAATGAACCTCCTACAAATTCATATCTTGAGTTTAGAATAAAGTCTAAAAGAAGATCGAAAATATAAATAACTTAAGTCATACTTACTCGAGATATGGCTCCACTTCATCACAGTTAAGCAAGATGTACAATGTGATAACTGTCATCTTCTTATCGGTCAAATAGCGCACGGTGCTTGCGCCTAAAGGTTCCCCAATTCCACTGAATACAGATATATTAGAGAATTTACCAACATTTTGAGATGCTGAACTTTCACCTGATTGAGATATTGTTTCAAAATAATACGAGCAAAACTGAGTTGTCTCGTATGTTAAATATGCTTCACAGATAGAGCCTTCGGGTCGTGATTTGTTCTTAGCGGTCTTCTTAAGTTTATTTAAATATCTCTCAAAAGGATACATCCACCTATACTGAACAGGTCCACCAACCATAGCCTCATATGATAAATGAACAGGTAGATGCTTCATAGAGTTAAAAAAGCCTGGAGGAAATATTTTCTCAAGTTGACACAAAATGAATGAAATTTGCTGATCCATAAGAATCAAATTCTCCACATTTAATTTAGAAGAGCATAAATCTTTGAAGAAGACACTTAGCTCGATCAGGGGCATTAAAATCTGATCTGGAAGATAACTAAAAGCAGTGGATAGTAGACATTGCATGAAGATGTGACAATCATGACTTTTCAATCCGAATAATCTCCCTGATCTTATGTCAGAACACCCGCTTAAATTGGAAGAATATCCATCAGGTACTCGTAGAGTCTTCACCCATTCATAAATTGCTCATTTTTGCTCTAAAGTTAATGTGAATGGAGCTTTTGGTTTGAGAAATTTTCCCGCTCCACCATCCTTCAATTCCAAAACTTTCCTTCTACAAATCTCCTTTAAGTTCATCCTTGCTTTTATATTATCTTTCAATTTCTCTTTGATGTCCATAACTGTATAGAAAATATTATCAAAAATATTTTTCTCTATATGCATAACATCCAAGTTATGTCTAATCAAGTTTGTTCTCCAATATGGCAACGACCAAAAAATACTTTTCTTGGTCCAATTATGGTTGACACCATATTCTGGCAATCTGAACTCAGCTAATGTTGGAGATTCCATTATGGTGGGCAAGAACTCCACTCTTTCAAAAATTTCTTCACTACTGAACCTTGGAGAAGGCTGAAACATCACCATTTTATTTTTAGTAAACGCTTCTTTATTTCGCCTGAAAGGATGAGTTTGAGGCAAAAACATTCGATGACAATCGAACCAAGTGTTCTTCCTACCATACTTTAAAGTGAATGATTTTGTATTTTCCATACAATATGGACAAGCTAACTTGCCTGATGTGTTCCAACCTGAGAGCATACCATATGCAGGAAAGTCACCAATTGTCCAAAGTAATGCTGCTCTTAGTGTAAAATTCTGTTTCATGGAGATATCATATGTACTTACTCCCTCTTCCCATAATAAACTTAAATCATCAATCAAAGGTTGTAAGAATACGTCAATCTTTAATTTTGGATTATGTGGCCATGGAATTATAAGTGACAGAAACATATAAGGAGTAGTCATACATAACTCTGGAGGAAGATTGTAATGAGTGAGTATCACAGGCCAACATGAGTACGGTGTAGCCGACTGACTGAATGGAGTAAAACCATCTGCGCATAAACCTAATATGACATTTCTTGGTTCTGCCGCGAATGTGGGATATGTACGATCAAAGTGCTTCCAAGCCTCTGCTTCTGATGGATGTGTGATAACACCTTCTTGTGGAATGTGATCATTATGCCATCTCATATGTGCAGCAGATCTCATGGATGCATATAGCCATTGTAGTCTCAGAATTATTGGAAAGTAGAACATTCTACTAACAGGCACATCCTTCTGCTTCCTTCTATTTCTAGATTTTGGTTTAAATCTTGGTGCATTGCAATGACGGCATACAATTTCTGCGATATCTTCTTTAAAGTATAACATGCATCTATTCACACAACAATCTATCTTTGTGTATGTCAAACCAAGTTTGGAAACTAACTTCTTTGTCCGATATAGATCTGTAGGATTTAAATTATCTATCGGATTGGTTTCCTTAAGCAGCCTAATGAATTGATTAAAACATTCACGAGCAACATTATATTCAGCCTTGATGCTTAATATCTTCACAGCAACAGATAATTCTGAGTGAGTCGTGCACCCTTTCCAGATTGGTTGCTGGGCAGCATGCAATAAATCATAAAAATTTTGTGCCTCCGTATTCGGTAACTCTTATGTATTTTGTTCAGTTTGTATTCCAGTTGCATCATGAACTAATTCCTCAAGATTTGGTCGGATATTTTCAGCCTCAGCGACATTAGTACTTGTAGAAGGACCGCATTGATAATCAAATTGCGGCTCATGCTCACCATGAGAAGTCCAATACCAATACCGTGGCATGAATCCTCTGCGATACAGATCAACAGTTACATCATCTGGTTCTAGGTGCACTAGATTTTTGTGTTTAGAACATGGACATCGAAACATTCCTTCTGATATAAAGCTGGGCAGCTGTTTCGCTTACTGAATGAAAAAGTTCACCCCATTGATGAATTCATCTGTTAATGTCTTACGACCTTGAGATAATCGGTTATAAATCCAACTTCTTTGGTTTCTAATATCCATAACCTATATATAAGAGAAAAAAAGTAATGGATTTATATATATATATCTAATAAGACATTAATAGATGTTCATATGACCAAACCATCTAAGGCGACTTTCTCTAATCTTATCTTCCACTGGAGCTACTCCAACCTTTTCACGTATATGCTCATTTCGCATCCTATCTCTAAGGGTCAAGCCACTCATCCACCTAAGCATCCTCATCTCTGCCACATTTAACTTAGTATTATATATGCTTCTTTTTTAGTGGCCAACATTCGGCACCATAAAGAATTGCAAGTCTCACCACCATCTTATAGAAATTTTCCTTAATTAAGTTTGAGGGGGAATTTTCTATAACACAATAAGCCCGATGCATTCCTCCACTTCAACCATCCAACTTGAATTCTACTAATAATATCCCCATCTATTTCACCATCACTCTGAACAATAGATCAAAAATATCTAAAATGTGTACTCTTATTAATGATTTGATCACCAAAAGTTACAATTGCAAAGTCACAATTGCACTTCATATAATCCATTTTAGATAATATCCATATCTATTTCACCATTGTTTTGAACAATATATTCGAGATATCTAAAACATATACTCTTTTTAATGACTTGATCGCTCAAAGTCACAATCCCTCCACTATATCTATTAGTACTAAAATTACACTCCATATATTCGGTTTTAGATCTACTCAAATGGAAACCTTTAGACTCTAAGGTTGACTTCCATAGTTCAAGTTTTCCTTTAATTCCCTCTCTAGTTTTATCAACAAGAAGAATATCATCAACAAAAAGCATGCACCAAGGTACATCCTCTAACAAATGTCTAGTGAGAACATCCATGACTAAAGCAAAAAGATATGGACTTAAGACTGATCCTTGATGTAACCCAACCAAAATAGGAAAAAATAACAAAACAAAATACCTTCCCCGTCGGCGAAGAGCGACCCTCGGCGGCGTGCGAGCAGGAAAGAGAGGAAAGGATGCTCGGTGAAGTTCGGTGACCGTCGACGGCGAAGTCCGGTGACCGTCGGCGACGTCAGTCCACAGCGAGCGACGGATGGCGAGGGGCGAAACACGCGAGGTGAGAGAAGGGGAGGAAACGAATGAGCGGCCAGAGGGGGTCGGTGTAGAAAAATAGGGCTTTCACCAGCGGACGTTCCGGCGGAGTATCTGACGGAAACAAGATCCGTCGTAACGTGCGACGAAAATATGTCGTTGAGTTTAAATAAGCCGACAGAAATTGCGTCGGTAATGTTCGCCGGTATGTTTCCGCCGCATAGTGCGACAGAATCAATTCAGAGCTCGTTTTACCGACGCCATTTCCGGCGACTGGGACGACGGAAGATTTCCATCGTATTATGCGTCGGAAAATACGTTGTAATGTTTCTGTCGCAAGATTCAGGAACGTTCCGCCATTAACTGCTGTTCGTATCGGCGCAAAAAATTCCGCCGGAAAATTCGATGGTAATCGCGTGTTTTCCCGTAGTGTCGATGTGTCCTGTATTTCCATTATGCAGAAATGAAAGGCAGGGGTTAGTGATAATAATTGATTCATCACCCCACACTTTCATGTTAAAGAAATAACGTAGAACAAATAATAGAAGTAGGAAAGTTAGTATAGAATTAAAACCCTGCTCGTTAAATTTTCATTGATCTTATTTAAAAGATTCATTTTAACAAAATTTAAAATTTGATTTGCTTGCTACTATAGCCTTTTAGGTGACTAGCCATAGATAGAAAGAGAAACCATTCCCTAACGGAGTCGCCAGAAATCTATGGGCTTCAAAAGTTCGGCCCCAGCCTCCCTACCGCTTTTCTTTATATTCGGCGAGGGAGTTTTAACTCATAAGTTTCGAGGTAAATTTTGGAAGGCATATGGGTTTGTAGATAAGACATTACCCAGAGATTTTTTCCTCATTTTATGAGGACATTATAATCTGAGTTTTGGTTTACTATAGGAATAAACCCCTATAGTTAATTACCCCTCCCGATCACGAGAGAGAATTTTTGATTAAGCCTAGTCGTCAATCAGATACGTAGAATATACGTGCACCTGGCATATAGTAGCAGTAATGAACATTTGGAATGGTTGGAGAATTTAGGAATTTGAAGGAATGGAAGATTTGGTATTTAAAATTGGAAATTACATAATCTTACACTTAAAGAGGATAGTGAGGGAATGGATGATAGACCCGATCAAGATCCCATGGTTCTGTCGTTCTGGGCCATCGTAGTCCCTGGTCTACTTAGTCAGAGGAGGTAGTCGACCCAACCTGATAGAAGGATCCTTGTCGACAGCCATGGGTTGCTTCGTCCAAGGGGAACTTATAGACCTGGGATGGGTATTTGCCTAAGGGGATAAATTTGAATCCACCTTAGCTAACAGAGAGATTTGTGCCCTATCAATCATGTCCTATTGATTCATATCTCAAGGATTTAATGCCATTAAGAAGCATATTGGCTCTGACTATAACCGATATTTCTAGTGTCATTTGGCGGAAAAACCACTCAGTTCAGAAGGCTTTGGGTCATAACCATTTATCATGCGGTGCCATTTGATGGTAAAACTGCCGGTTAGAGGACACATATGACATCCTTACTGGCATGAGATTGTTTGAGAATGGATCCTAGTGATATTCTCGACCAGGCATTAGCTCTTTGTGAGCTGAAGTAATTTTTAGAATTGTCTACCTCGAAAAACTGTTGTAGAGGGTGGATGGATTTTGCTTTAAGTGGTTGATGATTGGATTTAAATTTTAAACATCTGAAATTTAAGATTTTCTGGAGTTTTGTATTTTTAACTTTGTGGATTTTCGGATTTTTGTGGATATTTGAGTGGAGCTTTGAAATATTTGAAATGGACCCCTCTGGTAAAGATATGCAATCAACACGATCATCATCGGGGTGTGTGGGATTATTTCTCTTTGTTGATTGAACCCTGTCTTCCCTATCAACTTGCCGATAGGGGATCGGGTTTTGTAGGCTTTGTGCCTTTGTTTATGAATTTTCTTTGTTAAAGGCTTTGATGGCCTGATATGAATGTATAAGATAAATTCTGGTCGACTTTATGACAGCATATTTATCTGATGATTTGAACCCTGTCTACTCCTATTTGTCTGCTTAGAATGATCTGGTTCCATAAGCTTTGTGCCTATATTAGTGAATTCTCTTGGTTATAAGCCTTGAAGGCCTGATATGAATATATTAAAACAAATACACTGGTCCCCACAACTGTGTATTTATTTGATGGTTCGAATCCTGTCGACTTTTGTTGACTCATATAGAAGGATCAGATTCAAACTTGAATTCATTTGTTGATCTGCGCAGCATCCCTAGACGTCACGTGTGTACCAATAACACGCTCGTCGGGGCCCATACGTATCGAGATTGCATTTACCCCTTTAGTTTACCTATGTGTATACAAATTATGGTACACGTGCAGGGGTATTTTGAAATATTTATAGACGCTTTCTATCCGCTAGTACGAATGTTGCGAATCCGGTGGCGGAATATCTTGATGTCACAAGACACCTCATCGTATTGATGTTGACTCCCTATTTCTCATTCACCGGGGAGGTCCTTAAAATTTGTGATCATTGCCTTGAGAAGAGTCTCTTTCAGGCTCTTTAATATAGTAGAATTATTATTCTCAAGATTTGCGGACACCAGGACTATTTTCTTCTTAAATATAGAACTAAGAAGAAGCTTTGGAATACCAGGAAGTTTTGTTCTAATTTATTCAAACATCTCTTCCATTCCTTCAGGAGGTATCCTTTTTCGTACATCGAGTTGCCCTTATACCTGACGCACTTGAAGATCTTAATCACCATAATCATAAGTGATATCGGTACTTGTGCCCATAGTGGTTCATTGTGCTTACGAAGTTCCCATTGTTGTTATCCACAAGTGGCTTGTGTTTGCTGGCGGGCGACTGTTGTATCTATTATGACCTTCTAGAGATGTTTGTAGAAGACCCATTGTCCTTATATCATATCCACCTTTCACCAATCTTAGGTGGTTGATGATTGCATTTGCTGCAGGGACAGATCTTTGATTGCTGGTCTCCAGTATTGTCGTCTCAATCAACAGGCATTTGTAGGGATTGTCATTGGAGTTTGAGTCTTCTTGTGATTCAGTCGAGTTCAAATTCCACTCAAAGGTTCATAAGTTCGAGTCCAATCCAACATCACTTGCTCAAACTTGTTTTGAATTTTGACTTCATATTCAAGTCATAGTTCATTGAGCTTCAAGTTCTAGCAATCTTGAATCTTTTATCACTTTAGTTAGAGTTTAAATTAGGTCTTTTATTTGCATTTATCCAAGCTTTGAGTCCAGGCATAGTTCAAACTCAAAATGAGCCTCTACAACCCGTTCGAGTCCTCTACAGTTCTTTGAGTTCAATTGCATATTCACTTTCATTTGGATTTGATTCCAATTTGATTTTATTTTATTTGGGCTTGAACCTTTAATTAATCACTTGAGTTCAGGTTCTATTCCACAAGTCATCATTCATTTGAGTTCAAATAGGTCTGAGTATGATCGTACATTCACCTGAAATTTTGGCAGCCTCCCGGCATCTCCCCCATTTAGGAGAAAACTATAAGAAAATTGGGTTTTCCAACCACGTGCAATAAAGACGTGTATGGTAGGTGTCCTCAAAAGAGGACATCGCGGCCATGCTCTTTCCTCCCACTACGCGCAATAAAGGCGTGTATGGGGTCTTCAGTACCTGTTTAAAAATGCACAGTTTGCTTTCCCCTCGCTCGAGGGTATTTATGAGTGAACCCGCCTCGCTGTAGGTGCTGCACCGGGGTCCAATCCCACCACGTGCAATAAAGGCATGAATAGGCAGTTTTCCGGTGCGCCACGAACACCAAAGTAGAGGCTCGAGGGTATTTATGAGTGAACCCACCTCGCTCGAGGGTATTTAGCCGATTGCTCGCCTCGTCGTAGGCGTCGGACCGGGGTCCCATTCCACCACGCGCAATAAAGGCGTGTATAGGTGGTTTTCCGGTCCGCTGCGAACAACGAAATCAAGAATCTGAGTTTAGGAAGTCCATACCTTTGCGGGCTTAACTGTGGAGGCACGTGGACCGAGGCAAGGAGAGGAAGGCGCATTTTCTTTTATTTCTTCTCTTCTCTTTTTTTTTTATAATTAAAATTAATTATAATAATAATTAATAATTATTTGCTAATTATTAATTAATTGTAATTAGTAATTATTTATAATTATAATTAATTAATGATTAATTATAATTAACTGAAATTAATTATAATTAATCAACAATTAGAATTTATAATTAATTATTAATTAATGATAATTAATAAACTAATTATAACTATAATTAAATAATAATTAAATATAATTAATGGTAATTATAATTAATTAAAGCCCTCCCTCTCTTCTCTGTCTTGGCTTAACTTAAAGGATTAGGCCGAAAAAGCGCTCGAAAGGGGGGAGATTACCTTCACAGCGAGCTCCTGTTGCTTCTTCCAATCCCACAGAAAGGGAATGCCGTCGGGTGCGCAAAGTCGAAACAGCCAAGGAGCCAAAGAAGCGGCACGAGAGGGAGAAAGTTAACTTCACAGCGAGCGGGGTCCTTGGTTGCTTACGATCAGACAGGAAAGGAAGGCGTCGGAGGAGCGGTCGAACAGCATCGGAGGAACCGGAGAAGCGACGAGCTCCCGTTGTTGATCCCGATCAAAATGTCGTGACTTCCGATCCTACTGGAAGGAAGAGTTGTCAAAGGCCGAGGTTGTCCAGTCACGAAGGCGTCGGAGGGCGAAGTCGAGCCGCACAGATACGAGAGAGGGAGAGTGGGAGCGAGAGATGAAAAATGAGAGATCGAGAGAAAGAGTCCGAAGGCCTCTTCTCTTCGGCTTCTTAATGACGGGAAATTGAGGTCGTGGCGGCATGGGCTCGACGCGACTTCGAACGTGGGAGAACTGGCGTCGACGTGCGAATGCGGCAGGTCGTGGGATGCCAGAGTAGGTAATTGATTTTATTTCTCTCTTTTTTTGTTTGTTACGGCACAGGTCAACAATATGACAACATTATGAACAATTTTATCAGAATTTTATTGATGAAACATTTTTAGGATGTGGATGTAGGAATAAAGGTGCATTGAGAAACAATTAATGATAAAAAAAAACTATGTGAAGATGAATTTATAAAAAAGAAGGGGCATATAATACTTGGGCATTATATCATGTTGCACAAAGAAGCCAAATCAATTATTGCCAAGGCACCATATCAACCCTCACCGAGGTGCCACCCTTTAGGCACCGATGTGCTTGTATGCAGAACAAATGATAGAGCATGTAATGCTTAGGCATTGTCGCATAGTGAGGGCTCCATATTTAGGAAAAAAATGCTAAAAGGTGTAAAATAAACACTTGCTAATACTATATTAGAGCCTAAGGCTTTGTTTGGGATAGTTTTTTTGCTGATTTCTAAAATGACTTTGTAGTACAACAATTACTAATTCACGAAATTTTATTTTTGTACTAAAAATTTACTTTAGAAAGCAGCAAAAAAGTTATCCCAAATGAGGCCTAAGGGGTATGATGACCCCAGTGTTCAAAATTTTCGACCAGCTTCAGAATTGAGAGGAGTTCAGAGAGCAATTTAAAAGAAAGTATTTTTTGAGTTAGAAAAGTGAGATTTTTGAAGTGATAATAAGGCATAGAGAGGAGAGTAATATTCTCTCTTTGGTATATCTACATGTATGAGTTCTATCTATCTTATCTCTCAAATCACTATGAACTAATTTTATTTTTTGAGCTATAGTACTGTAATTAGAACAAAATCCTTTCACAAATTTGTGTAGTTAAATTTATGAATTGTTTATACTTCCTTGTTCTTCATTTACTCGTTTGAATGATCATTATTCAACTTAAAAATTTACAAGTCATAATTTTGAAAAAAAATATTTTATACAGTGTGATGTATAAATTACAAATCAAAAGATAATTTTATTATTCATTGATCATCCATTATTTTGATAATATTATTATTCAAATCATGATTTTGAAGGAAAATATTTCGATGAAATTATAAATTCAGAAATTTCTCTCTTAGGTTAAGTTGAAATTAAATGTTAGAATATGAAAATAAATTTTAAGTGTTTCATAAAATTAAATAGAATATAAATCGATAATTAATTTTTTAGAAGAAATGCTTTGATTTTTGACTCATCATATCCTATTTATTTGACACGTGTATTTGCTTATAACAGCAATATTAGCCGATAATTTTTTTGGGTGAATTGAATCCGACGACGCGTATTCCCTAACCCTAAGCCCTAAGCAACATAGGAAGGAGCCATAGCAACGCCATTTCAGACCCCAAGTCTTGAAGATGGTACACCTCGACAATGCGAGACGTGATGAAGGGATATAAATGTTTGTTTTGTACTCACAAGAAGGAAAAAAATGAATAAACCAATAATATAAAATTATGTATATCGTAATAAATAATGAAAATGGAATCAAACATTTATTTCACTAATAGGAATTCAAATAACAGTATACCAAAGCAATATGACTACAACAAGCAAAATGGGTTTGAAAGAAATAAGAACTTGAAAGAAACTATTCAACCCTCTAAAGAAAAACATAAAAGACCTACTAAGAATATAAAAGTATCAACAATAATCTCTATTGCTGATAGCTATGCTCCTAAAGTGACAATTCACCTAGCACTCTGGTAGGACCTGCTATGAAAAAGTAACGATAAGTGAGTTTGTTAAATCAAACACAGGATGTAACTCTTGTCCATCAAAGCTTAAACGACAAAGGAATGTAGTATATAGTTTAAAAAACAAAAAGGTAGGAGTAGTAATCTATAGTAACTATATCAAAGTAGCAATGACATATGTCATACCTCCTACGACAGATTCTAGTATACTGGTGTATATGCCAAATAACTACCAATTCCAAATCATTTCAATGCTTAAAAAAAAACCACACTAGGTATCCTCGTATCTGAAAATGACTTATCCGTCATTCATTGTTTTCAATTCACGTCCAATTATATATTTATACATTTATATGTATATAATTGTAACAAATTATCAAATACCCATCACATATAAGATAAACATCAACCCAAAAAAATTTAATGATTTCATATAGAGTCATCACTTTGCGAGCCCCTCGGCTTGGCTAGCCAAAATCCAATAGAGTTCTACTAACATATACATAATTATACATTACAAATGTTTTTATAAATAACAAACATGCATTATTTAAATCTACATGAAAAAAAATTAAATTATGTAACCCTTATGATTTTCAACAAGAGTATAATTTATTGCATTAAACAACAATGATATGTATGAATTGAATTCTCTAATGCATGAATTATTTTAAATTATAAGTGCTTGTACATCAATAAATCAAGGAAACATCATTTCTATCACATGATACTTTCAATATGAGCAATAATAAAAATTTCAACATGCATAATGCTAATAAAAATAGAAAATAAGAATGACAACCTAATATCTAGAAACCTAACACAAGAAGCAAGGATAACACCCTAATAAAGAAGGGTACCCGTTTGATCAATAATGAAATATTGAGATATTGATACATTTTCGTGCTCCCTGGGTGTATTGAATATGAAGTAGTGTGTGTCTCTCAAAGTATCTTTTATCAAAGTTCAACATGATCTCGAACACATAACCGATATTAAAATTTTAAGGCACCCATTTGATCAATAGTGAAATCTGACTTCAATCCATTTTGCACTTGCTTTCTAATATACACCAAATTTAGGACTTCCATATGAGCTTCACGAATCTGATCGACAATTATCGGTTGAATAAACATGAGATTGATAACCCCTACACATCAAACCACACATAAAAAGGGCAAAACCGGTGAATCAAACAACATGCGTGTCGATATGACGAGTCACTTGAAAGGTCAAACAACCTATGATCTCCAAACTGATAGCATCGTTCCAATTAGGACATCAAATTTTCCTAAGTGAGGACTCCTCGCAGTCGAATCAGACCAGATCAATCCAAAAGGATGACCGACACCCAAAATCAACTTGCGACATCACCCAAACAACATCCAATGGCGAAATAGATTTCTCCATTGCATTTGGGACATTGTCAACACCCAAAAATCACTGTCAACTTGTTCAACTGAGGTTGTCCGATGCAACAACATGAATTCTCAGGCGGCGATGCATAAATCAAGAAAAATTAGCACGCGACATCGCTTAAATGATGTCTGATCTCAAAAGAGATTTCACCATTGCATTCAGAACATCATTAATACCCAAAAGTGAAAATCAATTCAAGCAACTAAAGTCACGCGAGAAGATTTGCGAGCGTCTCGAGGCAACACCCACAAATCGAGAAAATTAGCACTCGACACTGCCCAAACAACATCCGATTGCAAAATGGACTTCTTCATTGCATTTAGAACATTGTCAATACTAAAAAACCACTGCCAATTTGGTCAAAAAAAAGTTGCACGATGAAATCAGCAAGGGTCTCAAGGCAATAATGCACAAATTAAGAAAAATGACGCTCGACGTTACCCAAATGTCATCCGATCATAAAACAGAATTAACAATTGCATTCGAAATATCGTCAATACTCAACGTAGACTGTAATTTTGTCCAACAAAATTGTGCAGCAAAATTGATACACAAAACAAAATAAAACATATGAATTTCGAGATGATCCACATGAATTGAGGCAATTTTGATCAATTAAATTGTTTTTATTTTTTTAAAGCTTAAATATAGTAATAAAGACTTGTTATTTCTATATTAAGTCAAATAAAAAGGAGAAAACCAAAGTCAAATGAAATCATATCCCAATTTCATGCAAACCTCACATAATTGCTTTGTTGTTATGCTCCCAATCCCGCAAATCTTCACTTTAATCGCTGCTCTTGCCTTGGACGTCGCTCCAGTCTCTAACAACGATGAGGTCCCATCTTTAAATCGGCAAATTATTAGGTCCGATTACCGGACCTATCTCTGCATTCAAACACCAATAGGAAGCTGACATCTGGTTGAAAACAAGTGTAATTGTTTTAATATAATCTTTTTTGCTTTATGTCTTGTCAGCCCAATCGACCATACCTAGTAACCCGACGATGGTTTGAATTCCAGACTACAAGAATGACAACGAAACATTTTTACTTTTCACTTGACATTTTCACTTTTCTGTCACTCTCGACTCTCTGTTCTCGGACTTATGCAATACATTCTGTTCTACAATACCTTCTTCCCGGCGATAGATGACGACATTGGAGTACTTCAACATTTAGAAAAGGTAATGTTATGCCTTTGTTGCGCTTGAGGTGCGCTTATGTTATATTTTAAATTTTCGGGTTTAATGTTAATTTTATACATAACAGTGTTTGTTCAATGTATTCTTAAAATATTTATTTTCTGGATTTCAACTTCTTCATAAATGAAAAAATTAAATGATGTCAAACCTTTAGTTGCACTTTCATTGCACTTTAGTTGCACTTTATCTAATTTTTTTTTCCCAGATGTTGTATCAAAGGCCAGTTACGTCTCGATGCTATGTTACAACTTTCAAAAAAATTTGTGATGCTTTTGTCGAGATAATTGATAAAGAACTTGAGCTAACTTTAAGGAATTTGAACATTCATCAGTTTTTGAAGTTTTCAACATTCCAACAGTGTCCACTTCTTTTTGAGATTCTTAAATTTTGAAATTCTGCTGATGAGACTTCATTGTGAATGATCATTTACTTAAATTCACTTCTGATGAGTTTATTTTGTTGACAGGTAAGATTTTGAATAAGGAATTATGGATATATCTTTTTACTTTAAATGTAATATGTACAAAATTTTCTCACAGGTTTGCCTAACAGAGGTGATGATATCAAATGGAGGATTAATCCCCTCACTAGATCTCTATCTACTGAAATAAAAACTGAAATGATAAAATTAGATAGATTGATTGATAATGCTACTAAGTTAAAAACCTTTATAATATTTTTGTTATCTAATCTTTTTTTCCACTAAATAATCATAAAACCCCTAAAAGGCTTACATCTGTAACAAGTAATATAACTGAGTTCAATTCTATCAATTGGGCTTTATGAATAAGGAATTTCATAGTCACGGAATTTGATACAATTTCTAACAAGTTTAAAATGGAAAGATCAATGGGTTACATCAAATAATTTTTTCCCTCTCCTAGTGATAAGTTTTTGTCCTACTGGTTGTTTTCCTCTCATAAAGCTTTTTAATGTTAATTTATAATATTTTATGTTTGGTATTATATACATTTGATTTTTAGAACACTTTTACTAAAACAAACCATCTAATCTAGAATGAAGACCACATTTTTTGAGAAGGGAGGGGAACATTAAAATATTCTATAACCAAGATAATGCTACCAAATTATTTAAAATTTCGAGGAAAAATGAGGTAATGTTTTAGTCAAAATTTTTTATATTAGGAGTTGCGCTTTACGTGCACTATTATTACACTTTATGTGCATTATAGTTACGCTTTAAGCGTAACTATAACACATGTAATGTGTAACAATAGCGCACGTAAAGTACAATAATAACGCACATAGAGCGCAACTATAACGCACGTAAAGCGCAATTATAGCACACTTAAAGCATAACTATAGCGCACAAACAGATATTTTCCTATAATTTATTTAATTTTTTTGTAGATTTATATTGTTCTACAGAATGTTACAAACGAAGAAGCAGAAAAATTCGGGGCTGACATAAATGCTATACAAAACCTGAAAAACTGGCCTGGGCATCAACTCCACAAAATTCATTCACTACAACGAAGAAAAATTCACACCACCCCACCTCCCTCTCCTCATTCTCTTCATAAAAAACCACCTGAAAGTTCTCCTCAGCCGCCTACTCAACCTTCTACTGAACCACCTCTTATAAAATCTAAAGATTGGTCGATTGTTAGAAGTAAACTTCTGGACAAATTTAGAAGATATGCAATAGAATTTTAGAGAATTTGGGCAGTAGACTTGATCGACTTGAAGAAAGTGTGGAAAAAGTTAAAATAATCGTGGATTCTCTTCAATACAAATTCATTGACTTTCAAACCAAATGTGAATATAATCCTGATTTACCTTCTATATATTCATCTTCCTCAAGTATTCAATCTGTAAAAAAACATAGAACTGCAGATTTTCCTCTAAAATCACCCAGTAAAGATCTTCCTCCACCATCACATATGAAAGATTTTACTCCATCATCATCCAATGAAGATTTTCCTCCACCAGTAGCCAAAACAAGTGTTCCTCCACCATCAGCCACAACAAATATTCTTCCACCACCAGCAGCCACAATAGATGTTCTTCCACCACCAATATAGAGTTCTTCCAAGCAGCTCATCCAATACCAACCATAGAAAAGAAAAGAGAAGACAATAAAGAAACTGAAACACCGGATGTATTAATGAAGACCCAAGCTGTTATTTATGTTGATAATGTAAAAAATCAACCTCGACCTGCACTATATTCAATGGATTATCCAGGGAAGGATTTCCTATCAGCTCAGCAACAAAGTTTTAGAAATTAATGTTTCAGAAAGTTTGATAAAAAGTAAGTTAAGTCATTAAAATACGCTTTACGTGCGCTTTGCGTGCACTTTAAGTGCGATTTAAGTGTGCTTTACATGCGCTTTTATCTTTTTGTTTGCGCTATAATTTTTTTTCTTTTTTGTAGGGACGACATAATATTCATATATGATAATATAGAAAAAAAAAGAACATATATTGATGATCTGCTCACAGATTAATGGTTTGGCGACAACTATGTAGATGATTTTGCTTGTTTCTTATTAAAGAATAGTAGGGTTCTGACAAACAAATATCAATGATACTTGTATATTTCTCCATTATATAGGGTAAGTATAATAATTATTTATAACCTATTTATCACATTATTTTTCTTATATTGCTGACTTATTATAAGTGTACAAAGAGTACAATCAAGATTATTAAATATTTATCCAACACATTAATCCAGTTTCTATTAAAGAAAATAGTCTTATTGTTCAATCCATAATTTTCAGTAAACATTGGGTACTAATTATAGGCAAGTTGAAAGAAAAAGTCTGGAAATTATATGATTTTTATCAAATCTAGAACACAAGGATATATGTCATACAGTTGTAAGTTAAATCCATATTTTAAGCAACTTGTTTTCTTTTCTTAATATGAACACAAAATTAAATAATTTTTCTATTCAGATAAAATACTTATATGAAGACACCAAATGATGCTTTACAAGCGATATAACAAAATGAAATTTGCAACTTATTCATAGAATTCCAACTCAGTCAAACGATTTTGACTTGGAATGTTCATGTGTAAATGCATGAAGAAATCCGTTAAGAGAAAGAAAGTGAACTAGGCTGCTTATAAAGATTGGCAAAAGTATATGCCAAAATTTAGGTCAGAGTTAGCATGTTTTCTTTTTATTACAACGAAGAAGTAAAAACTTCTAAAAAACTTATAAATTTTGTGCATGAGTTATAAATATGTATATTTTATTATTTAAATGTTAATATATAGTTTTTGTTTATTGTATAACTTTTTGTTATATGCATTAATTTGTGTAACTTTTTATTAATAAGAGTTTTTGTTTGAATGCAATCAAAGCGCACCTAAAATGCAACCAAAGAACACCTAAAGCCCAACCAAAGCACATCCATAACGCAACCAAAGTGCATATAAAGTGCATCCAATGCTCAACTAAAGCGTATATAAAGAGCAACTAAAGCGCATTCAAAGTGAAACTAAAGCGCAACTAAAACACCTATAGAGCATTTAAATTACAAGTAATTAAAGAAACATTCTTACAATAAATATTCATCATTTTCCAAAAAATATTATTACAATAAAAATTCATTAAATTCTAACTCCGAAACAACCCATGGTATCATACTTCCTACAGCTGCATTGAATGTTACCTTCTGTTGCATCAAAGTCAACCACCCAAGGATGATATTGTTCCTTATTCTCTATGTAGTTGACTAGAAACTTTGAAGAATTAGTCGAGACAAAGTCTATACTCATTTCTCCCATAGCTTGTATAAATTCTTCCTAAAACAATGAATATAATTTTCTTGAGTAAAATCGGGCAGCTTGTTTTAATATTGAGCTGTTCTTTATTACATGAACAATTTCAGATTGACTGCATTTGTACTCCTCATCTTGCTCATTTTGCCTCCAATTCATCAATACCTTTTCCAACCCAAGAAAATAATTTATTAATTAACTTGTTAGCTTTGAAATGTCATGACACACATTATTAGTACAATCGATATGCCGCATTGATAAAATGCCCATACTAAAATAATCTTTGTTGTAAGTTGTTGACCACTTTCTCTTAATCTTATAAAGATCCTACAGCCATTCATGGTTATGAAGGTTCCCTATCTTGATCATTTTAGCCCATGTCTCCTCAAACACTTCCTCAGAATCATACCACTTCATATATTTATAGAAGAATCCTTTGGCTTTATTATTGCTATTGAAGATAGGAACTTTTGATGGAACCTTTTTAAAGATGTGACATTGGCATAATCTATGATGAGTGTGAGGTAATGCATCTTTTATGACCATGAATATAGCTCGGTCCTAATCAGTGAATATTGTTATTGGATATTTATTACCCATTATTCATACAAATGTTTTAAACAACCATGTAAAACTTTTAATTATTTTTTTTGACCAAAAAGTAACCTCTAACAAAATATTCTGCCAATGATTGTTAACACCAACAAATGGTGCACATACAAAATTGTTCTTGTTGAGCCTGTAGCTAGTATTAAAAATCAACATATCTCCAAAACATTCATAATCTATTCTGCCTCTGCCATCAACTTAGAAAAAATTTAACAATCTATCATGCTCATCGTTTTGAACGTCCCATGCAAACATGTGGTCCTCAACTTGTCGATCTTTAAATAATTGAATCAAAGAATTAGTGTCACCAAATTCAATCCTTGCTCTTTTCTTCTTCTGAATAAAATTGTAGGCATCCCTCTTAGAGAATCCAACATTCTCATATCCTCCAACTTCCTCTACAAGGTAGGCATATACATCAACGGTTCTAATCCCTGCATCTGTCATTGATTTTAGGAAGGAAGCTTTTTCCTCAACAACATTCCTACATGATCTCAGAAGGTGTCAGTCGGCTGGGCTAGCCAATTCATGGTTGTGAGATTCAATAAATCTTTTGACATGTCAATAACCATCTTCATCAACTACAAACCTCACCATGGATGGACAACCGATTCTAACATCTAGTTTAGTAAATCTCTTTCTTAAATTAAGATCAATACTTTTCTTGAAACCAGCTTTTGAACAGACAAAGTTCTTAAATTTTATCTTCCTAGAATTTAGCCAGAAACTGTGATGATCCTTCCGGATGCTAAAGTCATTATCATGGGCATAATTATAATAACATTCATAAGCATCTCTCTCATCTTTATAAATGGCCTAAAATAATAAGAAAAGATTAAAAAGCGCAAACAAAAGCGCAATGAAAGCTCAACAAAAGTGCAACAAAAGCACAACTAAAGTGCAATTAAAGCGCAAATAAAGCGCAACTAAAGTGCAACAAGTTTACCAATCCTTAAAACAATGATGTTTTTCTTCCTAAATATAATAATAAAAGCTAAACAAAAACATCTAAGAGCTTTTTTTTACTTTTCCGCCAAAACAATCATGTTCTTCTTCCTAAAAATACTAATGGGAGCTAAAGAGCAATATCTAAGATCCAAAGCCTATAATGAGCTGAAACCTATGCCCTTTTTTACACAGCACTGCTTTGTTTACAACTTTTTAGCTTGTTTTTACATAATACAACTTGTGATGAGATTGAAACGTACCAATATGTTGAAACCTAAGAAATTTCCAGGTAAGTTTGCTTTCGATTCCTGCACCCCTTCCGATTCATGCATCCCTCCCGATTCATGCACCCCTTCCTCCTCTCTCTTACCTGAGCATTCCATCTATTTTCTGCAATTTTCTAGCTTGTTTTTTTCTTTTAAAGCAATAAACATTTAGATCTTTCATGAATTTCTAAAATAGCGACAACATTTAAAATAAAAATAAAGTGGACCAGGTCGAGTCGGGGCGGGCCGGGCTGAAATATATTAAAGCAAAATATTATATTAAAAATATCCACATGTATTCAGCTAGGTGTTCGCTTCCTATTGGTATCTGAACACAGACATGTCCGGTGACCAGAACTAATAGTTTGCCCGTTAAATTAAAGGTGAAACAAACAAAGAATTATTTTTCACTGCTTTTCTTCCACTCGCATTCGCAAACCTATCCTTTTTCCCCGTCTCATGTACTATCTCCTCAACCCAACATCCGACCTCTCCACTGCTTTCCTTCCTATTCTCACAAGCCTCCCCCTAAAATACGTGAGTTTTCACGATTCTCCAACACGATCATAATAGATCTGATCGTAAGCCAAAAAGCCTCAAACTGAGACCTCTTTCACGTGGTTCCACACTCAATCCCATGCTAAATGCCAACACTAAACTTCTTACTTCTGCCTCCTCACTCAGCTCTGCCAAGCTTACAATCTCCACTAGGACAGTCCAAAACACGACCCAACAATAGCAAATGAAGGGATCTTCCTCTTCATGTCCAGATCTGCATTTGTGCGCATGTTCTGAACTCCATAACTTGAGCACCTTCACATCCTCAACCTCACTTGCAGTTCCTCTCTGACCGACGCCCCCTACATCAGTCCAAGCCTAGCAAACCGCCTATCCGATCCATCCATTGCTCCTCTCAAGTGACAATAACAAAGCAAGTTTTTTTTTTTCTTTTCTTAATAATCAGCCCAATCGACCAAGGCAAGTTCATCTTATTTTTATTATCAATTTAATTATTAGTGTTGAACAAATCAATATTGTTATTTATGTTGATAGTCGTTAATGTTACATATATATATATATATATATATGATACGTCATCTCAAAATTATCTTGATTGGACACGAATCTCGAGGCAAAATCAGTTCTGAAACTTCAAAAATTAAATTCAAGAGCATATGAACTCCGATTTCAGCGAGCTTACAGTCAAACTGAGCATCTCAGAAATACGAATCCAACGACACCAAATTCGACCCAATCCGAGCCCAAATGAGTCTGAATCAAGGACTCGAAGCGCTGTTGGAAGCTTCAAACTGCAATTTGAGTTACCAAACGGTCTTCGATTTTGACGAGCTTATACTCGAATCGAACGGCTCGACGAGACGAATCCAACGAGCCCAAGATCGCCAAACTCCGATATCATTAAGGCCTTCAAATGCCCAACGAACGGTGCATGATCAAAGGATTCGATATCGGCCGTCCATTCAAAACACTCCCAATTCGCCCCTGATCTCACGCCTATTTACGGGCTATGCCACTCCAGAAAAACTATAAATAGAGCCCTCATTCTACACCAAAGGGGGGGGAAGGAAGAGAGAGAAGAAGAAGAGGAGAAAGGGGAAAAGGAGATTCCTCACCTCCTCGACCACCGCCGGAGCTCTTCCTGCCGCCTGAAGACGCCGGAACTCTGCCGGATATTCGGAAGAACGTCAGAATTCTGCCCAACTTCCATGGGATGCTGAAATTCTTCCCAATTTAGAAGAGAGTTCCCTCCTGACACCGAAACTCCGCCCAAGTGAAGCCGGAGTTCTCCTCTGCCACCGACAGACGTCGGACTTCTACCCGACGTCAGACCTTCACTCTTCGCCAAGTCTCTACCTGATGCCAGACTTTTACCGGTTATCGGACTTCACTGGACATCTATGCGAAGATGCATTTCTTCCCATTGCTGGACTTCTACCTGACGTTGTCCTATTGATCTTCGTCGTCAGACTACAATTTTTCCGACCTCCGTCGCCAGCCGACTACGGTCCTCCTGACTTACGTCGCCCGCCGACTACAGTCTTTCCGACATTCGTCGCCCGTTGACTACGGTCCTCCTGACTTACGTCGCCCGTCGACTACAGTCCTCCATCGCCAGCTGACTACGGTCCTCCTGACCTATGTCGCCCGCTGACTGCAGTTCTTTTAACAAAGCGAACATGTCAATAGTGATTCTTTGTATTTACATCATGTAATGTACTCCATAAGATGTACATCAAGCTAAGACCTTCCACCAAGGAAGGGCCTCATTTGTAATCGACTGCAATACTAGTGGATTCATTCAAACTGGGCTAGGCCCCGTGGTTTTTCCCCCTTTTTCAGGGGTTTTCCACGTAAAAAATCTTGGTGTCTCATAAATACTAGACCCTTTCTCTTATCTGATTGCGTGCCGGATTTTCGTACAACGCTAAGACGATAAACTTTATATTTCTCTACCGCCGCGAATACTCCTGGATGCAACAATATATATATATAATCCATAAAACAAAAGAAAGAGAAAAGCCTAAATAATAATAATAATAATAAAAGAAAATAAAAATAAAATGAGGGGAAAAAGAGATTTTTGGTGCCTTGATTCACGTGCACATTTATAACCATCAATACAACAACATCACCGACATTGCGTAGGCATAATTTTTAAAACTCAAAACCTTATATTTAATGTTCGTGGTGCACTGAAAAATCTCCTATACATATTTTTTTTAGCATGGTGGGAAGGGAACACGGTGCGACACCAACGATGAGGTGGTTAGGCCTTGCACGTAATTTTCTCTAGTGCTGTGGGGATGAATATAAGTTACCCATAGCACCTCATCGCCTACGAAGAAATAATTGCGAATTTTAATAGGTAATCCAAAGACCCATACATGTCTTTCTCTGACGTGGTGGGATTGAAGATTTACGGCCACGGTGTTATCTAACACATACGGTACATGCTTTTCTCTAGCATGATGGGAGGCTCAGATTCCTGGAAATTCCCTTAACAAGGGGAAACACGTGGAGGCTACTAGATTATTCCGTGAAATATGGGACTTGAATTTGAATAGAACGCAAGAGAACTTTTAACTCAAATGCACTGATAGAGGACTATATTAGAACTTGAAAAATTATGCAGTGAACCGAACATTCAATAAAAAATTAAATATTAAACAACATCCCGAGTCATTTAAATGAATGTTAATAAGTAATGACAAGAACTTGCGATGAATAAATCCCTAATTCATGCAAATGATGAATGATAATTTTAATCATCTAATTGAATATCAATGAATAAACAAGGGGTAAATGACTAACAAAACGCTTGATACACAATTTACCCATGGATGATTAGATTAAAATGACCTATCATATTCAATTAACCAATTTCTAAGAGAGGGCCAATGACTTGCGGTGAATAAGGATTTTCATGAATGCATGCAGGGGACTTGTAGTGAAAGAGATAATTGGCTTGTAAGCATGAATAATGTGCAAGTGAATACATTAACCTACCAACCAACAAATGAAGGAAGATCGATAGTGAATGAACCTCACGAACAAGGTATGAGGGCCATGCACTAGATAAGATGCCTTTATAGTCAACATCAACGTATAACTAATCATATTAAACCATACAAACAACAGGGTGATTCAATATGCGATGATGCTAAAAGACATGGTGTGTTTGAATAGTTCAAACAGAATACATCTCTCATGCAATTAATGTTATTCAACTACAAGCAAATACATTGGTCTTCCAAAAATAAAAGTAGATGATATGCAACAAATTCAAACACCCACAAGTCATTGGAGTAGGCATGTTGTGTAAACAACAAGCTATCTACGAGCAAGGGTAGTAAGCATATGACAAATACAAGAGCCTACAAGTTGTGAAACAAAAGGTGATGAATGTCGCAGCACCCCTGTAATCAATAACCACACAATATCAGAAAAATACATCGATCTTCTACCAATATGAACATATGACATGAAACAAATGAAAAACATCTGCGAGCTATAGCAAAAGATTTGATAAATACCTAATGCCTTGTCTACGTACAAAAGAAACAAACATATGATAAATGTAAGCATCTTCAAGAAATTGTAGAGGATTCTCTAGCGCACAAGAACTCATCTGACAGAGGTGATAAACACCACCATACATATATTATGACATGTGTACATACATAATTATAAAAATATCTCCTAAATACTCACATGGGCCCTAGCAAGCATGTTATGAATATACACATGTTGTTTGAAGATGCTACACGGATTAAATGATAAATTCAAGTTTGAATATGATCCTTTTATGCAAGTAGATAAGAATCAACACATCTCAAACTATCAAATAAATATATAGTCATGATGTCGACTAGTATATTTATTTTAAATGTTTATATTAGGCTTTCAAGATTTACAATCATGAAAAGGCATAAAGTCAGCAACGAACTCGATCCTCTGTTAGCAATTTGATAGAGTTTATAAGGTCTAATATATAATTACAAAATGTCCCATAAATACTCATATCGGCCCTGACAAACATGTTGTATTTACACACATAACATCTGAGAATGCTATGCTGGTCAAGAAATGAAATTAAGTTCAAGTTCAATCCTTCTCCTTGATAGGATAGGAGTTGACATGACTTAAACCAATAAATGAATATGCGATCATGACATTGACCAAAATATTTGATTTTATATGTTCAAATTAAGCCTTCATGGTCTATAAATAATGAAAATTCACTAATAAATGCATAAAGCTTACGAAGAACATGATCCTCTATCATCAAGTACATAGAGTTAACAAGATTTAACCCATAAAATGAAGTTCCCCATAAAACATCATGATGATAATCGTATTGAATGTTTATATCAATCGGAGGGGACTCTACACCTTCAAATGCCCCAAAATACTAATGAAACCCCAAAAATCAAATAATATCAAAATCTAAAATATTAAAAAATGAAATAAACCATCAAAATTTTTAAAACAAAATTTTTAAAACAAAATTTATCCACCCCCTGTAACAATTTGTCGAGGTGGACAAATTTAAAAATATGACTTCAACTCACAAAGAGCTAATATCGGATAGAGAATATCACTACGATTCATTTTTAAACAATCTTTTACCAGCAAAGACGTGAAACGTGTCATCTAACATATAATTTTGTCACCAATTGACACCGTAAGTAAATAGTTATGACGGGGCCCTCTAAATCGGGTGGTTTGCCACCAAATGGAACCACTAAATTATGGTTATGGCCAAAGCATGTATGCTCCTCAATAGTATTAAATCCTTGAGATATGAATCAATATGATATGATCAATAGGGTACACTCCCTTTGTTAGCTAAGGTGGATTCAAATTTATCCCATTAGACAAATATTCACCCTAGGTCTATAAGATACCCTTGGACATCACAACCCATGGATGGCAACAAGGATCATTCTGCCAGGTTAGGTTGACTACCTCCTCTGACTAAGTAGAGCAAGGATAAGGATGGCCCCAGACAACGAAACCATGGGATCTTGATTGAGTTCATAATTTATTCCCCCACCATCGGCTGTAAGTGCAAGATAGTGAAATTTCTAATTTTAAATATCAAACCTTCAAACACCTAAACTCATGTTCCTATTATATGCCGGATACACATATTCTCTACACATCTATTTGACAACTAGCCTTAATCAAAAGTTCTCTCTCATTATCGGGAGGGGTAATTAACTATAGGGGCTTGTACCTATAGGAAACCAAAACTCAGATCTAAAGTCCTTACAAAATGAGGGTGAAATCTCTCGGTAGTGTATTATATACAATCAAATCCGCATTCTGAAAATTTACCTCAAAACTTAAAATGTTAAAACTCCCTTGGAAGTAGGGGAGGCTTGTTGACCTCATTTTTGTATAAGGCCGTCAAGACCAAGCCAAACTTCTACCCATTGGTCTGATGGATGACAAGCATCCAATTGTCAATAATCCAGAGTTTCAATTCAGTCTCAATCTAAAATTTAATTCTAGACTTCAATTTAATTCAAAATCCAAACTTTCATTCAATTTTAAACCCAGACTTTAGTTCAATCCTTAATCCATACCCTAATCCAGATGTTGATCCAGACATTGATCCAGATATTAATCCAGACCTCAATCTAGACTTCAATCAATCCTAACTTCAATCAATTCAAGCTTCAATCACTCTAGACCTCATTCAATTCAAACTATAATTAATCTCAACCTCAATCAATCTAGACATCAATCAATTCAAGCTTCAAATAAATCTATACTTTAATCTCAACTTTAATCAATCTAGACCTCAATAAATTCAGACTTCAATCAATTTAACCTTCAAGAAAGTCTAGTCTATAACCCAAACTTCAATTAAGCTCTAATATTAATCATCCATTTGATTATGATTGATGCGGACAATTCAAATTCAATCATTTAAATCTAAATTCAGATCAAACCCAAAAATCCAGACCAAAACCCAAGGTTAAAGGCCCTTGTCATGAAACCCTTTTTAGGTGATTTTTCAATCATTTAAAAACACAATCAAACGATCTCTCATTCATGATCTATTAATTTCATATTAATTAGGCATTTTACTAGGTTCAACCCTCCAAATTTGAGCTCAATTTAACACATCTGACCCCAAAAACTAAATCTATTTCCAAAGGGTGCAAAACCTTCAAATATTTATAGCCTATGCCACTAGACTTTCCACCTTATGGAATTTGAGCATGGAACCTCTTCTAAGACCCTTGATTATGATATGTTAAATATTAAAATATATTTTGCTAGACCGAGTTTGACCCCTAGTTGACCATAGGTCAAAATGACCAAAATGCCACTAAAAGGCAAAATTGAAGTTACCTCCAAACATCAACATGACCCATTCAAATCAAACCTTGAAAAATCTTCCAATACATCCTAAATACCATTAGAATGGCATAGGACTCAAACCCAGACCCTGGTCAAGTCTGGTTGACCAAGCCAACCTATTTTGACCAAAATGTCTCTGAATAATCATTTCAATCCAAATGATCTCATCTTTGCATAAGACCACCTCACCCATACTTCAAATGTTAAACTAAATCTGTTGAGCTCAAACCCATATCTTAGGTCAACCTGGCTAACCAAGTTAACCTATGTTGACAAAATAACCCCTTAAGGGTTTAAATGGTCAATTTGACCCAAATAATCATTTTAACCCTTGGGACAATTTCCACTAGTCTCCATTGATCAAATCAAACTTGTTGAGACCAAACCCAAGCCTTGGGTCAACCAAAGTTGACCAAATCAGACTTTAAGCCCTTTTTACATAAGATCAACCCATTCAAACTTTATCAAGCCCTCCAAGCTCTCAATCTTATTCCAATACTTGATCCAAATACATTCAAATTCATTTGAAGCCACACTTGCTTTAACTTGGTCAACTCGCAAGCAATGGTCAAACTTCCTTATATATATGATATATCACTCATGCTTTGAATCCATCCTTTAATCTCTTTAAACCCCACTCAAGCCAGCACCTAGCCATCTATCAAATGACACCTAAGCAGCCCTTGACCTATTGATTGGTCAAACCAGTCAACAAAGGGTCAAAATAAGCTCAATTGATCAAATTACTTAGCCAATTTGATTTCACACCATGTTAAGCCTTTCTAGTTGCTTAGACTCGTTTTTAGAACCTCCTAAATACTCTCTAAACTTAACATTAGGCTTTGGATTAGCCCAAGTCATACCAATGTGGACTAAAGGCCAAAAACACCTTTCCACCTCACTAGTCCTTTAGTCCTTTTAATTCTTTTCTCCCTAATTACTCCAAGACATGTGTCAAGCATCTAAGAAGAAACCAAATCAATCTTAGCCATCCCATAAGGTCCTGGATTTTGAATTGGCCAAATCATTCAAAATAAGAGTAATTCATCACTTGAGCCTTATCTCTTTTACTCTAGCCCCTCAAGTATCTCTTAAGTTTCATTCGAGCTCTACACCTCCTCCTCTACACTTCCCAAGCCAAATTTTGTCGATAAATCCTTACCAATGGGCGTTCTCCAGTGACATTGCAAGGATTCTGTCCAACTCTGAAAGCCTAAGATCCATAGCTTTTCAAGTAGTGAGTTCAACTAGGGAAGTGAGCATGGATAATCTACAAGTTTAGAGAGTCTGAGATCGCCTAATACCATCGATTGTCTTAGGTAAAATCCTAAATTCTAAGCTAGGACATATAGGGTAATTTAGCTTTTCAAAAAGCTCATTTTAAGCTGTGAAATTAATACCCCAATATTTTTATTCATTTGTATAATACCTGTTTAAAATTTCAAGTGATATGATCGAGCCCATTTTGAGAACAAGGCATTTTTCTATCTAGAGCTACGGTTTACATCATATTAATATTATATGAGATCTAGACCATTGATCTCACGATCAACAGTTTAGATAACGATGTTTTGCACTTTGATTTGATTGTGCGTAGTCCTCTGTTGGATCAAGACTTCATCTAGCTCCATCAAAGCCACTCATTTAAGACGGTGGGCGATCCAATGACCACAGTGAGACGCTGATGCAGATAAGTGAAACCACGTGGGTCTCACCACCATTTTAATCAAGCGACAATGATGGCCCCACCGAGCAATCATTGCCAATGAATGGTCGTGGTTTCAATCAACCAATCCGAGCATGCCGTGTGTCCCCTGTTGCCGTTGGAGAAACCGATTTTATTAAAATTAATTTTAGTTAAGTTAAAACCTTTTCAAAATTCAAAAAATACTAAAAGTCATTAAAATTCAATTTTAATCCAAAATATTAATATAATATATCAAATTGCTCGATTTTTTAAGTACTTTAACTTAAAATTATAATTATTTTAAAATATTTAGTTTTTAAAAATAACTTCAAATATTAAATATTTGGTATTTTAATTAATATTTAATTAAATATAAATCCAAATATTTTAAAATATATCTAATTTTCAAAAAAATTTCTATAATTATTTTAATTTAATTTTAATATTGTTTTAAATTTCTAATTTGCAAAACTTAGGTTTTAACATTTTTTTTTAAATTAATTTTATTTATATATATTTTAAATCTTTGGCATGCATTTGGATGGTTTTCTAAACTTTTTAACAGAGATTATGATGCCTGAATTGATTTAATGGGGGTGATTATTGAGTAATTATCCATTAATTACTCATTAATTGAATTTATAATTAATTATGTTACTTCTTTTTTTTATGCTTAGGATGCACTTGCACATAGTTTTAGGTTTCTCCTAATTCTAGGACTCTTAATTGTGATGTTATGTGATGCATTCGTGTTTATTTAAGGGTTAATAATATTGATTTTTAATCATATGCAACTTAGTGACATTTAAGGACAAAAATTAAAGGCTTGTTTTAGAAAATTTAGGAAAATTTTAGAAAATCAAATTCACAACTATTAGGGATAAGATTTGAACCACTTAAACTTAGTGACACCATCTGCCCTAGGATAAATTCGTACTGATTTTAAAAATCATTAAGTTAATTATTTAACTAATTAAAATTAAATATTTAATTATGCTCAAAACTTCTAAAAATTATAATTAATTCAAATTAAATTAAAAAAACATAAATAATATATCAAATTGACCAAAATTTAGCCTTTAACTTAAGAAAATTAAAAACTTCTTGATTGAAATTCAATTTTGAGCTTAATTTAATTTAAAAAAAAATAACATTTAATTAAATTAATATTTAAAATTAATCAAAAACTCTAAAAATTTTCAAACACTTCAAAACACTCCCTTGGGTAATTTTTTACCTTTGACAGTAATTTCAAGAAGTTTGAAATCAGTTTGGATCAAAATCATTTAAACCCCTTTAATTAATCAATTAAAAATTCAATTAAATAGTCAAACATCAAAAAATTATAATTAATTCTAAAAAACTCCAAATTTATCAAAATCAAATGCAATAGACTTCATTTAGGTGCTAAGCATGTTAAGCCTCTTTAAAATTAAAAGAGCATGGTCAAACATGGCTGTGAATGAAATTTGAACGTTTTAATCTATTTAACTGCTTGAGAGTTGTTGATGATTTCTATTGCTTAAGATAACACTGCAGGTGATCTGTAGCCTTTTAGTTTTTAATTTTCAGTGTAATTTAATTCAAGTCAACTGTTGTAATATAAAATTAATACTTGAGGTGGGAAACAAATTCAACCTAGAATCTAAAGAGGAGAGAATATCTCTTATGGGAGAGTTCCCTTCCATTTGGATATTTAAGTTGTGACGATTTTAAAAATCCAAAGAGAAAAAAAAACACATATGGGGAGGAGTTTTTTTTTTCATTTGGATATCCGGACCTGACTAATCCAAGTAGCTTGCAGAAGGATGGAGTGAGGATAGAAAGTAATCTCACACTCAAAATCACTTGATTCAATATTATGAGTAGAATCTAGGTTTTTGATAGTGGTACCTGGCCACTTTTAATTTTTGTAGACCTAGGTTGTAATATTAAGCGACACTTAGCATATGGACGTTAAATTTGATTAATTAATTTAATTGATTTATTTACATTGATTGTGCATTAGAAATAACATATTTTTCTAGCTTTTTTATTGCAGGTCATTTTTTATTTAGCTTGGAACAATCGAAGGCTCGTGAGGGTACGTTAAAAATTCTTCTATTTAATTAAATTAAATTTTTTTAAGTTCACATAGAAACTCTAACATTTTAAGAAGCAAACTCAGAATTGTCGAGAGTTTTTCATGCATTCATATTGAATTCTTATCCTCCTTGTTTGGCACCTCCCTGCCTGCGAGTTCTGGTAGATCACCTGACCTATTATGGTGCAGTTCTGTCAAGGGAATGTTGTGCAATCTCTAGAAAAAAAAATATTTTATTAGCCTTATTTTAAAACTTTTTCATATTCAATTTTATGCATTCACCGAGTCAATTAGCATGCATTACATTAAAAATAAATTAAAAAGACTCAAATTTTGATTGTATTTTTTTCAAGCATCAAGTCACCCTACATGTGTTAAGGGGCCAATAAGGATATGTACTAAATGTCGGCCCTGCTTACTTATACTTAATTAAGCATCTCTACCACTTCTTTCATAAAAAAGGCCTGAACGCATAGTTTTTAATTGCCTAGGTGGTTAGCTGGCTCCCAAATCGAGGCTGGGATAAGTCCAAATTTGTACTGCATTAGTTAGGTTCGGGCTACTATTATCCACTGTCTAATTTAGATTTAGGTTATAAGGTGGATTTCAAATCTTAAGTTCTCACTCTTCAGGAATCTAATCCTACCATTCTAATAAACTGATCAACTCAAATTAAATTTCTCTTCAAACCAAAATTTAAAGTCTAACACATAATAGGTTGTGGTGTTTCTAAAGTATTTCAGAATATCAAAACACCTCATACCTTTCTTCCATTGACCTCTAGAAATAAGTGCTCCTATTTGATCCATTCTCATTTGAAATTCTAATTTCAATCCTTTGATATCACTCTTTGAGAATTTTTAATAAAATTTCTATCATTATTTTAATCAAAAGTATTCGTAGGAAACTTAGATTTTCTATGATGTAATTAACTACAAGAGATTACACTCATAGGAATTTAAAGAACCCATATCAATTTTCAAAGTTAATTTTCAAAAACACAATTAATCTTCTTTGGAAAAATCAATATCAATAATGATCGTTATCATCATATTCAAATAATTGATAATTAATGATATGTTCTTCCTCCAGAGAGATATATAATTTTCTTATGTAACTTCAATTATGAAATTAACGATATAATATACAGATAATCATGGCTAAATATTTGATTGAACTTCATTTTGATCTTTTGGGGGGTATGTAGTTCTTTCCTGAATTTGGCTACGATATTCAAGATAGAATTTGAAATTCTAAAATTCCCATAAGAAGATCTTATTTCCACCTCTCGGGGTGGTATATCATTTCCAATGGATATTCAATTTGAGAATTAAAATTAAAATACTAGTTTCAAACTTTTTCTAAAAAAAATTAACTTTTCAAACAGCTTTTTCTAAACTCAACTTTTCAATCAAACAAGGTTGGGCACAAATTTTTGGAGCCAACAATGACAACCTCTCGATGGTATTATCTCAAGCTGAAGTCACTCCATATCATACACTAACTATTGCTCCTTAGTGATCATCCATATTGCATAAGATGAAGACTTCTTGCTTGAAGCATATGCAACCATATTAGATTTACTTGGATAGTATTAAATCTATAAATCATAGTCCTTCATCAACTCGAGCCATCATCTCTATCTTAAATTCAAATACTTCTAAGTAAAGAGATATTTCAAGCTCTTATAATCAGTGAAAACTTTACAGTGAATGCGATGAAGATAATAACTCCAAATCTTCAGTGCAAAAATAACTACAATTAGCTCCAAGTCATGTGCAGGGTAATTCTTCTCATGTACCTTGAGCTGTCTGGATGCATAAGCTACCACTTTACTATGTTGCATTAAGCCACAACACAATCCTTGATGTGAAACATCATTGTAAATATGAAATCCATTAGTACTTGAAAGAATTGTCAGATCATGAGCTAAAACCTAGCAATTCTTGAGCTTTTAAAAGATTTGCTCACATGCCTTGGACCATATGAACTTAATAGACTTCTAATTCAACCTATTCAAAGGTATAAAAATATTGAAAAAAGTTTTAACGAAGTGTTTGTGTGATCCTTCACTTCAACCAATCCATTACAGCTTTAACCTTAACGTGATCCATAAAAATTCTAGCTTTGCTGATAATGTGACCAATGAATGCCACCTCTCGAAGCCAAAACTCACCCTTTAAGAATTTTGCATAAAGCTTATTCTCTTGAAAAATATTCAATTCTATTAAGAGATGTTGGGCATGCTCCTCATTACTCTTGGAACATATTAAAATATTATCAATGAATACTAACATAAATCGATCTAAGCATGACCTGAAAATCAAGTTCATCAAATCCATAAAAGCAGCATGTGCGTTAGTCAATTTGAAAGGCATTACTAAAAATTTGTAGTGGTTATATCGAGATAAAAAAAATTGACTTCGGTGCTTCTTCATTCTTGATCTTCAGATATTGGTACCCTAAATGAAGGTCAATCTTGAAAAATATAGAAGAGCCACATACCTGGTCAAATAGATTGTCAGTGTGAGGGAGAAAATAATTGTTCTTTATGGTGACCTTATTTTTACTCTTTGTAGTTGATGTATAGTCTCATGCTTCTATTCTTATTTTTCACAATCTATGATGAACCCTCTTTCAAGTAATTCTTGTAAATGAACTTTGAGTTCTTGAAGATCGACCATTGTTATGCCATTCGATGCTTTTGAAATTGGAGTAGTAACCAAAACTAGATATATAGTGAACTTGATCTCACGATCAGGAGGTAATCTAGATAATTCATCAGGAAATACATCAACACATTCTTGAACTACCAAAACACTGTCTAAATTGAGGTTTCGTTTGTTGGTATTCATCACATAAGCAAGATACCAAACACACCCATGATAAATCATTATATGGATTTTAATTAATTATATATGATAAAACAATACTCATAATATTAAAACTAAAAGGTGATTCACCATGTATCTAAAAGTTTACCCTTCTCTTATGACTATATTATAGTATGGTAACTAAATAGCAAGTCCATTCTCAATATTATATCAAATTCGACTAGTGAAAAAATAATGTTTGTTGCAGGCATATACGTATTATTACTAATGATATTATAATCATGATCATACTAAGTAACTACCACAAATGCTCCAATGACATTAATAGATAAATGTGATTATAATTGAGACACTGTTAAATTTGATGCAAACTTATCTGATATAAATGAATGTGATGCCCAAGATCAAATAAAAACTTTTTTGATTGCTTAAAAATAAAAATAATACATGTCACTATATCATGAGCTTTGTGAGCCTCCTATTGAGTTATGGTGAAGATACAATAAGGAATTACCTGTCTAGGTTGCTCCTGCACATGAGATTACGGTGTCAGATACCACATTGCTTGTTACTATTGTTGATATGGCATTAGAGGCTATTGTTGTTGGTAATAGGAATAGGGCATTGCTAGTAGAACTGAGATGCATGAATTTTCTAGAATTGTTATTGAGGTTAAGAATAATATTATTTTCCTTTCCCTTTATTATTATGCTTATGGTAGCATCCTCTATGTGATTTTTATTACTTATTCTTATGGGGATGTTTGTAGTTTTCTCGAGCAACTGAGGGATTTGATTGATTTTGAATCATAAGTGGGCAGTCCTTAGCCTTATGCTCAGTATTGTAGCAGTTGACACACTTTCTGATAACCAAATTGCAAGTACCTGAATGATATTTTTTACAGTACACACAATGAGAATTACTTTTACAGTTCTGCCCCTAATGGCTTTTATCTTGCATCTTCTGTGAATCTCATTGTGCTTGATTATTTCTTGTTTTTTGCTTTCCAGTAGCTTTCTTTTCATCTGCATTTATCTCTATCACAATATGAATTGCTTGATCAACTAGCTCTCTGAGGGAAGTAAACTTGACTATAGATAAGAATCTCCCAAAGTCTTCTCTCAGGCCAAAAAGAAAGTTGTAGATTTTTTTATCTTTGTGCTAACCAATGAATGGTATAAATCTGATAATTTTAGCAAACTTTGTCACGTATTCTCATATTATCTTTTTTTCTTATTCTAGCTTCCTAAAATCATTCATTAATACTGCATGGTCTGCCATAGGAAAATATTACTCTAGAAATAATCTTTAAAATTCTACATAAGGAATTTCTATATTTTCTCCAAAGTATTATGTTGGTGGCTCTCCAACCAATCATCAGCACCTTTTATAGTTAAAATACATCCATGTATGCCTTTCTCTCTTCCATGCTATTTAATTTAAATAAATAAGTCCACTAATATTAATTTCTTCGCTATATTTCTTCATTGTTGACCTATTTACCTGAGCTAGGATAGCGTCTAGCACTCCTATGAATTTTGGTTGTGCCAATGGTGGTGTTGGTGGAGCAAATTATAATACTTGTTGAGTGACTTGATTAATCCCTTGTACTACTTGGGTAAGCTGAGAGGTAATCCATGTCATCATTGTGATTAGTGCAGTGATATCTGTGTTTGGCGCAGTTCAACAATCAATAGAGCGGGATCATTTAGGAATAGGTGTGGCTTCCTCAGTAGTTCTCGTGCCATCAATCGCACGAGTGGTGGCAACATTTCTTCTTCTTGGGGATATTCTAAATTATTAAATAAATATATCAAAATAAAATACATATATACTTATATAAATATAACATACCAAATATATTATTTATTATCAAGGCTAACCTAAGATAATATAAACAACTACCCAATCCTAAGGAACCAAGGAATATCAAATATAAAATAGAATATGGTCTCTGATACCACTCCATCACACCCTAGGTTCGAAAGGTAGTACACCTCGACAATACAGGATGCAATGAAGGGATATAAAGACTTATTTTATACCTGCAAGAAGGGAAAGTCCATAAATTAATAATATAAAATTTTATATATCGTAGTAAATAATGAAAAGGAAATTAAATATTCATTTCATTAATAAGAATCATTTCATTAAAAAGAATTCAAATAACAATACACCAAAGTAATATGAGTAAGCAAAACAAGTCCGAAGGAAATAACAACATAAAAGAAAACGAGCCAACCCTCCAAAGCAAAACATAAAAGACCTACTAAAAAATTTAGAAGTGTCAACTATAATCTCTACTACTGATAGTTCTGCTCCTAAAGTGGTGATCCACCTAACACACCGATAGGACTTGCTATGAAAAAAGTAACAAGTGAGTTTTATTTGCCTATTAAAACACAAACAACAAAGGGATGAGAAATAAATGATAAATTCTAGAATGTTTGTGTTTATGTCAAATAGTTATTAATGTCAAATCATTTCAATGCTTACAAATGAAACACACTAGGTATCCTAGTAACTCAAAATGACTTATCCGTTATTCATGTTCAATTAAATATTTATATATGTAGATGTATATAACTATAGTCGTTTTATCAAATACCCAGCATGAGAAAGAAAAAGACTAACATAAGGAAATCTAGTGATTTCCTATAAAGTCGTCTCTCTAGAGGTCCGTCGACACGACTAGAAAAAATTCAATAAGGTTTTACTGACATATACATAATCACACATTGCAAGTTTTTTTTATAAATAGTGTCACGACCCAACCCGACCGGGACGGATCCCGCTCGCCTCGGGCCACGATAGAACCAAATACAGGATCTAGCTTTGGAACTTGCTTCAGAATTTCTTCCAAAACTTCAAATGCCAGAACACAGAGCTACAATAAACTTTCAAATACAAAACATTTCATCTATCTTTTCATTCATCAAAATAATCATTTACATTACAATACATAGCTTCAAACAGAAGAAACAGAACTGAACAGAAAAATCATGACTGTACAAAAATCAAAAGTATATAATACCTAATCTCAGATCAAACTCAGAACTTCTAGTCCAAGACTTATTTCCCTTTCCCAGAACCTGAAAACCACACAGAAAATAAGGATGAGCTAACAGCTCAGCAAGACAACACTCACCAATCAAAATAATCAGAATTTCCCATCAGAAACATATCAGAATCCCATCACAAAATATATCATCTGTACAAAACTCAAGTAATCGTATAGAAAATCGTATAACAAACAAAACAAAACAAATACTTGATCAATCCGAAATCAAACTACGGATACAGAAGAACTGAATTCAGAAAGCAGAACAGATCACAAAATAGCCAAAATCGTACATATTAACAGATTCGTATAGACTAACAGAATCATACAAAATAACATAATCGAATAAAATCACATTTCATATCAGATTTCAAACATCAGATTCCCTGACCCTAACAGAATCTCGACGGATTCTGGCCCCTTATATCTCCCTTTGTGCTTATAGCACCAGAACAGAACAGATATCAGAATTTCCAGAACAGAACTTGTTTTCAGATTTCAAAGCTTATTTTAGATTTCAGATTTCCCTGACACAGATAGAATCTCAAAGGATCCTGACCCCTTATAACTCCCTTCTGATATCACAACACATCAAAACATTCAAATCAGAAAATTGGATTTCGTCAGAAAATTCGTCAGCGGCATAACGGCAGTATACGGAATTTACACAAAAAACACAGATTCAAAAATTCACCAAATTATCACAGATAATACACAACAGCATTTCAAGACTTCTATTGTACTGAAGCAATATTTTTTCGACATCCTGATAATTCGTAATTCAATTAAAATGCCGCATAATTCAAAATACTCAGAGAAAATCTTCTAGAAAATACTCAAAACGTGCAGAAATATCCTTTCAACAACATATTAAAAGTTAAAACTTTTATAAGTACAAAATAAAATCAATTATTCGCTAACGGAAACAAAATTTGAGACAGAAAAATCGTTAAAATCCATGTTTCTAAAAATTGAGAAAGGCGGAATGTGTCTTACCTTGAGTCGGTCAACTTTCTCAACTACACCAAATGACGGAAACAGATAGAAGTCGCCCAAAATCCACTTTTCTTCTTTTTTTCTTTGAATTTCTCTCTCCTAGCTTTTCTCTCTCTTTAAAATGACTTCTTTTCCATATATATCCATCCAGATCGTCCCGGACGATCGCAAATCATCCCGGGACGATTTGCCCACTAGATGACTTGCTCTCTGGATGCATTTCGTTTGGACGATCCAAATTTCGTCCTGGGATGAACTTCTCTGTCCAGAAAGTTCTGCAAACCTGTACCGATCATCCCGGACGATCCAACTTCATCCGGACGATCCTGGGAGGAAAACCATGAAAAAAATGAGCTTTCACAATCTCCCCAACTTCAAAAAAAAAATATCATACTCGACATTTCCAAAAATAAAACTGCGTCAGAACAGATACGGATATAACTGCCTCATGTCCGACTCCTTCTCCCAAGTCGCTTCCCGAGCTGTTTTGTGCTTCCACTGAACTTTAATCATCGGAATTTGTTTACTTCTTAACTTACGTACATCGTAAGCCAAAATTTCCTCTGGTTCTTCCTTGTATTGCAGATTCTCCTGAATCTCAACCTCATCAGCAGACAACTTCTTGTCTGAATCAGATATCTACTTTCTCAAAGAGGATATGTGAAACATGTTATGTGTATCGAACATCTGATCAGGCAATAGCAGCCTATAAGCAGACTTTTCAATCCTTTCAATAATTTCAAAAGGTCCGACATACCTTGGACTGAGTTTGCTCACTCTTCGAAATCTGCTGACGCCTTTAATCGGACTGACTTTGATATACACAAAGTCACCATTCTGAAATTCAACAAATCTGTGCTTCTGATTGTAATACTTCTGTCTGTCTTGTGCAGCTTTCAATCTTTCTTTAATCAAATTGATTTTCATAATAGTTTCATCTACAAAAATAACACCCATTTCTTGTCTATCTCCCACCTCCGTCAGAGTCAACGGAGTTCGACACTTCCGGCCATACAAAGCTACGTAGGGTGCCATGCCAATACTGGACTGAAAACTGTTATTATAAGCAAATTCTATCAAAGGGATATGGTCTTCCCAACTTCCTCCAAAATCCAAAACACATAATCTCAAAAGATCTTTCAGCACCTGAATAGTCCTCTCAGACTGTCCATCAGTTTGCGGATGAAAAGCAGTGCTGAAATGCAACTTCGTACCCAAGCCTTGTCGAATACCTTTCCAAAGTCTGGAAGTAAACCGTCCATCTCGATCGGATACAATCACTTTAGGCACACCATGTAATCTGACAATTTCTTTCACATATACCTGAGCCAACTTATCCACCGGATCCGTCTGCCTGATATGAAGAAAATGTGCAGACTTCATCAATCGATCAACAATCACCCAAATGGCATCATGTCCTTGCCTTGATCGAGGAAAATCCATAGCAAAATCCATTGTTACCTCTTCCCATTTCCACTCAGGGATGGGCAACGACTGCAACAGACCTCCTGGCCGCTGATGCTCTGCCTTCACTAACTGACAGGCTTCGCATTTTGAAATAAAATCTGTCACATTCTTTTTCATTCCAGGCCACCAAAATAAGTTCTTCATGTCTCCGTACATCTTACCACTTCCCGGATGAATGGTGTAGCCTGAATGATGAGATTCGTATAGAATCTCTTTCCTCAGATCCCCAAACACATAAATCCACAATCTATTCTTACAGAAAATAATGTCAGAATCAGAAACTCGTAGTTTAGGTTTCTTACCAGATTCAATTTGAGCAATCAACTTCAAATAGTCAGAGTCTGACTTCTGAGCTTTATGAATCCTTTCTTCTAGAGAAGATTGAATGTCCATCTGAGATAACACATCAGAATCCGGACCAGTAGAGGAAATCACCTCTAACTGCAATCTTTTCATATCTCGTATCATATACTCATCAGAAGTGAGTTGAATACTTGATAATCCAGAAGACTTCCTGCTCAGAGCGTTTACTACCACATTAGCCTTGCCAGGCTGATACTGAATCATCAGATCATAATCCTTGATCAACTCAAGCTACCTTTTTTGTCTCAAATTCAGATCCTTCTGAGTGAATATGTACTTCAAACTCTTATGATCCGTGAAGATCTCACACCGGACGACATACAAGTAGTGACGCCAAATCTTCAAAGCAAATACTACTGCAGCCAATTCCAAATCATGCGTCGGGTAATTCTTTTCATGTGGTTTCAACTGCCTCGAAGCATAAGCTATTACCCGATCATGCTGCATCAGAACACATCTCAAACCTTTCAGTGAAGCATCACTGAACACCTGAAATTCTTTCGTACCTAACGGAAGTGCTAACACTGGAGTTGAAGTTAAACAATCCTTCATCCTCTGAAAACTAGCTTCACACTCTGGTGTCCAAACAAAAGTTACTGACTTCTAAGTCAGTCTCGTTAGAGGTGAAGAAATTTGGGAAAATCCCTTCACAAACTTTCTATAATAACCAGTCATGCCCAAGAAATTACATACCTCAAATACCGTAGTAGGCCTTGGCCAATCAGCAACAGCTTGAATCTTCTGGGGATCAACAGAAATACCTTTGCCGCTCACTACATGCCCCAGAAAAGAAATGCTCTTCAGCCAGAATTCACACTTGGAGAATTTAGCATACAACTGATGCTACCTCAAAGTCTCCAACATCATCTTCAAATGTCTGGCATGATTTTCCTCAGAAGCAGAATATACTAGAATACCGTCTATAAAGACGATCACAAACTGATCCAAATACTCCTTGAACACTCTGTTCATCAAATCCATGAAAATAGCTGGTGCATTGGTTACCCCAAAAGGCATAACAAAAAATTCGTAGTGCCCGTACCGAGTACTAAAAGCTGTCTTTACCACATCTTCTTCCTTTACCTTCACCTGATAATATCCGGATCTCAAATCAATCTTCGAGAATACAGAAGATCCAGCTAGCTGGTCAAACAAATCATCAATCTGTGGCAACGGATACTTATTCTTGATCGTGACTTTATTCAAATCTCTGTAATCAATACACATACGCAATGTTCCGTCCTTCTTCTTCATAAACAGTACAGGTGCTCCCCATGGAGAAACACTAGGACGAACAAATCCTCTATCCTCCAACTCCTGGAGCTGAACTTTCAACTCTGAAAGTTCCTTCGGTGCCATCCTGTACGGAGCTTTGGATATTGGAGCCGTACCCAGAAAAATATCAATACAGAATTCAACATCTCGATCCGGAGATAATACAACCAACACCTCAGGAAAAATATCAGAAAACTCCCGTACAGCTGGGATATTAGAAACAGAACCCACAGCTAGATTCATATCCCGTACCGACACCAAAAATACTTTACAGCCCTTCTTCCACATTCTTCTGACTTCTAATACAGAAATCAAACAAGATAACACACCTCTTAACCCTTGAAATACACATCTTTCACCATTCATAAGCAAACTCACTTGTTTCTTCATACAATCAATCTGAGCATCATACAGACTCAGCCAATACATACCCAAAATCACGTCGTATGAAGAAATCGGCAACAAAATCAAACTCAATTTCCATTTCTTGCCAGAAATTTCAATCTCACAAAAATAAAACTTTTGGGCAATCAAATTGTTTCCAGCCGATAAAATAACAGAAAGTGAAACCGGTAGCAAAACAGAATACATATGCAAAGCATCAAAACAACGCTCGGAAAGAAACAAGTAGCTAGCTCCAAAATCAAACAAAACTCGACAGGGATGATCAGAGATATAAATCGTACCTGTCACCACATCCGGAGCATCTCGAGCCTCCTGCTGACTCAAACTGTACTCACGTGGCTGAACTAGAGCTGGAGCTACTGAACCACTAGACCCCCTCTGACTACTAGTAGGTGGTATTCGTGCCACAGAACTCGACCCACCAACTCCACCAGAGGATCATTCAGTCACAGTGCATGGAGGAACAGTCCTCGGCCTTCCTGCTGAACCAGCTGGTCTAACAAAACTCTCTGATCTAAACTCAGATCGTCGATCAAATCCAGCCAGTGGACATTCCACAATCCGATGTCCTGGCTGACCACATCTGAAACACTGACCAGTCATCCTGTAGCACTGGCCAAAATATCGTCGTCCATAATTCTGGCATACAGATGCACCACTGACTGAACCAGAACTAGTCGTATTGCCACTACCAAAAACTATAGTGGATCTTGACTGTCCACTCCTCCTTGAATCTCCAGAAGCAAACCTCTTCTTTCTAGAAAAACCACTGCCTGAAGTGTCACCACCGAATCTCTTTCTACTAGCAGTCCACCGCTGCTGAGTAGCCATCAAATCATTCTCTATCAGATGAGCTATCTCCACAAGCTCAGAGAAATCAGAAATATGAAATAGTACCAGGGGCTGCCTCAAACTATCTCGTAGTCCCCTCAGAAATCGATAGCACTTCTCAGCAGAAGTACTCACCAGCTGCGGAGCATATCGGGCTAAAGCAGTAAACTCTGCCTCGTACTGCATCACAGTCCTGGTCCCCTGAACCAGCCTCAGAAATGTCTCATGCATCTGCTGTCATGCAGAAGGAGGTACAAACCACGATCAAAATACCTCAGAAAACTCTTTCCAAGTAATCAGGGAATTCAGCTTACTCTGGAACTTCTCCTCCTGCTGGCCCATCCACCAGCGCTCAGCCTCACCATCCAACAAAAAAACTGCCAACGGTACCTTCCTGTCCAACGGACACTGCATACTGTCAAAAGTCTTCTCCAACCTCCTTAACCACTCTTCAGCTGCTCTAGGCTCAACAGTGCCCTCAAACCTCGGAGATTTTAATCTCAGAAATATCTGTAGATGCCTATCTACATCCTCAGATCGAATAATAGAGGCTCTACTTTGGGTCACGCTCATCATCTGAGCAACCAACGTAGCAAACTAAGAAAGTGTATCAGAACCAACCACTGGGGCTGAACTATGCATAGGAGCTGCCTGACTAGCACTCTGCCCATCAGTCATATCTGGGTCTGGCATATCCATAATCACACAGAAAAATTAGGCACCAAAAATAATACAATAAAAATCCAGATAGACCAAAAAAAAATCCAAACAAACCAGAACTATCCCAAACAGACTCACAGATCACTTCCTATAGCTCTGTCTTACAATCCAAGTTCCAAAATTATTGTTTTGATACCACTAAAGCTTGTCACGACCCAACCCGATCGGGACGGATCCCGCTCGCCTCGGGCCGCGACAGAACCAAATCCAGGATCTAGCTTTGGAACTTGCTTCAGACTTTCTTCCAAAACTTCAAATGCCAGAATACAGAGCTACTATAAACTTTCAAATACATAACATTTCATCTATCTTTTCATTCATCAAAATAATCATTTACATTACAGTACATGGCTTCAGACAGAAAAAACAGAACTGAACAGAAAAGTCATGACTGTAAAAAAATCAAAAGTATATAATACCTAATCTCAGATCAAACTCAGAACTTCTAGTCCAAGACTTATTTCCCTTTCCCAGAACTTGAAAACCACGCAGAAAATAAAAATGAGCTAACAGCTCAGCAAGACAACACTCACCAATCAAAATAATCAGAATTTCCCATCATAAACACATCAGAATCCCATCAGAAAATATATCATCTATACAAAACTCAAGTAATCGTACAGAAAATCTTATAACAAACAAAACAGAACAAATACTTGATCAATCTGAAATCAAACTACGGATACAAAAGAACTGAATTCAGAAAGCAGAACAGATCACAGAATAGCCAGAATCGTACAGTTTAACAGATTCGTATAGACTAATAGAATCGTACAAAATAACAGAATCGAATAAAATCACATTTCACAAACATCAGATTCTCTGACTCTAACAGAATCTCGATGGATTCTGGCCCCTTATGCCTCCCTACCCAGACATAGACAGAATCTCGACGGATTATGACCCCTTATATCTCCATTTGTGCTTATAGCACCAGAACAGAACAGATATCAGAATTTCTGGAACAGAACTTGTTTTCAGATTTCAGAGCTCATTTCATATTTCATATTTCATTGACACAGATAGAATCTCAAAAGATCATGACCCCTTATAACTCCCTTTTGATATCACAAAACATTCAAATCAGAAAATCGAATTTCGTCAGAAAATTCGTCAGCGGCATAACGACAGTATACAGAATTTACACAGAAATCACAGATTCAGAAAATCACCAAATTATCACAGATAATACACAACAGCATTTCAAGACTTTCATTGTACTGAAGCAACATTTTTTCGACATCCTGATAATTCGTAATTCAATTAAAATGCCGCAAAATTTAAAATACCCGAAAAAAATCTTCTAGAAAATACTCAAAACGTGCAGAAATATCATTTCAACAACATATCAAAAGTTACACGGTAAAACTTTTATCAGTACGAAATAAAATCAATTATTCGCTAACGGAAACAAAATTCGAGACAGAAAAATCGTTAAAATCCACGTTTATGAAAATTGAGAAAGGCGGAATGTGTCTTAACTCGAGTCGGTCAACTTTCTCAACTACAGCAACTGACAGAAACGGACAGAAGTCGCCCAAAATCCACTTTTCTTCTTTTTTTCTTCGAATTTCTCTCTCCTAGCTTTTCTCTCTCTTCAAAATGACTTCTTTTCCATATATATCCATCCAGATCGTCCCGGACGATCGCAAATCGTCCCGGGACGATTTGCCCACTGAAAAATTTTCGTATGTACGTGTATAGTAATCGTCCCTGGACGACTTGCTCTCTGGATGCATTTCATCTGGACGATCCAAATTTCGTTCTGGGACGAACTTCTCTATCCAGAAAGTTCTGCAGACCTGTACCGATCGTCCCGGACGATCCAACTTCGTCCGGACGATCCTGGGAGAAAAACCATGAAAAAAAGATGAGCTTTCACAAATAGCCATCATGTATTATTTAAATCAACATGAAAATAATAAATTATATAACCAATATGATTTACAACAAGAGCATCATTTATTGCATTAAACAACACTGTTATGTGAGAATTGGATTCTCTACTGCATGAATTATTTTAAATTATAAGAGCATATACATCATTAAATCAAGGCAACATTATTTCTATCATATGATATTGTCAATATGAGCAACAAATCAAATTTCTAACATGCACAATGCAAATAAATATAGAAAATAGGATGAACAACCTAATATCTAGAAAACCAACACAAGTTAAGGATAATTCCCTAACAAAGAATGACACATCTATCTAATAATAAATAATAGTTACTTATTCAAAGCGAGTGACATAGAACCCCAAGCCAAAGAAGTTGTTTAATAGAAAACATCATCATGATAACAACCCGTAGGCCCTACAAACAAAAATCCTAATTTAATATTTAAGTTAATACTAAAATACTTTAATACTTAAAAATTAAAGCTCACACAAATCAAGCTTAAATTGAATAGCATTAATCAAGCCTGAATGATTTAGGCCATAAAATGATTAAGTCGAAAACAACAAAAATTTATAAATTAAATCACAATATATAAAAAGAAGAGAGTATACACACACAAATAAAGTATAAAATTATGTAAGTATAGTTAATGAAGATCTAATGCCAGAACTCCAACTAAACTTCCAAACAACAATAACAAGAGTAATAATGAGAATGATAATAATAATCTCTTGATCTCGTTACTCAATCTCTATCGATGAGGAGGGATGGAGGAGAAAGACTCCAACTTGATCCAAGAGGACGAAATAATAAGGAAACTTTCCCTAATAACAACGTTGGTTCGAGGAAAACACCATGCGGAGGAGATAAAATTGGAAAAGTGAGTTTGGTGGATGTCGTGGAGAAAAAGAAACGAAGCAAAATGAGAAGGGAGGATTTCAGCAGTTGTTGCAATAGAGAAGGGGAAATTTGATGTCCTATGTCTCATATTTGTTGGAAATAGCGAGAGGAATGTCGGCGAGGCAGAAGAATTTCATAAGGCAACAAAATCACGTGATTTTCATGATTGGAGAGAGGATCGCAGCAGGGGAGGCCACTTGGCTTACTCGTTCGTGAAGGAGGAATTGGAGGTTGGTGTGCGTGCTGCTTGGGCGGTCCATTTGCACGATTCACTCATTCGAGGCCGAGGGGCACAACTAGGTTTGATAGTTTGCATGCAATACCTAGACTAGCCGGTCCACGTTCAACTGTTACACACCAATTCTTATTTTCTATTTTTATTGTTTGTAAGTTCATAGGGTTTTAGTGTTTCTACAGACAAGTAAATACATGAAAGGAAGAGAAGCCTGATAATTAAGGAGGATCATTTCAAACCCATTAAAAAACCTGAGATATCTCCCTATCCCCATGTAATCCATTACAAGCTGATAAAAATGCTTACCTCTCTTTCTCGTTTCTTTTTTTTTATTGTTTTCTCTTTGACGAAACATCAATTTCATTTACAAATTATTTATTGTTTCCAAGCCTGCATAGCAATTGGTAAAAAATAATTGTATCCTTCTATTGTTTCATCTGTTAAAACTATTTCAATGCAACAAGGGTTACCCAATAACAACTCAAAATCCGCATGGCTTATTGCTGGAATGACCAAACCGAAGCACAGCAAGTAAATTCAGTTTAACTAAATCGAACCAAACAACCCGAAGTAAATTATGGTTTGGTTTGGTCTGGTTTGATCTTAATATTGCAGACGGTGGACCATAAACCAATTTGTTGAGTTAATCCATTAAACAACAAAACCTAAACTAATGGAATGCACTCTCCTATATGCAATCCATATTGTACAACGGATTCATAAAACACTGGCATATTTCACTATGTAAAAACTGTTTTAAGAAACAGTAAAAAAGCCGTCTCAAACGAAGCATAAATCTTCATATTGAAAGAAACCTGAAGTCCTAGTTATGAACTAGTCCTTCTAGCTCAATATCCTTTGAACCATTTTGATTCTTGTTGTTATTTGCTTCATCTTGTATGCCTGCTAAATCACTTAGCAAATCAACTAACTATGAAATATATTTATGTTCAATAAAAGATGTGTAACGATATATAAGGCTTAAGTTCTTGGCATCTGATTATTGCTACCAACTCTTATAATGGTGGTTAATGATCCCCAGTGACAAAAATCCTTATTAAAATCTTGCATGAATATTTATAAATCTTTGCACCAAATTGACAGAAAACTGAAGATTGCTGATCCCAATGACTTAAATGGTGACGCAAATAAAGATGGTCACAATAAATGATTGGCCACTATGAGTTGTTCTCAATAGGCTTTGGTATACAACATCTGGGTTCAAGACCACCTACAATATTCTGAAAGATATGTTTTTGAGATCAACATGTTGGCTCCTCTTAATAGCGCTTGATGTATCGTAAGAAAAAAATGGCCAAATATACAGCTAATACAGATCCAAATGTTCAACTAATGAAAGTAACATGTTTGCAAGTTTGAAAAAGCAAAAAAAAGTGAAGTTTTGTATGCTAATTTGCCAAACCTCCATGGTATTATAATCCCAAAATAAATAATACAATATTTTGGGTTTTATTTAGAATAGCTTTTATATTACTTTTTAAAATAGCTTTTAATACGAAAAATTCTTGAATTCGAAATTTTTGTACTAAAAATTTATTTTAGAAAGCAACAAAAAAGCTAACCCTAACAAAACCTTCATAAAAACTAAATAATGTTGGTATGGAGTTTTACTCTAAAATCTTATGGAGTTTTACTCCAAAATCTTAAGTGAATTTCATCCCGATTAAATTTCAATGAAACATAAATTAATAGATTTTGATGTTTCAATACAATCCAGCCTATGTTAAAAAATATAGAGATGGACCTAAAAAAAATAATTATAAAGTAATAAAAATCACATTTCTTTTATTTGATTTAAATAAGAATTTGACTCTTGATAGGGCATAATGAAAAAAAAAAAAAGATTCACATAGCCAAACCCACACAATGAGATAAAGACTTATTGTTGGTGATGTTTCAATACAATCAATATTTTCTTTTAATTTATATATATGAAATATTATTTTAAAATTAATTATTATTATGCATTAAATCAAATATTAATACCCATGTTAACTGCCATAAATAATACAATATTAATTATGTAATATTATAATATTTATAAAATTTCCCAATATTATAATATTGTATAAAATTATACTATCATTATCAATATTTATATCATGATATTTATTTGATATAATATAATATGAATAATAAGTTATTTGTTATTTATCTCATAATATTATTATAATTATTGCACTTATTATGATAATATAATTCACATTATATCATAAAAACGTTTGTAATATGTATTTAGTATGGCATCTATATATTATACTAAAAAATGTTATGTTACATTATATGAATTTGACTTTGCAATGTCAACATTGCCTATTTAAGCATCCAACATTGTCAATCATTGGGGTAAAATTTTGCGAATATGCTATAATTAAAGCATGCATCGAATGACTTGTCACCTTATGCAATATATCAAAAAAATCACAAAATTTCACTTCTTTCTTATGCTTTTGTAAATAAATTTGAACTTAGTTGTATACAAATGTTGCATTACCAGTTACAATTTTGATATAATATACAAATCTCATGTAGATAAATCTGATAATTCAAAACTCATTCAGGCTAAACTTAAAACACTTTCATGATCCAAATATTTTCCAATACTATATCAGTGTGCTACATAGACAATTATATGCGATTAGTACTTAGTAGATACACATGAAGAGGATTTTAGTAACAATTATGAGGAAACCGGGAAATGAATAGCTTATAGACACAAGATTTGCATGAAATGCATTTGGATTAAGAATAAGAGATTTTTTTTATGATTATTTTCGAGATTATTCAGATTTGGAGATAGCGTCTGGAAGTTTATAAGTAGGAGGTCGATCCGCACCTCTGCTGGAGTACTCTCTCCATCTCCTGGCTGCTGCTGCTGCTGCTTTATTAGCTCTCTCCTTTACTTCTTCCTCTGTGAATAAAGCAGTTTTGGAATAATCAGAATACAAATACTTTGAGAATCAGAGAATGGGATATATATATATATATATATATATATATATAATCCCGAGGACATGGATCATGTCCTAAAAAATGAATGAATTTTATTTTTCACTAATTTTAATTCATACTAAACACCCAAAAATGAAAGTTTTTATAAATCCTCAACCCTCTTGTATAAACTAAACAGCACGCAAGTAAATCAAGATAATTTTTTGGTGGATGTTTTTTCAGATCTTATTGTGTAAACGGCCAGAATCTAATACCTGTATTTTCATAACGATTTAGATTTCCCCAAAGATTGCTCCAAGACCCGCTTCTATCATAATAATCCTTTTGCTTCATCATTCTCGACTTAGCCTTCTCCTGCATCCATCAAGAACCTTAGGCAATAATTTTACAAACTGGGAAACAAATGTTGCTAAGTGTAGATTTCCCAGCTATGATCATACATAAAATTCTAGAAAAACTATTGAAGCTTTACAGACTAACGAAATATAGCAAATGAGCACTAACATAAACATTATTTCAAACATTCAATTGCAAAAGACAATCATAGCATGATGTGACAAAGACAAAAACATTAAAGTAAATGATTGAAAAACTAGAAAAATAAATTGAGAGATGATTTTTTTCAAGAGATGGTGGGAGTAAAACCACTAAGTAATGTAATAAAAAAATACATTTAGCTAATATGAGCATGTATAGCAAAGAATAGAAGAGAAACTGATCAGATGGTAAATAAATTGATGTGAAAGTATAATGAAAGTAAAAGATAGCTGAATGCAGATAAAGTAAGGCATGTAAAATAATTGTTAAGAAAGTTAAAAGAGCCCTGAACTAGAAGATCTAGGCAAACAGAAAATATAGATGAAGTTAAAAGAGGATCATACCAGAACTTTTGCCTGTCGCTTTTCCCACCTTCTATTTGCCTAGCAAATGCACATGGAGATATTGTTAGTTGAGAAGAGGCTCAAATGAATTACTAGCGATAAGTAGCAAAGTGAACACCTAAACAAAATTTTAAATCAAATCAATAATGAAAAGCATAATGAGACTCCATTTATCCATGAAAGTCTCCACAAAATTGTTCTCAAATTGAAAAAGAATAGTTAAATAGTTTAATTTTTTTGAAAAGACAGATTTTGATCAACTACGTGACAGGTTGAAAAAAAAAGCTCCATGTTGGAAACATTTGGGCTAAAGATGCTCTAATATGCTAGTGGATTGATGTTATCCAACTCAAATACTTAAACCAGTGAATACGAGCCACTGTTGATATTGGCAATAAATCCACCCATTCTTGAAGAAAGATCTGAAGCGCTCGTATTGGAACCTCTCAAGTGACTAAGTTGGCTATTGACATAGAGGCTATTTTGTATGTAACTTATGAATCTATGTAGGTATATGTGTCATGTCAAGTAATAAAATAATAAGTAAAATATCATTTCCATGAGGATAGGAATTACCCTAAGATCACTCTAGTACTGCTTATATGAATTACTAAAGTGCTAATGACAGCTATCAGTTATGGTCTCAAAAAGAAAATTGTCTTTGAGACTTTGAACTTATGATAGTTACAAAGTCAAGATTTCAAAAGTTAGATCTCTATTAATGTTGCTACAAATCAGAGCATAAATACCATCATATCTGTTGAATTTGTCGAAATGTCTAGCTAAAATTTCTTTCAACTACAATAATTATATCTTGTGGGCTCCAAAAATTCGGCCCCAGCCTCCGTCCGCTCTATTCACTTTTCTTCGGCGAGGGAGTTTTAACGGAATAAGTTCTGGGGTAAATTTTGGAAGGCAGATGAGTTCCCAGAGATTTCGCCCTCATTTTGCGAGGACTTTATGATTTGAGTTCTGGTTTCCTATAGGCGCAAGCCCCTATAGTTAATTACCCTTCCCGATCACGAGAGAGAACTTTCGATTAAAGCTAGTCGTCAATCAGATACATTATATCCGTAGACACATAGTATCAGGTGTATATTAGCAACAATGGACTTAGGTATTTGGAAATTGTGTTTGAATTTGGGATTTTAATATTTAAAATAGAAATTTTCACCATCTTTCATTTAAAGCAGATGGTGGGGGAATGGATGATGGACCCGATCAAGATCCCATGGTCCGTCGTCCCGGGCCATCATGGTCCCTGGTCTACTTAGTCAGAGGAGGTAGTCGACCCAACCTGACAGAAGATTCCTTGTCGGCAGCCATGGGTTGCTTCATCCAAGGGGACTTTGTAGACCTGGGGTGAATGTTTGTCTAAGGGGACAAATTTGAATCCACCTTAGCTGACAAAAGGCTTTATGCCCTATCGATTATATCATATTGATTCATATCTCAAGTATTTGATGTCAATAAGGAACGTGCTGTCTCTGGCTATAACCGATATTTCGTGGTGTCATTTGGCGACAAAACCACTCGGTTCAGAAGGCCCCGGGTCATAACCGTTTATCCTGCGGTGACATTTGGCGACAAAACCGCCGGTTAGAGGACACATACTACGTCTTTACTAGCAGCAGATTATTTGAGAATGGATCCTGGTGATATTCACGACCAAGCATTAGCTCTAAGTGAGCTAAAGTAAATTTCAATTTGTCCACCTCGGCAAACTGTTGCGGAAGGTGGATGAATTTTGCTTTAAGTTGCTTTTACCCCTTTTACTGTACCTGTGTGTATACAAACTATGGTGCACGTGCGGGGGTAATCCTCTTGGTGTCATGGCCAAGTACTTATGCCGCTGGCACCATCACAACTCGCCACACAATCCTCAACATCTCGACGCATCCCTACTCAGTATAACTCCGCAGACAAACGACTGTAGGTTTTATGAACTCCTGAGTGCCATTAAATTTCATTACCATGAAACTCATGCAACAGTTTGGGAATGTACCCCGATGTCCTTGGTAAGATGAATCGTCCTTGATATAGTAGTTAGGGCCCCCTCAGCATGTAACTGAGATGACTTTTTGGTCCTGCAACAACTCAACTTTGATCTTCCTCAAACCCTTACCTATTCGCTCTCCTATTTCAAGGCTTCCTAGTCTAGAAGACTAGAACCATAGGTAGTGATAGAGCTGTCAATTGTGGTTCATCCGTCTTTCTCGATAGTACATCCATGACCTTGTTCTCCAATCTTATACGATATTGGATCTTAAAATAATATCCAAATAACTTGGAAAATCACCTCTGATGCTCCTCAATCACTATCCTCTACTCCAGCAAAAACTTCAAACTCTTATGATCTATCCTGACGATAAAATGCCACCCTAACAAATAGAATCGCCACTTTTGGATGACTAAGACAATCACCATCAACTCCTGCTCGTATACGAACCTGAGCCTCACCCTGGTCATGACAACCTAGCTGAAATAAGCAATGGGCCGATGATCTTACATGAATACAACCCCTAGTCCGTATCCTAGTGCATCCCTCTCCACTACAAATGGTCTGCTGAAGTCAAGAAGTGTCTATACTGGCACGTTGGTCATGGCTTTCTTTAGTTGCTCGAAGGCCCGTGTTGCTGCTTTGTCCCAATTGAAATTGTCCTTCTACAGCTGCTCTGTTAGTGGCCATGTTATCATGTCATACCCTAGTACATACTTCGAGTAGTACCCGGTGAAACTCAAGAGCCCTCTCAACTCTTTCAAATTCTTAGGTAAAGACAAATCCAATATAACCTCAATTTTGGATTGGTCAACTACTACCCCTGCTCTGATAACCACATGTCATAAATATTCCACCTATGGTTGTGCAAAGGAATATTTCTTGAGGTTGGCATATAGCTGGTGCTCCTTCAAAGTTTCTAGTACCATCCTCAAGTAACACACATGCTTTGCCTCCGTACGACTGTAGATCAAGATGTCATCAAAAAAATACCAGGATGAATTTTCTAAAGTAGGGTTGAAAACCCTGGTCCATGAGGGACTAAAAAGTAGCTGGAGCATAGGTAAGGTCGAAATGCATCACTAAAAACAAGTAGTGACCCTCATGGGTCCTGAAAGATGTCTTATGCGCATCCCTCGACTTCATTATGATATGGTGGTACCCCAACTTTAGGTCAATCTTTGAGAAGATGAACGCCCCAAATAGCTCATCGATTATGGGGACAGAAAACTTGTTTAGCAAAGTTTCCTTGTTTAGGGCCTATAATCCACGCAAAACCTCTTTCTCACTAGTAAAACTAGGTTTGAAAAGGGGCTCATATTGGGCTTAATAATCTCTGCCTCAAACATCTTTCTTAAGAGCCTCTCTATCTCATCCTTTTAAATCTACAGGTACCAGTACTATCTAACACTGATAGGAGAAACTCCCTCCTTCAAGGTAATAGCATGCTCGTACTGCCTAGGTGACAATAATCTGCTAAGCTGCTAAAACCTCAGGAAATTGCTGCAAAAGCTAATGTACACGCTCAGGGATCAAGGTTTCAAATTGTGTAATCGGGTATTGAGGCATTTTTCTTTCGTGAGACGAGGCGTAAGCCTCAAGGCGTTTTGAGGCGTAAGCCTCAAAATAAAAAAATTGCATAAAAGTTTCTATACTTCTAACCATCCTAATCATAATCATTTTTACACTAATCAAAGAACCATTGAAAATATTATGAAATCATCGACACTTATAAGTAAAAGTGTAGAGATTTCGCAGATATGTCGGGGGTCTAAGGGGGCGTGCCCCCTGACGGGGTTCGACCTGCATTGGTAATGAGTATGGTACCTCTCAATTCCAAGCGGTACCAAGCATTGGTACTGAGCATGGTACCGAGCGGTGGTACTAAGCATGGTACTGAGCATTACGGAGAGATACCGACCAATACCGAGCATTTTTTTAATTTTAAGGGGTGTTCCTCCTCGTAGAAATTAGGCGAGTCGCGCCTTCTTTAAATTGAGGAATAAGCTTTAAGGCTGAAACATGTGAAATCGTAGTGAGGCGCGCCTCTTATTGCGCAATTTTAAACCATGTCAGGGATCTCAACCGACTCTAAATCTCGGACCTCCTCCAAGCTTTGTAGCTTCACCAAATAGCTCAATCCTGCTCCTTGTATCATTTTGACCATGTTTTAAGTGAAATCATGACTCTGCACAGGCTAAATCTCCATAGTCAAATATTTCTAGTCCACCTTCGTCTCCTTGATCGCCTATAACCACTTCATCCTTAAGATCACATCAATGCTCCTCAAATCCAAGGGGAAAAATATTTGTATACCCTACAATGTCAGCACAAACCTCATACAAATCCTCCATAACTTCCCTGTCCTTATCATGAATCCAAAGCTCTATGTATCCACCAACTTCAATCCCAACTGGTCTGCAACTTGATTTGAGATGAAGTTCTGATTAGCCCCGCTATCCACTAAGATCACCACTAGCCGCTTCCCGATCTGTTCCCTCACCTTCATGGTGTGATTTGAAGTAAATCCCACAGTGGGTTAAGGACATTTTCGCTACATCAAGGTGTAGGTGCTCTCCACCGACTTTTTCTTCCTCCAACTCCTCGCTATTGGTCTCCTCCTCACAAACCATGAGGACCTGGAATGTACAGTCCTTGCACTGATGACTTGGTGCATACTTCTCATCATATTGGAAGCGTAAACCATTCGCTCTCTTATCCTGCACCTCTTCCTCTTTAAGGTGCTAAAAGTTGCCTTAGGGAAAACTACCCCACTCTTCTCCCTCGGCACCTCCCACTGAAATGATACCGTCTGAGTCCTTAGTGCTTAGGAAGTCGAGGCACTCTTGTTAGAGCCTCCTGTGACTCCGCTCCTACTGGTCCTCTCCATCTATCTCTGATCCTCCATTATCTAGGATAGCTCCATCGTCTCCCTCAACCCCTTCGGCCTCAACAATTGAAGGTTTGCTCATATTTCAGGCTTTAGGCCCTTCATGAAATTTTTCTCTAACACTGCATTCGAAATCCCCAAAAAACTACTCTTTACTCAAGTTCCCAGTAAGGACCAGCCTTTCATTGATTCATTCTTATCTTTTTTTTTTGTTTTCATCGCCCTAATAGCAACTCAAATCTCTCCCTATACTCCATGACGGTCCTCTCCTACATCAAGACAAAGAATTACTCATATAGGTCCCCTTTTAGAATGGCTTGGAAATGCTCCAAAAAAAATCCTTAAACTCCTACCAAGAGTGGATCAAATATTTAGCCTCCCTCAGAACCAAGCCACGGCTTTCCCCTCTAGACATAGCCCTGAGGTCGTAAACTTCTCCTCAGTCATCCCATTCACCGTGAAATACCTCGCTCTGATACTAATTTGATGCGTCTCAGAACTAAAAACAATAAAATATACATAAGAAAAATGTAGGAATATAAATATGGAGATTCATTTTTATTATTTCTTCAACAATAACAAATGATACCATTGATCTACTATTCGAGAGGTAGATCGGCTCTACCACAAACCCTAGCTACTACTAGGAAACTTACACCAAACCCTAGAAAATAAACTCAGCAAATATATAATAATAACCCTAGACAAAACTCCCACTTAAATATCCTTCACACATAATAAACACAATTGGAACCTTTCTAAATAGCATAACTACAATTAGGAAATATTCCTAAAAAATTAAAACCTTCTTAAATAGCATAAACACAATTAGAAATTTTTTTTAAATAATTAAAAACCTTTCTAAACAACATAAACACAATTAAAAAAACTTCCTAAATAGCTCCCCATTAATTCCTCCTTATATAATGAATAATAGCTTCCCCATGCCCCACTAGGGGGGTCAAAATCTCCCCCTCTGTTGCCCATGATTCCGCCTAGCCAAAGGGCTAGTTCGGCTAGGGCTAGGCCGGTCGGTTGTGCTATCCTAGGCCGATCTGGCTAGGCTAGTCTAGGCTAGTCTGGGCTAGCCTCTTGGCATATTAGCCTCACCAAAATCTTGTTTAATTTGCCCTTAAGTTTGAGGGATACTTTTCTATCACACAACAAACCCAATGCATTCCTCCACTTCAACCATCCAAATCGAATTCTACTAATAATATCCCTATCTATTTCACCATCACACTAAACAATAGACCCAAATTCTTTAAAACGTGTATTCTTATTAATGACATGATCACCCAAAGTCACAACCCCCCTAGATCTATTACTACTAAAATTACCCTCCATGTATTCGATGTTAGATCTACTCAAACAAAAGTCTTTAGACTCTAATATTAACCTCCATAATTCAAGTTCACCTTCAACTCCCTCTCTAGTCTCATCAAAATAACAATAATAAATTACTGATACATTTGATTGTCATCCACTTGACTTTTCATGTTCAATGATGCGTGGCTCAATAATAAATGAGTCGAACACATATAAAACTTTTTCAACTCATTAACGAACTTGAGCTCATTCTTACTTGGCTCGATGATTAATGAATTGAGCTGAAGAAGACTCTAGTCCATTCATGTTCAATTCGTTTGCATCCCTATTTGTAATCAAAGATAAATGGCATTTATGATTTTACATACATTACTATTTAAAAAAAGAATAAATTATCGATGCATTTGATTGTCATCAACTTGACTTTTCATGTTATTCCATATTTCCATGTTCAGCTCAATAATAAATGAGTCAGCAAATAAAATTTTTTCAGCTCATTAATAAGCTTGAGTTCATTCTTATTTGGCTCGATGGAAAATGAATTGAGCTTAAGAAGACACTTGTCCGTTCATGTTCAACTTGTTTGCAACCCTATTTCAGATGAAAGGGAGATGGCATTTATGATTTAACATGCTTTGCTTGAGAGCTTCCAAAGGTGCAACTTTGTGAGATCAGATCGACAAAACTATGTAATAGTTAATTTAATTGTGCTCTAAAATAGTTAGAATCAGATTTGCAATGTTGCAAAATCCATAACATCATGTAGGAGAAATAAGTCATTGTATCTGAGAGAAGAATGGATTTGGAGAGTTAAGGCTAAAATATGCATTCATTTCAGTGACAGCATACCATTGCAAAAACATCAGTGGACGCACCGCCCATTCCAGCAAGCATCAGACCAACCTGTGAAAATGGAAATCCAATGCATCAATGAAAATGTACTTTCAAATAACTTTCATGATGGTAAAATTTAATTTAGAAATCAATTTCGGACAAATTTAATAAGCAGTGTTAAAGTAAAATTTTATTTTGTCAAAAAATTAATGTTGGCCAAAAAATTAATTTTGGACATAAAAAAACACCATGATATAGAAACGAATAATGTGTGTGTGTATATATATATACCTCGTTTGAGAAGAACGACAACCCATTTCCCTCAATACTTCCCTATATACTTCTAAGCACAGTACATAAGAATAAGATTGTCCATCTTCTTCAATAACATTTACAATAGTGGTATCGATGATTGCATAAGAAGAAATTAGTCATTTTCACATCATTAATTATTTTAAATGACATGCAGCATAATATATGGATTGTTTTTTTCTTTTTTCTTTTTTTTTTTTGTTAATATATATATGGATTGTTATTTGTAGTATAGTTGATGATTTTAAATTGTTAATACATTGGCCAAGGTTATTTTCTCTGTCATTTGTAGTCAAAAGTCCTCATTTTAAAGCATGTTTGATAAAAGGAGTCAATAAAAAAATAAATGAAATATAATCATGAATAAGATGAAATGAATAATCTCATTTGCCGATCCAAGAGATTTCAACATCAATTAGTTAAGTCAAAACACAAGCTCAAATACAAAGCCTAAAAGTTAAAGCAAAAGCCAAGCTCAAAGGCCAAAAAGGCACGTGGCTCACATAAGACTACATGGAGGGTACAATATGGGCTATAATTCAAATAACAAAGCTTTGAATTTAAAACCCAACTCCCTCTCCTATGATGGAAAGTTGATCATACAAAAGAAGGACCATTCCTTGTAATCAAAATTCAAAGATTATAACAATCGAGAAGGGCTGTTATCGAGATAAGGGATTTGTTTTATATGATAACCTACAGTTCTCTAATAATAAAGGATTACCCTTATCACTATCTATTTTTATGATGTTTATCAAGGATTTTTATAAGTTTATAAATACCAGACTTGTATATAGGTTTATTTATTCAATTCAATTCTAATCAAGAACCCTATTATATCTTCTCTCTCTCTCTCTCTCTCTCTCTCTCTCTCTCTCTCTCTCTCTCTCTCTCTCTCTCTCTCCCCCCCCCCTCCCTTTCTGACATACACATCCTAACCTTAGTGGACTAAAGGAGGCTCTCCCCTTGCCAAATCTTGACCAAGGCTCACTTGCCTCTCCAAAATTGATCCACCATCATTCTATCTCTAAAGTACCCTTCTTCCTCTCTCATATATATATATATATATAAAGATAGGATAGCTAGAGTAAACCAACAAATGGACTGAAATTATATCCCTCAATCTTGAGATCAACAAATGGACTGAATTGCATGGCAATGATGCACCTTAGAAAGGGGCCAAATTTATGGACCTTAATAGTAATATCTTAAGAGACGGGACTAACCAGGAGACTTATCAGAATGCTAGCTAATTGAAATGCCACCATTTAATTCTAAAATTCAACAAGATACTTTATATATTTTCAAAGTGTGCAAGATTGAAGTTTAACCTTACATTCACTCTTTCCACCCTGCGCATTTCATCTTCAAGTAGAGATAATTGTGCAGCAGAAGTCCAATGGATACAATCAACTGGGCTGAAAAGATATTAAATATTTTGAATGAACCAGGCAAGAATAACCAACAGAAAACCAAAAAAAAAACAATAAACAAAGCCAGAGTTTGATGGATGTGCATTTCAACTTGGTATCCAAAATAGTATCAAATCTTAAACCTTAAGTAACAGAAGCTCACAACAGGACGACATCATATGCAAAGAAAATGGAATATAGTTTCGGGTCTATGCTTTAGTGATCAAAGGCTCACCAGCTATCAATTGCTTCTTGGACTAGGGCCGGATTTCCGGATTGACTACATGCCCTTGCTCTTCCAAAATCTTCTTCAATTCTAAAAACGTCTGATGCTACATTGGCACAATTTTTACAACCTGTATTGCCCAAGCAGAAAAAAAACTCATTTAGACTAGACGTCAAAAGTGATCAAGAGAATGTTTAAATGAAAGGTTATCCATCATGTAAACATAAAAACGGTTTAGTGGCAATCCATGTATAGTCTAACAACACTTGTATTGTTATTCCGATTATAAAGCAAGGTAACTTTGATCAAATTAACAAACTCCATCAAATTTTATTATTCATGGTTTTGTCATACGAATTAAAAGAACTGGAAAGAACTTCTTGAAGCACTCATACCTATGCAACTAAACTCATCAACAAATACATGATCCTTGGGAGAAGTGTCATCGAAGAAGGGGTTGATTGCACTCAACGCATACCCATGTATTTCATCATATATCATTCGCTGCACAGGATCACTAAGAACCTGCTCTTAAAACAATTTTCAGAGTTAATTTCGAGTTTTGTGTCAGCTTACCTAATAAAAACTTTGAACCGAGCATTGATGAATTCATTTTGAACTCATGTTTGAAACCCACCTCATAGACTTCATTAATGAACATGCAAAAGTTTGTAACCTCCGGATCATTTCCACTCAAGTCTGGATGACAAGACTTCATACAATTATAATATGCTTTCTTTATCTGTTGTGGACTGGCATCTGGAAGCTAGCATTGACAATTTTACGGATAAAATCAGAGCCAGAACATAATAATTTTATAAATAATCTCAAGTGAACTATTCTTGTGACTATTTTGACTTGCAAAGAAGGGATGCATACGCTGCTGCAAATATGTAATGCCGTAAAACAGAAAAATGAAAAACAATGGTAAAATGTTTTAAGTGGTGCATGGACAGCATTTCATATCCTCCAGTTCCAGTAACCTGGAAGAGTATTTCATAAACCTACTTCATAATTTTTAATTAAAGATAAGACCAAACATGAAAGATCAGGATGAATAGGGCAGTTTAGTCCATATGGAAAAATTCGAAAAACCTTTTGAGTGACAGTAAATCCTTCCTTTAATCTTTGGGTAGGACTTACGGAAAACATTATTTCTTTATTTTTTACTAAATATATTATCATTTTATTTGGAACTGCACAATTACTATTAATGGCAATCTGAAGTAAACGAATTAATTGAAGCACAAAAATGTCTCAACTGAAGCACCCCTTTTGCAGAAATAAAATAAGATACATTCATATTTTTCTTGCTATTATTGTCTTTTTTTGCTCTGGTTTATAATTAAAACTTCTTTTCGACCCCACGTAGTGGGATAAAAGCTTGATGTTGTTGTTGATCATAAATGCTGTATAAAACAACTTAGGATTTATAAAGCTTCTTTTTCTATCATAATTGCTGCATAAAACAAGTATTGGGCGTAATAAATGAATAAAAATAAAGAAATATTGTTACATCTATGTTTTCATGGAATCAAAGGCAACCTTCCTTTGATCTCCTCTCTTCCTCAGGGCCAAAGAAATCAATATTGGTGCAACATAAATGGACTCCTTAGAAGACTACAAGTCTCTTTACATTCATCACATCGAGTACTTCGTATGTTCATCAACAAGTGATCATCATTTCCTTCAAATTACACAGAATAACCTCAATTGGGAGGGTACCATCTCAATCAGTTATGTTCCTGATCTAAGGGAAAGAATAAATCAGCTACCTTACTAGGACGTCAAATAACCAAATGATGGAAGAACTAGCTACACAATTTGGAGGCCTAGAATTCCACAGCGATGGCTTCAATGATAAATTTTATAGAGCTTAAAATCAAACTATATGGAAGAATTAGGATATGTTGCACGAAATGTACTTCAATCTCAAAAACACTACATTATGCTTTGAAATTTGATATGCTTTTAAGAATAAAGGAATACACTATGGCTATGACCAAATAATTTATTAAGTAGAAAGAGATTGATATGTTTATGAAACTAATTGGGGTTGCCAAATATAATTTGAAATATAGCCAAATGTATCAGAAAGAACACGTCTTTGAATTCCTTAATGGATTAATAAGGAACTGGATGATAAGAGGTTGTTTAGTGAGAATGAAGCACCATCACAACCTAAGAAATGCCTTTGTGAAGGTCCGATGGGAAAAAGTTGGAAGGGGTTATGCTTAAAATTCTAAAAAAAACAACCTTAGAAGTCAATATCTAAAATTCCTCTCTTCTGCCAGAAGGATTAGACTTGGCATGAACATCATGCTACAATTAGAAAACTAATCAGGCTTGGTGTGATCAATGACAGAACTCTTGTCAAATTAAGAATGATGTTGGAAATTTATGCCAAAAAATTAGAATTAAAAAAACAAAGAAAATCTATCTGAAGATTTCATGACACTATAAAGGAGGACAAGTCAGGCAATATATCTTTCACAAGCAAATAGCTTAAGCAAATATAAGCCTTCCTTGGCCAATCCAAATTGTTTGCGCGTGCATTGATTCCATCCTTGTTCTCTTCTAATTGTTCTATAATACAAAAAGGTAGTGCCAAATTGGAAGGAAGAGGCCCATGGATTGTGGATTTCAAGCATGCAACCATAAAACTAAATATCACACATTGTTTGTCTTATAAACCTTACCCCATTAATGCACAGATTCGAGTGCTCGACGGATGTATTCCAACAATTATCGATAAAGGATGCATTAGAGTGGTTTATTTCATTCATTGTACAGATCTTCTTTATCGAGTGCCTTGCAAACAAGGTATAATGCAAAAGCCACAACAATTAGAACTTGTGCGCATTGTTTTGATATGGCATGGAAATTTTGCATTAAGTACCCATTTGTGTTGTTCCAACATGATGAAAAATCTTACGTATTCTCTCTTGGAAGTAATAAGGCTATGTGTGCTTTTTTAAAAGGGGTGGAAATGAAGCCCATAGCCCTAGTGCCTCATGACACCTATCATGCACATTTTTTTAAGTATTGTGGGGATGCCTAGTACTCCCAATAGATGCCTTTTATGCAAGGAAGATACCAAGAGGCTACCGAAATATATACTAAATGAGCTAACATGGAATAATCAAAAGAACCTCTTCGAACATGAATATGATAAAATGAAAGAATAAAATTATAAAATAATGACCAAATTGAATGCTTAAAGTGAGGTGCATGAGGAAGTAAAAAATATATGTACTCCCCAACCAATAACATGAACCAAATGAAATGAACATAAAATTGAATTTGAAAGGACTAAATGAACTTGTAATGATCTTGAAAGCTTTCCACAAGCACAAACGGAACTTCTTCAACGCACTCAAAATTCTCAGGACAATAGAACAAATGAATTGGAATGATAAAATGAACAAGGCAATAAATAGGAGAAAGGAGAGATTCTATGTGGCGGCTATCACATTATATTCCAATTTCCAACCATGTGAAGACAAAAAATGTCTCATCACCAAAACATGTGACAAAAGATTCTAATTCTTCTTCCACACCATCGAATCTAAAAATAGGTATATGCAAGAGAACATAATGAGAAATATCAAATTTTAAAATAAAAAAGTAACACAGGAATTTTAATGCAATACACTCGCGTAAATATTCAAAATTCGTTAAAAAAGGGTCGGTTGGCTATATATGCCACGCACATCTTTTAATTGATGGGCGCTGTATGGTTATCAAGACATATGACCGACATAATTTATGGATGTTATAGGGTTGGCTTGCTCGGCTAACCCTCTTTTTTTTATTAAAAAAAAATATATTCAAAATTCGAATATTTTGGAATAATTCACATGTGTAATGAGATAAATTTAAACTCTACTAAAATACCTTGAGATAAATGTATCATGTAAACTTTTTAAAAGGCATGCAAGGGCATTGACAAAATGCATCAAGAAGCATGCAAGTACATTGTGTTCACCAAAAAGCATGTAAATGCATTATGTAAGTTCATTAAAAATCTTCTAAATGCATAAAAAATCATGCACGTTATTTGAGACATGTCAAATCACTAGAAGACAACGTTCGTATATGCTCTAATAAGCATGCCATCTTGAAAAGCATGCATGCCGCTAAAATCAAATCAATCTCGATGTGCTCCAATAAATATATTAAATGCTTAAACATAAAGTCTAAAAACACTGTGTGAACTAAAAAACAAGTTGAACACAAATTTCCCTGCTTTGAAAAGCATGCAATTATTTTGGAAACATATAATTATTTTCATGATTCAAACTCAATTTTGAGATGCACGCGCTCTCAAGCGTCTGCCTTGCCTATAGGACAAGATCGTAGGTCTGATATTTCAAGTTCAATCCTCCACATCACAAAGATTGTAGTCAATTGAACCCAAAAATTTGATCATTTGCAAGAAATCAAGCAAAATTGACAAGGTTTAATACAATAAAGTCTAATCATTCCAATACATGTGATTAACGCAATTATTGCACGTCATAACTGGAGGGATCTATTTTCACAATTAAGCTCTCAAATTGTCATTTCAATTATGTAAATGATCCTACCTTGATGGTGGTTGTAGTGATTAGTACATCTTAACCGAAGGAGAACACTATCACTAAGATGCTCTGAAATCACAAAGCAAATCTCTTTGGGCTCAAATATAAAAGAAATTTAAATTCCAAAAAATAAAATTCAAATTTAAAAAATATTTAAGCAAAATATATCTCCTTAAAGCTTAAAACAATAATACATCCATTTTTCATAACAGCTTAACTGGGGTGAAAATTTTAATATTAAGCTTTGCTCATAAATAGCCAATGTTTTATTGAGCGTATCGCTAAAATTTATCTCAAAAATTTTCATGCTAATAAGGACATGACACATGTCCTAAGCAATGGTTTTGTCGCCAATTAAAATCACTAAATAATAATTACAACCAGGGTCTTATGATTAGGTGATTTCAGCAAAAAGTGACGTCATTATATTACGATCAAGGTTATAGCCAAGATGTTCACTAGTGGCTCCATCCCACTTGAGTTGTGAATCATAAGGTCCACTTAATAGGAAACAAAGTCATCTGCTAGCTAAAGTTGACTTAAAATTATCTTCTTAGGTAAACATTCACCCCATGTCTACAAGTTTCCCTTAGACGATGCAATTCATGGCGCTGATAATGATCCTTCAATTAGATTGAGTCAACTATCTTTTTTTATTAAATAAACCAAGGATCATGACAACCGGATGAACCATGGGATTTTGATCATGTTAGTTATCATTCCAAACCATCCACTTTGAGTTAAAAGGCAATAAACTTCTCAACTCTAAAATTTATTTAAAAAAAATCATTAATGTCTTATACTAAGCATTTAGCATCTATCAACTAGCCTCAATAGAGATTTCTCACTTGTTATTGGAGAAGTATTTCACCAACCATAGTGGCTTGCACCTATGAGAAATTGAAATCTTAAGAACCTATGAGAAATTGAAATTATGTCTTAAGATCCTCGCAAAATAATAGTGAAATTTCTGGGTAGTATTTTATAAACAATACAATATGCCTTTTGAAAATTTAATCCATAACCAAACTTTCTCAAAAAAATTGGGTGCAAATTTTCTGAGCCCATATATTATTATGCAAAGACTTTTGGAGTTATTATGCTACAAAGACTTAACTATTTTTCAATAAATTTATAGCAAAATATTCATTGATTTGAGCAATTAATCCATGTTAAAATATTGAGATTTTATAACTTTTTTAACTCTTTAGAAATGATCAACCTCTAATCCTACTATTAAAATTGATCCATGACCATCAATGTGCTCATGGCAAGTACATCTATGATAAGGAATATTCAAATCACATGTAAAAGATATTTTCAGTGATGATAGTTATCAAATGCTCAAGTCAACCCAAGTCCAAGAGAGTTGGCTAAGTCAACTAAAGGGCAGCTTCATCCAATCTCATTTAGTTATGGAAGGGCATAATCAATATTGATCATTGTTGGAACCAACAAAGAATATTCTAAATAAAAATGATAATAATCTTCATGAAAATTACAAATAGACTCTCATTCAATTCATTCCAAACAAATTTTCAAGTTTCATATGCTGGTTGAATCCTCTAAGAAGAATAGTCCTTGTATGCAATCATGTGCCACAACCTTCACTTACACCATATATATATATATATATATATATATATATATATATATATATATATATATATATATATATATATTACAACATTTGCTCATGATATGATTGTCACTCAGAAAACTTCTATTGCAACCTTGTGTTATAGTCGTAGTCATTTGTAATAGCTATGTCACATACTTTACTTGCACTGCAAGCAACACCCACCAGACCTACATCATGTCATAGTTGTCACTAGCAAGACCCATGTCATAACCTTCACCCATGCTACATCAATTGCTCACAAGACCTACACTGCAATTATCATTTATGTCGGAGCCATCTCCCACAAGACCTACATTATAACATTTGCTTGAACTGCAGTTATCACCATGTAAAACCTCCACTGCAACCTTCACATGTGATGTCATCATCTCTCATAAGGCTTCCAGTGCAACCTTTGTTTGAGCTGTCCTCTCTCATAAGACCTACACAACAACCTTCGTGCCATAGCCATCCCCTACAAAACTTTCACCACAATCATCTCCTGCAAGATCTACATTATAGTTATCTATATCTCCAATAAGACCTACATTGCATCCATCAACCACATAGCTTGTGTCGCAGTTGCCTCCTACAAAACTTGCACCGTAACTATTGCCAAGTATGCTAACCATAATACTAAACAAGCACTTGTGACAACAACTCTAACTAGGGTTATCAATGAATCAATGTACTCGATGAACAACTCAAACTCGACTCAATTAATACTCGTTCAAATTAACAAATAAATAAGTTTAAAAGCATTTTTAAGAACATGAAGGTTAAATATACGAAATATAAACACAAACTAGCTCATTTATTTATATTCACAAACAAAATCGTTTATTATATAACAACCAACTTGTTAAATGATTGATATTAGGCTTGATGATAGTTCATATATTATTTAAATAACATTCAATTAAAAAGAATTGGTTTAAATATATATTTAATAGTAAAAGATCATAATTAAAAAATATATATTTTAAGGTTAATAATCGATTAAAATTTTAACTTATTAATAGTTATTAATTTATCATATTTTAGTTATATAAATATTTTTAAATTATTTTTTAATTATATAGTAATTAATTCATATTTTTTATTTCCTATAAACACTTCTCATTTTATTAACCCATCTTTTGCCCTTCTGCCTCGCCAATCACCCAGTCTTTTCTCCATCCGCTTCTACACGAAAGTGTAAAACCCTTTCGCCCCAACCTAAGTTGTAAGGAATTGACGTAAGCTTCACTAGCTTAGCTAGTAGAAGAAATTGACGAAAGCGTTTAAAAGGGAAGAAATTGATGGGAGCTTAACCAAGCTTTTTCTAATAGAAACATATGAAGAAATTGCAAAGCCCTTAAATCCCGAAAAAAAAAAAAAACATTTCATAAACCAACATAATATCAATTAAATAGCTGCTCTCATTATCATTTTTTGATGGTTTTATATTGTGGATAGATCTAGTTATTATCTTCTTCAGTGAGTTGATTAATCATGATAAATATTGTCAACAACTCAAAACAAGTTGAAATAGTTGTCAACAACTCAAAAATCATCTGCATTGTTATCACCGATAGGGTCTTTATTCTCTCCCCTGCCTCATCCTGTGGAGTCCAATACATCCTAATTTATTTATTCTTCATTTATTTAAGTCATATTTCTCTTCCAAAAATATTTGTCATCAATATAAAGATGAGAATAATACTCTAAAATTTATAGATGAGGTGGTAGTGATGTGAATTTTCAAGTGATCCCCAGCGGTGGCTATGATGGTGGTGGTTACGATGAAGGCGATGAGCAGGAGGACGCGGCAATCAAGAGGAAGTTGTTGCATCTCGAGGGTGCATGAAGGTGTGATTTGTTTAAGACTTTAGTTTATGATTCAAGTAAGTTTTAATATATATAGTGTGAGGCGTACACCTCACATTAGCAAGGCGAGGCATGCCTCAAGGCAAACCTCAGCCAAGCTGAGACGCGAGCCTCATAAAAAAAAAGTTTGAGTCATAAGGCTCGAGACATTTTTTACTAAAATTGTGCTAAAGCAAGCCTCATATTGCGCAATTTTAAGCAATGACACTTTGTAACTCATTTCATATTAGTGGAAGTTTCCCATGGTTTTTTTCCACCTTGGATATTTCATGTCTCATTCTACACTCTATTTAATTGCTTTTATGTGTTAGATCAATGATCTATTGAGATCGATATTCCCTCTATTAGCTATGTTTGCAGCGTGCAATAGATGTGCAACAGATATAAAACATAAAATTAAAAATAAAATAAAATAAAAAAGTGAACGCCCTGAAGAACTGTTTGTGTATGTAGATGCAGCAATGCCTAATAAGTACTTCTATAGGGCATATTCAATTTTCACAAGCTACAGCTTACAGAATATTAAGAATTTTATAGCAACTGACAAAAGAATATCGAGGAAGGAAGCAGATTCATTCTCTCCAAGCCTTAGTCGAAGTTTGACGAGATAGCCAAATAAAATAAACGGTTTGAAATCGGACATTAGCTAAGAAGAAAAGAGCAATGAATTTTACCAATCCCAGAACCTCATAGTAACCATCAGCAAAATCTTCCTTGTAGAACGAATCTTCAGCCATGGCCGCGATCACGTCAGCCCGTCGTTGCCGCCTACAGAAGGAGCGGCGGCGCTTGGTCCTTAACCGTCGATGATCCTCAGATCCCCGCAAGCCACCTCCGGAGAAGTTCCGAAATTTAAAAATGACTTCCATCGATACGGAAGAGAGGAGCTGCGCCATCACCGACTCCAAGTATTCCCTCCGATTCTAGCTGCAGCTTCCTACTTCTATTCACTTATTCTCCGCCCTTTTTTTTTCGTTTTCTTTTTCGAATTTCTTCCGATGCTCGCCTGCGCAAGCGAGACCAGTAAATGGCGCAACAATCGTCTCCGTGCGAAAATTAGAAATTTGTAACCTACTTGGGCCACCGGTAATGGCGAGTGGCTGCTATCGATTGGTGGCCGCGGTAAGATGGGGAGTGGGGACAGTGGAGACGGGGATGGACCTCATCTGCAACTTCTGGCATTGAATATGCAGTGGGACGCACCAATTATAGCCAGGATTTACCTGATATATTCAGCTTAAACTTTATTAGCCTGAAATTTTATACTGTATACTATCATTTTTATTCTAATTTTAAGTTTGTCAGGTGAAAATATATTTTGGTTAGATAAGATAACTTTCCTTTAAAATAATTCACACTCATCTGTTTGATCAGGAACTTCTACGATCATAGATAGGGGTTAGGCATCTGATTTACCCAACTGAGAGAGGGAGCCCCAGGGGCAGGGTTAGCATATTTAGCAGAAGCAAGACACAAGTTTCTCTTTTGACTTGTGAAAAAATACATTATAACCAACCTATCTTTAGTGAAATGGAAGAAATAAGAAGTTTTTGGGTTTTTCATGTTGTCAAACAATTGAGCAATGAAAATAGATGGCTAGTGTCTGATCAAATTGATCATGTCGTGTAGGAACAAGGTTCAAATTTTTAGATCTGTTAGGATGTCTCAGTTGCATACATCACTGCACTTCCACTTGACACCTATCGTAATGATAAACGGCTCATCTCGATGTGACCTTGTCTTAGATTCTCAATACTTCTGTCGCTCCATCCCCGTTGGGGCAAAGAACCCAGCACTGTATCGGTTGTGCTATTGAAGGCTCTGGGGAAGTCGGAATAAGAGAGAACTCATCTTGGGGTGGGCTTACTACTTAGAAGCTTTAATCAGTTATCTGCTCCGCACTTGGCTACCCAGTGTTTATCATTAGCACGATAACTGGTACACTAGAGGTGCGTCCTTCACAGAGGGATTCCAATGTGAATTGAAAGATGAGTTACATGGTCTAATCTACTGAAGAGCTTGGGGGGCATGGAGGGCATAGGTGAAGTACAAGCACCACCATTTTTTCTTAAACTCTATTGAATATCGACAATTCAACATGAATTATCAATCTCCGTCCGATCTGAGGAAACCTTTGCGTGCCTCTGTTACTTTTTGAGAGGCCTATGCCCCATAGAACTGTCTACTTGAGACTTCCCCTTGGCAAACTGCAACATGTGCTTCTTTTCTTTCCACGATGATAACATTAGTTTAGTTGAATCTTTTTTTAATTGTAAATATTATTATCAAAGGTTTCATTCACACCTAATTCATATCGAGTAGGTCTTGTTGTTGTGAGAATTCTTAATTCATGAGTTGTAAGGAGGGACTTATGTCACCATAAATAGAGACTAAAGCAAGCGTTGGATTTCAAGCTGGTATTAAAGATTACAAATTGACTTATTATACTCTTGACTACGAAACCAAAGATACTTATATCTTTGCAGCATTCCGAGTAACTCTTTAACTGGGAGTTCCACCTGAAGAAGCGGGGACTGCGATAGCTACTGAATCTTCTACTTGTATAGGGACAATTGTGTGGACTCATGGACTTACTAGTTTTGATCATTACAAAGGTAGATGCTACCACATCGAGGTCAGCAACGGGGCAGCTTGATTCATTTTGTAGATCCCAGTCGAGGTGGTTTTCTTTTATCAATGTGTAGGTGGTCTAAGTTGCTATAAATGTGTCTTTCCATCCCTTGTGAAAATCTTTCCTGAAAGTTTTAAAGTGGGCATCTCTCTCACCAGTGAAAAGTGGTAGGTGTCCAATAACGGTTATTCATGGTTCTGTTCCGAGAATGCAATTTTGGGAGGAGTCGGTAGTTGGGTACTAGAACCCTTCGGATCTGGAGAACGTGTGACATTGGGTCGGGGGTTTTCTAAACCAACAGGTCGCTCATGTAATTGAAGTATGGGACCCCTTTTTCGTTTCCTAGGTTATACCTTCGAAATATCCCAGATGGGGATTTCACTCTACTCCCCCCAATCTTCACTTTACGCCATGTCGACTCTCCATCGTGGAATTAGACCAAGGGGAATCCATATAGGACCCCGTCTCCCACCTCCTTAAGCAAAATGAAGAAGGAGATATCCTTATCCCAGTCTTGAGGTAGAAATCCTATCTAATACTACTACTTCTCAAAGCCAATTGTTTTTAAGCCATACCTTACTAGCTACTTCTTTGATGCCTCTCGAGAAAAAGAATGAAAGATCTAATATTGTCAAAAAGAAGGGTGGAAGTGCTGATGGTTGACTAATCAATTCTTAACTTCATAATAGAATAGTCTGTTGGATACTACCGAACACATTGAGAAGAGAAGCGGCTCAGCCAGCAGCACAGTCCTAGGGCTTGAATAGCACAACTGTCACTAGCGAAGCGCTCCAACCAAAGTCAGAGGGGCACGGCGCGCACATAACAATCCATCATTCATTTGTTGATGAAATGAAAGAAGACAATCGGTTTTTTATGGATGACACAGTGCAAACTCAAGTATCGGTTGCATGAACACGGAATATGAGTGTGTGAATTGTTCTAATTGATCCTATTGAGTTGATAGAATTCTTCATCTACTATACAAAAGAGAAGAAACAACCTCTGAGTAAGGGGCAGAATCAGATTGACATCATCCCATTCTCTTTATTCTATCTTGTTCATACTCTTTAAGAATTACTTGATTTAAGAACTACTAGCAAGGTAATCATTTTTTTTCTAACTTTTCCCTTTTATGAGTTGATTCAGCCCCTAGATTGAAACATGAAAATATTTGCATTTTCCCCATCTTTTTTTTCGCATTGACTGCTTACTTTCTTAGGCAGAAAAAAATGAAAGAGAAAAAAGAAAAACAAAAAAGAACTTATGAATAGACTTGCGATCTCATATAAAGACATCACGATCCCTTGTGGGAAAAAAAGAATTTGCTAAGACGAAAATATGGATATAAGATTTTTACCAAGATAACTGGAAGTTCCAACCACTAAGAATCCTAGTGAACCTAAAAAAAGGATACATGACTTGCAAAATTTACTTGTTTTTTGAGACCCTGTTAGAACATATCAAAGAAAGATGAATATAAGCTATGCGCATGCATTGAAATTTCTCTTTCACTCTCTTGTTTTTTTTTGGTTGGATAAAAATTAAAGACACTTTCAAAGAAAAGGAGGAGGATTTATCATAAATCCTATCAAATTTTAAGAAAACTCGTAAATACACATCCTACTTGAATAGTTCTTATATGAAAATTTTTGTAATGACATCTTGAAGAAGGAACAATGGACAAACCTTGTGAAAGTGACCAATGGACATCCAAATACTAAGTACAATGAAGCAACAATCATAATAAGGCTCAAAAATATGAAATCAGACTTTAGAACATTTTATCAACTAATAAATCAAAGAGGTTGGGAATGGGATGAAGGAATAATTGATGAGTTGTGGGAGGAAATAAGTCAAGTACATCATCCTATGATTAAAAATCTATATGCAATAATCTATTAGGTGAATAATTAGTTAAATATTTTGAATGATAATAGAATCCCAAGTTGGACCGTTTTTTATAGACACCCTTTCCATCAATACAAAATATTTGAGAAGATATACACTGAATATATTGCACTTTGGGATAGGTGCATGCTCCAGTAAGATAGAATGAACTATAACTTAGATAAGGATGAGGTTACAAATATTGTTGATGATTTCATGTCAGCCCATGGCATTTGCTTTGAGGATAAGTGCATCATTAATTGCACTTTAATAGATGTCGAGGTCGATGTGGAACTAGAGAACCAACTTGATTAAAGTATGGCCTAAAAGATCTAGTGAAGAACATGCACTTACTGATAGGCACACTAAGAAGAAAGAAGGAATAGATATATTGAACAAGCTATTAGCTGAGTCAAATAAGAATGTGATAATGTTTAAGGAAATAGCTAAAAAAAAAAAAAGTGATCCAACATCACAACATAATATTTGGCTAAATTATTCAAGATTGTGAACATTTCCTCTCAAGCAATTCTTGTAGTCTATGATGCACTCAAATAAAACAAGGACAAGAAGGCTACCCTTTTGACATAGGATGGAGAGCTTCATAAAAAATGAATTTAATATATTGTGAGCTATCACCCACACTTATTTGCATCCCAACATGGATGCAATAATTATAGTTGTTGTGCATATTTGATAGTTTGTTCTATTTCATCATTTATTATCAATGTATTGTATCCATATTTCATCATTAGTTGCATTTCATCTTTTATTTCTATAATAATCAAAATTATTAATTGTTATGTACTTCCCACAATGGTAAATTTCATCATTATTTATTATTAGTTATGTTCCATTAGTTGATGTATTTTTCAAAGCTTCACCTACTATTGATTAAATTCATTTATTTTAATTAATCTTGTGTAAGAATGGAAAACTATTTACATGGGGTACTTTTGAATGCACTTTATGGAATAGTTGATTTACACATACATATAAACAAGATAATTGCTAATTAACTTTTTCCATCTCAGAAGAGAATAGCTCTTCTGAGGAGGAATTACATATAATACAACCTATGTTTGATATGACATATATGGGTCTTCAATAGATGGATAATGTGTTAACTAGTCATTAAATACTAGCTTATCAATGCTTCAGATTACCAACTTAGGCTTTTGTGTAATTGGGGGGCCTTTGTAATATTCGTTGTTCGAAAACCAATGTAGTTAAGGTTAATCAAACTCAATGTTTGTTTGATTTTAATTTTAATTTGTGATTATAAGTCTGATAGAGTTTAAGGAGGCATTAAGTGGCCGGATCAAGAATCGAGTTGGAGAAGTGAAATTTGAAGTCATCAAAATAATTTTGGAAGTGTCACGACATTGAGCTCTCAGGCGGGGAGGTTAATTTGAACATGTGGAGTGGAGCTATATGGCACCATCGTAGCTCCAAGGCTTCCACTATTAGATTATAGGGAAATCTAGAATATTCTCTAGAAACACTGCTGCGTTGAGGAGGGTAGCACTACAGGTTCGAGGATGGTAGCGCCACGGTGTCAGGAAAGATTAACGGTTTGTATATATTAAAAAAAAAATAAACCATTTTTCATTACCCTCACCCAGCCTTTACTAGAAAAGAGAGGAGGAGAAGAGGAGAGAGAGAGAGAGAGAGAGAAAAGAGGGGACTTGGCAACCAAAGCTCTAAATTCAACTATCGACCCTGTTAAGGATATTATAATGTACAAGGTAGACTTCTGAACTTTTATCTTTGATTTAAATTCCATTAGTTTTATAAAAACTTATGAATAAAATTGTATTTTTCTCAAACTTCATAACGCTTTCATTGCATAACTTTTAATATGTTGTTATACACTTTATCTCGAATATTTTGACTTTATAACATCAGATTTTTACTGGTTGATTTTCCCTATGTGAAATTTGTAGTATAAAAATTGATTGAAGATTTTTTGGTAATTACAATAATTGTATAAAAGTCTTAAAATAATATCCCTTTAAAGTTGGAAGTTAAATAAGAAAAGTTTAGTGGGTATGACGTTATAGAAGCAATGTGACTTTAACAAGAAATTCATACTTTATATTTATGAGTTATGAATATATAATTTTACTTTAAAATTATGGGAGCAAGTTATGGAGCATAGGTTGCGGCGTGATACTAATGTTTCTCAAAATCAATTTGGATTCATGCCGGGTAGGTATACTAAGGAAGCCATACATTTATTGAGAGGTTTGACGGAGAAATATAGGGAGAATAAGGCGGATATGCATATGCTATTTATTGATTTAGAGAAGCATATGATAAAGTTCCTAGAAAAGTGCTTTGAATAGTTCTTGAAAAGAAAGGAGTTAATAATGCTTATATTCAAATCATTAAAGATATGCATGCAGGAACTATTACTTATGTTCAAACGCAAGGTGGTTTGACCAATTATTTTCCTATTTCGGTTGGATAACATCAAGGATCATCCTTAAGCCCATATCTTTTTTAATTTAGTGATGGATGTTCTCACTGGAATTTTACAAGAGGATGTACCTTGGTGTATGTTTTTTGCTGATGATATTCTTCTTGTTGATAAGAGTAGGGAGGGATTTGAAGGTAAACTTAAATTATGGAGGTCAATGTTAGAGTCTAAAGATTTCCGCTTGAGTAGATATATATAGTATAATTTTAGTAGTAATAGACCTAGTGAGGGGATTGTGACTTTGGGCGATCAAGTCATTACTAAGAGTGCCTGTTTAGATATCTTGGATCTATATGGCACCATCGTAGCTCCAAGGCTTCCATTATTAGATTATAGGGAAATCTAGAATATTCTCTAGAAGCACTGCGATGTTGAGGAGGGTAGCACTACGGGGTCGAGGATGGTAGCGCCACGGTGCCAGGAAAGATTAGCGGTTTGTATATATTAAAAAAATTAAACCATTTTTTATTTCCCTCACCCAGCCTTTACTAGAAAAGAGAGGAGGAGAAGAGAGAGAGAGAGAGAGAGAGAGAGAGAGAGAGAGAGAGAGAGAGAGAGAGAGAGAGAGAGAGAGAGAGAGAGGACTTGGCAACCAAAGCTCTAAATTCATCTATCAACTCTGTTAAAATATTATAATGTACGAGGTAGACTTTTGAACTTTTATCTTTGATTTAAATTCCATTAGTTTTATAAAAACTTATGAATAAAATTGTATTTTTCTCAAACTTCATGATGTTTTCATTGCATAACTTTTAATATGTTGTTATACACTTTATCTTGAATATTTTGACTTTCTAACATCAGATTTTTACTGGTTGATTTTCCCTATGTGAATTTTGTAGTATATAAATTGATTGAAGATTTTTTGGTAATTACCATAATTGTATAAAAGTCTTAAAATAATATCCCTTTAAAGTTAGAAGTTAAACAAGAAAAGTTTAGTGGGTATGACGTTATAGAGGCATGTGACTTTAACAAGAAATACATACTTTATTTTTATGAGTTATGAATATATAATTTTACTTTAAAATTATGGGAGAAAGTTATGGAGCATAGGTTGCGGCGTGATACTAATGCTTCTGAAAATTAATTTGGATTCATGCCGGGTAGGTCTACTAAGGAAGCCATACATTTATTGAGAGGTTTGATGGAGAAATATAGAGAGAATAAGGCGGATATGCATATGATATTTATTGATTTAGAGAAGCATATGATAAAGTTCCTAGAAAAGTGCTATGGAGAGTTCTTGAAAAGAAAGGAGTTAATAATGCTTATATTCAAATCATTAAAAATATGTATGCAGGATCTATTACTTGTGTTCAAACACAAGGTGGTTTAAACAAGTATTTTCCTGTTTCTGTTAGATAACATCAAGGATCATCCTTAAGCCCATATGTTTTTTTTGCTTTAGTGATGGATGTTCTGATTGGAAATTTACAAGAGGATGTACCTTGGTGTATGCGTTTTGCTGATGATATTCTTCTTGTTGATAAGACTAGGGAGGGATTTGAAGGTAAACTTAAATTATGGAGGTCAACCTTAGAGTCTAAAGGTTTCCACTTGAGTATATATATATATATATATATATAGTAATAGACCTAGTGAGGGGATTATAACTTTGGGGGATCAAGTCATTACTAAGAGTGCATGTTTAGATTTCTTGGATCTATTGTTCAAAGTGATGATGAAATAAATGAGGATATTATATGAAGAATTCAAGTTGGATGGTTGAAGTGGAGGAAGGCATAGGACTTGTGGTGTGATAGAAAAGGCCCCATCAAACTTAAGGGAAAAATCTATAAGATGGTGGTGAGATCTGCAATGCTTTATGCTGCCAAATGTTGGTCATTAAAAGAGAAGCATGATACTAAGTTAAGTGTTGCAAAGATAAGGATGCTCAGGTGGATGAGTGGCTTTACCCTTAGAGATAAGATACGAAATGAGCATATACGTGAAAAGATTGGATTAGCTTTAATGGAAGATGAGATTAGAGAGAGTCGCCTTTGATGTTTTATTCAAATAAAACGGCGGACTTCCGATGACCCGATTAGGAAAGTAGATGTATTATATTTGACTTATGTTAAGAAAGGTAGAGGTAGATCTAAAATGAGTTGGTTAGAAAATATTAGAATTGATCTTTCTTTATTAGATTGAAATGAGATTTGACTTTTAACATAACACAATAGAGAAAAAAGATTCTTGTAGTTGACCCCACGTAATGGGAAAAAGGCTTGATGTTATTGTTGTATTAAATATATAAGTTACTTACCATTGCATTTGCATTTTTATTGTTTATAGCATGGTTTTGGGGATATTCTGATATATGAAAAAGTGTACTCTCCGATATATTACAAGATCCCTATATGTTTCATTTTGGCTCCATTTATTTAGTGTGAATGTAGAAGGGATTATGACCCCACTTACTAAAAGTGTTTGTGGGAGATTATATGGCATTATTATATTCTGATTCTAGCCTCACTTGCTAAATACATGTGTGAAAGGTTAAAAAGAGGCATACATGGAAGTAGAGTTATAAAGCAAGCATCATGACATGTACATTTTTTTAAAGCATCATGACATGTACATGATAATCATTATATCACATGTATTAATAGTTTAGTGAATCAAATATAAGTAATATGCTACATTGAATGTTAGTAATTTTTTGTTTTTGTATGAACCGTGATAAGATGTGAAAGCCAAGTGCTAGATTGCTAGTGAATCTTTGATAGCAAGTATTCTATGATGATAGTAAATGTGATGTAAGGTATTGAAACTCTATGTGAAATTGGCTTCAAAGGTAAAAATGAAAACTTTGAAATTAAGTAAACCCTGAAAACTAAGAAAGTCTTATTTTGTTAATACTTTATTTATTCTTTATAAGTCATTATATTTAATTAACTGCTATATAATATTTTAATTTGGGTATTGATATATGTAATGAGCTAGGGAAAGAAGTATGTTGAACTCCTTATGCTCAATCTATGATATTTTTTGATATTTCAGAAAAAAGAAAAAATCTCTTCTATCTCTTATAATAATGTGAATATAATACTCATTGTGGCACCAATCATTGCATGAAGTTTATTTTATGATTGAGTACACCCTTTTATAGCAAATCTGACTTTAAATTTATCAAGAATTTTTTTTGTTTTATAGTTCATTGAAAAGATTCATTTGCATCATACTAATTTTTTTTCTAGTTGAAATAAAAAAACTTCTCACGTACCATTTTTTTCTAAGGCAAAGATTTTTTTTTTCATTACACCTTTTTCCACTCAAGCGTTTTAGAACTTCATGATCATTACTTGAAATATGCTTTTTTTAAGAGAAGTGATGAAAACATGAAATCTAAGTGAAAAAACTTCATAAGCAATGGAAGTATAGTTCGAGTGTTTGGTTCATGACATCATCCCTTTCCTCGCCATAATAGGATAGTAGACACTGATATCATCATCTATAAATTTATTTTCAACAATTTGTACATCATTGGTGCTTTAATTAGGTTTGAATCCTTAGGTGTATTAGAGATATGTTAATTGCTCCCTTTGATTTTTTTTTTCCTATGCCCTCCTTGTATAAAAATGAAGTTTATTATGTATAGATTGAATATATTGCAAGGTAATATACATCATGATAGATTTATGCTTCATTTGGGATAGCAGTTGGTGGCTGCTTTTTTTTCTTGCTTTGAAAAAATTTTGTACAAAAAAGCTACTTTAGAAAGCATTTGGAAAACTTTTCCAAATGAAGTCTTGAGTGTAAAATTTGTTCTAACACTGAAAATTGATATGAATAATGACATAACTACCTAAAAATTTGTAGAAGAGTATAAGAAATAATTTTGTTCTAGAATGAATGAGAAGGATTTAAATAAGGATTAAAAATTTAATTATATTTGATAAACATTCTAATACTAAGTTGTGTAGCTATTAGGATAGTATCTCCCCAATATTCATAAGAAAATTTGTGGAGAATATTAATAAATCTAGTCACCTGCGAGCAATAAAAAATTATTCTCAGAAATTTATTTATTCATTTATAATGTGCCCCTCCCTCCTTCCTTCTTCCGCTAAAACTGCTGCTTGTTTCCGTGGTCAGTGCACGGAAACTGACAACGGGAGAAGATTCGATCGGAAATCGACACAGAAACCCTAATTCTTCCCTTCCAAGCCCCTTCCGAAGTTCGATCCCAGCGAGAAAAAGGATAGGTAAGGTGTTTTCTTCTTCCCTCAATCGATGGGACAATACAACCCCAAACATTAGAATAGCGCCATCCTCTCCCTCTCCGTCTTCACTTAGTTCTTTGAATCTAGCACAATCTTCGTTCATTAGGGCTCGATCTAATGGAGGAATGCTTAGGAGGGCGGGGGAGATGGATTCTTGAGTTTTCTTTTTTGATAGTTAATAATCCAGGATCCCTGGATTTACGTTTTTGATCTGATGAACAGCTGGGGTGGGATGTTTTGATGATAGATTGAGTTGCTAGGATTCCCGCAGAGAGTGAATTTAACAGTACCGTGTGCATATCCATATTTTTCCGTAATTTTTTTGTGAAGGGCAGATCTTAAAGATCGAGCATTCTATTGGTTATCTGCAGTTTCCTTCTACTGATACAGCATTGTAAGAGTGGAACGGAAGGAAGAGGGGAGATGAGAGAGAGACACGTGGCTATGAAGGGACAATGACTGGAGGGTCATTGGGTCTTCGCACGGGGAGTTATGGATCATTGCAACCGCAGCTACAGAACGGTGTTACATTACCAATTCAATCGACTTCGGTCTCTGCACGCAAACCTCCTAAGATGCTCCCTCTTGGATCAAGAGAAAAGGAGAAAATTATCCTGCCATGGATCTGCAAGTTCTGTGGCAAGAGGAAGGTTGGAATGCTACTTCTCCTCATAGCGTCAGTTGCAGTTTTCTTGTCATTCATTTCGGTTCTCAATAAAGGTTTGGCCTTTCTCCTTCTTTCAGCTCTCTCATGTTATGTATGGTTTGGGCGTCCATCATTAAATATATAACTATGAGGCAATTGACTTTTCTTGTTGCATGAATTTTATGGAGGCATTTATCAATTGTTCCCTCACGTCATAGAGTCACAACAAAAGCTTGCTTCATAGAGTCATAACAAAAAGCATCTCATGCACAGTTTTGAACCTTCAGATGTTTATGAACTGCTGTAATTTGTGCCCCTCCTGTCAGAAAAGTCACTCAAGCATTATTTCTGCATGATGCGTACATGCACAAATTATTCAAAATTACGATATTTTCCATATATTTTCAGATTCACTGGAAAATAATTGTATTTTAAACATGTCAGTGCTGTTTGGTTGCATGATTTGACTTAAATCTTGCAGAGAAAAAAAATTTCGATCATTAAATCCCATAGTCCTTGTAATCCCTTTTTCTCTCCGTTTTGTGCTAAATCCAGGATTTATTAAGAATTGGGAGAACCAGGATTTAGCAAAACCTAGGAGAAACATTATTTAAGCAATTTATTTCTACTTCTCTCTTGCTCACTATCAACTTAGACAACATGGATCCCTATCTCCTTTCCCTTCTCAGCTGTCTCCTCCTCTCCTTTTTGGCATTTGGAAGGTTTTAGCTCGGTACTAGAATATTGTCTACACGCCTAGCAAATGCTCTAGTTTTCTATGTTTTAGGTTAACATAAATTTTGCTAAGAAAATTATTATTTGGAAATCATGCATGTAACTTTCTTTCCAACATTTATCCCATTCCAAATTTTGCATTGATAAGCTACACGCTAACAATCAATGTGACATTTAGTACATTCAATGTTTAATTAACTATTATTGATGTAATTACTTCACTTATGCAATAGTAATTCCTTAATGCACACAATTAAACTATAATTGGTAGTCTAATTATGATTCATTTCATCCCTAACTAGCTTTAATAATATACTAATCAATAAATATGATTATGTAATATTCAATTAAAATTTCAAGTTTTTAATGCATCAAGTAAAGCCATATCACTTTCTAATTATCTAAGTTAAATATTATTAACTTCTAAATTACATATTAATTAAGTCCAGAGGATCAATAACCTCATAAATTTATCTCTTTAGTTTCTGAAAATTATAGCCAAGCAATTTATCAGCATTTAGCCAAATTTAGCATATGCCAAGCTAAAGAATTTTTAGGGTTGGCTTGATTTGGCAGCTGCAATGGCCAAACGGTACTTAGGACAGAACTCCCTTAGGATTTACTAAATTCAGAATTTATTTAATTTTGCTTCTGTTAATTTCTATTTCTAGCCAAACAGACCCCTATAGGATAGCATACACATTTTACATATAAAAGTATACTCATTTACTTGCAGTGTTACCTTGAAAAACTGATTTTCTTAAAAATAATGTTTTTATTTTTCATTATTGATTCTACAACAAAAATATATATGATACATGTACATATTAAAATTCGTTTAATACTCCTTGGTTTTTTACTGAGCCACCCTCTTACCCACTCATAAATTCAATGTGGAAGGGCTTTCTTTATGGTTATGCAAATTACATATATAGTTTTTAATTGGTACCAGTGGTAATTAGCTGAGTTGACTGGTGCTTACATGCAACTGTCTGCTAAAACAATAACACTACTCTTGTTATTTCTGTTTTACAACTATTATAGTCAGATCAGGTATTTGAAGTCTGTTACTGCTTGTTTCTGGATGGTGGCATATCTTATTTTCTCTCATAAAAGTTGATTATGTTTTGTTATTGTTTTTCTTCAGATGATGATGCATCTTCAGGTCTTGAGACTAATCTTTTTTCATCGGATAATGTCTGGACTATGAAGAACAATGACATAAAATCACCATACACTTTGGGTGGCCCTTTGGCTTCAGTAAATAATGATATGGACAACATATCATCATCTGGATCTCATTTTCCTGTTCCAATGTTTTCTCCTAGCATTCTTCCTGTGCGACATCCTTGTGAGAATATTTCCCTTTATCCTGTACAAATTGACAGAAAGCGTACGGGCCCACGCCGTAAGTTTTTGGGGACTTTTTTGAAAGATTTCTATTATAGTTTGATTCAAATGCAGGCTAGTTTTTTGTTTTTAAATTATTCCTTTGTCTAGTTTCTTATGCTAATTATTCTTTTTGTTTTATCTTTTTAGCATGCCCGGTCTGTTATGTCCCTGTTGAGCAAGCTGCGTTCTACATGCCAGCTTTTCCATCAAAGTCACCTATCCTAAAGAATTTAACTTATGTTGTTGAAGAAAATTCATATTCTAATGAGTCCAGTGGTGGCTTTATTTTTGGAGGACATCCATCATTAAACCAGAGAAATGATTCTTTTGATATTAAGGAATCAATGACTGTGCACTGTGGGTATGATCATTCTTTTCAGTTCTTCTCCCTTTCCTATTCTTTTTTCTCTATGATACTTTTATCTTAAATTTTAAATTATTTTTAGGCTCCCGTTTACCTTTGTTCACTCTTTTCATTTGTTGTGCATTCATATATAACTGATTGCATCTTGCTTTTATAAGATTTGTTGGTGGCAAGAAACCAGGGCAAGGAACTGCATTTGACATTCATGATGACGATCTTCTAGAGATGGATAAATGCCACGACGTAGTTGTAGCCTCAGCAATATTTGGTATGCTAAATTGGCCAGAGTTCCTCTTTCATGCTTACTATCATATGTATTTCAGTTACGTTTGTTTTGTTGGTCAGGAAAATATGATGTAATGCAACAACCAAAAAACATCAGTGAAGTTTCAAAGAGATCAGTTTGCTTTTATATGTTTCTTGATGAAGAAACGGAAGCCTACATAAAAAACTCTAGTAGTGTGGACAGTACAAAAAGAGTGGGACTGTGGAGAATTGTAGTTGTCCGGAACCTCCCTTATGAGGATGCTAGACGTAATGGAAAGGTATCTGTTTTTATCTTCTTTTAATTTGGCTTTTTTTTTTTTTTTGCATAGCCTCTTTAATACAACTTCCACTGATAATTTTCTTGAAGTAAATCAGCATAAGTGATTTGGACAAGCAACAAAAATTCTGTTCAAATGTCCATTATAGAAGATTTAAATATATTAATCTTTAAATCATGTCAAATGAGTGATGAATGATTTTGATTGACGATTTGGTTGCAGAAGGTTCCTTCATTATTTTTAAAAACTAGTTTTCTCCATGTTTATAAATGCATTCAGATATGATGATAGCTTGAGAATGAGTCAATTAAACTCACTAAATCATCTTGTCCACAATTGTGTTGATGGTCGATAAAATGTTGTTGTCCTTGAAGCATGCATAGTTGAATTTCATAAAGTAGATATACATGCTCTTCTTGCTGTTCTTCTTTTTAGCCATAGCAAAGTTAGCGATCTATTACGAGTATTGTACCATTTTGATGAACTTAGCCTCAAGAAGTTTGTTGACCTCTTTTTGATGAATTTTCTTATTATGTCACGTCTTTCTCTTCTTTTTCGTCTTAATGCTTGACAAGATGTTCAGTCAATGAATACGCTCAAATCTACCTTGGGTATTTTGGACGGCCTCATTAAAAAATATGTAGTTTAATTTTTGAAGATTAATTTACTTTGTTAGAAATTTATCTTTGGGAGATTTGAAAGGTCCAAGTTGGTTTGTTCTCGAACGCAAGCACTTTTAGGACTTCAATAATTATAGATTTGATTTTTATAACTATATGTAGTAGAATGGAAACTAGATGAATTTAGCCTCAAGTTTTATGACCTTCTTGTTGCTGTATTTGCTTTTTTCATCAACCACTCTTCCTTTTCCCTGCTTATCTTGCTTACTGCTTTGCTGGACTTTCAATCAATGACATAATATGCTCAAATCTACCTCAAGCATCTCATATGAGTCAAATGCAAAATATCAATGTTATCTCATACTAATGTAATTGACTTGGATAGAAAGTTACCTTTCAAAAGGAAACTAGTTTGGAAGGTCCATGTAGGATCCTTCTTTGACTTAACACCTTTGTGATGCCTCAATGGGTTATAGTTCTTCACAGTTTTCAACAGTTGTTTATAGTAGGATGGGTGGACTGAGCTTAAATTAGATAACATATCCTGGATTGTACCAGCTTCTTTTCTAGATCCTAGTAAGGTTGTCACCTAATTGGCCATGTGATAGATTGATTTGACTGCTCATAATACAATAAGGAGAGGCCCGCTGAAGATGTCGTTATATGTCATTGATAGTCTACTTATATGGTCTTATAACATTGGTATCACCCAATAAAGTAGTGTGAGTGATTCATTTTATGTGCCCCTTCTGTTGAATTGATTGGTGACCATCCTTTTATGCTCAACAATTTCTTGGAATTGATGCCCAATTTGTCTATGCGTGAAGGAAGAGGATGCCTATCAAACCTTTAAGTTGATGAGGATCCGATGAACTTCAAACTTGTTGGTCATAACCTTAAAATGTAGTTGAAAACATTGTTATTAGTTGGTAAGGCCACATTTTAAAATTTATAGGACATTGGTTTGGGTCAATTTATTTCATTAGCATATATGCTTGAGTGTTAGGAAGCTTTCAATTCGGCTTATACCAGCATCTTGTATATGACACATGTTTATTGTGGGCTCCAAAAATTCGGCCCAAGCCTCCCCGTTGCTTTTCGGGGGAGTTTTAACAGATTAAGTTGTAGGGTAAATTTTGAGAAGACAGATTGGGTTTGTAGATAAGACACTACCCACCCTCATTTTGCAGGACTTTATGATCTAATTTTTTGTTTCCTATAGGTGCAAGCCCCTATAGTTAATTACCCATCCCGACAACGCGAGAAAACTTTCGATTAAGGCTAGTCGTCATTCAGATAAGTTGTATCTATAAATATGTAATATCGGGCATATAGTAGCAGCTTGAGCGTATGAATTGGAAATTAATATTTACAATTGGAAATTAATATTTACAATTGGAAATTTCACCATCTTATGCTTAAAGAGAATGGTGGGGGGATGGATGGTGGACCCGTTCAAGATCCCATGGTTCTATCGTCCCGGGCAATCGTGGTCCCTGGTCTACTTAGTCAAAGGAGTTAGTTGGCCCAACCTGACAGAAGGATCCTTATTGACAGCCATGGTTTACTTCGTCCAAGGAAATCTTGTAGACCTGGGGTGGATGTTTGTCTGGGTGGACAAATTTGAATCCTCCTTAGCTAACAAAGGGCTTTGTGCCCTATCGATTATATCATATTGATTCATATCTCAAGGATTTGATGTCATTGGGGAGCATACGGGCTCTGACCATAACTGTAATGTAGTGGTGCCATTTGGCAGCAAACCACCCAGTTCAGAATGCCCCAGGCATAACTGTTTACATGCGCTGTCATTTGACGGCAAAATTGCCGGTTAGAGGACACGTGCCACGTCCTTACTGGCAAGAGATGATTTGATTATGAATCCTAGTGATATTCTCGACCAGACATTAGCTCTTTGTGAGCATCGAATTTGTCCACTTCGACAAACTATTGCGGAGGGTGGATGTATTTTTGTTTTGTGTGGTTAGATGGTTAATTTCATTTTTAAATATTTTTTGAATTTTGAGATTTCTGAAATTTTTGGAGTTATGGACATTTGAGTGGCATCTTGAAATATTTGAAAATGAATCCACCCTCTGCAATAGTCAACATGGCCATCATTGGGGGTAATTTATGGGCATGTATTTTGTATGTTGAACTTTGTCGACTCTGCCAGCATGTTGACAAAGGATTGGGTTCATCATTGGATTTTGTTGGTTATAAGCCTTGAAGGCCTAATATGAATGTATAAAATAAATATCCAGGTTGATGCCACGGCCGCATATTTATTTGATAGTTTGAGCCGTGTCGACTCTTATCTACACGTATAGAAGGATCGGGCTCAAACTTGGGTTCATCATTTGACTCGTGCAACATCCCTAGATGTCACATGCGTACTTATAACACGCTCGCTAGGGCCCATGCGCGTGTATAATTGCATATGCACTTCTTTGTATTTATGTGTATACATTTGCATGTGTGGGGGCATTTTTGGAGTATTTTATGCTTCTCAGTTGTGCGGGAAAATGTAATTTGAATGTAGCGTGATGCTCTATTTGGGAACTTCATACAAGTAGACTATCGTGCACTTCTTGTTGCTAGGGGTGTCAAAATCTGACATGAACCGAAAAATTTCGGGTTCGGGTCAACCCATTTGCCATACTGGTCGGGTTCGGGTTCAAAATTTCAATTCGTTTCTAAATCGAGTCGGGTTTGGGTTGACCCGACAATTCGAAATCAACTTGGCAACCCGAAATAGAAGCCGGTGTCAAACGGGTTGGAGCACAAAGTGACACAAAGAATAGAAAAGAGGACAAAGCAAGTTTGTGGGAGGAAGAAGGCCTAGTAAGTGGTCGAGTGCGAACATGGAGTAAGGGGTGCTAGACGAATCATGATAGCGTCAAACCCTGCATAGGTTCATGGCAAGGAGATGTCAGTGACAACACAATCAAAGCGAAATTTTTTAAGGATGTGATCATGTGATCATGTGATCGAATGGGTTCAAGAGCAAGGAAATGGCCTCCACAAAATTTTTAACATCCACGCCATAGGGAAGAGAATAAATTTTCACATTCCTCATGGAGGCCAATTACAGCGGCAGGGAATGGGACGAGGTGGAGGCCGATCGTGGATGGGACAACCAATAGAAGAATTGGAGTGTTCGATGGAGGGGCGGATGAGGGCGAAGTTCCCCGAGGTGGTGAGGATAGTGACGACGACACCATGCTTGTGCCGGGAGAAGGAGAGAAGAATCGGGTCATCCTCGAGAATGGATTTGAGGCACGAAAGCGCCATGCTTTCTGCCATCCCATTGTGCAAGTGGCCAATCTTATCCATGGGTTAGCATTTTACAAACGGGTTGGCGGGTCTGAACGGGTTGGCGGGTCGGGTCAACCCGGTAACCCGCGCAGGTCGGGATCAGGTTGAAAATTCTGACTCATTTGTATAATCAGGTCGGGTTTGGGTTGACCCGTTTAGAACAGGGTCAACTCAGGTTCGACCCGAACCCGACCCGTCACTCATTCTGACACCCCTAGTTGCTTTCTATAAGTGGATTGTAGTGCACCAACGAATCTCTTGCTATTGTTTGTAGATGTTTCTATTTTCCACAGACATGACTCTTTCATTTGTGGTTAAGTTACTTTGTATATAAATCTCCTAGCACCGGCCATAAACATTATTATTTGTTGTAGTTGTTTTGCATTTTTCTTATGGTCTTTGGTCCCTGCAATACATTCGCTACTACTGCAGATAGGTAGATAGATGTATTCATTCACAGACTGAAATTAATTACATGATATTGTATTTACTGAAGTATTTCTACATCTACCCATAGGTGGTATGTGTTGCGTACGTCTGTATTCGTAGAGAAATCATATATGTTACAGATCTTCATCCTTGCTTGCAAATGATACCTCGCATGAATATCCATGTGCATAGAAGATTCATCATATGGCATATCAATTATTGTCACTTGCAAGGGTCATTGCATTTTCTTGGATGATTTCCAATGTTCATGGAAACTGTCACATATCTGCAGACTGGTTGACATTGATCGTAAGCCGTTGTTATAAGCATCATTAACCTTCTCATGTGCATTGAACGACAAGTTGTTACATTCATCACATATTAAACTTTAGTGTTTGCATGGAGCTGCAGTATTCATTTGTCAAAACTGCAACATTCATTTACAATTGGTTGACATGAGCTATGGATGATTTGTATTCATTATAACTCATTTATAACTCCTTTGGACACGACTCGTATGTGTCTGCATTTGTCGCAAATCAGTCAACTCTGCTTGTAGGGGATTGGTATATTTGTTTTTTGTTGGATGATTATTGATTGTGAGAGTATTACGGCATTCACTGCCTGCCATTGATCACTACCCGTAGTTATACTATTATGCATGTAATGACTCTCCTTCCATCACCAATGGGTATTTGCATTCATTGTACGCTCCACTGGGCATATTTGTAAGGGGCTATGTTGTTTGGTTAATGTCGACTGTGTGAACATCCTAGCATTTATTCATCACCTTTTACAACAGTCTGTAGGTGATTTGTATTTATTATTGATATAGCACTATTTCCTTCAAATGGTTTCGTATACGTATACTATTCTCACAGAAGATTGGCCATCCTTGCAATATGTCTGTCATTGCTGGTTGTGTGCATGTTTGAATTTTAAATAACTAACTTGAAGAACTCTCTTTCTCCTTCGATAGTCATTTGAGCCTTAGCCCTCGCTTGCACTTGTCTCTTCCACGCGCCTATTTTAAGGTTGGTCTCTCTCTCTCTCTCTCTCTCTCTCCCGTTATTTCTCTCTCTTTCTCTCTCGGTTTCACCATGTAACCCTCTCTCACGATTTATAAGAACGATGAATCCATCCTTTCGTCTCTTGCAATGCCAAGTGATGAACCCCCTTCCAGCTTCCACAATCCCAAATGACGGGAGTGAGCTCCCTCGTCTTCCTCAATAGAACCTGAATTAATGGAAATGACTCCTTCGACTCCAATTGATGAAGCCGACCACGACCAGAAGGTCGAACAACATCGGCGCTCCTTCGTCTTCATCAAATCAATCAAAGGACTCCTTCGCTCCGTCTTCTTGTGCGAGAACGAACCCCAAGCGACAAACCGTCCTCTTCATCTTCACGTGTCAGGACCCAATTCGGGATCTTAAATTCTTATTATTTGACAACAATATCCTCATTTGAAGGAGTGGGAAGGGGTTCTAGCTTAATTGGAGGATCTAAAATATTACACTTAAATGCGGATGAGGTCATGCATCTTCCTTCGGGTTAAGCATAACATTGGGAGAGTTTTAAGGCTTTGATTATATAGATCCATGAAGAGTTTGTTCCAAAATTTGTGTGCAAGATTGAGCAGAAGATGATGGGGAGCAGGAACCTTCATGAGTTGTGATAGATTTTGATTATCTATGTGCTCCCCCGAACCTAACTGTCTCAAATAATAGCGGATGATTTTCTTATTTCTGGATGAGCTTTAAAGCAATCGGAATATTTGTGCCCAAAAACTTTATAAGATGTCTAATGCAATGGAATGCTTTCAAATTCAATATTTTGCCAATCTCCACAAGAGGGAGACCCGATCTGAGACTCTCTATCTAAAGCTGAAATAACATCCATGTCAATTAGAACCCTTGTCATATAAGGCCCATAAAGATAAGTGGTGACAACATTTACTTGCAATGATTTATCAAAAGTAGAGCTCATAAAGTATAATGTAGACTAATTGAAATAGTGTAGTGAAAGTTGATGAAAGAAACTGATGGGGGTAAGAAATACAGGGAGCCTATACCCCTCGCACGCACAAATGAGATGAACACTCGATGACCCGCTAACATACCAAAATTGACGACTACGATAAGCACGACGAGCAAACTCTTACATTTCAATTTAAAAAAAAAGAAATTAAAAATTGCAAAGGACGACGACTTGCAAACTTAAAATTAAAGACGACGAATTACAATTTTTTGACTCGAAATAAAAGACACCCTAAAGTTGCTTCACTTAGAAGAAAGATACAGAAGAATGACACTTGCGGAGAGACGAAGAGATTAGAAGCCGAGAAGAAAGGTTGGAAAGAGCTCGCAAGATTTTCGGAGGGGATGAGAAAGAAGACGGACAAAGCTCGCAAGCTTTTCCAATGAAACCCGCAGGTTTACATTTCCAAAAATAACATTTCATTCACTATTTTAAAACATTACATAACCCTCCATATATATAGGTATGGAAGGGGAATACAAAGAGACTCCTAATAAATTTTCATAGGAATTCCAAAAGACAAACATTAAAAAAACAAATGCTTTTCATGGAAAAACAACCCAAGCCTGGAACCGAAGGAGCAGTCGTGGAAGACAAGGAGACCGCACGGAACTGAAGAGCCAAAGCCACGGGAAGCATCCCAGGCGTGGAAAACCAGCAGCCGGCCGGAATTCCAAGGGGCAAAGTGCACACAAAACATCCCATGTGGGAAGCCAAAGAGCCACCGCATGGGAATACTAAACAATTTTCTTGGGATTCCAAAAGCCCTTTTTGGAACCCCAAGAGACTACTTAAATGAAAACATTAAAAGCTATAATAAAAAGTGCATTAAATAATAGATAATTATGAGCTAAAACTTAGCTAATAATGAGCCAACCTTTAGTTCAATAAATGAACTAAAAATCAGCTCATAAATGAGATAAATTCCAGCTCAAATTGATTGAGCTTGTAAGCTCAAGGGAAGTCAAATCCGACTTATTTTGGGTTTGAGTTGACCCCCTTTGCCTACATCAGAAACCTTAATCGAAGTGATAGGAGGTTCCATGGATGAGTCAATGCGAGGAAACTACTTTAACATGTGCATTGAATATTACATACATGGTAGGTTAGACTAGAAAAGTTTAGAGCAATCTACTTTAACTTAAAATTTGATAATAATATGATGGGATCAAGAAGTCTAATAGAATATTCACCAGTTGAACACAGGCAAAGCTTGACATCATGAGGCATAAACAAAATGTTGGCAAAACTAGATAAAAGAAATAGCGTGAGAGAGCACTCAGCTAGTTGCGACTGAGCGTGAGCTGAGCATGAGCATGATTGGTGCAGAAGTGAGGCGTGGAAGCATGTCATAGAGGAGGATCGACAAATTCATTCTGATAGGTGTTTGTTTTTCTATAAATACCTAGTATTTATTAGCATTTTTATTTAATTCAATCAAGAAGTGCCTTTATAATTTTCTCTCCATTTCTTGCCATAGCTGGCCAAGCCCTCTTCACCAATTTTCGTCAAACTCTCTCTACCACACTTGTGTTAAATGCATTCTAATTTAGAGAATTCAACTTTGCAAGCTTGGCTATTCAAAGACATTTGGCGATTTTATGCCGTTCCTTTTAAAATATTATTTGTTAATAAGTTGATTTGCTTTTTAGTATTCCTGCTTCTAAAGTTTTTTTTTTTTCATTTATATGAAAAGGACACACCTTGTGCACAAGGTTTCCACTATTTGTGGTTTATGCATAGTAGTTGTTACATGCAGCCTTATTCTTCCTGGCGAAGAGGTTATTTTCATTGTGTGAATCCATGATCCTGAGGTTAAACCGAGGACATCCAAACTCTTTCAGTTTTCCTACCCTCCTTTTTTTGTTGTTCGATGAAATTCTAGATCGCTTAGACCTTTTTAGAGCAAACATCTAACGTTTTAAACAGTTTCTTTACTGTGACGGCAACCTAAAAAAACAAGTTTTCTAATTGTGCGCTGTTTTTTTAGGTGCCAAAGTTATTACTTCATAGACTTTTTCCAAATGCCCGATTTTCTCTTTGGGTAGATGGGAAACTGGAGCTTGTTGTTGATCCATATCAAGTCCTGGAAAGGTATAAACAAGATTCATCTCAAGTAAATGCCAGTTTCTATCTATTTTTAACCATCAATTTAGTTTTTCTGCAAAGTACTCGATGCTGCAATTTTCTTAGTTTTGCTTGTAATTTTTGGCCATCGAAATTATGTATTTTACATTTGCTTCAAGTGATTTACTGTCTTTTCGCACAAAGTACTCTCAAGTAACAGCATCATAGGCGGATTTCTCTTGTTTTTCTGATCTCCTATGTTGCTGGATAAAGTACTGAGCTGCAAAACTTTCAAAGACATCTGGTGCTGTGCTGCTAATAAACTTTTAGCTACTAGTCTCAATGTCAGCTTTAATATAGTTATAATCTTCTCACTCATTAGAATTAATTTATAAGGCAAGACCAGATCATATAATTTCTTGAATGAGCATTTTGATAAGGAATCCAGGCAGCTTATGTATCTCGTTGAACTGCTAATAAAGGTGCATTCTTCTAAAGGGTATCTATGACATGTTTCTTTCTGATTGCCGAAATGAAAAATTGTTGCTTGTATATATATGGTCGGGGTGTTTCCAGTCTTGAGATTATTCATAGATTCTTGTCCGACCTGCTTTTGATTGACAATTTCTGTTTTGGGCTACTTTGCCTTTGCTACGTCCTTATCAAATTATTTCCAGAGCATATTATTTCAGTCTCTTCTTATTAAGATCTTTTTATGTGAATGTTTTTGATGTGTATGCTAAAGTGATTTTCATTATTTGTTTTTTTTAGGAACCGCATGTAACTTCGATTTGGGTTGTTTTTCCTTTTCATCGTGTCCACTACTATAATCAATATATGTTATGCTCTCTTGCTTCTATCTTTAGTAAACTTTTAACAGTGGAAGCTGCCACTACTACGCTTTTTATGCTGTATATGATTAGGGTCCTAGAAATGGATGTTATTATTCCTTTTAAATTAGGAGATTTAGATTGGCTCCTCCTCAAGTGGTTGAATTTTATGGCATTCCCTCCTGCTATTATCTTATAAAATCTGGGTCTTAAATATTCAAATTTCTTCAAGGTTCATCCTTTTATGGATTATATTGTTCAGGATAATGGGATTAATACGAATGATTAGAGCCATACTACAAACTTGTAGGTTTAGTTCCTCCAAATTTGAAATTGTGGTACCTACTCTAGGTCTTGCCATGGAATATGAGCCTTCTTTTACTGTTGATGCATCTGTTCTAAGTATCAAGGATGTGGGAAAACCTTGCTCCTCAAATATCAGCATTGATTTATGTTAAAAAATCATTCTCTATCAAATCCAAGTCCATTAATTTTACTTTAATTATGCATCCATCAATATTCCACTAAACCCAGTAGTCCTACAACTTATTTACTACATGCCGCCTTATTGATTTGTGGATTTTTAGTGCCATCTCATCAACCCATGAATTATTGTAATAATTATTCTGCCAATTCATTACTCTGTACACTATTGTAATGATTTTGTAATTTTTATTACTTGATTTTTTATAGTTCCTATTATAAGCTCTCAAACTATTGTATAAATGCTACATAAATGTTGAAATACTAAACCAATTTTTGTCTCGGCAGCAAAGCATTAGATTTTTTTCATCGTATTTTATAATACATAGTTTTTGTCACTATTGCCCAAAACTTGCAAGCTTTAATTGTTGCAAGTCTATACTACTTCATATAATCTTTTTATTTATATCCTTTGTCGCTACAACCTTATCTCTATCATTCTTTCTCTTTGTAACCCATTAATACCATATTTTTCCTTTCAATGAATCACAAAAGTACCCTTGTTCTATTGGTCTTTAGTTCATTTGGAACTTGAGATCGAAAACCCAAATTCCATGGGAGAGTTTCAAAAATTTATTCGACATATTGTTTGAATGGAAAAATTACCCCTGGTGACATTGCGCTTACAAAACCTTGAATGGAGGAAAAAAAATAGGACATTTAGTTGGCATTTTATCTCAGCAAGGCGATCTGACACTCTGTACTTGTGCTGATTAGAACTAATCAGTGATACCCTAGTGTTGCAACTCCATGATTCATGAAATATTTTATACCTGCATGTTTATTCATTAAAGAAAGTTTAGAATATAGTCAATCAAATATATTCTAAGCCTTATGATGCTGTTCAAATCTATGAGATCACAATTAAGATCTCGACCACAAAAAAGGGTGATGATCCATCACTTAATAGTTCAATCTACCGCAAGGCCTTCGATAAAATATGGCTTTTTATCAATGCATCCAAATGGAATGTAGTAAAAATTTAGCCCTCTTTAAAAGTTTTGTTGAAAAAGATTGAATTTATGATTTTTTTTTTTGGAAACAATTTTTTCGTTTGTTGTTGTAAGGGTACAAATTCTAGGAAAGGAGGATGTGCCCTCCCTAAATGAAGTCATTGCCATCATTCAAATGGAAGAGAGTAAGAAAAAAGCTATGATTTCTAATAACCCCACAAAAGGTTTGGCTTTAATGTCAAATGTTGTCAACATCAAACATCCTGATTCAAAACTCTCTTCTTTTGAGAAGCATAAGTAGCCCCACAGAACAAAAATTTTCAATAGAAATTCTTTATGATGCACTTATTGTAAGAAGACTCAATCTATACAAAAAAAATACTAGAATTTTAACGGCAGGCCACTAAACAAAAAATGGACAACACTAGGAGGGCAAGCAAAAAAACAGAGATGCATATGTACCGATGTGAAAAAGAAGGTAACATCAAAGAATCTCTCATTGAGTTACATAAAAAAACTAATAAAAATTAAAATATTTCATGATATCAGTAAACAAATTTCTACAGTAGGTACTTATTTTTTGCATTCTTAGGCATTATCTCATCTACTAATGGTTTAGAAATGCACAATCTTATCTGCTGGATTATTGATGCAGGAGATACATACTATATGACTAACATTTCACACAAATTTATTCATAGACTCCGGAATCTATGAATAAGAAAATGACAATTATTGATGGATCCTCAAAAATTGGTGTTGGTTTAGGAGACATTCCTATAAAAAAATCCCTCATACTTTGAAATGTCTTGCACGTACTTTATTATTCACCAATTTGCTATCTATCAAAAGTTAATCACAGTGCTATTTTTTCATGGTTGTGAAAAATTGATTGGACATAGAACAAAAAAAAGAGAGTTTTAGGTTCAATTGTTCAATCGAGGTTGTTCTAACTGATGTAATAAATATTAAAATTATTTAAATAAGATAAATAAAATACTAATTTTGTTAGTTATGCAATAATATAAATTTGTGACTGAAAATAAATATAATTCATACAAAAATAATATATTCTTTAATTTTTAAATGTATTCAATATTTAAAATTGGTTTGTTTTTAATTTAAATTTAGTTCACCTATAAGTTTATAAATTTAATATATTACTAATTCATGCTACATATTTAGATATAATGTAAACCTAAATATTATATAATAATTTTATATTATAAATTTGTATTTATAAATCATTCATTTTAGATCATTTATCTTTGATAAATGGATAAAAAATTAAATATTATTCATTAAAAAATAAACATTATTCTCATTATAAAAAATTAATTATAAATTTGTTTAAAAAGTAGTGTATATGTGTTGTAAATTTGAGAACTTAAATTTATATATTTAGTCTCAAATCACTTGGAACTTTATCTTAATATTTTTTATATGATTTTTTTTGTTTGTATATGTTATGAACTTAAATGGGATGGTGGCTTATGTGATAATGTCCGGTGTTTCTTCAGAAAATGATTATTATATGCATTTAATTCTCATTAAAAAAATTAAATAAATCTGAATTTAATATTAAATGATCAAGTCAATTCCAAATTACCTGTTATATTATCTTTCTATTTTGAAACTTTTAAATCCAATAATGAAAGGATATTGCTCCAATACCTATGCCTTGGATCTTTTTTTTTTTGTTATTCTCAAAACTATTTTTTCCTTTTTATTAAAAAATATTAATAATGAAGAGTTTGATTGTGATACTTGTGAGTTAGCAAAATACAAGGTTTCTAATATTCCAGTATGTAACACAAGAAACAACAACATCAAGCATTTGTCCTATTGTGTGGGGTCGGCTACATGAATCATTTTTCTCCATTGTGTCCTGTTAAGAGTTAAATTCTTATTTAAATCTAATAAAAATGTCATTTCTAATATTTTCTAACCAAATTTGTTTAGGTCTACCTCTACCTTTCTTAACATTTTCCAAATCTAATACATTTACCATCCTACCTAGTCATTTGAAGGCCTTCGCTTTATGTGACCAAACCATCTAAGGCGGCTCTTTAATCTTGTCTATCACTGGAGCTACTCCAACCTTTTTCATGTATGTGCTCGTTTCGTTTTTTATCTCTAAGAGTAAATCCACTCATCCACTTGAGCATCCTCATCTCTGTAACACTTCACTTAAATTTATGCTTATCTTTTAATTGCCAATATTTTGCACCATAAAGCATAGCATGTCTCACCATCTTCTTATAGAATTTTCCTTCAAGTTTGAGGGATACTTTCTATCACACAATAAGCTTGATGCATTCCTCCACTTCAACTATCCAACTTGAATTCTACTGATACATATCCTCATCTATTTCACCATCACTCTGAACAATAGACCCGAGATATCTAAAATGTGTACTCTTATTAATTACTTGATCGCCCCAAAGTCACAATCCCCCCACTAGATCTATTACTACCGAAATTACACTTCATGTATTTGATTTTAGATCGATTCAAATGAAAACCTTTAAACTCTAAGGTTGACCTCCATATTCAAGTTTACCTTCAACACCCTCTCTGGTCTTATCAACTAGTTTACTTTCAACTCGCTTTCTAGTTTAATCAACAAGAAGATTATCATCAACAAAAAAAATACACCAAGGTACATCCTCTTGCAAATGTCTAGTAAGAACATCCATAATTAAAGCAGAAAGATGTGGGCTTAAGGCTGATCCTTGATTTCCAACAAATTTAGTTTCCTGAATGCACAAAATAATTACTTCCTATGAATCATAATATCAATTAATTCCATTAATTTGTTTATAGGAAACTTAGTCCAAGTTCCTATTATAATTCAAGTTTCATGATCTAGTTTTTTTGCCCACATTCGTCTATGATGTGAGAACATTTTCCTATTTAACACTGCACTTGGGAGTCGATGTAGCGACCCTAACACATTTTTCCTTGTATTCAGGCCATACAACATGTGGCTTATAGGGAATGACCTAGCATTAACATATTGTATTAAATTATTCATGTCATGATTTTTCAATAAGTTTTACGTTGGTTGTTAACTACCTAACACAACCAGCCACTTTTCTCATCAAGGACTTGGGACCTAGCAACAACAGTGTTAGTATGTAACACAGGAAGTCAAAGTCATTTAATTAGAATTTGTGCTTAAAATGATTAATATTAGGATGTTGAAGGCCAGATGTCGATGCCGTGTATTAGCCAACGAGAGAGGAGATGACAATGCTGTTAAGAGTCGAGCATTGATGTTATGGAGCAAGTATTGGTCATCGTTGTCAAGAGGGTGTCTCTTATTAATGTCGATGTTAATATGATGTCATACAAAGATGAGCTGTCAAATTGTGTGTAGAAATTGCTAGCGTTGAGCATCAATGTCAAGACAGTGTCAAACTTTGATGTTGAGATGATTTTGAAATGTTGATGTTGTAACAACATCAGATGTCGATGTTGAGATAACATCGGGCATCATTGTGAAACTAAATTCGTGACTCGTCAAAGAGAAATAAAAATGAGAATATTTGATGAATGAGGTATTGTGTGCGAGCGATTGATTTGGTGTTGTGTATAGAAAATAAGAAATTTAGTTTTATCTTTTAAATAAATAAAATTTTATATACAAGAAATTATATATTTTTTAAAAAATCATAAAATATTTTAAATTCGTGTCCAATTTGTATTTAATATATTTTTTAATCGAACATATTTTTGGCGTGTCTGACACGTGTCGGAGGCGTGCTAGACGCGTGTCATGTTGGATACGTGTCAGACACTGCAAGGCTCTTTGAGGAGATGTGTCAGTGCATCATAGGGGGTGATTTGATGCGAGAATGACCACTTGCTAATTGCTTTCATAAGAGCTCTTGTTTTTCAAAAGATTGTTCCAAATTAATATTGGGGATGATGCTTTAACAAATGTTCAAATTATATTTGATTACTTACAAGGGTCATTGGGTTCAAGAGTTTTATATGAATTATAACCAAATTCTTGCCCCTTGAACATCTCAAAAACTTTATTCCCATAGTATTTGAAAATATTTCTTTTATCCATATACATTGTTAAAACAGAGAAAATTTTGAATAAAAAGCAATTAAATGTATATTTATTAGCTACTCTTCCATTCAAAAAGTATAAAAAGCTTTCATCCTTCTAGAAGAAATGTGGATGTTTGTTTATATCACTTTCAATGAAGAAGATTTCTATTTTGTGACTATTTACCCCGAGAAAGAAATATCATTCACAAATGAATTCTCTCTCTTAAATGGCCTTTCCATACCCCTCACCCTAGCTAACAAATTTACTCAAGAATTAGTTAATCATGCACTGATTGAGCTTACCAGAATCACATTTAACTTGGCCATTATTGGCATACTCAGCGAAGAATACATCTTTAGCGATGCAAGTCTAATCAAACTAATAAAACCCTAGCTATAAATTCGTTAAGATAACCATTAAGCCCACAAAAAAAGGTACTTAAAGCTAATAACCTTAAACATATTCTTTTCAGGCAAAAATGTTTCTCATCTTCCTTTCTAGCCTTCATACCATTTTAATCTCTAAAATTATCATTGATCTTTAAATAATTAAATTGGAATAATACTACGAGAGCAGAAATGAAAACCTTTTAAATGAACAACAGTTGGAATTGGTGACAGTACTAAAAGAATAGAAACTAGTATGATGTTGATGGGTGTTTTCTACGAAGTACAAATCCGATGAGTTATTAAAAATATATAAAGCAAGTCTAATGGCAAAAAACTGCACTTAAACATATGAGATTCTTGAATTTTATTTCTTAATCATTGCTAAAGCTAATACTATTCAAGTTATTTTATCATTAGCAGCATCAAAGATTGAAAAATATAACAATTCAATATGAAGAATACCTTCTTATGTGGTGATCTAGAGGAGGTGTATATAGAGGTCTCATTGGGGTTTGACTCAAGCACAGAACAAAAGATATGTTATTAAATAAGTATTATATAACTGAAGGAATCTCCAAAGACATGATTTGAAAGGTTCTCCAAGATAGTGCTTATCATGGGATATAAATAGAGCCATGGTGATCCTACATTATTTGTGAAACACATGACTTTAGGGGGAGTCTTCACACTACTAATTTATGTTGATATCGTCATTGCAGATAGTGATTTTGGAATGCATGGAGAGTTTAAATTACTTGCTATGAGAATTTGAAGTCAAAGAATTAAGTAAGCTAAAGTACTTATTTGACATTGATGTTGCAAGTTGGTATGCTAGCCTTTCGGGAGCTCTATGAAATTTAATCATAAAGTTTTAGATGCTCTAAAAGGTAGCCATAGAAAAAACATTATATCAAAGCCTTGTGTGAATGCTTACCTACTCGCCACATACTAGACCGGGCATTGCATTTGTTGTTGGTGTGGTAAGTCAATTCATCAATAATTTGAAAGTATCACATCTTAGGGCTATACATAGACTTTTATATTTATATGAAAGGAACACCTACTAAAAGAATTTTATTCAGAAGGGGGAGGATTTGACATTTGAAGCCTATATAGATGTTGATTATGCAGGATTTACAATTGATGTGAGATATATTTCAGGTTATTGTACAATACACATTCTTAGGAGCCATACTTGTAGCTTGGAGAAGTAAAAAATAAACTACAGCGGCAAGGTCTAGTGCAGAAGTTAAATTTAAATGTATGATACTAGGAATATGCAAATTCTTATGGCTAGAAGTATCCTACAATATTTAAAAGTTGAATATGAAAATGTCCTATGAGATACTATTGTGATAATAAGTTGGCCATTAATATTGTCCAAATTCCATGCAATATGACCAAACTACATATTGAAGTGGTTAAGTATTTTATTAAGAAGTTAGATAATGGTCTAATTTGTACTTGTTTGTCCCAAGAGATGGGCAACTTTTTGATGTTCTCACCAATTGGCCATTAATATTGCACAAATTCCATGCAATATGACCAAACTACATATTGAAGTAGTTAAACATTTTATTATTATTATTATTTTTGATGAATGCTAAAATTGTATAGAAAGAGAAAACAAAACCTAGATACGTTAAATATTTAAATAATAAACAGCCAATAACTGCAGAACAATGAAACTCTCGCCTTTAGTCAGGGCCCTTTGCTTTGACTTGTGTATGCGCATTTGGTTAAATATTTTATTAAGAAGTTAGATAATGGTCTAATTTGTACTCTTGTTTGTCCCAAGAGATGGGCAACTTTTTCATGTTCTCACCAAATGATTTGTTGACCTTTGTATAAAATCCAGAAGAAACAGAGGTAAAAATCCCGTAAATAATACCTGTAAACCGTTGGATCCGCGAATTCAGCTGAAATCGGCGCCGTTTGCGTCATTTCCCGGAACTCCTGCGAGAATCATGCGATCCGTAGCTCCATCCTCTTCGTTAAATACCGGTCGAGGCTTCTGCTTCTGCCCACGACTCTTCTCCCCATTCGCTACCCTCTCGACTCCCGTAGCTGCTTCCAATTCGCTACCCGCACGACCCCCAACTCCCGAACTCCTCCCTTCTTCCACAAAGCCAAACTCCCCAAGCTGCGATCCTCAACAGGTTCGCAAGATCCCGTCGCCTGCAGAAGCTTGAGCCGCACCTCCATTCACAAACCCGCAGAGATCCCGTCAACCTCCTGCTAGGGCCGGAACCCAACTCTTCCCCAAGCCCGATCCTTCTCCCTCTGTAGCGAGCCCTGCTCGTGCTGATCCAGAGAGAGAGAGAGAGAGAGAGAGAGAGAGAGAGAGAGAGAGAGAGAGAGAGAGAGAGAGAGAGAGAGAGAGAGAGAGAGAGGAGCTTTGTTCCTACCTTAACCGAAGCCTCTCCGCCTCCTCCTTCATTGCCGCTCGACTCCGCACCTTCGACGCTTTCCCTTCTCGTCGAATAGGAAGTTACGACATTTTGATCTAAAGCAACGAAGGGAGCTCGCTTGTATGAAGGTAACTTTCTCCCTTGGTGCACGCTTCTCGGCCAAATCCTGTAGATCTGCCGAGTTACAGAGAGAGGGGAGGGAGAGATAATTAATTTGCTTTAATTATAAGCATTTTAATTAATTATATTTGATTTTAATTAAATGATTATAATTAATTTTTTTAATTAATTATAATTAATCTTAATTGAAATTAATTAATAATTCTTAATTATTTTAATTAAATATCATTTAATAAAATTAATTAATATGAATTAATTATAATTTAATTATAATTAATCATTAATTAATTTTATTAAATGTAATTAATTATTCTAATTAATATAATTAATTATGAGTAATTATAATTAATTAAGGATAATTATAATTAATTGCAATTAGTTAATGTCTAAATAATGATTAAAAAGAAAGAGAAGCATGCTTGCTCACTCTTCTCTCTCCTCGATCCTCGTGCCAACGTCGTCGACCCCGCTAAGGTATAACTCTCTAACCCTAAAACTCCGAGAACCCATTTTCGATGTTTGCGACGAGACGAAACGACCACCTATACACGCTTTTCTTAGCGTGGTGGGAGGAAGTTAGTCGCGGTGCTCTCAACGAATCGGGTGATCACTTGAAATCCCTCATTGATGTTCGTATCGCCTTGGAAACCTCGCCTATACACGCTTTTCTTAGCGTGGTGGGATAGGAGCCTGGTGCGATGCGTATGACAAAGCGGGGATACCCATAAGTACCCGCTTGCGGGGAAATAACTGCTTTCTTGCAAAATGCTTTAAAAAAAATGTTTTCTTGCAAAATATTTTCAAAAAAAAAAACCCATACACGCTTTTCTTAGCGTGGTGGGGGATCAAAAATTTACACGGCCGCGGTGTCCTTGAAAGAGGGCACCTACCATACACGCTTTTCTTAGCGTGGTGGGATAGGCCCAGTTTTCCGTAGTTTTCCCCTAAACGGGGGAGACGTCGGAAGGCTGCCGAAATTTCGGGTGAAATGTTGCTACACTCGGACCTTTTTGAACTCAAAGAGAACAAAGATGTGGGCACATTTGAACAACCAAGGACTTGGGACTATGCTCAGAACCTAAAACAAATGAACTCAAAATGATAAGAACTTGTAAGCTTGGATTTATAAGCTTGAAATTGAAAGACAATGAAGTTGAACTTGAACTTGATTTGATCATTTGAAATCAAACAAGGATTTGATTTGGACAACAAGACTTGGACTTTCATTTGAACTCGAACAAGAACTTGGACTAAGTCACATTGAATTTAACTTGAACCTAAATTAACCATAATTTAAGATTTGAATCAAATGAACAACTTGGACTTGGTTTGAATCAAGCACAATATGGACTCGAACTTTGCAAAACAGCAGGGGACTCGACGAACGAAAGAGGTTCATATGGAACTTGAATTATACTTGAACTCATACTTATGTGAGCAAAGACTTGGATCAGCTTTGGACTATAAGGAACTCAAACTCTGACATTGCACTCTACTTGAACCAAATGGAACTTCAATCAAACTCAATCAAGAAGAACTTGATTTGGGCTCAGACTTAAGTTGAACTTAACAAGATTGTGACAAGTTGGGGGATTCAACATACAAGTGACAAGCTCCTAACAATTAGATACATTTGTCTCCTACAAGTTGGGGGATTCAACATGCGATGAACTGAAAGACATGATGTGTTTTGAATAGTTCAAAGAGGACAATCTAACTATCAACATCAAAATTCAAACATACAAACTGATCCGCAAACAAATAAATCCTACAGGTACTGTTGGAATCTCCTACAATAATCTTTACAAATGCCTGTTGAGCGAGAAGGCAACACTACTACTAGATAGTCAAAGACCCGTCATCTACAAACAAATCCGGACATCAGACCGCCTGAGATTGGTGAAAGGTGGATGTGGTACCGATGTCAATGGGTCTTATATAAATACCTTCAAGAGCTCGTAGTGGATACGACGATTCCCTGCAAATGGATATTTGTGGATAACAACAGTGTATTGAAAGTACAACGAATCACTGTGGACACAAGTACGGATATCACCTACGACAATGGTGATCAAGATCTTCAGGTATTCCGGGTACAAGAGCAATTCGATGTGCAAAAAGGACACCCTCTGGCAGAAGGGAGGAAATATTTGAACAAATTAGAACCAAACTTCCTGGTGTTCTAAAGTCTCTCCTTAGTGCTATACCCGAGAAGAAAACAGTCCGGATGCCCACAAACACCGGAAATAGCAAGTACGCTGCACCGAAGATCCTAAAAGAAGTTCTTCCCAAATTAGCAGTTATTGACTCCAAAGTCCAGAAAGTCCTTCCCCGGTGAATGAGAAAAGGGGAGCCGATATCAAGACTACAACGCCACGCCACCGGATCTGCAACATTCGTACAAGCAGACAGAAGGCGTCTATTCCAATAATACCCCCACACGTGCACAATAGTTTGTATACACATAGGCACACTAAAAGGGGTAAATGTAATCAAATACCCGCGTGGGCCCCGGCGAGCGTGTTATTGGTACACACGTGACGTTTAAGGATGCTGCGCGGGTTGACAAGTGAATTCAGGTTCGAAACCGATCCTTCTATACAGGTCAATAGAAGTCGACAGGGTTCGAACCAACAAACAAATATACGGTTGTGGCGACCGTCATATTTGTCCTAATACATTCATATTAGGCCTTCAAGGCCTACAACAATAAGAATTCACTCTTAAAGGCACAAAGCCTACAAAACCCGATCCTCTGTCAACAGTCCGACAGAGTTGACAAGGTTCAATCCATAAAGAGAAATGACCCCAAACACCCCGATGATGGCCGTGTTGAATGATTATCTCAACCGGAGGGGTTTCACAAATATTTCTCAAAATTCCACCCAAATACCCAAAAACTCCACAAAAATCTCAAAAAAAACCAAAATCCCAAAAATATTCAAAATTCCAAAAATATTTAAATTTGAAATTATCCATCAAAACTTAAAGCAAAAATCATCCGCCCTCCGCAACAGTTTGCCGAGGTGGACAAATTCAAATAAACTCTAGCTCACAAAGAGCCAAATGCCTAGTCGAAAATATCACTAGGATCCATTCTCAAACAATCTCTTGCCAGTAAGGACGTGGTACGTGTCCTCTAACCGGCAGTTTCGTCGCCAAATGGCACTGCAGGTAAACGGTTATGACCCGGGGCCCTCTGAACCGAGTGGTTTTGCCGCCAAATGGCACCACAGATAGCGGTTATGGCCAGAGCCAATACGCTCCTTAATGGCGTTAAATCCTTGAGATATGAATCAATAGGATATAATTGACAGGGCACAAAGCCCTCTGTTAGCTAAGGTGGATTCAAATTTGTCCCCTTAGACAAACATTCAACCCCGGTCTACAAGGTACCCTTGGACGAAGCAACCCATGGCTGCCGACAAGGATCCTTCTGTCAGGTTGGGTCGACTACCTCCTCTGACTAAGTAGACCAGGGACCACGATGGCCCGGGATGACGGAACCATGAGATCTTGATCGGGCCCATCATCCATTCCCCCACCATCCGCTTTGAGTATTAGATGGTGCAATTTCTATTTTAAATATCAAACTTTTCAAATTTCCAAATATAAACCCAATTTCCAAATCAAATTTCTATCAATATCCTAATCTCATTGCTGCTACTATATGCCAGATAACACGTATTCTCTACGTATCTGATTGACGACTAGCCTTAATCGAAAGTTCTCTCTCGTGATCGGGAGGGGTAATTAACTATAGGGGCTTGCGCCTATAGGAAACCAGAACTCAGATCATAAAGTCCTCACCAAATGAGGGCGAAATCTCTGGGTAGTGTCTTATCTACAAACCCATCTGCCTTCCAAAATTTACCGCGGAACTTATTTAGTTAAAACTCCCTCGCCGAATAAGAAAAGCGAGCGGAGGCCGGGGCCGAATTTTCGGAGCCCACAGATTTCTGGCGACTCCGCTGGGGATTGGTTTCTCTTTCCATCTCTGGCTAGTCATTCATAAGCTATAGTAGCAGTTATTTCAATTCATACTCAAAATTTTGAGTATTTCAAAATGATCTTTTAATGATTCAAAACTTTGAATTTCCTAAAAATGAGCATTCAGCGAATTCATGTGCATTTAGCAGTTTTTAAATTTATATTATCTTAATTGCTCGCTAATGATATTTGTTTTTATTTTTGTGTTCTGTGCAAGTCTCTGCATTCTGAAAGTGCGGGGTGATGTATCAGATTCTGATTACTAACCCTTGCCTTTCATTTATGAAGATGAATCTACAGAACACGCCAATGACCGTCCAGCTGGGACGAGGAGCCAGGATTCAGCTGGCTAATGCTATTATTGAGACCGAAAATGCCGGAGCTACCATCCAGTTTGGTAGCGTTGACTTCCCGGCGATTGCTGCAAGGAATGCCGCCATTCCTGCGAATGGTAGGAATATCGAGAAGCCCTTCAGAAGACTCAATGCTACTGAAGCTCCTACCCGTCGTGTGCATCTGCCAGCACAACGACCTACTATTGAAAATCCTCGTGGGAGGATTTCTGTGTTCGAGAGGCTGTCACAGCCTGAAGCCCTGACCACCAGAAGAATTGTGAATGGTGGAAAAGTTTCTGTAGTGACTACAAACACCACTACTCTGCCGACTAGGTTATCTACACCTGGAAAATATAATGCTGAGGCCTCCTCATCTGGAGGAAGGCCTATAAGGAGGCAAAGAAGGAAGATGAATGCTGAGCTCCGAGCTCAGCATCAACAACTCCCAGTCCACCCATCAAATCTGCCGGCCCAAGAGTCTGAAGCTAACATTCCAACTCGGAATGGATTTGCAAATCTGAAGTGGGTCAAAAGAAACAGCTCTACTGGTGAGCTGAAGAAATCCTTCTGGGAGCAACGGCCTGAAGTCCCAGCTCCTCCAAAGAGAAAAGAACCTGAAACTCTCTCAGCCCGGGTCTATCGGGTCCTGAAGACTGTAAAGGAGAAAGGTCTGAAAAAGAAAAAGTTCCAACGACCCTTAGAGATTGAGACTAGAAGAAACCCGCCAAGGGAGCGTCTGTCCTTTACTGCAGAAGGAAGAGAAAGAAGATATACCCCATGCGGTGAACATCGGGGTGTGACACCTGAACCCTATGTTCAGGGATCCACCGCTGAAAGGTCCCGGTGGAAAGGAAAACAAATCTGGAGGCAAAAGCCTCGAGGAAATGAGAAAGAAAGAAGAGAAATGAGGACTGATCTGGGCGTGACATCTGGTGAGGCTTCCCGGAGATCCGCCCCCTTCTACAAACAACGTCAGAAGTGGGCCCCAAAAAGAACCCATAATGACACACCTCTAGACGGTAGACACCTTGGAAAATCCTCCAGGGGATCTCGTCGTCCTCCATCTCCTCCAAAGGAAGAGACTAACTTCGATCGCAGCCCACTGATCGAAGAAGTCCCCGTGCCTAATCAAGAACCGGAAATCCAGTGGCGGCGCCGCTCGGAGATCCGAGTACTAGAAGATGAAGGAAATAGGCAAGGGGGAGACAACATTGAAGAGGAAGAATTCCTTGAAGGGGAAGAAAATATTGAAGAAGACATTGACGAATTTATGGAGGAAAATTTAGAAGAAAATATTGCTGAATTTCTAGAGGAAAATCTAGAAGAAGAAATCCAAGAAACAAATGACACTCTGGACATGGAAGTTGTCTATATGGTGACACATATAGACATCGATGATGGTGCCAATTATGACGACGATGAAGATGAAGAACGTTGGCAACCGCCACCCAGGCAAGTATACCATCGTCGTCGTAGAGAAGGGTCCACCACTGGCAGAAGTCGTCATTCTCAAGAAGAAGAAGTGGAGGAAGTGAATGATAATCATTCTGATGCTGAAAATGTCACACTCGCTGAAATGCGACGACAAATGAGGCGACAAATGAGAGCCAAAGATAGGGAAATCTCTCAGTTAAATGAGAAGATGACTGAGATGATGGCTCAGATGGGGACGATGATGCAGAGAACTGCCGCTGTTGGTGCCATGCCCAATCCTCCTGTTGATCCTCCAAATTTTTAGATGCCTCAAGTCTCGGGAGTACGAGGTATTTCTGAAGGTGGTCATGAGGCTCATAATGTCATCCGTCAGCCCACCCCACAAAATGTTGCAAGTACTTTCGAACTAGTGACTGCTGCATAATTAGAAGGAATCATCACAGAAAAGATCAGGGCTATTATAGCCGTCGATTAAGCAGAAAAGTTGGTGGGCAAAGGTCGTCCGTACCCTGTTGAGTACGAACAAGTGCCGTACCCAAAAGGGTATTCTGTACCAAAGTTCAATACTTTCAACGGTAATAACAACCCCAGGCAGCACCTGGCACAGTTTAAAGCCACCTATGAGAATACAGGAGGCAATGATGCCCTACTCTTCCGACAATTCGTTAGCAGTTTGACAGCAACTGCTTTCGAATGGTACGCTGAACTGCCAAATGATTCTGTGAAGACCTTCGCAGAATTGGAAAATATGTTCGTGAAGAGGTTTGCTAGTGCAACTGAGAAGATCACGATCGCTGACCTCGCTCTGGATAAGAGAAAAAGAGAAGAATCAGTGACTAAATATATCACTCGCTGGCGAAATTTGAGCATGAAATGTGAGCAGCAGTTAGAAGAAGAGCATGCCGTACAGTTGTTAATGAGAAACATTGACGACAAAATGCAACCCTTTCTGTGCATGACTACAATCAACACATTTCAAGACTTGCTTGACAGAGTGGCCAAATTTGAAAAACTGAATTTGTCCAGATCAGAAAATCACTCTGATAAGCTCAAAAAGGCTAAAGCCCCGGGTGCTAGAAGGGGTGAGGCCGACTCTACGTTCTTCTCTAGAGCTGATAGAGAAAAGCAGGTAATTTACAACGTAGACAAAGACAAACAACCGATGCAATATCAAGAAAAGCCTAAACATGCATACAACCCCAACCCCCAACCAAAGTTGATACTAGGGGGAAATGATAAGCCACGAACTTATCAAGGTGGTGTAGAACGTCCGAGACAAACAACAGGAACTGGTGATAGAACGTTCCAATCCCTTAAAGATAAAATGAATAAAGAGTATTCATTCAAAAGGGAGAGTGTTGCCAAATTATTTCGACAAGTGTCGAGATCGGGTTTAGAACTGCCTGAATGCAAGAGGCCTGAAGAGTCGAAGCACACTGGTGATCCAAATTATTGCCCATACCATTGGGTACTCAGCCATCCTATTGAAGATTGCTACATCTTCAAGGATTGGCTTGAAAGAAAATATCAAAGAGGGGAGATAACATTATCCGACAATGTACTGTCTCATCCTAAGAAGGAATCAGCTCGGGTGGTCACGTCCTCTTCCGTATCTCTGGTTGAAGAAAGAAGAAAAGAAAAGAAGCCAGTACAAGAAGAATAGTGGGAGACTGTGGTCTCTAAGAAGACTGTGAAAATGTTGAAACAGCTTGAAGGAGTTCCAGGTGTAAAGTGGAAGTCTCCTGTTGAGCCTATGATAAATTTGAAGGAACTACCGATGGTGCGAGCTCCTATTTCTAAACAACTCTCCAATCAAGCTAGCACTTCAAAGTCTGGTGGGGTGAAATCATCCAAGAAGAAGACCAAGCTAAAGAAGCCCAAGGAGAAAAAGACTGCAATTCAGAGGGTTATTGACAGCCTGGATGAGTACTACCAGACTGTGAGGCGACCTATCAAGCTCTCTGATTTCATGTCAGAGCTTAAGATAGATGAAGCCAAAGGAGACGACGAGAATTCTCTTCCCACAGAAGTATGTCGGATCATCTCAGTGGTGCCAAGTACATTGACAAAAAAAGAATGCATAGAAGAAGTATCCTCTGAATCCTGTATGATGATTTTGCCAATGGATTACAGTTCGGAGGAGGATTTATATTTTCCAGAGGGAGACGAATCAGATCCTAGCATAGCATCTCGGATGGGACATGTAAACCTGGGTGGTGATTCTGAATCAACAGATGAGTCCCTAGACGCAACGATGGCTGGCTCTGAAGAAAATGTACAATTAAATGACTCTGAACTGGAGGAGATTGCTCAAGTGCAGTTAAGAAGCGGTAAGGTACTACCGCCTCCACCGAAGAAAGGGATATCCAATAAAGATAAGGAGAAAGAGATAGTTATCAACGATGATATTATCCCTGAAGAGCCTAAGAAAAAGAAGACTTCATCCAAGGAGATAGATTATAATATCTTATCCCATTTGAGAAAAATCCCAGCACAGCTCAGCATATACGATGCTTTGGTGATGTCTAAAGACCTTCGGGAGACTTTGATTCAGGCTCTCAAAGATCCCGAAAGATACGAAACATATTTTGCTGAACGTAGTTTGACTGAAGTTTTACAAGCTCGTAATGAGCCATTCATTACTTTCTCCGAAGAAGATATGATGCTTGGGACTGCAGACCATAACCGTCCTCTGTATGTCAGTGCAGAGAGTGATAAATTGATCATCAGTCGAATCCTGATTGATCCTGGATCCTCCGTCAATCTGATAAGCTTGAAAGCACTAAGATCTCTCTGCCTTGATGTGGAACACCTCGGGCCAGATAAGTTGATGGTGCATGGTTTCAATAAAAAAGGGCAGAAGACCCTCGGATCATTTATGCTCTCTCTTGTATTTGGAGAGCTCCATACATAAGCTAAATTTCATGTGATTGATGCGGATACTTCATTCAAGGCGCTACTAGGTCGTCCCTGGTTGCATGAATATGGCATTGTCCCGTCAACATTACATCAGTGTATGAAATATCTTAAGATGGAGAAGAGTTCAGGATCTCTGGTGACATTCAACCTTTTACAGTTCATGAAGCAACAGTTTATGAAGATGCACGGTATTTCATGCCAAAGAAGCAAAAGTCTTCGAGCTCTCTCGAAGCTAAAGCATCAAATTCGAAGACTACAAAGCGATCTGAATTGGAGGGTAAGAAAAAACAGGTGGGGAGAAAGAAGGTAGTGCCGACTCTTCCCAAAGCGCCGACCATTCCAAAAGAAAAGAAGCATGTACCTCATCTTGGGAGTGACACAGATGAAGATGATGTTACTCCTGCCAAATCTCGAAGAGTGTGCCAGTCAACGGATGAATGGAGTAGGCAGGTTGAATTTTCAAATGATGATTATGACTACGACTCTATTTATATGAACACGGTGCAGAATGTGGTCTTTAGAAGAATAGACAGCCTATCAATTTCAGATAGTGTTAAGAGTTAAATTCTCATTTAAATCTAATAAAAATGTCATTTCTAATATTTTCTAACCAAATTTGTTTAGGTCTACCTCTACCTTTCTTAACATTTTCCAAATCTAATACATTTACCATCCTACCTAGTCATTTGAAGGCCTTCGCTTTATGTGACCAAACCATCTAAGGCGGCTCTTTAATCTTGTCTATCACTGGAGCTACTCCAACCTTTTTCATGTATGTGCTCGTTTCGTTTTTTATCTCTAAGAGTAAATCCACTCATCCACTTGAGCATCCTCATCTCTGTAACACTTCACTTAAATTTATGCTTATCTTTTAATTGCCAATATTTTGCACCATAAAGCATAGCATGTCTCACCATCTTCTTATAGAATTTTCCTTCAAGTTTGAGGGATACTTTCTATCACACAATAAGCTTGATGCATTCCTCCACTTCAACTATCCAACTTGAATTCTACTGATACATATCCTCATCTATTTCACCATCACTCTGAACAATAGACCCGAGATATCTAAAATGTGTACTCTTATTAATTACTTGATCGCCCCAAAGTCACAATCCCCCCACTAGATCTATTACTACCGAAATTACACTTCATGTATTTGATTTTAGATCGATTCAAATGAAAACCTTTAAACTCTAAGGTTGACCTCCATATTCAAGTTTACCTTCAACACCCTCTCTGGTCTTATCAACTAGTTTACTTTCAACTCGCTTTCTAGTTTAATCAACAAGAAGATTATCATCAACAAAAAAAATACACCAAGGTACATCCTCTTGCAAATGTCTAGTAAGAACATCCATAATTAAAGCAGAAAGATGTGGGCTTAAGGCTGATCCTTGATTTCCAACAAATTTAGTTTCCTGAATGCACAAAATAATTACTTCCTATGAATCATAATATCAATTAATTCCATTAATTTGTTTATAGGAAACTTAGTCCAAGTTCCTATTATAATTCAAGTTTCATGATCTAGTTTTTTTGCCCACATTCGTCTATGATGTGAGAACATTTTCCTATTTAACACTGCACTTGGGAGTCGATGTAGCGACCCTAACACATTTTTCCTTGTATTCAGGCCATACAACATGTGGCTTATAGGGAATGACCTAGCATTAACATATTGTATTAAATTATTCATGTCATGATTTTTCAATAAGTTTTACGTTGGTTGTTAACTACCTAACACAACCAGCCACTTTTCTCATCAAGGACTTGGGACCTAGCAACAACAGTGTTAGTATGTAACACAGGAAGTCAAAGTCATTTAATTAGAATTTGTGCTTAAAATGATTAATATTAGGATGTTGAAGGCCAGATGTCGATGCCGTGTATTAGCCAACGAGAGAGGAGATGACAATGCTGTTAAGAGTCGAGCATTGATGTTATGGAGCAAGTATTGGTCATCGTTGTCAAGAGGGTGTCTCTTATTAATGTCGATGTTAATATGATGTCATACAAAGATGAGCTGTCAAATTGTGTGTAGAAATTGCTAGCGTCGAGCATCAATGTCAAGACAGTGTCAAACTTTGATGTTGAGATGATTTTGAAATGTTGATGTTGTAACAACATCAGATGTCGATGTTGAGATAACATCGGGCATCATTGTGAAACTAAATTCGTGACTCGTCAAAGAGAAATAAAAATGAGAATATTTGATGAATGAGGTATTGTGTGCGAGCGATTGATTTGGTGTTGTGTATAGAAAATAAGAAATTTAGTTTTATCTTTTAAATAAATAAAATTTTATATACAAGAAATTATATATTTTTTAAAAAATCATAAAATATTTTAAATTCGTGTCCAATTTGTATTTAATATATTTTTTAATCGAACATATTTTTGGCGTGTCTGACACGTGTCGGAGGCGTGCTAGACGCGTGTCATGTTGGATACGTGTCAGACACTGCAAGGCTCTTTGAGGAGATGTGTCAGTGCATCATAGGGGGTGATTTGATGCGAGAATGACCACTTGCTAATTGCTTTCATAAGAGCTCTTGTTTTTCAAAAGATTGTTCCAAATTAATATTGGGGATGATGCTTTAACAAATGTTCAAATTATATTTGATTACTTATAAGGGTCATTGGGTTCAAGAGTTTTATATGAATTATAACCAAATTCTTGCCCCTTGAACATCTCAAAAACTTTATTCCCATAGTATTTGAAAATATTTCTTTTATCCATATACATTGTTAAAACAGAGAAAATTTTGAATAAAAAGCAATTAAATGTATATTTATTAGCTACTCTTCCATTCAAAAAGTATAAAAAGCTTTCATCCTTCTAGAAGAAATGTGGATGTTTGTTTATATCACTTTCAATGAAGAAGATTTCTATTTTGTGACTATTTACCCCGAGAAAGAAATATCATTCACAAATGAATTCTCTCTCTTAAATGGCCTTTCCATACCCCTCACCCTAGCTAACAAATTTACTCAAGAATTAGTTAATCATGCACTGATTGAGCTTACCAGAATCACATTTAACTTGGCCATTATTGGCATACTCAGCGAAGAATACATCTTTAGCGATGCAAGTCTAATCAAACTAATAAAACCCTAGCTATAAATTCGTTAAGATAACCATTAAGCCCACAAAAAAAGGTACTTAAAGCTAATAACCTTAAACATATTCTTTTCAGGCAAAAATGTTTCTCATCTTCCTTTCTAGCCTTCATACCATTTTAATCTCTAAAATTATCATTGATCTTTAAATAATTAAATTGGAATAATACTACGAGAGCAGAAATGAAAACCTTTTAAATGAACAACAGTTGGAATTGGTGACAGTACTAAAAGAATAGAAACTAGTATGATGTTGATGGGTGTTTTCTACGAAGTACAAATCCGATGAGTTATTAAAAATATATAAAGCAAGTCTAATGGCAAAAAACTGCACTTAAACATATGAGATTCTTGAATTTTATTTCTTAATCATTGCTAAAGCTAATACTATTCAAGTTATTTTATCATTAGCAGCATCAAAGATTGAAAAATATAACAATTCAATATGAAGAATACCTTCTTATGTGGTGATCTAGAGGAGGTGTATATAGAGGTCTCATTGGGGTTTGACTCAAGCACAGAACAAAAGATATGTTATTAAATAAGTATTATATAACTGAAGGAATCTCCAAAGACATGATTTGAAAGGTTCTCCAAGATAGTGCTTATCATGGGATATAAATAGAGCCATGGTGATCCTACATTATTTGTGAAACACATGACTTTAGGGGGAGTCTTCACACTACTAATTTATGTTGATATCGTCATTGCAGATAGTGATTTTGGAATGCATGGAGAGTTTAAATTACTTGCTATGAGAATTTGAAGTCAAAGAATTAAGTAAGCTAAAGTACTTATTTGACATTGATGTTGCAAGTTGGTATGCTAGCCTTTCGGGAGCTCTATGAAATTTAATCATAAAGTTTTAGATGCTCTAAAAGGTTGCCATAGAAAAAACATTATATCAAAGCCTTGTGTGAATGCTTACCTACTCGCCACATACTAGACCGGGCATTGCATTTGTTGTTGGTGTGGTAAGTCAATTCATCAATAATTTGAAAGTATCACATCTTAGGGCTATACATAGACTTTTATATTTATATGAAAGGAACACCTACTAAAAGAATTTTATTCAGAAGGGGGAGGATTTGACATTTGAAGCCTATATAGATGTTGATTATGCAGGATTTACAATTGATGTGAGATATATTTCAGGTTATTGTACAATACACATTCTTAGGAGCCATACTTGTAGCTTGGAGAAGTAAAAAATAAACTACAGCGGCAAGGTCTAGTGCAGAAGTTAAATTTAAATGTATGATACTAGGAATATGCAAATTCTTATGGCTAGAAGTATCCTACAATATTTAAAAGTTGAATATGAAAATGTCCTATGAGATACTATTGTGATAATAAGTTGGCCATTAATATTGTCCAAATTCCATGCAATATGACCAAACTACATATTGAAGTGGTTAAGTATTTTATTAAGAAGTTAGATAATGGTCTAATTTGTACTTGTTTGTCCCAAGAGATGGGCAACTTTTTGATGTTCTCACCAATTGGCCATTAATATTGCACAAATTCCATGCAATATGACCAAACTACATATTGAAGTAGTTAAACATTTTATTATTATTATTATTTTTGATGAATGCTAAAATTGTATAGAAAGAGAAAACAAAACCTAGATACGTTAAATATTTAAATTTAAATAATAAACAGCCAATAACTGCAGAACAATGAAACTCTCGCCTTTAGTTTGAATGCCGCTAAATTTGTCTTTGAATCTACCACTTTATATAATATTCAAACTTATGACCACACAATTGATTGTGATCTACAATATAAGAATTGAGGCTCATCTTAAAAGAAATTTTGCCTCATTGCACAGGCCATCATAATTTTGTCAATCAAACCTGCATGACATTGCATGTTATATACTTCTTTTAACATCATTATTGTGTAAAGTTTTAAAATATACTTAGCATTTTTTTTTGAGCATGCAATCATTAGTCTGCATCAATCTCATAACAAAGGCATACATATGCAACATTTAAAGTGAAATTCTTGAATATACATTGTAGCATATATATTATTTTTAACAAATGGCATGTGCAATGCATTAGTTTTAATTAAGAAATTAATTTATATATATATATATATATATATATATATATATCCTTATATTTGAAAATGTTAATGACAAAAAGTGGAATTTCATAAAATTGAGGTAGTTATAATCATTTTCGGAATATTAAAAAATTGTGGTGTAAATTTTGAAGTTAATCATGACCTTACCTTTGTGTATTCTTAAGTATTACGGATACGATCAGTAAGATCATTGGCACCTTTAATCTTTTAGGGTGGGCGTGGGTTTGGAGATAATCTCATGACTATCATGCTCAGCTTGACCAATGTTTTGGACAAAATTCACATTCACCTTGTCATGATATATGTTGATGAATTTGTTGGTCATTCCTTTATTGAATGAGTGGGTTGGTGTGTGAGACGCAATATCATCATCTTACTAGAAGCAGCCGCCGGTTCCTTGGTGAAGGCAACGACATCATCCTTGGTGAAGGAAATAACATCATCGAATATGTTCGTTGTCGAGGCTAAGTTCTTCAGGACAGTTTCTATTTCATATGGGACAACTAGGTCTTCTCCCAAAGGGCCAGACTCCTGTTTTATGTTTATGGATGGAGGGGTCTTTGCCATGATGTTTACAATAGGAGTCTCCAAAAGAAAATTCATAAATCACAAATTTAGGAACAATGTCATAAATCTAGTTGTAGAAATGAGGAAGGTGAGAACTAATCTTTACGGAGACCCCACTCCATAATATGGTCGAAGTAATCAAAGGCAGTGTTGGATGATTTGAAACTTGGGGACAATAGAGGAGCCTACTTCCATCTTTGTATTATGCGAACATAATACCTCGATTCACTAACAATATCTTGATGGAGTTCATCGTAGAGGTAGATCATGTACCACTCACAAGAAATTATACAAAAGAATTTGAAGAGGCTGAGATTTCATCTTCCTTGTAAACTTTATTTGGGAGGCTTACATTCGGTTCAAAAGGAAGATTAAGCTAATGTGGGTTGTAAATTTAGCTCCTCTTCCAGACACATCGCCACCATTTGATTGAGTTCGTATGTCAACCCAAAAATCATTTGGTGAAGTAATATGTGGGTGGTCTTGGGTCCACTGCTAGATCTTTGTTTTGTGTCTTACAACATTGGGTTGACTACATCTTATGCCATATGTGGAGGGGGGAGCCGATGAGCACGGTTGAAAATGTTTGATACCGATAGTGCCCAAGGATAGACGCAAAGCCCATAACCTATGATTTGATGCTGGAGATCAGTTGACATTTTTTGTTAGATAATGAAATTATCATCGGGAAAAGCATTTTATTCCCATGTGACCTGTAGGTCAATTTGACCCATAATTCCATGCTCTCTATGTGTTCGAACTCTAATTCTATTTTTAAATTCCTCAATGATGTATTAAAGACTTTTGGCTTGTTGAAAATTCTAGCCATGTCTGAAGAGTAGCGAGTAGAAGAGAAACACCCAAAGCCTTTAGTGTTCTATAAATGTAACACACTGAATGTAAAGAAGATGAGTTTCTTCCATTGTGCGATTGTTCTATTGGTTTCTCTTTTTCGTGACTCTCGGTATTCCTCTCACACTTCATGATAGTTCCTATCCTCTTACGCATCTCTTTGCATCATAACTCTGGATTGAACCACAAAGCGTAGTGTTAAATTCATGACATACAATAACAACAACAACATCAAGCCTTTATCCCATTACGTGGGGTCGGCTTCATGAATCCTTTTTCTCCATTTTGTCCTATTAAAAGTCAAAATCTCGTTTAAATCTAATAAAGAAAGGTCATTCATAATATTTTCTAAACAAGTCTTTTTAGGTTTGCCTCTACCTTTCTTAACATAAGTCAAATCTAATACCTCTACTCTCTTAACTGGGTAAATTCATGACATGAATTTTTTATTTTTTTTAAAGAAAACGATATGGATGGCCTGCTTTGACATTGTACTATTTTTACTCATTCCTTTGTTTTCCTCTGGTCTTTCAGGTTCTTATGGCGGAGGAATGCCAGTTTTGCTATATCCAGGCACTACAAACGCTTTGATGTTTTTGAGGAAGCAGAGGCCAATAAAGCAGCAGGAAAGTATGACAATGCTTCTATTGATTATCAAATAGAGTTTTATAAGAGAGAAGGCCTGACTCATTATTCAGAGCTAAAACTCCCCATTACCAGTGGTAAGCATCGGAAACCTCTAGCACTTGAGCAGCTTAATCTCTGAATGCTTATACCGTTTCATTACTTCTGTCTGCAGATGTCCCTGAAGGCTGTGTCATCATCAGAGAACATATTCCAATAACCAATCTCTTCACCTGCATTTGGTTTAATGAAGTTGATCGTTTCACTTCCAGAGACCAACTCAGTTTTAGCACTGTTAGGGATAAAATAATGCTGAAAGTAAATTGGACTGTAGACATGTTTATGGACTGTGAAAGGCGGAATTTCGTCATCCAGGTACAAATTCTTTATCATTGCAGCTGTTTTACCGGTTTAAAAAAAAAAAAACAGAGCTAAATGAAAGTGGTTCTTGCAATTATTCATTTGACATGTGCATGTTGCAGGCTTATCATAGAGACTTGTTAGAGCAGAGGAAAGCACTTGCTGCTCTGCGACAGCCTCCACCATTAATGCTGACGAAAGAATTACCGAGTAAACCTGCTGCTCCCCAGATTGGAGTTCCCAGATCTCCATTGAAGAAACTCCCAGTTAAGCACAGGAAGTCTGGTTCTAGAAGACATCGCCCAAAGGCTGTTAATTCAAAAGACCAGTTGAATATCACAGGTCTATCTTAGTATATTGTAGAGCTTCTCGCGGTGAACAATAAGTTGTATTTTTTTTGGTCGAAAATCATTGTTCTCCATTCATTTTTGATGTAAATAACCATTGAAAAATAAAGTATTATTTGAGCTGTCTGCTTCGCAAAAAAACTATATGTATCAAATTTTGTTTAAGATCCGCTCATTTTTCCATTTTATTTGATGTGTCTATTGTTTTCATTCATTGGAGTTGTGAAAGTTATACTTTTTTTGTGTGAAAACTATACTTATATTTCTGTTTTTTTTTTCAGAATGTTCCAAGATCTTATCCTGTATTATTAGGAATATTTAGGCACATAACTTATAAATTGTTCTTATTTGGAATTTTTTTGAACTAATAATTTTTTATATGATTAAAGTGAATATATTTGTTGGTATTATCTTATGAATTTTATATTTGGGAGAAAGTTAAAAAAATGATTTTAAAGGCATTGTTGGTGGTGATAAGATCAAATTAGATTATTTTTTAAAGCTTGTGATTTTGTGATTGCTAATATGTTATTTTTAAAAAAAATTGACCATCTCATCACTTAAGAATGAATATAATAAAATTCAAATTGATTATTTTTTATAAAAAAATAAATCATTTATATTATAAATATTATAAAGTTATTTTGGATGAAAATTTATATACTTAATATTACTTATTAGTTTTAATTTTTAATATTAAATAGTAAATAATAATAATAATAATAAAGTAAAACAATGTTTTAAGATTAAAAAAGAACATTTAAATAATATTAATAAAAAAATTTTTGAGAATAAAACTTTAGATTTTAAAATTTTATCTATACATGAGAAAGTTAATGTTATGTTGAAAAAAATAAACAATGATATTAAAAATATTGTCAAAAAAAGAGCTGATAGTACAAAAAAAAATTATAATAATAAAAGTAATTGATAGTAGAATTAAAATATAAAAAAAAAGATAAAAAAATAAAAATATTTTTTATAAATTTAATTTAGAAGTAAAATTTCTGATAATTAAAAAAGATATGAAAAGGCATGCAAGGAGCCTAAAAAAGTAATAAGGAATGGAAAGATTTTCGGTATATATATATAAGAGAGTCAAATAAAGAGATATAAGTAATAAAAATTTAATTTAATTGAAGTGTATTAAAGATAAAACCTATAGGCCCTTTTTATTTTGCAAACACTCATTCTTTATCTATAATTATTACTCCAATTAGGAAATTGACAATACTGTCTATGTCATCAATTCACATTGCCTTTACAAATGCATAGAATTCTTATCAGCTTTGCTTCATTATATATATATAATGATTGTATTCAATTATTTTGAAGTAATTTTATTGATGCTGTGCAATAATTTTATATTTCTAATTTTGATGTAATAGAAGCATTGAATTATGCTCTGTTTGGCCTAACACTTTAGAAAGCAATAATCAAGCATTGTTCAAAATTTTTTGAAACATGCATTAACTTATCTTAAAATTAAAATACGTGATTCAAACATTGTTCAAATATGACTAATTTTTTCTCAGATATTGTCATAACTTTGATCAAAGATTGTTCAAAACTTATTTGAATCAATTTTAATATAAACATACTACAAATAATAACCTGCAAACCAGTCTGACTATTTTGATCCAAAGAAAATTTTCAAATATAATTTCCTAAGAAACAAAACATAAAACATATTTCTCTAATTTCAAATATCATAAAACAAAATATAAAACATGTACTGCAATATCAGAGTGGCTTAAGATGATAGTACGGAATGGCAAAATAATTGAAAAAAGCACAAAACCTATGAAACTTTTCCAATAAATTTTATCATATATATACCGTTATAATATCAACTTAATACTAATCATTCTTCAAGAAAAGCTCGGGACAGATTTGTGGCGAGGGCCAGCCTAATTTCGGTCAGCGCTTCAGGAGGCAAATAGGTCTCGGAGAACTCTGGACATAACTGCGCCATGGATAGCTCTTGCAGTTTCTTCAACAAGAAGTTAGTTTCAGAAACATTCAGAAGAGGTTGATCCTTCCAATTTAACAACTCAACCTGAAATGATAAAGGAGGGTTTGGTAATTATTATTATCTAAATCATTAATGAGTGAATCCAAAAATGAACGATTTGTATAGAATAAGAAAAAAGGAACTGGTGAAGATTTTTTCATTCATAAATGGTAACAAAGAGCAATTTAAATGATATACAAAGAAATAACCAAATACGCTGTGATAAAGAATTAATCGCCATCCAATTATGATTTATCACTATTATGCAAAATTTTGGCGCATTCCACCAGAAACAAGTTATGAGCATCTCAAGTAACCAGAAATAGGATGCAGGAAGTGCTTTTGGGACTACTTTGGATCCGGATCTTTGTGCTCGAAGGAGCATCGAGCGATGAGTATGAGATAGCTAGGAGTTTGGACCATGAGCACATTGGATTGCAATTGATTAAAGAGGTTCCTATCGGTCTAACTCATTGATATAGGTGAGAGGATGGTTCACTATATTTATTTAATCCTAACCCAATAGAGTTAGTAAGAAAAGCATTTGGACCTAAAAATTATTAAACCTTTTCTCTCACAACTTAAATTATGTGAATGATCTCTTGAGGAACATAAGCTCAGCTTTTAGAGACCACCCTCACACTGCGGTTCACCACGTTCATTTGCCATGGCTTGTTGCTCACCGAGCCCGTTGCCGCTCATCACGCTCATCCGTTCTCTCATTGCACCGACCATGGCGCTTGTATCAACATCCTAACTCGCACCCTTGGGCTTGCTTTCTAGTGCCTCTTGAACCTCACCTTGTCATATCTCATAGCTTCCTCTTTATTTTTTCTTTTTGTTGCTCCCTCTTCAAAGTTGCTTGTCCAGCATCCCCCGTGTCCTTTGCCTTCTTGTTCCGATGCTATGCTATAGCCCATTTCTCTTGTCATTAATGTTCTTGATGGCGTCACATCTCCAGGACCAAGCCTTCCAATGTGGAGCCTGGCTTCCTTTTCACTTGGAGCTTATGATAAATATGTTTAATTATGTTAATTTAAAAAGAGTATATATCTTATTAATTCTCTTAATATACCTAGAATTTTTATTTTTACTTAGCTGTTTATGGTAGCTTACTTATATTTATTTATTTAAGCGCACATAAATTCCCACGCATATTTAAAAAATTTTAAAGCTTATTTAATATCTTAAAATTCATGAAAATATGTTAAAATAGTATTAGAGAAGAAATTATTTTATAGTTATTAATTCATGTTCTATTGTATTTACTCGATTCTTTCTACGTGATTTCATATTTTATATGCCCTAATTTGAATTGAAATGCATGTATTATGATTTTGCAAAATATAAAAAAAATAAAATAAAATAAATATGATTTTGCAAAATATTAGCTTTTTTCAATTTGATACGTTGCTTTAACAGTAATTAGTCATTGGACATTTCTTTTGAGTTTTGTGCTGGCCATTGGAATCTAGTTTGAAGACTTCTCTCATGTAATATAAGTTAAGGGATCATTAAGGTCTATAAATACCATTACCAAAGCAAAAGAGAAATCCATTGAGAAAATGAAACTTGGAGCCCAAGTTAAAATTTTTCAAAGAGAAATTATAAAGTATTCCTCCATCCCATACCTATTGTTCTTAATATTAGAGAAAGTATAACTTGATCTCTAGGAGTTTTTTGTGGGCTCCGAAAATTTCATAATTGTGCGATCCCGGCCTCTCCGTGCCATCGATCTTTTTTTTTTTTAAGTGTTATGATGACGACGACAGAGAATTTTAACGAGATTAAGTTCCAAGTGAATTTTCAGAAGGCAAATTGGGTTTTAGATAAGACAATACCCAGAGATTTCTCCCTCATTTTGTGAGAACTTTTTTATCTGAGTTCTGGTTTCCTAAAGGCGTAAGCCCCTATAGTTAATTACCCCTCCTGATAATAGGAGAGAACTTTTGATTAAGGCTAGTCGTTAAAGAGGTCGAACAGGTTATAAACCCATCATATAATAGCAATAGTTTTAGAGTTTGAATATTGGATTTAGAGTTTGAAGTTTGGAATTTAGAGTTTATCACCATAAACTTAAAACTGGTGGTGGGTGGAATGAAGACGAACCCGATAAAGATCCCATGATTCCGTCGTCCAGGGCTGTCATGATCCCCGGTCTACTTAGTCAGAGGAGGTAGTCAACCCAACCTGACAGAAGGTACCTTATCGGCAGCCATGGGTTGCTTCGTCCAAGAATAACTTATAGACCTGGGTTGGTATTTGTCTAAGGGGATATATCTGGATCCACCTTAGTTGACAGAGGGCTTTATGCCTATTGAATATACCCTATGATTCATCGCTCAAGAGTTTGAAGCCGTCGGGGAACATAGGGGCTTTGGCCATGATCGCAATATAAAGAGCCATTTTGCGTCAATACCACCCGATCATAGGGCACGTGCCACGTCCCTGCTGACAAGAGACTATTTGAGGATGGAACATAGTGATAAACCCAACATGCATTCGCTCTTTGCCAGCTGATGTTAATTTCAAATTTATCACCCCCGATAAATGGTTGTGGGAGGTGGATGTGTTTTGTTTTAAGTTTTTAGGTGATGTATTTAATTTCAAGAATTTAAGCTTTTGTTGGATTTGAGATTTGACTCCTTCGGTTGAGATTTTCTGTCAATGCGACCATCATTGGGGTAACATATAGGCATTTGCATTTGTGTATTGAACCTTATCAATTTTGTCAACTTGCGGACAGAAGATTGGGTTCATACTTGACTTTACTTGTTGACCGGCACAGCATCCCTAGATGTCGCGTGTTTTTAGAACACGCTCGTTAGGGCTCATGCGAGTATTTATGGGGCATTTCATTATTCAAATCAGTTCGACTCCAGTCCTTTTGAGGAGGATGATACTTGAATATTTGGCCCGCGCAGCATTCTCGAATCGTTGAATTTGGGATTCAGATATGATAATCGGAGCACATGCGGGTTATAGTATTTGACCCTGCACAGAATTCTCAGTCATTGGTGTTTGTACTTGTAATAGGTTTGTCGGAGCACATGCAAGATGTAGTTAGTTTAAGAGATCATATTTAATATATAAGGGGTATTTTAAAATATTTAAATATGATTCATTGCGCAAAAGATTTCTTTTAGAAAAATGCACGAGATTTTATTTATGGGCCTACGAACGCCTTCTGTCCGTTTGTACATATGTTGCAGATCAGGTGGCGTTTCTCTAAATCAGGTTTGAGTTGTAATATGTAGGAGATGTGTTATTTAATTAATTCAAGCTTGTCATATCATTTACTATAGCTTGTAAGAAATATTTATCCAATAAACATTAGAATATTGTGTTCTTGCTTGTAAATGAACTGTATTGGTTGCTATAAATCTTATGTTATCTCCTATAGATCAGTTATGTATACTACTAAATCATTGCTTCTTCTCCTTATGCATTGACGATGTGCCTTCTAATGAAATGATTGGTAGTTATCATACAATGGTGCTGAAAAGAAGCCATATAAGGCTCCTATTAAGATGTTAATAGCATAGCAATGGTCTAGTGTATTTGAGTCAAAAGAGATATCTCATAGCATTGACATAACTCTTTGAGTATACTTCCCCAAAACTATTGTCTGAAGAATTTCATATAGATCTGATGGATAATAGAATGACTCTTATATATTTCACATTATTCTTTGACCTATCTTTATATGTAGATGTCATATAGTTAAATGTGAATGTGCGTTTTGGAGAACTCATCCTTTGACTTATAGAAGCAAATTTAAAACAAGGAAGAGTATTGTGATTAAGACTTTTCACACCACCAGCCTAATTGTTACCTTCCCTTGTAAACTAAGTCTATGAAACTCTCCAAATGGGCTTTCCTTGCAAGATTCTCTTCTCCTACGATCATCCTAATTTTATTTCAGTTTATTAGAAAATTGGAAAGCCAAAACCCTCCAATCTATCATTTCTCTAACTTAATTGGATGCCATATTTTTTTTATCAAAATCTTTAGAAGACTAATATAGGTCCATGGAAGTTTCACCACTCATCGCTCAAGAGTATAGCTTCATCCAATAATCTAATTTTAAACATATTGCAATATGATGTCATCTTATCAATTAATTATTCAAGAGCTTTTAAACCAATGTTAATTTAAAATTTTGAATATTTGATAAGATAATCAAATATCAGTAAAGTCTATTTGAACCTCAATAAAAATCAGTATCATTTATGATTTGATAGTGGCTCAAATATATTAGCTATTTCTTGAAGTGCGAGATTATGATGAGAAGCTTGATTTATATACACCATTTATCACATCAACTTTAAATAAAGTCAGATCTGAGTTCAATTTGAGTTTAAGTCCAATATTATTTGGTCAAATTTTAATTTAAAATTGACTTTATGTTTGAATTATGTTCAAATCAATTTTCAATTTTTTTGTCCATGTCCCAAATTGTTCACTGAAAATTTTGGCAGCCTTCCAACGTCACCTCCCCGATGTCTGGAGGTAAGGAGGGCATTTGCCCTTTCAAGTTCGCCCGGCCGAAGCGAATCAATGACGATGAGATTTGGTCTTCAGAAGCTTTGATTGATGACGATTGGTTGCCGGAGATTGTCGAAGATTGCATTTTAGAAATTTGGCTAAGTCCTAGATTTTTGAGGAAATTTCGGCAACCTCCCGGCATCACACCTCCCCGGCGCCAGGAGGTAAGGAGGGCATTTGCCATTTGGCTCGACTCGGCCGGAGCAAATAAACGACAAGGAGATTGGGTCTTCGAAAACTTTGATTGACGAAGATTGGTTGCAGTTCGAATAGTTGCCAATTGCTTGTACAAAATTTGGCCAAGTCCTATAATCTTGAGGAAATTTCAGCAACCTCCCGACATCCCCTCCCCGGAGCCGGGAGGTAAAGAGGGCATTTGCCCTTTGGCTCGATTCGACCGGAGCGAATCAATGGTGAGAAGATTGGTAGAATAGTGTTTGCGCTCTCTTGGCCAGATTAGCTCGACGGCCAAGGGATTTGGGGGACAGTTGCAACCTCAGGACTTCCTTAAAATTGTTCCCACCTTGTTGTACCTATTTGAAAATGCTCTCTTTTCTCTCCATCTCTCACTCTTTTTTTTTAATGTCATAATAATAATAATATATTTATTATAATCTAATATATAGAGGAAGAGAGAAAGGAGAGGAGCGGTAGAGCCCGATCGAGCTAAGGCTCAAGACAACGAACGAGAAAGACGGCGGACAGGCTCGGCAGGCGACAGCTCCGACGGCTGAGGTCGGCGGCGGGTCCTTGGTCAGCGAAGGTCGGCTAGAGTTGGTGGGGTTCGGCTGGAGCAAATAAGCAGATCAAGTGGATCTAGGGCACGGTGGCTTCGATCGACCTTTGCATTGGGAGTGGCGGTTGGTTGGAACCGGAGCAGGATGTGTGGCCGGAGATGGAAGAGAAGGTCGACTTCAACGTTGGGCATAGACGTGGATGGAGTCGACTATGCAAGTCTAAAGCGAAAGGAAGAAGACGTCCAAGAGATGGAGAGGTAAGTTCCCTTTTCGGTTTCTTTCGATCCTCTGTGTGCATGTGTCCGAATGGGGTCGTGAAAGAGCGGTTTGAACAATCGTGGGTGATCGTGGGTCGACGGTTGTGTCCGAGCCATGGGGTTTGTCGCCTGGGTGTGAGTATCCGATAGTTACAGGTCAACACTTTTATATCAAGTTTTTTTTTTGTATTTTATTTAATTATGATTATTAAGCTAACTAAAAAATTAGTAAGTTTAGACCTCATGAATTATCTTAATAGACCTAGAGTTTTTTTTATAAGAATTTTCTATGTTTTTTTATTGATATGTATAATATTTTAGTGTTTTTGGAGCTTATTTAATATGTTAAAACTAATATTACTATAAAAAATATTATATACTTGCTACATTCAGGCTTAATTAATATTATATCAAATTATTTCCATGCAACTCAATACGTTAAATGATCTAATTTAGATTCAAAGAGTGCCTGTAAGGATAAAGTGATGGGACTTCTCCAACTAATTGAAGGTGTAATTGATGCACATGGTAGCAAAATCCTAATCCGGACATTCACAAGGCGTAGATGTAGGTCTTGAAGTTGACTGGACCATACAATAATTATGTGTTCATGGATCTATATAGATTTGCATTAATTACACTTATTTAACATCATATATCACTTGGCTAAATTACTTGGTGGCAAGTGATATAAAGGTTCATGTGCTTAGTGTTGTAGAGTAAAATTTATAAGAAGTGCTTGCATTATGTAAAACACTTGTATAAGCATATATCTATAGATCATCATGCTTTGTGCATGAATTTAGTTTTGATAACTTTCGTGTAAATTGACATAGTTAATATAGTTTGTGTTGCTGTGAAAATTTATCCAGTTTAAGCTTGAAAGTAATATCATAGATACACACAATCTTATAAGCATACACCTAAATAATCTTGTGCGATGTTTAATTTCATTATATACATTTAACTTGCGCATACAATTTTATTGTTGAACTCACTTGGCCTTAGTTTGCATACGTTATGCATGATTAGAAATGATAAATTCAAAAGATGTTTAAAGTGCACATTACACATCCGATTAGAAACCTCTTTTGACATGCCATCAACTTTCAAAAGTACAAACCCATTCAACCCGTTTACCACTAGCAAAGTACTTCGAGATGTTAGAATTCGGCAGCCATATTTATTGTTCTATTCTTGGCTTTGTCGCGAAGCACCTACACAGTTACGCTCCAAGCTATCCTATTGAATTGTCACATACATCATTAGAATTGATGCAAGCCTATAAAATGAAGAGCTATGCACAACTATATATTAACCGAACACAAGCATTCGTTATGGGTTTCAAAACTTGGGTAATTGACGTTGTCATTCAATTCTCAATTTCTACTTATTCCTCTGCTACAACTCTAACTACAACCCTTTGATGATTCTCACTTCTCATCAATTGCATTGAAGCCCGACAACAAAGATTGGTGACTATATTTAGTACATTTCATAAAATCCATAAAGATCTTTCTGTCGATGTCTCTAAAGGTCTAAGCACGGCCAAAATGCTTTATTTTCTTCTTCTTGTTTGATGTAACTATCGTGTATATTTTAATTTCCTCTCCAGTGTAGCTCATAGCTATTGTAATTTCATTTCCTCTCCTTTCTCTTCCTCTCAACATTATCAAGAAAATTACATGGACACCTTGAATTACTGTTTTACTATATTCTCATTATAGTAGATCAATTTCCTTAGCGGATCTATAAGTATAGATTGAACAATATAAATCTTTGTCAATTATATCTGTAATCATTTCTTGTCATTGTCTCTACTAGAACATAATACATTCTCATCTTTTTCTATCTAAACCGTTGAACTCTCACTTCCTTCTTGGATTACCCCAGGAAGCAAAGTTTCCACCATTCACATAGGTATGCTCCTGTATGAAGTGAAGTCTAATCTAAATGTGCTTGGTTGGTTTGAGAGTGTTGAAGTATTAATACTTAATTATGATGTGGACTGATTTTAGTCTCTAGTTAAGCCTTGGCCAAATCGCATGCCACACAACTACATACATTGACATACCCTACTATCATGGATTGAAAAGAAAAAAAATTGCTTCCTACTTCACCAAGACACAAGTGATAAGAATTGGCAAATTTTTGAAGAGCTTTTCTGATCAACTTCATAACAAGACAAGTTTGTATCAACAAGAACTACAAGATCATGAGAGAGTGCATTTTAGAATACAATAAGGCTAAACTATGTGAGCTTAAAACATATCTAATGATTCGCTTGATTATAACTAGATGAGATTACTTAAGATTGTCCAAAAATCTAGCACACAAAAACAACAAACATGATGTTGAGATGACTACTTGTGAGATGCAACAAATAATCTATCATCTTTATCTACCTTCACGAATGAGCTCATGAGAATTCTTATAAACTGGAATCTTGTTGTAGAAAACTTTTAAGCCATTGACTTGAGAGTAAAATCTCTTTAAATCCATCTTGTGCAAGATGTAGATCAGTTAGGAGGTTCTTATAAGACTAGTGGACAAATCATGTAAATTTTTTCAAACCTTATGAGTGTTCTCTTTGATAATAATTTGAACAAGTTTGAATGCTTGTCAAAGTAGGCTCCAAACCCATAAGGCTAGACACAAGCTAAAGGCTAGATTTCATTTAGTAAACCCATTGATCCATTTTAAGTCCAAAATTTTATCTAATCTTAGCTATCATTAACATGTTAACTTGGCTCTACACTTAAAAACATTAAGAACAAGACAATAAACTCAAAAGATAAAAATCATCCTAAAATTTAAAATATAGAAAATTACTAATAAAAAATATTGATAAATAATCATCAATAATAAAGAATTGATTTTATTCAAACAAATCAAATCTGGATTTACAAGTGGGAAAAGGAAACTTAAATTCTAGGAAATTCATAATAAAAATAATTCAAAACAATGATACTTTAATAGCCAGGTAAAGAGAAAGAAATCTGCCATTACTTGGGATTGTTCCAATATTTTTCATAATGGAATTATTCTCAAATTTTCCATTAGCGCAATAGTAGCATGGGCTATAAAATTTCAGAGAAATTGAAACAAAATATCAACTACACTTACACAAGAGTCCGATTTATTTAAAAAAAAAAAAACTTAAATAAGAACTCTATATAAGAATCTTAGAACGAAATCAAATTGAGTCTCAAACATATATTTAAAGCATATTTCCACTTTGATGGCACAAAAAAAAAAACTTTTCCAATTGTTTGGTGCATGAATTAGAAGTTCTACAAAATAAAAGGAAAAAAACAAATTTCACTAAAAGTACCAAATTATTGAGTGATTACTGCTTAGCAACAAGAAAAATAAATACCAATAAAGCACCCATAGAAAAAAAGAATCTAAGAAGGCGTGCATGACTAGAATTACGTAATGCATGGTCATTACTTTTTGGTAGTTTACTTATGTTGAGTATGTACTAGAAGGCTATCTGGTTCGATGTTATCGGCATTTCCATGTTATCTAGATCTTAGTATTCTTTGGATAAAAATGCTATCTACCAAATGCAGTATATTCGGTTAGATTTTATCTTAAATAATGTAACTTATATCTAGGATGTTGAATGATGATTATTATATTTATTTATATTGTCAATTATTTGAGCCATCAGATAGGCCAACATGTAAATGATGACAAATTTGACCGACATCTAAATGGCATCAAAATAATACTTAAATGTTAGTTTCAAATTTATTATTTAAACATTTCACCAGACCAAATAGTTGAGTTCTACTAGTAAAATAAAATTGAATAGTGTCCAACTTTTGAATAAGAAAAGCATCATTTTCAATAGTTTGAGTTTCTAAACAATGACAGTGAACTTGGATTTTAGAACTTTAATATGAAGCTTTTAATATTAACAGAATCAAAGCATTTTATTTTATAGAAATCATATTGTAACAATCAGTATTCTAAGCTCATTCCACATGCCGTCCAACTTCACTGGCCAACAGATAGCATGAAAGGAGAATAACATCATTTATACTTGTGCAATACTAACCACATCATGAAGAAGAGGAAGCCAGAATCGCTGAGGTGTATAAGAACTCTTCATAAGCTGCACCAATCACACAAAAAAATGAACCCCAGTAGCTTTTCAAGAGCATAATTTTCAAAGAAAATGCTCATAATATTCATGCAGAAGCGTGCTGATAAAATCAAGCCACTTGTCCAAATCCCATGCTAAGTAAATGTTTTTTGTCAGATGAAACTATATGTTATTAGGGAAAGAGTGCAAGAAAAATTGATCACAACAACTGCATGGTATTAGGGCAAGTGTTTAAGAAGTGGTCATAATAATCGCTTGTCTATCTTGATGTTTTCTTGGCAAGATTAACAAGCTTTAACACTTGACAGAAGCTTGGTTCAACTAATAAACAGTAAAAAATTAAAATTGAGCATTAGTCAATTATAGTTCATGATGATATTTGTTAATGGTCATCTTCATATGCCAGATCAAAGTTAATATCCGGCAAAACAACAAGAACATTTATAATTACGTTATACAATTTTGTCTAAGGCGCAAAAAAGTTTTTTCATCAGAGCTTGCTTTAACATTATCTTCTCTTAGTCGGGCCATCTTTGTTACAAAATTTTCCTTTCTTGGCATACAATCCACCAACCGCTATACTCTATATTTGAACTTTCCTATACGTTGAAGAATTAAGTTCGTTTAAATTCATTGAACAGAATTTTAACCTATCAATAAGTTTCATCATGTGTATTTCCTTCCTTAATAATATTCATTTATAAACTCACTAAATTTGATTTGGGAAGATTCAAATCCTTGACCTCCCATAAAGGGTACAAGGGTTTTTGGTTGTTGCCATTAGCATTATGTATACTAGCATAAACTCGTGTTATTTTACATTCACGTGATTAATGATTGAGCTCAAAATAAACAAAGCTTGCCTAATAAACAAAGCTTGATCAATTAGGCTGGAGCTTGAAGCTCCTTCAGTTGACTAATTTAACCCATTAATTGGGGTGGATTGTTTTCCATAGAGATGATTAACTAAACAAGATGATTTTTTTATCATTTTCCAAGGTAGAAACATATGAAGCAATCAGCTTATTTGGAACTAAAAGCCTTTTGCAATAGAAAAAACAATAAACTACTTCTTGCAGCACATGAATTGTAATCTTTGGGTTCAATTTCAGTTATTTATGGGTCAAAATATTAACTAATGCATTTACACTGGATGTACGCCTTTAAATTAGTTAATAAACAACATTTATCCTATTTTGAAAGTTATTAAAAACAGCCACAAAACAAACAAAGTGAAAAACAACTTACGTGTTGTTGAACTAAAACAAAGGGCTACATGGTCTCCCTTCATAACCGGTTGATGGCACTTAAAATTTACAATAATCAAGGTAAAAATATGATGTAATCAAAAAATTATAGGGGAGCTATATTTTTTTATCACAAAAATTAAACGAGACTCTTCCTATAAAAGAGAAAACACAAAATACCTTACAAAGAAGATATAACTTAAATAAAAGAAAATTACAAAAACTCTTGCAAGACGACTAGCAAACAACACGACAGACACCCTAAAGTTGCTGCACTTAGAGAAGAAGGATACAGGTGGAGCGGCACTTGCGGAGAGACGAAGTGAATAGAAGCCCGAGAAAAAGGGTGGAAAGAGCCCGCAGGATTTCTGGAGGGGATGAGAAAAAAGGGGTGGAAAGAGCCATCATGATTTCCAAGCAAACCCGCAGGTTATAACTTTTCCAAAAATCACATATCACATAACTTACTTCAAACATAAACAATCCCCCATATATATAGGTATGAAAGGGAATACAAAGAGACACATTACATTAATTCTAACACAAGAAACTAAGCACCATTAGCATAGAAATTAACCCAAACACAAGAACCGAAACAACCACCGCGGGAGACAAGGAGGCCGCACGGAACCAAGGAGCCACGGCCACGGGAAGAGAGCCCAGGCACGGGAAAACCAGCGGCCGGCCGGAATTCCAAGAGGGTAAACACAAAATACTAAAAGCCATGAGGAAACCAATGAGTCACCTCATGAGAAAAGACAATTCTTGGAATTCCAAAAGCCGGTTTGGAATTCCAAGAGACCTACATAATTAAAAACATAAAAAGCATAAAAAGTACATTTAATATAGGATAATAAATGAACTAAAATGCTAGCTAATAATGAGCTAACCCTTAGTTCAATAAGTGAACTAAAGACCAGCTCATAAATGAGCAAAAATTTTAGCTCAAATTTATTTGAGCCAGTAGACTCAAGGGAAGCCAAAATTTGAATTATTTTGGACTTGTGTTGACCCCCCCCTTGTCTACATCAGATTCTCCCCTTCTTGAAGAACTCAGCTCCTGATGAGTTGGTTGTTGATTCTCTTGAGGCGGTGTATACAGATCGTCCAACTCTTTAAGTCTTTCACCAAATCTCTTTAGAATATCTTCTTGTTCCGTCTCGAATTGTTGTTGTAGATACTTTTTGTACTTCTCAAATTTTTGTTCACATAGGAACATGTGATACTGCAGTTTGTAGATTCGATCTTGAAGTGGACCTGTTGAGTCACCTTCTATAGGTATCCATCTGTCCAACGGGAGTGGGACATCAGGATCATGTTGAACGCTTTCCTCCATGAATGATGTCATATTTTTGGTATTTTCCATTTTTTGACTGACTAAAAAAAGACAACAAAAATCAACCTAGACTTAGACTCACAATAAAACTCTTTGACAAACTCGACAAACTCTGACTTGACAACAAAACTCTGACAAGACTTGACTCGACAAAAACAAAACTCGACAAACCAACCCTAAGATTTCCTAACTTGCTCTGATACCAAATGATGTAATCAAAAAATATAGGGGAGCTATATTTTTTGATCACAAAAATTAAACGAGACTCTTCCTATAAAATAGAAGACACAAAATATCATACAAAGAAGATATAACTTAAATAAAAGAAAATAAAAGAAAATTACAAAAACTCTTGCAAGACGACTAGCAAACAACACGACAGACACCCTAAAGTTGCTGCACTTAGAGAAGAAGGATACAGGTGGAGCGGCACTTGCGGAGAGACGAAGAGATTAGAAGCCCGAGAAGAAGAGTGGAAAGAGCCCGCAGGATTTCCGGAGGGGATGAGAAAGAAGGGGTGGAAAGAGCCCGCATGATTTCCAAGCAAACCCGCAGGTTATAACTTTTCCAAAAATCACATATCACATAACTTACTTCAAACATAAACAATCCCCCATATATATAGGTATGAAAGGGAATACAAAGAGACACATTACATTAATTCTAACACAAGAAACTAAGCACCATTAGAATAAAAATTAACCCAAACACAGGAACCGAAACAACCACCGCGGGAGACAAGGAGGCCGCACGAAACCGAAGAGCCACGACCACGGGAAGAGAGCCCAGGCGTGGGAAAACCAGCGGCCGGACGGAATTCCAAGAGGCAAAACACAAAATACTATAAGCCATGAGGAAACCAAGGAGTCACCTCATGGGAAAAGACATTTCTTGGAATTCCAAAAGCCGGTTTGGAATTCCAAGAGACCTACATAATTAAAAACATAAAAAGCATAAAAAGTACATTTAATATAGGATAATAAATGAACTAAAATGCTAGCTAATAATGAGCTAACCCTTAGTTCAATAAGTGAACTAAAGACCAGCTCATAAATGAGCAAAAATTTATTTGAGCTAAAATTTATTTGAGCCAGTAGACTCAAGGGAAGCCAAAATTTGAATTATTTTGGACTTGTGTTGACCCCCCCCCCCCTTTGTCTACATCAGATTCTCCCCTTCTTGAAGAACTCAGCTCCTGATGAGTTGGTTGTTGATTCTCTTGAGGCGGTGCATACAGATCGTCCAACTCTTTAAGTCTTTCACCAAATCTCTTTAGAATATCTTCTTGTTCCGTCTCGAATTGTTGTTGTAGATACTTTTTGTACTTCTCAAATTTTTTTCCGGAGGGGGTGTGGAGGTGTTGGGTTCAAAACAAAATGAATATTTTGTCCTTGGGCTGTTTTCAGTTTGGTAAGTTTCTATTCTCGGGTGAGCCTTGGTTGCTTGGTATGGAGCTAAAAATTCTGAATTTTACTTAATTGTAACTCATTAATGCTTGAGCTAATGGATAACTCATTATGAGTTGAAGTTTAGTTCATTTATGAGCTAAGTTGGTAGCTTATAATGAGGTGATCCTTACTCTTCCCCTTCCCCTTTGTCTCATCGGTTTTTGGTGGCTGTTTTCCTGTGCTTTGACATTTAGTTTCTTGTGCCTGTTGCTTCGATCTCTGTGTGACTCCTCGGGTCCCTTGCTGCTGGTTTTCCCGTGGCTGCCTGCTTGTTTCTCGTGGTTCCCTGGTTGGTTCCCGTGGTTGGCTGCTTGGTTCCCGTGGTTGGCTACTTGATTCCTGTGGTTGGCTGCTTGGTTCCCGTGGCTTCTCTTCTTTGTTTCCTGTACCGAATGAGGGCTGCTGTTTGGTGGCTATTGGGTGGGGATTTCGGTGGCTACCTCTCTGTTTTCTGTGCAGTTTTCTGCTGCATTTTTTGGGCTGTTTTTTAGCCTTCTTCTTGTTGTCTTTTGGCCTTCCATTTCCTATTTTTAATTAAAATATTTAATGTGTTATAGTAGCTGTTTGTCTCCCCTCTCTATCCTATAAATTTGTGGTTGTTTTAGAGTTTAAAAGAGATGATGTGTGTTGAATTTTGGAAAGAAAAAAACATGCGGATTTATTGTTTGGAAAAGCTTGCAAGCTTTGTCCAACTTCCCTCCTTCCTTTCCTCTTTGAGAAAGCTTGCGAGTTTGTCTCCATTTCTTCTCGGCTTCTTATCTCTTCTTCTACCTGCAAGTATCCACCCCACTTGTATCCTTCTTATCAATCCAAGGAAGCAACTTTAGGTGTATTTTTATATTTGTTTATGTGTTGTTTGTAAGTCAAAGTTGTAAGCATCTTGTAAGTGTCTCTTATAATATTAAAGTTTGTTTTTGTCATAAATTGTCTAATTTGTCTAGTTTTTGTGAGTTCTTGTAATCTTCTAATTTATTGGAAGAATTTCTTTTATTAGCAAAAATTTGGGGCCCTCTCCCAAATTTTTGCTTGCATCAAGATTTCTCATTCAAATCATCTTGCCAATCCACATAACTGGTTGCCTAGTTATTCTGATTCAAAAGAACAGAACTAGAAGGAACTGACCCAAACGAGCCAACAAAATAGAACTAATGTATTACATAACCTTAATCAGAGGGTCAGCCCAAACTTCGTCAAACTTATGGGTGGAACACAAACGGGAAAAAATGTCATTCCATATAAATAAATATTAGAAACAAATGAGTGCTGATACACTTTTGAGGAAGTCTAGAAAAAAAGAAACAAAACTAGTACGTAATAATCCAGATTTAAGTAATGTCATAAACCCATAAACAGATACACTTATCCAAAAAAGCAACTAACAAAATGTGTAATCGTCCAGATGTAACCAATAATGAAAATAAAATAACAAGACCATAAATTCCTACCTGTATGAGTGATTCAACAGTCTGTCGAGCTGCACTGGCGGGCCTTCCATTTCTCACCTGTCTGAGTGATCTCTTAAAATCTCGATATCTGAAACAAACTCAGAGGATGATGAAAAGAATCAAATAAAAATCCTCAAATTGGTGAAGTAATTAAATTTTAAAACGCAAATAATACCTGTGAAGAAATCCAACCCCCCCAGCAGTCCCAACATCAGAACCAAGCAGTTCAATTAGTCCCTCCCATTGCTGAAAATGATGATTATAGAAATCAGAAAAAAAAAAAGGACAAAGAAATCAATCAATAAGGTATTAGCAACCATATTTTTCTTTATATACTTAAGAAGTAAGAAAATATGCAATCCCACCAACTAGTAAGCACCTTAAATGTTTCATCAGAGATTGATCTCCCAATGCATTCAAATAGCTGTTGAGCAATTCGGTTAAGCCTAGCTTCATCACGAGCTTCCTGGAGCCAATAGACTCCAGAACCTTTTCTCCCATGTTTCCATTGGTGCATGCCAGCAATCTGTCCCATTATGTAATAAAGAATAAGATCAACATCTATTGATAAAGTATACTTTTCTCTGGCAAACAAATTTCCGCTGCAAATTTCTAAGATATCCATATTGAGGGGCAAAGAGGGGAGAGAAAAATAGAGGGAGATAAAGATTGACAGATTGACTGATTGATAGATAGATAGAGAGAGAGAGAGAGAGAGAGAGAGAGAGAGAGAGAGAGAGAGAGAGAGAGAGAGAGAGAGAGAGAGAGAGAGAGAGAGAGAGAGAGAGAGAGAGAGTTTTCATTGAGAGAGCATGCTAGAATAAGTAAAATGGTTACTCTTGAAGGGATTTGAACCCACACCATTTCTCTGGACGGCTAAGAGAAAAAAATACCAATATGAACCTGCAACTCATTGGCCACGATTACCTTCTTAACACATGAAGAAATCCCATAAAGCTCATTTAATTGGCAGATCTCTAGATTCTGTAAGAGGACATAAGCCACATTAAGAAATAAAACGTATCAATTACATTTACAAGCACAGAGAAAAGGGTAAACCTTTTATGATCTATTCAATCACCTTGAGAATCATTGGATAATTTTGTACGGGTTGTTTGGACAGTAAAATCTCTAACAAGCCTAATCCTTGCTTAGGACAAGAAACCAAGTACGTAGGTGCAACCTGAAAGAGATGAGACAATGCATCAGAAATGACAAATAAAACATTAATCATAGATTATTTTTTGTCTGTTTCTGAGTCCATAGGAAAATATTTGGGCAAGAACAAAATTGAAACATAGGTTTACATTACATAGTGAGAAAACTAGGAATATTAAAAGTGTAATTACAATGAGTATTTCATCATATTCATCATTGATGTATGGAAGAAACAACCCATACACTCATGCAATGTTGTACGAGTTAACTCCATATACCACAAGGTGATGGCATGCTCTATCTATTACATTCTAACCCATAAAAATCCACATCATACCATTTCATGCAAATTGCACACTGAACAAGTGTTTTGTTTGTCAGGAGTTCCGCACTCAGCTATCCTTTTAAAGAGAAATAAACAGGCCATTAAATTCACACATAAATCTCAAATGCACTAGTAATAAGTGCGAAGCAATCAGCCAATGGAAATAACAGAAACCTTTAGGATGAAAAAAGTCATAATACAATTAGGATTCAATTATTTTTTTGTTTAGAGTAAAATCCAGCTCTCAATTAACACATAAGCAAGGTTTATTGAAAAAGAAGCCAAACTTAATCCTTGATATCCAGCATGGTAAATAATCCCACCACTGATAGTATAAATAATTGTTGTCTCGAGTAGGGTTCAAACCAATTAAACTCACAACAGACCAATGTTGTCAATAGCACACTGCAAAATGCAGTTAAGGTGTGAAATGAAGTGATGCATTGACCGTATGCATTACTTTCTCTTGAAGTGTAAGCTCCTAACAAAGCACGCATCTTGCACTTCCTCATCACATCACTCCTTAGTGATGTGAGCTTGGCTCCTACTCAGAACAAAATACCAGTTCATACTTCATGATTTGGTTAAATGTTTACCAAAATAACTAGATACAATTGTTGGCGCTAGTAGCTTCTCACTCAGATGCTTCTTATCAAGAATGCTCTGAATGTCTTATCTTCATACACACTCTCTTGCTTCACATTACCTATCTCTTGATATCTAGCTAGTCACTTCAACTCACAAGTATTTTCTTAATTTTAAGATATATTCTTACATCACCTCATTATTTATGTCATTTATATTTTAATTATTTTTTTAGCTTTCAAATAGCTAAAATTATTATTGAACGTATCATTATATTTGTTGCAGAATTATCACCTGATATGATTTAAATTTAGTTAATTAGATAACAGTGACATGTATATATGACACACAACTCACGAAAATTTTAGTTAGTAGAAGCATCATATCATTTTATACTTTGTGGACTTAAGCCAAAAAGAACTCTTGAGCATTGCATTGCGCTTTGCATTTAGAAAATACTTCAACAAACAAAGTAAAAATTTTCCAGATAAGCAATCTACTAAATATTGTGTTGTTCACATGCCATCATTATATGTTGTTATCCTTCATTATCTTAATATTATAATTTTACTTAGATGCTAAATTCAATAATCCGTTATTTGGCCAACTCCATAATACTAAAAGTATAAACAAATTAATTATGTTTAGCAGCTTTTAAAATAAATGTTATTATCCTTCAATTTGATCAATGAGTTTCCACAGTAATGCCAAATATGAAAGTCGTGTTTCCTTTTAATAATATATGTTTACATAATTTAGTATACTAATGGCATTTGCATTAGTATTTACGTTTTTTTAAAGAAGCTTGAAGATGGACAAAACTATCCCTTGCCCCTGAAAAACATGAGAGCAAAATAATAAGAATAACATTTTACATTTATACATGTTCTAGAATTTTTTTCTCAATGAAAAGGGATGCCAATTCATAAGAAAATCTGAAGTTCTAGCATTAAACTTAAGGCAACTTCACTAAAGGATTGACTCAGAAAACTGAAGAGATCACTCATATTTGAATCTCAAGCAAGATAGTGAATGCAATTTAGCTGGCAAAGAAGGCCAAAGGCCTATTGAATTATTAATTGTGTAGATATAAAATCTAGAATGAGGTATTTTGTGGCATAATTAGAAGGTGGATTCAAACGAAATGCAACTTATCAAAAAAGATTTTTTATAGACCGGTTAAGTCATTTTAGCTCAGGGTTATTAAAAGTTTGAAATGAAGCGTGCTTGAAAGGAGAAGTGTGATGTGAAGGAGTCGCACATCACAAGTTTCTCACAAGGCAAAGAAAGGAAGTCCTGTGATTTTCTTCATGATGCATCTTCGGTCAAATAATGTGCAGCTCTTCAAAGTATAGCATAGATGCCCAGTTGCATTGACAGTTTAATCAATAGAATAAAAGGAGAGGATAACCATAACATATGAGATGAAAAAATATGAGCAAGTCTGTCATATAATTGATGAAAGATGGAGATGCCAACTCCGCCGACCATTGCTTCAATCCAACTACCATATTAATCCCAATGTTATTTTTGAGGAATAAATCTAAAATATAAGAAGATGGAAAATTGATGGAGGGTTTTACATGCAATGTTTGGCACGTGGGACACCCACATGAGAAAATGGTTATAAATCAAGAGTTATCTATTTACAACCATGTCTATTGCCGATTTGCAATAAAGATAAAGAAATCTCCCGGTAGAATCATTAATTGAAAATTTTAAAAATCTTCAAGCTTTTTAATTGGTACAAGTTTATTTTTCCTTAAATGTAATATTATAATTTAATACAGAAGTATATGGTGCATCAACACCAGCTTTATAAGATTGAGAATTAATAATTTAGACTTGGCTTGCAATACTGCAGGCTGTGAGAGGACCTGAGAACCTTCAAGCATGTTAATAATTTATTAATTTAAATATGCTAAATAATACACAGGTTTTGTAAATTTCATTTTAATTTCTCTTGTACAGATTCATCCGAAGAAGAGAAATCACTTGGGTTAAGAGCATCTAAATGACTTGATGTTTGTCAAATAAATCAAACTTTGAAAAAAGGATTCAATTTAAGAGAGCTCATTGATCCAATTAGTCTGGATTATTTTGATGAAAGTTGTGATTGAATAAATGGAGAAACTGAGGGTTTTGACATAACTTTTAAGTAATGAAAACCTATCTTGAAGAATAATTGTATAAACATCGCTAGAAGTTGAACAAAAGTATTATGTAAGATTTATTAAGTCAAAAACAAGGTGAAATTCATTAACAAAAAGAGACAATTTATCTGAACCCGAACTTTTGCTGTTTAGAAAAAAGAATACTAGATTAACTAACTAGAAGAAAAATGTTTGAAGATGAAAAAATTCTACATGAAGGAAAAAGAAAATATGTAAATAAAATATATGATGGATAATGATTTCCCTTGGGTTGCTTTATAAGACTTTAAGTTTCATACATTTCACTTTGCATTTTGTGTTGAAATAAATATGCATTTTTTAATCTTAATTTTCAATTTTAATTTTGCCAAGCAAACTTGAAGTTCCAACATTTTACATCAAACTGCTACACAGCTCTACTCTTTTGGCAATTCTTACACATCATAAAATCGTTAAAATTAGATATGTCATCATTTTTTTTTACTTTTACATCAAGTTTTAAGTCATTTATTAAATAATTCATATTTTCTACTTTATTATTGTTATTGAATACATCATTATATTTGTTAAAAATCGCCACCTAATGTAGGTTAAATTTGATTAATTAAATGTAATAATATTCCAATATATATATATATATATATATATATATATATATATATATATATATATATATATATATATATATATATATAGAGAGAGAGAGAGAGAGAGAGAGAGAGAGAGAGAGAGAGAGAGAGAGAGAGCTCTGTACATTAAAGAAAAAAAAATCTCTTTTGCATAGTATTGCATTTAGCACTTTGAAAACATTGTTTAAACAAAGCAATATATGTCAATTTCCAAAATTATGTTAATAAGTGCTCATCTGCAGATAAACAAATAAAAGTTGCAACAAACTTGGTTATTATATAAATGCAACCGAATACCAACATGCCAAACAATTTTCTTATATAACTTAAAAATGGATTCTGAAGCATTTTACTAAATGCATCAGCAGATTATTTTAACATACTTGCCAAGTCAATGGATGAGAAGTCAAAACTTGACAATAGACAAGGCGGTGCAGTTCCACTATGCTGATACCACCCAAGTTGTACCTCTCCTCATGCAGAAGAATCTCATTTTGATTGTTGTCAGCTGTCAGTAACTCTGCAGAATGGGTAACCATCCTAAAGGGGAATAAATAGTATTTATTTGTGAGATAATGTAGAAAATAACAAGAAAACATATGCCATATTTCTAACTTTTAAAAATAATAATGTACACATACATTTCCTAGCTTACCATGGTCCAAATGACTTAGAGCATTCTGCCATAACAACCTGAAAGATAGAGCACTTTATATGCACTTAAATATACATAGAACCACCTAAGAAGCAAACTAACAAATAATCCTAAAAGCAGAAGGTAAAGAATTCTAATAGTACCTCCGTATTTTCTCCAAGAATGCCAATCAAAAGCCTCATCAAACCATTGGAAACACTGCTTGATTTTAACCGCATAAATTTCCGAGCCAATCCATGCATCTCCTCAAAACCCTGAGAAACAAGAGCAATATGATAAAAAGAATTTCAACAGAAAAAAGTAAAGAGAAAGATGGCACGAATAGATTTTACATTTTTCATAAGGAAAAAAGAAAAGTTCATCACAAAAGAATGAAGCATATCAAATCAAAGATGTTTATTTCAGAACCTTAAACAATATCAAAAGCATACCACCAATTTTTAGGTGCTTCACATAATTTACTATTTTTTAAGGCGTTTAGGAGTCTTTATTTTTTTGCTACTTCTTAAGTATTCAGGTCCTAAAAACAAAGTTCCCCATGCGGGATGGGTTGGGAGGTAGGGATTTGCCAACAAACAATACCACCACCTATATCGTCAGTTACATATTTCTAATCAAACCTTGAACGACCCTCACTGGTAGGAGCGTTGATGCCCACCCTTACCTACTGCAAGATTATCAACATCCCCATGGAAGGCCCACCCAAACAAAATATGGAAGCATGCCCACTCAAACATGATCATTTCAAGCACTTAAACAATATCAAAAAGCATACCCAACATTTGTTAGATGCTTTAAGTAATTTATTAATTTTTATAGCATTAGGAGCCTTTTTCTAGTTCTTCATAAGCATTCCTACAAGTGAGGTATTGTTTGTTGGCTACTTAAACATTCTAGTCCCTTAAAAAATAATAATAATAAAAGATTCCTCCATGCTGCTCGGGTTGAGAGGTAGGGGTTTTCCAACAAACACTCCCACATCCTACATCTCCTTGTTTATAACCCAAACTCCCACAACCCTCAGTGGTCTGGGTAACTTGAAATAGTAGATAAATATTCCTAACTTTTAGGTTAAAAGATGTATAAAAATTTCAAGAACATAATGGTGGGTTGAAATAACAAAGAACCAAAATGCCAAATAACCACATATATTCTTTTTACCCAAATAGTTAACAAGGATCTCCCTCATCCCACCATTCCCCTTTCTCTAGTGCCATTTTATGTTCAGTGCTGCATTAAACAAAACAGATTAAACGCACCTTGATCTACCACATACTAACAAGTTAGACATCACATTAACTTTTATAGAAATATAGGCATAGATCATGAATGATGCATAAATAGAAATTTTTTATGAAAGCATTAATTGACAATGACATTTTAACTAGTTTTTGAAGAAAAAAAAGCCTCTGGATTCACTTCAATTAATCTGATTTCTCACGAAACAAAAAATTAATGATTTCGCTAACTAAATCATCAATAGTGGTATTTTCATGTCCTATGTGGGGCAAATTATTGCATCTGGTCACCGGACGCGAAAAATAAGTTCGGGCAACCAATAAAAATTTGCCGCGTCACCTGCGCTTTTGACTGCGTTTTAGTTGCGCTTTACCTGCGCTTTTGACTGTTTTTTGACTTGCGCTTTACCTGCGCTTAATTTAAAATAATATTTTATTAATATCCGGACCTATCTCCACGTCCGGTGACCGGACGCAATAATTTGCCCCTATGTGGAGCTATGTTCATTCTTATATTCACCAAATATTGTATAAGATGAGCATGAACATCCGCTATTTACCATTTGAATAATGCAAGTGACAAATCAATCTAACATCCTCACCTTACATATGCATGTGTACGCATGGATATATGCACGCACACACACATGAGAGAGAGAGAGAGTTTTCCATGCATTTGTTTATTATGGTTATTGTAAATTATGCAACATCCAATTAGAAAATAAAGACTCACCACTTAATTCACAACTAAAGAACTAATATGAAGTAAACTTTAAGATATTTGAAGATAATTTGACCATATATGCATGCAAATCATCATCATTAGTTGTATCCCAACTATTTGAGACCAAGTTTATGAATCTTCATTTATCATCGTTCATGTTCATAAATTATGTTGAACAACTTCCATTCATATTATCTTATTAAATCTACCCTTTTTTATAATCTTTTATCATTAATTTTATATACTTGTCTAATGGTGCGTTTTCTATGTTTCGTTGTGCATAACCAAAACTCAAGAATATTTTCAATTATCTTATCTTCAATAGTTATTATTCAAATCTTTCTACTGATATAACCATTTTTTAATTCATCATTCCTATTTTTATCACACACCCATCTTATCATTCTTATTTCTATTACGATGAACCTATATACAAATGATTTTTTTTAATTATCCAACACTCAAATTCATATAAATGACTGCCCCAATAGTAGTTTTATAAAATTTAACTTCAAATATCTATGATAGATTCTTATCTCACAATGCTCTTAAGGTAATTCTCCATTTTAATCATCTGACCATAACTCTATAAGTGATATTCACAATCTTTGCAAAATAATTCGTAAAATCTTCAACCATCACATCTAAGTAACACTTTATCTTCTAATAATATTGATCGATAATTGTTGATATCACAAAGTGACAATCAATCATAAATCTACTATTTGGAAGCCATCCATCTTATAAATATTTTCTCCATTGTTTAAACTTTATGCTTATTTCGGTGGATGTCTTATTGATTATAACTATCTTACTTACAAAAATACATACACTAAGACACCTTACTATAAATATCATTTATAAACATATCCACAATCAATACAAAAATAAATTTCTATAGCATAGATCCTTGAAGTAATCCTATTATATTTACAAACTCTTTATTCTTTTAATAAATACTCTAGTACTAGTCAAATTTTCATAATACATATTTACAAGCTCTTTATTCATTCAATAAATACTTCTAGTACAAGTCAAAACTTCATAATACATATCTTTAAACTTAAAAATAGAGATTTTTATTTTTATCATTGTATTAGTAAAACCAAGACTTTAAAGAAAATTAAGTGTGAAAAGTAGTCGGACATGATGATATTCTAATAGATGTATGAAAATGCTTAGGAGATCAAAGAATTATTGGCTTACAAAACTTTTTGATATTATTTTGAAGACTAAAACGATGTCAGATGAGTGGAGTGTATTGATTCCTACTTTTAAGAATAAAGGTGATGCACAAGAGTGTAAAAATTATAGAGAAATTAACTTAATATTGCATACATTAAAATTATGGAAAAGAGTAATTGAGCATAAGTTACAATGTAATACTAATGTTTCTCAAAATCAATTTGGATTCATGTCGAGTAGGTCTATTATAGAAGCTATACATTTGTTGAGCGGTTTGATGAGAAGTATAGAGTAAAGAGGATCTACATATGATATTTACTGATTATAAAAAAGCATATGATAAAGTAGGGGTGTCAATTCGGGTCAACGGGTCGGGTTCGAGTCGAACCCGGAACTGACCCGGCACTGTTCGGGTCAACCCGACCCGTTTTTAAAAACGGGTCAGGTTTCTGGACCCGAACCCGACCCGATTCGGGTCCGGGTCAACCCGACCCGACACGAATGACCCGGGATTGACCCAAAATTGCTATTTTTCGGGTCAAAAATCGGGTCAATCTCAGGTTTTCGGGTCAAAATCGGGTAAAAAACGGGTCAATCTCGGGTTTTCGGGTAAAAAATGATTTCTCGTGTCACTTTCAGGTCAATTTCGGGTTGGCGGGTCAACCCGAACCCGACCCGATTTTTAAAACGGGTTGATTTCATGAACCCGAACCCGACCCGTTTCGGGTTTAGGTTGACCCGAACCCGGATTTTTCCGGGTCGGGTTCGGGTCGTGCGTGTCGTGTCATGTCAAAAATTGACACCCCTATGATAAAGTCCAAGATAAGTGCTCTGGAGAATTCTAGAAAAGGAAGGAGTAAATAATGCTTATATTCAAGTCATTCAGATAATGCATACATAAACTATTACTTGTGTTCAAACACAAGATGGTTTGATAAAGTATTTTCCTTTTTTACCTGCCAGCTTTAAGCCCATTTCTTTTTGTCTTAGGCATAGATGTCCTCACAAGACATTTGTAAGAAGCAGCACATTGGTATATGCTTTTTGTTGATTATATATTATATTGTTCTTGCTAATAGGACTTAGAGAGGGAGTTGATGAAAAACATGAATTATGGAGGTCAACTTTAGAGTCTAAAGATTTTCGTTTGAGTAAATCTAATCTAAATTTTAATATGTTACGACCCGGCCGGGCTAGCCAGAAAATAACGGGGCGGGAACAGTCGGTCGTACAAAAAATACATAAAAAATTAATTTCATTTACTCTTATAACAAGACATACGCATCATCAATGTCATAATAAGAAAGAGCTACTAATAACTTCAGCTGAAAGTATTCTAAATTGTTTCTTCTCACACAACAACTAAAACATATAAATCTACAATTACATAAACTCCTATAAACTGCTTAGGCATAGGTACAAACTACTGAAATCAAACTCAACTGAAAACATAAAACGAACCTTTCTTCCTGAGGTCCTCTACGATGGTAGGTATAATGTCGTCTCGTAGCCATTACTTTTCAAATGGTTCCCCTAAAAAGATTTCCAAACGTAGTATGAGCCAACGCTCAGCAAGTAACATGTATTTATCTCAATTTCATGACTTATTTTTTTTATTTTTCTTAAATATGTCATTAAGCATGAAACAATAAAAGATCATAATAAACATTTAAACATGAACTTATAAAATATTTTTAATAATCATTTCTTAAGACATTTTCTTTTTCCATATCCTTCTTTCTTTTTCATAAACTTTCCTTATTCTTAAATCCTTTCATTAAATACATAAATTTCATAATCATAATATAATAAACACCCGTCCCGAAAGTACCAGAGTTTTGTACTGATTAGGTACACAGTCTTTTGGTCATTTTCTTTACAATTTGGCTTTAAAAAACCTCATTACCATTTAGCTTTTGCAAGTCCCTTTACCATTTGGCCCCGTAGAACCTCATTACCATTTTTGTCACTTCCGGATGAACATGCACATACAATCATAATAGATCTCATAGGGCTTAAGTTATTCAGAAATTCAAATATGTTTGTTTAACTCATTTCATGCATAATTGTTATCATGCCAACCTAAAAATTTTAGTTATGTGACAATAAGCAAATATACAATTTTTCTTATATAATAATAGAAAGAAAACTCAAACATGTGATAGTTAAATGAAATAGAACATTTATAAACTAAGTATATTTTATTTAACATAAAAGAAAATTTAGAGAATTTAGAGACATGAATTTAATTTAAATACAAGTATCTACCTCGCAAGTTTTGCAAAGCAACCACTATGACGCACGACATCACTTAGACACGCATCGTCCCCCTTAATGTTCAAAACCTAAGATTTTGCATAAGGAAAATGTCATCAATACTTACATTAAAGTTTATCGAAATTTTCCATAAACTTAATCATTTTCAATTAAAGGATCTTGAATTTTCTTATTCGTCACCCTAATATTTGATAATTTTGGATTTATTACATATCCAAAATTTTTTAAACCTAAATTTCATTTTTTTATGCCTTAACATTATGCCAAAGTTTCTCTTAAACTTAATTAATCATTACCCTAAATAATTTTTTGGATTTAAAATAATTCAAAATTACAAAAATGATATTTTGAGTAAAAACCCTAAGTTTCACTCTTTAAAAACATCCCTAAAGATATTTGGAACAACATTCGTGAAAGCATTTTCAAAAGAAAATGAGTTTTGAGAAAAACCTTAATTTTTAAATCTCCTTAGAATTAATTGAAACTTCATTTTCACCGTTCAAATACCTTCCTTAACATTCCCTGTCGATTTCGTAAAGAAATTCAATGTTTTCCCTAAACCGTTAAAAAATTCTTCTTCCAAAATCTAGAGAATGAGAGGGATTCTTCTAAATTAAAACATACCTTCTTCTTCCCCTTAGTCTCCTTTATGTTTTTCCCAAATTTTCTCACCAGAAAATCGCCTCCGAAATTGTGCCCGTTGCCCCTTGCCTGACGCCTCACGTTCGTCCCATTCGTTTCTCTCGGCCGAACAAAAGAAATGAGGGAAGGGGTTTCAGTTTTGCCTATTTAGAGAAATTGGGTTTACCAAATGATCTAATTGCCCTTAAACATTTCTGACCATTCATTTGCTGAAGGGTAAAATCGGTATTATGAGACTTTGAAAAATTGTAATTTCTAAAATAAGCAAAATTAGCTATATATTTCATATATAAAAAATATCAGAATTTTGCATAGAATTTTATGAAATTATTTTCGTCAAATTCCGTTAACTTTGAATTTTTCACTTAAGTCTCGTCGTGATGCATCGAAAAGCGTGCGACGACCTATGATCGTCGTTTTTGGGTTTTACAATTCTCCCCTCCTAATAAAATTTCGTCCTTGAAATTGAAAAGAAATTCTATACAGCAAAGTCATACTTTAGCCAAAAAAATGAGGGTGGTTCTCCCTCATTTCTGACTCCTCCTAGGTGGCATCCTTTTCTGAACTGTGCTTCCAAAGCACCTTAATATAAGGGATTGTTCTGCTCCTCAACTGCTTAACATCATAGTAAATAATTCTCTCTTGTTCTTCCACAAAGGTCAAATCCGGTTGAATATCTACCACTTTAGTACTGTTGACCATCATGCTAACCCAAAGGAACAAAAAGATAGAAGAAACCATGAATCCAGCATACATACATCGCATACCTGTTGGATCCAAGAATTCTGCTGAAATCCTCCACGAAACCGGCCGAAATCCCGCTGTGCAGCGCCGTTTGAGTCGCATCCCGCGATTCCTGCTCAAAACCTGCGACGTTGCCTCGGTCGAGCGTCCACACCCGTCGTTAAATACACGACCGAACGAGACTCTTGGCCGTTCGCAAAAATCCCACACGAAGCTCTCGACTCCCCTCTCGGCTCTAGTTTACTCGCCTCCCACAACCGAACCCTTCCAAACTCCCGATCTCCTTCTCTGTCCCGAAACTCCGCTTCCAGTCGCTACTCCCTCTCCACTCCGACCTCACCCAGGCAAGCTCCGACGCCTCAGCCTCCTCTGATCCCTTCAGCTAGAGAGAAGTAGAGAGGGAGAGAAAGAGAGAAAGAGAGAGAGAGTTCAAATCCCTACCTCACTGCCGATCTCCTTCATCCAGTCCAAAGCCGAGACCCTGCCGATCTCCTCCTTTGCTCCGACCGAAACCGAGCCCTTCTCCGCTCTCCTTGTCGCTGCTTCGGCTTAGCTCCTCCGACCGACTCCCTGAGTGGATCGGGAGTTCCGACATTTTGATCTAAAGCAAGAACAGGAGCTCGCGTGTAGTGAAGGTAACGTTCTCCCTTCCGTGCGCTTCTTCGGCCTCATCCCGTGAAAACAGAGAAGAGAGGTGAGGGAGAGATTTTATTTTATTTTATTTTATATTATTATTATTATTATTATAATTATTAGTTAATTATAATTAAATATAATTATTATAATTAAATACCTTAATTATATTTAATTATTATTTTTAATAATTAGTTTTAATTAAAATAAGTTATAATTAATTTTGTTAATAATTATAGTTAATTATTTTAATTAATAATTAACTATAATATGATTAAAATTAATTATAATTAATTATTTTAATTTAAATTAATTATTATTAATTATGAATAAATATAATTAATTATTGTAATTATAATTAATTATTTTAAATTGTAATTAATTATGATTAATTTAATTAATTACAGTTAATTAATTAAATATATAATGATAATAATAATAAAATAAAAATAATCCCCCCTTCACTCTCTTACCTCGACCAACGTGTCGAGTCGGTGGTCTGCCCATGCACGCCTTTATTGAGCGTGGTGGGAGGGGCAACCGGCGCGACACCTACGACGAGGTAGGCGAGTGACCCCTCGATCCACGTGTCAGCCACTACAACCCCGCGGAGGTATGAACTTTTTCTAAACCCTAAACCTTGCTTCAATATTCGTGGCAAACCGGAGAATCGCCCCATGCACGCTTTTATTGGCCGTGGTGGGATGGGACCCCGGTGCGGCACGTACGGCGAAGCGGGGTAACTTATAAGTACCCCCGGGCGGGGGGAAAGCAATTGTTATCTTTCAAAAATGTTTTTTTAAAACCCCATGCACGCCTTTATTGGCCGTGGTGGGAGAAAACAAAAAAATACAACTGCCGCGGTGTCTCACCAACACCAACCGTGCACGTCTTTATTGACGTGGCGGGTAGGCGGTCTCTTGGTTTTTTCCCCTTAACGGGGGAGACGCCGGGAGGCTGCCGAAATTTTGTCTGAAATACAGACAAGGACTTGGAGCAGAATGAGACTTATAGACTTGATTTAATCCACTTAACTGAACTTGAACCCAAATAAACTCAGTTCTAATTGAAACGAATATGAACATGAACTTGGACTCTCATTTGAACTCAAGCAAAAACTTGAGTTGGACCGCAGGGGACTATGATTGAACTTGAACTCGAATGAGAAGAACTTTGACTTGAATTAGACTTGAATATAGCAACTTGAGCATCAAATGAATTAAGTTCAAATTTGAATAAATGAGCAAAAGTTCTAAATCAAACTTGAGCAAGAAGGACTTGGTTTGAATAATCATATCAAACCCATCACATATATTGAGTGATCTTTGAAGACAAAGAGGTTTCTAATCACAACTCATTTGCAAGTGAAAGTCATAAAGCAGGATATGATTTTATCAAGAGATAAGTAAGTGAGTAAAGACTAAGTCTTCAAGCGATCTAAGCAAGGGATTATGAGGTGGAATTACCTCAAATCGTTCAAGCAAGTCAATCCACATGCGAATAATCATGCCTACTTGTTACAAACATAAGATCTAAATGCGGTTGAACATTTTGAGCCTTGCAATTAATGGGGGTTATACTAAACGGAACTTCAATGTTGATTAGTGATGGCACGCATTGTGATGATAAGTTGAAAGAAACAGACATTACAAACCATGGAAGAACCATAATTGATTGATTGCAACATTTGTGTTAATCATGCCATCAAATATATCAATCTCTTATAAACTGTTGTAGAAGACCCATTAGCATACAAGCAAATATATCAGACCTCATGGACCATGAAGCCTGTGAATGCATCTATCTTGTACGACATAAGATAGAGATATAATGAATGGGGCAATACTCTGTGGTCAATGTCAAGACACAGATAAAGGAACCTCCATCAAATGCAACAGTTTAGCGATGAAATTACATAGTAAGATTATGATATATACGATGCATTGTCCACAATTCAATGAATGTTAGAAACAATTGTGTGAAGCATAAATCCATGAAGAAACGCATAAATTCTCACAAGCAAAAGAGAACGATATATCGAAAATACAAAAATCTACAAATTGCTATAGAGAATTTACCTCAAAATGCTATATTCGAGCAAATGCAGAAAAGTTTAAACAAGCGCAAGCATCTACGAGCATGCAGGAGATTAGTTAGTGCACTATGACCCACCTACAAGAATCAACAAATAGTGCACGACAGTCTACCTGTACGAAGCAGTGAACAATTCTATCCAGAAGCTGCTACACCACACCACCGGATCTGCAGCATTTGTACAAGCAGACAGAAGGCGTCTACAATTATTTCAAAATACCCCCTGCACGTGCACTATAAATTTTATACACATAAATACACTAAAGGGGGAAATATATTCTCAACCCGCATGTGCCCCGGCGAGCGTGTTATTGGTACACACGTGACGTCTAGGGATGCTGCGCGGGTTGACAAGTGAATTCAGGTTCGAACACGATCCTCCTATACGGATTAATAGGAGTCGACAAGGTTCGAATCAACAAATAAATATGTGGCCGTGGTAACCAGAATATTTATTTTAATACATTCATATTAGGCCTTCAATGCCTAAAATCAAAAGAATTCACTTTCAAAGGCTCAAAGCCTATAAGAAACCCGATCCTCTGTCGCCAGCCCGACAGAGTGACAAGGTTCAATCTATAAAGAGAAATGACCCCAAACACCCCGATGATGGCCGTGTTGAATTCAGATCTAAACCGGAGGGGTTTCCAAATATTTTTCAAATATCTCCAAAATATCCAAAATCCATTTCAAATATTTCATAACTCCACCCAAATCCTAAAATTCCAGAAAACTTCACAAAAATCTCAAAAACCCAAAAATCCAAAAATATTTAAATTTGAAATCATCCATCCATACTTAAAGCAAAATCCATCCGCCCTCCGCAACAGTTTGTCGAGGCGGACAAATCAAAAACTACTTCAGCTCACAAAAGAGCCAAATGCCTAGTCGAAAATATCACTAGGATCCATTCTCAAACAATCTCTTGCCAGTAAGGACGTGGTACGTGTCCTCTAACCGGCAGTTTCGCCGCCAAATGGCACTGCAGGTAAACGGTTATGACCCGGGGCCCTCTGAACCGAGTGGTTTTGCCGCCAAATGGCACCACAGATAGCGGTTATGGCCAGAGCCAATACGCTCCTTAATGGCGTTAAATCCTTGAGATATGAATCAATAGGATATGATCGATAGGGCACAAAGCCCTCTGTAAGCTAAGGTGGATTCAAATTTGTCCCCTTAGACAAACATTCCCCCCAGGTCTACAAGGTCCCCTTGGACGAAGCAACCCATGGCTGCCGACAAGGATCCTTCTATCAGGTTGGGTCGACTACCTCCTCTGACTAAGTAGACCAGGGACCACGATGGCCCGGGACGACGGAACCATGGGATCTTGATCGGGCCCATCATCCATTCCCCCACCATCCGCTTTAAGTACAAGATGGTAAAAATTTCTATTTTTAAATATCAAATTTCCAAACCCAATTCTCATCTTTCCAATCCAAACTCAATGCTGCTACTATATACCAGATAATACGTATTTACTACGTATCTGATTGACGACTAGCCTTAATCGAAAGTTCTCTCTCATGATTGGGAGGGGTAATTAACTATAGGGGCTTGCGCCTATAGGAAACCAGAACTCAGATCATAAAGTCCTCGCAAAATGAGGGCGAAATCTCTGGGTAGTGTCTTATCTACAAACCCATCTGCCTTCCAAAATTTACCTCGGAACTTATATTCAGTTAAAACTCCCTCGCCGAATAAGAAAGACGAGCGGAGGCCGGGGCCGAATTTTCGGAGCCCACAAATTTCTGGCGACTCCGCTGGGGTTTGGTTTCTCTTTCCATCTTTGGCTAGTCGTCTCAGTGCTATAGTATTAGCTATATCAAACCGTACTCAAGATCTTGAGTCTTTCAAAATGATCATTCAACGAATTCATATGCATTCAGCAGTTTTTAAATTTGTATTATTTTAATTGCTTACTAATGATATCTGCTTTTATTTCTGTGTTCTGTGCAAGTCTCTGCATTTTGAAAGTGCGGGGTGATGTATCAGATTCTGATTACTAACCCTTGCCTTTCATTTATGCAGATGGATCTACAGAACACCCCGATGACCGTCCAACTGGGACGAGGAGCCAGGATCCAACTGGCTAATGCTGTTATAGAGACCGGAAACACTGGAGCTACCATCCAATTTGGTAGTATTGATTTTCCAGCTGTTGTTGCAAGAGCTTCTGGAGCTCCTACTCGTCGTGCGCATCTGCCAGTGCCGCGACCTACTGCTGAAGATCCTCCCAAGAGGCTTTCCGTATTCGAGAGGCTATCACAGCCTGAGGCCCTGACCACTAGAAGAATTGTGAGCAGTGGAAGAGTCTCTGTGGTGACTGCAAACACCACCACTCTGTTAACCAGGTTATCTGCACCTGGAAAATACGATGCTGAGACCCCCTCATCTGGAGGAAGGCCTACAAGGAGGCAAAGAAGGAAGATGAATGCTGAGCTCCGAGCTCAGCAACAACAACTCCCTGTTCACCCTTCCAATCTGTCGGCCCAAGTGCCTGAAGCCAATATTCCTACCCGGAACAAGTTTTCTGATCTAAAATGGGTGAAAAGGAATAGCTCCACTGGTGAGCTGAAGAAGTCCTTCTGGGAGCAACGACAGGAGGTCCCAGCTCCTCCAAAGAGAAAGGAACCTGAAACTCTCTCAGCCCGGGTCTATCGGGTCCTGAAGACTGTAAAGGATAAAGGTCTGAAGAAGAGGTTTCAACGACCTTTAGTGATCGAGACTAGAAGAACCCGCCAAGGGAGCGTCTGTCCTTTGCTGCAGAAGGAAGAGAAAGAAGATATGTCCCACGCGGTGAACATCGGGGTGTGACACCTGAACCATATGTTCAGGGATCCACTACTGAAAGGTCCCGGTGGAAAGGAAAACAAGTCTGGAGGCCAAAGCCTCGAAGGAATGAAGAAGAAAGAAAAACAGATCTGGGCGTGACATCTGGTGCAGCTTCCCGGAGATCCGCCCCCATCTACAAACAACATCAGAAATGGGCCCCAAAAAGAACCCATAATGATACTCCTCCAAACGGTAGACACCTTGGAGAATCCTCCAGGGGATCCCGTCGTCCTCCATCTCCTCCAAAGGAAAGGACCAACTTCAACCGCAGCCCGTTGACCGAAGAAGTCCCCGTGCCTAACCAAGAACCGAAAATCCAGTGGCGGCGCCGTTCGGAGATCCGAGTACTAGAAGAGGAAGAAAATAGGCAAGGGGGAGACAACATTGAAGAAAAAGAATTCCTTGAAGGGGAAGAAAATATTGAAGAAAATATTGATGAATTTCTAGAAGAAAATCTAGAAGAAGAAATTCAAGAAACAAATGACACTCTGGACATAGAGGTAGTCTACATGGTGAGACACGCCAATACTAACGATGAAACCTACTATGATGACGATGAAGGTGATGACGATCAACAACAGCCAATTAGGCGAGTTTATCAACGTCGTCGTGAAGCAGTGTCCACCACTGGTAGAGGTGGTCATTCACAAGCTGAAGAAGAAAGAGAAGAAGCCGAGGAGAATCCCTTCGCTGACGAGAATGTCACACTTGCAGAAATGCAAAGACATATGAGGCGACAAATGAGAGCCAAAGACAGAGAAATCTCTCAGTTGAATGAGAAGATGACTGAGATGATGACTCAAATGGGGGCAATGATACAGATGATGCAGAGAACTGCCGCTGTTGGCGCCATGCCCAATCCTCCTCCGGATCCTCCAAATCTTCAAATGCCTCAAGCCTCGGGAGTACGAGGTAATCCTGAAGGTGGTCGCGAAACTCATAATGTCACCCGTCAGCCCACTCTGCAGAATATTGCAAGTACTTCCGAGCCCGTGACTACTGCACAGTTGGAAGGAATAATAACAGAAAGAATCAGGGCTATTATAGCTGTTGACCAAGCAGAAAAGTTGGTGGGCAAGGGTCGTTCGTATCCTGCTGAATATGACCAAGTACCATACCCGAAAGGGTATTCGGTCCCAAAGTTCAACACTTTCAACGGTAATAACAACCCCAGGCAGCACCTAGCACAGTTTAAAGCCACCTGTGGGAATACAGGAGGAAATGACGCCCTACTCTTCCGACAATTCGTTAGTAGTTTGACAGCAACTGCTTTCGAATGGTACGCTGAACTGCCAAATGATTCTGTGAAAACCTTCGCAGAATTAGAATCTATGTTCGTGAAGAGGTTTGCTAGTGCAACAGAGAAGATCACGATCGCTGACCTCGCTCTTGATAAGAGAAAAAGAGAAGAATCAGTGACCAAATACATCACTCGCTGGCGAAATCTAAGTATGAAATGTGAGCAGCAGTTAGAAGAAGAACATGCAGTACAGTTGTTAATGGGCAACATTGATGACAAGATGCAACCCTTCCTGTGCATGGCTACGATAAACACATTTCAAGACTTGCTCGACAGAGTGGCCAAATTTGAAAAATTGAATTTGTCCAGATCAGAAAATCACTCTGATAAGCTCAAAAAGGCTAAAGCCCCGGGTGCTAGAAGGGGTGAGGCTGACTCTACGTTCTTCTCTAGAGCTGATAGAGAAAAGCAGCTAATTTACAACGTAGACAAAGACAAACAGCCGATGCAATATCAAGAAAAGCCTAAGCAAGTCTACAACCCCAACCCCCAACCGAAGCTGATATTAGGGGGAAATGATAAGCCACGAACTTATCAAGGTGGTGTAGAACGCCCGAGACAAACAACAGGAACTGGTGATAGAACGTTCCAATCCCTTAAAGATAAAATGAATAAAGAGTATTCATTCAAAAGGGAGAGTGTTGCCAAATTATTTCGACAAGTGTCGAGATCGGGTTTAGAACTGCCTGAATGCAAGAGGCCCGAAGTGTCGAAGCACACTGGTGATCCAAATTATTGCCCATACCATCGGGTACTCAGCCATCCTATTGAAGATTGCTACATCTTCAAGGATTGGCTTAAAAGAAAATATCAAAGAGGGGAGATAACATTATCCGATAATGTGCTGTCTCATCCTAAAAAAGAATCAACTCGGGTGGTCACATCCTCTTCCGTACCTCTGGTTGAAGAAAGAAGAAAAGAAAAGAAACCAGTTCAAGAAGAACAGTGGGAGACTGCGGTCTCCAAGAAGACTGTGAAAATGTTAAAACAGCTCGAAGGAGTTCCAGGTGTAAAGTGGAAGTCTCCTGTTGAGCCTATGATAAATTTGAAGGCACTGCCGGTGACACGACCTCCTACTTCAAAACAGTTTTCTAACCAAGTGGGCACTTCAAAGTCTGGAAGGGTGAAATCATCCAAGAAGAAGACTAAATCGAAGAAACCCAAGGAGAAGATGACCGCAACTCAGAGGGTTATTGACAGCTTGGATGAGTATTATCAGACTGTGAGGCGACCTATCAAGCTCGCTGACTTCATGTCAGAGCTTAAGATAGATGAAGCCGGAAAAGATGACGAGGATTCTCTTCCAACAGAAGTATGTCGGGTCATTTCGGTGGCGCTGAGTACCTTGACGAAAGAAGAATGCACAGAAGAAGTACCCTCTGAATCCTGTATGATGGTTTTGCCAATGGATTACAGTTCGGAGGAGGATTTGTATTTTCCAGAGGGAGACGAATCAGATCCTAGCATAGCATCTCGGATGGGACATGTAAACCTGGGTAGTGATTCTGGATCAACAGATGAGTCCCTAGACGCAACGATGGCTGACTCTGAAGAAAATGTACATTTAAATGACTCTGAACCGGAGGAGATTGCTCAAGTGCAGTTAAGAAGCGGCAAGATACTACCGCCTCCACCGAAGAAAGGGGTCTCCAACAAAGACAAGAAAAAAGAGATAGTTATCAACGATGATATTATCCCTGAAGATCCTAAGAAAAAGAACACTTCATCCAAGGGGATAGATTATAATATCTTATTCCATCTAAGAAAAATCCTAGCACAACTCAGCATATACGATGCTTTGGTGATGTCTAAAGACCTTCGGGAGACTCTGATTCAGGCTCTCAAAGATCCCGAAAGATACGAGGCGTATTTTGCTGAACGTAGTTTGACTGAGGTTCTGCAAGCTCGAAATGAGCCATTCATTACTTTCTCCGAAGAGGATATGATGCTCGGAACTGCAAACCATAATCGTCCTTTGTATGTTACTGCAGAGAGCGATAAGCTGATTATCAGTCGAATCCTGATCGATCCTGGATCCTCCGTGAATCTGATAAGCTTGAAAGCACTGAGATCCCTTTGCCTTGATGTGGAACACCTCGGGCCAGATAAGCTCATGGTACATGGTTTCAACGAAAAAGGGCAAAAAACACTTGGATCATTCATGCTCCCTCTTGTATTTGGAGAGCTCCACACAGAAGCTAAATTCCATGTGATTGACGCGGATACTTCATTCAAGGCGCTACTAGGTCGTCCCTGGTTGCATGAGTATGGCATTGTCCCGTCAACACTACACCAGTGTATGAAGTATCTCAAAGATGGAGAAGAATTCAGGATCTCTGGTGATATTCAGCCTTTTACAGTTCATGAAGCAACAGTTTATGAGGATGCACGATATTTCATGCCAAAGAAGCAAAAATCTTCGAGCTCCCTCGAAGCTAAAGCATCAAACTCAAAGGCTGCAAAGCGACCTGAACGGGAAGGCGAGAAGAAACAGGTGGGGAGAAAGAAGGCAGCGCCGACTCTTCCCAAGGCACCGATCATTCCAAAAGAAAAGAAACATGTACCTCATCTTGGGAGTGACACAGATGAAGACGATGTTATCCCTGTCAAATCTCGAAAAGTATGCCAGTCCATGGATGAATGGAGTAGACAGGTCGAATATTCAAGTGACGATTATGACTACGACTCCATCTACATGAACACGGTGCAGAATGTGTTCTCTAGAAGAATTGATAGCCTATCAATTTCTGATAGCGTACTTATAGTCACACGTGTTCCTTTGCAACACTTCAAGGAAATCATCCCGCGCGAGATGCATAAAGTTGAAGAACTAGCTACCCTATATCTTCCTCCTCTTAAAAATGGGACTGTGCCAGGGAATGTACTATATTCTACGGGAATCCATGAAGAAGAGAATCATGACTGGGATTGCATGTTCATCGACTCCGATGAATTATTTCCTACGAGGCTACCCAGGTTCAATACCAAGAATATTCAAAGAATGCTACGAAAGCAAGTCAATATTCCGACCACCAAGCGACAACTTCGTACAAGCCTAGGCCTTTGGTATGGAAAGAATCCGTGTCCATTACGGCAGAAGGATGCAGATGCATATAAAGGTATCGGGTTCATCAAACGAAAGTGTCTCCGGAAAGAGACTTGTCGGGCAATCACATGCACGAAAATCGAATCCGAGGAACATGGTGCTGAAGAAACATACGAAGCTGATGATTATGATGAACAGCCCTTGGAAGCCGAGCCTGCACCAGAAGAACTTGAAGATGGCGGACAGGCAGCTACCATGGATGAACTAAAAGAAGTCAACTTGGGGACCGAAGAAGATCCTCGCCCAACCTTCATTAGTTCTCTCCTACCCGAAGAACAAATAGAAGAAATAAAAGAGCTCCTCTGTGAATTCAGGGACTGCTTTGCCTGGATATATGCTGAGATGCCTGGCTTATCCCCTGATGTAGCAGTTCACAGATTAGCAATCAAACCGGAGATAGCGCCCGTCAAGCAAGCTCCAAGGAGAATGAGATTAGAGATTGAAGAACAGGTGATTGCTGAAACAAAGAAGCTTATAGATGCAGGTTTTATTCGTGAAGAAAAGTACGCCGATTGGATCGCAAATATCGTCCCAGTGAAGAAGAAGAACGGGCAGATTCGTATCTGCATCGACTTTCGAGACCTCAATAAGGCGTGCCCAAAAGACGATTTTCCACTCCCTGTATCCGAACTCCTGATGGACAATACGTCCAACTACGACATGTTCTCCTTTATGGATGGATCGTCAGGATACAATCAAATCAAGATGGCACCCGAAGATGAAAAGCATACATCATTTAGGACGCCCATCGGAATTTTCTGCTACACAGTCATGCCCTTTGGCTTGAAGAACGCTGGTGCCACCTACCAGCGGGCAATGACTCATATATTTGATGATTTGATACATCAGAAGGTCGAGTGCTATGTAGATGACCTTGTTGTCAAAAGTCTTGGCCGAAAAGATCACTTAAAAGATCTCAGGATTGTATTTGAGAGAATCAAAAAATTCGATCTGAAGATGAATCCTCTCAAGTGTGCATTCGGGGTCTCCTCTGGTAAATTCTTGGGGTATGTTGTTCGTCATCGAGGTATAGAGATCGACCCCAACAAAATTAAGGCAATCACGGAGATGCCACCACCAAGAAACCTTCGACAGCTTCGCTCGCTGCAAGGACAACTGGCTTTCATTCGGAGATTCATATCAAATCTATCGGGTAGGTGCCAGCCATTTTCAAAATTAATGAAGAAAGATGTCCGTTTCAAATGGGACGAAGAATGCCAGGAAGCATTTGACAGCATCAAAAGATATCTGTTGAATCCGCCCATTCTAGCAGCGCCAATTCCGGGGAAGCCTCTTATACTGTATACGGCAGCACTAGAAGAATCCCTCGGAGCACTATTGGCCCAGAATAATGAAGAAGGAAAAGAAAATGCACTCTACTATATCAGTCGGAGGTTGATTGGTGCAGAAAGCCGTTATTCTCCTATTGAAAAGCATTGCTTGGCGCTGATTTTTGCAGTTCAGAAACTCCGCCACTATATGTTATCCCACAAAATCACACTGATATCAAAGATCGATCCGCTGAAGTTCTTGATGACAAGACCAGCGTTGACAGGTCGTCTGGCCAGGTGGGCAGTATTGTTGTTGCAGTTTGAAATCGTATACATGTCACAGAAGGCGGTGAAAGGACAGGCCTTAGCAGATTTCCTCGCTGCACACCCGATCCCAGCAGATTCCCCATTAAATGATGATTTGCCCGATGAGCAGATTATGCAGATCGAGGAGGATGAAAAGTTACCGTTTTGGGAGATGTACTTTGATGGGGCATCATCTATTAGACCTGTCCGACCTCCAAATATTGCAAGGGCCCGAGCCGGCATTGGTCTCATTTTTGTAGCACCCGAGGGAGGCATAATGAGATTTTCATTCAGTTTGACTGAACCTCGGACCAACAACGAAGCCGAGTACGAAGCTCTTTTAGCAGGGTTGGAGATCGCGATCGATGTCAGAATCCAACATCTCCAAATCTTTGGTGATTCTCAACTTGTAATAAATCAAGTACTTGGAATTTACAAGGTTGGCAAAGTTGAATTGGCCCATTATCACCGACGAGCCCTCGAGCTTCTGAAGCAAGTACCAAATGTCAAAATGGATCGAGTTCCTCGAGGACAGAATGCTAAAGCAGATTGTCTGGCCAAATTAGCCAAAGAAATGACGAACATCAACGAGGAGAGTCCTATATTCATCGGAGTTTACACTCGTAGGGTCTTGGAGCCCGCTCTATTACAATTCCCGAGAGCAGAAGGAATTCCAGATTCAAGTCAGCAGGATGAAACTCCAGTTGACCCTCAACCTCTCCATCAGATCGTTAGGGAAAATTATCTAGAAGAATATCACGTGGCCAAGAGACATAAAGCTAGTATAGCTTCAGAATCGTGGTGGCATTGTTTAGATATTGAAGTCGAAAATGATTGGAGACAGCCATTCATTGACTACTTCAAAGAAAACAAACTCCCGACAGAAAAGTCTATGGCCGCACAAATCCGAAAAAGGGCGTTGCGATATGCATTCGTCAATGACATGTTGTACAGACGAGCTTTTGATCAAATGTGGCTAAGGTGCCTAGGGATCAAGGAAGCTGATAAAGTAGTGACAGAAGTCCATGAAGGGCTTTGCGGAGCACATCAGTCAGGTCCTAAGATGGCTGCTAAAATCAAAAGAATGGGTTATTATTGGCCGACAATGGTCAGAGATTGTATTGACCACGCAAAGAGGTGCCACGAATGTCAAATTCACGGTGATGTTATACATCAACCACCAAATCCACTGCACCCAACAATAGCATCCTGGCCATTTGAATGCTGGGGTGCTGATATTATCGGACCGATAGATCCACCATCTTCAGCGGGACATCGCTTCATTCTAGCAGCTACGGATTACTTTTCCAAGTGGGCAGAAGCAGCTCCATTCAGAGAGGTCACATCGGAGCATGTGATTAATTTCTTTACCCATAATGTCGTCTACAGATTCGGTGTGCCACGCCGGATAATCTCAGACAATGGTACTGCATTCAAAAGTAAAAAAATCTACAAGTTCGTTGATCGGCATAAAATCGATTGGCGATATTCATCTATATACAATCCAAGGGCAAATGGATTGGCAGAAGCCTTCAACAAGACGCTGGTGAAATTGTTGAAGAAGATTCTCACCAAAAACAAAAGAGAGTGGCATACGAAAATGGCAGAGGCACTGTGGGCGTATCGTACAACCTATAAGACGCCAACCAAAGCTACTCCTTACTCTCTAGTGTTCGGTGTTGAAGCCGTATTACCATTGGAGATCGAACTACCGTCACTCCGTGTAGCAGTCCAGAACGATCTCACTCAAGAGCAAAATGCCCGCCTCAGAATGGAAGAGCTCGATGCACTTGATGAACTCAGGTTACAAGCTCAACAAAACCTGGAAATCTACCGAGGAAGAATGGCAAAGTCCTTTGATCGAATGGTGCGTCCTCGATCATTTCAGGAAGGGGAATTGGTCCTGGTGCTGAGAAGACCAATCATCCCACACAGAAAAATTGGTGGCAAATTCGTATCCAATTGGGAAGGCCCCTTCGTCATAGAGAAGGTGTACCAAGGAGGAGCATATCAGTTGATCGATCTGAATGGTCAGAGACCCATGCCGCCTATCAACGGCCGACATCTAAAGAAGTACCATGCATGAAAATTTCATGACTGTTGTATTTTGCGTGATCAAAATTTTATATGCATATTTATCAATGCATGTTTGCTTATATTTTGAAATTCTCTTGTATAGCAAGAATGCATTTCAAAATCCCTCATCAGACTGGGGGCATTTTAAATATTTATTCGAGTCGACATCACGCTGCGTGCCGAGATCCTCGAATAAATATTTAAAATCTCAAAGATACAAAGCCTATCTAAAATGTCCCTGCGAGACAGGGGGCATTTTAAATATTCATTTGGGTCGACATCACGCTGCGTGCCGAGATCCCCAAATGAATATTTAAAATCTTAATATTCCAAATCTATTCCTTTATAAAATGTCCCTGCGAGACAGGGGGCATTTTAAATATTTATTCGGGTCGACATCGCGCTGCATGCCGAGATCCCCGAATAAATATTTAAAATTATCAATCCAGATATTCTTTTGTGCTAAAGAATACAAATATTTGTTTTCCAAAGTACATGCAGGTGATCTCTCAAAAGATCGAGACAACACCTTCTCCAACAAACCAAGACTCAAAAGTCAAGAAAGTGACTTTTGTAGCTACACACTCCTACAAAGTTGAGCTGGAAAAGCTTGAAGTCTTTCAACAGCCTGAAGCTTAAGGTTCGAATGGGTGTAAAAGGTCGGATCCAACACGCCCAAATATGGCCGGATCGCTGGCAGCTCTGTCTACTCAACAAGCCATAAGAAAGGCCGTAGTAGCGGAACCCCCACTTCGTCAACCCGTCAGTAGGGACTGTAGGAAGAACGAAGGCAAATTTGACTCGACCAGTTCAAGTGATCGTAGTCTGCAAAGTTCTCCAAAATGACTGGAGAATCAAGGTTCCAATGGGAAGAAGAGTCTCAAGCAACTACCAGAAGTTCGTAGACTCCAAAATCCAAAACCACGAAGGAGGACTCCAAATCTGTCAACTTCAGTAAAATCAGCATTGGGGAGCGCAATTCCCATAGCTCAAGTCTGAAGCCTGAATGGGTGTAAGAGGTCGGATCCAACAAGCCCAAATATGGCCGGATCGCTGGCAGCTCCATCTACTCAACAAGCCATAAGAAAAGCCGCAGTAGAGGAACCCCCATTTCAGCAACCAGAGGACAAAAGAGCTATCAAATTCTAGCTCTCCCGATCTGATGAACTCAAGTAATTCAGACTAAAGTTTTCTCAAGTGGTTTAGGATCAAGATACTACCTACGTTCGGTACTATCAACTGATTCCAAAACCTGCAAATCCTTCAACAAATCCGTAAAGCACAAAGCGAGGATCGAATGAATTTTTCTTCAACAAGTCCGTCAAAGCACAAAGCAAAGGACCGAAGAAAACTATCCCAAAGTTCATGAAAAGCTTAAGGCTAAACTAAGAGGATTCTGTCATCAACAGGTCCGTTATGCACAAAGCTCTGGACCGATAACTTTTCGCCATCGACCTAATACAAACCTAAGGGTTTAGGTCATCGGCATCTACTCCTTCAACAAGCCCGCCGAAGCAGAAAGCATAGGGCCGAAGGTACAAAAATCACCGAACAAGTCAGCAAAGACAAATCAGGCAATTATCTGTCAATGTCTGCAACACAAAGCACAGGACAAAAGAAATCAACATCTCAATCATCTATTGATACATCCAAGAGATCTACGGAGGAATAAAATCTTAGTGTGACATCCAAATATAATTTTGGAGATCCACTACATGAAAGACTTAGTGTGACATCTAGAACAAATATCTAGAACAAATATCTAGAGATCCACAGGGCCAAACAGCTTACAACAAACGTGATTCGCTCTAGACGCGTACCACATTTGTTGGGGGGCATTTGTTGACCATCATGCTAACCCAAAGGAACAAAAAGATAGAAGAAACCATGAATCCAGCATACATACATCGCATACCTGTTGGATCCAAGAATTCTGCTGAAATCCTCCACGAAACCGGCCGAAATCCCGCTGTGCAGCGCCGTTTGAGTCGCATCCCGCGATTCCTGCTCAAAACCTGCGACGTTGCCTCGGTCGAGCGTCCACACCCGTCGTTAAATACACGACCGAACGAGACTCTTGGCCGTTCGCAAAAATCCCACACGAAGCTCTCGACTCCCCTCTCGGCTCTAGTTTACTCGCCTCCCACAACCGAACCCTTCCAAACTCCCGATCTCCTTCTCTGTCCCGAAACTCCGCTTCCAGTCGCTACTCCCTCTCCACTCCGACCTCACCCAGGCAAGCTCCGACGCCTCAGCCTCCTCTGATCCCTTCAGCTAGAGAGAAGTAGAGAGGGAGAGAAAGAGAGAAAGAGAGAGAGAGTTCAAATCCCTACCTCACTGCAGATCTCCTTCATCCAGTCCAAAGCCGAGACCCTGCCGATCTCCTCCTCTGCTCCGACCGAAACCGAGCCCTTCTCCGCTCTCCTTGTCGCTGCTTCGGCTTAGCTCCTCCGACCGACTCCCTGTGTGGATCGGGAGTTCCGACATTTTGATCTAAAGCAAGAACAGGAGCTCGCGTGTAGTGAAGGTAACGTTCTCCCTTCCGTGCGCTTCTTCGGCCTCATCCCGTGAAAACAGAGAAGAGAGGTGAGGGAGAGATTTTATTTTATTTTATTTTATATTATTATTATTATTATTATAATTATTAGTTAATTATAATTAAATATAATTATTATAATTAAATACCTTAATTATATTTAATTATTATTTTTAATAATTAGTTTTAATTAAAATAAGTTATAATTAATTTTGTTAATAATTATAGTTAATTATTTTAATTAATAATTAACTATAATATGATTAAAATTAATTATAATTAATTATTTTAATTTAAATTAATTATTATTAATTATGAATAAATATAATTAATTATTGTAATTATAATTAATTATTTTAAATTGTAATTAATTATGATTAATTTAATTAATTACAGTTAATTAATTAAATATATAATGATAATAATAATAAAATAAAAATAATCCCCCCTTCACTCTCTTATCTCGACCAACGTGTCGAGTCGGTGGTCTGCCCATGCACGCCTTTATTGAGCGTGGTGGGAGGGGCAACCGGCGCGACACCTACGACGAGGTAGGCGAGTGACCCCTCGATCCACGTGTCAGCCACTACAACCCCGCAGAGGTATGAACTTTTTCTAAACCCTAAACCTTGCTTCAATATTCGTGGCAAACCGGAGAATCGCCCCATGCACGCCTTTATTGGCCGTGGTAGGATGGGACCCCGGTGCGGCACGTACGGCGAAGCGGGGTAACTTATAAGTACCCCCGGGCGGGGGGAAAGCAATTGTTATCTTTCAAAAATGTCTTTTTAAAACCCCATGCACGCCTTTATTGGCCGTGGTGGGAGAAAACAAAAAAATACAACTGCCGCGGTGTCTCACCAACACCAACCGTGCACGTCTTTATTGACGTGGCGGGTAGGCGGTCTCTTGGTTTTTTCCCCTTAACGGGGGAGACGCCGGGAGGCTGCCGAAATTTTGTCTGAAATACAGACAAGGACTTGGAGCAGAATGAGACTTATAGACTTGATTTAATCCACTTAACTGAACTTGAACCCAAATAAACTCAGTTCTAATTGAAACGAATATGAACATGAACTTGGACTCTCATTTGAACTCAAGCAAAGACTTGAGTTGGACCGTAGGGGACTATGATTGAACTTGAACTCGAATGAGAAGAACTTTGACTTGAATTAGACTTGAATATAGCAACTTGAGCATCAAATGAATTAAGTTCAAATTTGAATAAATGAGCAAAAGTTCTAAATCAAACTTGAGCAAGAAGGACTTGGTTTGAGTAATCATATCAAACCCATCACATATATTGAGTGATCTTTGAAGACAAAGAGGTTTGTAATCACAACTCATTTGCAAGTGAAAGTCATAAAGCATGATATGATTTCATCAAGAGATAAGTGAGTAAAGACTAAGTCTTCAAGCGATCTAAGCAAGGGATTATGAGGTGGAATTACCTCAAATCGTTCAAGCAAGTCAATCCACATGCGAATAATCATGCCTACTTGTTACAAACATAAGATCTAAATGCGGTTGAACATTTTGAGCCTTGCAATTAATGGGGGTTATACTAAACGGAACTTCAATGTTGATTAGTGATGGCACGCATTGTGATGATAAGTTGAAAGAAACAGACATTACAAACCATGGAAGAACCATAATTGATTGATTGCAACATTTGTGTTAATCATGCCATCAAATATATCAATCTCTTATAAACTGTTGTAGAAGACCCATTAGCATACAAGCAAATATATCAGACCTCATGGACCATGAAGCCTGTGAATGCATCTATCTTGTACGACATAAGATAGAGATATAATGAATGGGGCAATACTCTGTGGTCAATGTCAAGACACAGATAAAGGAACCTCCATCAAATGCAACAGTTTAGCGATGAAATTACATAGTAAGATTATGATATATACGATGCATTGTCCACAATTCAATGAATGTTAGAAACAATTGTGTGAAGCATAAATCCATGAAGAAACGCATAAATTCCCACAAGCAAAAGAGAACAATATATCGAAAATACAAAAATCTACAAATTGCTGTAGAGAATTTACCTCAAAATGCTATCTTCGAGCAAATGCAGAAAAGTTTAAACAAGCGCAAGCATCTACGAGCAGGCAGGAGATTAGTTAGTGCACTATGACCCACCTACAAGAATCAACAAATAGTGCACGACAGTCTACCTGTACGAAACAGTGAACAATTCTATCCAGAAGCTGCTACACCACACCACCGGATCTGCAGCATTTGTACAAGCAGACAGAAGGCGTCTACAATTATTTCAAAATACCCCCTGCACGTGCACTATAAATTGTATACACATAGGTACACTAAAGGGGGAAATATATTCTCAACCCGCATGTGCCCCGGCGAGCGTGTTATTGGTACACACGTGACGTCTAGGGATGCTGCGCGGGTTGACAAGTGAATTCAGGTTCGAACACGATCCTCCTATACGGATTAATAGGAGTCGACAAGGTTCGAATCAACAAATAAATATGTGGCCGTGGTAACCAGAATATTTATTTTAATACATTCATATTAGGCCTTCAATGCCTAAAATCAAAAGAATTCACTTTCAAAGGCTCAAAGCCTATAAGAAACCCGATCCTCTGTCGCCAGCCCGACAGAGTGACAAGGTTCAATCTATAAAGAGAAATGACCCCAAACACCCCGATGATGGCCGTGTTGAATTCAGATCTCAACCGGAGGAGTTTCCAAATATTTTTCAAATATCTCCAAAATATCCAAAATCTATTTCAAATATTTCATAACTCCACCCAAATACCCACAAAAATCCTAAAATTCCAGAAAACTTTACAAAAATCTCAAAAACCCAAAAATCCAAAAATATTTAAATTTGAAATCATCCATCCATACTTAAAGCAAAATCCATCCGCCCTCCGCAACAGTTTGTCGAGGCGGACAAATCAAAAACTACTTCAGCTCACAAAAGAGCCAAATGCCTAGTCGAAAATATCACTAGGATCCATTCTCAAACAATCTCTTGCCAGTAAGGACGTGGTACGTGTCCTCTAACCGGCAGTTTCGCCGCCAAATGACACTGCAGGTAAACGGTTATGACCCGGGGCCCTCTGAACCGAGTGGTTTTGCCGCCAAATGGCACCACAGATAGCGGTTATGGCCAGAGCCAATACGCTCCTTAATGGCGTTAAATCCTTGAGATATGAATCAATAGGATATGATCGATAGGGCACAAAGCCCTCTGTAAGCTAAGGTGGATTCAAATTTGTCCCCTTAGACAAACATTCCCCCCAGGTCTACAAGGTCCCCTTGGACGAAGCAACCCATGGCTGCCGACAAGGATCCTTCTATCAGGTTGGGTCGACTACCTCCTCTGACTAAGTAGACCAGGGACCACGATGGCCCGGGACGACGGAACCATGGGATCTTGATCGGGCCCATCATCCATTCCCCCACCATTCGCTTTAAGTACAAGATGGTAAAAATTTCTATTTTTAAATATCAAATTTCCAAACCCAATTCTCATCTTTCCAATCCAAACTCAATGCTGCTACTATATACCAGATAATACGTATTTACTACGTATCTGATTGACGACTAGCCTTAATCGAAAGTTCTCTCTCATGATTGGGAGGGGTAATTAACTATAGGGGCTTGCGCCTATAGGAAACCAGAACTCAGATCATAAAGTCCTCGCAAAATGAGGGCGAAATCTCTGGGTAGTGTCTTATCTACAAACCCATCTGCCTTCCAAAATTTACCTCGGAACTTATATTCAGTTAAAACTCCCTCGCCGAATAAGAAAGACGAGCGGAGGCCGGGGCCGAATTTTCGGAGCCCACAAGTACTAATCCTCTGAGCTTCATCTGAAATATTTTCTTAAAGAGGAAATATGAAACACACTATGCACTCCACTCATGTGAGCTGGTAGAATCAACCTATAGGCCACCTTTTCCAATCCTTTCTGAAATCTCAAATGGATCAACATATCTCAGGCTCAACTTTCTTGTTTTACCAAATCTCTTTACTCCCTTCATCGGACTGACCTTAAGAAACACAATCTCTCCCACTTCAAATTCAATTGATCGATGTTTAGCATTATAATATTTCTTGTCTATCCTGCACTGCACTCAATCAGTCACGGATCAATCTGATCTTTTATGTAGCATCATCAACCAGATCTGCACCAATAATTTTCCTTTCCCCTATCTCAGCCTAGCTTAAAGGTGTCCTACACCTTCTCCCATTCAAAGCCTCATAAGGAGTCATAACAAAACTTGTTTGGAAACTGTTATTGGAGGCAAATTCAATCAAAGGTATATATGTGTCCCACTTACCACCAAAATTCAAAACACATAACCTGAGTAAATCTTCTAAGGTCTGGATGATTCTTTCTAACTGCCCATTTATTTGAGGGTGGAAAGCTGTACTAAAAGTAAACTTGATACACATAGCTTCCTGAACCTTCGTCCATAATCTGGAAGTAAATCTTCCATCCCGATCTGACACTATAGCCTTTGGTACCCCATGTAATCTGACAATCTCACTAACATACAGGCTTGCCAATTTCTCAACTAAATCAAACTATTTGATAGGTAAAAATTGTACAGACTTAGTCAACCTATCAATTATCACGCATAAAGTATCACATCCACTTTTGGATCTGGGTAAACCAACCACAAAATCCAAGCAATATCCTCCCATTTCCACTCAGGTATAGGCAAGAGTTGTAGAAATCCTCCTAGTTTCTGATGTTCAACTTTAACCATCTGACATGAAGTACATTTTCATACTGTAGCTGTCACACTTCTCTTCATCTTGGCCACCAAAACACCTCTTTTAAATCCTGATACATTTTGTTACTGCCTGGATGAATGGTATAACTGGAATAATAAGCTTCATGAATGATCTCTTTCCTTAAGTCGTTAACACTCGGTATACACAATCTGCCTCTATAACGAAGTAGTCCATCATCAAGCTCAAAATCGTTAGTGTGTCCCATACTAACCATATCCATTATCTTCTTAAAATCTGCATCATGTGGCAAAGCTTTTTGTACCCTTTTTAGAAAGGTTGATTCTATAATAGTCTGATTTAACCTTATAATTTCTACATCATTAGGTTGAACCACTGAAATCTCCAACTTCTCTAATTCTCTTATCATTTCCAACCACTTATCACCAAAATTTAAAACACATAACCTGAGCAAATCATCAAGGTCTGGATGATTCTTTCTAACTGCCCATCTGTTTGAGGGTGGAAAGCTGTACTAAAAGTAACTTGATACCCATAGCTTCCTGAACATTTGTCCATAATCTGGAAGTAAATCTTCCATTCCGATCTGACACTATAGTCTTTGGTACCCCATGTAATCTGACAATCTCACTAACATACAGGCTTGCCAATTTCTCAACTAAATCAGACTGCTTGATAGGTAAAAATTGTGCAGACTTAGTCAACCTATCAATTATCACCCATAAAGTATCACATCCACTTTTGGATCTGGGTAAACCAGCCACAAAATCCATAGCAATATCCTCCCATTTCCACTCAGGTATAGGCAAGAGTTGTAGAAATCCTCCTAGTTTCTGATGTTCAACTTTAACCATCTGACATGAAGTACATTTTCATACTGTAGCTATCACACTTCTCTTCATCCTGGCCACCAAAACACCTCTTTTAAATCCTGATATATTTTGTTACTGCCTGGATGAATGGTATAACTGGAATAATAAGCTTCATGAATGATCTCTTTCCTTAAGTCGTTAACACTCGGTATACACAATCTGCCTCTATAACAAAGTAGTCCATCATCAAGCTCAAAATCGTTACTGTGTCCCATACTAACCATATCCATTATCTTCTTAAAATCTGCATCATGTGGCAAAGCTTTTTGTACCCTTTTTAGAAAGGTTGATTCTATAATAGTCTGATTTAACCTTATAATTTCTACATCATTAGGTTGAACCACTGAAATCTCCAACTTCTCTAATTCTCTTATCATTTCCAACCACTTATCACCAAAATTTAAAACACATAACCTGAGCAAATCTTCAAGGTCTGGATGATTCTTTCTAACTGCCCATCTGTTTGAGGGTGGAAAGCTGTACTAAAAGTAAACTTGATACCCATAGTTTCCTGAACATTTGTCCATAATCTGGAAGTAAATCTTCCATTCCGATCTGACACTATAGTCTTTGGTACCCCATGTAATCTGACAATCTCACTAACATACAGGCTTGCCAATTTCTCAACTAAATCAGACTGCTTGATAGGTAAAAATTGTGCAGACTTAGTCAACTTATCAATTATCACCCATAAAGTATCACATCCACTTCTGGATCTGGGTAAACCAGCCATAAAATCCATAGCAATATCCTCCCATTTCCACTCAGGTATAGGCAAGAGTTGTAGAAATCCTCCTAGTTTCTGATGTTCAACTTTAACCATCTGACATGAAGTACATTTTCATACTGTAGCTGTCACACTTCTCTTCATCCTGGCCACCAAAACACCTCTTTTAAATCCTGATACATTTTGTTACTGCCTGGATGAATGGTATAACTGGAATAATAAACTTCTTGAATGATCTCTTTCCTTAAGTCGTTAACATTCAGTATGCACAATCTGCCTCTATAACGAAGTAGTCCATCATCAAGCTCAAAATCTTCAGTGTGTCCCATACTAACCATATCCATTATCTTCTTAAAATCTGCATCATGTGGCAAAGCTTTTCGTACCCTTTTTAGAAAGGTTGATTCTATAATATTCTGATTTAACCTTATAATTTCTGCATCATTGGGTTGAACCACTGAAATCTCCAACTTCTCCAATTCTCTTATCATTTCTTGTTGTTGTGTAATCATCCAGTTTGTACTACCAAAATTCTTCCTGCTCAAAGCATCTGCAACCACATTTGTTTTACCCGGATGATACTGAATGTCAAACTCATAATCTTTAATGAGTTCTAACCATCTCGAATGCTTTAAGTTCAGTTCATTCTGGGTGAAAATATACTTAAAACTCTGGTAGTTAGTAAAAACTTCGCACCGCACTCCGTACAAGTAATGCGTCCAGATCTTCAAGGCAAACTACAGCAGCAAACTCCAAATCATGGGTTGGGTAATTCCTTTCATGATTCTTCAGTTGCCTAGAAGCATAGGCAATGACTCTTCCATTCTGCATCAGTACACAACCTAACCCTTTATGCGAAGCATCAATATAGAGCTGAAACCCATCTGGCCAGGAGGGAATAGTCAGCACTGGAACAGTTATCAAACACTGCTTTAACCTTTGAAAAGCTTCCTCACACTGAGCTGTTCATTCAAATTTCACTGCTTTCTGAGTCAATCTGGATAGGGGCATAGCAATATGTAAAAACCCCTCAACAAACCTTTGTAATAGCCTGTCAATCCCAAAAAGCTGCTAACCTCAATCACTGTAACTGATCTTGGCCAATTTGCTATTGCTTACACTTTATGCTGATCCACATTTATCTTCCCATCAGTGATCACATGCCCCAAAAAATTTATACTATTCAGCCAAATTTCACACTCGGAGAACTTAGCATACAATTCATTGCCTTTTAAGGTATGCAATACAACCTTTAAATGATTTGTATGCATCTCTTCATCTGGGGAATATACCAGTATATCATCTATGAATACTATCACAAATAAATCTAAAAATGGCTTAAAGATTGTATTCATGAGATCCACAAACACTGCAGGGGCATTTGTCAAACCAAAAGGCATCACTGTAAACTCAAAATGCTCATATCCAATACTGAAAGCAGTATTTGCATTGTCTTCCTCTCTAATCTTGAGCAGATGATACCCTGACCTCAAATCAATTTTGAAAAATACCGAAGCACCTTCCAACTGATCAAACAAATTATCTATCCTTGAGAGAGGGTACTTATTCTTCACTGTCAACTTATTCAGCTCTCTATAATCTATACAGAGTCTTAGACTTCCATCTTTCTTTTTCACAAACAGTACAGGAGCACCCCAAGGGGAGGTACTAGGCCTGATGAAACATTTCTCAAACAATTCTTGCAATTGTTCATTCAACTCCTCAAGTTCTTTTATTGTCATTATATATGGAACCTTATTAACAAGTTTAGCTCTTGCCACCAGTTCAATAGAGAAATTGATGGGGACATCAGATTTCGACACGTGTACCATCGCCGGAGATGCCGATCGACGGTCATGATTAAGAGCCTTTATTTTTTATGTGTTATTTTATTTATGTCATTTATATTTCATGCTTTTCCTTTTGCACCCCTATGAGGGACGTAGTGCTTGTTGTAGCCCAAGGGCGATGTCGTCTTTATGTATTTTATTTCCAGTTAGCCTATATAAAGGCTTTGTCATTGTATTTCAGGGATTATTGATTGATGAATGAAAATTCTGTTGATGTTCTCTTTGTGAGTGCATGAAGTTGTCTGAGTGAGTTCTTTCTTGAGATATCTTAGTGAGTTCTCTAAGTATTTGCTAGCATTAGTATCTTATTTCTTCCATTCACCTATCTTCCACCCTCACGTAAGCTTCCCCATGGAATCCCCCTCACCTTGCCGCCGTCCTCCCTGGACTTTCCCGCCGCCGGCCAAGCCCACAGCCCTCCGGCCACCTCCTTGGCCGAAGCCTCTCTCCACCCGGCCACCCATCTCTCCACCAAGTTTCAAATACGAAATTTGAAATTCAAAGTTGAATTGTTTCCTAATTTGGAAATCCAAATTAAGAAAGTTTTCATGATTAAATTAATTTCAAATTAATCTAATTTGGAGTTGTTCTTAATCCCTTGCCACGTCATCGAACCAAGTTGGAAACCCCTTTCCTCTCTCCCTCCTTGATCATGCCGCCGGCCCCCCTCCCTTTTTTTTGGCTCCCATTAAGGAGGCAATTAAATCCTCCTCCCTAATTTGAAATCCTAATTGGATTTCAAATTTTCCCTCTCTACTCACACCCAAAACTAAAATTTATTTCAGTTTTTCTTCCCTTCCCCCTCTCCACCGCCGGCCCCTTATTGGCTCCCCATTAAGAAAGCATTAAATCCCCCCTTAATTTGGGATTTCAAAATTAAATCCCAAATTATTTCCCTCCTCTAAATCCCTAAAACTGAAAATAATTTCAGTTTTCCAAAATCCAACTCCTCTCCTCACCCTAACTCCACCGCCGGCCTCCTTTCCTCTCTACACCCGCCGACCTTCCCCTCTTCCCCTTGGAGAGTTTCTATCGTCGGTCACCATCTTCACTACAAAGTCATGAATGGCGGATCCACAGATTGATCATGGATTCGTAGAGGACATCAACGGGAGAATCGATATCCTCCGTTCACCATTCTTTGACCCTTGCCCGGAGTGGGATCTCACTGTCAACAACTACCTCAACCGGATCCGATATCAATTAGCACTATCAGCTGAGAAGCATCTCGCAACCGGACGTTGGACTATTGTAAGCCGCCGTCCACTTCCGCCGCCGCCCTTGTCTTTTCCTTCGCTACGAATCTTCAGCACCGTCGCCTTCGGAGTGGTCTCGTCTCTCGTGTGGTTATTCTTCTCCCAACAACCCTAGAAGTAGATAAATGAGCGTAGCCTCAAGGTGAGACAATCGCTTTGTTAACCGTTGGACTCTCGTTGGCTTTTCATTTGTGCTACTGCTTATTGTTGTTGTTATTTTCTAAGTCTTGCTAATTTAGCGGTACGACTTGCCTATATTTGGTTGAATTCTTAGATCTCTATTGAAGTTTCAATTAAGAAAATCAATAAGATTGAATTTTCGTTACTTGAACAAACTTCTATTAATTTTGAGATTAAAATTCTTGGTTTCACATCAGAAATCTATTTCTATACTTGGAGGTACGCTAGGTAAATCATTTGAAAATACTTCTGAAAATTCTCGAACGATTGGGATATCTTTCAGCTCTCTTTCTTCCTTCTTCTCTTCCTTAACATAGGCCAAGAAGCCTTCATAACCTTTCTTTAACGTCTAAAAAGCCTTCAGGGATGACACAATCACAGCAGTTACCCCTTTATCCCCTTAAAATTTGAATTTTCCCTCTCTTGGCATACAAAACGTAACCTCCTTTTATTTACAATCTATAGTCATGAAATGTCAAGATAATCAATCCATGCCTAAAATTGCATCAAACTCAACTAGGGGTAATACAACAAGATCTGCCTCTAAGTTTTTATCACAAATCCTCAATTCCATATAACATTACTGCTTAGCTTCCATATGGTTTCCATTAAGCATTAAAACTGACAATGGTTTCAACATAATTGTAGGGAGCAAACTTGTAGATCTAACAAACTCTTCTGAAATAAAGGAGTGTGACGCTCCAGTATCAAAAAGAATTCTAACAAGTCTATCGCACATAAGGATTGTCCCTAATCGTAAAAAGTTACAGTGTTCGTTTATTAGGGGTGTCAATATTTGACATGACCCGAAAACACGACTCGAACCCTACCCAAAAATTTCGGATTAGGGTCAACCCGAACCCGAAACGGGTAGGGTTGGGGTTCAACATTTCGACCCATTTCAAAAATCGGGTCGAGTTAACCCTTTGACCCGAAAGTGACCCGATTTTGACCCAAAAACCCAATTTTGACCAGGCAACCCTTTGACCTATTTTTGACCCGAAAAGAGGAGCTTGACCCATTTTTGACCTGCAAATTAGCCATTTTTTGTCGAATACGGGTCATTCGGGTCGTGTCGGGTTGACTCGAACCCGAAGCGGGTCGGGTTCGGGTTGTGACCCGAATAGTGCCGGGTTAGTTTCGGGTTCGACTCAAACCCGACCCGTGACCCGAAATTGACACCCCTATCGTTTATAAAACAAGTCATTCATTATTCGTTCATTTCATATAAAAATCTTTCAATGACATTAATTAAATTGCGTAGCTGTAACAATGTCAGGAGACCCCTTAGCTTCTTGTTGGGACAATCCATAGACTCGAGGCTGAACATTCTGACGAGTCTAACCTTGAGAAGGCACAGAAATTGTAGACACCACAGCTCTTGGTTTATCAGCTGTCCTCTGAGTATTGTTGCTTGACCTGACCTCTGAAGTAGATCTCTGTCCCAAAAGCAGGCAAAACTTCGTCATATGTCCAGGCTGATGACACCGGTAACAAGTATTAGTGCCTGAGAGGCACTCTCCCTTATGCATTTTCCCACACTTACTGCATAAAGTAGCAGTTTAAGTACTACTGTCAGAACCGCTGAATCTGGGCTTCTTCCAAGTAGATACACCATATTAAGATGACTGAGTAAACTGAGACGGCTTCGACTTGCCCTCCATCTTCCTTTTTTGAAAATCCTTCATTTTCTAAAAATCCCTCCTCTTCTGAGTTACCTGCATGTCCATCTCAATTCTTCTGGCTCTTTCTACCAAAAAAGAATAATCTTCTATTCCAAAAGGAATGAGTGGCTGTCTTATCATGTCCTTTAACCCATTCAGAAAGTGATGACATTTCTCTTCAGCATTAGATATCAGGTGTGGGGCATACCTGGACAACATTGTAAACTCTGTCTCATATTGAGAAACAGATCGATCTCCCTGAACCAATCAGTTGAACTTATCTTGCATCTGTCTCCTGGCTGACATAGGCACATACCAGCTTCTGAATACCTTCACAAACTCCTCACAAGTAAATTGGCTGCTTGGTCTTCCTCCAAAGGTCTCTTGCAATTGACTCCTCCACCACCTTTCAGCTTCACCATCAAAAGCATAAGCAGCCAATGTCACTCTCCTATCCTCTGGGTAAGACATGCCCTCCAGTATCTTCTCTATCCACATCAGCCAGTCTTCAACCTCTATAAGTTCGCCACTTGAAAATAATGAAGGCTTCATATCCTGAAATAGTTTCAAATTCTTGTCCATAGAGAGACTTCCACTTCCACTGCTCTGAGTTAGGGAGGTTTTTATCATCTAAGTCATTGCTTCCATCAACTGAGCGAATGATTCCATAGTTGAACTATCATTATTCCTCTGAGAGTCTGCTACTATTGGTAGCTCCCTCCCTTCCTCCACATCAATGCTATTAGTGGCATTCTACTCAGGATCCATATTCCTGAGATAAAACACATCAATCATAAGGTGAAAATAATTTATAAATTTACACTTCCTACACATTCTAAGACTCATTCAATCATCTTATAAGCTCTTTCATTGATCATTATTAAACCTCTGCTCTGATACCACTCTTGTCACGACCGGCCTAGCTAACCCGAAAATAATTGGGCAGGAACAATCGGTTGTACGGAAAACATATAAAAAATTAATTTCATTTACTCTTATAACAAGACATAAGTATCATCAATGTCATAATAAGAAAGAGCCACTAATAACTTCAACTGGAAGTATTCCTAACTGTTTCTTCTCACACAACAACTAAAAAATATAAATCCATAATTACATAAACTCCAATAAACTGTTCAGGCATAGGTACAAACTACTAAACTTAAACTCAACTGAAGACATAAAAAGAATCTTTCTTCCTGAGGTCCTCTACGACGGTAGGTATACTGTCGTCTCGTAGCCATTACTTTCTAGATGAGCCAATTCTCAACAAGTAACATGTAATTATCTCAATTTCATGACTTATTTTTCTTATTTTTCTTAAATATGTCATTAAGCATAAAACAGTAAAAGATCATAATAAACATTTATGCATGAATTTATAAAACATTTTCAATAATCATTTCTTAAGACATTTACTTTTTTCCTATCCTTCTATCTTTCTTTTTCATAAACTTTCTTTATTCTTCAATCCTTTCATTAAATGCATAAATTTCATAATCATAATATGATAAACATTTGTCCCGGAAGTATCAGATTTTTGTACTGATCAGGTACACAGTCTTTTGACCATTCTGGCTCCGAAAAACCTCATTACCATTTGGCTTTTGCAAGTCCCTTTACCATTTGGCTCCGTAGAACCCCATTACCATTTTTAACACTTCCGGATCAACATGCACATGCAATCATAATAGATCTCACAGGGTTTAAGTTATTCAGAAATTCATATACATTTGTTTAACTCATTTCATGCATAATTGTTCTCATGTCTACCTAAAAATTTCAATTATATGATAATAAATAAATATACAATTTTCTTATATAATAACATAAAGAAAACTCAAATATCACTACGGGAGAACACGGGATTTCCGGCGGATACGTTTGTGCCGGTAGAAAACGGCGCATGAGTCGGCGCAATATGCGATGGGAATGTTCCGACGCATATACCGGCGCAAACAACGCCTGAAAGTTATCGGCGCCTTTTTCGCCGGTAAATGCGTCGGACAAGCACAACATTTCATTGGTTCCGTCGCACTTTACGGCGAAAAATAGCCGGCGTAGTTACTGACGGAAAATGCGCCGGTCTTTTAAAACTCAACGACATATAACCGGCGCATTATGCGCCGAAAACGTTTCCGGCGGCGTGGACGCAGGAAATTCTGCCGACGAATGCCATATTTCCCGAACCCGAGCCCTCTGGCCGCTCATTTCTTTCATTGGTTTCTCTTACTTCGCCGCTGTTTCGCTCGTCGCCCTCCGTCGCTCGCCGTAGATCTACTCGCCGACGGTCACCGGACGTCGCCGACAGTCACCGGACGGTCATAGCTCTCCTCGCCGGCGAGAGCCCTATTTCCCGACCGCTCGTTTGGTCGTCCGCCTCCCATCATTTAGCCGTTGATTGTAAGGTTTTTTTTGGGTTTAATTTGTTTGGATTCATGCTTTGTTAGTCTATTATGGAAGCTATACATTTTTTTAGAGTTTTGATGGACAAATATGGATGCTATACATTTTTTGAGGGTTTTGATGTAGAAATCCCATTTTTTTCTATTTCCGTTGGATTACATGAAGGATAGGCCATATCTTTTTGTTTTAGTAATGGATGTTCTTATGAGACATTTGCAAGAGGATGTGCCCTAAAATTAGAGAGGGAGTACATGAAAAACTTAAATTAATGAGGTCAATCTTAAAGTCTAAGCGTTAGTAGTGGGTGGATCTAAAAACAAATAGAGAGGGAATTCATGCTTTGTTAGTGTTTGAGTAGATCTAAAAACAAATATATAAAGTTTAATTTTAGTAGCAATAGATTTAGTGGTGGGATTGTGACTTTGAGCAATCAAGTCATTAAAATGAGTGCACGTTTTAGATATTAATCATTGCTGCCTTATCGAGACCTCTAAAAATCTCAACCAACTCATCCATATGATAAAGAGAGAACTAATTTTATAGGAGGCATATTAAGCAATTAAAAATGTTAGGAAGTTTTACATTTATTGACATCACTCTTGTTGTGCTCACAAGTTCAACCTTAGCATGCACACTCGAGTTTTCTTTGATCTATTAGGTGCCACACATACCTAATAGATCAAAGTTCGCACCTTGTCAAGTTAAGTGCATTCAGTTTTCACACCTTGTCAATTAGTTTTAGATCTACTTAAGCGCGATAATCGATTACTTATTTGCTCTTTTATGTAGGTTATGGATATAGAAATCAAAGAAGTTGGATGTATAACCGATTATCTCAAGGTCGAAAGACATTAACAGATGAATTAATTAATGGGGTGAACATTTTCATTCAACAAGCGAAACAACTACCCAGCTTTATATCAAAAGGAAAGTTTCGATGTTCATATTCTAAACACAAAAAATCTAGTGCACCTAGAACCAAATGATGTAACTGTTGATCTGTATCGCAGAGGATTCATGCCACGGTATTGGTATTGAACTTCTCATGGTGAGTATGAGCCACAATTTGATTATTAGTGCGGTCCTTCTACAAGTAGTAATATCGCTGAGGCTGAAAATATCCGACCAAATCTTGAGGAATTAGTTCATGATGCAACTGGAATACAAACTGAACAAAATACAGAAGAGTTACCGAATACGGAGGCACAAAATTTTTATGATTTATTGCATGCTGCCCAGCAACCAATCTTGAAAGGGTGCACGACTCACTCAGAATTATCTGTTGTTGTGCAGATGTTAAGCATCAAGGCTGAATATAATGTTGCTCGTGAATGTTTTAATCAATTCATTGGGCTGCTTAAGGAAACCAATCCGACAGATAATTTAATTCCTACAAATCTATATCGGACAAAGAAGTTAGTTTCCAAACTTGGTTTGACATACACAAAGATAGATTGTTGTGTCAATGGATGCATGTTATACTTTAAAGAAGATATCTCAAAAATTGCATGCCGTCATTGCAATGCACCAAGATTTAAACCAAAATCTGGAAATATAAGAAAACAGAAGGATGTGCCTGTTAGAAGGATGTTTTACTTTCCAATAATTCTGAGACTACAACGGCTATATGCATCCATGAGATCTGCTGCACATATGAGATGACATAATGATCACATTCCACAAGGTGTTATCACACATCCATCAGAAGCAGAGGCTTGGAGGCACTTTGATCGAACACATCCCACATTCGCGGCAGAACCAAGAAATGTCAGATTAGGTTTATCTGCAGATGGTTTTACTCCATTCAGTCAGTAGGCTACACCGTACTCATGTTGGCCTGTGATACTCACTCCTTACAATCTTCCTCCAGAGTTGTGATGACTACTCCTTATCTATTTCTAACACTTATAATTCCAGGGCCACATAATCCAAAATTGAAGATGGACATATTCTTACAACCTTTGATTGATGATTTAAGTTTATTATGGGAAGAGGAAGTAAGTACATATGATATCTCCACCAAACAGAATTTTACACTAAGAGCAACATTACTTTGGACAATTGGTGACTTTTCTGCATATGGTATGCTCTCAGGTTGGAACACTTCAGGTAAGTTAGCTTGTCCATATTGTATGAAAAATACACAATCATTCACTTTAAAGTATGGTAGGAAGAACACTTGGTTCAATTGTCATCGAATGTTTTTGCCTCCAACTCATCCTTTCAGGCGAAATAAAGAAGCGTTTACTAAAAATAAAATGGTGATGTTTCGCCTCCTCCAAGATTCAATAGTGAAGAAATTTTTGAAAGAGTAAGGTTCTTGCCCATCATAATGGATTCTCCAATGTTAGCTGAGTTCAGATTGCCAGAATATGGTGTCAACCATAATTGGACCAAGAAAAGTATTTTTTGGCCGTTGCCATATTGGAGAACAAACTAGATTACACATAATTTGGATGTTATGCATATAGAGAAAAATATTTTTGATAATATTTTCTATACAGTTATGGACATCTGAGTATCGCATCTGGTCGCAGGCCGTCGGAGGAATGCAGCATGGTAGAGTATATGGCTTAGGTGCGCAAGCTCAGGCATAATAGGGGATGACCTCCTCTACTGCATCCAGCTTCGCATCCAGTTCTCATGACTCCTTACAAGCTCAACAAATAAGTGCCCTTCAAGCTGAGCTAGAACAAGTAAGGAAATCACAAGCTGATTGGCAAGCTCAGCTACAAGCACAGGTTCAAATGCAAATGCAGGAGCAACACAATCAATTGTTGGATGAAATGCGCAAGATGAGGGAGCAGCTGAGTGGAAAAGACGTAGCTCCACCTGAGGAGTCCACGGAGTCAGAGTAGTTTAGTTTAGTTTACATGAACTTGTTTATTTCTGTGAACATGTGTTATTGAACAATATATATGTGATATTTTTAGTTGGTTGTTACTATTGAACAGTTTCTTTTAATGAGTATTTATGTTTTTGTGCATCTATTGAATTGTTATAAACTGTTGTGGATAGATGTTTGTATAGGTTTCTAGGTGTGGAAATTTGATTGTTGGCTGGGAAGTCAATTTTTTTTTGTCAATGCTACAGGTTCCCGGCGGATTTTGCGCCGGTAATTCGACGAAAATGACGATACAACGAATCGTATCGACCGTATCGGCGCCTATCTTGCGCCGGAAATTACCGGCGCAATTTCCGGCGGTCTTTCCGCCGGTCGTTTCTGACGCATAATTTTCACCGTAAAGAAACCCGTGGGTCATCTACGGCGAACTAACGGCGCTTTATCCGCCGGTTATTACCGGCGGATTATACGACGCAAAATTGCCGCCGGAATTTACCGGTTGAAAGTAGCCGACACCCATCCTGTTTTTGAGCCGGTAAGTCACTGGAAATAGTTCCGACGCATTTTAGACGTAGGAAAATATTTACCGACATGGGCAAAACCGGCGCAGGAAATTCTGCCGGAACGTGCGCCGGAAACTTATATTTCTGTCGGATTTCTTATGTTAGCGGCGGATTTAATCCGCCGGTAATGTCGGGTTTTCCCATAGTGTATGTGATGGTTGAATGAAATAGAACATTTATAAACTAAGCATATTTTATTCAATATAAAAGAAAATTTTGAAAATTTAGAGACATGAATTTAATTTAAATACAATTACCTACCTCGCAAGTTTTGCAAAGCAAACACTACGACGCACGACATCACTTAGACTCGCGTCGTCCCCCTTAATGTTCAAAACCTAAGATTTTGCATAAGAAAAATATCATCAATATTTACATTAAAGTTTATCAAAACTTTTCATAAACTTAATCATTTTCAATTAAAGGATCTAGAATTTTCTTATTCGTCACCCTAATATTTGATAATTTTGGATTTATTAAATACCCAAATATTTGGAAACCTAAATATTATTTTTTTACACCTTAACATCATGCCAAAGTTTCCCTTAAACTTAATCAATCATTACCCTAAATAAATTTTCGGATTTAAAATAATTCAAAATTATAAAAATGATATTTTGTGTAAAAACTCTAAGATTCACTCTTTAAAAACATCCCTAAAGATATTTGGAACAACATTCGTGAAAGCATTTTCAAAGGAAAATGAGTTTTGAGAAAAGCCCTAATTTTCAAATCTCCTTAGAATTAATTGAAATTTCATTTTCATTGTTCAAATACCTTCCTTAACATTCCCTATCGATTTCGTAAAGAAATTCAATGTTTTCCCTAAACTCTAGAAAATTCTTCTTCCAAAATCTAGAGAATGAGAGGGATTCTTCTAAATTAAAACATACCTTATTCTTCCCCTTAGTCTCCTTTATGTTTTTCCCAAATTTTCTCGTCGGAAAATCGCCTCCGGAATCATGCCCGTCACCCCTTGCCCGACGCCTCACGCCCGTCCCATTCGTTTCTCTCGGCCGAACAAAAGAAATGAAGGAAAGGGTTTCAGTTTTGCCTATTTAGAGAAATTGGGTTTGCCAAATAACCTAATTGCCCTTAATCATTTCCAGCCATTCATTTGCTTAAGGGTAAAATCGATATTATGAGACTTCGATAAATTTTAATTTCTAAAATAAGCAAAATTAGGAATAGGTTTTATATATCAAAAAGATCAAAATTTTACGTAGAATTTTATGAAATTATTTTCGTCAAATTCCGTTAACTTCAAAATTTTCACTTTAGTCTCTTCACGACGCATCGAAAAGCGTGCGACGACCTACGATCGTCATTTTCGGGTTTTACATAATACATGAAGTATAATTTTAATAGTAATACATCTAGTGGTGGGATTGTGGTATTGGGTGATCAAGTCATTAAAAAGAGTAAGCGTTTTAAGTATTTTGAGTCTATTGTTCAAAACAATGGTGAAATAGATGGGTATATCATTAGAAGAATTCAAGTTGGATGATCGAAGTGGAGGAATGCATCCGAGCCTATTGTGTGATAGAAAAGTACCCCTCAAACTTAAGAAAAAAAATTATAAGATAACAATGAGTCCTGCAATGCTTTTTGGCACAGAATGTTGATTATGAAAAAAGAAGTATAAAATTAATTTAAGTATTGCAAAGATGAAGTTTCTCAAGTGGATAAGTGGATTTACACTTAGAGACAAAATATGAAATGAGTATATACGTGAAAAGGTTGGAGTAGCTCCAATGTTCGATAAGATTAGAGAGTCGCCTTAGATGCTTTGGTCACATAAAAAGAGTCGGCCTTCCAATGACCTTGTTAGGAGAGTAGATATATTAGATATGACTCATGTTCAGAAAAGTAGAGGTAGACCTAAAAAGATTTGATTTGAAAGTATTATAAATGATATTTTTTTATTAGATTTAAATGAGAATTTGGCTCTTAACATGACATATCAGAGAAAAAGGATTCATGTAGCCAACCTCACATAGTGGGATAAAGGCTTGTTGTTATCGTCGTCACTGTTGTTGTTGTAACAAAATCTGTAAATAATATTTCCCTGATATATATCCTAAATGGATGCAATGAAACGAGATGGTTCAAGCAAGGCAAGCAACTAGGGCACAAGTTCATGCAATTTAAAAGTGAGAAATTTTGTTTTATTAAGATTCTTTTAAATAATATTAGATTAGTGTGCAAAATTACTTATATATATAATGAACTAAGACAAATTAATGACTTAAGTTGGGAGTTGGCAGCAAGAATCTTCTATAAGCGAGGCAAGTACTCATATTCCTATTTTTCTAATAATAATATTATTTTCCTATAGTTTGCTTGCATTTAACCAATTGATATTTACTTAATACATTATTATTGTAAAAATGTCAAAATATTTTGTATCATTTTCTATTTCAATAAATGGTCATTTCAAAATTATTGATATTAGAATTATACTTTATTACATGTAGTATAAAAAGTTTAGGAGTTTGTAGTGGCTCTTTCAGTAAATTGGAAATTGTTATTGTTAGAAATTGTAGAGAACAAAAGTTAAATAACTATCTAATCGTCACATTAATTTGAGTCTCTGGTGGGGGCAAGAAATATAGGGAGCCTATATCCCTCGTCCGCACAAATGAGATACCAACCCAACGACCCTCTAACACTCCAAAATAGACGAATATTATATGACGACGAGCAAACTCTTACATTTCAAATTAAACTAAAAGAAGAAATTAAAAAAAACTACAACCGACGACGACTTACAACTTTTGACTCGAAATCAAAGACACCCTAAAGTTGCTTCACTTGAGAAGAAAGATACAGATGGAGTGACACTTGCGGAGAGACGAAGAGATTAGAAGCCGAGACAAAAGGAAGGAAAGAGCTCGCAAGATTTCCGGAGGGGATGAGAAAGAAGACGGACAAAGCTCGCAAGCTTCTCCAAAAACCCGCAGGTTTAGTTTCCAAAAATCATATCATTCAACTTACTTCAAACTTTACATAACCCTCATATATATAGGTATGAAAGGGAAAGACTAAAACTCTAAAAGACACATGACATTAATTTGCACAAAAACCTAAGCATCATGAGCACGAAAATCAGTAGCCCAATGGTGGAAGCCAAGGAGCCACATGGAAAAAGCAAATCTTGGAATTCGACATTAATATGCACAAAAACCTAAGCATCATGAGCACGAAAATCAATAGCCCAATGGTGGAAGCCAATGAGCCACATGGAAAAAGCAAATCTTGGAATTCCAAAGGCCGGTTTGGAATTCCAAGTGATAAACATGATTACAAACATAAAAAGCATAAAAAAAACATTTAATATAAGATAAATATGAACTAAAATGTTAGCTAATAATGAGCTAACCCTTAGTTAAATAAATGAACTAAAGACCAGCTCATAAATGAGCTAAAATTTCAACTCAAAATTATTTGAGCTTGAAGACTCGGGGGAGGCCAAAATTGATTTATTTTGGGCTTCAGTTGACCCCCCCCCCCCCCCCTTTGCCTACATCAGTCTCCGATAGATTCATGACACTAAGTGAGTTTATAAGAGGCTTATTTTTATTATGATGAATACTTTTCAAGGGTATAATTTAATAATCATCATAATAAAATATAAAAATATAATGGGTAAAAAATATATTTTCAAGTCTTTCATCATTCCAAATACCAAAACATCAATCCTCACTAAATAGATTGTATAAAATAAAGTGCTAGCAAAGCCAAAAAAGTTTTTTTTCAGGTTCAAATATGTAAATAAAAACATAAGTTGGTAATTTCTATAGTGTAAACTTAATCTAATCTTCATTGCTATCTATTCATTCTTCTTCATTACACATATGCTTGTCCATGATTTAAAGCCTTTCATCTCGTACTATGGTTGTGCATGTTTTAAAAATAATAACAAAAAATACAACACTAAGGCAAAAGCTATGCATAGCACCTTACACTAAGATATGTTTGGGAGGCGTTTTTTAACAGCATTCTCTTGGAAGATCTCTAAGAAGTTGGAGCCTTGCCCAGAAGTCTAGGCAAGCATATGGGTCATCTTTGATAACACAATGCCAAATAAAACTTTCCATTTTCTCTTAGATATTCTATTATCTCTAATCTTCTAGTTTACTATTTCATGATCATGTGATTATATATTCTCAAACATGATGGACACATTTTTATTTCTTTTTTTTCTAATTTTCAGTTTTTCACATAATCTTATGTCATGCTTTAATTTGTTGATGCTAGGATATCACTGCTTATATTGAGATATTATCCTTCAAAATCAAGGTGTGATTCACCTCAATGAAGCACGCATCTTGCTTTTTTATTTGAACCAATGCCCCATGCCAAATTGACTATGCATTATACATGTCAATTAGCATTCACTATAGCCCATAGCAAGGAACAAAAGTAAAATAGCATGCACAGTGCGCAATAACACTATAGCACATAGTATTTTCTTCGTTCAGATTTTTAATTATTTTATTTTGGTTTAAGAACTTGAACATAAATTAATTGATTTACATAAAATATAGTAGGGCTATAATTTATAGATACAACCATTGTGACATTATTGGCTTTAATGAAATAAATGATATTAATACATTGTTAACATGAAAATTGGATGATGAGTTAAATGAACTTGATGAAGTGGTGTTTCGTGAACAAAAATTAACATCGAGCAATGATGCATGAGCTAGTGGTGTCCATGAAAGGAGCTAAAACAATCAAGATTTACCTAAGGGAAAATAATAGGAATCTTCAACTAGGCTCAGCACACTGAGATGAGCATTAAAATTATGAGGGTTATGAAGAAAATTATGAATTAGCAGATTATGAAGATTGAGGCAAGGGTATTTTGCTGATGATGATTAACATGATGAGTAGTTTAATTTTTATAAATATGAATCTTGTTAACCAAATATTACATATGTTTTAATCTGATGTTCCAAACTGTAATATTCTGTCATAATATTATTCACTGCACTAATCATGATTGACTTATTTGTAAATCTAATTATTTTAGTTATCATGATAATTTATATTTCAATATGATTGTCATTAGTAAACCTTCATGTATACTAAAATTATCTTATATTATAGTTACCTGGCATCGCTTATAAATCATGTTTTTATATGATTTAGGATATTTTTATAACAATGCTCGTTGCACACAACATTATGCATTACGCATTTTGGCTTTAAGCCTCCAAGAGGCACTTGCGCCATAGTATGTTCTCTATTGGCACGTATTTTATGCATAGTAAATGCATAACAATAAAATAATTCAAAACTATAAAAATAAATCATAAATAGAATGTTTATCAACAAAGTTCTGAATTTATAATTAGATTGAAAAAAAAAAGTAAAAGTATACAAAAATAAAAGGTTTATCCTTGAAATTTTTTTGATAAACATTACGGGTGTTTAGAAAGTTTGGGAAAAAGTAAATAAACATTGAAAAATAAAGTTCAAAGTTGCTTTTAAAAATTACTAACCACGGTGAGAGGTCTAATGTAAAGGAAGTGTGATATAAACAGCTCCATCCAATGAAAACAAGCAGTAGAAATACTGTTAAAATTTCCCAACATAATTTGCAGGAGATTACGCAAACCCTCACGAGTTGGGCGGTGACTACATTGAACCCAAAAGGCACTGCAGTCTAGTTTAGTTATCTGACCACGCCATTTTTCCCATGCCTACAGTTAGAAGTAATATGATTGCATCAGAGAAATGTAAAATCAATAACTGGGTTGCCCTATACGAAAGAATACCTTTATAAAATCTGGTTTTGTTTTAAAGCATTGGCCTAATTTCCCCATAGGCAAATCATGACGCAAACGTGGCATTGTCGATACAAGAACAGCAACTGTCTCAACCAGCCCATTTTCTGTCTGTATGAAGCATATCAAATCATCATTGCATTATATTCATATGCAAAAAAGTGCTTTATAAATGCATGCAATATGTATGAGTTTCCATATTTATGGCATCAGTCTTTAAATGCTAGCACGCATTCAATTTTATGTCAATAAAAAAAGTTTTGCAAAATTCCTTTGCTAACCCTGCAAAATTTATGCATTGTGAAATGCACTAAAGCATTAAATGGCGTGTGAATTTTATAATTCCAAAAACATTCTATCAACTGTTGGGGAAACAGAAGCAGAAAGAGCATATTAGTTAATTCAATCCTACTAAATAAAGAATAACACAAGTCTATGCTATTAAGAAACACTAATTTTTATTTTACAGTTTGCCAATTCAGTCATTTATCATCAAATAATGCCAGAATGAGTAAAACTCAATCAATGCAATTATTTTACACACCTCACGACTATCGAGCTGATTAAGTTGATAAGATCCATGCAGCCTCAACAATTTAACCTGGATGGTGAAATAACAAGTCAAAGGCAATCCATCTAAATAATCATGCATATAAAGTCCATATCATTATATTTGAATATAAAAATTGCACATAACATGAACTGAATGCACAAAAATGAAATATCAAATGACTAACCGCAACATCAAGCCAACCGACCGTAAGAACTGATGACAGCCCTTCCCAATACTCAGGATCATTCTCAATCACCTATGTAATATATTTATAGCAAAATCATCCACAAGCATAGCTGCAGGTATGTATTGTGAAGTAAAATGTTCTAGGAGTAACCAAGCGGATATTACCAGAAATTTTAACAATTTAACTAGAAACTAAGACATATAAAGCAACAATTGACAAACAACAGTCAAAGAATTTTTTTTTCCAGCACAATGCAAGCCAATTTGAATGAAAACCTGCAAATTGACCAATTTTTCTTGGAGTTTGACAAGTTTTGAATGGACTGTCATCTGTGTCTCAGATAGAATAGCATCATACTCCTGTAGAAACATTTAGAAGTAACAGATATAAAGACAATTTAGAAGGACAATACAGAAAAAATATATTTTTTCCTTTTTAATGCTCATCAAAATCATATCAAAGAAGATCAGTACCGCTAACCAGTCAACAAGACGTTCTGGAAGCCATGAAAAATAATTTTTGTCTACATAGAAGATCTCCATCAACTGCCATGCAGCCTTAAGACCGCTAGGTTTATCAACAGGCTGAAGAAAAAACCATTAATTACAAATAGGAGTTAAAGCAACCTATTTTTAGATTTTATAGAAAGTAAAGAAATTATAAAAAAAAGCTTATAATATAATAAATAATTGGAAGGTCAGCAAAGAAGAAAACGAATATTAACAAATCAAAATATTATTGCTCGGTACAGAATCAATTCAAAATAGAAAGAAAATGGTGGCTATGCTGATGATAGCATCAGAGAAAAACACCTCCAAAACAATCATTGGATCTTCAATTACAGATTTCGATGAAATCTTTGAACTCCCAAGAAGTTCTGAAATGCTCCTACTATACTCCAAGACTTGCTGCCACCTGCATGAGTCAGACAAGAGAACGAGAAACACATGAACTCTTATGTATAAAAATTAGCTAGCATATGACGCAGTGGCACCCAAAAAAACTATAATTATAATTTCAATTCATCAGAATTCCACAAAAATTTTCCTAGACAAATTCTGCAAAAATGGATTTCCCTTTAGCCCAATCATGTCCTAGAAAACTGGAAAAAAATTATACAATAGTTACTCGCTCAAAAAAGTAATCGAATAATCAAGGCACGTGAATTAAACACAAACCCCAGAAATTGATGCTCATTCTAGTAAAAATCAACGTTTGAAAACTCCCAAACTTACCAGTCGGTGGAGGGATGCGAGGAAGAAGAAGACAACCTAGACATCGTCAAAAATGCCTTCCTTCGGCTCTGAAGAAGAACAAAAGGAGGGATGGAGTCGTAAATAATCCTCCGCCTCTGTGCTTCGCTGATATTCGGATCACTAGCACCTAGCTTCACCTCAACTACCTTGCCGCCGAGGCCTGCATCATCAGAAGTTTCATTCGCCTCCCCTCTGGCTAAATGATCCTCAAGAGGGCGGATGCACGCAACTTGGAGGACATTGCCGCGCGACCACGAGATGAAAACCCGGAAGATCGGCGGCTTGACACCATGCCGTATGTGGTAGAGAGGCACATCTACCTCGGTCGGCAACGGGATTAAAGCGCTTTCTGGTTCCGACGGTCGGCCGGGCATCTCCACCGGCGAATGGCCGGAGTAATGAGTGTCTGCTGTTGGGATTCGAGAGCTAGGGCTTTAGAGGGTTTTCGTAAGGGTATAGAGCGTAGTACATAGAAATTTAAAATTTAGGCTTGGCTTGATTTGTGATAGCATTTTTATTTTATAAAATAAAATTTTATTAAAAAGTTTTATGAAATAAAAAATTTTGTATCAAAACTTGATTTAGAAAATATTATAAAGTAGTCCCGTCCCAAATGAAGCATTAGTTTGAGAGGGCTTTTTTGTGTTTTTTAAGCAGAATTTTAGTATAAAAATTTTTCTTTTTATATTTAAAAGTTATTTTAATAAGCAATAAAAAAGTTGTCTAAAATGAAATATAAGTCTCATTTGAGATAGTTTAATTTTGTATTTTCTGTTTCGTAAAGATAAAATTATTTTTCAATTGTTGTTTGACACTTTTGTAAAAATATTTTTTAATAAAACTTTATTTTTCTATTATTTTTTATTTTTTTTTTTGGTATTTGCTTCTCTGTTAAAAATCTGCATTCTCTCAACTTATATTTTTAAAACTACCTTCTATAAAAGTTACCTGGTGACCAAACCTAGCCTCAGTCTCAATTTTCTTCTTTTTCTTTGCCTGATTTATGTCATTTTTCAAGTAAGTGTTATTTTTAAAAAAAAAAATTAAAATATAAATTTATTTGAGTGATTTTTGTAAGCTAAGTTTAAATTAAAATCATATTAAAATTTTTATTTTGAAATAATTAAATTTATAAAACAATTAAATATTTTAAATTTTAATTATTATTATTAAAATTAAAAATAATTAAAAGCAAATTATAAATTATGAAATTATTAAAATTTTAAACTAAGTTCTCGACTTTTGAAGATGCCATAGCCGCTCTGGGTTTCTTTCTCCAATGGGTTTGGCTTCTTTGTCTTCCTCCAATCTCCACTCTTTTCTCCTTCCATGAAATCGTGCACGCCCCCCACCCCCCACCCCCCTCTCTTAAGTCCCTTTTACAAACACAAAGCAAGCTCTCTTCATAAAATGTTGCTTTCAGGTGCCCTTTCATCCTTAGAATTCCCTTATTTATCTTCCTCACCTATCTCGCCCTCTAATGCTAAACCTAACACCTATGTAGGTTCTTGCCCTTTACCTGATTTTTCCTTAAACTAGAAAAATCTCCTCTCAGACAAAAATCCTAGCTCAACTACTTTTCCACTTAAACTTTTTCTAACTTGTAGATAACACTGCTCACTTCTTGGAGGAAGAGGATGTTGATAGAGCTAAGGAGGATTTGAAGTGAAAAGGGTAGAGAGAGAACGTCTGGATTTCTAGAGAGAGAAAGTTCGCCGCCTGGTTTGAATTCGGTTTTGCACGGGTTTCCCGCGACCGACGGTGGAGGCGTTGGAGGATCGCCGGCGTTGTTCTGCCGGTATCATGAATGTTCCGCGACCATACGGATCTCTACGTTCCAAGGGTAGAGTTTCAAATGGTATTGTGATTAGAGAAGGAGAAGGACCTCCGAGTCGTCAAGTTCTTGTTGAAGGCAAGGGGAAGAACATTTTGATGGAAAGTATGGCTGGGAAGAAGAATACGACTGTGAAGAGTAATCCAGGTTTGGCATTTCTTGAATCCTCGGCTTCGGATGATTTAATTTTACATGTGAATAAGTTTTCTGGAGTTCTTGATACGCATAAGGGGCATAATATTGAAGATGAATTGAAGCCGGTGGAGGTTTCGAATGTGGATGAAAATGTGGATTATGGTAAGGTTCAAGTGAAGGATCAAATGGATGCGGGAATCTAGAAGACCAAGATGAATGATAGCCACAGAAAGGAGGATCTGAGTTTGAGTGAGGTTGCTGAAGCTTGGTCGAAACTGAAGCCAATCAAGATATCATTCAACAGGGACCAGGTTGAATTTTCAGAGGATGGTATTGCTGTCAAGTTGAACGCAGATATGGAGGCAAAGAATTCTCAAATTTTGAAGAATTCAGTGGTGATTAAAGTGTTGGGTAATAATGTGTCGTTTTTTATTTGCAGTACAGAACTGAGGAGACAATGGAGCAAATACGGTGGATTTCACTTGACGTCTATCGGTATGAACTGGATTTTATGTTCATTCCAGACGAGTGAGGTGGTAGAAGAAATTTTGAATGGTGGACCCTGGTATGTGAATGGGTTCATTGTCGGTATGGATAGATGGTCCCCTGGATTTGATCCGAACTCGTTTAAAGGAGTTTCTGCTCCCGTTTGGATTAGACTCCCGTGCTTGCCTCTGTATTGCTGGGATGAGGATAATATCGCAAGAATTGCATCTTGCTTGGGGTTGCCAATGTACATTGATGGCATACCTTTCGCTGGGGTAAACGAGAGTTTTCCCGTGTATGTGTGAGGATTGATCTGGAGAAGAAACTACTGAATGGTGTTTGGGTTGATGGCTCAGCTGGGCAATTCTTCCAACGGGTGGAGTATGAGAAAATTAATCTTCTCTGTTATCAGTGTGGTAGAGTGGGTCATGATAGAAAGATTTATTCGGAAAATGTAACCATTGGAATACAGGATCAAATGTTGAAGAAGATGGATGCAGTAAATGAAGATAGTGAGAAGGCTGTGCTGGATAGAAAACCTTCTGTGATTAGTTCTGAATATGGTCCGTGGATCCATGTTCAGTTCAAGAATAGGAGAGGTAACAGAGGTAATGTTATCAGAAAAGGAGGGAATGTCCATGGGATTAACAATGATGTCTAGGGGAATACTAATAAGAAGGTCATTGTTTAGAAGGAAATCCAAGTGTTGGATGAGGAGGTTGATTATGCTGAAAAATCTGTCCTGGTTCCAAGAATGTATTCTGAAACTGAGAAATCTACTGGGGTTAAGAATTCATGTACTCTTTTAATCAATAGATTTGTTGTTCTGGTGGATAGTAATGAAGAAGAAGATATGGTAAATCATGTAGAAACTGGTAAAACAGTAGATAGGGGCTTGGACATAACTGATCCAGATGTCAGTAACAATGGTTCGGGTTCCTACAGTGTTGTTGCCAAGGTTAAGATATCCAAGGAATTTAGATCATTAGGACCTGTTGAACCTGATTTTAAGAAAAAAAAGAGGGATGGTAGGTTGAACCCCACTTGTGAGGAGAGACCCTCAGCTCTTGTTTAAATGTCATCCATTCTTTCTTGGAATTGTAGGGGGGCTAGCAAAATAGAGGCTTCCCTATACTTGAAGGACATTGTTAGAGATCAGGATGTTTACTTTGTTGGGCTCATGGAGACTAAATTGTCTAGCATTGATAGAAAGGATGTTGACTTTCTTATTGGAAATGAGTGGGAATATTTCCATCACCCTGCAGTTGGTACCTCAGGAGGAATTTTGGTGTTATGGAACAAAAAGTTGGTGTCTTTTGATGTTATTGAGACATCACCACAAGCCATTGTTGGTAATCTCTCGGTTCCCATCTTGGGAACTTGGAAAGTTGCTACTGTTTATGAGAGTAGATGTTGTAAGGAGAGGGGAAATCTTTGGAAGCAACTTCAGGAGTGTATGGAGGACTCAATTCCTTTCATAATTGTAGGGGATTTTAATTGTATCATTAATAAGGAGGAGAAGAGAGGAGGCAAGAGGTTCTTGTTTTCAAAAGGACCTAGGGAGATGAGGAACTTTATGGTGAATTCAGATTTTCATGATATTGGAAGTGTTGGACCAAGGTTTACTTGGTGTAACAACAAAGAGGGAACCTCTCGGATTTGGGAAAGGTTGGACAGATGTATGTTAAATTTGGCTGCTATTCAGAAGCTTCCAGTTGCTACTACTAAGCATCTTGCTAGAGTGGCGTCTGACCAAAGTCCTATTGTTCTGAATATGAGAGATAAGGTGCAGGTCAAGGCAAAAACTTTTAAGTTTGAAGACACTTGGAGATCTTACCCAGCAGCTAAGAGTGTTGTTTATCACTCTTGGAAGAGGAATGATAGTGGTGATGAGTATATGATCTTGCAAAGGAAGCTTAGCCGAACATTAAAGGCACTATTTTTTTGGAATAAAAATAAGTGCAAGGATTTGAATTTCTTGAAGGAAAAGTTGAAGAAAGAAATCCTTGAACTTCAAAACAAGGAAGCTATGGGTGTTAATTGGTCGGTTGATGACCTTTTTGTGCTTAGAAATAAAGTTCATGAACTTAATATCACATTGAGAAGATTGTCTACTTGGTGGAATCAAAGGGCAAAGGCAAGGTGGCATGAGGAGGGAGATACAAACTCAAAGCTTTTTCAAAATTTTGCATCGGCAAGAAGAAATGGAAACCAAATTAATTAGATTAGAGATGAGCTTAATGTATTGCATGATGATGAGGATCAAATCGAGAAGGTATTCACACAAAATTTTGAGAAGAGGTGGAAATACAGAGAATGTGAGCTAACGGGATGGCCATTAGTTGATGAAAAACAGAAGATTACAGATGAGGATATGGTGATGCTTAATGAGGATTTCTCTATGAATGAGCTGCAGCTCTCAGTGTTCCAGCAAGGAAACAACAAGGCACAAGGTATTGATGGAGATACCTCTTCTTTTTACAAGAGTTATTGGAGTATTGTTTGGGAGACTCTATGGAGTGCTGTCAACTGTTTTTTCAAATCCAGCCTTATGAATAGGGAGTAGAAGGATACATTAATTATTTTGATTTCTAAAGTAAAATACCCTTTGATTCCATTGAATTATAGGCCTATTAGTCTATGTCAGACTAATTATAAGATTGTGGCTAGTATGCTTGTTAACAGATTGAAGAAGGTTATTTCCAAAATGATTTCTGAAGAACAAGTAGCGTTCATTCCTGGAAGATACATTTCAGAGCATTGTCTTTTGGCTCAAGAGATCCTTCACAAGTTCAAAATATCCAAGAATAAGAAGGGGTTGATGACTATTAAATTAGATATGGAGCAGGCTTATGACAGCATGGGAAGGACAACACTTCGTCAGGTTCTTAAGTGGTATGGTTTTCCTACTATTTTCTCTAACTTCCTTATGGAATGTGTTGTAGATGTGAGGTTTTCTATCACCATCAATGGAAGGAACTCTAAGTGGATTAGTGCTCAAAGTGGATTCCGTCAAGGGTGTCCACTTTCTCCTTATCTCTTCATTCTGTGTTCTCAGCTCATGTCCAATTCTTTAGAGCAAAGGGGACAGACTCTTAGCATTCAGATTTTCCCTAGAGGCCCAAAGATCACACATCTCCTTTATGCAGATGATGTGTTGATCTATCATGCTTCCATTACTTTAGCCAAGGCTTTGAAGATCTTAGTGGAGGATTTTTATAAGTGGACAGGGCAAAGAGTTAATGTCAGCAAATCACAGATTTTGTTTGGCAAGGTGGTTTGTTACTCTATGAAGAAGAAGATTGCTAGAGTACTCGGCTTCAAAGTGGTCAAGGAGATGAAGTACTTGGGAGTGAAGATTTCCCTTAGTAGACTCAAGATGGCTGATTTTCAAGAACTTGTGAGTAATGTCATGGATAGACTCAACTCTTGGTGTAAAAAATCTTTGTCAATGGGAGGTAAGCTCACTCTCATTGAAAGCTCTTTGCTCTCAATGCCAAATTTTTTAATTAATCATTCTTTGGTTCCCAAAAGAATATTGCATGATTTGGAAAAGTTATGTAGAAGTTTCATTTGGCATAAGAATGATGGGACCAATGGTATGCATTATATTGCTTGGGGAGAAATTTGCAAACCAAGAAGTATGGGTGGGCTGGGCTTGCATTCTCCTTTATTAAAAATTGGCTCTTTGAGATCTAAATTGGTGTGGAACTATATTCAGAAGCCGAATTCATTGTTCCATCGAACGATGAAAGCTAAATATGGTAATGATGTTATGAATGGTGCTCAAAAGAAGGTTACTTCTAGTGCTTGACAGATCATGTTGGATGGGGGGAAGAATTTGAAATTCGTTGTTAGATGGAAGGTGGGCAAGGGTGACAAGATCAATGTCTTGAATGATGCTTGGTTGCTTGATAAAAGCATCAACTGGTGGCCAACGTATATTGATTGTGATGTGCTGGATGGTATTTATGTATAGCAGCTTTTGTTGAATAATGGTGAGTGGAATCTTGCTTTGTTATATAGGGCCTTTCATCTAGATCTAATCTCATTGATTAGACAAATTCATATTGAGTATGAGGAGGAGGATCGGATGGAGCTACTGAAATTGTGTTCGGGTAAAACATTATCTGCCTTGGTATATGAATAATTGCTGCTCAACAGATATAATTTCGAAGATGTTGAGTTTTATAGTTGGGTGTAGAAACTTAAACTCAGTAAGAAGGTTGAGATCTTCTGGTGGAGGCTAGGTAAAGCAGCGATTCCTACTAATATGTTTCTTAAAAATCGTAGAATTAGTGAGGATGCTTTATGTGCTAGAGGCTACCAAGTGGATGAAACATATGAGCATTGTAAATATATGGTTGAAGTCATTATGAAGATGCGTGAATGGGGTATTCTAATACCTGTTTTCAGGTCTCTAGACTGCTGTTTACATGAGCTAAAGAGATTATCAAGTGGTAACTCTGGTATTGTCAAAGTTTACTGTACAATTGTGTATCTCTCTTGGAAAAATCGAAATGATGTAAAACATGGTAAGATTGCCTTGCCTTGTTCTATGGTTGCTTCTAATGCATTGTTCTTAGCCACTTCCAAATCTAGTCCATATCTTACTAGCTGGGGTACTAATCTCCTTAGGGAGTCTCCAAATACTTGGTGCCCTCCACCGAAAGATTAGATTAAGATTAATGTGGATGCCTCTTTGTTTAGTTCCAATCTTGCTGGTATTGGTGGTGTTTTTAGAGACCACAAAGGCCGGCTTATCAGTGCATTTGGGAAGAAGAAGGCCTATTGAGATATTGCCCAGCTTGAGCTGGAAGCTGTTCTCACGGTGAAGGAGTTTCTTAGGAGTTGGATGTTGGATTACACGGGGTTGATCATTGAGAGTGATAATGTCAATATTATCAAATTCATTCAAGACTCATTGAAGAAGAATAAATGGCTTGTGGATAGGTGGCCGACAAAGGAATTATGTTTCTTAAATGATTTCAATAAGGTTGTTTTCCATCATGCCTATAGATGTTGTAATAAAGTAGCTAATTGTTGTGCTACTTTGGCATTGGAAAATAGTTTTTCTTTTGAGAACATCCCGTCCTTCTTGATGGATTTAATCAAGGAGGAGTGTGATCCTTTGATTACTTGTAACTAGTTCTTTGTTTCTTTTTAATGCAAGTTGCTGCATTTCCTCAAAAAAAAAGATAGAGCTAAGGAGTGGAAACTTTCCCTTGCTAAGTATGCTATGAGCAGGAGACCCTTTCATGAGGCTCTCTTCTGATTGTAATTAAGAAAGTTTAGCACTTAAAAGGTAATTTACATTTTACATCTTTAAAAGGCTGATTTTTCTAATTCAAGTTTTCTACACCGAAATATTATAACATAGTCTGGAATGGTGGCCTGTTGTTCTTTTTTGGTAAACCATTCATCATTAAGAAATGGTTTGTTGATTTTGTTCCCAAAAAGATGAATTATCTTCAATCCCACTATGGATTAAAATCATGAATCTTCCTTCATCTTGCTGGAATCCCTCAGGTATATCAAAAACACGAAGTTTAGTTGGTCATCCCTTGATAGTTGACACCCTCACGGCTAAAAAAAATCAGGCTTACCTTTGCTTGTGTGTGTAGATTGACAAAACATTGATACTATCATAAATTGTCATATCAGGTAAACCTCAATCTCTCTAAATATTCTATTACTAGAACCCCCAAGCTTGTATTGGATGTGGTTCACTTCTACACCCACCCCTCAGTAAGATATTCTTTAGTCTATGGGCAGAATTTGAAGTTATAAAGCTAGGAACCAGCCCAAACATGCATCAAATTCTCACAAAATTCCTGAACTACCACCCATTCACAACCTTTCCTCCTCACATACAATGTATCAACTCCTCGAAGGCCAATATGTCACTAACGCTACAACTACCCCCATCGAGTTTAACCACAGAAAACCTATCCTCCCACTCAACAAATCATATTGATCTATCCCAAACCTAAATAATCCTCAAAATGACACTTGCCTATCTTCAGTCCTTGATATTTCTTTAAATGATGTAGCTCCACAAATGCTTCAGAATAGTATTATGCTCTCTTTATAGGTTTAGATAACCTTATAGAGGCTACCCCTAATGTGCAAACTCAGTTTCAAAAGCTTATGAAATCTAATGGAGCAAACCACAAAGCCAAAAAAACATACTTATCCCCCTCCCAAATCCAAATATCAAGCATGAATTTTTCCTCTTGGGATGTGAGAGGCTTTAATGGTTTTGATAGGGTTCAAAATTGCTTGGCCTTGTTAAAACTTTTAGAGTTGATCTAATATGTATTTTGGAAGCTAAAATAAATCCTCTCCCCTGAAAGTATGAGATGCGCCAAGAGGGGGGGGCGAATTAGAAATTTTTTGTAATAAAGTAACAATCATAAACAGGAGTTCTAATTTTTAGTTTTTAAATTTTAAACAAAAATTTAACATGATGGGGAAGTGAATAATTAAAATATGATTGCAACAATATGTGGTGAAATTTTAGCTTACATAATAAAGATCTAGAATAGAATTTTCACCAAATAGTTATAGTAAATGTAAGATGCAAAACATAAATAAAGTAGCTTTCTCTAAAATAAATCCTCTCCCTCACAAACTCACCTTCTCCTTCCTCTTACAAATCCAAAATTTCATCAAGTAGCTTTCTCTCAAGAGTTTCTCCTTCTTGTCATGTTCATCTCTCATATTATTTTTAAAAAGAAAAAGTATCATATATAAATCAGGATCCAAGAAATCCTAAATTTTCAATTCAATTGTTTTTATTCGTACAGTATGATCAGTTCAAAATAAAATTCATCTTATTACAAAGGAGTACAAACAAGCAATTTTTCTAAACACTATCATACAATACGATACAAATATCATCTAGTATGATATGTTATATTTCTTCTGTTTATGTAAGACAAATGTTGGGATGACCAAAACTCATTTATATTCATCGTCTTCTATGATCCAATTCGTATAGTAAAATAGGTTAAAAAATTTAGGTCGTCTGGTAAGATTTTTCATCGTCCAGTACGATTAGTTTAAAAATCAAGGGATCATCTGGTACGATGTTCAGGATAACCAAAAATAGCCTAAGTTCATCATACGGTATGAACCATGCCGTATACTATAATAACTAATCAATATTTAATCCTTGATTTAATTGACTAATCACGGGGGTTAATTTAAGTAAGTATTCAAATATTCGTAGTGTATAATTGGATTGTACAGTACAATCAGTTCAAAATTCAAGATTTAAAAAATTACTTATATTGATTCTGTATAGGTTATTAGACATATGCTTTTATCCCAAGGCTAACCAAGAGGGGTGAATTGGCAGTTTAAAAAATTTCTTGAATTTTAAATAGAAAATTGATTTTTGTATTTTTACAAAAGTAAAATTTTTAACCACAACTACTAAAATTACAGAAAATAAAAATATGGAAAATAAATTAAAACAAAGATTTATAATGGTTTGGTCAAACACGATCTATATCCACTCCCTGAAGACTCTCTCTTCATGTATTGCACTATTATTAAAGTGACTCTCCTTTTGCCCCCCCAACAAGGCGAATAAGCCTTTACAATTCCTCTCTTCCACCAATCTCCGATGCAGTAGAGAATCATTATCCTTTCACATCCTCCAAGTGTTGGCAGAGTACCATCGTCTATTCTCACCTTCCAAGTGTCGGCAGAGAACAATCGTACTTTCAAACCCTCTAAGTGTCGATAGAGAACCATCGTCTGTTCACACCCTCTAAGTGTCAATAGAGGTCCATTGTCCTTCACTATAGGAAAAATAGCCAGTACCGGCGGCTTTGACCGGCAGTTATATGGCAGCGACGAACATCTCGAGACAGCGAGGATACAGCTGAGGATTAGAACTATTTTATGTTTATTGTGAACTTGTTAATTTATGAACTTCTGAACTTGTGAACTTGTGACCCGAACATATTAACTTTGTTTACATTTAATGTTTTGTTTGGTTGTGCTTATGTTTATATTTGTGATAGTTGATTGAATATAGCGGCGTGTTACCCAAAACTTGTTGTTATATATTGCTTTATGTGCAGGTTTAGAATCTAGAGTGAACCTCCCTCAAATAGAGGGGATGCTGCAAATTTTTTTTTGTAGGTGCTACAGGTTTTCGGCGATTAACCGGCAGTTTAGCCGCCGAAAATGATGATACCAGACGGCGGTAACTTTGCAAAACCGCAGGTATAATATCGACAGTTACCTGACGGCACCCGGCGGTAATCCGGTGAAAGACCGGCGGTCCAGACTGCCGGTACTACCGTCGGCCACGACCGCCGGTACTACCATCGGCCACGACCGCCGGAAACTGCCGGTAGGACACCGACAGTTTACCGACACGTGCCGACGGTTTATCTGACGCTCTCCGGCAGTCGTAACCACCAGGACGTTGTTGGTGAAGGGACCGCCAGTGAGCCGTCGGTAAAATGACTGGCGGTGCAAACGTCGGAACACCGCCGGTACAAAGAGGGGTATTAACCAGCGGTATACGCCGCCAGAAAACAGCCGGATAATTAGGCTGCCGGTAAAAACCGCCGGTGATCTTTTTCCTACGCCATTTTTTCTGGCGTTGCAAGAACTGCCGGAAAGCCACCGGTGTTTCTGAAAATCGTCGGTGTTACCATCTGAATCGCCGGTATTGGCTATCTTTCCTGTAGTGCTTTCACACCCTCCAAGTATCTGTAGAGAATCATCGTATACTTTAAAAATCTTCTCTCGAGTAATTAAAAAGAAGAAAAAAAGAATAATAATAAAAAACAAAAAGAGATCCTTACCTTTAAATAATCTTGTGAGCCCTTCACACTCTTCTTGCAAGAAATCTATCTCAAACACTCTCCCAAATACACTCTTTCACTTGTCATTGAAAAATCATGAAGAAGAACTCACTTCACTTCAGTTTTTAAGAACCTTTTATATGAAAGACATGAAAAATTGTTTAGAAAATTAGAAATTTCTATTTTGAGTGTGCATGATCATACTGTATAATCATACTTTCATACGTATGAACAGTTCAAAAAATTATTGTATATGAACCTTTGTGAATTTGCATGAAATATTTTCACAAGTTTGTACTGTATGAACAGTTAAAAAAAATTTCCAACTTTGTCAGGATGAAAAGGTACCCCATATTTTTGTATGCTGGATGTTATCTGTACAAACAGGATATCATACAGTACGATCAGTTCAGAAAAAATTAGCATTCATCAGGATGAAAAAGGACCCTTCAAACTCGTACTATTGACATTGTCTATACAAACAGGAAATCGTACAGTACGATTCATTCAGAAAAAGCTTTGAATTCATCGTGACAAAAAGGGTCCCATCCAATTTGTACTTTGGACGTCATCTGTATGAAGGAACCTTTATATAGTACGATAAGCACTTAAAATTTTTTTCTTCATGCAATTTGTTTTACTGCTTATAGGAAAAAATTGAACAAATCATCCAGTACAATATGAATTCATACAGTACAATTAGTTTAAAAATTTTTAAACACTCCCTTAGTGTGTGTGTGCCCAATTACTCAATTACAATCACACTCTCTCTGACTTAATAAAAAAATAAACTTCATTTACTATGAACTATAATCTAATCTGATTTGAAGTCTTCAATAATTTGGAGTATGATTTTCTTAAAATGTCAGTACACACAAACAACAAAAATAATACATTCAAAATATATTAGGATAAATTGTAATTAAAATAATAATATTTGGAATCTTAAAAAATATACATGTTGTAAGAATATCAACAATCAAAAAATTAAATTGTAACAATCTCAACAACTTAAATTAATCTGGCGGCTAGGATTTTAAATTAAAAATAAATCATATAATCCGATAATGATCGTACAATATGATTTGTTTATAGATAGTCATTGAGTCACGGTAGTTCGTACAATACGATTTAAAATCATACATTTCGATCTACAGAAAAAAATTTCATTTAAAAAAAAACTCTCCCCCTGTGTGTGTACGTGGTTGTTCAGTTTGCATACACTTTGTGGTCAAACTCAAGAAAAAAAATCAAAAAATAAAAGACAAATACAGAGTTACATACTTCACATCCTATTCTATCCAGCCTTGAGTCTTCTTATTATCTTGAGCAATATGTGATCTCCTTGAAATGTTAGTACTCACAGATAAGAGAAACACTAAAAATATTCAATGAATAATTGTTGACCTCATTTTTGTATGAGGTCACTAAGACCCTTCCAGATTCCAAATCAATCCAGACCCTAGGATTCTCCTAGATCCAGATCTTAGGATCTATTCTAGACTCTAGGATTCTCCTAGATCCAGGCTTTAGGATTTATTCTAGAGCTTAGGTTTCTTTTAGACCCTAGACCTTAAGATCCTCCTAGATTCAGAACCCTAAGGCCTATTTAGATCCTAGAACCCTTCTAGATCCTAGATCTTAGAATCCCTATAGATTCTAGGACCAATCCAGATCTCTGATCAATTCAAATCTTAAACCAATCTAAGCTTCAATCAATTCAAACTTCAAATACATTCAAACTTTGACCCAGTCTAGTTGAGAATCCAAACTTTAATATAGACTTTGATCTTACCTTTGATCTAGCTCTGACCCCATCCAATCATTAATAATCACCAAATGATTGTAAATGATTTGGATACTTCAATATGAATCATTCAAACTTAAAATTCGAACCAAATCCAGAATCTAGAATCAAATTCTAAGTCTTAAGGCCCTGTCCTAAAGACCTTTTCCAAGGATTTTTCAAAGACTTCAAAACCCAGTCAAATGACCTCTGATTCAGAGTCTATCACTTGCAAAGTGATAAGACATGTCTCTGAAGGCTACCCTTCAAGTTTGAGCCCATTCTGAGGTCTCTAACCCCAGAATCTAAATCAAAATCCAAAGGCTGTAAAACCTTCAGATATTTACAATCTATGCCACTGGACATACCATTCAGTAGATCTTGACGCTAGAGCTTTCTTCAATGCCTCTAGTCACCTCCAGACCCTTGATTATAACCCATTGAGTAGTAAACTGCAATTTTCCAGACCCATTTTGACCCTAGTTGACCAGGTGGTCAAAATGACCAAAATACCCCTATGGGACTCAAATGCCCATTTCAACTCAAATGAACTCCAAATTGCTTGGAACAATTTCCAACAAGTTTCAAATTTCAAACCCAATCTGTTGGACCCAAACCCAGGGTCAACCTGGTTGACCAAGTCAATCTAGGTTGACCAAACAAGCCCTTCAGAGTCAAAACAGGCATTTTGACTAAATTGACCTCCCAGACCTGGGGACCACCTCCAATGGTCTCCAAATATCATTTCAAATGTGTCCAGCCCAGACTCACCCCTTGGGTCAACCTGGTTGACCCATTCAACATGGTTTGACCCAATGAACCCTTAAGGGTTCAAATGAATCATTTCGACCCATTTAACCATATCAATTTCTCCAAACTATTGAAATCATTCCATTCAATGTCTTGAATATTTTTAAACCTATTTTGAGTCTAACCCAACTTGGGTTGACCAAGTCAACCCTCACTTTTTGGTCAAACTCTCATGGCTCATGCTCCTATTTCCCCTAGCCTTGACTTTTGACTTTTGACCCTTGACCAAACTATTCCAAATAATCCTCCACACTCCTTAGATGCCACATCATCAATTGACTTGGTTGACTGGTCAAATCAAGTCAACAAAGCCCTTTTAAACCTTCTTTGAATTGGTCAAACCTTCTTTTTGACCTCAAAGAGTATGGGTTTAAGCTTGAACCCCATCCAACATGCATCCATGACCCCTCCTATGCCACCTCAGCCTCCCTTGACCCGTTGACTGGTCAACACAGTCAAACCAAGGGCTTAAACCTTTCCAAAAGGTCATAATCAGCCTTTAACCCACTTTTCCTTGATTTAGGCTGCCTTAGGCCGACCCTTTAATGTCCTAAAGCTCTCTTACAGGCTCCCTAACCAAGCCCAACCCTTGGTTTAGCCTTAAATGGCAGTGGCCCCCCCCCCACCTCAAAAGAACTAACCAATGGTTAGAGGGCCTTTTCCAGCCTTTCTCCCTGCCATCTAACAGCTTGGGACACTTGTCCTTCATCAGAGAGGAGCCTCTGATGCATCACATCCATCCAAACTGGCCCAAGTCGTTTGAATAGAAAAAAAAGTTGATTTTGAACACACTTGGTGGATACACTCTCTCTCACTCATTCCAGCCTCCCAGAGGGAAGTCTTGGTTCGTTTTAACTCTGAGATCAAATGACGGGATTGAATCTCGGCTGTTTGATCAAATCTTCCCAGTTTCGACGACTACGGCGCGGCACTAACGTGGTTAAGTGAAACCGCGAGAGGCGGTCGATGGCTGACGCGTTTCCCCGTCGTCACGTGGTTTTGATCCCGCGAACCCGAGCGTGCCACCTATCCCGCCGGCGCCGCCGTTTGCTTTATAAATAAAATAAATTGTTTTAAATACATTTTAATTAACAGAACTTCAAAAAATTATAATAAATAAAATATAAAACTAAAAAATATGTGTAATATATCAATCTGTTTATATTTTTATTTATTTTATTTTAAAAATAAAATAAAGCCTTATTTATCCTTATCTGATTAATAGTTTTAAAAATACTAGAAATCATATTCTATTTTTAATTAAATATATAAAAATCATTTTTATCTAAAATTTGGCATGATACTTTTGAGCATATGACTGACTTCCAGTAATTTTTATACATTCATTGGAGCTATATTTTGGTAGTTATTGAATTTCTAAATCCAAATATGTTTATATATATATATATATATATATATATATATATATATATATATATATATATATATATATATATATATATATATATATATATATATATTCATATAGATATGTATACTTATATATATATTTCAAAAATTTACATTAAAGTTGTTTTATTTTAAATAATAAAAAAAAGTGTAATTTCTAGAAGATAACTAAGTCTTGATCAAAGTTAATTTAGATATTATTTTTGAACATTAATTAACTTTGAATTAGGTTAAATCCTTTTAATTATTTTTTTAAACTTTGAAAGTTCAAATTAAATTCATTTTACATCAAAGATGCCTAAATAATATATCAAAATCTTTGAAATTTTGAATACTTTAATATAAATTTAATTTTAAGATATAAATATTTAAATAATTTGAATTAATATAATCATCTTTAATATTTAATTAGTATTTAATTAGATATTATATCAAGTATTTTGATAATAAAAAAAATTATTTTCCAATTTCTTAAAAAAAATCAGTGGATCTCAAAAGTTCAATTTTTTTTTGTTATCTTAATGATATTTTAATTATCTTATTTTAAAAATTTACATTCTTATGTGCATAGGCTTATATATACTTATGTTTTTAAATCTATTTTAATATTTATATAAATATCTAAATTCTAAAGACTTGTGAGATCCTTTTGGAATCTTAAGCATAGGTTGGATGTGTGAATGGAACATATGGGGGATTGATTAATGGATAATTATATTTTAATTATTCATTAATCACATTATTGATTATTTTAATTAATATTAATCTTTGCATATATAAGGTACACACACCACCTAGTCTAGGCTCTCCTAGTTTTAAGGACTTGATTGTGTTATCATATGTGTTTATTTATGTTTTGTTTAAGGGTTAGCCAAGACATTGATTTAAGCCTATTAAACCTAGTGTCATTAAGGACAATAATTAAGGACTTATTTAGATAACTTAGAAAATTTCCAATAATTAGGACACACCTCCTTTTGACTTGAAACTTGAACCATTTAAACTTAGTGACACCCTAAGCCCTTAGAGAAAATTTCACTGATTTTCAAAGTCATTAAGTCCCCTAATTAATTTTCCTAAGATTCAACTCTAATTAAGTCTTAAAACCTTAAAAAAAATGTAATAAATCCATTTTAAATCAAAAAAATATGTATAATAGCTCTAATTGACCAGAATCAAATCCTTAATCACTGAAAATTAAAACCAATTCAATTGGACAGAAATTCTGTACTAAATCTAATTTTAATTGAAAACTAATATTTATTTAATTTAATTAATTAATAATGATTAAAAATCCCAAAAATTTTCCAAACACTTGGGAATCCCTCCTTAGGTCATTCCTGACCTTTGAAGCTGATTTCAAGTAGTTGAGAACTTATTTGGAGAAAAACCACCAAATTCACTTGCATTCAACTCATAGTGATGCCTAGTTTTTATTAAAATACTAAAATTCTAGAAATGTGCCAAAAAAAAAAAGTCAACAAATCGGTTAACATTAAGTCAAAATTAGGCTAAAACTTCAAACCTTTGTAATAAAATGTAGAAAAATTCGATTTCAGCGTACTTACTGTCTAATTGATTGTATAAAGGCTTAGTATTTTAATAAAATATTAAATATCCAGAAAACATTATTAATCTAAAAGTAAAATTTTGACCCCTTAGTCAACATATCCGGATAACCTTCAAAACCTATCAACTCCCCTAAATTCTAGAATTTTCTTAATTGGCTAATAAAATCATCAACTAGCCCATTAAAATTAGTAAACAACTACCCTTAATATTAATCTATTCCTCTTAATTCTAATGAACCTAAAGTAACTTAATCAATCCCGATTACTACTGCGTAACCCAGGCTTACGAGGCTATTAGCTTAGCCCCAAGGAAGGTGAAATAAACTTCATGACCTCGGTGTGAAACAAAGGTAGTAATCAATTAACTTCTAAAATATATTTAATTAAAATTCTTAATCTATTAATACTTAAACTTTAATCTAAATCCCCCTATTAAGCCTTAACAAACTCAGAATCTTAGATAACTTTAACTAATCATCCAGCTTAGGATTTACCCCTGCTACACGACCTTCTACACACACTTTAGATGATGTGCTAGAACAACCAACTCTAGATCTAGGTTAGACCGCACATAAAGCCCACCTTTTCCTTCCTCTTACAAACTCTAAAATCTTCTCAAGAACCCTTTCCTAAGGAATCCCTCTCTAATCACATTCCTCTCTCACAGTCACATACAAAAAAAATTTAAACTTTGATACTTAAAATAGGCTCCATGAAACCCTAAAAATTTCAATTTAGCTGTTATGATCGTACAGTACGATCTAATATCGTACAATATGATTAGTAAAAAATAGCTTTCATCCTAGTGCGAAGGTTTACAAACAGGCAAAAGTTCTGAATACTATCGTATAATACAATAAGTAAAATCATTCTATTCGTACATGATGATTGCTGGGATGATGAAAACTCGTCTCTATACGTCATATGGTACGAATCACTTCATATAGTATGATTAGTACAAAATCAAGGTACCGTTCGGTACGATGTCCGGGATGATTGAAAATAGCCTTGATTGATCGTATAGTACGAACAATATCGTATAGTATAATAATCAATCAGAAATTAATCCTTAATTTACACACTAATCTTGAGGCTAATTTAAGTAAGTATTCAAAAAATATCATACAATACGATCAGATCATATAGTACGATTAGTTCAAAATTTTTGTATGAAACTTACTTAAATTAAACTGGCGGCTAGGGTTTTTTAATTAGAAATACTTCGTACAGTATGATATACATCCTATGGTATGACATGTTTACAGACAGCCTTTTCAACCAGATCAGATCGTACAGTATGATTGAAACTTGTACAATACGATCAACAGAGAAAAAAATTCTTCATTTTTAAAATCCTCTCCCCCTATGTGAGTGTATGATTACTTAGTCTTACATAGAATTTGTGGCCATACTTAAGAAAAGAAAAAATAATAATAAATAGAAAATTACAATGTTATGAATTCCAACTCCTACTCTACCCAGTCTTAAATCTTCTTATTGTCTTGAGTAACTTATAATTTTTTTAAAAGGTTAGTACTCACAGATAATAGTAGAAATCTAAAGTATTCAATGAATAATACTTCAATCGACATTATTTATTATCATCAAAATCTTAGACTAGGGGTCATGGATTGCAACAAAATGTTATTTTTTAAAAAATTTAATAGTAAAAGTGAGTAGTGATCTTATTCTTAAAACATTGAAAGAAAAATAATAGAAAATAAAAAGCATACAACAAAAATACATAAACATGAACAAACATAATCTAGTTCTTAAGGTATTAAAGGTTTCAAAGGCTTGTGGTTTTCCGAAGATATCATCAAATTGATTTTTAGTGGCTAAATGATGTAGCTCTATATCTCCTTTGATAACATAGTCGCTAATGAAATGGTGTCTTTTATCTTTATATTTTTTTCTTGGAGTGTTAGATCAAATTCTTTAAAATGCAGATGGTACTAGTATTATCACATAAGATTAGAATGGTGCTTACAGGTAATCCTAAATCTAATATTTATTACTTTAATCAAAGAACTTGGACCACACAACTTCCTAAGGCTATATATTAAGCTTCAGTAGTAGATATACCAACTGAGTCCTATTTTTTACTAGACTAGGAGACTAAGGGCTTTCTTATGAATTAACATGTTCCAAAAGTGCTTTATCTATCAACTCTGCATCATGTAAAATCTGAATCAGAATATTTTATGATTTTAAAGGAAGTGCTATGCTTAGGATACCAGATTCCTAAGTTTTGAATTCCTAAGATATATCTAAGGATTCTCTTTATAGCAGTCAAGTATGACTCTTTTGGATCCGCTTAAAATCTAGCATAAATATAAACACTAAATAAAATATCAGTCTATTAGAAGTTAAGTAAAGAAGAGATCTAATTATTCCTCTATATTTCTTCTAATTAATTAATTTTTCATTTAAATCCTTATCTAAATGAATAGTGGAACTCATGTGAGTGTTTATTGGCTTAATTTTATCCATTTTATATTTTTTAAGGATGTCTTTAATGTATTTTGAATGACTAAAATTTTTTTTATCATCTTTCTGTCTTATATTAAATCTAAAAAAGTAAGTCACTTCTTATATCATACTCATCTCAAACTTCTTACTCATTATTTTTAAAAATTCATCACATAGATTTTTATCAGATTATCCCAACAAAATATCATCAACATAAATTTGGATAATGAGTAGTTCATCTCCTACATTTTTAGAAATAGAGTGGTGTCTACGGTCCCCTTAATAAAGGTTCTCTCTTATAGGAACGTGCTTAGTCTTTCATACCATTTTCTGGGTGCTTATTTTAATCCATATAATATCTTTTTTTTATTTTAAATACATGATTAGGAAATTATGAATTTTCAATGCCTAAGGGTTGTTCAACATACACATCTTCCTTTATTACCTCATTCAAAAAGGCACTTTTGACATCCATTTGGTACAGTTTAAATCCATTAAAGCAGGCAAAGGCTAGTAGCATCCTAATTGCTTCCAATCTAGCTATAACGGCAAATGTCTCTTCAAAGTCAGTCCATTCTATCTAGTTATACTCCTTATCCACTAATCTTACTTTATTTCTAACCATAACATCAAAATTATTCATTTTGTTTTTGAAAACCCATTTAGTTCCAATAACACCCTAGTACTTAGGTCTTTCAACTAGTTCTCAAATATCATTTCTCACAAATTTATTTAACTCTTCTTGCATGGCTAGGATCTAGAATTCATCAGAAAGGGCTTGATTTATATTAGTAGGTTCAATCATTGAGATAAAGGCAGAGTGGTTTATTTCTTCTCTAAATTTATGTATAGTTCTAACACATTCAGATGGGTCTCTTAAGGTCAGTTCTTTAGGATGACTTGAAGAATATCTCCATTCTCTAGGCAGTGAATTTTTAAGGTCTACCCTTTCCTCCAGATTTACAGATTATACTCCTTAGGTGATTTCTACAACTTCTTCTTCTTTTACCCTAGACCCTCCAGAATTATCAAATTCATCAAATATAATATGACTGGTCTCCTCTACCATTAGTATCCTTTTACTGAAAACTCTAAAGGATTTTCCAACATTTGAGTACCATAGGAACACTCCATCCTATTTGGGGTCAAAATTTTTTATTAGATATTTTCCATTATTCAAAATGAATACTTTATATCTAAATACATGAAGGTGAGAGAGGTTGGGTATTCTACCCTTAAGAATTTTAAAGGGTGTCTTGTTCAGCTTGGATCTAATATTAATCATATTCATAACATAATAAGTTGTATTCATTTCTTCTACCTAGAAGTATTTAGAAAGTGAGTATTTAGCTAACATGGCTCTAGCAACTTTTACTAGGTCTTATTCTTTTTTTCAACAATCCCATTTTGCTAAGGGGTTTTATGAGCTAAAACATTATGATCTATCCCTTGCTCTTTACAAAAAAGATTCAAATTTCTCATTAATAAATTCTCCACCATGATCACTATAAATTATTAGAATGTTACAACCTAGCTTTCTCTGAATAAAAGTGGAGAATGATCTAAATTCCTCGAATGATTTACTTTTATGAGATAGGAATCTAACACAAGTAAACCTCTAGTAATCATTAACAATCACATACCTAAAGAATTTCCCTCTTAGACTTGCATTGCTAAAGGGTCCAAAGAGATCCATGCGAAAAATGTTTAAAGGTTTGCTAGTGTTAATGTCCTTAATTGAGGGGAAGGAGAATTTAATTTGCTTTTCTAGCTAATAAGCATCAAATAGGTGGTCCATAGTGAACTCAAGTTTGGGTATACTTCTCACTAAGACTTTTTGGGTGATGTTTCTATGATTTTTTATACTTGAATGCCACACTCTTCTATGTCATAATTATGATTCATCAGCAATAGTTTTTAGGCAAAGAGAAGCAACATGTTCAACACAGTTTAAATTAAGCATATAAATATTATTAACACTTTTTCTTGCAGCATAATATTTCTATTTAGGCTTATCATACAGTTGATAGACAAAAATATAATGCTAAAGCCTTTATTACTTAGCTGACTTAAACTTAGCAGGTTATGTTTTAAGTCATCTACTAATAAAACATTTTCAATGAGGGAATTTTTTGTGTTTTCAATTATACCTGAGCCCACCACTCTTCTGGTGGTGTTCTTTAAGTGTCACCTTGCCTCCTATCCTAGCCTCCAATGAAATGAATTGATTTACATCTTTAGTCATGTTCCTTGAATATTCATTATTTATGAACTGCTAGAGAGAGAAACTACCGCTGATTTTGAACTTTTCAAATTCACGATTTTTCTGGTTCAACCATCGCCGGCGTTGGCATGACGGAGGAGGGCCGCCGACCTTTAGTCGGTGCGCTAGTCAATTCTGGAAACTTGGAAGGTAAAGTGGAAAGCGAAGAAGATCGAAGACCGTCATCCCTGGGTCCCGAATCAGTTTTTGAAATTATCAAATCGACATTAAACCTCTGATTATCAGATTTGAATGAAGCTCTGGAAAAGAAGACTATTAATATGGTCGAAGGTAAGGCTAGAGTATCTTGGCTGATGTAAAGTGCAATACCCCTAGGATTGAAAAATCCTGTCCAAGTTTGCAATCGAATGATGCAGATTATTCTTCTTCAGGATTAAAAATTTTTGTTAATAAATTTGGATATTCAAATGCAATCTCTAACCTGTGGCCAGCGATAAATGCGAATGTCTCGAAGGAAATTAACAAAAATTCTCATTTAGAGGTTAAGCAATCTTCGGTTCCTTGTTCAACCATTTCATTTCAATCTATTTTGCAATCTGGAGTTGATGGAAATGCCTCAAAAGTTAATACTTATAAGAAAGCGGAGGTCGGCTGTAAGTTCATGTATGGAAATGCTTGGAAAAAGGCTCAACATATCAAACTCAATTATGATATGAATTCTACTCCTGTTTTTGAAGACGGGGTAACAGTTATTATGAATCCTGATTCTGAAAAGGCTAATTCTCAGAGCCTGAGGGTAATCAAAGTTTTGGGTAGTAATATACCATTTCCAATATGCAGTAGAGAACTGCGCAAGCAATGGTCGAAATTTGGTAATTTTCATCTCACAACCTTGGGTCTTGATTGGATTCTATGCTCATTCACAAAACCAGAAGCTGTGGATGAAATTCTTGAAGGTGGACCTTGGTTTATAGAAGGAAACATCATTGGGTTAGACAGATGGTCCCCCAATTTTTCACCTGAATCCTTAAAAGGAATCACAGCTCCTATTTGGATTCGTTTGCCTTGTCTTCCGTTGCACTGTTGGGACGAACAAAACATCTGTAGAATTGCTTCCAAGATAGGTACTCCAATCTATCTTGATGGAAACTCCTTCAAGTGGGGGAAGAGAGAATATGCTCGGATTTGTGTTCATTTAAATCTGGATATGAAAATTTTAAAAGGAGTTTGGATAGAAAGGATGCATGGAAGATCATTCCAAAAAGTAGTATATGAGAAGATCTCTTCTCTATGCTATCATTGTGGCAAATTGGGCCATATTAAGAGCAAATGTTCATTAATCAATAATCCTTCTTCAAAACCTGCTACAACATCTTCTAATGTTATTGAGAAGATTATGGATAAAGGAGGTGCCAAAGACAATTCTAATGTCCAGGATGAACTAGGTCCCTGGATTCAAGTTAAGTTCAGAAAAAATAGAGTAGGGGGAAATGCATATGTGAGTAAGAAAACAACTTCTCAAATCTATCTTCCTGTGCAATCAAAACCGACCATAGAAGAAGGAGCTAAGGAACAAGATGCAGTTCAAACTATTGAAACTGAAGCCTCAATTGGACCGGGAGAGACTACAAATCCTGAAGTTTTGTTGAAGAACAACTTCAGCATATTGGAAGAAGAAGATACTTGTTTGGAAGTCTCTAAGGAGAAGGACAGCAATACTGAGCTGAAGACAGAAAATGCTTTTAAAGAAATTCAGAAGGATCTATCGGAGCCTATCCCTCTAATGGCCACTGAAGAGCTAGAAATCAGTAAAGCTTAAAAGGAAAATACAGATAATTCCAGTAAAATCTTTGAGGTTGATTCTTTGGAGAAAGTAGGTTCTCCTAATAGAGACATCAATGGGAAGGGTTGCTTGCGAACTCTTGTAAATCCTGAGGGATTACTTGTGAACTCAAGCACACCCTATCATAAATCTGATTTCAAACTACAGAAGGAGCTGAAATCCTTGGGAAAGGACAACATCATCTTGCATGACAGGAAAGGAAGTGACTTTGTAAAAGGTATGAAAGGCAGTAATCCCTATTCTTATCAATCATGACTTCAATTATATTTTGGAATTGTAGGGGGGCTAGAAAAAAGGAAGCCTCCCATTACTTGAAGGAATGTATCAAAGACAATGACTTGGTTTTTTTTGGGTTATCTGAAACCAAGATTTCTGCATTTGATAGAAAGGATTGTGATAAATTCATAGGGAAGCTTTGGGATTTTTATGCATTCCCTGCTGAAGGCCTTTCAGGTGGATTAATGGTTTGTTGGAGGAAAGATCCTGCTTCTTTCTCCACCTTGGCATCATCTTCTCAAGCCATTATTGGTGAATTGAACATTCACAACAAAGGGACATGGATTATAGCATCAATTTATGGAAGTAATGATTCATTCAGAAGGATGAGCTTATGGAATACTCTTGAAGGGATTTCCAATTCAAACTTACCCATAATCATTGGAGGAGACTTCAACTGCATCTCTTCCCAAAAGGATAAGCTAGGAGGAAAAAAATTCAAATTTACTCAAGGTGTCCAAGATTTGAGTATGTGTGTTAGTTCATGTGACTATCATGAATTAAAATTCATTGGACCAAGGTACACTTGGTGTAACAATAAATCAAGGGGAGCTAGAATCATGGAGAGATTGGATAAATGTTTATTGAACCCAGCGGCTTTGCAAACAATCCAAAATCCGTTCATTAAACATCTTCCAAGGGTAGCGTCTGACCACTGTCCCATCCTACTCAATTTGTTTAATCTAACTGATAAAAAAAATGATTTATAAGGTATGAAGAAGTGTGGTCTTCTTATGCTGCTTCAATGGGTATAGTCAGAAATTCTTGGAGTAAGAATATGGCAGGCGATCCTACAAGCTCTTTGAATAAGAAGTTTAAAAGAGTTTTAAAAGCTCTTTATTATTGGAGAAAAAAAAAACATCATGATTTAATGTTGCTTAAAGAAAATATGAAGAAGGCGATTATGGAAATGCAGTATAAAGAAGCCGAATCAGGTGGATTATCTGAAGAGAAACTTCAGCAGCTGAAAGCCAAAGTCCTTAATTTAAACACTACACTTTCACGGCTGAATTTGTGGTGGAGGCAAAGAGCAAAAACGAAGTGGCTGGTGGCTGGAAGCAGGTGATTCAAACACGAAGTTTTTTCATGCATTTGCTTCAGGAAGAAGGAATTCCAACTGGATTCACCATATTAAAGGAGAAGACGGGAGAGTAACAGCTGATCAAGTGGAGATTGCAAACATCTTCTTCAAATTTTTCAGTAATAAATGGGATGAAAAGGATTGTTGCCTCTCTGGATGGCCTAAACCATATAATGTTCTTAATGAGGCAGATAAACAATTTCTTACTAATGACTTCAAGATTGAAGAACTGGAAGAAGTGGTGAAACATCTTGAATCCAATATTTTTCCAGGTATTGATGGGATCTCATACTCATTTATCAAATCTTTTTGGGTTATCATAAAAAATGTGTTTGGAAGGCTTTACAATCATTTTTTGATCTAGGAGTTATTGAAATTACTAAACGACAAGAGGGGGGGTGAATTGTAAAAAGTTTTCTCTTAATAAAAAATAAACCCTAAACAAGAGTTCTAATTTTTGTTGGTTTTTGAAATATTAAAATAAAGATCAATGCAATTTTACTTGACCAAAAAACCACGTGCAATAGATATGAAAAATTAAAGTGCAAGCAAAAAGTAAACAATGATAAAGAAAGAACACACCAAGATTTTTATAGTGGTTCGGTCAAAATATGACCTACGTCCACTCCCCGGAGTCCTCCACTCCGGGATTTTCACTATAAAAATAGTTCTCCTTTTGCCCCCCTTGGCAAGGCGGAGAAGCCTGTACAAACCTCCCTTTCACCAACCCGGCGTGGCGGAAGACCAAACTCTGTTTTCGCCCTCCTGGCGACGGCAGAGAACCTTCTCGTTTTTCTCCCTCCTGGAGAAGGCAGAGAACCTCGAGGTAACGGATGCAGACAGGCCTTTCCCTTGGAGATCCTCCCTCAAATCCTTCTCGGGCCACAGGAGGAGCAAGATGCAGCGAGCTTGGAGCAACCGTGTGATCTCCCTCACACCTCTTCTCCCTCACAACGCTCACCTCCTCCTACCTTTCAACCCTCAAGAATTTCTCTTGAGTTTTCTCCCTTGGAATCCCCTCTCTAATCACGTTCACCCTCTCTTCCTAACTTTTTTTCGAAAAGAACTTGATTGGCATCTTAAAAAAGGCTCCAAAAACCTCTGAATTCAAAATTAGCCGTTACTGTTCGTACAGTACGATTCATCATCGTACAGTACGATCTTCATAAACAGCCGTCGTCCTGGTACGAAGGTGTACGAACAGTACAAAAACAATTCGTACTGTACGATACAATATCGTACGGTACGATTCAACAACATACTATTCGTACAGGACGATGGTCTGGACGATCGGATGTCGTCTCTGTTCATCGTATGGTACGATTGACATCGTACAGTACGATGTGACAAAAACCAAGAGATCGTACCGGACGATATCCGGGACGATCATACTTCGTCTCTGTTCATCGTATGGTACGATCAAGTTCGTACAGTACGATAATCAAATTTCAATTAGGCCTTGATTACGTGCACTAATCACGGGTTAATTTAAGTAAGTATTTGAAACCCATCGTACAGTACGAACATATTCGTACAGTACGATGTTCAAATCTCAATTAGGCCTTGATTACGTGCACTAATCACGTGTTAATTTAAGTAAGTATTTAATACAGATCGTACAGTACGAACAAGTTCGTATAGTACGAACGGCGCAAAAATCACTTCCTCAAATTAAGACACAGCTAGGGTTTTTGGATCTGAACATATCGTACAGTACGAAGTACTTCGTACAGTACGATCTATTCACAGATTTGCCCACATAGCTTGGATCGTACGGTACGAAATAACATCGTACTGTACGATCTCCAGAGAAGAATTTTACTTATATTTTCAGTTAAAAAAAAATTCTCCCCCTGTGTGTGTGCATGGTTGCTCTTACTCTTTCGCATTTTGTGGCCAGACTCAATAAAGTAAAAAATACAATAAATGGAAAAATACAATGTTTGACTCGTACTCCTAATCTACCCGGTCTTGAGTCTTCCTTTCTTCCTGAGTCACTTGTGATCTTCCTGAAATGTTAGTGCTCAAGGAAAATAACAAATAAAATAATAAGCAATGAAAAGCAGTTCCAAGTCACTCATTATTTGGCATCATCAAAATCTCAAACTCGGGGCCATGGGTTGCAACAATCTCCCCCTTTTTGATGATGTCAAATAATTTGTTGCAAGTAAGAAAGATAAATATTTCTTTTGTGTTTTTTTTTTTTAATTTTTGTTTTGTTTTTTTTATTTTTATTTTTTTTTTTTTTAAAAAAAATTAAACACAAGAAGGGAAGAAGAAAAAAAAAACTACAGGCAGGTAGGAAACAACACAAAAGAAACTGTATTTAGATAAAAAGGCATTACAACAAACTTCTCCCCCTTTTGACAGCACAAAAAGGAGGAGCCACTAAAAGCTCAAAAGCAGAAAAAATAGAAAAGACTACAATGCATACATAGACAATCTAGTCAGACGGGTCCTGATCAGGTGGAGGTGGAGGTGGATTTGGCTGAAAGTATTGAAATAAAGTGTCGAAGCGGTGATCAATCGCAGTAAAACGCTCGCCAAACCATCGCATATCAGCCTCGTGTTGCTGATGTTGTTCCTGAATGTGCGTGTCGAGGCGGGTCTGCAGTTGGTCGAAGCGGGCGACTAGATCATCATTTGGGAGTGGAGGAGCTGGTGCTGGTGCAGGTGCTCGGGGTGCAGCATGGCGTCGGGGTCGAGCTGGAGCTGCGGCTGGTGCATCTTCTCCTTCTTCTTCGTCAAAGACGGGTTCTTCAGGCTCATGTCCCCGATGAAAGAGGATACGGAAGGAAGCATCCGTATAGAAAATAGGAAGCATATCGGGTTCAGCAGGATAGGTTAATTGATATTTATGGTAGAGGATATATCCTATGAGGTGACCAAGAGCCAGATTTTGTTTCCGTCGAGTGGTGGGAAGACGAACAAAAGTCATGTGCCTAATATAGTTGCTGATCAAATCGACCTCATCAAACTTAATATTGGACATAATGAGGTAGGTAGCGACGGACAGGGTAGGGGTCAGATTGATGCGGTCGCCACCTTTGGGTATGATAGAGGTTCGAAGGACATGTTGAATTATACGGGCATTGCGGTTTAAGGAATGGACTAGGGGCTGGTGCTGGTGAAAAACAGTGTTCCTAAGGACTCTATTTACATCGCTCCAATCAAAATCATCAGTTAGAAACGAGCGAACCATAGGTCCCTCAGTGGACAGCCCAATATGTTGGGCGATGTCGGCTCTAGTTATTTCCACAGGGCGGCCACAAACAAGGGAGTGAAAAGTGGTGTTATCTACTGTGTAGGTGAGATTTGCGAGGAATTCAAAAAGGAGTTCAGAGTTGTAAGGGAACGCAAGGGTAAGTAGGAATTGAAAGGTAGTGGAGGCAAAGAGGCTCATTACCTCGAAATTTAGAGCGGCTTGATTTAGCATTTTCGACGGCGAGATTTTGCAAGCCTTGTAGCGGTAGTAGGCTTCCTCATTTTCGCTATTCAGAAAGCGATCGGGTTGACGACTAGATGAGGATGAGCTTCCGGCAGTCATCCGACCTCGCTTAGACATTGTAGGAAGGCACGAAAACTAGTGGAAGGCTGAGAGGGAAGATAGGTGAATGAATTTAACAGCCTATGCAAGGGTTTATATAGAATTTTCCGGAGATCGTACAGTACGAACAGGAGATCGTACAGTACGAAATACAATTAATATCCTGAGCGGTCGTTTCGGAAAAAGAGGTCAAATCGTCCAGTACGATAGTTATCGTACAGTACGATCAGACGAATATCGATCGTCCCGAGGTTCTCAGTACGACTTTTGACCAAAAGTTTCGTACTGTACGAATACGTGGATCGTACAGTACGATACATAATAAATATCGTACCAGCGCGCTTTAACTCGAATTTGTCCGTTGTACTGATGTGGATCGTACAGTACGAATACGTGGATCGTACGGTACGATACGCAATAATGTCGTACCAAACGGCTTTAATTCGTCCCAATCCGTTGCTGACGTGGATCGTATTGTACGAAGGGGAGGTATCGTACAGTACGGTAGGTAATAATGCGGGACGATAATCGTACAGTACGATGTGTATCGTATAGTACGATCAACAGAGCTGAATTCTGCCTATTGGTGGACGCTAAATTTGTGATACGTCGTACAGTACGATATAGATCGTACAGTACGATGAACAGTCAGTGCGAATTTTGGTGTGGTGAGTGTGTGGTGATCAGGAGCAGCCCTAAAGATTTTTTTTTTTTTTTTTTTTTTTTGTTTTTTTTTTTTTTTGTTTTTTTTTTTTTTTTTTTTTTTTTTTTTTATATTATGCATTTATATCTATGACACCTAATCTAGTCCTCAAGGTGCTAAAGGTGTCAAACGCTAATGGTTTTGTGAATATGTCTGCCAATTGATCTTCTGTAGCGACGTGATGTAATTCTATATCTCCCTTAGCGACGTGATCTCTAATGAAATGATGTCTAATGTCTATGTGTTTTGTTCGGGAGTGCTGAATTGGGTTCTTCGAGATACAAATTGCACTTGTGTTGTCACACATGATCGAGATGGTTCCAACAGGTAGTCCAAGATCAAGAATTTGTTGTTTTAACCACAGTACCTGTGCAACACAACTTCCTACTGCAATATATTCTGCCTCGGCTGTGGAAAGTGCTACTGAGTTTTGCTTCCTACTGGACCAAGAAACTAATGATTGTCCGATGAATTGACAGGTACCAGAGGTGCTCTTTCTATCTATCCTACATCCTGCAAAGTCAGAGTCTGAGTACCCAAGGATTTCAAAGGAAGTGCTGTGTCTGGGATACCAAATTCCTAAGTTTGGTGTGCCTAGTAGATATCTAAGAATCCTTTTAACAGCAGTTAGGTGAGACTCTTTAGGATCGGCTTGGAAACGGGCACAAAGGCATACACTAAACATGATGTCCGGTCTACTGGCAGTCAAGTAAAGAAGTGATCCAATCATTCCTCTATATTTTTTCTGATCTACTGATTTTCCACTAGGATCCTTATCTAATTGGATTGTCGAACTCATTGGGGTGTTCATGGGTTTTGCACTATCCATTTCATATTTCTTTAAAATATCCTTAATGTACTTTGATTGGCTAAGAAAGGTTCCATTTTCCATTTGTTTCACACTAAAGCCAAGAAAGTAGTTAAGCTCTCCCATCATGCTCATTTCAAACTCATTACTCATTGTTTTTGAAAATTCATCGCATAAATTTTTATCCGAGGATCCAAACAAGATGTCATCCACATATATTTGAACAATGAGAATTTCTTCTTTAACTTTTTGTAAAAAGAGAGTAGTATCTACACTACCCTTTTGAAAACCTCTATCCAAAAGAAATGAGCTAAGTCTTTCATACCATGCTCTAGGTGCTTGCTTTAATCCATATAGTGCCTTTTTTAATTTGTATACATGGTTTGGAAATTGTGAGCTTTCAAATCCGGGGGGTTGCTCAACGTAAACATCTTCCTTAATTACCCCGTTCAAAAAAGCACTCTTTACATCCATTTGATATAACTTAAAGTTCTTGAAGCAAGCAAAAGCTAAGAGCACTCTTATGGCTTCTAGTCTAGCAACCGGGGCAAAGGTTTCTTCAAAGTCTATTCCCTCAATTTGGTTGTACCCCTTAGCTACTAGCCTTGCTTTATTCCTTATTATTGTTCCTGAATCATTCACCTTATTCTTGAAGACCCATTTTGTTCCAACAACACTCTGCTCCTTAGGTCTCTTAACTAACTCCCAAACATCATTCCTGGTGAATTGGTTCAGCTCTTCTTGCATTGCTAGAATCCAAAATTCATCTCCTAAGGCTTGATCTATACTTGTAGGTTCTATCATAGAGATGAAAGCTGAGTGACTAACCTCTTTCCTAAGTCCATGCCTAGTTCTTACACCTTCTGAAGGGTCACCTAAAATTAACTCTTTAGGATGACTAGAAGAATATCTCCATTCTCTAGGCAAGTCTTCCTGAGATTCGACCCTCTCTTCTAAGGTCATAGTCTCTACTCCTTGAATTGCCTCTATTTCATCATCTTCAATTTTAGTTTCTGAGGGCATATCAGATTCATCAAATACCACATGTGTGGATTCTTCTACTACCAGGGTTCTCTTGTTAAAAATTCTATAGGCCTTACCTACAGAAGAATAGCCTAAGAAGACACCCTCATCAGATTTGGGATCGAATTTTCCTAAGGGATGTTTACCATTATTTAAGATGAAGCACTTACACCCAAAGACATGTAAATGTGAAAGGTTTGGTGTCCTACCCTTAAGGAGTTCATACGGAGTTTTATTCAGCTTCGATCTAATGTTTACTCTGTTCAAAACATAACAGGCTGTGTTGACTGCTTCTGCCCAAAAATATCTAGGAAGGGTATACTCCGCTAACATTGCCCTAGCAGCTTCTACCAAGTTCTATTTTTCCTTTCTGCTACGCCATTCTGTTGGGGTGTTCTTGGAGCTGAGAAATTGTGCTCTATTCCTATCTCTTGGCAGAATGACTCAAATCTTTCATTTTGGAACTCTCCACCATGATCGCTATGGATTGTTGATATCTCACAACCTAATTTTCGTTGTATCCATGTGGAGAAAATTTTAAATTCCTCAAAAGACTCATTCTTGTGTGCTAAGAATCTTACCCAAGTAAATCTAGTGAAGTCATCTACAATCACAAACCCATAATTCTTTCCACCTAGACTGGCTGTACTAACGGGTCCAAATAAGTCCATGTGTAGAATTTCTAGTGGCCTAGAGGTGATCACGTCTCTAATTGAGTGAAAGGATGATTTGACTTGTTTTCCTTGTTGGCAAGCATCACATAAGTGATCCTTGGTGAATTCTAATTTAGGTACACCTCTAATTAGGTTTTTCTGAGTGATGTTTCTAAGAGTTTTCATACTAGCATGGCACAGTCTCCTATGCCATAGCCACGAATCATCAACTATTGTTTTCAAGCAAAATGATTTTGAGTTATCTACACGATCAAGGTCTAACATGTAAACATTGTTCATTCGTTTTCCTTCTAAAATTGTTTCACCAAATAAACTAATCAGGCATTTATCAGTAAAAAATTTAACATCAAAACCTTTGTCACACAGTTGACTAATGCTAAGTAAATTATGTTTCAAACCATCAACTAGTAAAACATTTTCAATTATAAAGTTCTTAGCATTACCAACGATACCTGAGCCTATCACCTTCCTGGTAGTGTTGTCTCCCAACGTTACTTTGCCTCCAGTTTTGGTCTCCAATAGGATGAACTTCTTCATATCTCCAGTCATGTGACGCGAGCAGCCACTATCCAGGTACCACATGCTCTCACTAGGTCTTTTGTGAGAGCATCCCTACAATTTCATTCAAAGATTAGGTTTGGGAACCCAAGTGAGTTTGGGTTCCACCTTATGCTTGTATGAATGAGATGTATGCATGTTATGCTGTGATGGATGCAATTTAGGTCTCCACACTAAGTGTGTCCTATGGTGAATTGTGCATGTGCGGGCTATGTGACCTAACATGCCACAAGAGAAGCACCTAACACCAGGAAATGGGTTCACTAATCTATGAGTGTGATGGTGCCTCTTCCTAAGGTTTTGTGATGTATGCTGTGTTGGAGGTTTTCTAGGATGGCCTACTGTGAGTGATGCAATTTCATTTTCTAGTTCTTTTATCTTTTCACTATACGTTTTATTTTGAGCGGTCAATCCATCAACTTCTATCAATAGCAAGTGCTCACTATGGTCTACTTCTAATGCAAGTGCAGTTAGTTTTTCATACTCTACATCTAGTTCAATATGTGATGTTTTCAAGGATTCATGCGCTTCAATTAGATCAATATGCTTCTTATTTAATGCATCATACTCATCAAGAAGTGACATGTGATCTTTATCTAAATCAGAATTTTCTTTAACTAAGTTAGCATGCTCAATTTGTAAGGAACTAAATTCAATATTAAGTTTAGCATGCATTTTCTTCAGTTTTCTATAAGAGTCATGAATATTCTCAGAAATAAGCAATAATTCATCATAAGAGAGTTGACATACCTCATCTTGATCCAAATGATCAAGGTTATCATTAGCCATAAGACACAGATTTGTTACCTCCTCCTCTGCTTCTTCTTCTGATGATTCTGAGGCAGAGTCGGCCCAAAAAGCTTTCTGTGTCTTGGTCTTTCCTCTCTTGTATTTACCTTTGTCATCTCCTTTCTCCTTTGCTGGTTGACTTTTCAGATTAGGACAATCAGCTCGTAGGTGACCTGGCTTCCTGCACTCAAAGCAAATTGTATCAGATGAAACCTTATTGGACCTTGAGCTCTTGCCTTTATTCCAGCTGTTTTGATGACGCTTCTGTTTTCTCTTCAGAAAATTTTTGAACTGTCGGGTCATCAATGCTATTTCATCGTCTTCCTCCCCTGCAGAGCTTTCACTTTCTGAGTTGCTAGCTTTTAATGCCACCGTCCGCTCCTTTTTCTTTTCACCTGCATCACTTTGCCTTTGGCTCACTCCTTGCTCGTATGCAATGAGTGACCCGAGGAGGTTATCAATAGAATAAACATTAAGATCTTTGGACTCAGTGATAGCAGTTATCTTAGCATCATAGGAACTAGGCAGACATCTAAGAATTTTATTTACTTTCTCAGAATTTGAAATTTCTCTACCTAAAGCATGCAAGGATGTCACAATTTGGGTGAACCTAGTGTACATGTCAGAAATTGTTTCGCTAGGTTTCATACGGAATAATTCATAATCATGCAGTAAAATGTTAAGCCTAGACTGTTTTACTTCGTTTGTTCCTTCGTATGTAATGCACAGTCTATCCCAAATCTCCTTACCAGAAGCACAAGTAGATACTCTCATATAATCCTCAGATTTCAATGCACAAAAGAAACAGTTTAAGCACTTAGCATTCAGTTGGGCTAATTCCCTATCCTCATTGCTCCATTCATTAAACGGTATAGGGGTTTTCAAACCATTAACAGTTTTAAACGGTGCAACATACCCATCATTAACTAACATCCACATGCGGTAATCTATAGATTGCAAAAATGTAGACATTCTAATTTTCCAAAAATCAAACGGTATGTTATCAAAAAGTGGTGGACGAGTTATTGAATAACCCTCCGCAGTGTTACGATTACCAAAATTCGACATGATCGTTTTTTCAAGGTTTTCTAAAACACTATTTTTGAAAAACAGCTCTGATACCAATTGAAATTACTAAACGACAAGAGGGGGGGTGAATTGTAAAAAGTTTTCTCTTAATAAAAAATAAACCCTAAACAAGAGTTCTAATTTTTGTTGGTTTTTGAAATATTAAAATAAAGATCAATGCAATTTTACTTGACCAAAAAACCACGTGCAATAGATATGAAAAATTAAAGTGCAAGCAAAAAGTAAACAATGATAAAGAAAGAACACACCAAGATTTTTATAGTGGTTCGGTCAAAATATGACCTACGTCCACTCCCCGGAGTCCTCCACTCCGGGATTTTCACTATAAAAATAGTTCTCCTTTTGCCCCCCTTGGCAAGGCGGAGAAGCCTGTACAAACCTCCCTTTCACCAACCCGGCGTGGCGGAAGACCAAACTCTGTTTTCGCCCTCCTGGCGACGGCAGAGAACCTTCTCGTTTTTCTCCCTCCTGGAGAAGGCAGAGAACCTCGAGGTAACGGATGCAGACAGGCCTTTCCCTTGGAGATCCTCCCTCAAATCCTTCTCGGGCCACAGGAGGAGCAAGATGCAGCGAGCTTGGAGCAACCGTGTGATCTCCCTCACACCTCTTCTCCCTCACAACGCTCACCTCCTCCTACCTTTCAACCCTCAAGAATTTCTCTTGAGTTTTCTCCCTTGGAATCCCCTCTCTAATCACGTTCACCCTCTCTTCCTAACTTTTTTCGAAAAGAACTTGATTGGCATCTTAAAAAAGGCTCCAAAAACCTCTGAATTCAAAATTAGCCGTTACTGTTCGTACAGTACGATTCATCATCGTACAGTACGATCTTCATAAACAGCCGTCGTCCTGGTACGAAGGTGTACGAACAGTACAAAAACAATTCGTACTGTACGATACAATATCGTACGGTACGATTCAACAACATACTATTCGTACAGGACGATGGTCTGGACGATCGGATGTCGTCTCTGTTCATCGTATGGTACGATTGACATCGTACAGTACGATGTGACAAAAACCAAGAGATCGTACCGGACGATATCCGGGACGATCATACTTCGTCTCTGTTCATCGTATGGTACGATCAAGTTCGTACAGTACGATAATCAAATTTCAATTAGGCCTTGATTACGTGCACTAATCACGGGTTAATTTAAGTAAGTATTTGAAACCCATCGTATAGTACGAACATATTCGTACAGTACGATGTTCAAATCTCAATTAGGCCTTGATTACGTGCACTAATCACGTGTTAATTTAAGTAAGTATTTAATACAGATCGTACAGTACGAACAAGTTCGTATAGTACGAACGGCGCAAAAATCACTTCCTCAAATTAAGACACAGCTAGGGTTTTTGGATCTGAACATATCGTACAGTACGAAGTACTTCGTACAGTACGATCTATTCACAGATTTGCCCACATAGCTTGGATCGTACGGTACGAAATAACATCGTACTGTACGATCTCCAGAGAAGAATTTTACTTATATTTTCAGTTAAAAAAAAATTCTCCCCCTGTGTGTGTGCATGGTTGCTCTTACTCTTTCGCATTTTGTGGCCAGACTCAATAAAGTAAAAAATACAATAAATGGAAAAATACAATGTTTGACTCGTACTCCTAATCTACCCGGTCTTGAGTCTTCCTTTCTTCCTGAGTCACTTGTGATCTTCCTGAAATGTTAGTGCTCAAGGAAAATAACAAATAAAATAATAAGCAATGAAAAGCAGTTCCAAGTCACTCATTATTTGGCATCATCAAAATCTCAAACTCGGGGCCATGGGTTGCAACAGTTATGTGTCCTACTTGGAAGGAGAATTTAATTGTCATAATTCCTAAAACTGATAATCCTAGTCTTCCTTCTAACTATAGACCCATTAGTCTTTGTTTATCTATCTATAAGCTGGTAGCCAAGATGTTGTTGAACAGAATGTTGGGGATTATTCCAAAACTTATTTATGAAGATCAAGCTGCCTTTATTAAAGGCCGATCTAGTTCTGAGCACATACTGTTAGCCCAGGAAGTTTGTAACAATTTTAGATTCTCAAAATCTAAAAAAGGGCTTATCGCTATCAAAATAGATATGGAACAAGCATATGATAGTATGGGTTGATCAACCCTTAATCAAGTTTTTAGGAGATTGGGAGTACTAGATAAGTTTGCAAACTTTCTCATCCAATGTGTTTCCGATACAAAATTTTATATTATCATTAATGGTAATAATTCGGATTAGATTGAAGCCAAAAGGGGATTTAGGCAAGGATGTCCTCTATCTCCCTTCCTTTTTATCTTATGTTCTCAACTGCTTTCTGATTTGGTGAAGCAAAATGGAAAGAACTTGGGTATTAAAATAACTCCTAAAGTTGAGAAAATTCCTCTTCTACTATTTGCTGATGACATCGTTCTATTCTTGGAAGCTAAAGAGAGAAATGTCTTTAAAGCAAAAGAAATTCTGGATCAATATTGCAAGTGGACCGGACAAAAAATCAACACCCAAAAATCTTCTATTCTTTTTGGGAATGTTAATAAAAGAAGGAGGAAGAGATTGTCGAATATTCTGGAATTCAAAGTGGTTCAACAACTTAATTACCTTGGGATCAATATTTTGTTGAGGAGAACTTCTAGAATGGTCTACCATCTTTTGGATAAAGCTAATAAATATATGAATGTATGGGGCAAGAAATACATTTCATTATCAGGGAAGATTCTCCTTGTAAAATCCATTTTTTCATCTTTCCCAATCTATCACATTTCACATTCTTTAGTTCCTTTGAGCATACTCAAGGTGTTGCAAATATGATTTCATGGCTTAAGTTTTGATGACTGGCAAACACTACTGATTCTCTTGGACTGCATATTACCTATTTCTTCTAACATTTCAGGAATCGAAGATCGGATGAACAAACGACGCAAGTTCAAGATTGAGTAGCTAGCTAGGGTTGAGTCAGTCTGTATTTTACTTTTTTCTCTTCTTGAGTCAGTTTGTAACGTCAAAGAGATTGATACTAAGTAACCCTACACACACACACTTGAGAGACTTAGAATATCTATTTTTGCTCACATCGGCCAGGATGATCTTTGGATCGGCCTGGACGATCGAGTTCAAAACAGAGATTCTAATCAGGATTCTAGATTAAGACAGTCGTCATTAACAGATAGTCCTGTACGATACTTGTATCGGCCAGGATGATAAGCTCTAAACAGAAAGAACTTGCCGCCTTATTCATTTTAGGTAAACTGTATTTTTGGAAATCTGCCAGGACGATCATCTTAATATCGGCATGGACGAAATTACACAATTATGCCTAAAATGAACCGTTAATCAAGGAATCAATTAAGGACAGATCGATACGATCATATTGGCCTGGACGATCAAATGATCGACCAGGATGATCTATTCAAAATCCTTAATTGTACCTGGACGATATGTATCGGCCAGAGCCATTTCAGGGCGATGCACCGGCCGATATGGATCGGACAGCACCAATCTAGGGCGATGCACTGGATGATGTTGTGCTGATTTGAACTGATCGGCCTGTACAATCGTGAGATCAGCCAGGACGATCCGACCATTTTTACCATCATCTAGCTCAAATTCAGAGCGGTGTGCTGGCCGATCTTCAGAACTTTGTACTAATTGGCCAGGACGATGTCTAGATCGTCCTAGACGATAAAGTTAGCAACTTGCAATTATTGAGCTATTGTGAGCTCTTCTTTATAAGAGCAAAAGAATTTTGTTTTGAAAGATCTTTTGCTGCTGCCTTGACCTGGGAAGACCTTGAGGAGAGAAAGAGAGAGAGAGAGAGAGAGAGAGAGAGAGAGAGAGAGAGAGAGAGAGAGAGAGAGAGAGAGAGAGGATCTTGTGAGGGGGAGCTTGTATGGGGATTCACAAGGGTGCTTTAAGGATCCCTCTGCTTCTTCTTTGTCTAGAGTTTCTCATCCATGGAAGGGTCGGTAGAGGTAAGGTTTTCAGCAACTAATAGTGGTTCTCTGCCAGCTTCAGGAGGAAGCAAAAGGATAAAGGTTCTCTGCCTTGCCGGGTGGCAAAAAGGACTTCTTTGTGATGGCTTCTCCGCCTAGCTGTGGGAGCTAAAGGAGAGACACGTTTTGTAGTGCAATACTTGGAGGGTGCCTCCAAGGAGTGGACGTAGGTCAAGTTGACCGAACCACTATAAATTTCTGTGTTATTGCTTTATTGCTTATGTATTTTAAATTTCACACTCGTTCTTCTTGTGGTGTGATTTGGTTTATGAATATTGCTTGTCTTTGTTGAAAAGATTTTTTAAAATACCAATTCACCCCCCCTCTTAGTTAGCTTGGGCTAGTTCTATAGGGCTTAACATCCCCAATGAACTTTCAAGTGGTATCAGAGCTTGTTTCATAAAATAAGTTTTTGAAAGCTTTTGAATTTGATCCATGGCTAACTTTGGGAATTGTAACACTACTGAAGGATATTCAATTACATGACCTCCATTATTTGATAACTTACCTTTCGATTTTTAGAAAATCTGAATGTCTGCTTTTTTACAATCTACTGATTATCGCATGTGGATGCTTATTAAAGAAGGATATTCTCCACCTTCTCGTGAAATTAACGGAATTAAAATTAAAATTGCTTTTACTGAATGGAATTTCAATGAAAGAGATTTAGCTTAATTGAATGCAAAATATTTGAACTATTTTTTCTGTGCTTTGAAATCCGAGGATTACATGCGTGTTTCCACTTACTCAACTGGTAAAGAAATTTGGGATAGGTTATGCATTACTTATGAAGGAACCAATGAAGTAAAATAATCCCGTTTGAATATACTCTTGCATGACTACGAACTTTTTCGTATGAAACCATCTGAATCTGTTTCTTACATGTATACAAGGTTTACACAAATTGTTACTTCATTTCATACTTTAGGAAAAGAGCTTTCGAACTATGAAAAAGTAAACAAGATTTTGAGATGCTTGCCTTCGTCATATGATGCTAAGATCATTGCAATCACTGAATCTAAAGATTTAAACACTTATTCCATTGATAACTTAGTTGGCTCACTCATTGCTTACGAGTAAGGGGTGAATCAAAGAAATCTTGATGCGGGTGAGAAGAAAAAGGAGAAAACTGTTGCACTGAAGGCGTACAAATCTGATTCTGAATCTTTCGATTCTGAAAGTGATGAATTTGCCTTAATCACAAGGCAATTCAAAAGTTTTCTTAGGAAGAAACACAAGCATCATTGGAGAAAAGGTAAGGATCATAAGTATTCCAAAGGATCTTCTGATGTTGTTGCTATGAATGCAGGAAGCCCGGACATGTGAAAGCTGATTGTCCTACACTTCAAGATCACTCAAGCAAAGGAAAGAGTGAGGAGAAACCCAAGTACAGGAAGGATAAGAAGAGACTACAAAAAGCATTTTGGGCAGATTCTGCATCGGATTCATAGGAGACAGAAGCAGAAGATGAGACTTCAAAATTGTGCTTAAAGACAGATGATAATATGGATCAAGATGAGGTATGTGAACTTTCCTACGATCAACTTCTTGAAGTTTCAGAAAAGATTCATCCATCATATAGGAAGCTAAAGAAAACTCATGAGAGCTTGAAATTGGAATTCTTGAATCTACAAAAAGAACATGAAATTTTGACTAAAGATCATCAAATAATTGATTCAAATCATATGGCTTTACTTGATAAATTTGATGAGTTAAATAAACATCATTGTGAATTAGTTAAAAAGCATGATGCATTAAAAGTTTCACACACATCACTTGAATCTGATTTTAAGAAAACTAAAGAGATGGAGAAGAATTTGAGGATTGATTATGATCTTTTAAAAGGTACAAACTTGAGGATTAAAAATGATTTGGAAATAGTTAAGAACACTAGGATGACACCAATACTTAATCAAGAGCTAAAACCTAGGAAGAGGCATTATAACTCAAACCACTTAAGAAATCCTTTTCCTGGAGTTAGATGTTTTTCATGTGGCATGCTAGGACACATCTCACACACTTGCACAGTTTACCATAGTACACATTTGGTGTGGAGACCTAAGGTGCATGATCCACAACATATCACACATGCATTGCATTCTACTTTTATAAGAAGGGATCCAAACCTATTTGGGTTCCTATATCTAACATTTGATAATCTTACAGGCACGATCTCACAAAAGGCCTCATGAGAGTATGTGATACTTGGACAGCGGATGCTCTCTACATACACTACAGGAAAAATGGCAAATATCGGCGGTTTTCACCGGCGGTTTATAGACCGTCGGTATTACCGACGGCTCCGCCGGCGGTTAAGCCGTCAGACTTTAACGACGGCCAAATCGGCGGCTTAGCTACGATACACCGCCGGTATTATCGACGGTCTATAAACCACCGGTAAACCGCCGGATATCAACATGAACCGGCGGTTATCCAGCGGTCTAAACCGCCGGTGATAAGTGGTTTTGTTCCGGCGGTCCAGACCGCCGGAAAACCGCCGGATATTAACGTGAACCGGCGGTTTTCCGGAGGTCTACACCGCCGGTGATAAGTGATTTTGTTTCGGTGGTCTAGACCGCCGGAAAACCGTCGGTAAAAGCCCTAATACGAGCCCCCTCGCTCCGCTCATTTCATTTTCACTCTTTCCTTCTCTCTCTTGGTCGCTCGCTCTATCGTCTCCTCCGCTCGTCCGATCAGCCCCTGACGAAGGAACTCCGACCGCCGACCCCATTCCGACCGCCGCCGATCCCATTCCGACCGCCGCCGTCCCCAGTCCGACCGCCGCCGACGAGTTTACTCCGACACCCGACCGCCCACCGATTCCGACCCCAAACAAACTGATTTCTCTTTTAAGGTTATTTTTTATGGTTTTTCTTTGATTATTTGATGATATTATCTTTTTAGTTAATGTTTTATACTTTGAAAATGTGGGAGAGAGTTATGGTGCATAGGTTTAGGTGTGATACTAATGTTTCTCAAAATCAATTTGGATTAATGCTTGGTAGGTTTACAATGGAAGTCATACATTTTTTGAGAGGTTTGATGGAGAAATATAATGAGAATAAGGAGGATCTATATATGATATTTATCTATTTAGAGAAAATATATCTTAATATTCCAAGAGAAGTGCTATGGAGGGTTCTTAAATTTTGAGAGGAGAGGAGCGACCCATCTGAGAGACATGTTCACGGACATTAGAAAGTCCGGGCAGAGGCCTAATTGGATTGGAGAGGGCGTTTGGGCAGATTTGAGTAGTGCTTGGGCTACCCCGGAGTTTATAAAAATGAGAGAGCAGAATAAACAGAACAGAGCCTCTGACTGCGGCGGTTTAGGAAGCTCTCTTCACACTGGTGGATCTGTACCTCATACAGAATATAGGCGGCGACTGGTAAGTGTTTTGAATTGGTTTATTACATATATTTATGTTAGTATAACTAAGCATCAAATTTTCAGAAAGTGCACCTGGGTCGGGAGCCAACACCATTGGAGCTGCATACAAGAACTCATCAACATCAAGCTGACCAGCAGTGGGTTGATGAGAAATCTAAGAAGGCTCATGTGAGTAAAATTTTTTGGATTTTTAGAATAAAAATTTATTTTAATAAAACTATTTGTAACTCGCAGGATGATTTCTTACGAGCTAGAGAAAGTAGGCAGTCCACTGGCGAGGGATCATCTTCTGGATCGGCTCATACTTCTGAGTATCAGACATGGTCAGAAGTTGTTGGTGGAAGACAGAGGGGGAGAGTATATGGCATGGGTTCACAAGCTTTTGCTATTGAGGGCAGTTCATACACCTCTGCATTTCATGATCCAAGTGGAGCTGAAGAATCTGTAAGTGAGAGGGTTGCAGCACTTACTAGAGAGATTGAAGAGATGAAAAGGGTTCAAGCTAGAGAGATTGAAGAAATGAGGAAGGCTCAGAATGAAATGCAAGCAGAGTTGCAATCCTACAGAGCTGGAAAACAAAGGAAGAAGGACCAACAGGAGCAGCCATCTGCAGACAGTGAGGATACCGATGATGATTAGATGTTTATTATGTTTGATGAATGTATTAATTAGAACTTGTGAACTTCTGAACTTGTGATTGTAGCATTATCATGAACTATCTTGTGAATTTGTGATTGTAATGTTGTGATGAATTTTTGATTTTGTTTGTATTTTCTGGTTGTGATGAATATAGCGGCGTGTTGCCCAACATATATATGCTTTTTCTGCAGGTTTAGACTTTGGGGTGAACCTCCCTCAAATAGAGGGGATGCTGTCAATTTTTTTTTCAGGTGCTACAGGTTTCCGGCGGCTAACCGGCGGTTTAGCCGCCGGAAATTACGATACCGGACGGACAAGATAAAGCCGCCGGTTATATTATTAAACCGCCGGTAAGTACCGGCGGCTATACGATGGACACCCGACGGTTTAAACCGTCGGTAAGACTGACAGCTATAACCGCCGTCCACCGTCGGGACTTTACCGGCAGTCTAACGGCGCCGTCCGGCGGTCTAACGACGCCGTCCGGTGGTCTAATGAACCAGACGACGCCAGGTTTAACCGCCGGAAACCCGCCGGTAATTTGACCGGCGGTTTTCCGGCGGTTACAATACCGGCGGCCTAACCGCCGGAAGACCGACGGTTAAAATTCTGGTGGTCACCGCGGTATTGGCCGCCGGAAAACCGCCGCAAAAATAAACCGCCGGTAAAAAGCCATCGGAAATGGTTTCCTACGCCGTTTTTTCCGGCGGTTCACAAACTGCCGTTAGACCGCCGGTAACTTTAAAAACCGCCGGTAAATCTACACTAACCACCGGAAAAAACCGCCGGTTTTCAGCGTTTTTCCTGTAGTGATATGACTGGTGATGCTAATCAGTTTATTGTACTGGAGTCCATGATCGGAGGCAAGGTTACTCTTGGAGACAACACCACCAGGAAGGTGGTAGGATCAGGTATAATTGATAATTCTAAGAACCTTATGATTGAAAATGTTTTGCTTGTAGATGGATTGAAGCACAACCTGCTCAGCATCAATCAATTTTGTGACAAAGGCTTCATCGTGCAATTCTTTGCAAATTCATGTATTGTAAGTTTAAGTAACAACACTATTTTGCAGGGAAAGAGGATCAACAACGTCTACATGCTTGATTTAAATAACATTGAATGTGCTGCTTCATTTTGCTTAAAAGCAGTGATTGATGATTCTTGGTTGTGGCACCGGAGACTTTGTCATGCAAGTATGAAAACCCTTAGGAAAGTAACCCAAAAAGATCTAGTTAGAGGTGTCCTCAAACTCAAGTTTTCAAAAGACCACATTTATGATGCCTGTCAACTAGGGAAGCAAGTCCACTCCACCTTTCACCCCATTAAGGACATTAGCACCTCTAGACCTTTAGAAGTCCTTCACATGGATTTGTTTGGACCCATTAGCACTACCAGCTTGGGAGGGAAAGTCTATGGAATTGTGATTGTTGATAACAACTCAAGGTTCACTTGGACTAGATTTCTCACACATAAAAATGAGTCTTTTGAGGATTTTAAAACATTTTCTACTTGGATTCAGAAAAAGCTAGGTTGTGAGATATTTACCATCCATAGTGATCATGGGGGAGAGTTTGAGAATGAAAAATTTGGTATTTTTAATGAGGACAAGGGGATTAGCAACAACTTCTCAGCTCCTAGGATCCCTCAGCAGAACGGGGTAGCTGAAAGGAAGAACCAGACCTTGGTGGAAGCCGCTAGAGCCATGCTTGCTGAGTATTCACTTCCAAAATACTTTTGGGCTGAAGTGGTTAACACAGCTTGTTATGTGTTGAATGGGGTGAACGTTAGAGCCAAATTAGAAAAGTCACCCTATGAGATCCTTAAGGGTAGGACACCCAATCTTTTCCACCTTCATGTCTTTGGTTGTAAGGTTTTTATTCACAACAATGAGAAGTCTCACTTGGAAAAATTTGATTCTAAATCTGATGAAGGAGTATTCTTGGGATATTCTAGTGTTGAGAAGTCTTTTAGGGTGTTTAACAAAAGAACTTTGATGGTGGAAGAGACAACCCATGTAGTATTTGATGAGTCTAATCCTAGGAATTCTGGAGTTGAAGATGATGATGATGTTGGAGAGATTACAAATTGAGTAGAAAATTTGGGGAAGGGAGTAGAACACCAAAATAATGAAGGAGTAGGAGAAGTCACCCAAGGAGTAGAAAATATTGATTTGGATGAAAGGGTTGGACCTTCTCATACTTTACCTAGAGATTGGAGATATTCTACAAGTCACCCCAAGGATTTGATCTTAGGAGACCCTTCTAATGGAGTCAAGACTAGACATGGATTTAGGAAGGAAGTGAACCACTCAGCCTTTATCTCAATGACTGAACCCACCAACATCAACCAAGCCCTTTCTGATGAGTTTTGGATTTTAGCAATGCAAGAAGAATTGAATCAATTTGTTAAGAATGATGTTTGGGAGCTTGTAGAAAGACCTAAGGGACAAAGTATTGTTGGAACAAAGTGGGTCTTTAAGAATAAGGTGAATGATTCAGGAGTGGTGGTTAGGAATAAAGCTAGATTGGTGGCTAAGGGGTATAACCAAATAGAAGGGATAAACTTTGAGGAGATTTTCGCCCCTGTAGCTAGATTGGAAGCCATTAGAGTGTTATTAGCCTTTGCCTGTTATAAAAGATTTAAGCTTTTTCAAATGGATGTCAAGAGTGCCTTTTTAAATGGGGAAATAAAAGAAGATGTGTTTGTAGAACAACCCCCAGGTTTTGAGAGTTCCCAATTTCCAAATCATGTTTTTAAATTAAAAAGGACTTTGTATGGGTTGAAGCAGACACCAAGAGCTTGGTATGAAAGGCTTAGCACATTCTTACTAGAGAGGGAGTTTGTCAAGGGGAGCGTAGACACTACCCTTTTTCTTAGGAGAGTTGGAGATGATTTACTCATTATTCAAATTTATGTGGATGATATACTCTTTGGATCTTCTAATAAGAAATTGTGTGATGAGTTTTCTAAAATAATGAGTAGAGAGTTTGAGATGAGTTTGATGGGAGAGTTGTCCTACTTTTTGGGGTTTAGCATAAAACAATTGGAGGATGGAACCTTTTTAAATCAAACAAAATACATAAAGGACATTTTGAAGAAGTATGAGATGGACAAAGCTAAGCCAATTAACACTCCCATGACTTCTAGTACTCCATTGGATAAGGACTCAAGTGGTAAGTCTGTTGATCAGAAGAAGTATAGAGGCATGATTGGATCTTTACTTTACTTGACTGCGAGCCGACCTGACATTATGTTTAGTGTTTGCCTTTGTGCTAGATTTTATGCTGACCCTAAGGAGTCCCACCTGACTGCAGTTAAGAGAATTTTAAGATATCTTTTGGGTACCAAGGCTTAGGGATATGGTACCCTAGACACATCACTTCTTTTGAGATTATTGGATTTTCTGACTCTAATTTTATAGGATGCAAGGTGGATAGAAAAAGCACTTCAGGAACTTGTTAATTCATAGGACAATATTTGGTTTCATGGTCTAGTATGAAGCAAAATTATGTTGCACTTTCCACTGCTGAAGCCAAGTACATTGCTCTTGGAAGTTGTGTGGCCCAAGTCCTTTGGTTGAAATAATAGGTATTGGATTTAAGATTACCTGTAGGCACCATCTCAATCTTTTGTGACACACTAGTGACATATGCATCTCTAAGAATCCTATCCAACATTTAAGGAATAAGCACATTGACATTAGGCATCACTTCGTTAGAGACCATGTGATTAAGGGAGACATTGAGTTACACCATGTGACAACTGAAAATCAACTGGCTGATATCTTTACTAAACCACTGGCCTTCGACACTTTCAGCTCTTTAAGGACCAGATTGGGTGTGATTGATATAACTGCATAAACTTGATTTTTTTTTCTTTGTTCTTGTTCTTTTTCTTATACTTTGTTTTCTTTTCTTTTACTCTTAGTTCTTTTTTGTTTTGTTTTGTTTGGTTTACTTTCTTCTTTGATTGCTTTTCTTTCTTAAATTTAGCTTTCAAAATCATCGCTGAAATGATATCGTATATCTTGTCCTTGCTTTTGAGAATTTGTAGTCAATGGTTTTACATCTCCTTAAATCCATTAGATAGTTAAAATTTTCCATTGATTGTGTCCCTTTCTCTAACATATTTTAGTGGCACAGTTGTTTTTTTTAATAAAAAATCTATCTTAAATTGACGATTGTGTATGAAATTAAATTTTTTTTTAATCTTGTTAAAGAAAATCTATCTTGTGTTATAATGATCAAAGTTTTATTTATCACATCAAAGATTCCTAGTTATACTTGTCATTGGTTCTTGATTCTATTTTGTGGATTGTTCTTTCCTATGTTAGAGAGAGAGAGCTCCTATTCTCTAATATCTAGAAGATATACTCACAACTGAGTTCTTTTAAGAGATGTCTAAAAAGAATGTAGCTTGAAAAAATAAAAAAAATTTGGCCAAAGATGCCAACAAAAGATGCGCAAAGACGCCAAATTAAAAAAAAAGGATGCGCAAAGCGCCACTCAATTGACAAGAGGCATAAAATGAGCCCATCAAAAGCAAGCTATCCTCTCTTTTCAAATCTTTTAAAAACTTAGAAGTTTTAATTTACCAAAGACTTGATTTCGTGTGTTTTTGTGATTGTGATGAAGTTACTTTGGTTCATTATTTTACAAGAAATTTTTTCTTGAATCAAGTGATGAATGGATTCTTTTTCCTCTTATACAATGGAATTTTTGAGTTAGGTCATTGATTTTAAAAAGACGATTTTACCCTAAAAGACCATCCGAGCTTAGGGTAACCATGATCGGATATTCTACTATTCTTTGGATTTTTGATGTTGTTAACTCATTAACTCACAAACTTTTAAAATCAATCACATGGAATGCTACATCATGTTCATGCTTTGGATAAAAAAAAAATTCTTTTGACTTAGTTTTTCCTTGTTCCCTCATTTTTTTTTGAGATGTCAAAAGGGGGAGAAAGATAGAATGTGTGCTTAAATATTAAGAGTGTTTTGCCATCATAAAAAAGGGAGAGATTATTACAAATATGATTTCATGGCTTAAGTTTTGATGACTGGCAAACACTACTGATTCTCTTGAACTGCCTATTGCCTATTTCTTCTAACATTTCAGGAATCGAAGATTGGATGAATAAATGACGCAAGTTCAAGATTGAGTAACTAGCTAGTGTTGAGTCAGTCTGTATTTTACTTTTTTCTCTTCTTGAGTCAGTTTGTAATATCAAAGTGACTGATACTAAGTAACCCTACACACACACACACACACACTTGAGAGACTTAGAATATCTATTTTTGCTCACATCGGCCAGGACGATCTTTGGATCGGCATGAATGATCGAGTTCAAAATAGAGATTCTAATCAAGATTCTAGATTAAGGCAGCCGTCATTAATAGATTGTCCTTTACGATACTTGTATCGGCCAGGACGATAAGCTCTAAATAGAAAGAACTTGTCGCCTTACTCATTTTAGGTAAACTGTATTTTTGAAAATCGGCCAGGACGATCTTAGGATCGGCCTGGACGAAATTACACAATTATGCCTAAAATGAACCAGTAATCAAGGAATCAATTAAGGATAGATCGATACGATCATATTGTCCTGGATGATCTATTCAAAATCCTTAATTGTACCTAGAAGATATGTATCAGCCAGAGCCATTTCAGAGCGATGCACCGGCCGATATGGATCGGACAGCACCAATCTAGGGTGATGCATTGGACGATGTTGTGTTGATTTGAACTGATCGGCATGTACGATCGTGATATCGGCCAGGATGATCCAACTAATTTTACCATCATCTAGCTCAAATTCAGAGCGGTGTGCTGGTCGATCTTTAGAACTTTGTACTAATCGGCCATGACGATGTCCAGATCGTCCTAGACGATAAAGTCGACAACTTGTAATTATTGAGCTATTGTGAGCTCTTCTTTATAAGAGCAGAAGGATTTCATTTTGAAAGATCTTTTACTGCTACCTTGACCTGAGAAGATCTTGAGGAGAGAAAGAGAGAGAGAGAGAGAGAGAGAGAGAGAGAGAGAGAGAGAGAGAGAGAGAGAGAGAGAGAGAGAGAGAGAGAGAGAGAGAGAGAGAGAGAGAGAGAGAGAGAGAGAGAGAGAGAGAGGATCTTGTGAGGAGGAGCTTGTGTGGGGATTCACAAGGGTGCTTCAAGGATCACTCTGCTCCTTCTTCGTCTAGAGTTTGTTGTCCGTGGAAGGGTCGGTAGAGGTAAGGTTTTCAGCAACTGATAGTGGTTCTCTGCCAGCTTCAGGAGGAAGCAAAAGGAGATAGGTTCTTTGGCTTGCCGGGGTGGCAAAAAGGACTTCTTTGTGAGGGCTTCTCCGCCTAGCTGTGGGGGCTAAAGGAGAGACACGTTTTGTAGTGCAATACTTGGAGGGTGCCTCCAAGGAGTGGACGTAGGTTAAGTTGACCGAACCACTATAAATTTATGTGTTATTGCTTTATTGCTTCCGCATTTTAAATTCCGCACTCGTTCTTCTTGTGCTATGATTTGGTTTATGAATATTGCTTGTCGTTGTTGAAAAGAATTTTTAAATTTCTAATTCACCCCCCCTCTTGGTTAGCTTGGGCTAGTTCTATAGGGCTTAAAATCCTAATGAACTTTCACAAGGAACTAGATAGAATGTGTAGGGATTTCCTTTGGAACAAACATGATGGTAATAAAGGGATGCATTATGTTTCTTAGGAGGTTCTTTGCAAGCCTCTTAATTTGGGAAGGCAAGGAATCCATTCATTGGTTTCTAAAAAAGGCCCTCTAAGAGCTAAGTATGCTTGGAAACTTATTCCTGGTTCATCTTCTATTCTATACAAAATCTTGACAGCCAAATATGGAAATCAACCTAAGAACTTTAAGAAGAAAAATCATAGCTCTCCAACTGTAAAAATCATCATCAGTGGTTTTCAAGCTCTCAAAGATATCTTAAGGTGGAAGATATCTAAGGGAAACAATATCAACATCTTACATGATGTTTGGATTTATGATAAATCTATTTCGAATTGGCCTACCTTTATAGAAGATTTGGGAGAAGATATCCAAAATCTGGATTTCTTTATCAATGAAGGAGGTTAGGATGCTGAAAAATTGAGAATCTTCTTTGGACCTGATTTAATTGAAATAATTGATAAAGTCCCAATTAATACTGAACTGGATGAAGATCAACTTGAACTCTTATTCAAGTTCTCAGGTAAATCTATTTCAGCATTAATTTCTAATAAATCCTGTTCTTATGGAAGTGAAGATCCTACTTGGAAATGGAGGAAAGATCTTATGCTCATACCTCGTGTAAGTCTTTTTTGGTGGAGACTTAACATCAATGCTATTCCTTCTAATGCATTCCTGAATCACAAAAATCTGTCAAGGTCTCAGAAATCTGTCAAGGTTTGAGAAATGCACGAGAGGATGCAATTCTGTGGAAAATCAATTCCATAATGAGGTGAGTTGTCATAAACTAATTCAAAATTTTAATGTTATTAGAAGCTGGGGATTCTCTATTCCCATTTTCAATTCATTTGAAGAGTGTTCTAAAGCTTTACAGATGATGGCCTGTAAAGAACATATCATAGGTAATATCTTTTGTTATGTTGTTTTCTTAAATTGGATAAATAGGAACAATGTAATTCATGGAGGAAAGGTGGACAGCTCCTCTTACTTAGCAGCTAATGCTATCAGCATGGATGTAGCTTCTTTTAAAGATAATCCGGTCAACTGGGAAACTAACCAGCCTTCAAAGCTATCAAATTATTGGTTTCCTCCACCAACTGAATGGATTAAACTGAATATAGATGCTTCTGTAAAAAGTAATTACATTGCTAGTTTGGGCGGTGTCTTCCGGGATCATAGAGGAAGATTTCTTTGTGCATTTGGTATCCAATGTAAGCATTAGGACCCAGCTCAAATATAAATGTCTGCTATTCTTTCTATAAAATCTTTTATCCTTCAAGGTAGATATGATTACAAGGGGATCATCATAGAAGGTGACAACAAAAATGTTATTGATTTTTTCAAAATTTTTTTTAATAAATAAGCAGGTGATGATGGAATTCAAGGTAACTTGGATTTTGCTTTCCTAGAAGAGTTCAATCAAGTTTTTTTTCACTTTGTTCATAGGAATAGCAATAAATTAGCGGACTTTTGTACTAATTATGCTTCTTTAGTTGATTTCTTTTGGGATGATCTTAGTAGTAATAAGGTTCCTCCAAAAATTTTTAACATTCTCAAGGAGGATCGTGATTGCGAAGCAATCACTTAGTTTTTTGTAACTTTTTATTTCTAATAAAATCCAGCTATATGCATTTCCTCAAAAAAAAAAAAAAAGAATATTCATTATTTAGGTACCACATACTCTCATAAGGCCTTCTATGAGAGCATTCTTATAAAATCATCAGTGGTCAGATTTGTGAACCCAAAAATTTTTGGGTTCCACCTTATGGAATATGGGATGAAATGCTTGCATGCTATGCGGTGAATTATATAATTTTGGTCTCCATACAAATGTGTTCTACGGTGGATACTGCAAGTGTGGGAGATGTGTTCTAGTATGCCACAAGAGAAACATCTAACTCCATGAAAGGGGTTTACTAATTTATGTGGATTATGGTGCCTCTTCATTGGTTTGAATGCATGATGTGATGATATGTTATAAAAATAGGTAAGTGTTGGAGGTGTTTTGTTCCTTTATAAGCTTTTAATTAAACTTGTGAAGATTTATTTACAATTTCAAAAATTAAATTTTTTATTTTCAATGCATGCTCACTTCTATCTAATTTACATGCAAGAGTTTCTAATTCCTTGAATGCATTTTCTAATTTAACATGCGATATTTTCAAAGAATCATATTCAGTAGTTAAATCAAGGTGCATCTTATTTAAGGAGTCAAAGTTTTCTAATAAAGCCATATAACTAATATGCAAAGTGGAATGATCTTTCCTGAGACATTTATGCTCTTTCTATAGATTAAAAAAAAATCAAATTTAAGACTTGCATGTAATTTCTTGAGCTTCTTATGTGCAGTAAGAATTGTTTTGGAAAGCTTACATATCGCCTCTTGATTAGAATGATCAAGATAATTATATGCCATTAAGCACAGGTTGGTTACCTCCTCTTTTGCTTCAGTTTCAGATGAGTCTTAAGTAGAGTCTGCTCATAATGTCTTCTGAATCCTTTGCTTGCCCTTCTTGAATTTAGCTTTTTCCTCTCTCTTCTCATTGCTCGGGTGAGCTTTAAGACTTAAACAATTAGACTTTAAGTGCCCTGGTTTCCTACATTCATAATATATAATATCAGAAGAAGTTTCAGAATTTTTATAATTCTTACCTTTGCTCCACTGCTGATGACAATTTTATTTTTTCTTTAGAAAGCTTCTAAAGTGTTGGGTAATTAGTGTGATATCTTCCTCTCCTTCATCAAAAGAACTTTCTGAATCATTAGTCTTTAAGGCTAGAGTTTTCTCTTTTCTCTTTTCTCTTGAATCAAGCTACCTTTGACTCACTCCTTGCTCATAGGAATTGAGTGATCCAAGTAAGTTATTAATGGAGTAAACATTCAGATATGTAGATTTAGTAATAGCATAAATTTTTGTATCATAGGAAGTGGGTAAGCAACACAGTATCTTGTTAATATTTTCATAGTTAGTGAGTTCTCTTCCTAAAGTATGTATGAAAGTAACAATCTGAGTAGTCCTAGTATACATTAAAAAAAAAGATACACTAGATTTTATGTGAAAAAAATTATAACCATGAAGCAAAATATTTAACCAATATTATTTTACTTCCTTTGCTCCTTCCTATGTTATGCAGATTTTATCCCAAATCTCCTTATCAACAACACAAGTAGAAATATGCATATAATCTTCAAATTTTAACGCATAGAAAAATAGTTCAATTATTTTACATTTAGTTGGGCTAAATATCTATCATCTATATTCTATTCAGAAAAATTTCATTTTAGTTTTAATGCCATTTACTAAACATGAAGGTATATAATATCCTTCATGAACTAATTTTTACATGCGATAATTTATAGATTGTAAGAAAGTAGACATACAAATTTTCTAAAAATTAAAAGAAATATTACCAAATAAATATGGTCATGTGATTAAATATCCTTCCGCAGTTACGATTTCTAAAATTAGCCATTGATCATTTTTTAAAAGTTTTTTAAAAACTTAATTTTTGAATCCCACTCTGATATCACTTCAACGTTTACGAAGGTTGTTAAATCTTAAAGACTAACCAAGAGAAGGGTGAATTAGATATTTAAAAAATTCTTTAGAAAAAAAAATTCTTAAAAAAACTTTTTACACTCACATACGATAATCAACACAATGGATGCAGAAATAAATAAATTTTACAGCAATGAAATAAATAAGATTTTTCAACCACACATATAATTATAGAAAAATAAAGTACAAAAAATAATCAGAATGAACACATCATAATTTATAGTGGTTCGGTCAACCTGACCTATGTCAACTCTTTGGAGACTCCCTCTCCAAGTATTACCCTAAATAGCAATGACTCTCCTTTTACTCTCATATTAAGGCAGAGAAACCTGTACAAATATTATTTCACCAACATAGTATGATAGAGAACTATGACTATTTTATAAGTAGAGAATCTCAACTCTATTTTACCCTCCAAGTGGATTTATTATTCTATGTGGAGTCTGGAGGGTGTCCGGAGACCAATAAAAATGCACTACGTCACTCTAAAAATGTACCGCGCTCGGTACCGATCTCATTACGCATACTCGGTACCACTCGGTACAGAGTGCTTAATCAGACGATTTTCTTCTCCAGTGTCCGCACGAAATATTAGCTCCTCTATGTGATGATTAGAGAACCACAACTCCATTTTCACCCTTTAGATGATGGTCAGAGAACCAAAACTCTATTTTCACCCTCTAAGTGATGGTCAGAGAACCACAATCTTTGCTGAAGAATTTTTCTCTGAAGCCAAAGAGAATCTAGGTAGACACTTATAGATACTAGGCGAGAGATTCTTGCTTGGAGAAATCTTGTGAATCCTCACACAACTTTTCCCTCACAAAATCTCCCTTTTTTTTCTCTTAAAGCTCTCCTTCTTCTCTCACTCAAAGCTCTCTCTCTTGAAGACTAAATAAGGAAACATTTCTAATAAGAGTATTAGAAAACCTTAAGTTTAGGGCTTCAAGAAATCCTAGTTTTTAAGAGTTCCTTCTTCTATTTGCACCTTATGATATAAGCATCATATAATATGATAAGTACAAAACTAGGTTCATCTAGTGGTCTTTTAGATGAACTATTCAGAACTTATAACACTTTGTATCGTACAATCATAACATCATTTGGTATGAAACTATAGAAATTCCTTTTGTTCATTTGGGATGACTTCTGGGATGATCGATCTTGTACACTATCAATCATCTAGCACTGTGGACATCTTACAGTATAGTCAATATAAAAATCATGGATTTTATTTGGTACGATCTCTAGGATGACAAATTTTATACATATCGATCATCCAGCACTGTGGATATCATACATATGATCAATATAAGCTTATTGCTTTCATTTGGTACAATCTCTCAGATTACTAAAGTTATACTTTGTTGATCACATTATACGAATGGTATCATACACTATGATTGGGTGATTATAAATGTCAAGATTTGATTGTCTAATTTTGATGGATTAATTAAGAAATATATTAATTAGGATATATAGTATGAACTAAATCGTATTGTATGATCAATATAAAATAAGTAACTTTCTTAACCTCTGGCGGCTAAGATTTTGACATAACATAATATATCATATAATACAAATCAAAGTTATATAACAAACTAAAGTGGAATAATACAATCAAAAGGCATATAATATGATGTGCTAAAAAAATCTCTTAAAACATTTTTCTCTCTCCCCCTGTACGTGTGCAAGATTACTCAACAATGATATCCACCAAATTACATAATACAATTAAAGAAAGAGAAAAACACTTAACAAATTGAAATATATAGATTATACCTCTAGTTTACCCAATCTTGAGCTGATTAGAATTACAAGTGAACGATGAACTGATTTCCTGAACGTTAGTACAACATAAAACAAACCAGAATATCATAGAATTAGAAGAAAATAGTAACAGACATAATAATATTTGTTATCATCAAAATTACAATACTTGGATAAGATTTGTAACAAAGATCTCTATAATTAATAAAAATAAAAAAATAAATTTTTTTATCTAAGATAATAATGAAATAAAATAAAATAAATGAATCAAAATAGATCATGAAAATTATTAAATATGACCTCGTACAATGTATTTTAATATGAAGGCTTTTAGGTTATAAACTAAATGGACTATGTTGTGGAAATTAAGCATTGAATCAAACATCTATGCATGACATGTCATCTTTACTCGTTATGAAGCTTTGCACAAAGGAAAAAATTAAAGATGACTACTTTTATAAGGAAATTAAAGATACCATCATAAGATGTTCATGACTTCCTTCAACTTCTTATTGTGGCACTAAGAATTCCCATTTAGAGAATATGAAAGTGTGTCATAAATACCATAAACTGTATAATTAAAATATGGATATGTGTACATTTAATTGTGATGTTTCATATGCAACTCATAGAACTGATTGCACTACATCTATTTTATATAATACAATATTAGAATGTTCAAAATAAGTAAGCTGCAAAATTACTATTGAGTTTAAAGTAAAAATACATGCAAATTCTCAAAGACTTAGCCGTTGGATTTCCATAAGGTCAGTTGATTCCAAAGGAATATCTCATGAGCAATCCAAGAGAATTCAAATTGTCCATAATGTAAAAGAGGAGAAATGAAAACTAGAAAATAAGTTTTTCAAAATGAAGAATATGCCAATGGATCTAAAATTCTGACAATAGTTATTGAGGATGAATTAAATCAGCCATTTACTGAAGTAAGCCTAGAAGCTCATGTTTTGGGTAAATTAGTAGATAGTATCTTCAAGTAGAGTAATTTATTAGGATGTAGTACCTTTTCTATGCTCCATTTTTTTTGTCCAATCAAGAAGCTGAGATTACTGCTAGAAAGAAAAAGTATGAAGGGGTTCTATTGTAAAGTTAGTGGGAGGTTGAAATGATGATCATTGAATCTTATATTACTCTATTGCTTGCATTCTAATTGACTAAAGTATTGCTTGCATTCTAATTGACCAAAAGCATGATAGTGAAAGAAACAATTACTCTTTGTCTTCTTAATATCCACATGTGCTCCAATCTCTACATCAAGCTCTTAAATATAAGATTTGAGAATGCTTCATGGATGATTTGCTAAATAGTACTTAAGAACCTCAATGATGGCCATGTTAACTAAAAATCTCAACCAAAGGGGTCTCTATCTTTTAAATACCCTAAATCTTAAAATTAATCATTACGGGGCTCTGATTTTAATAAAAGTTTAAAATTTTAAAATCACAGAAATTAAGATATTTAAGATAAAATAAATCACCTAAAAACTTAAAACTAAAATTCACCCACCTTCACAACTTTTTATTAGGGGTGATGAATTTAAAATTAACTTTAGCTCACAACGAGCAAATATCGTGTTGGGTGTATTATTAAGATTCATCCTCATATAGTCTCTTACCAATAGTGATGTGGCAAGTATCTTCTGATTGGGTGATTTTTCCACAAAATGGTACCACTATATTATGATCACAACCAAAGCATATATGTTCCTTAATGGTTTCAAACCCTTGAGTAATAAATTATAGGGTATACTCGATAGGCATAAAGCCTTTTTCTAAGCTAAGGTGGATTCAAATATATCACCTTATATAAAAATCACCCTAGGTCTACAAGGTATTCTTGGACAAAGTAACCCATGGCCATCGATAAGGTGCTTTCTACCAGGTAAGGTCAACTAGCTATTCTGAATAAGTAGACCAAGGACCCTAATAGCCCAAAAAATAGAACTATTGAATCTTGATCTAGCGTGTCTTCATTTCCCTCATCACCTATTTTAAGTATCTAATAATAAATCTAATCATAAACTTAAAAATCAAAAACCAAATTCAATCCCTAAAATTATTGATGTTATATGTTAGGCTTGTAACCTACTTATAGACTAGTGTTAATAGAAAGTTCTCTCTATTAAGAGAGGAAATTAACTATAGTGGTTTGCACCTATAGGAAACTAGAATTTTTTTTTTGAAGAAAATGCAGCAAATTGCATTAAAATCTAAGGAAAACAAACTAAGGACTCAAAGCATTAGATTCCTCCTTTAATAAAGACATAAAAGAAGGAGGAACCTTATTCACTCTAACATCATCCCAAATAAAAGAACTCAAAATACCATAGTTAGCACATAAATCTACTAACTTATTGCACCTTCTATCTACACAATTAAAAATAATTTGGTTAAACCCATTGATTAAATGAACATTTTCATACCTTGAGTCTCTACTTGGTTTAGTATTTTGCAAATCTCCTTCAATTATAATTCCCTTGTATTTAAACATCCAATCTTTGATCACCTCCTTAATTGATTAAGTAGCCAAAAGCTCCAATGTAGATATGTCCCAATGAACATACCATTTTCCAAAAGCCAAGAGGAATCTACCTTTGTGATTATGAAACAACCCTCCAATTCCAGCTTTATAAGAGGGTAGTAAGGTCGCATCAACATTTACGTTTATCCAATAGGGTGGAGGGGGATACTAATGCAAATTGGACAGCCTAGTAGATTGATTAACATCCCATATACTCAAGATTTTACTAGTTCCTTGAGCATATATTGAAGCATAACTCATTGCATTAGAACCAATAATCAATGAGCTATCTTCCATCCCATTGTGAATTAACTTGTTTCTTGATTTCCTTGTAATGAACACCACATTACAATACAAATCAATCATGAAAGAACTTTGTCTAGACAACCAATTATAACAATCTATCAAGGAGTCAAATATCAAAACTGCAAATCCCCACTTGCCGATTTGATTTAGAACTTCCTTCAGTTTTACACACCTAATAACAACATTATCTCCATCTTCCATTTCATTACAGCTCCTCGGGCAATGGCTTTCCATTTATAATCTTCTATACTCAAGAAATTGATAAGTAGGAAGGGCATTGTTAAAAATTCTCCACCATAGAATCTCCACCCTTGGGTTCAAATTACCTTTTTTAATCTAACTCAAAAACTACTTTGGAGTAGTATGCATAACAGAACTCTCGAACACTATAGAAGAAATAGATTTCTCAATTTTCTGATAAAGTAACTCCATCTTGTCTTCTTCCATTTTAGAGAAAATATTAATTTGTGAGATTAAGTTTACAAGATCATTTCCCATAAATTTGCTTATTGCTTCCACATTCCTGTTGCAAATATATTTTCATGACTTATGTTTTGATGATTGACAAACACTATTTCTCTTGGACTGCTTGTTGCTTCTAACTTTTTCAAGAATCGAAGATCGGACGAACAAGACAAAGCCAGTTCAGGATTGCGTAGGTTTAGGGTTGAGTTAGTATGTACTTTTGTTTTTCACTTTTTGAGTCTACTTGTAATGGTCAAAGAGACTGATGCTAAGTAACCCTACACACACACTTGAGAGACTTAGAATTTCTGTTTTTACTCATATCGGCCAGGACGATATTTACATCATCCTGGACGATCAGGCTTAAAACAGAAAGTCTAATTAAGGATTCTTAATTAAGGCAGCCGACATTAACATATCGGCCTGGACGATACGTGTATCGGCCAGGACGATAAGCTCAAAACAGAAAGAAGTAGCTGCCATAGATAATTAAGGTATACTGTATTTTTAAATTATCGGCCAGGAAGATCATTGATCGGCCTGGACGATATTCACAATTATGCCTTAATTGAACAAACAAATCAGGAAAGTAATTAAGGATGATTGATACGATCACATCGTCCTGGACGATCGCAGGATCAGCCAGGATGATATATTCCATATCCTTGTTAACTCCTGGACGATCTGGATCGGCCAGCATGAAAACAGGGCGATGCTCAGGATGATTTTCTTCTGAATTGAACTAATCGGCCTGGACGATCAAGTCAAATTTCAATCATCCAACACCCAAAATAGGGCGATGCCCAAGCCGATCTTTTGAGATTTGTACCGATCGGCTAGGCTGATGTCCACATCGGCCTGGACGATATTGTCGGCAACTTGCAATTAATGAGCTCCTTTGAAGCTCTTCTATTTAAGAGCTCTTGTTCAACGTTTTAAAAAACCCTTTGGCTGCTGCCTTGACTTGAGAAGACCTTGAGGAGAGAAAGAGAGAGAGGGAGAGAGAGAGGATCTTGTGAGGGGGAGCTTATGAGGGGATTCACAAGGGTTGCTTCAAGGATCGCTATGCTTGTTCTTCGTCTAGAGTTTCTCGTCCGTGGAAGGGTCGGTAGAGGTAAGGAGTTAGCTTTTGGTTGTGGTTCTCTGCCAGCTTCAGGAGGAAGCAAAAGGAGATAGGTTCTCTGCCTTGCCGGGGTGGCAAAAAGGAGGTTCTTGTGAGGGCTTCTCCGCCTAGCCATGGGGGCTAAAGGAGAGTCACGTTTTGTAGTGCAATACTTGGAGGGTGCCTTCAAGGAGTGGACGTAGGTCGAGTTGACCGAACCACTATAAATTCCTGTGTTCTTGTTTTCTTGCTTCCACACTTTTATTTCCGAATTTATTTTTGTGGTGTGATTTTGGTTTATGTGATTTTCATTCTTTGTGAAAGAAATTTTTAAAATACCAATTCACCCCCCTCTTGGTTAGCTTGGGACTAAGTTCATAAAGGCTTAACATCCCTAACAAACTTTCAAGTGGTATCAGAGCGGGATTCAAAAATTTAAGTTTGAAAACTTTTTGAATTTGATCCATGGCTAACTTTGGGAATAGAAACACTACTGAAGGTTATTCGATTACGCGACCTCCCTTGTTTGACAACTTACCTTTTGATTTCTGGAAAACCCGCATATCTACTTTTTTGCAATCTACTGATTATCGCATGTGGATGCTTATTCAAGAAGGTTATTCTCCACCTTCTCGTGAAATTAATGGTGTTAAAACTGAAATCTCTTTTACTGAATGGACTTTCAATGAACGTGATTTAGCTCAATTAAATGCAAAATGTTTGAACTGCTTTTTCTGTGCTTTAAAATCTGAGGATTACATACGTGTCTCCACTTGCAAAACTGGTAAAGAGATTTGGTATAAATTGTGCATCACCTATGAAGGTACTAATGAGGTTAAACAATCCCGTTTGAACATTCTCTTGCATGACTACGAACGTTTTTGTATGAAACCTCATGAATCGATTTCTGACATGTATACAAGATTTACTCAGATAGTTACTTCACTACATGCACTAGAAAAAGAACTTTCAAACTATGAAAAAGTTAACAAGATTTTGAGATGCTTGCCTTCGTCTTATGATGCTAAAATCACTGCAATCACTGAATCTAAGGATTTGAACACCTATTCTATTGATAACTTACTTGGCTCACTCATTGCTTACGAGCAAGGGGTGAATCAAAGAAATCTTGATGCAGGTGAGAAGAAAAAGAAGAAAATAATTGCACTGAAGGAGCACAAATTGGATTCTGAATCTTCCAGGTCTGAAAGCGATGAAGTTGCCTTCATCACAAGGCAATTCAAAAGCTTTCTAAGGAAGAAACAAAAACATCATCAAAGTTGGAGAAAAGGTAAGGATCATAAACATGTTAAAGGATCTTCTGATGTTGTTTATTTTGAATGCAGGAAGCCTGGACATGTGAGAACTGATTGCCCTACGCTTAAAGATCACTCAAGCAAAGGAAATTGTGAGGAGAAACCTAAGCCAAGAAAGGATAAGATGAGAGTACAAAAAGCATTTTGGGCAGATTCAGCATCGGACTCATCAGAGACAGAACCAAAAGATGAGACATCAAAATTGTGCTTGATGACAGACAAAAATCCTGATCAAGAAGAGGTATGTGAACTTTCCTACGATCAACTTCTTGAAGTTTCAGAAAAAATTCATGCATCATATAGGAAATTAAAGAAAACTCATGCTAGCTTGAAATTAGAATTTTTAAATCTACAAAAAGAGCATGAAATTTTGATTAAAGACCATCAAACAATTGATTCAAATCACATGACTTTACTTGATGAATTTGATGAGTTAAATAAAAATCAGTGTGAGCTAGTTGAAAAGCTTGATGCATTAAAAGTCTCACACACATCCATTGAATCTGATTTTAAGAAATCTAAAGAGATTGAGAAAAATTTGAGGATTGATAATGAGGCATTAAAAAGAACTAACTTGAGGATTCAAAATGATTTGGATACAATTAAGAAAAATTGGATGACATCTACTTTTAATCCTAAGCCGGAATCTAGGAAGAGACATTATAACTCAAACCATTTAAGAAACTCTTTTCCTGGATTAGATGTTTTTCATGTGGCATGCTAAGACACATCTCACACACTTGCACCGTTCACCGTAGTACACATTGGGTGTGGAGACCTAAGATGCATGATTCACAGCATGCCATATCTGCATTGCATTATACTTTTCCTAAGAGGGGGCCCAAACCGGTTTGGGTTCCTAAATCTGACTGTTATTGAGTTTTGTAGGTGTGCTCTCACCAAAGACCTCGTGGGAGCATAGGATAACTGAACATAAGGAGGCTCGCAGCTCATAAATGCTTAAACCTGACTGCTGTTAAGAGAATTTTTAGATACCTTTTGGGGACACAAGGCTTAGGGATTTGGTACCCTAGACACAGCACTTTTTTTGAGATTATTGGTTTTTCTGACTCTAATTTTGCAGGATGCAAGGTGGATAGAAAAAACACTTCTGGAACTTGTCAATTCATTGGACAATCTTTGGTCTCTTGGTCTAGTTGAAAGCAAAACTTTGTTGCACTTTCCACTGCTGAAGATGAATACATTGCTCTTGGAAGTTGTGTGGCCCAAGTCCTTTGGTTGAAATAACAGGTATCGGATTTAGGATTACATGTAAGCACCATCTCAATCTTCTGTGATAACACTAGTGTCATATGCATCTCTAAGAATCCTATCCAACATTCAAGGACTAAACACATTGACATTAGGCATCACTTTATTAGAGATCATGTGACTAAGGGAGACATTGAGTTACACCATGTGACAACTGAAAACCAACTGGCGGACATCTTTACTAAACCACTGGCCTTCGACACTTTCAGTTCTTTAAGGACCAGATTGGGTGTGATTGACATAAATGCATGAAACTTTTAGTTATTTTCTTTTGCTTTTTGTTTTCTTTTTTGTTTTTTTTATTGTTTTGACTTTTTAGTGTGTTTTATTTTTCTTTTGTCTCTTTTTACTTAGTTTTCAAAATCATCGCTGATATGGTATTATATTTCTTGTCCTTATTTTTTGAAAATTTGTAGTCAATGTGTTTTCATCTACTTAATCTCTTAGATGGTAGGAATATTTTGTGATTGTGTCTCTTTCTCTAACCTGTTTTAGTGGCATAGTTTTCTTTTCTAATCAAAAGTCTATCTCAAATTAATGATTGTTTATGAAATTGAGATCTTTCCTTAAGCTTGCTTAAGCAAATTTATCTTGTATTTATAATGATTAAAGTCTTTTTGTCACATCAAGATCCCTCGTTATTCTTGTCTTTGATTATTAATTCTGCTTATGGTAATTCTTCCTTATGTTAGAGAGAGAGCTCATATTCTCTAATATCTGAGAAGATATATTCACAACTAAGTTTTTTTTTAAAGGATTATAAAAGAGAATCTAGCTTGCAAAAAATAACAAAATTTGGCCAATGATGCTAACAAAAGATGCGCAAAGCGCCACTAAATTGACAAGAGGCATAAAATGAGCCCACTCAAAACCAAGCTATTCTCCCTTTTTAAATCTTTTAGAACTTAGAAGTTTTTGCTCTCAAAAGCTTGATTTCGATTATCTTACGATCGTGACAAATTTACTTTACTTCATTATTTTATAAAATTTTTTTTTCTTAAGACAAGTGATGGGTGGATTCTTTTTCTCATATCCAATTAATTATTTGAGTTAGGTCATTGATTTCAAAAGACGATTCTACCCTAAGAAAACGTTTGAGCTAAGGGTAAACCATGAACGGATATTCTACTATTCTATGGATTAATGAGATTGTTAACTCATTAACTCACAAGTTTTTTAAATCAATCACATGGAATACTATATTATTTTCATGCCTTGGTTAAAATATATATATATATATATATTTCATTTGCTATTTGTCTTTTGTTCCCTCCTTCTCATAAAGGGGGAGAAGTTTATGAGGTTTCTTTTTGTCGATCATGAACTTTTACTACTAATTGTTTTCGTAGTGTTTTGCCATTATCAAAAAGGGGGAGATTGTTGCAAATCTATTTTCATGACTTATGTTTTGATGATTGACAAACACTATTTTTCTTGGACTGCTTGTTGCTTCTAACTTTTTTAGGAATCAAAGATCGGACGAACAAGACAAAGCTAGTTCAGGATTGCGTAGGTTTAGGGTTGAGTCAGTCTGTACTTTTGTTTTTCACCTTTTGAGTCTACTTGTAATGGTCAAAGAGACTGATGCTAAGTAACCCTACACACACACACACACGTGAGAGACTTACAATTTCTATTTTTACTCATATCGGCCAGGACGATATTTACATCGTCCTGGACGATCAGGCTTAAAGCAGAAAGTCTAATTAAGGATTCTTAATTAAGGCAGTCGACATTAACATATCGGCCTGGACGATACGTGTATCGGCCAGGATGATAAGCTCAAAACAGAAAGAAGTAGCCGCCATAGACAATTAAGGTATACTGTGTTTTTAAATTATCGGCCAGGACAATCATTGATCGGCCTGGACGATATTCATAATTATGCCTTAATTGAACAGACAAATCAGGGAAGTAATTAAGGATGATTGATACGATCACATCGTCCTGGACGATCGCAGGATCGGCCAGGATGATATATTCCATATCCTTGTTAACTCCTGGACGATCTGGATCGGCCAGCATGAAAACAGGGCGATGCTCAGGACGATTTTCTTCTGAATTGAACTAATCGACCTGGACGATCGTGAGATCGGCCAGGATGATCAAGTCAAATTTCAATCATCTAGCACCCAAAACAGAGCGATACCCATGCCGATCTTATGAGATTTGTACTGATCGGCTAGGCCGATGTCCATATCGTCCTGGACGATATTGTCGGCAACTTGCAATTAATGAGCTCCTTTGAAGCTCTTCTATTTAAGAGCTCTTGTTCAACATTTTAAAAAACCCTTTGGCTGCTGCCTTGACCTGAGAAGACCTTGAGGAGAGAAAGAGAGAGAGGGAGAGAGAGAGGATCTTGTGAGGGGGAGCTTGTGAGGGGATTCACGAGGGTTGCTTCAAGGATCGCTCTGCTTGTTCTTCGTCTAGAGTTTCTCGTCCGTGGAAGGGTCGGTAGAGGTAAGGAGTTATCTTTTGGTTGTGGTTCTCTGCCAGCTTCAGGAGAAAGCAAAAGGAGATAGGTTCTCTTCCTTGCCGGGGTGGCAAAAAGGAGGTTCTTATGAGGGCTTCTCCGCCTAGCCGTGGGGGCTAAAGGAGAGTCACGTTTTGTAGTGCAATACTTGAAGGGTGTCTCCAAGGAGTGGACATAGGTCGAGTTGATCGAACCAATATAAATTCCTGTGTTCTTGTTTTCTTGCTTCCGCACTTTTATTTCAGCATTTATTTTTGTGGTGTGATTTTGGTTTATGTGATTTTCATTCTTTGTGAAAAGAAATTTTTAAAATACTAATTCACCCCTCCTCTTGGTTAGCTTGGGACTAAGTTCATAAGGGCTTAACATCCCTAACGAACTTTCAATTCCATCTTTTATTAGTAATGAAGTTATAAATTGAAAAACTATTACTGTCATGTGAAATAATAAAAGTTGGCCATTTGCTAATACTTTTATCCAATATCCATGTGTCATTGAATACACCAATAGTGTCTCCATTAGAAACATTCCATCTAATTAAAGGCTTTAATGATTTACCTCCATCAATGACGATCTTCCAAGCAGGTAAACCCGTCCTCCTCATTATTTCATTTTCCAACAAGTTTCTATATTTCGGATAGAAAACTTTGTGTAGCAAAGAGTCTTTATCTTTCACATGCTTCCATGCTATGATCCCAATTTACTCGAACAAGAGTGAAGAGCTCTACCTCCCCATTTCAATGGAAAGCACATGACATTCTAATAAACATAGTGGATCCCATGTCTTCCATTGGATTTGTTCCAAATAAAGCTTCTACATATCTTGTCTACCTCATCAAGCACACTCTTAGGCACCAGAGAATTGGTATAATAAAAGATGGTGAAAGATAACAAGATTTTTTTTGTTAACAAAATCTTAACCAGCCAAGGATATCAATTTTCCTCCCCATATATTTGTCAATCTTAAAGCCTTGTCAACAATAAACTGAAAATCTTCTTTTACTAGCCTTCTCATTGCTAACTTTACTCCAAGATATGACAATTCCTTAGCTATTTTGAACCGCATAATCCGAGCAATTTACTTCTTCCTTCTTCAACTAACAGCTTTGCCAAATGTCATACAAGATTTATTGATATTTATTCTTAACCCGACCATCCATAGAAATTTTCCAAAATTGCTTTTATCTCCTTGACTACCTTCAAGTTGGCTTTCAAGAAGATAATCACATCATCTGCATACAACAAGTGGAATTTTCTAGCATCATGTGAACACAACCGAACTCCAATGGTGCCTCCTCTTTGTTTAAAAGCATTGGATAACAACTGAGCACAAAGAATAAATAGAAATGGAGACAAGGGATATCTTTGTCAAAAGCTACTTTGACCATCTATCCAATTTGACAAATTGCCATTGATTAAAATAAAAAATTTAGAGTCTTGTACACATTCCAAAATCAGATTAGAAAATTTAGGAGGAAATCCAAAATAATCCAAAGCTTTCACCAAAGTTGGCAAACCCATCAAATTGTAGCCCTGTTTCATGTCAATTTTGAAATAAACTAAACCTTTTGAAGATTGAGAGTGCCTGAGTTTATGCATAACCTCATGAGCTATCAACACATGATCTGATAGAAATCTTCCTTTCAAGAAAGTCGCTTGCTCTTTTGAGATCAATTTAGGGATGATAGAAGACACCCTATTCATAAGAATTTTTTCTGCCAATTTATAAACAGTATTACATAAGCTTATAGGTCTGAAGTTTGAAGGGGCCAATGGGTTGCTAACTTTTGAAATAAGCACAATAATTTTTTCCTTACAATTTGAGTCCATATCCGATGACTCAAAAAAACCGATGATGGCATTCCACAAGTCAAGTTTAATTATCTCCCAATAAGCTTTAAAGAAAGAAAAGGTAATACCATCATTGCCTAGAGAGATATTATTTCCACTATGCTTGATAACTTATTCCATCTCTTCAATAGTGAATGCTTTTGTTCAATAGTTCTCTATCACCATCATCTAAACAACTCCACGGTCTAGGCCAATCTTCAAGCTTGCATTCTCTGTTTTTCCATTTCTCTTTGAAGTAACGAACCATGACATCCTCTATTTGATGTTGATCCTCCAGAATTTCACCATTTTCATTTTTTATTTTTGCAATGTAGTTTGAATTCCTTCTTGCTGAGGCAAAAGCTTGAAAGAACTTTGAATTACAATTTCCTCCAACATCCACTTCACCTTAGCCCTTTACCTCCACCATGTATCTAACCGAGCAAGTGTAGAGTTGAGTTCACCCACCTTTACTTTTAGCAACTAGCATTCCTCTTCCGAAAGATCTCCTTCATTTGCTTCTTTCATTTGAAGATTCTCTATTTATTTCAACAGATCACTTTTCAACAAAAATAAACTTTTAAGTTTTGCTTTACTCCAATAAAATAAAGCCTTTAATGATTTTTTCATTTTAAAATTTAGGATTTGGGCTAAGCTACCTTCACATCTCCTCAACCAAACACCTCTAACCACTAGAGCTGATGCCTTGTCAGAGGCCCAAATATCTTCAAACCTTAAAACCTTCTTAGTTGATTGCTGAACCATGAGATTTAAGAGAACAGAACAGTGGTTCGAAGCCACACGAGCCAAGTGCCTCACCACAAAATGATTTGATGAATTTAATGCAGCCGAGTTTAAGAAGCATCTATCAAGTCTTTCAAGGATCCGATCCACACTTGTTTTGTTATTACACCAAGTGAACCTTGGTCCCACATACCCAACTTCATGAAAATCATTGCAAGCTAGAAAAGTCTTCATTTCTTTTGTTCCTAGGGAAAACTTGAATATTCCCCCCCCCCTCTTGTCTTCCCTTGAAAGAATACAATTAAAATCTCCTCCTAGCATCATAGGTAAATCCTTAGAGGAATAGTATTCTAACCTTTCCCAAAGCCTTTTCCTTTTATAAACATTCTTGTTACCATAAATTGAAGCAATCCTCCACTTACCTTTATTATGAACTTCCAAATCGCTAATAACAAATTGGGAAGAAGCTTCTAAAATTTGAAAGTTGGCAATACTTGACTTATACACCACAAGAATACCTCCTGCCAAACCTTCTGAAGATACTTGAAAGAAATCCCACTCTGAACCAATTAATTGATCAACATCCCTCCTTTCAATATTTGAAATTTTGGCTTCCAATAAACCAATAAAAAAACCCCATACTCCTTAACAACCTCCTTCAAGTAAAGAGAAGCTTTATTCTTCCTGGCTCCTCTACAATTCCAAAAAAGCTATGGAAGAAGTCATTGAATAAGAGGGGATAAAATCCCCAAGTTATCTTTACCATCAACTTTAGATCTCCTACTTCTAGGAGCCAAATTAATCAGACCCAGCCCTTCTAATTGTTTAGATCCTTTCCTCTTAGCATTACAGGAATCACCTTCTTTCATATCAATTCCCTCCATTTCCTCCATATTAGTCTTGAAATTGACATATGCAGCTATGTTTAACCCATTCATTTCTTCAACCCTATTGGCATCAACCTCCTCAGAGAAAACAATCTCTCCTTCCTCTACAAATCCATCTAAGAAATTGAATTTATTTTCAAAAACAATATTATATGTTTTGAAAGACATACCGTTAACTTCAGTGATCTCTATAGCTGAATTTTCCAATGTTTTCAGACTTGGTTCCTTCTCAGTCTCCTTATTTCCATCTACTTTTTCTACCTAAATAGAAGCCTCCTCCACCATTGAGTTCTTCTCAGCATTAACAAAGCTTTGTTTAAGGGTATCTGTAACACCTCCAAAAATTTTATTCACCATTTGATCCTTTTTCTGAGGGTTTATCTTCCTCAAAGGATAGTTTGTATTTCTTTTCCTCCCATAAATAACTTGCAACCATGGCACATATCCATCTTTTGCAACACTTGGAGCTTCAACAGGCAAAATATTCTTCAATTTTTAACTTTCTTCCTCCATTTGCTTAGATGATCTTCCCACTTCCTTTGAAACAATACTTTCATCCATACACTTCTCTAAACATTCATTTTTCATGTGCCTAATTTTGCCACAAACAAAACAAAAATTAGGAATTCTTTCATATTATATTTTTTGAAATAACTTTTCAGAGCTCCCTTCCACCCATACTCCAAGAGGCAATTGAGTATCCAATTTGATACGAACACAAACCCTCCCAAACTCCCTCCTTACCCATTGGAACATATTTCCATCAATTATATAAGGTTTTCTAGCTATAGAAGCAATTCTACAAATATTGATTTCATCTCAACATTGTAAAGGAAGGTTAGGCATCCTAATCCAGATAGGAGCAGACAAACCTTTTAAGGATGTGGGAGAGAAATTTGGTGATCATCTGTCCATCCCAATAATCTTCCCATTGACAAACCAAGGTCTATTTGAGAAGACTGCTTTCAATGATGATTTGTCATAGAACGAACAAAGAACCCAGTCCAATCCAAGTATTGTGAGATGAAATTTTCCAAAAGGAGCCCACTTCCTCCTTAGCTCAATGTTTACTATAGGGAATGGAACCTTGATTCCAAATACTTTAATTATTAATGAGTTTTGAAGCTTTCTAGAGTTCTCCAACTCATTAGCCACATACAATTTAACAGAAGATCCATCTTCAGATAAAAAGCCTCCCAGTTTCAGATTTAATACCTTTATGTTCTCCTTCTTACTTCAAACATTTTGCTGATTAGAGGACATCGGTCTTGTTGTGCATCCATTCAGGACTTCTAAACACATCCCTAATTCTCCTGGATTTCATTCACGAATTCTCACCAAATCAGAGTTATTCAATTTCTCATTTTCATAAGCCCCAATAACAACTTCCTTCAATGAACACACCAAGGTTTCATCGAATACTCGATCACACTCAAGGACTGAACCATTTGTTTCAGCAACAGATTCATGTATTTCAGAACCTTTCTCCACCATCAAATTATCCTCTAACTTTTCTATTTTGAAAATAACTTTGCCGACAGAGAAGCATCCCCAGACTCCATCATTCCAGAAACTTTCCCTGTTTTGAACTTAGTTTTTGCAGCATCTTCAACCATCACACTCTTTCCTTTACCAATGACTTCGAAAAAGTTTTTTTTTAAAGAAGATAGCAATCCTCCTTCATTAATAACTAAAGGCATTCCCGTTCTGACCTTAGGTTTTGTTCCTTGAGCAAATCCAGGAAGTCCATCTCCAAATGCCGGAGGAGATGATGAAAATGACCTAACTAGAACATAAGAATTCCCTATAGAAAGTTGACGAGCATCCAACAGACCGCCGGTCATTGGTGGTTGGCGACCCTTCGTCGCCATCGGGTTCAATGGAAAAACCACGAACTTGAAATTTTAAAATCCAATGCAATGCTTTCTGTTTTCTCAAACTTTCTCTTTCTAGTCTAGCATTCACCTGACCATCTGATAACCCTATAATGGAAACTAGAACTCAGATCATAAATTTCTCACAAAATGAGGGTGAAATCTCTGGATAGTGTCTTATCTAATACCAAATCTTTATTCTAAAAGTTTACCCAAAACTTGTTTGTGTTAAAATTCTCCTCATCATTAAAAAGAATGAAGAGGAGAGGTTGAGGTATGAATTTTTAGATCCCACAAAAAACATTTTTAGTGGCCTAATATCACATTGATTAAACCTAGTGCTGCACGTTTAATATTCAATTACTATATAATAGAATCAAATATTGCAACGGTGATTTTTAGCACCATAGTGTTTTCAAGCATAGTATCATATCACTACATAGCATAACGTCGAAGTGCTCAAGTTCAAACAAAAATTTAGATTTTTATATATTTTTTATTTTAAAATACTTTTATATCTTTGAGTTATTATAAAGTAAAGGCTAGTTTTACTAACATTGGCTAAAGACTGGTTGACTTGTAATGTATAGTTGGCCGATAGGATTTACTTTAAATACTATGATTTGATGTTATCCTCTATTAATTCATGTGATTCACTGATTGAGACATATAAGGAATTATTACTATACTGACTGGTAAGGAGTAATGACTTTATATACCGAGCTAACAATTATTGATTACTAATTACTAACTACTAAAAAAATACCATGCATGCCGGAACTCCTTACTTATTTTGTGTGATTATTGGAATATAAGCTACAACACTAATTTACTATTATTTTACTACTACCATTGTACCATTTCACTTTTCTACTAATACTATTAAATTAATATATTGATACTGAGCATGTGATTCATTTACTGAACATGTTATATAAGATATTGATATAAAATGATTGAACCTCATGTGTATGAAAAATTGTTCATACAACATTGTTATGGATCCCAATAATTTTCATACATATTTTTGGTTTATTGATTTATATGATTTCCTTATTGCTACGACGTGTGATTTGAGAAGAATTGTTTACTACTTATTTGATTCGATATCCATATTGATTTACTGATTTATTGATATGTTGATTTATTAGTTTACAGATTCCACAATCTTTATATTCTACTATTTTACTAGCATTTATATCGTACTATTTACTATTGCTGTACATATTTTTATATTTGCATAAATTTATGATTATATGGATTACTACTTTTATGAACTAACTAAAGACATGTATTCTATTTTTTTACCATGCTTTGAGTATAGTTATAGGATTTAGTGATCTATTGGGCTTTTAGCTTAGTATCTGTGATTTTAATAATTTCAAGACAAGGAAGATGATTGAGAGTGTTAGATTGATCAATTTTTGGATCCTCTAAATTTTTTATGTTCTTTTTTGAGTTATTCTTTTACAGTCAGGAGTTGATAGATTATATGTTGACATTGTGTGACTCATGGCTATTATATATAATTTTTGGAGTATGAATAGAAATATTTATTAATGTTTGGATAAATAGAATGATTTTTACTGTTCGTTTATATTACTGATAAAAGAAATTAAATAGCTCTTATGTCGTTACTGTAATTATAAAAGATAAAAAGAAAAACTCTTTCAAATTTTATTCTTGGCATGACACAAAGTAAGTAACACCTCAAACTTTAAGCAAGATTGACTTATATTTAAATATACACTTCATAAATTAATAAAGAGGTGAATTGAGTGTTGATCTCATGAGGAATTGAACTATCTGAAAATTCGTTCGGGATGTTAAGCCCTATGAACTTAGTCCCAAGCTAACCAAGAGGGGGGTGAATTGGTATTTTTAAAAAATCTTTTCAATCAAGACAATAATGAAAAATCAAAACTCACCACAATAGAGTAAATGCGGAAATAAAAGTGCGGAAGCAATAAAGCAATAACACAGAGATTTATAGTGGTTCGGTCACCACGACCTACGTCCACTCCTTGGAGGCACCCTCCAAGTATTGCACTACAAAACGTGACTCTCCTTTAGCCCCCACGGCTAGGCGGAGAAGCCCTCACAAGAACCTCCTTTTTGCCACCCCGGCAAGCCAGAGAACTTATCTCCTTTTGCTTCCTCCTGAAGCTGGCAGAGAACCACAACCAAAAGCTAACTCCTTACCTCTACCGACCCTTCCACGGATGAGAAACTCTATACGAAGAACAAGCATAGCGATCCTTGAAGCAACCCTTGTGAATCCCCTCATAAGCTCCCCCTCACAAGATCCTCTCTCTCTCCCTCTCTCTCTTTCTCTCCTCAAGGTCTTCTCAAGTCAAGGCAGCAGCCAAAGGGTTTTTTAAAATGTTGAACAAGAGCTCTTAAATAGAAGAGCTTCAAAGGAGCTCATTAATTGCAAGTTACCGACAATATCGTCCAGGCCGATATGGACATCGGCCTGACCGATCAGTACAAATCTCAGAAGATCGGCCTGGGCATCGCCCTATTTTGGGTGCTGGATGATTGAAATTTGACTTGATCGTCCTGGCCGATCTCACGATCGTCCAGGCCGATTAGTTCAATTCAGAAGAAAATCATCCTGAACATCGCCTTGTTTTCATGCTGGCCGATCCAGATCGTTCAGGAGTTAACAAGGATATGGAATATATCGTCCTGGCCGATCCTGCGATCGTCCAGGACGATGTGATTGTATCAATCATCCTTAATTACTTCCCTAATTTGTCTGTTCAATTAAGGCATAATTATGAATATCGTCCAGGCCGATCAATGATCGTCCTGGCCGATAATTTAAAAATACAGTATACCTTAATTATCTATGGCGGCTACTTCTTTCTGTTTTGAGCTTATCGTCCTGGCCGATACACGTATCGTCCAAGCCGATATGTTAATGTCGGCTGCCTTAATTAAGAATCCTGATTAGTGTCTCTGGTTTTAACTCGATCATCCAGGACGATCTAAGGGATCGGCCTGGCCGATGTGAGCAAAAACAGAGATTCTAAATCTCTCAAGTGTGTGTAGGGTTACTTAGTATCAGTCTTTTGAACATTACAAACTGACTCAAGAAGAGAAAAAATAGATTACAGACTGACTCAACCCTATTCTACCCACTTCTTCATTTGCATCGTTTATTCGTCCAATCTTCAATTCCTGAAATGTTAGAAAAAATATACAGTCCAAGATAATCAATAGGGTTTGCCAATCATCTAAACATAAGCCATGAATTAAGATTTGCAACAATCTCCCTCTTTTTGATGATGGCAAAACAAATAAGCAATTCCTATTTTTCCTATTTCTCCCCCTTTTGACATATCAAAAAGAAAATATGCAAAAAAGAAAAAAAACAATAAAAAAAAAGAATCTCTCCTACATTTTTTAATTTTGATTCAAAGCATGAATATGATATAGCATTCCATGTGATTGATTTTAAAAGCATGTAAGTTAATGAGTTGAACAACATCAAAAATTCAAAGAATCAGAAAAGTATCCGATCATGTTTACCCTTAAGCTTTGAAGTATCTTTGTAGGGTAGAGTTGTCTTTTGAAATCAATGACCTAACTCAAAACTTCAATCATATATTAGTATGAAGGATCTAATCATCACTTGAGTCAAGAAAAAAACATCTTATAGAATAAAGGATCAAAGTAGATACATCATAATCGCAAAACGAACTCAAGTCTTTGGTATATGAAAGCTTCTAAGTTTTTAAAAGATTTGAAAAGAGAGAAGAGCTTGCTTTTGATGGGCTCATTTTATGCCTCTTGTCATTTGAATCGCGCTTTGCGCATCCCTTTTTTTTTCATAAATTCAATTTAGCGGCTTTGCGCTTCTTTTGTTGGCATCTTTGGCCAAATTTTTTTTTTCAAGCTAGATTCTCTTTTAGCCATCTCTTAAAAAAGGACTTAGTTGTGAGTATATCTTCTAGATATTAGAGAATAGGGGCTCTCTCTCTAACATAGAGAAGAACAATCCACAAAACAGAATCACGGACCAATGTAAGAGTAACTATGAATCTTGATTTGATAAAAAGACTTTAATCCCTATAATATAAGATAGATTTGCTTTAGAAAGATTAGAAAAGACCTTAATTTCATATATAATCGTAAATTTGAGATAGATTTTTGATTAGAGAAGAAAACTGTGCCACTAAAATATACTAAAGAAAGAGACACAATCAACGGAATTTTTTCAATCATCTAATGGATTTAAGAGATGCAAACCATTGACTACAAATTTTCAAAAGTAAATGCAAGGCATACGATATCATATTAGCGATGAAAAAAAAATTTTGATAATAAATTTTTTTTTCAAGAAGAATAAATCAAACAAACAAAACAACATAAAAAGGAACAATCAACCAAAACAAAAGAACATATAAACTAGAAGAAAAAGAAAGAAAGAAAAAAAAGAAGAAAAGCAAGTAAAGAAATCAAGTTCATGCATTTATGTTAATCACACCTAATCTGGTCCTTAATGAGCTGAAAGTATCGAAGGCCAGTGGTTTAGTAAAGATATCGGTTAGTTGATTTTCAGTTGACACATGGTTTACCTCAATGTCCCCCTTTGTCACAAAATTGACTGATGCTAAGCAGGTTGTGCTTCAATCCATCTACAAGCAAAACATTTTCAATCATAAGGTTCTTGGAATTACCAATTATACCTAATCCTACCACCTTCCTGGTGGTGTTGTCTCCAAGAGTAACCTTTCCTCTAATCTTGGACTCCAAAACAACAAATTGATTTGCATCACCAGTCATATGTCGAGAGCATCCGCTGTCCAAGTACCACATGCTCTCATGAGGTCTTTTGTGAGAGCACACCTGCAAGATTATCAAATGTTAGTGATAGGAACCCAAACAGGTTTGGGTCCCTTCTTATGAAAAGTAGAGTGCAATGCATGAGTGGTATGCTGTGAATCTTGCACCTTAGGTCTCCACACCCAATGTGTATTATGGTGAACTGTGCAAGTGTGTGAGATGTGTCCTAGCATGCCACATGAAAAACATCTAACTCCAGGAAAAGAGTTTCTTAAATAATTAGAGTTATAATGCCTCTTCCTAGGTTTTGGCTCTTGATTACATATTGGTGTCATCCTAGTGTTCTTGCATGATTCTAATTCATTTTGAGTCTTCAAATTAGTGTTCTTTAAAACCTCAATATCAATCCTCAAACTTTTCTCCATCTCTTTAGATTTCACAAAATTAGCTTCAAGTGATGTGTGTGAAACTTTTAATGCATCATATTTTTCAATTAATTCACAATGATTTTTATTTAACTCATCAAATTCATCAAGTAAAGTCATATGATTTGAATCAATCATTTGATGGTCTTTAGTCAAAATTTCATGCTCCTTTTGTAGTTTCAAGAATTCCAATTTCAAGCTAGCATGAGTTTTCTTTAATTTTCTATATGATGCATGTATTTTTTCTGAAACTTCAAGAAGTTGATCATAGGAAAGTTCACATACCTCATCTTGATCCGTATTATCATCTGACATTAAGCATAGATTTGATGTTTCATCTTCTGGTTCTGTCTCCGATGAGTCCGATGCAGAATCCGCCCAAAATGCCTTTTGTAATCTCCCTTTGCCCTTCCTGTACTTAGATTTCTCCTCACCCTTTCCTTTGCTTGAGTGATCTTGAAGTGTAGGGCAATCCATTTTCACATGTCCGGGCTTCCTGCATTCACAGCATACAACATCAGAAGATACTTTAGGATGTTTATGATCTTTACTTTTTCTCATATGGTGCTTGTGCTTCTTCCTTAGAAAGCTTTTGAATTGTCTTGTGATTAAGGCAATTTCATCACTTTCAGACCCGAAAGATTCTGAATCTGATTTGTGCGCCTTTAGAGCAATAGTCTTTTCTTTCTTCTTCTCACCTGCATCAAGATTTCTTTGATTCACCCCTTGCTCGTAAGCAATGAGTGAGCCAAGTAAGTTGTCAATTGAGTAGGTGTTTAAATCCTTTGATTCAGATATAGCAGTGATTTTAGCCTCATATGAAGAAGGTAAGCATCTCAAGATTTTGTTCACTTTTTCATAGTTCGAAAGCTCTTTTCCTAAAGCATGCAGTGAAGTAACAATCTGTGTAAATCTAGTGTACATGTCAGAAATAGTTTCAGATGGTTTCATACGAAAAAGTTCGTAGTCATGCAGAAGAATATTCAACCTAGATTGTTTTACTTCAGTGGTTCCTTCATAGGTGATACATAACCTATCCCAAATCTCCTTACCTGTTGAAAAAGTAGAAACACACATGTAGTCCTCAGATTTTAAGGCACAGAAAAAACAGTTTAAACATTTCGCATTTAATTGAGCTAAATCTCGTTTATCGAAAGTCCATTCAGTAAAAGCAATTTCAATTTTAATCCTATTTATTTCACGAGAAGGTGGAGAATAACCTTCTTTGATCAGCATCCACATGCGATAATCAGTAGATTGTAAAAAGGTAGACATGCGAGTTTTCTAGAAATCAAACGGCAAGTTATCAAATAGTGGAGGTCGTGTAATCGAATAACCTTCAGAAGTGTTTCTATTTCCAAAGTTAGCCATGAATCTAATTCAAAAAGTTTTTAAACTTAAATTTTTGAATCCCGCTCTGATACCACTTGAAAGTTCGTTCGGGATGTTAAGCCCTATGAACTTAGTCCCAAGCTAACCAAGAGGGGGTGAATTGGTACTTTTAAAAATTTTTTTTCAATCAAGACAATAATGGAAAACAAAAACACACCATAATAGAGTAAATGCGGAAATAAAAGTACGGAAGCAATAAAGCAATAACACAAAGATTTATAGTGGTTCGGTCACCACGACCTACGTCCACTCCTTGGAGGCACCCTCCAAGTATTGCACTATAAAACGTGACTCTCCTTTAGCCCCCACGGCTAGGCGGAGAAGCCCTCACAAGAACCTCCTTTTTGCCACCCCGACAAGGCAGAGAACCTATCTCCTTTTGCTTCCTCCTGAAGCTGGCAGAGAATCACAACCAAAAGCTAACTCCTTACCTCTACCGACCCTTCCACGGACGAGAAACTCTAGACGAAGAACAAGCAGAGCGATCCTTGAAGCAACCCTTGTGAATCCCCTCACAAGCTCCCCCTTACAAGATCCTCTCTCTCTCCCTCTCTCTCTTTCTCTCCTCAAAGTCTTCTCAGGTCAAGGCAGCAGCCAAAGGTGTTTAAAAATGTTGAACAAGAGCTCTTAAATAAAAGAGCTTCAAAGGAGCTCATTAATTGCAAGTTACCGACAATATCGTCCAGGCCGATATGGACATCGGCCTGGCCGATCAGTACAAATCTCAGAAGATCGGCCTGGGCATCGCCCTGTTTTAGGTGCTGGACGATTGAAATTTGACTTGATCGTCCTGGCCGATCTCACGATCGTCCAGGCCGATCTCACGATCGTCCAGGCCGATTAGTTCATTTCAGAAGAAAATCGTCCTGAGCATCGCCTTGTTTTCATGCAGGCCGATCCCGATCGTCCAGGAGCTTGTAAGTGTTTCTAGTAAAATCACTCTTAGATCTTTGTCGAGCTTGTAAGTGTTTCTAGTAAAATTTTCACTCCACTATAATTATTCTATCTCCTAAGGTTATGAAACCTTATCCATCATATGTCTATGCATGGCAGTGCTTTGTTTCAACTCTCCTATTTATTCCTTTATTCCTCGGTCGATGCAAAAATTCACACTAGATTTAAAGTTAGAGCACAACTGATGCAATAGCTAAATTAAGATCTAGAGAATTCACAACAACATTGAAATTGAAAGTAGTAAAGTCTACTTTAATAAATCATGCTTTCTCACACATCACAAGTTCAAAACAAGTAAATTAGCCGACCATAAGTTGAAAAGTACACAAAATAGTTTCCATTTAAACAAAAAAAAAAAAAAAAATACAAAAGAGGAGTTTGTAAAGATGGCACATGGAAGCGCTTTTACAATTGATTACAAACATTTTTCACTCTCTGAATGATCTTCCCTTAGGCACTCCTAGCAACAATGCTAATCTTTATCTTTTTGATGAAAAATTAGGGATCAAGAGCCTTGGTGCTCCATTGGATAGTGTTGGAGCACTGAATTAAATGCAAAAAAATCTAGAGAGTTGTGCTAAGCGACACTCTTCCCTATTGCACTGTGGCATTGAGCGATTTGGCACTGCGGTGCCATCTCCATTGTTGTGGCATTTCGATCTCCTTGGCATTGCAGTGCTCCATTTCTTTCATTGCAACAATGACCTTTATCTTTTTGATGAAAAACTATGGATCATGCACCACGACGCTCCACTAGGTAGCACTAGAGCACTAAATTAAATGCAAAAAAAAAAAAAAATCAAGAGAGTTGAGCACGACACTCTTTCATGGTGGGCACTTGAGAGTTGTGTTGAGAGAGCTACAATGCTTGATGATGCAATACTGTGGCGTTGGGTCTTTTTCTATTTCCAACCATTTTTCTTAAAATTCTTGCAAAACAATGACTTAATGAAGGATTTTCCAATAAAACAAATGCAAAAATATTAAAAACAATTTGCACTAACAGCAACGACATAATGCAGAAGAGACGGTAAAGCTTGCTATTCGGGAATTATGACTAACTAGCAAATCCTGCAAGTGAGTTTGGCAAAAAAATTAAAAAAGGACAAAATAAAATATAAATATATATTTATATAATATTATGAAATAAAAAGTAATTTCAATTAAATTATACATAATAATATAATATCATTTAACAAATTTTCACACAAATTTCATATCGAACAAGAATCAAGCTTTTTATCAAGCATATTCACGAGCATTAGATGATATTGTTCATGAACATAAACGAGCCGAATATATAATTATTCAAAAATGTTTATTAAAATATATAATATTTTAAAAAAATAGTCAAAATTATTTAATTACTTTATAATTATTCAAACTTATTCATAAACATAAACGAGCCGACTATATAATTATTCAAACTTATTTATTAAAATATAAAATATTAAAAAAATAATCAAACTTATTTAATTATTTAATTAAAAGATCATAAACAAGTTACAATTAAACCGAGCCTCAAACAACTTTCCAAACAATCAATTCATTTACAACCCTAATCATTAGTGGACCAAGTTGCAATTTTAATTTTTTTTTTCAAAAATTTTACTTGATAATTTATAATTTTGTATGCTCCAAAATATTCTAAATCTAATATGATGAGCATATATCACCCTCCCGTTTGGCTTACCGTAATTTCTTTTCATGCAACAGTCATGGATGCCAAACATCAGACATCTAACAAAGCAAAAAAAAGGGTTAATAAGTTGCATTTTCAATGTTTGGAGAAATGTGCTCGCAGCAAAAAGAGAGCACAAAAGCAAACATCATTAACAAACAAGCAATTAGAAGGCCAAGAACATAGAAAATAACAGTTCCTATGTATTTCTTTCTGCTTACTTTTTTGCCATATATATATATTTCCATGAAGAAAAACGAAAAAGAATAGAAAAATAAAAATAAAAATATATGACAGCTTGACACAATAACAAAAACATTTACAAGAGGTAAGAACAGGGACTACTGTCACATGAAGATAAGACAAACTATGGCAGGACTGAATTGGCTAAGCCCATGGATGCTGCAACTTCTCTAGAGAAATCCTCTGCCTGTGCCTGTGCATCAGAAGGTACTAAGTTATTAGCAAATCCATTATATATTGAACTGATTTGGGTCATAATGGACATTGGATTTGCTTTTAGATGAGTGCAATATAATTTTTTTATTTATTAATCATATATTGCATTAATCTCAAAAGGAATTTTATGACTATAAAACTATTTTGACACCAAAATGATCAATATATCCCAATAATTTTAACCGCCCAAAAATCTATATACCTGAAGGCGATGCAGCAAGTACATCAAGAACAGATGCACAAATACCTGCAAATATAAAATAATTAGTGTCATATCAATTATTCATAGGAAAATTGGGTGGGGATATGCTAACCAAAATTTATCAAATTTGTGTAAAATATGGATTATCAATCAACTATTATATTAGACGCACCTCAAAGCAAGTTCAAAGATTTTAAAATTCATAATGATAAAAATTTGATCAGTTTGTCCTCACCCAATTTTTTTCCCTATTCAATAGTGGTACCAAAAATTTGTAAAAAAGATCATTCTAACCAAGTAAAACAGTAGCAACACACGAGCAACTGGATACCGCCACAAAAATCTAGTGGCTTTAACAGCGCCAGAGTCCAAAAGAATTGCCGCTCTTTGTAGCTAGAGAGTCACATTGGGCAGTATTAGACGAGAAAAAAACATAAATAACTAAGAGGAACTGAATATTAGAAACCTGTATGCTTGCTGTAGCCATATGTCTATGGTGTAATGGAAGAGGCCTGCAGGTCAGAAACCAGTACGATAGAAAATATGTAGAGTTAATTTGAATCACCAGTTAAGGGAAAAAAAAGCAGGAAATTGACTGATCTTATTTGATGCTTAAAAAAATAATAATAATTAAAAAAAAGGAAATTGACTTTAAAAAAAAATCTGTGTTTTTGATGATAAATGATCAGTTAATTCTATTGCTTGGAACAATTTTTCTGACTTTTAAATGCACTTTCTATTTCCAGGTTTCCTAAGCTAAATAAAGATTCTAGGAAAATGACATGACGGTGAGACGTATAACTAATGAAAAGAGATGAACAACTCATCACTTATAAGAATGAATGTAGTAAAACTTAGATTGATTATTTTCTTTTAAAAAAAATAGATAGTTTAAATTGTAAAGATTATAAAATTATTTAGAGTGAAAATTTATGCACCTAACATCACTTTTTAGTTTTTAATTTTAAGATGAAGGGGCAAAGAATAAAAAATAAAGTAATCGTTATTGAGTAAGATTCTAGCTCTTAAGAAATTGTCTATCCACGAGGAAGCTAATATTATGTGAAAAAAATGAACAAGTGATATTAAGAATGTTGAAAAAGATGGACTTGGAGTATCAAAAGAAAAATCTACTAATAGTAAAAATAGTTGGTGATGGAATCAAAATGTACAAGAAAGATAAAAAAAATAAGAAGATTTATTATAAAAATTGGTTTAGCTGTAAAAATTCTGATAATTTGGAAAGATATAAAGTGACCCGTAAGGAGTCTAAGAAAATAATATATGATGCAAAGATTTTAGCTTTTAATGATTTATATAATAAATTAAATACTAAAAAGGGCAAAAGATATATGCATAAGTTAGCTTATAAAAAAGATAGTAGTATGAATTTAGTTCAAGTAAAGTGTATTAAGGATGAAGATTAAAAAGTGTTTTTATTAGAATATGATATTCAATAAAAGTGGATGAGATATTTTGCTAAACTTTTCAATGAAGATTGTGAGAATGTGATTGACTTTAGTGACCTTAGCACCCTAGATGAAGATAAAAATTTTTATTTTTATCGACGTATTAGTAAAACCAAAGTTAAAGAGCTTTTAAAAAAAATGAAGTGTTGAAAAACTATTGAACCTAATGATATTCTAATAGAGGTGTGGAAATGTTTAGGAGATGAACTTTCTTGGCTAACTAAACTTTTTAATATTATTTTGAAGACTAAAAAGATGCCAGATGAGTGAAGAATGAGTGTGTTAATTCCTATTTTTAAGGGAAAAAAAAAAGTTATGCACAAGATTGTGGTAATTATAGCGGAATTAAGTTAATGTGTCATACTTTAAACCTATGGGAGAGAGTTATGGAGCATAGGTTGTGGCATGACACTAAAGCTTCTCAAAATCAATTTGGATTCAAGCTATGCAGGTCTACTATGAAAGCTATACATTTATTGAGAGGTTTGATGGAGAAGTATAGAGAGAATAAGGAGGATCTACTTATGATTTTTATTGATTTAAAGAAAGCATATAATAAAATTCTAAGAGAAGTGCTATGGAGCGTTCTACATAAGAAAGGGGTTAAGAATGTTTATATTCAAGTTATTAAGGATATGTATATAGGAACTGTTACTTATGATCAAACACAAGGTGGTTTGACCAAGTATTTTCCTATTTCAGTTGGATTACATCAAAGGATCAATCTTAAGCCCATATCTTTTTGCTTTAGTCATGGATGTTCTCACTAGACATTTGCAAGATGTTGTACCCTGGTATATTTTTTTTGCTGATGATATTCTTTTTGTTGATAAGCCTAGAGAGGGAGTTGAAGGTAAAAATTATAAAGGTTAACCTTATAGTCTAAAGGCTTTCGTTTGAGTAGATCTAAAACTGAATATATGGAATATAATTTTAGTAATAATAGATCTAGTGGTGGATTGTGACCATGGTTTAAAATTGCGCAATATGAGGCTCGCCTTGAGGTCCGCCTTTGCGCAATTCCAGTAAAAAACGCCTCGATGCTTACGCCTCGAGTTTTTTTTTTATGAGGCTTGCACCTCAACTTAGTTGAGGCCCGCCTCGCCTCACTGGCATGAGGCTTACGCCTCACTCTATATATATTAAAACTTACATAAATCTTGAAGTAAATGCCCGACATTGAACTCTATAGGAGAGAAGGAAGGGAGAGAGCAGTTCACCATAATAATGATTCAAATAAAGAACCCCTTAGTAATGTCGGTGCTGATAACTTATGAGTTCTTATGTGATATGTCATTCCTATTTATTTTTGGAAATCAGAATTATATGTTAATGAAAAGAATACTGGGATTTCGGAAAGATAGAATTTTGAGTTGAACTATATTTCATGTTGTCTTATTATTGAGATATTTTGATTTCACTTCATATCTTATGCTTTTTTATGTTTTATATTATTCACTCATTAATATATAACAAATTTATCATTTTATGTTTACGCAATCTTTTGATTTTGAGGCTTACGCCTCAAAACGCCTTGAGGCTTACGCCTCGCCTCACGAATGAAAAACGCCTCAATACCCGAATACGTAATTTTAAACATTGATTGTGACTTTGGGCAATCAAGTCATTAATAAGAGTACACGTCTTAGATATCTTGGGTCCATTGTTCATAGTGATGATGAAATAGATGGGGATATATTATTAGTAGAATTCAAATTGAATAGTTGAAGTGGAGGAATGCATTGGGCTTGCAGTGTGATAGAAAAGCCCATCTCAAACTTAAGGAAAAATTCTATAAGATGGTAGTGAGACCTACAATACTTTATGGTGCTGAATGTTGGCCATTAAAAGAGAAGCATAATATTAAGTTAAGTGTTGCAGAGATGAGGATGCTCAGGTGGATAAGTGGCTTTACTCTTAGAGACAAGATACAAAATGAGTACATACATGAAAAGGTTGGAGTAGCTCTAGTGGAAGATAAGATTAGAGAGAGTCACCTTACATGATTTGGTCACATAAAACGAAGGCCTTCCAATGACTCGGTTAGGAAATATTAGAAATGACATTTCTTTTAAATATAGATGAGAATTTTGACTTTTAATAGAGCACAATGAAGAAAAATGATTCATGTAGCCGAACCCACATAGTAGGATAAAGGCCTATTGTTGTTGTTGTGGGTGAGATGTATAACTTGGGTTCCCTGGTCTGAAAAAAGATAAAATGGGCTAGCCATATCTTACTAATCCACACATTCAAACGAGGAAGTATAGAATGCATGAATTCTGATAGGAAATACTTGGTTCGCAAGTAACCCTAAGGGAATACTTGAGTTCGCAAGCAAACCTATCATTAATTGGAAGAAAACAACGAGAATAACGCAAAATCTGGGCGAAATCAGCCCCAAAATGATAGTTTGCAATCAAAGAAATAAATCAAAGCACACACGAAAGCAAGATACAAGTGATCCATAATTCGAGAGGAGGATCGTCTCTCCGAAATCTCTAGACAAGAGAGTCTAGAGCCCTCGCACCAAGAAACCCTAATTCCCAATTAATCAAAACATGAAAAACTCCCTAATTCCCTCATGCACTTTAATACAAATTATTTCCTAATTAATTTTCCCTCCCAAAGCTTGAGCCGCCCCACCCTTTTCCCTTTTGAAATTATTTGCTGGATGGAGCCCACCTAATAAGTGGAAAAGGAAGGAAGGAGGCGGGCTACTTCCGCCTCCTGTAGAATTGTTGAACCGGCTGAGCCGGTTCAGCCAGCATAGGCGTGACATTACCGCCCTCCCAAAGAACCACCTTGTTCTCAAGGTGAAAATCCGGAAACTGTTGTTTCGTCCTCTCGTATGGCTCCCACGTGGCCTCGTAGTCAGGAAGGTTCTTCTACTGGATCAACACTTCCTTAGTTCCATCATCTTTCTGGCGCACTCCCATCAGCTCTAAGGGTTCCAGAACCACCTCTAAATCCTCAGTAAGCGTCGCAGGTAGCTCGGGGTTGGCTGTGTAGTCACCGATGGCCTTTCTCAACTGAGAGACATGAAAAATCGGGTGTATCATCGCCGATGGTGGTAATTTCAGTCGATATGCCACCGCCCCAATCCTCTCCATCACTTCATATGGCCTATAGTACCTTTGAGACAGATTTTCATTCCTCCTGTGGGCAACTGTCCTTTGCCTATATGGTCGGAGTTTCAAGAACACCTCCCCCTCTTCAAACTGGATGTCCTTCCTATGCCAATCCGCTTGTTTCTTCATAATTTGCTGAGCTCTCAGTAAATGCATCTTCAACTCCTCTAGCACTCGACCCCTCTCCTACAAGTATTCCTCTACTGAAGAAACGGGAGTACTGCTACTCCCAAAGTGCACCAAGTGTGGGGGATCCTGTCCGTACAACACCTTGAATGGGGTCATTTGTGAAGCAGAATGAAAAGATGTGTTGTACCAGTACTCCGCCCATGATAGCCACTTAGCCCATAGCTTGGGTGTCTCTGACACAAAGCATCTCAGGTACGTCTCCAAGCTCCTGTTGACTACTTCCGTCTGGCCATCTGTCTGTGGGTGATAAGCTGTACTCCTCTTCAGAACTGTCCCCTGCAATCTAAACAACTCTCTCCAAAAATGGCTGAGGAATACCTTGTCTCTGTCTGATACGATCGCCTCGGGTACTCCATGTAACCTGACCACCTCCCTGATGAAAGATGAAACCACTGTCACTGATGTGTAGGGGTGTCGAAGGGGAATGAAATGTGCATACTTGCTTAACCTGTCCACCAACACCAAGATCACCATGAACCCCTCTGAGCGGGGCGACCCATCTATAAAATCCATAGATATCTCCTCCCACACTCTGCCCGGTAGAGCTAACAGCTGTAGTAGTCCTCCTGGTGACATAGCTAGGTACTTATTTCTTTGGCAGATCTCACATCTGGCGACCATCTCCTTTACATCTTTATGCATCCCCTTCCAATACAGTGTCGCCGCTAGTCTCTTGTATGTCTTCTGTACGCCTGAATGACCCCTACTGTGCTTCCATGAAACTCATGGAGTAAGTTTGGGACATGGATCGAGGTTCGGGGCATCACAAATTTCCCCTGAAATAGAAGTTTGTCTCCCTCCAATGAGTACCCTGGGTGGCTACCCTCTTCTTTCAGTAAATCTGGCATGATCTTTTCCAAACCTTCATTTCTAGCACTTTCCTCTCTGATGGCCTCCGAGTCCAGCATCAACGGAACAGATAGTGCCACTGTCTGCAGCTCCCCCATGCATCTGAACAAGGCATCTGCCACCTTGTTCTCCACTCCAAGCCTATACTGGATCTCAAAGTCATACCCGAGCAACTTGGACAGCCAGCTTTGATGCTCCTCTATCACCATTTGTTGTTCTAGCAGGAATTTCAAGCTCCGCTGATCTGTTCTCACAATAAAATGTCTCCCAAGGAGGTAGGGCCGCCACTTTTGGATGGCCAACACGATGGCCATTAATTCTCTCTCATAAACTGATTTCAGCCGGGCTCTAGCAGTCACTATCTGGCTGAAATAGGCAATGGGCCTACGACTTTGCATGAGCACTGCACCCATCCCGTACCCTGATGCATCTGTCTCCACAATGAAGGTCTGAGTGAAATCTGGCAAAGCTAGGACTGGCACCGTCGTCATCGCCTTCTTCAAGCTCTCAAATGCTGATGTGGTTGCCTCCCCCCATAAGAATTTGTCCTTCTTCAACTGCTCAGTGAGTGGCCATGCTATGGAGCTGTACCCAATGTTTAAAATTGCGTAATCGGGTATTGAGGCGTTTTTCGTTCGTGAGGCGAGGCGTAAGCCTCAAGGCATTTTGAGGTGTAAGCCTCAAAATCAAAAAATTGTGTAAACATAAAATGATAAATTTTGTATATACTAATGATTAAATAATATATAAAACATAAAAATGCACAAGATATGAAGTAAAATCAAAATATCTCAATAATAAGACAACATGAAATATAGTTCAACTCAAACTCCATCTTTCCCAAATCACAGTATTCTGTTCATTAACATATAATTCCAAAAATAAATAGCAATGACATATCACATAAGAACTAATAAGTCATCAGCACTGTCATCACCATGTTTAAAAATGCATAATAAGGTATTGAGGTGTTTTTTGTTTGTAAGGTGAGGTGTAAGCCTCAAGGTATTTTGAGGCGTGAGCCTCATAATAAAAAAATTGTGTTAAGTGCAAATAAATGTTAAAAGTAAATTTTTATATAATACTCAAATAATATGTTAAAAAATGACGACGGGTTAGAGGTTAAGGAAGTTGAGAGGAAGTTGCAGCGACTAGGGGGTACACGAAGTGTGATTTGTTCGCGACTTTACTTCAGGATTTATGTAAGTTTTAATATATATCGTTTGAGGAGTAAGCCTCACGCCAGTGAGGCGAGGCGTGCCTTAAGGCGGGCCTCAACCAAGTTGAGGCGCAAGCCTCGTAAAAAAAACTTGAGGCGTAAGCCTCAAGGCGCTTTTCACTGGAATTGCGCAAAAGCGGGCCTCAAGGCGAGCCTCATATTGCACAATTTTAAACCATGGCTGTACCCCTTAACGAACCACCTGTAGTAACCTATCAGTCCCAAAAATCCTCTCAGTTCCTTCAGATTTTTCGGCACTGGCCACTTTAGCATGGCCTCAATTTTGGACTGATCCGCTGCCACCCCTTCTTTTGATACCACATGGCCTAAGTACTCTACACTGGCATGTGCAAAGAAGCATTTTTTTAAATTAGCCCTCAGCTGGTGCTCCTGCAGTACCCCTAATGCTCTTTTCAAATGCTCCCAGTGCTCCTCTGTCCTGCTGTAAACCAGGATGTCGTCAAAGAATACCAAAACAAATCGTCTGAGATAAGGTTTGAAAACCTTATTCATAAGGGCCTGGAAAGTAGCGGGGGCATTGGTGAGACCAAAAGGCATCACCAGAAACTCATAATGTCCTTCATGAGTTCTAAAGGCAGTCTTGGGTACATCCTCCTTCATTCAGATCTGATGGTAACCTGATTTCAAGTCTATCTTACTGAAGATCACAGTCACACTCAATTCATCTGACAGCTCGTCAAAGAATGGTATTGAAAACTTATCAGGTATAGTTTCCTTGTTGAGTGCTCTGTAGTCCACACAAAAACGCCAGCTGCCATCATTCTTTTTCACCAATAGAACGGGGCTAGAGAAAGGATTGATGCTAGGTCTGATGATCTCTGCCTCCAGCATCTCTCTAATCAACCTTTCTATTTCATCCTTTTGGAACTGAGGCTAGCGATAAGGTCGTACACTGATGGGCGCCACTCCCTCCAACACGATGGGATGCTCTTGCTCCCTCTGCGATGGCAATCCCTGAGGTGGCTGAAACACCTCTTGGAACTGCTGAATCAACGGCTGAATGGAGAGGGGTAGGTCTCCTCCCTCCTCCAATCTCGCTCCCTCCAAACTGTGCAGCTCCACCAAATACCCTCCGCCCGCCAACTGAATGTCTTGCACCATCGTTTTAAGAGATATCAAGGATTCGGAAAACCCCGCATCTTCCTTAATCACTACCTTCCTTCCATCCACCGTCAACTCCATCGTGAGTGCTCCCCAATTCACTTTGGTGTCTCCCAAAAGTTTGCAACCACTTCATCCCCAGGATGACATCTGTGCTCCCAAACTTTAATGGAAGAAAGTCTTCCCTCACCTATATCCCCTGGATCGTCAGTCGCACTCCTCTGCAAATCCCCTGGCCTTTCTCCACCTTTCCCTTGCCCATCATCACTCCGTAACAGCTGGTGTCCACCAATCTCACTCTCAGTTGGTCGACGATCTGGGTGGAAATGAAATTGTGAGTGGCCCCACTATCAATCAGCACCACAATCTCCCTGTCCTCTATCTCTCCCTTCACCTTCATGGTGTGATTCGTGGTGAATCCCACCACTGAGTTCAGGAAAACCTCAGCCAGATCCAAGTGTAGCTTCTCCTCCATTTCCTCCTCTATCTCCTCCTCACCTCCCTCAGTTTCCTCGTCATCACAGATGGTGAGAACCTGAAGAGTTCGGTCCTTGCACCGATGCCCTGGCGTGTACTTTTCATTGCATCTGAAGCACAACCCCTTAGCCCTCCTCTCCTGCATCTCTTTCTCCGTCAGCCGCTTGAAATTTCCCCAGCTCCCTCCTCCTGTCTTCTCCTTGGTGGCCTCTCGGCTCCCTCATGTTGCAGGACCTTTAGGTGCTAAATGAGTGGTCGTCATCCTGTAAGTGCCCCCGATGCTGCTACTCCTAGCTCCCCTCTCCAAATTCCTCTGATTTTCCACCAGTTGGGCCAACTTCATGGCCTCCCCCAAGTCACGGGGCATCAAAACCTTCACTGCTACTCGGATCTCTGCCTTCAACCCTTTCATAAAATTTCCCTCCAATACTGTATCTGAGAGGCGCTCCACCCTGCTAGCTAAGTGCTCAAACTGCTCCCGATAATCTGCTACTGATCCCTCCTGTGTTAGATCAAAGAACTGCTCATAGAAGTCTCCTACCCGATCGGTTTGGAAATGCTCTATTATGCAGTCTTTGAATTCCCTCCAGTTCCTGATCGGCCTCCTCTGGTCTCTCCACTGAAACCACGATAGGGCTTTCCCTTCCAAGCACAATCCCGCTACTGTCAGCTTCTCCTCCTCTGTCAACCCATTGACGGCGAAGTACCGCTCTACCTTGTAAATCCACCCATACACATCTTCTCCTTCAAATATGGGCATTTTCAACTTCCTCACCTTCTAGTCTCCAACATTTCCCCTGATTCTTCCATAGTTTCCCCTCTCACAAGTGCTAGGTGCACCCCAGGTTTCCTGGTCTTCCCTTGCTCTACCATAGCCCCAACTCCCTTCGAAATCCCCCTTTCTTTCTTCAAAATCAGCACCTCGACGGCCATAGTATCCCTCTCCTGGGTTCCCCAAATCCTCCTCTTTCTTCCCTCTGGAAAGTCTCCAGATGGGTTTTCTTCCTTCTCCTTCCACGATCTCCACCTCATCTTCCTCCCTACGGATTTCAGAATTCTTACTCTTTCCTTCCATCCCTTTTGCCACTGAAGCCGCTGTTTAATTTTGAATCTCTAACATTTTCTTCATCATCTCTCAGAGGTCGGCGACTTGTTCCTTCATGGAAGATATCCTTTCCTCCACCATCATTTTGATTTGATTCATCTCCCCTTCAAGTCTTTCTTCCAAGGCATCCACTTTTTTGGCCGCCATCAAAATTTGGCATTTGTAGATTCACAAAAAATAGGATTTTGGAGTAAAAATCAGCAACTTTTTCCTATTTGAAGCGAATAAAATGCTGCTGGGGTTCGTTGAAATCAGCCCTCCACCGGTCCCGAGACTTGCTCTGATACCAATTTTATAGGAAATACTTGAGTTCGCAAGCAAACCTATCACTAATTGTAATAAAACAGCGAGAATAACGCAAAATCTGGGCGAAATCAGCCCCAAAATGATAGTTTGCAATCAAAGAAATAAATCAAAGCACACACGAAAGCAAGATACAAGTGATTCTTAATTCGAGGAGGATCGTCTCTCCAAAATCTCTAGACAAGAGAGTCTAGAGCCCTCGCACCAAGAAACCCTAATTCCCAATTAATCAAAACATGAAAAACTCCCTAATTCCCTCATGCACTTTAATACAAATTGTTTCCTAATTAATTTTCCCTCCCAAAGCTTGAGCCGCCCCACCCTTTTCCCTTTTGAAAATTATTTGCTGGATGGGGCCACCTAATAGGTGGAAAAGGGAGGAAGGAGGCGGGCTACTTCCGCCTCCTGTAGCCGGTTCAGCCAGCACAGGCGTAACAAATACATATATCACAAGTTTTAAAAACCAATCAGAAAGGATTGTCAAAATGGTTGCTAGATATCCAGCCACTATAAATGTCAGGTTGTACTTCAATTTGGTTGTAACTATCTAGCTCTGAAACCCAAGCCATAAAATACTGAATATAACTTGGCTGAGACTTACCATATCAAGAAAAATCCAAATAAATTTTCATGTTTCCCTCAATTTGCATGAGGAATCACCTTGCAGAAGTCAGAGCAGAAAAATACATGGAATCCGAAGAAAGTTTAAAATGTGATTTTAAGGGCCATAGAACATAAAATGTGACATTAATGACTGAATTTCTAATCAGGGTCCCACTCTCATTTTCGTTTTTAACACTTAGAATTATGGTTGCGTTCGTATCACCAAAGACAGGTATTTTGAATATTTCAGTTGTACAATCAACTCAAAACTCACAAGCAAAACAAACAGAATGAAGACAACTGAATATACGAATGAAGGTATGTACTGCCAGCAGTCGTTGACTACTTTGAAGTTTGAACCGATAGATCACAATTTGATAAACAATTCAAATTGGTAGCAAATCATGATAATGGTTGTCTGCTTCATAACCACACTTATGTGGACAAATAAAGTTGGTTTCACTTGTACTTTTTCTAGTTTTATGTACGCCGGGAAAAGAATACCAAAGGCAATTGTATTCAGCTTTGTTAGACCAGCTTTCAACCAAAAAGATAACAAATTAAATGAGAACATAGAACTCCTGGTGATTAATGATGGCGTCATCACCTGTACAACTCATCATTTTTGTTGGAGAATTTTTGTATCCTCAAACGGATTGCATATTTTATCGTCGAGTACGGCATAAGAACTTGATATATTGCCCCGAAGGGTATAAATATAATTTCCTTATGGACTCAATAATAAAATTTACAATTATTAACAGAAATTCCCCCACTTGATGTTTGGTCGAGCGGGATTTATTTATTTCTGGGGTACAGCTATGGTTAATTACATTCCAAGCTTTAATGCTTGAGAAAACTTTTGATTAAAGTAGTGGTTTTGCTTTCTTTTGAAGTCATTTAAATGTTGGCTAAAGTTTGATCTTTATTTTAAAATCCATGAAAGTCTTAGCAAAAGGATTTGGCCTTTAGGAATTTCAAGAAGGAATTGATCATCTAAGGATTAGATTTTGGGAATGAAAGCCAAAGGAGGTGAAGTAGGAGCACTTGATTCTAAGATGAAACTCAGAGGTGCCCAAACTATCCTATGTTGGGCTTTACATTTTAACAACCTAATTTTGGTTTAAGTTGATATTTTTATTAGAAGATTGGGGCTTACATCCCAACAACGCTTGTTGGAGGAATTGCCCGAAGGATGAGGGCTTATAGGGTGATTTGGAATCAACCCATGCCTCGGACCCTAAGACTAAGGTGAGGACTACCGATAAGTAGTGCCTCGAACCTAAATCTAACGAGTGCAAAGGGGCTTACAAACTATACCTCACAAGAGGTATAGCCTGCCCGACCTCTGGATTTATTATCCCGCCTGGAAGGGACTACCAGCTAACCCTCCTAATCGCTTTTAAAACCATGTCATCCGGTCTCAATGCAAATGTAGAGTGGGGAGGTTATTTTTATTTAGAAGGTAGGGCTTACAACTTGGCTTTGAGGCCAAGATGCCTATGCATGTAGGTATGCATATGCTGACTCATAAAGAAAAAAACCTTTTTGTTATCTAATCCTTAAGTGAGGGCTTTCTATATGCAACATGCTTTGGGCTATGCAAGATTGTTTTAATTTTTAGAAAACTTGGCCCCTTTAAAGGGAGCCATGCAAGACATTCTTATTTATTAGAAAATCATGGAGCCTAAATCAATTTTTAGATTGATTACATTTTAATGGGTAGAAATCTTATTTTTGTCCTAAGAGCCTACCGTATCAAAAGTCCAAGCCACTCCCAAGCAAAAGCAAAGAAAAAAACCTAGGAAAAAGATGCATTTCTATTGCACAACCAGGTAAACAATCAAAGCACGCTTTTATTTATGAATAAAGTACAACGAATGAAAATAGAGTCCATATTATTACAACCAGATTTGGCAGCTGAGTCGCCTGCCATTATACAACCCAGTCAAATTTACAGACTCTACTTGTGGGGTTCTTCAGGCTCTTGACTTTTGAATGGACATTGGGCTTCACCTTTGACAGGTACATCCTTCTAGTCCATTTCATTCTTTTGCTCCAAACCCCCACAAGTTTGATACAATTACAATTCTATCAAATACATGTTTGAAAAAAAAGAGACTCAAACTTGCAGTGGATTAGAAGCAATTTATATAATAAAGCATCACATTAAGAATTTTGTTTAGCATTTAGAGTGCCAAACGCATGCTTCTACCCTATTGGCCACATCTTTAGGGGGTTTTAAGCAGTACCTGTCATGCAAGCAGTTTATTATTTATGAGCGCCTCCCCTTTTAGATATGGCCACCTGCAAGAAGAACAAGAATATATCTACACTATACACTTAAGGGCAAGTGCCCACAACGCAGACAATCCAAGGACAATCACACCACAACATCAAACACATGCGCAGAAAAGAAAAATCCTAATCCTAACATGCCTAAGGGGCTGTGCACCTAAGTGTGTGAGGCTTGTGTAGCATGTCACACTAATGGTCTTTGATTTTATTTTGGAATGGAGATGTTTAATCTTTATCCAAGGGTGATTTCACTTTAAGTTGTTTGTGACTTAAAGATTTTATTTGATTTTTAAGTGTTTCATATTTAGGAGGGTTATGAAGAACCCATAAAGTAACCACTACTTGCTTTTGGGCAAGTCTGTTACTTATGAATCCTAAGATACAATGATGTAGGCATCTCACTTTTTGGGGGAGATGCTTGATCATTGTATCAAAAGGGGACCTAAGTAATTTTTAGATGTTTTAGAGTTCTCTTAATGTTTGGGTAAGAGAAGTGTCTATCTAATAGGGTAAGATAGACATGCCTAAGGGGTTTTCACTTAGAACTTGGTGAAATTCATCCAATGGGGTAGGATGAACTTCAACGGATTGGATGTTTCCTAAGGGACATCTATAGATTTAGCATTTTTAAATGTCATAGAAAAATCATTCAATTTGGGTTGAATGCAAGAGAGCACTTAGATTTTAGGTCTAAGAAGAGTGTCCAACATGTAGCTTTTGGGCTACATGTGGATGAATTCTCCTTGGCTTTTGGAGCTAAGAGGAGAAAGATAGGAATCCAACATTTAGCTTTTAGGCTAAATGTAGGAGAACTCTCTCTAACTTTTGGAGTTAAAGAGAGGGAAAATCTCCTACAACTTTGAGATTGGAGGAGAGTTGGGAACCTATAGCTTTTGGGCTAGGATATGATACCTTCTAAGGCCTTTGGAACCTATAGAAGTGAGGGAGATTAGTAGCTTTTGGGGCTACGAATCAAAAGGATGTCTCCTTGAATTTTTGTATTCAAGGAGTTGGGTTTCATTTGCTTAATTTGGATTAGGCAAATAAATATGAGTCACTTATTGAATTTAGCTCAATAAGTGAGAAAGATTTGTAACTTTGGGGTTACAAATCAAGAGAGATTATCATTGAACTCTTATGTTCAATAATGGGTATTTAGTTTGCTAAGTTTGGATTAAGCAAACATAAGAAGATGATGTGTAGATTTGGGCCTACACATCAAGGATTCCTTGAACTTTTGGGTGTCCAAAGGGAGGAACTCATTCAGCTGGTTTGGGTTAGGAGAATGAAAGAAAGCTATGATTTGATTCCTTTACTTGATATGGAATTATTTGTTGAATTTGGTTCAACAAACAAATGATTTTTTGGATTTAATTACTTGTTGATTTTGATTCGACAAATAAGAGACTTGGAATAAGATTGATTCACTCTCAACATGAGTTGAGAGAAAGAAACTTTCGTACAACTTTTGAGTTGTAGAAAGGAGAAGAGAAGATGCAACTTTGGGTTGCAAGCTTCTAAAACCTCTTTGAACATTTGGAGTTCAAAGAGAGGAATTCATTCTCCCAACTTGAGTTTAAGAACATGAAGATTGGTTTAGATGCTCTCCTAAAATCTTAGCTTGTAGGAAAGGGAGAGGGAAATGCAACTTAGAGGTTGCAAATCAATGAAAGTCCTTTGAACATTTGTTGTCCAAAGAGGATTGTACACTCTCCTAATTTTGAGTTTTAGGAGATTGAGATGGTTTTCCTACAACTTTTGGGTTGTAGAAAGGGTGAAATCATGTGCAACTTAAAGGTTGCAAGTTAGAGGAATTTCTTTGAATATTTGGCGTTCAAAGGAAATGGTACACATTCATTTGATTTAGGCTAAGTGAATGGAGATATTTTCTACACTTTTGTTTTGGTAGAAAGAGGAAATAATGTGCAACTTAGAAGTTCCACATTCATGAGTGCCCTTGAACATTTGGTGTTCAAAGGGGGATAATTTCATTTGTCTAATTTGAAGCTAGGCTAATGAAGAGAAATTTAGAGGTTTCCTACAATTTGGGCTTGTAAGAAAAGGAATTGTCCAAAATGCAACTTAGGGATTACAAATTAGAGGATTTCCTTTGAACGTTTGGTATCCAAAGAGGGGGATTGATTGTTTGTTGATTTTGTCTTTCAACAAACAAAGAAGGGAAGAACTTGGGAATTGGTTCCAAGTTCAAGGTCTCTTAACGTGCATTTAGGATTTTTGATCCTAAAGTTATAAGATTCATGCAATCCAATATTTAGAGCTTAGGAATGCTCTAAGTATCATTCATGAAGAATATGTAAGGGTGGACATTTGTTGATTTTTCTTTAACAAACAAAGTCAAGTAAACCTAGGACTTTGATCCTAGGATTACACGATTCATGAAATGATTTTGTTTGGAATCTTTGAAGGTTTCAAATCATTATACATGAAAGTAGATGGATATTCATTTGCTAGTTTTATCCAACAAATGAGATGGGAGAGTTCAGAATTTGGTCCCAAACTCAAGGGTGATATCATATAAGAGGAGATCGTTCATTTGCTAATTTTATGTCTTAACAAATGAAAAAAAAGTAAACTTCGGATTTGGTCCTGAGTTTGGAGAAGTTCCTTTAAACATGTGGTGTTTCGAAGGAACAAAGAGAGGTAAACATTCTCCTAATTTTGAGTCTTAAGAGAATGGGTTGGTCTCCTACAACTTTTGGATTGTAGAAAGACAAAAATGAGATGCGGCCTAGAGGTCACAAGATTGGGAGAGATCCCTTGAACATTTGGTGTTCAAATGGATTTCTTCGCTCACTCAATTTAGTTTGAGTGAAGGGATGTATGAACCTAGAATTTAGTTCTAAGGTCTAAGATTTTCATGTTGCGACATTATGGAATTTTGGAAGATTCCAAATCATCACACATGAAGGGAGATTCATACAATCTAACATTTTGGTGCCTTGAGGAGGCCTTAAACATCATTTATGAAGGAGGAAACATATGGAGAGAGAGTTCCCCATAATTTGAATGAATGTTTTGGATTTATTTTGGAGAAGGAAGATTGATTTCCTAAGGCTTTGGGAAAGTTTCCAAATCAATTTTGACATGATTTAGAAATCCTTGGATAGGGGAGATCTATCCCTATGACTTCTAGGAAACTTAGGATCAAATTTGGTATGATCTAAGAAGAACCTAGGAATGCATGCAAGTGTAGTCAATTTCCAAATATCTAAGTTAATTTTGTCATAACTTACAATTTGCTAACAATGACATGCATGCTACAAGATGTGAGAGTCACCATACATTGTCATTCAAGATATGGTTGAGTGACAATACTTAGCCTAAAGTTTGGTCGTAGGCGAAGGTATTAGGCACAATATGATGCATAAACATACATTTGAGAGGTGTTGGATTTCTACACGCATCGAAATCCTCTCCGGACCCTCACATAGCCAACAAATGGAAATCACCGAATTTCCACTTTTTTTGCGAAGTGGACAGCCAACAAAGGGGTTTTGGGAGAGCGAAAATTGAAGTTTCTAAGGGCCTAAGATTCGGGGGCGTCAACCACACAACAATTGGCCTTGGGGGACCCTAGGTTTCACTAAGTTTTAGTGGTATACCTCTCCCGGTTTGTCCTAGTGCTCCAATACAAGTTCCGGCTCGCTGTCCAAGTCCTTTGAAAGCTCCAAACTGCTGTCCAAGGCCTTCCCAAGGAGGAAGACCGCTGTCCAAGCCTTTCCGGAGGTCACCGTCGCTGTCCAAGCTGTTCCGGAGGAGGAATTTGCTGTCCAAACTGCTCCGGACAGCAATTTGCTGTCGAAGAACGCTCCAAACAGCAGTTTTCAATGTTTGGAAGGCTCCCGGAAGTGATTGCTTGCTGTCCAAATGTCCCAAACCGCAGGTTCTGCAGTTTGGAGGCCTCCGGATGCTGATTTTTTTGTCAAGTGGTCGCCGGAATTGACTTGGAAGGAAGGGGAAGCTTCCTACCACTTCCTAAGAGCAGGAGAAAAGAACTACAGCAGTTCTTTGCTCCAGATTTTGAGATAGGGAGAGGAAACGGTTGGCTTGACGTCTGAACAAGGCCGGCGGCTTGAAGGGATGCGCCACACGGCAAGAGAAGGAAGCAAGGGGGGTTCGGCCAAACTTACTAGAGCTGCTTCTTCTCCTCTTTCTCCTGTAGACAACAAGCAAAGGGGCGGAAGTCACCCCTCCCTCTCTTCCGCACTCGTCTGGGATGGAGGAACCGATGGGAGAGCTGAAAATCGCTCTCCCTCTCCCGATCTCTCGCTCAGGGTCGGGACGGACGCAGAAACAGAGAGCCAAAAGGCTCTCTCCCGTGCTCTCCCTCTCTCGTTTCGTCTGGGAAGCGCCGAACCAAATGGGGGAGCCGAATGGCTCTCCCTCTCCCTTGCGTGCTCTTGGAGAGCAGGAGGACAGCAGGTCCTGCCGCCCAAAGGAACCAATCAGCCCTCACACACGTGGAATGAGGGATTTAGGGCAAAATTCCACAAGAAATCTGAGCCTTTCATTTAGATTTCAGATTTAGGTATTTGATTTAGCCTAAATCAAATAATTGGGGCTGAAATTGAGTCCAAATTGGACTCTACTCAAACCGATTTGGGTCGGTTTGGGTCCGAGTGGGTCCGATAAAGTTAATTTTGTGAAATTAAGCTTGAATCGATGCCGAATTGCGTCGAATTGGGCTCGACGACGCTCGACGGGGTTCGATTGGTTTTGATTTGATTTTAATTAAATTAAATTGGGTTTAATTTAATTAAATCGCGGCTTAATTCGGATCAATTTTGCCTCGACGATGATCGATTTAGTTGATCGAGCCTAGTCGGGGTCGAGTCGATGCGAAAATATTCGTCAACAATTTTAGCCTATTTCAATCAAATAAAAAGTAGTTTATAGCTTCAAGTTGATTATAATCATTTACAGCATAAAAAGCTAAGAAAAGAATAAGGCCAGGCAAATATCTAATCAGTAACAGATGATACAAACTGTTTGATTTTGAACATATAGTTAACGAGGGCCAAATAAATATATAGACTGACAAAAAAAAAAGAAATGGAAACAGGACAAAATGACGAGTAAGCAAACACTCACTAATAACTGAGAAAAAAAGATGCAAATGAAAAAGTTAACATGATTTAATAATTGAGAATTCAGATAGCGGATTGCATGAGAAGTCAACATACTCGAGAGCTTTTATATCAGTATCTTCCTCCCAAAATGCTGTAGAACGCCGGGAAGCTCTGCTTCTTTCTGCTTCAACCTAAATGCAAATTCCATGTGAATGAGATGAGCATTTTGCATTAATAATAGAAAGTAAATCAAGATTTATAAAAATAAAGGAACCACCTGAGCCTCTTGCAATCGTTTTATTTCTTTCTCTATCTGAAACTCAGCAGCTGCTTTTTCACTAGCCATGGCCTCCAGCTGTGTTTGCTTATGGTACTGAAAAAAAAAGGTGTAAATTCCAGTAAGTTCTTAATTTTCTTAAAATCTCTGTCAGCTTTATTTTTGCTTGAAAAAAGAAGCTTGATGCGACTCACTAACAGATCAGTAAGCTCGCGGTATCTTTTCTCTAATTCCATATGTTCCTGCAACTCATACGAATGACCAAATGTGAGATCTTTAATAGGATAATCAATGACTTAGCACTATCCAAAAAAAAAAAAAATCAATGACTTAGCACTTAGTAGTACTGCACATGAGATCATGTTTTGCTAGATAAACATATCTGATGGGGCCATTAAAGTTCTTTCACATCCCATATCATTCTAAGAAAAAAACAGTAGAACTTGCCTGGCGTGAGTAATGGTCTGCATCCCTCTTCATCCCGGCCATTTCAACCCTCATTTTTTGTAATTCAGCCTGCCACATTGCAGGTAAGGGGGGTGATTCTCCATATATACATATCCACTACAGGCACAACATGATTTCATTCATATCACAAAAGAAACATGGACATATGCATACAGCATCAAGCTAAAGCAATTTACAAAGTTGCTTGTGCTCGCATCATCTAAAGATTATGGAGCAGTTTAAACTTAATGAATTTAACACAAGCTGTAGCTATTTGTGAAAAGAAAATAGGATAATTACCTCCATGGAAGAAATTTTGTTTTCAGCCTCTCTCTGACATTGCCGTGCACGCTCCACTTCTTCCTGCCAAGCTTGTATCTGATTTTTGAAAAACACAACGATATAAGTACATAAAAAAATGAACATAATAAGCATAGAGAAACAACCACCACTGGCTTTGTTGACCCAAATAAAGAAGTAGGGACTATTTGAAATAATTAAAAAAAAATTCCCATTTTCATAGGTGTGACCATCAAATATCGAGTTTTAAACCAGACAAGAGAATGGTAGGAAGCTTACTTTGAGAGAGAATATGGAAGGAATGAGCTGTGGGTTTGAAAACTTGCTATCATTCTCCATTAGACAAAAATCTACCATTGGATTGAAAAATCACTATAACATTTTCAGGAACCAAAAAGATCCCTTCATCACATGGATTTAGCTATTTCTAGGCCTCATTCTTATCTCCTGCATGGAGGGAGTTCAATCTTAATATTTCCTAACAATTGGTAAGAACTATTTGACTTACAAAGGAAATGCGTCAATCTCTACTTCAAAATCTCATAATTATGCTAGATGAATTCACCATTGCTGACTAGTTCACAATAATTGGATGATTGGGGAGAGCAAGGTCACACATGATCATAGATATTATACCCTAAAATTTTCAAAATGGTGAGCTTAAAATTTTTCCTAAAATTATACCCCAAGAAACTTTTATAAAAAAGAAATTTTTATTCCATCCTGCTCTACTCATCAAACTTAGTGATGAGGACATCAACAGGAGATTCCGGAGCGTCTATCATTGGAGGAATCGTGGATCAACGACTACAATTTGGAGTTTATTTATGAAGTATTTTAAGTATTATTTTATTTTGTGTCTTAGTTTACCATAGCACCCTTATGAGGGCTTAGCTCATAATGTAACCCAAAGGGCATTTTAGTCTTTGCATTTCTTTTTATTTTAAGACATATATATATATAGAGGTCTTCACTATTGTATGAGGTTAATGATTGATTAATGAGAATTTTCAGCCTTCTAGTTCCCTTGAGTGTTGAGAGCTCTAGAGAAAGGAGAAGACCCTAGGTAAGGACAAAAGCAAGACCCATCAGCAGTTGGAAGAGTCCGGGCTCACGGTCTACCTCTGCTTTCCTTTTCTCCAACATCGGTCGCCTCTCCTTCTCTTCCCAACAGAACCGCGCCCCCCCCCCCCCTTCCCAAAACCACCGGCCAAAACCCCCAACCCCACCCCACCCGCCGGCAAAATCCCTACCTCCCCCCTAAACCCGCCGGCCAACCCACATCCTCCACATCAAACTACCGGCCTCCCCTTCACACTCGAGCCATGATCTGCATCCCTAGCCGCCGACCTACCCATCCCCAAACCTCTTGATTCCCCTTAAATTACTCCATTATTGTTTTCCTAAGTTAGTCTTTATCTAATTTGGAAAGTATACAACAACAACATCAATATCAAGCCTTTATCCCACTACATGGGGTCAGCTACATGAATCCTTTTTCTTCATTGTGTCCTATTAAAAGTCAAATTCTCATTTAAATCTAATAAAGAAAGATAATTTCTAATATTTTCTAACCAAGTCTTTTTAGGTCTGCCTCTACCTTTATTAACATTAGTCAAATCTAATTTGAAAAGTATCCTAATTCAAATTCAAATGAATTTGAAATTTAAAATCTTTCATAAATAGCCTACACCTATTTTAGGAAGTCCCTCAATCACCATAAATCTAAAAGTAATTCAGATTTGATTCCCAATCAACAATTAATGCAATGATCCACATATATTGAATGTGGACATTCTTCTCTCCCCTTGTTTTGGTCGCCGCCCCCCCCCCCTCTCTACCCTTTTCTCTCTACAATTAAATCCCCCTATTAATTAAAACCCATTAATCCCCACTTAAGCCACCGGACCCTCCCTCTCTCTCTCTTACATTACTAACCTTTCCCCCTTTGCATAATTAATTCAAAAGTTCAAATTTTCCCTCTCTAACTCCACCTCAAATTTCAGATTTTAAAATTACATTCCCACCATAATCCAAACCCAAAACCTGAAATTAATTTGGCCCCTCTCCTAGCTTTGGCCAACCACCCCACACCCTCACCTCTCTTCTTCCATCCTTGATACATTGTCTAAGGAAGAAGACGCACAACTTACCTCTTACCACTTAACCTACTTCCCTCATGAATGGTCGATCTCGAGCACGATCATGGATTCGTGTATGATCTTCAAGGACGAGTAGATATCCTCTGGTCTCCCTTCTTCAACCTCAACTTAGAGATCGACGACACCGTCGGCGACTACGTCGACCAAATCATTTTCACCTTGACATCTGCCATCAACGAATACCAAATCTCTGAATAGTGACGAGTAATTGGACATCCACCAACTTCTTCCCCTCCGGCTAACTTTTCGTTGAGCAATACTGCAAACGTTTTGTCTTTTGGTGGTATCTTTAAGTTTGCTAAAATTATTCTTCCGTTAAACCACCTCAAGAGTGAAAGTAAGGTGAACACAGTGAAATTTCTATTTGTTAAATGATGGATTTTTTTTGTTTATGCCTTTAGCTTTACTATAAGTCGGTTGTTATTGTACATTATCCTGTTAATCTTTCTTGTAACCGCACGCCAAAGCATAACTACAACTAAGAAATCATAGAATATAATCTGGTGAAACATTAATTTTAAAATTAGCAAGTTTAACAAATTTTTATTTAATTCTTGCAATTCCTATTATGTTTCACATCACCTAGCAAATTGATATATATATATATATATATATATATATATCTGTGTGTGTGTTAATTTGCAAGAATATGAAACTTATTGAATTTGTTTCGATTTGCATTTTTTTCTAAAGTTTTCCTTTACTGCTTATTTATTAAATTTACTGTAGTAGTTAGCGGATTTTTTTCTACCGTCAGATGCTTGAGGGATGAAATTTATTATATAACTATTACTTACATTATTATATATATTAGTTAAGTTAAAACCATTCCCACTTCTTCTCCTCCACCCGTAGCCAACATGTGAAATTGTAACCCTCAACTTGCTGAGAGCAAGGTGTGTTTTGGAGAGAGAGAGAGAGAGAGAGAGAGAGAGAGAGAGGGTGCAGTGAATAAGTAAAAGGAAGGAGGCTAGGAATTTGGTAAGGAATCTAGTTTAAATGAAGAAAAATTTAGTTAAAGTAAAATTCTCTTTTTTTAAGGTTGTCTATAAAAGGAAAAGAGGCTGGAGTATTCTAAGGAATCAAATCCATCTTGCTAACCTAGAAAACGAGGTGAGATAACCAATCTCTAGTACATGAAATAACAAATCTTTAAATCTAACTTTTATAGCATTTCTTCATAATCATAAGACGAAAATTCCTGTAACAAGAACCATTTCAGTTTTATGACCGCTTGTTCATAATGAATTTATTTTATATGTACAATATTCATATTTGACTTATGTTAAGAAAGGTAAAATATTAGTAATAACCTTTGTTTATTAGATTTAGAAGAGAATTGGACTCTTAATAGGACAAAATGGAGAAAAAGGATTCATGTAGCTGACTCCACATAGTGGGATAAAGGCTTGTTGTTGTACAGTGTTCTAGATTCTTAATCATTGATATCCTTGACGATTGCTATAATAGTTTGGTTGTCATTGACAAAAGATATATTATAAGGGATATGCCAACAAGTGATGACTTGCATAAGGAAAGACGAAAGACCTGACAAGATAAGCCTTAGTAAGGACCGCACATGAGGTATCCGACCCTCTCTTCTAAAAAGTTGAAATTTTTTGATCCAACCTTGAAGAAAGGGGACATGAATATGCTAAAGCCCATAGTCATCATATGGCTTTTCTAAAACAGTATACAATGAATAAAATAAGAAACTGGGGAGAAAACTCGACAGACGCCATACAATAAATAACATAGTTTTATGCATTGATCATTTATTAAAATGATATATAATTATTTATTTATTTTACACGTGTATAAGAACCTCTTATGACACTAATATTAGTTTGAATTATCAGCATACGTGTTAATTGTTTCTTGTTCTTGTATTAGGATTGTGTATTTCATTGAGCATTTAATTGACCAGTTGATGCATTACAGGAAGAGAAAGGAGCTAGCGGGACTTTAGGCAAGAGATTGATTGCCCCATATACATAATCGTTTTGGGTGTAGATAGAAGACGAATCAATAAGGTATAAATTAAGCTTTTTGGTATGTAAATTTTATTTAAAGTTTTCAGTAAAACTCTATACTTTATTTTGATGCATATTGTGCATGCTTCCGAATAGAAAATTATGAGGTATAATTCTATGGCTATAATATATTTGTGTTGGAATAGTCTGAATTGATTAGTTTTCTACCCAATCAACCCTGATGAATATAATTCATGATGGGTGTTAATGAAAAATGTATGTCTAAATTTTCCTCTCTGTTACACCTCAGGTTGATTGAAGCGGGTGAAAATGGGGTATGACAATGGATTTCACTAACTTTCATTTTTCATCTCACTTTGCATTTGAATAACACAGATCTACTCTCTAACTAAAGGTGAGACAAGCTATCATGTTGAATAGGACAGGGAGGCTTTGATGTTTGTAACATTGACTTGGTTGTGTTTAAGTCCTCTTTGATGGTTGTTTGGATCAAACTCAGACATCATTGAGTTGAGCAATGATGCGATGATTAACTCATGTACTCTTATGCCAAGCAAAATATAGTTTGTGTCACCAACTGGATCCCAAATGGGAGGTCATGCAACAAAAGCCTGCTCACTATCATGCTAAATAAGGCAGAGATGCTTTGATGTTTGTAACATTGACTTGTTTGTGTTAAGTCCTCTTTGATGGTTGTTCGGATCAAACTAGACATCATTGAGTTGAACAATGATGCGGCTGATTAGCTCACGTACTCCTATGCCAAACAAACTTGTGGTTTGTGTTTACCAAATGGCACGTCATGTAACAAGAGCTAGTTCAACTATACCAATATCAATTTAAGTAGTAACTTTATTTGTTTTTACTGCCACACATATGAACATGATTTATTAATGAAAGGTGGGTGAACTAACAAACAACATATAAATTCCCCCTTATTTCCTCGACTCAAGATGAAGCAGTGGCAGGAGCTCTTCTTCATCGAAGGAAGTCATGGCGTCAACATCATTGTCGAAGAAGATGAGAAATGAGGCATCGAGTAGAGGGCTTGGGAGCTGTACAACTGTTTTTTTTTTTGGAAAATTGTACAACTACATCAATATGTGTATAACTACCTTTTTGAGAAAGTTATAAAACTTCATTGATATGGATTAAAGGGTTTTTTTTGCTGCATTAAATGCAATATTAATAAAAAATTTATAGCATTTTTAATTAATTAAGATATTTTAAATATCTACTTTATTCAACTGGCTCATAGTCGACGAGCCAAGTTTTGTCAAGCTTGAACTCAAGCCCATTTAATATACAAGCTCAAGTTTGAGCTTAAGGTTGTAGCTCAATAAGCTCGACTTATGAGCTCGTTAGCGAATCAAGAACATGCCAGCCCGCAAGCCAGTTTAGCTCATTTCAACCCCTAGCTGTTAGTATTGCAATGACCTCTCATCTCATCAAAGAGAGGTACAATTAAAGAAGAAATAGAAACAAAAATGATTTGTCTCATATTTCAATTATGTTCTTTTTGCATCATCATTTGTGCCGCCACCAACTTCTACAATGACATCATATGCTCCTCCACCTCCTAATCCTAGTTTAAAGGTTATGAAAGTTATTTCCATAGCACCTCACTATGAGTGGGATGTTGTTGAGGAGAGTTGTGGGTGAGTGATCACTAAATTAGTGATCGGTTTTGGGAATATTTTGTTTGTTCATTTAAGAATCTTGTTTTGATTTGTGCTCCATCACCAATGTTCATCTTCGCTTCACCCTCTTTTCCAAACTACAATAATTCTTACAATAGCTTCTACAAACACTATAATTTTTGCTAGTGATAAGAACAAGGATGTGTTCAACATCAAGATGGGGGGAAATGAGTGTGATGTTAAAAAGTATGATGAAACAAGGTTGAGTAATAGGTTGCCGATGAAGATGTTGCTCCGAATGAGTATTTGAATGATGATCATGCAACAAGTTGAAGAAGATAATGCTTCCACCTAGAGAACTCTATTGCTTGCATAAGATGAAGAAGGCTCTTCTCAAGGTTTCCATGTTTCTTTCCTCAAATGGATCAATCCATTATATTAATCATGTCATAGCTTGAGAGACCAGATATACGTTACAACTGCCAACAAAGATGACAATCAGAAGACCACTAACATCACCCTCCTGAAGGCCAAAGGCAATTACGATGTCGACCATGCCACCTATCAGTAGTTCAATTTTGTTATGGGCTGAGTCCAAAAGATGGAAGAGAAATGAGTCGACTGGCATCTATGCCTCATCTTCTTCTTCAAATTGGTAAGACTATCTTGAAGGTGCCTGTAGATGAGAATGAAATGTGGATATGATTTCAAGGAGTTTTGATCCTTCTTAGAATGGTATGGAACCCATCTTGCTTGGTAACTTCAAAAATCTTCGCTCTTTGCCCTTGCTGACAGGATGAGATGTCATGCATAGTAGGCAACAAAAATCATCAATCCAACTCCCACAAATCCTCCTATGGGAAAATGTTGATGTTAGCTATGAACCAAGAGATGATCAAGATAGAGACAATTACAGATGATACAACTTGACTCATCATGGCTCAAATATTTACCGAAAGTTTCCCTCCACACCCATTGAGTGAGGTAAAATTAGAATACATGGGCTTTAAAGCTTGTACTTTTGTTTTTTTATTATTTTTCTTTTTTGTTGCAGCCAAAATTGACTTTAAACATGTACATGTTTCTTTAAAATGAAAATAGTTCTCGAATAATTCTACTATTTCATTTTTATTTTATTTTTCACTAACCCAGCTCAAATTTTGTTTGCATTGGCCTCAACTCCACTTGATAAGATGAGACAGCCTAGGAACTTATTGAACAGAACTCCAAAAACACACTTGTGGATTGAACCTCATCCTACACTCCTTTGAAGTCAAGAAAGTCTCCTTCAAGTCTTCAAGGTTCTCGATCAAGCTCTTGTGTTTTACCACGAGTTTGTCTAAGTATAATATTAACTCTTTCTCAGATAGAACCTAAAGACATTGTTCATAAATCTTTGATAAGTTGCTCTAACATTCACCAAACTAAATGGTATGATTTAATAACAATATGCAGCATCACTTTTCACAAAACTTATCTTTTTCCATCAGTCAGATATATGCTGATTTTGTGGTAGCAAAAGATGTCAAGGAAGCTCAACATTAGATAACATGCAACAACACCAACTAAAATGTCAACGATCAATGGTAGGCAATGGTCCTTTAGAAAAGCTTATTCAAGTTGGTGAAATCTACATATATCCTCCAATTGTCATTGGACTTTTTTATGATCAACACATGAGAGACCCAATTGAAATATTAAACTTCCCAAATGAATCTTGCTTCAGAAAACTTATCCACTTCCGCTTTGATATATTGGTGCATTGAACATATAAAAGGCTTGTCCAATTTTGTGCATATGACTAGTGCAACTTTCTAACAGATTATTATGATAATTTAGGCAACGCTAATTAAATTATTCCACATGCTTAAAGAGCATTAAAACCCAATAAATACCCTTCTAATCTCTACATGAAAAGAGAACAACCATGATCCAACATTTATATGATCTCAGAGTTATAGTGAAAGCTATAGTAAAGGCCGGGTTTTCAAGGCCGGGTTTTCATCCCAACAATTACAAGATCTAGTTGAAAGGATACATTTTACAAACGTTTATCTAGCTATGCTTGTGAAGGAGGGGGTTAGTGGAAAGCCCAAGGAAAAAAATTCAAGGAAAGGATGCAAGCCAAGTTGGACTGAAACACCATAAACTGATTTACCTAGTTTTTTTTTTTTTAATTTATTTTCATTTCTTTATGTTTTACTTCTAGAGAAACTTTTTTATTTGAGTTTTTGTGATATTATCTTAACACACATTCAAAGCCTTCACAATCCATGACCAATATTTCGAGTGGTCTGATGAGGCTACAATAGCATTGACTTGGCTGTCCATAAACAATTGGTATTGACTTCATTGAACTGTGCCCAGTCATATAAGGGGTTCCATATAACTTTGAGACAAAATTTCATGGTCCTCTCTCTCGACGAATGATAGTATTGTGGCCTCCTTGTAATATATAGTTCCTCATTTCCACATCCCTGCACCTCTCGATAGGAGAATCAAAATATGAATGCCAAATACCGACACTCTGAGTTGCATATGAGATTAATGAGAAGATAACCTTGAGAGGAGATGAAAGAGTGGAAAAGTTTGATTAGATGACGTATTTCTTTGTAATAGTAATTATTGTTAGACAAAGAATGATCAATGAATCTAAAATACTCAAGGGATTTTAGGGAGCACAAAATATTCCTTTGATTACATGAGTTTAGCAATTTATAATCTTCATTCTGACTTATCTCCTGCACAGAGGATGGAATCAAATTAGATAATGCACTCTATTTAAATTACGAAGGACACACATTAGCCTCTTCTTCAAGAACTTGTACTTGCACTAGACGAGTGAGATTCATTGTGGATATTTGGATTATGCATCACTTAATGATTGGGAGAGCGCAATTTTCTGGAGCATGGATCTAACTACCTTATTTATTATCTACCTCACTCAGCATCTGACCGACTCAAGTCTCTTTCTACTTGGAAGCGAGCTGAATAGTCTAGCCCAGTGTAGCAAAAGGCTTTAATGAATGTGAAATCGACACAGGTGAGTCTAGTTCCTTAATGATTTTTTAGTCTAATTGATCATCATTAAGCTAAATAGAGATGGATTGTGGGGTGGTAATTATTGGATTTCAAGTGTTTGAATATGCAATTAAATCACATTTGGCTGACCTAAGTTGAACATTTCCTAATGACTTTGGTTTCTTTATTGCCACATGTATGAATGTGATGTGTTCTTGGAAGGTGGATAAATTAATGACCTATATTGGTTCAATAACAACTGCCATTTCATCTGGTCAAATGCAAAAGACATAATATCGATCTTGTTGAGTCATATATCAACGAAAAATGATGCAAAATCAATTAACTTTAAATTTGAAATCTTTGTTGTAACTGACCCAGAATGTCAAAATCATGGTTTAACAAGGATAGCTCCATTGACAAATTAAATTGGCTAAGTAGATATTGGTGTTATCATTTTTATTCTTTACCTGAAGGATTTGAATATTTTCTTCAGAAGGCTTCTTTTGTCCACGACGACTGCATGCTTCCATTTCTTGTAATTCTTGGGTTAGAGATGCGCACTCAACCTATAAAAATTTAAGAAAATATTATATGCAATTGTGTAATCTTTTTTAGTACAAATGAATTTTACCAATATCATAAAAGATATGAAGGAAAATATTACCTCCAGTAAAGCAACTTTGTGCTCCAACTCATTAGCTCTGGATGTGCTTTCATCTGCAGTTCTCTGTGTATGAATGGGATATGTAAGACTCCAGTAAACAATAATAAACCCAGTACAAACTTGTTAGACAACAAATAAGAAATGCATGAAGTATAAAATAATAGTTATCAATTTTCGAAGTATCTCAAAATTAATATTACCACGAATAAGATGTTGCATGAAAGTATCAAAATTAAAATGAAAAAAGCATATCTTTAAAACTTTGAATTATAATTTCATCATAAGAATTAATATTTAAATGTTCATGGATTGTGCAATTCTTTTCTTTAAAATGGCCCAGTTATTTAAAGTTTTGTAGTAGCTATTACATTTGTAACTTGTAAGCTTTCTTACCCTTATAATTTCAATTAAACAAAATCTAATTCATGATAATTAATATTCTGCTTGCGTGCAAGAAGATAAAATTTTGAAGTCAAACCACTCTGAGCTTGAAGTCGTATGAAGTACAAAAGAATGAACAAACAAAAGATAAACAATGAACCCAATAAGGAAGCACTCTTCAAATGTAAGATACTTGATCATGGAATCTATAACACCCAAAAAATAAAAATATAATTTCTTCCTCTACAGGGAATTGATGGAGGACCTTAGATGATAATCCCTTTCTTGATCTTCTTCTTCCTTCTCTCAATTTTGCGTTTGAGTTACTTGTTACTTCATTAACTTCACCCTTAATGTAGAGTGGGATGAATTAGCTTTGTTTCAAGACATAGCTAGAAAGAGCATGGTGGTAGGAATTCAACAAAAGTGGGAATCATAAGATATGAATATGAAATTCTTTGATTTTTAGTGGGAGAGAAATAAATGTGCGAAGAGAGAGAGAGAGAGAAAGTAATCTAGGAGAAATTTTTTGCTTTGAATTGTACTCATAATAAGTTTAATTCATTGCAATGAATTCATTCCCCTATGTATAAAAATAGTTAACATGATAGTTCCATACTATTACAAAGTCAAACCTAGATAAATCTTATGAAACAAAATAATCCTAAACAAAAGGATAATTCGATTGAATATTTTTTGGGTTATCAAACTGATTAAAAATAAAAAAGAAAATTACAAAAAAGCTAAAAAATACAAGAGTACACTAAAAAATTCTAGAGTAATACATAATATCCTCGACACATTTTCTGCATTGCATCAACTCCCACGGGGATAATAGAACATGCCCTTGAAGTGTCCACACAAAATTACTTTAATGGAAATAACACATGAGCATCTCTTGAATTCTTAGCATGGGCGGAGTAAATACAATATATAAGACCGGGATGATTTGGATCACAATGCCTCCATGCATCAAATAACTTTTTCAAACTAGTACACCATGGTTAATGATCCCACATTTAAATGGTAGTTGTAGCAGTGGTAACATGGATATCCATATTTTTTCGCGAGGAAGAAGACAACAATTTTTGAACATTGAGACTACTTGTATATCTAGTGAAGAAATTTACAAAAGTACACGAATTTGTGACTCAATTTTATTTCTAAATCTTAAGGTACATTTGACAATGACATGATACAAGGTATTATAGTCTCAAGCTCAACAATAGGGTCACACAAGATTTCAGATTTTGTGGAGAGCATGAAAATTAGTGTAATATTAGAAAGTTGACATCCCAATGGCTTTACTTTTCATTTTAATTTCAAGTGTTAATTCTCATCAATTTCTTAACTTTCTTCATGATACCATTATCATCTTAGCTAGACTAGGAGCTTCACAACTATCTACTTGTCTCGCTATTGACAATCTAATTTTTTGAGTAAATAGACACGACATGTTGCGTAGCTTCAATAATATATATTTCTTAATTAACTTCATGTGCCAAAGCATTAAACTCATTCGATTATTTACAAGTAAGCAGCATGATGCACAATCTTCAGCATTATATAAATCAGATGAAACTAATGAATGTTGATATTTATGAAATGTATGGGGAAAACTACCATATAATGTTATGAATATTTTTATCATGCGAATATGTTATTCAAATTGTTTCACAAAACAAAAAAGGAAGGAAAAAAGCCCAAACCACAAAACTATAAGTTTTCAATGAACTCAATTTTACATGATACTTTAATTTTTCTAGAAAAATTTAATATGCCATAATTCCAACTTAATAATTCAGTGTTAATGTGTGCATTAGTTTCAAGTTTGGTGATTACACAATCTATATAGAGGCAGTGAGCAATATCAATGTTCTACAAGAGATTCTATGTGAACAGTATTAACTTGAGATTCATTAATTGTCAGCATTTAAAAGAAATCAAACCTTACCATAGAATACAAATGAATTTCCACAAACATGCACTTATCCAAACGTAAAGTTCACTTCAACAATTTTGTTGCAATCAACATTTCTTTCCTCCGGAATTGCCCAATCTTGATCCAGTCAAATGTGTACTTTCAGTCTCACAACAGATTTTGTAGCCTTTATGATATAAGGATTTTGGTCAGGGTTTGGGACTAGGCCTAGGTTTGTTGACCTCTGGATCAAATCCAAAAGAGCAAAAAGAGAGAAACCAAAAATCCAACGTGCATACCTACTGTAACCGCTGGATCCTCAAAATCTGCCGGAATCGCGCCGATTCGGCGCCGTTTGCGATCAAATCCCGTATATGGCGTGAAACGGCCTCGATCGTGTTCCGGTTCGTGCCTTTAAAACGAAACCGAACCCCTCCTCTTCGGCTGCTTCCACCCGACCAAGCTCTCTCCTTCTACTCCCATACGCTGCTTCTCCCTTCAGTTCCACACGCACAAGTTCTTCCTCCGATTCCCCCATCCCGTCGCCCCTTACCTGCTCCGACTCCTCCATTCCGCAGAGAGAGAGAGAGAGAGAGAGAGAGAGAGAGAAGCCGAGAGAGAGAGAGAGAAAGAGAGGAAGAGTCCAGCTTACCTGAATCCTTCCTCCACCGGTCTCCCTTGCTGTAGCCAAGCCGGCGCCTCCTAGATCCCTCCATCCGAAGCCTTGCCCGATCTCTGGCCTTGCACGATCCAACCCCCTAGCCGAACACTACTACCCGATCCCCCTCTCTATCACTCTCTGTTTGGACACTAGGGCCAAACCATTTAAAACCCAACTCGGCCGACTCAGTCAACTCAGCACCCGACTCAGTCCACTTAACTCCACTCAACTCCATTCAGCCTAACTCACTCACTCTAACTCAGCCCTAACTCCACTTAAAACCTAACCAACTCACTCACTCACCCATTCAACTCAGTCCACTTAGCCATACCCGATCTCTAAACTAAGGTAGAGATTATGAGTTTTTTTTTATACTAATGATTTTTATTATTATCATTATTATTATTTTTAATTATAATTAATTTATAAAATAATTATAATTAATTATAAATTAATTATAATTTTTATAATTAGTCTATATTAATTATAGTTAATTATTATTAATAATAATTAACTATAATTAATTATCATTAATTATAACTAATTATTTTGATTATTTTTAATTAATTTTAATTATAATTATTTATTATAAGATAATTATAATTAACTATAATTTATATATAATTAGTTGATATTAATATTTATTAATTATAATTAATGATAATTAATTGTCATTAATAATAATTAATTATTTTAATTATAATTGAGCCTAAAAAATATATATATATAATAAGATTCTTTTCTCGATGCTTGCGACGGACCGGCAAACCCCCGAGGCGCTCACGTAGCGTTTAGGGTGGGAAACCGATGCGATGTTTGTGACGATTTAAGGATCCCTCTCCAAAGCTAGCAACGAGCCGGCAAACCCCCGAGGCGCTCAAGTAGCGTTGTAGGGCGGGAAACCGGTGCGGCGCTTGCGGCGAAGGGGATATAAAAAAATGTTTATTTTATTTTATTTTTTTACATAAGTACCCCCGAACGCCCACGTGGTGCAGGGGGGGGGGAATCTGTATTTTTTCTAACGCCTGTTTTCTTCTTATAATCAACAAACAAAAACACCCTTAAATGCTCACGTAGCAAGCGGGGATAAAAAATTTCATTCGCGACCGCGGTGTCATTTTTGAAACCTACCTGAAGCGCTCACGTAGCGTCGAGGGGAAGGTTGCCTCTTGGTTTTTCCCCTAAACAAGGGAGACGCCGGGAGGCTGCCGAAATTTCATTTGAAAATGAGCTTGGACTTGGACTTGTTTGAACAAAATGAGCTTGCTAATGAATTTAATTGAACTCAAACCTAAATAAGTCATGGCTTAAGCAAAACTCAAACAAGAATTTGTGCAAGACTTGAGTTGGACTCAAGTTGACCTAAACTTGGACTTTCATTCGAGCTTAACAAGACTACAAAGACTTGGTTGAATTCAAACCTAAATGAAATGAAAATTTGAACTGGAGTTTGCAAAGGGCTACAGGAAATATACGACTTGAGCTTACTATTTGAACTCAAGCAACGATCCGAATGAGACTTGAATTTGAATCATATCACTAAGTTTTTAATAAAGATTAAGAAAGAATCATTTCAATTTGTAAGCAAGTGTCAAATAGATCTGTGGAGAATTTTGGAACAAATCTTAACATATGACAAGGGACTTGTGAAGGAGAGCATCCAAGCTTGGTCAATGTTCAAGCAAGAATCAAATGAAAATACAATCAAATAGTGCTAAATAAGCTTGTGGTTCAACTTATTTTCAAGCAAAGACTCACACACAAAGTTGCTACAAGCTTTGATAAAAAGCTTATTTGAGCAATCATAATTAGCCTACAACGATCATCTCAATTGAGTGAAAGGATGCAATGCTATGTCTCTTATCAACAATAATTCAATTCCAAGGTGTGATCACGAACAATATGAACATACAACTTGATTGTAAGAAATGTTGCAGAACCTCTAGTCCACATAGAAATAATATGAAACTAGTGGTATTCATATCGATCAACTCACAAGTCTATGTTAGAAGAGCTTGAAAGCATTGAAAGGGAGAATTATTGTTGGATGTGATTGCTGATGAGCATGAACACAAGATTTTCATGAAGACACAAAAACTCATTTGTGGGGACAAGGTGAGTATGATGCACATGAACCATAAGCAAAATGCAAAAGAGGCATGACAATTACAACCATGTCATACAATCAAGCACACCATATTCTATAAACAGTAAAGATCAAATTTACCAAGAAAATACATCGATCTTCTACAATATATAATGAACATAGCAACGCTTATAAATGATTGTAAACAAAAGTGGAGATCAATCAACTTACAACATCCGAATAGGATGCAAGCAAATGAAGACTCGTGGTGCAGGAAATCTCTAACATCACATCCATGAATGGTGAAATTAAGATAATTTATACATAGTTGCATCAAGATTGTATAAACTATTGAAGCCTTTGAGTCTAATGAGAGATCAATAGACATAAGTAAGAGGGTTGTGATGAACATGTCCCAAGCATGTCCTACCTACAAATAATGAAAGAAGGAAATGATGGAAGAATACACTTTGATTGCTAGTGTTAGTCCAAAGTTCTCTTCAATAAATATCATTGTAAGTAATGATGCAGAGCATATTGATTATGAATAACAAACCAATGTAGAGTGAACAAATAACCAAGGCGGGAGATTAGTTAGTGCACTATGACCCGCCTACGAAAATCAACAAATAGTGCACGACAGTCTACCTGTACGAAACAGCGAACAATTCTATCCAGAAGCCGCCACGCCACCGGATCCGCAACACTCGTACTAGCGGACAGAAGGCGTCCATAAGACTATAATGTTACGCCACCGGATCTGCAACCTCCGTACAAGCAGACAGAAGGCGTCTATTCCAAGAACACCCCCACACGTGCTGTCATGCCCCAAGATCTAACTTGGAAAGAATGTCAATCAATCTAACAACAATTTACCAGAGTTATCTATAAACCTTCAGTAAGCAATCTATCACACATCTAAAAACATTTAAACATCAATATACAAGTCGATTCACATCTCAAAACATCATATACAATACTCAGGAACTAAACTACCAATACAAGTAAAGAAACTATCCTGTCCTGAGTACAAAAGAATCATCTATCGATCAAAAGACAAAAACCTGAAGATCTGGATCAATTCCTATCTCCTGCTCCCGAGCCCTGACCTGAAAATATCAACCACATATAATGAGCTTTACAAAGCCCAGCAGGTCACCTAATACCTATAACTGAAATCAAAGCACGGCGATGCTATCAATATGCATGTCAATCTATCAATCCGAATCAATCAAGGGTCAATGAGTTTATGCAGCGGAAATCCATAGTCAATAAAACCAGTCAATGCGGCGGCAGGCAATTCGATAAATCAACGCAATCAATCAATATCCGTCAATCAAATCAATACGGTCAAATCAATACGATCTATTTAATGAAATCAATCGAGGAAAGCAATACGATAAATTTCAATCCATTCTGACAAGAAATCTATACAACAGTCAATACGGTGTAGAACAGTAGCAACAGCGAGTCTATAAAATCTATAGGCAGCAATATCAATGAATCGGTAGGCAGTAGTCCAAATCCACGCTATCAATGCAATATCTATATCTATCAATGTCTATATCAATGCTCAGTAGTTAATCGATGAAATTAATGAAATCGTACTATTCAGTAAATCTGATCAAATCAATAAAGTAGAAATTGATAAAGCAATAGATCCGTGAGTCAATACAGTAAACATGCATTTCAATACTATATACTGAACAAGTACAAACTACTGGCTATGTTGCTGTTGTAGATTCTATATTGCTGTTGTAGATTCGTACATTGGTTCTATCAATAAGAGTCGTCACTCTTTTCGCCCGTCGGCATATCAATAAACTCCTTATGTCTCCCTTCAATAATCAATAATCAATGTTTAAAGGAAAGCCCGTCGGCCCACCATCCTGTACAGGTATCAATATCAATCTCCAACCAATGTTCAACCAGGTTCCACTTGCGATCAGTATCAATAGTCAATTCAATCAATAAGCAATTCAATAGTCAATATTAAAGCAATCATATCAATAATCATATTCATATCAATTCAATCTATCAATCCCAGACAATTCAGAAATCATACGAAAATCGGGCAGAGTAACGGCAGTCTATCGAATTTACACAAAAATCCCGCAAAAGACACAAATTCCAAATCTTTCCAAATTACAGACGAAGATCCACGGCATCAATACAAGACTATCAATCTATAGAGTCCAAATCAAATCAAGTCCTGATAATTTTCTATTCAATTAAAATCGCGTAGAATCAATTCCGACCGGTAAAATCATCGCAGAAAACACTCAAATCGTGTGTAATAATCATATCTATAACATATCAGAAGTTGTGCGGTGAAAGTTGTGTCAATATCAAATCACGTCAAAAGTTCGACTACGAAAACACAAAACAGATCTCAACTCGGTCAAAACACAACATCTTTGAAAACAGAAACAGGGTTCGGAGTCCTTACCACGAGATCTTCACTTTTCCCAACAGCAGCGTCGGACGAAAAGCGCTCCGCGGTCTCCGAAAACCAGCTTTTCTCTTTTTCCTTTTCTCTTTCTCTCTCCTCAGATATTTCTCTCTCTTCAAAATATCTCATTTCTATATATATCCAGACTGATCGTCCTGGACGATCGAGCTTCGTACCGGACGATCCATGAAGAGAAGAATTTCGTCCAGACGAAAAATTACATATCGTCCCTGGCGAAGGGTTCTCTGACTTATTTTCGTCCAGACGATCCTGATTTCGTCCAGACGAACCATACAGCCAAACATGATTTTTCTACACAACCTGCACCGATCGTCCCGGACGATCCAACTTCGTCCAGACGAACCTGAAGCAAAAACTGATATTACAATCTCCCCACCTTAGAAAAATGTCGTCCCGACATTTCCCTAAAGGTACGAAGCAAAACACGAAGCAAACCAAATCGATCGAAATCCAAATCCAAAACAAAACTCGTCGAAATCTATACAGAACACACAATGCAATCAATCAAATGTCAATATGCAATGTTCATATGTCAATATCAATCGGTTAGTCAAATCAATCTTACCAGTAGAACCTTCTGGTCGTTGTTGATCCTTATGCTGTAAACTCTGTAGACTGTAGATGCGTGGCACCACTGGAGGTCGTGGCGCAACTGTCTCCCTCTGATCTCTGACAGTCCTATCATCCATCCGGTTTCCTGATCTTTCACTGTAGGCCCTCGAGCCAACAGTCCTCTGCTGTCCTGTACCTGTGCCAGAATCAGTCCTTCCACCCAGTCCTTTCTGAGGACAATCTGCTGCTCTGTGTCCTTGCTGTCCACAGTGAAAACACTGTCCCGTCAATAGGTAGCACTGACCTGCATGTCGTCTACCACAGTGAATGCACGTGCCAGAACCACCAGACGATACTATCGATGCTGATCGTGACGCAGATCCCGATGCAGATCCCTTCGAACCCTCATACCTGCTTCTCTTCTCTCTATCTCTGTCTCTATAAGAATCATCTCGTCGTACCTCATCTCTCCTCCTCCTGGTATCATCGTACCTCGATACTGGTATCATCAACTCAATCTCTATCAATCGGGCCCGCTCCACTAGCTCAGAAAACTCATGGATCCGGAAAGGTACTAGTGGTTGCCTCAGCTCTCTATTCAATCCATGTAGAAATCTATAACACTTATCTTCAGGAGTAGGAATCAAGTGAGCAGCGTACCTCGCAAGTGCAGTAAACTCGGCCTCGTACTGCATCACTGACTTGCGGCCTTGCTCCAATCTCATGAAAGCTTCCTGCATCTGTCGCTGAGCTGACGGTGGTACAAACCACATCCTGAATACTGCAGTGAACTCATCCCAGGTGATCTCAGCATTGGTCTTCCCCTGGAATTTCTCTCTCTGCTGTCCGATCCACCATCTCTCTGCCTCACTCTCCAACATGAATACTGCCAATGGTACTTTTCTATTCCCCGGACACTGCATGCTATCAAAAATCTTTTCCACCCTCATGATCCAATCCTCAGCAGCCTGTGGTCCTACAGCCCCTTTGAACAACGGAGGCTTCAGCTTGTGGAACATCTGCAAGTGTCTATCAATTTCTTCCTCTTTGCTTCCACTCATCTTGCTCTGAGCGTCCCCCATCACATGTGCAATCGCAGTAGCCAACTGCATCATACTCTCTGAAGGCACTGGAGCTGCGCTGTGTTGCTCGTTTGGTACACTGGATTCTACTGGAGGATCCATATCTTTTCACCTGCACAATTCAAAACAAATGATACACATGCAATGATGTATGCCAATGAAGCTCTTAAAGCTACCCAATCTACCCAACTCTCAATCCAAACCTACAACTCTGGTAACAATCCATTCTTCCAATAACACTGCTCTGATACCAACTGTCATGCCCCAAGATCTAACTTGGAAAGAATGTCAATCAATCTAACAACAATTTACCAGAGTTATCTATAAACCTTCAGTAAGCAATCTATCACACATCTAAAAACATTTAAACATCAATATACAAGTCGATTCACATCTCAAAACATCATATACAATACTCAGGAACTAAACTACCAATACAAGTAAAGAAACTATCCTGTCCTGAGTACAAAAGAATCATCTATCGATCAAAAGACAAAAACCTGAAGATCTGGATCAATTCCTATCTCCTGCTCCCGAGCCCTGACCTGAAAATATCAACCACATATAATGAGCTTTACAAAGCCCAGCAGGTCACCTAATACCTATAACTGAAATCAAAGCACGGCGATGCTATCAATATGCATGTCAATCTATCAATCCGAATCAATCAAGGGTCAATGAGTTTATGCAGCGGAAATCCATAGTCAATAAAACCAGTCAATGCGGCGGCAGGCAATTCGATAAATCAACGCAATCAATCAATATCCGTCAATCAAATCAATACGGTCAAATCAATACGATCTATTTAATGAAATCAATCGAGGAAAGCAATACGATAAATTTCAATCCATTCTGACAAGAAATCTATACAACAGTCAATACGGTGTAGAACAGTAGCAACAGCGAGTCTATAAAATCTATAGGCAGCAATATCAATGAATCGGTAGGCAGTAGTCCAAATCCACGCTATCAATGCAATATCTATATCTATCAATGTCTATATCAATGCTCAGTAGTTAATCGATGAAATTAATGAAATCGTACTATGCAGTAAATCTGATCAAATCAATAAAGTAGAAATTGATAAAGCAATAGATCCGTGAGTCAATACAGTAAACATGCATTTCAATACTATATACTGAACAAGTACAAACTACTGGCTATGTTGCTGTTGTAGATTCTATATTGCTGTTGTAGATTCGTACATTGGTTCTATCAATAAGAGTCGTCACTCTTTTCGCCCGTCGGCATATCAATAAACTCCTTATGTCTCCCTTCAATAATCAATAATCAATGTTTAAAGGAAAGCCCGTCGGCCCACCATCCTGTACAGGTATCAATATCAATCTCCAACCAATGTTCAACCAGGTTCCACTTGCGATCAGTATCAATAGTCAATTCAATCAATAAGCAATTCAATAGTCAATATTAAAGCAATCATATCAATAATCATATTCATATCAATTCAATCTATCAATCCCAGACAATTCAGAAATCATACGAAAATCGGGCAGAGTAACGGCAGTCTATCGAATTTACACAAAAATCCCGCAAAAGACACAAATTCCAAATCTTTCCAAATTACAGACGAAGATCCACGGCATCAATACAAGACTATCAATCTATAGAGTCCAAATCAAATCAAGTCCTGATAATTTTCTATTCAATTAAAATCGCGTAGAATCAATTCCGACCGGTAAAATCATCGCAGAAAACACTCAAATCGTGTGTAATAATCATATCTATAACATATCAGAAGTTGTGCGGTGAAAGTTGTGTCAATATCAAATCACGTCAAAAGTTCGACTACGAAAACACAAAACAGATCTCAACTCGGTCAAAACACAACATCTTTGAAAACAGAAACAGGGTTCGGAGTCCTTACCACGAGATCTTCACTTTTCCCAACAGCAGCGTCGGACGAAAAGCGCTCCGCGGTCTCCGAAAACCAGCTTTTCTCTTTTTCCTTTTCTCTTTCTCTCTCCTCAGATATTTCTCTCTCTTCAAAATATCTCATTTCTATATATATCCAGACTGATCGTCCTGGACGATCGAGCTTCGTACCGGACGATCCATGAAGAGAAGAATTTCGTCCAGACGAAAAATTACATATCGTCCCTGGCGAAGGGTTCTCTGACTTATTTTCGTCCAGACGATCCTGATTTCGTCCAGACGAACCATACAGCCAAACATGATTTTTCTACACAACCTGCACCGATCGTCCCGGACGATCCAACTTCGTCCAGACGAACCTGAAGCAAAAACTGATATTACAATCTCCCCACCTTAGAAAAATGTCGTCCCGACATTTCCCTAAAGGTACGAAGCAAAACACGAAGCAAACCAAATCGATCGAAATCCAAATCCAAAACAAAACTCGTCGAAATCTATACAGAACACACAATGCAATCAATCAAATGTCAATATGCAATGTTCATATGTCAATATCAATCGGTTAGTCAAATCAATCTTACCAGTAGAACCTATCCATCAAAAACTTAAAGCAAAATCCATCCGCCCTCCGCAACAGTCTGTCGGGGTGGACAAATTCAAATAAACTCTAGCTCACAAAGAGCCAAATGCCTAGTCGAAAATATTACTAGGATCCAATGTTTAAAATTGCGTATTCGGGTATTGAGGCGTTTTTCGTTCGTGAGGCGAGGCGTAAGCCTCAAGGCGATTTGAGGCGTAAGCCTCAAAATCAAAAAATTGCGTAAACATAAAATAATAAATTTTGTATATACTAATGAGTAAATCAGTAAATAATATATAAAACATAAAAATGCACAAGATAAATAGCAATGACATTAACATATCACATAAGAAGTTAGGAACTCACTAGTCATTAGCATTATCATCACTCATCAGTCATCACTAAGGGGGTCTTCATTTGAATAATCATTATGATGAGCTGCTCTCTCCTCTTCCCCCTCTCCTATAGAGTCCAATATCTCCCAGTCAGCTTCTTCTTCCTCATCATTAGTTATCTTCCTCTTCCCTAAATAGTAAAAATTTTTGAACAATATCATAATGAATAATAGTGTAATACATTAATAAAAGTTTAAGAAAAGAAAACTATATTATTTATATACCTTTTTTGATTTGTTCTTGAGTTGTGGTGGATGTGGATGCTTTAAGACCATCAAAGAAATCAACATTTAAATCTTCATCTTGTAATTCAGACGGCATCACTTCAACTTCATCATCTACAAACCACTCATCATCAGATGCCACATCATCGCAAAGCAAAGGATCTTCATCATCCATTAATCCTTTTTTCTTTAAATTTCTATCTCTGAGTCTCCTATTATACATAATGTACACCAGTGAGTTCATCCTCAATGTCGACAAGCGATTTCTCCTCTTTGTATGCACTTGGTTGTAGGTACTTCAATTCCTTTCACAGCCAGATGAAGAGCATGTCAAGCCCAAAACTTTCACAGCAAAATGTTGTAATTCTGGAGTCCCATCACCAAATTGAATCCACGACTCAACTGGAGATCATTTGGCAATTGTATCTTTTGCTTGTTGTAATCCAAAAAACCTTCTTTGTTCCTAAAAGGTACCAATTGCAAGTCAGCATTTGAAGTATGTGCTAAGGAATGCCAGGATATTTCTTCTCCTTTATTTGGCAGACCAGTGAGAAGGGCCACTTCATCTGCAGTGAAAGGAATGGGTTGACCTTTTATAACAAAGCATTGTTTTGAAATGTCCCACCTTGAGATCAGCTCATAAATAAGAGGGACATTTTGCTCAAACCCAGGAAATTCCAAAAACTGTATCATCTTTAAATGTTTCAATGTGTCCTTGAGTTCAGGAGTAATTTGCCGAGCAAAGTTATCACAGGTTGTTCGAAACGAAGAAACATAGCATCTATAGGTAATTGGACGAACATATATCTGAAAATTGTAAAAAATGATAGATTAAAAATAAGTAAATGAGATACGCACAAAACAAACACAACATACGCATAATATAAGCAACGGTCACGCACAGTGTACGCATAACATACGCATATATTACGCACATCACACGCACATTGCACGAAACATACAGCAAATTATACGCACGCATAAAGTACGCATAGTGTAAGCACTAAGTAAGCAACGTGTACGCATTGTGTATGCACAAAAGACGCATTGAGTACGCACAGCCTACGCATATTTACTCGATGGTTAAAATTTGGTTAGATTTTATGTTTCAAATCTCAACATAAATTTATCATATAAACCTGAATACAGAGAAAACACGATGGCATCACAGTATCAAACATTTAAAAAGTTTCGAGAAGCCATGCATACGCATAGAATAAGCATAAAATCGGAAGATCTTCAGACCCTTCAACGCGAACGCATAGCATAACCACAAAATACGCAATACGAAACAGAAACATAGCAATAAGTTACCTTTTTCTTTGGGGTGACGCCATCTTAGAAGAAACTGAGTGAAGAATGCTTGAAATTCCTCCGGGTGAATGCTTGAAAGTTCGAAAGTTTACTGTAACTTGAAAATCGAAACGTCGACTCCGCCATTCGACCTTTACAAGGGTTTAAATGTTGATGCCACGTCGACATTTCACTAGGCGCGCCACGTCGGCAACTGGGGGTCCGAACTGAAAAAAAATAAATTAGGTTAAATTTTAAAAAGGCGACGCCTTAAATATATGAGGCGAGGCGCGCCTTATGGCGCGCCTCAGTAAACTTGAGGCGTAAGCCTCATAAACTAAACTTATTGCGTAGGCTTTGAGGCTTAATTGGTCGAAAATGCGCTGAGGCGCGCCTTTTATTGCGCAATTTTAAACGTTGCTAGGATCCATTCTCAAACAATCTATTGCCAGTAAGGACGTGGTACGTGTCCTCTAACCGGCAGTTTCGCCGCCAAATGGCACTGCAGGTAAACGGTTATGACCCGGGGCCCTCTGAACCGAGTGGTTTTGCCGCCAAATGGCACCACAGATAGCAGTTATGGCCAGAGCCAATACGCTCCTTAATGGCGTTAAATTCTTGAGATATGAATCAATAGGATATGATCAATAGGGCACAAAGCCCTCTGTTAGCTAAGTGGATTTAAATTTGTCCCCTTAGGCAAACATTCACCCTAGGTCTACAAGGTCCCCTTGGACGAAGCAACCCATGGCTGCCGACAAGGATCCTTCTGTCAGGTTGGGTCGACTACCTCCTCTGACTAAGTAGACCAGGGACCACGATGGCCCGGGACGACGGAACCAAGGGATCTTGATCGGGTCTGTCATCCATTCCCCCACCATCCGCTTTAAGTGCAAAATGGTAAAATTTCTATTTTTAAATATCAAATTTCCAAACATCCAAACTTTATCAAATTCTTCAATTTCCAAATCCAATTTCTACCAATATCCTAAACCCATTGCTGCTACTATATGCCAGATAACACGTATATTCTACGTATCTGATCGATAACTAGCCTTAATCGAAAGTTCTCTCTCGTGATCAGGAGGGGCAATTAACTATAGGGGGGCTTGTGCCTATAGGAAACCAGAACTCAGATCATAAAGTCCTCGCAAAATGAGGGCGAAATCTCTGGGTAGTGTCTTATCTACAAACCCATCTGCCTTCCAAAATTTACCTCGGAACCTATTCAGTTAAAACTCCCTCGCCGAATAAGAAAAGCGAGCGGAGGCCGTGGCCGAATTTTCGGAGCCCACAAGGTTAGAATTAAGTTTTTATTTTTTTTCTGGAATTTGATGGAAATATGCATTTGTTGTATGTTAAAGCACTTAAATCTTTCAGTTGTTTACAAGTAACATGATGCACAATCTTTAGCATTATATAAGCAGATGAAATTAGTGAATGTTGATTTTTATGAAATATATATGAAAAATTAGCATCCAATGTCATGATACTTTTTATCATGCCAATATGTTATTCAAATTGATTCACAGAATTAAAAAGCAGGCAATATCAAGTAACAAAGGCAGTATGTTTTCAATGAACTCAATTTTTACAGAATGCTTAAATTTTTCTACAAAATTTTAATGCGTGTAGATTGAGAACTCATAATTAGGGGTTAATGCGTGTAAAGGGTTCAGGTGTGGCATTATGCAATTTAAATAGTTGTAGCAAGCAATATCAATGTTCTAAGAGGATTCAAAGTGAACTTGAGCAATGCCTCGAGAATCATTAATTTCTTGAGCTTGAATGAGATCAAACCTTATCATATAATACAATTGAATCACCAAAAATGAGCATGGATAAAAATGTAAGGTTCAATCCATGAAGTTTGTTGCAATCACCTTTCTTTCCACCGAAACAATCCAATCTTGATCCATTCAAATGTGTACTTTTGATCTCCCAACTGATTTTGGAACCTTTAATGGCGAAAGAGCTTTGGTCAATGTTTGGAATTGGGTTTAAGTTAGAATTAGTGTTTTTTTTATTGTTCTGAAATTTGGTGCAAATGAGAAGGACAGGTGAAGTAACGAGAGTGGGGACTTGGGTGAGGTTTTATAGAGTTTGTATGTTTTTTTTATGGAGGTGCGGGGCTCCAGGGTGGTTAGGGTTAAAAGAATGGAGGTGGCATGCACATGTGTGTGTTGGGGTCGGAGGTTTGCCAAGACGAGAGATGTCTAGGGCTTTAGAATATAATCACCTTTAGGATAACGACTCTAAAACCATTTTGATAAAGAACCCTTGATACTAATCTCTTTCTTCATTTTCTTCCATATCATAATTTTTCATTTGAATTACTGGTTCTTTCATTGAATTCATCTTTAATGAATAAACTAGTCTTTTAAAGAACTTCATAGAAACTTAATGAAGAGAGGGATGAACAATGATTATAGAGGCAACAAGCTAAAGAGAGAATAGTAATTGTAATTCAGCCACGTAAGTGATGGATTTGAACTACTTAAATCTTTGTAAGGAGAGAAGAAAGAAAGAGGAGAGAGAGAAAGAGAGGGAGAGGAGAGAGAACATGAAATCCTATGAGGGAAAAGAGAACTTGCTTTGAATTTCATTTTGAAAAGATAAATTTATTAACAATGCATACAAAATCTTATGTATAACAAAATGGTTATATAATAAATCAAAACCATTTAAAATTTAAATATAGAAAATTCCTAACAAACAAGATAAATCCAAAAATAATCATCAAGAAAAGATAATTAAATTGATTGTTTTCCATGAAAATCAAATACATTAAAAAAGAAACAACAATATTAGAATATTCCAAAAAAAGTAGATCAATCCAAAATATTTTCAAAGTATGTTGTGTGCTGCATTGGCTTCATCGGTTTTGACCAACGGCAAGTTCAGTGCCCTTGCCAATCATCTTCAAGTAGGTGATACCAATGGCATCCATCCTCGGTGGGGAGCTCCCTGGCACAAGGGCTCAGGAATCCCCAACGTGAGGAAGATGGCTGCTAAGGCAGGCTAATTAGGCTTGATTTTGTGGAAAGGTTTGATCTACAAATTATCAGGCGACCCTGACAATTTCATAATTGGTCTGGGTTTACCTTGGGATTTATGCTAGCCAAGGGATTCATGCAAGTATCTATTACTATGTGAGCATTGATTTAAAAAACAAACCAGATCAGAGATGTGCAACAGATTATAAGAAAAGGCTAGAAAGTTAAAAAAAAAATTAAACATAGAGCATAAAAAATTAACCTGTATCCTAGCAAGAGCATTAGATGCCTCAACAGCTCGATGCTCTAGTTCAACTTCTCTTTCCACTGCAGCCTGTTTACTCAAGAAATGACTTCAGCAGCATGGTAAAAATTTAGATACAAAAAGATGGTTTTACACAATTCCAAACAAGCACCATTTGGTAGCATTGTGTGCTGCACGCTCTGCTTCAGCCCTGTGCTCCACAGTAGCAAGCTCTTCCCGCAAAGCCTATCCGGAAAGAATTAAAATTATTCAGACATGAAAAGACAGCTCTGTTATAATGATATGTCATACAGCTACAAATTTTGCCTTTAATGATATCAACATACTTGAATCATTCTGCTCTCCGTTAGCTCCCTACTCCTCATAAGTGCTTCCATGTTTGCCTGCGTAGATGGAAAAATCGAAGTCAGTTCCAACACACTAAATGGTTCCAAGATAAATCCCACAATAAAAATGCTCTTTTTTCAGAAAGACAGCTCAGACCATAAAAATTTTAGAATAGAAACCCCCCAAAAAACTGAAAATGAGAGGCGAAAGGAGTAAAAAGGAAAGAAAAGAAAATCAGACTACTGTAGTAAAACTAAGTCCATTCACAATAACCATTTCCTATGAAAGCTGGAAAAAACTTAAACCCTGTATAGTTTATTTTAGTTAGTTAACTATTATTCCACTGGATCTTTCAACATGGATAAAATAGGCTCATGTCTTGACGTGATGTGATTGGTTGAGAATAAACAAAATAAAACAAAACAAAAGGAAAAAAAAAAACAAGTATATACTTAAGTTTCTAAAGAGCAATAGCAAGTGAATCAGCAAGAACAACACAAAGAACAGTCTATTGAAAAGGGGCAAATCATGGGAAAACACACCTGTAAAGATACGAGCTTTCCTTCTGAAGTAGATACTTGTTTCTTTAAAGTATCAACTGTGCCAACAAGAGACTCAATTTCAGTGTTCTTTGCAGCTAAGGCTTCAGTCATATTTGTTTCCGCTCTTGCTGCTTCAGCCTTCACTGCAGATAAATTTTGCTGCAGCTGCTTTATGCGAGCTTCATATGAACTACTAAGCTCTCTCTGTTTGCAATATTGAAGTGATGAGAAAGGATATGCAACACCTCTCACAATGGCAAGAAGTTTAACTTGAATAACATCACAGGATCTCAAAGTCAGTTCACCTCAGCAACAAGAAGTTCCTCAAGCTGAGCATTCTCAGACTTGTATTCTTGAAGACGAGAAGAAAGCCCAGCACAAACCTGTTGATCAGTTGATTGGATATTAGTCTCCTTAAAGGAAAAAAAAAGTTAATTTAACACAACATATAGAAATCAATATGCTGCTATGGTCAAAGGTAAGAAAACAAATCGTGCATGAACATTATTAATATATTGAATCTGAAATTTTGAGAGAACAGACCTCTACGTAGTTCCAATTCACAAGTAGCTTATTATTTGAAAGAATTACACCAATTCACACAAGTTCAATTTGCTTGGTAATTGACATCTAACTACTTGTAATGTCAGAATAATCATGACTAGCTCCTGATGCATTAAAACAAAAATTCCATCGTCATGTAACCACACAATGTAACTAACCATTATCTTAAATTTTGGATGAAAAAAACCACGTTATATTGGAAAACTCAGGCCATGCGTTAAATTTTGGAGTTGACCTTACGAATTCCATCTAGAGCCGACAATAGCTTTGCATGTGATAACAATTGCTTTTGTCAATACTAAAGCTGACTTGCATCAAGATTAGTTGTTTTATACCACAAAGTGGGGACAGGTCTGACTAAGGAGGCTCTCTTAATGGTGTTCTTGGTTAATTCAGCTAGCTAAATCCATGGGATGAATAAGGAGATGCAATCCTGGATTAGATTAAGCCAGTGAAGATATAAAGGATATGCAAATTTACATAGGGCAAGCTTATGGACTATGCAAACCAACTTATGTAGGTCTAGCCCATTCAAATGTCGCTAGAAGAAATGGAACAAAATTTACATAATTATTTAAATGGCTTGTATGGGAGCATAGCGAGTCAGCAGTGCGGTGGAAACCAGCTTTTCTTTTTCCTCTCTTGTCACTAACCATAGAATAAATTATATTTATTAAACAACAAGCTTAGCCAGCCATACCCATTTATACTTTATTAAAAAAATCTTCATAAGACATTGAGATAGGCAATTAGCATCAGGAGCAGGAAAATTAAGAAAAGTGACTTGTTATTTAGTTATTATCCTATTATCACGCATGAATCAAGAAGATGGCTTAAAATCAAGTATGAATTAATTTTATATTAACATTTTTACTCATTCCAGGAGATCTTTCAGGATTGGAGAACAGAGGCATCAATTAATCTCCAGCTCATGTGGCACACTATTGCTCATGTCCTAGTCCTCTGCCTAATTCCTTCGATCCTAGGCCACCCGCACATGCCCTCTTGTCAGCCTCCACTCTTAACATTGTCGTGTTACGAGAGCTTGGTTTTGCTCGCCTTCACACAATATCATGTGGTGTTCCTACGCAAGTCTCGCCAGTGTAATTTGTTTGAGTGGCCTTAGCTCCCTCACTTGATTTAGTATTGGTCGTTTCCTAGCACCTTTGTGCCTCTATTGTGGGACATCATCGTCTCCAAGTTTAGACACTCGCACTCATGTCGTCTCCAACATAGATACCTAGGGTGGCGACCTTATTGTTTTAATATGGCACACTCCTAGCTTATTTCTATTTAATATCTCATGCCAAACGTTGTATCACCTCACTTTTATTGGCTCTGGATCATTTCTCGATTTTCATGCTATCTCTTGTGCCAATGACTAATGCATTCACACAATTGGAAGCTTACTACATGACCGCTCTTGCACCTACGATTTTGACAACCATGAGATCTCCCTGAGACTAGTGCCCCCCATTCTTTCACAGATGTTATCAAGGGGGATAAGGGTCCTAGTCGTCAACTTCTCTCCTCTTGATTCCCAACATATTTGTAGCATGGACTTGTACCAACTTATCACAAGTTGCCATTCTTCGATCAAAGTAAACCAATGCTTATTTTTTTAATGAAGAGATACTCTAAGTTAACATCTCTTTTTCTTTCTCCCTTTGTCAGTAAACTTTATGGAGCCATTCCAATATATAGATTGCTCATAGATTCATGACCAAAATTAGATTGGTTGGAGATTATTCAGTTGAGCTTATTGATTCTCACCATATTTTTATCAAGTTATCCCCAAAAATTGATTTTTCACACTCTTCTCAAGGATATCATATTATGTGAATGAGTTCCCAATTCAAATGCTTAATTGTAAATTCATACTTTCCAATAGCAAATAGTACACCACGGCCAAAAATTCTCCATGGAGCGATAGCGCATAACATAGTGCAAGGCACACCATTTTAAACACGACACAAAGTATTAAATAATTATAAATAAAAATATGTATTAATATGAAATATTATTAAATTGAAGAATAAAAAATCATCATAATAAAAATAATCACAAATTGATGCTTAAATTCAAGTGATCAATATATCTCAATCACTTAAAATTCAAAATATTACGATCATTTTTTCAAATCTAATATTTTTGTAAGAAAGTAAACTAGTCTTCATGAGAGTTATCATGATCAACATGAAAAGTCCAAAAAGCCTAATTTCCTTTATCTATATTATATCTGAATTCATAATCTTCTTCGTCACTCTCATCGTCTTCATTTTCAGTTACAATAATGTTAAGCCTAGATGAAGATTTCTTCTACTTACCTTCAGATCGTTCTTAAATATTGTAGCTTTTTATTTCATAAACACTAGTGGCTTTTGCAATATTACTCCATGTCAAATCTTCCTCCTTAATAACTAATTCATTATCTTCATCTAACTCATCATTCATTTTTTTCTATTAGCCACTCATTTGCATCATCTATATCATTCAAAGAAATAGTTAGTCATGTCACAATGGTTATATCAACAAATTAATGCCTTATTATATTTTACATAAATTAAATATTGAAGCCGACTAATCCATTCTACTTCTTTTGTTATGAAGCTGCAATTGAAAAATCATTATAAAACTTCATGAAAATAATCAGTACAAAATTTTATTTTGTACTTACAAGTTTATATATGCTCCAATTGCATTAACATCCAGATGAATTATAGGTTCGCAAGGAGGGCTTTGATCCCAAAAATTGTAAGTATAGGTCTTCTTTGTCATATGCTAGTCATCAATCATTTAGAATTAATGAGATATATAATAATATTCTTTATTATAAAAATATCAAAATAACTCAATATTAATAATATTTTTACTCATGTTAACTAACACTCGAATAGTTATTTGTCTTAGAATTAGAAGATACCATAAGACCTCCACCCCTAATATATACAATCAAGTCATTGATAATTTTGTTTAGTATATTGATATCCATGGCCAATCTTTCAATGCATGCATATAAACCATTAGTTGTTTCCTTGTCCTTTACAATATCAGGTTAATCAAAAAAACTTAGGGGTGTAAGTGAGTTAAGGCGGCTCACAAGTCAGCTCGAGCTCAACTTGTTAATGAGCTCACAAATCGAGCTTATCAAGCCACGAGTTCAAACTCAACCCCATACTCGATCTTGCATATTAAACGAGCTCGAGCTTAGCCTAGCTCATCTCGAAAGCTCATTGAATCACTCAACAACAACAACAACATCAAGCCTTTGTCCCACTATGCGGGGTAGACTACATGAATCCTTTTTCGCCATTGTGTCTGGTTAAAAGTCAAATTCTCATTTAAATCTAATAAAGAAAGATCATTTCTAAATCTCATTGAATCACTCAATTAACTTAAAATATATTTATAAATTAATTTAAATTAACATTATATAATATATTTTAACCTTTTAAATTAATTCTATATTAAAACTAAAAATACTCAAAACTAAACTTTTTAATTTAAAATTAAGAAATCGGGCTCATTAATTGAGTTTAGCTCGAGCTTTTTAAATGAGCTCAAGCCTATAAATTTTTTTTAACGAGAGCTTGAGCTCAATAAGAACCAAACAAGTTTAGCTCAATTAGACAAATACTTGATACGAGTCAACTCATTTACACCCCTAGAGAAACTCCAGCCTTTTCACGTATATACTCGTTTCGTCTTCTATCCCTAAGTGTAAAACCACTCATCCACCTGAGCATTCTCATCTCTGCAACACTAGAATTAATTTTATGCTTTTGTTTTAATGGCTATTCTACACTATTATGCATTACAGATCACACAACCATCTTATAAAATTTTTCTTTAAGTTTGAGGGGCAAATTTTTAGGGGCAAATTTTTATCACACAACAGGCTTGATGTATTCCTCCACTTCAACCATCCAACTTGAATTTTACTAATAATATCTATTTCACCATTGATTTGACCAATAGATTTGAGATATAAAAAAGATGTACTCTTTTTAATGACTCTAAAGTTGACCTCCATAAATCAAGTATTTTATCAGTTCCCTCTCTAGTCTTATACACACAAAAAATATCATCAACAAAAGACATACACCAAGGTACATCCTCTTACAAATCTCTAGTAAGAACATCCATGACTAAAGCAAAAAGATATGGGCTTAAAGTTGATCCTTGATGTAATCCAATTGAATTAGGAAAATACTTGGTCAAACCACCTTGTGTTTGAACACTAGTAACAACTCCTATATACATATCCTTAATAACTTGAATATAAGCATTATTAACTCTTTTTTTTCTAGAACTCTCCAAAGGACATATCTTAGAACTTTATCATATGCTTTCTCTAAATCAATAAATTTCATATATAAATCATCCTTACTCTCTCTATACTTATCCATCAAACATCTCAATAAATGTATAGCTCCTATAATAGATCTGCCCAGCATGAATCCAACTTGATTTTGAAAAATATTAATATCATGTCATAATGTATGCTCAATTACTCCCTCCCATAATTTTAATATGTGCTCGATGATCCTAAACCCTAAATCCTAAATGTCCAACTATCAGCCATAAAAAAAACAATCATATCTAAGACAATATTCATTATGGTATTGCATTAGTTCTTGTATGTCTCACCTCCTTTTTCAAGCAAGAGATGTGCACCTCACGACAGTAAGGATGTTTCCTTTCTCTTATTTTCTTCCTAGCAGCATCCATCTTTTTGTAAAACTTACCCTTTATTTGCTTCACCACATCATCAGCATTTGGGGTAAGATAAGTATCCAATGGTCCTTTAGACCTTAGTTCTTTAAGCACAAAAGTAGTTGAACTTTAACTAGAGGTATTAGATTTTGTTGTCCGATATCTTTTAGATGGTCTAACACAAAATATCATCATCTAGCATTACATCAAAATCATCACTTTCATCAATGGACATTTCATTAATTTGGCCTTTTAACTCTTTCTTTTCCTTAAGGAATCTTATTTTTCATCTTTCACATGTTTGGGGCAGTTACATCAAGCTTTAGCATTTTTTTAAACCCCAAATCAAGTCTATTTGTGATGAGTACTCCACACATTGTTATTTCACCACAATAAATACACACCACACAATTCTTATCACCTTCAATTGCCAAGATTGCATATTTCTATGCAGGATATTTCTTTGTAGTTTGAACTAAATCCAACATTTTTTTAAATACCTAAAAGCAAACATACATTCAAACGTTATTGCCTTCATTTCAGATGTATGAGTGAAATGGTGTATAATGAATAACACAAATTTAATGACTTTGTCATACATAAATTTCAATTGAAACTTTAGTCTTCAAGAATAATCATAAACATTTAAAATCAATAAAAAATAAAAATATGAGGAACATAAGCCTTCTTCTAAATTAAGGCACACTTACATGTAATGCCAGCGTCCAATGATTGTGTCCAGGCTTGTATTGAGGTGGCCGTGACATATGCGTCCAGTGATATGCGTTGAGAGAGGTGTCGACTTTCTTGCATGGATGGACAAGAAACGGGGCCTTGCAAGGTTGTTTGGTGGCGGGAGCATAGGAGATGAGATGCTTGAAGCCGAGAAGAATAGTCTCAAAGCCACTGAGAGTGAGAGACGTGAGATACATGACAACCTGATCGCCATTATTTGAAGATGATATGCTGAGAGGGAGAGAGAGAGACGTGCATACTTGATGTAATGCATTCTCTATTCGAAGCTAAAATGCCATTATGTAACTGTCAAAGCCAAAATGTTAAGAGGGAAAAGTAGAGTGAGCGCGCGCGTGAGAAAGAGAGAGAGAGAGAGAGAGAGAGAGAGAGAGAGAGAGATTGGATATTCGAAAACAAGATAACAAGCAAGCATCAGGGGGACGACTAGGACACGAAATGTAAGCTATATTCATTATTTAAGATAAAATAAATTATATATATATATATATATATATATATATATATATATATATATATATATATATATATATATATATATATATATATATATATATATATAATGTCAAATCATAAAAATTATATAGCACGTGCTATGCGGGATTTGCACCATGCGCTATTACACCTACATGGCACAAATAGTGAGCATTGGTGATACGCCACGCAGCATTATGCGCCATCATGCAAGCCATTTTGCGCCATTAACATGTTGCTTTTCCTCATCTCGACATTCACTATATCAACCTATCCATTATTTGTTCTCTTGTCTCAATTTTTGGCAAACTTATTCAAGTTGATGCTGGTACTACTAAGCTATCTAGGCCACCGGTGGCTAGGGTTCTAATTGAAATGGTCATTATTATTCCTTTGCCAAGATATTTTGATTGGTTCCATTAATTGTAGCTACTCACAAAAGATAGAATTTGAAGACATTCCTTTATAATATTCTTTACAAAAATTTTAGTTATAACATTTCATGATGCTTCAAGATGCACTTAAAATTACAAAATCAATTGACAAAAATCAAAATTTTAAAGTAAATAATGCTAGTTTTGACTACTTATGATATAATTTGTACACAAAATGTTAAAGCAACTTTATATCATATATTATATTCAAAGCCCTCCCTAGATATTAGCCCATTGGGGGGGTGTTAAGCACCGCTCCTCACAAGATCATTCATCAAGATCCACCAAAGCTATTTATTTTTTACGATCATCCTATTGTTATTTATATTGATCCAGATTGTCAGGTATATTGATCCTATTTTAACCAGTTGCCTTTGATATCAGATAAGAAATTTCAAATTCTCTATAACATAATTAACCGAGATTTACCAGACTTCAAATAAGATGTTGTAAATAAGGACATTAGGGGTTCTTTCCTTTAGTCAAATGGTTGTTTCTTTAGTGATATCTAGTTGGAGTTTTGCTTTTTCGTCAGGCAATTTTCTATAATTACTTCTTGTTGTGCTCTTTTAATTAAATCATAATAATTTTCTTTACTTTGCTTTATATATATATTTAAATTTGAAGTAGGATTTTTAATTTTTCTTAGCAATTGAGATGAATTTTCAAGCTCTCTTATCTGACCACTTTTCTTTTCTCTTCAAAATCCTTTTGGTGGCTAATTCCACCGCTCTCTATCTCATACACTTTAGTAGCTCGCTCTATATTTGCTTCAATTCCAAGGGAGAACGAATTAATTAAAAAGTAAAAGGAAGACAAAGAAGAGAACTAGAAGAAAAAAGCAAAAGAAATCTGAGACAAGGAAGATATCTTCCACATAAAGGTAAATTTTAGCCATCATCAATATAATTCTAAATCAATATAATTCTACTTTCCATATATCTCTAACTCTCATAGTAATCACTGTAAACTCTCTCCAATTATCAACATCATAAATATAATCTTTAAGCACTACCTAATATTTGTTAAAATTTGAAAGGTTCCTTCTAAATTAGGTTGAGAACCTAAGAATCATCAGCTTCATGTTTAACATGCAGTACAACCAATAAAGACTACGGCTTTGCTATTCTCCATCTCAATCTAAGAGAAGGTTTGTCATTAACCCATCGCAATCTGGGATCAATATCTTTAACTATTTAATAGTTATATGAATATCCTTACAAGAAAAAACAAAAATCAAAAGAACACTAAAAGACAAGAATTCAAAATGTCATGTCAAAGGACTAGCTAACAAAGGAAATGAGGGTAATTTGCAAGTTTACGCTTGTCAAAAACATCAAACAAACAAATGATCTAAACACTAATTAGTTGCCTTATTATGTTATAGATATTTTGTAATTTTCAATTTCAGTTTAGTTTATAAACATGCCTGCAATAATATGACTTATGATAATGGAATATGTTATCAAGTGGTTTGGTCCAACTCAAGTGGTTGGTTTGGCCGACTGTTGCTTCTAATTTTGGTGGTGGTATGAATTTATGATCTTATGGATCAAGAAGGAATAAGTATTAAATTGTCTTAAATGCTCTGAAGATGTTCCTTTAAGGTGGTAGGTTCGGTTTTGTAACTTGGTATTGGAAGTTCATATGCTACTGCGGTAGCATCAATAAGTCATAATTGCAATTGCCTTACATTCTTTAGAACTATTCAATTTCCTTCAGGATTTGCTCTGTTGTTGCTTTTGGCGAATGCATTGCTTGGGTTCATGTAGCCTATCAGTCTGACATTTATCCCTATTCTATTGTTGCCGCAAACTGCAGCTCCGATAGCTTTAATGATTTTATGCCATGGGTCGTACTTTGGCAAAGAGTTATCTATTTGTTTCCCTTAGTAGATCGCTATTTCTTTCTTTATTGCAAGAATTGTTTTACTCCTTCGGGGGCTATTCCTAATGCTATCTGCTGTTAATTTGATTGAGCAAACTGCACTTATCTGCAAGGCCAGTTTACTGCTAATTTTAAACAGGATTCAACATGGGATCTGCTGCATGACTTTCTCTGAAAATTCCAGGGATGGACAACCTAAAGTGAGAAGCATACAAATAGAATTTTTAACGTATGTAAATAGTTTTCTTTTGATTAATAAAATTTATTTATTTATTTTTTCAATCTTGTATGTGCTTGCAGCATGTGGGATTCCTTGGAGTGAGGCTTGAATTTTCTTTGATAATCTCTTTTCGATATTAGAATTATTGTTACATATTTTATTACTGCTGCTGCCAGGGTAATTTTGACCAAATTTCCTACAACTGGAATTTCACTTGAGGTGAAAATATTCAATTGCATGTTGTTTTTTGTAATTCAAATTTCACGTTGATTTTTTTGAATTTAATCATTCGTTACATTCTTTTTTTATTCAATTCATTATATTTTCAGATTTACACCTAAAAAAATTTTTTGTTGAATTAGTGGTCTTTGCTATGTAAAAAAAAAAAAAGTGGTCTTTGCTAAGTAAACAATTATATCTTTTATGTGATCTACAATCACGGTACCATCATAGTTGTATTGGAAACTCTAAAACATTAGGTGTCCTGCGTCAATAAGAAGAGCTGCTAGCTAAGGAATCAGCAAATGAACAGGAAAAAAATTCATATCATTTATATTATTCATCTATACATTTAACAACTCACTAATAGCAAAAAGTATAATCTTTGAATAGATAATATGAATTGGTAGATAAAATTTGAGAACTCTTCAAACAAACCTTGGCTAGCCTTGCCTCTTTTGAATGCCCAGAAGAAACTGCAGTCTTAAGTAATCCTTGAGCCTGCTAACCAACATGAAGGATTAGTACATGCTGAGCACATGAATAGGAATAAGAGGTAATTAGGAATTTAATCTAACAGCATAAAACTACTTTGTGAGATATTTTTGAAAGGAGAAAACAAATTACCTCATCAATTTGGTCTTGAACTTTCATAAGAGCTGAACCAGTTTTATTTTCTACCTGTTGGTTTGTCATGGGTGATTCTTCTGGAAAGGACTCTTTTTCCTGGCCATTGCTGATAACATGTTTCTGAGCTGTTTGACGCTCTCTACTCACATCATTAAATGCCAAATGCGTATCCACAACAGCTGCACTTCCTTTAAAAACAGTATCAGCAGGATGATTCCCATTAGCATTTTCAGGGCCTTCACCCTTTAAAAGAGAAGAGGATGTCCGCTCTGGGACATCTTCTTCTGAATTTGCAACAAGAGAAGTATCATTGGTTGTGGAATATGCTAGTTCAACATTATTCTCTATAGTAGGAACCTCTTTGACTTCATTAGTCTCATTCTCAACTTCAAGACTTTCAGGGACACCTGAAGATGCAGCATTTGATATCTCTACATCTTTGCTGGTATCAGATAGCACTTCCAAAGAAGCTTCAGATGTGTGTTTGGCAGAAACTTCCGGAGCACTTCCATTTCCCAAATGATCAACTCTGTCAACCTTCGAATTGAGCTCTGCTTGAGCAGTCTGCTCTTGCTCTGCTGAAGCACTCTTCCCAGATTTACCAACAGTTTTTCTTGGTGGACCCTACAATTAAATGTCATAAGAAGAAGCATTTACTTGAATAGGACATCTCAAGCAATTATGATAAGAAGAACACTTCAAAACCACATTTGACTGACCTTCGCCTTAGATTTTAATTTTTTGGCTTTCACTTCCCATTCATTGGATGCTTATTATCAAAAAAGGTAAAAAAACAAGTAAGAAAATCATGTACTGATATAATGTCGTTAGATGACCTAATATCTAAGAACTATACATAAAACCCATACCTGAGGCTTGTAAATCAGATTGTTCCTCTGACAATTCACTCACAACAAGTTTTGCTCTTCGGTCCACAACTTCTAGAAGATCTGATCCAGTGTATGACATATGTCATAAAAATGATTCCAACCATTACAGTAAATGACATTTCTAGACTACAGAATGAAGCATGCCAGCAGTTGCGTGACTAATGAAAGTTTGCATGAAAGTGTACATCTCTATGGCTTATTAAAGACTTGTTATAAAAGTAAATTTTATTAAACAATAATTAGGATGACAATATTGTATGGAACCAGGTGTTGGACTATTAAAAAAATTCATTGATATCTAATTTAAGTATTGCATAAATGAAACCATTAATATGGGTGTATGATAAAACTAAAAAGGATAAATTAAGGAACAAATATATTATAGGAAAGGTTAGAGACACATCTATTAAATATAAGTTGATTGAAAAATAGATTTATGTGGTTTGGACATGTCCACAAAGGGTAGAAAATGTGGCTATTAAACATGTAGGTGAATTAGTTCCAAAGAATTAAGAAAGAAAATTGGTAGATCTAAGATTACATGGATGGAAGTAGTTCAAAATGATCTGTGAAAAATAAGCATAACACCCAAGCAAAATTTAACAAGAACAAACAAAAAAATTAGGATTTATAATGCTGACCCCAAATAGTTGGGATAAGGCTAAGCATTTTGAAAACATGAAAGTTTCGTTGAAAACATAACTAAGTTATGACATTGAAGTTCTTTTCATTGTATGGCTTTATTCATAATCCATGATTATGCATTAAGATATTAATCAAATTGAGCAATGTTATTGGATCACTTCATGTTTCTAGTTTCATAAAATATGCTCAAAACAACATGAAAGACCAGCAGTTCCCAGGCATGTCAAATGAGAATAATAAGAGTCACAATAAGCAAAGAATGATCGTATAGAAGGTTCTAGAGCTTAGATTGCTACTATATAACACATACATTTACATGGGTTATTTTGTTTCGTCTATGATGGAAAGATGAATCTCCATTGATGTTCGTCCAGTGTTATTTTAAATTCATTGTTATCTAAATTGCAACGTTACCTCAATGTCAGTCAAATATACCACTGTTATATTATTCACACATCACTAGCAAGGCATCTTAAGGACCCTTGATAAAAGTGAATGGGAAACGACATTTGAATTGTTGTTTTATTTCGTTTCGACTATGAAATATGATAACTGAGGCAATTTCGGATAAATGTCATTCCTTAGTAGTTCCAGGCCTCAGAAAGTTTGCATTCTACAAACTCCATTCTCAAACCAAGATAAAAAATTAGAGTAGCTACTTTTTTGAGGAAAACGTGCATTAAAATCCATTTCGAAAGCGTTCAGACGCACTAAGATCCACAAGTGAAGAACACACGAGCTTCATTAACTAGAGCTAAGAGCTCGAGTAGTGGAGTTTCCCAATAAAAAAAGAATATTAAAAGAAAGAGGTTGAAATCTGCAACCCTAATTAGCTTCAGATCTATCACCAACCGAAGAAACAAAAAAGCGGATGACCTACACCATCAATTTTGAGAAGAAAAATAATAGATACAAGGAATTAGACCTGGTAAAAGGCATCAGATTACCTTCGGCTGCCTTGAGCCAGGAAGCCATGGCGGGCAAGGACACGGAATCGATCGGCGGCAAGATGCTAATTGGTGCTTGGAAAGATAACAGGATCTCGATGCAGATGCAGATGCAAATGTGCAATGAGGATCGAACAGATAGGGAAAGAGAGGGCGCGGATCCAAACGGTGCGGGTTCTGGAGTACGGAGGTTGCGATCTGGAGTTGGATGGAAACGGCAATCTGGCGAAAGTAGAACTGGAAATCGAAGCTGAAATTGATCAACTGAAATTCTAACAGAAGTCCAAAATATTTTGGGGTTTACAAGCCATTTATAAAGGTAAATTATTATTTCATTTGATATTCATCATCTAATTTTTACTTTTTATATATATTGTAATTAAAATTTTAAATATCATAAACAAAAATACCACTTATTACAATTTCACAGATCCCATGGCTTTATATATGTGGCTGGTCGGCATTAGTCTCATCACTGTTTGAGTACTACAAATTTGTCATCATTCTTCTTTATATATCATCTTAATAGGAGAGGTAGTCAAGATACCCCTTCCATCAATGAAGATCTTATTTGGAATGATTTTTTTATTGCTTCTTAAAACAATAAGTAAATAATCTCACATGAAGTCGAAGTATTATATTATGTAAATAGTATATTTTATTGTTAAATATATAAACATAATGGCTTAAGAGGCTATGCATGTTAATGCCCAAATTTTTTTGTGGAATTGTTTTTTATTCATTTTTAATTTGATTGTTTATATATTAGTTTTGATAATGGATACTTGACATTATATGATTCATAATACACTTTAATGATCAAATATTTCGATTTAATTTATTAGGGAAATATGCTTAATTATTTTAAATGAAATTCCCATGACGAGGGAAAATCTCTTATATTGGCGGATTACTTATTGGACTAAGAATTCGTTTGGGATGGCTTTCTTCTTACTTTCTAAAACAGCTTTCTAGTACAAAAATTTATTGAATTTGAAATTTTTATACTATAAAGCCGTTTTAAAAATAGTACAAAAGCTGTCGCAAACAAAGCTTAAGTCATTCAAAAAAGTTTAAACTAGTTCGAACTCAAACTTCAATTAAATCTTGGCACAAACCATATTCAAACATGTGGTTCTGCATTCGATAATCTCGGGGAAAGTATTTTGGGGTCAATGATGTGTGAAGGAGAAACAATGCTCGTTGGACGTTTGATGAAGCTCATGGGAAATGCATCAGGAGGCCAGCAACATGTGGAAGAGAAGAAGAATTTGGGGAAAAAATGGGAAAGCTCATAAGGAAGTCTTTGTGGGATTCACGAAAGTGAAGGAGAAGAGGGCTTTGCATCGGAGCAAATGCATAAGGCATTGTGAGGCTAGTAGCATGTGATTGAGATGAGTTCATGGGGTGTGTGATAGAACTCACAGGGAAGGCATTGTGGGACCAGAATATGTAAAGGATAAGAAGAGTTCACAAGATTGACGAAGGAGCTTGTGAGATCGATGGGTGGAGGATTTCGTAGGGCATGTGATGAAGCTTGTGGGGAAAGCATTACAAAGCCAATAGTGTGTGAAGAAGAAGAGGAGATTGCCGAATCATTTTAGAAAGAAAAGAAAATAGTTCACATAATTGTTCTAACAAGGCTCGAACAAAAGTTTGAATTAAGGTTTGAATTTGAACCATTTGTATTCAAGATGAATTTTCTTAATCATTCTGTGAATACAAGAAGGGGTAATTTCATTTGAAACAAACTTTTAGATATATTTATATCATAAAATAAATAACATGAATATTTGGCCAATTAAACTATGAGGCATACTAAGTCAAATTTCTCTTTAAAATTTTATATACAAGTATTACATATTTATTATATTTTTATATAATTTTTATTTTGAGTCCACCAAATTATACTTGAATGAGTCAGAGCAAATTTGAGATCTACCTCAAGTTTGAGTCAGATTAATTTATGGTGAGTCAAATATTGAATGATTTTTGTAATGAGTTATAAGATTTGATATATTTTAAACTTTCTTAGGAAATGGTGAACATGAGTTATACTTGAAACCTATATATGGTAACTTAAAATGTGTTAATAATCTTACTGTTTTTAAAAAGCAATTTTCTAGTATAATTTTTTTAAATAAGATAATTAAAAAAAAGTCTTGAATAAAAAATTTTTATACTAGAAAATTGATTTAAAAAGAAGTAAGCAAGCTGTCCTAAATGAAGTCAAAGTTGATTCAAAGTAATTTATTAAAAAAATAATAATTTAATCTTTTAAAATTAAGAAAAAGTAGTTTATCATATATTGCAAATATTAACAATTATTATTGATAACATGCTATGATTTTTTGGATTCTATTTTTTAGGCTAGAGATTCAGCATCATTGCAATTGATCATATGTGTGATTTTTTGGTAGCCCATGAATAGAAATTTGCTCAAGAGAAGGAGAGGAGGATGGCATGAAAAAGAAAATGAAGAATAAGTCACTCACATATCATGACATTACTGATAGAATTGACAATGAAGAAATGAAATTATAGATAAGCAACTTGAAAATATGTTTAAGATGGGCTTCCATAAGTATAAAGGTAAAAAGAACAGTCAACACGTTCAAAATAAACATAAATTTAATCTTGCAAGTGAGAAGAAAGAAACCCTAATATATTTTAGTTGCAAAATGCATGGTCCTTTCAATTTTGAGTGCCCAATGAATAAAAGTGGAAAGAAGGAAAATGACACAAATAAAAAGGAAAAGAAGGCTTTTAAGGTTACTTTGTGGGACTTAAAAGGTATGACTACATCATCATCTGATCAAGAGGTGATGAATCTATGTTTGATGTCATTTGAATAACCCTCAGATGAGGGAAATGAATCAATGTCCTATGATAAGTTGCATGCTTATTTGAATCAATTGAAATTCCCATCTGTTGCAAATATGATTTCATGGCTTAAGTTTTGATGACTGGCAAACACTACTGACTCTCTTGGACTGCCTATTGCCTATTTCTTCTAACGTTTCAGGAATCGAAGATCGGATAAACAAACGACGCAAGTTCAAGATTGGGTAGCTAGCTAGGGTTGAGTCAGTATGTATTTTTACTTTTTTTTCTCTTATTGAGTCAGTTTGTAATGTCAAAGAGACTGATACTAAGTAACCCTACACACACACTTGAGAGACTTAGAATATCTGTTTTTGCTCACATCGGCCAGGACGATCTTTAGATCGGCCTGGACGATCGAGTTCAAAACAGAGATTCTAATCAGGATTCTAGATTAAGGCAGCCGTCATTAATAAATTGTCCTGGACGATACCTGTATCGGCTAGGACGACAAGCTCAAAATAGAAAGAACTTGCCGCCTTATTCATTTTAGGTAAACTGTATTTTTATACATCGGCCAGGACGATCTTAGGATCGTCTTGGACGAAATTACACAATTATGCCTAAAATGAACCAGTAATCATGGGAGTAATTAAGGATGATTGATACGATCACATCATCCGGGACGATCGTATGATCGGTCAGGACGATACATTCAAAATTCCTTAGTTACTCCTGGACGATAAATATCGGCCAGCACTAATTCCGGGCGATGCTTAGGACGATTTTTCTCTGATTTGAACTGATTGCCGGGACGATCGTGATATCGGCCCGGACGATCAAGCCAAATTTCCAATCGTCCAGAACATCTTCAGAGCGGTACTCTGGCCGATCTTCAGAACTTTGTACTAATCGGCCATGACGATGTCCAGATCGTCCTGAACTATAAAGTCGGCAACTTGCAATTAATAAGCTCCTTTGAAGATCTTCTATTTAAGAGCCTTAGTTCAACATTTTTGAATGATCTTAGCTGCTGCCTTGACCTGAGAAGACCTTGAGGAGAGAAAGAGAGAGAGAGAGAGAGAGAGAGATCTTGTGAGGGGGAGCTTGTGAGGGGATTCACAAGGGTGCTTCAAGGATCGCTCTACTTCTTCTTCGTCTTAAGTTTATCATCCGTGGAAGGGTCGGTAGAGGTAAGATTTTCAGCAACTGATCGTGGTTTTCTGCCAGCTTCAGGAGGAAGCAAAAGGAGATAGGTTCTCTGCCTTGCCGGGGTGGCAAAAAGGACTTCTTTGTGAGGGCTTCTCCGCCTAGCTGTGGGGGCTAAAGGAGAGACACGTTTTGTAGTGCAATACTCAGAGGGCGCCTCCGGGGAGTGGACGTAGGTCGAGTTGACCGAACCACTATAAAATCCTGTGTTCTTGTTTTTGCTTCCGCACTTTAATTTTTGCACTTATTTTTCTTGTGGTGTGATTTTGGTTTATGAGATTGTGCTTTTGTTGAAAAGATTTTTTTAAATACCAATTCACCCCCCCTTTGGTTAGCTTGGGCCAATTCTATAAGGCTTAACATCCCTAATGAACTTTCAAGTGGTATCAGAGCTTGTTTTCATAAAATATGTTTTTAAAAAGCTTTTGAATTTGATCCATGGCTAACTTTAGGAATCGTAACACTACTGAAGGATATTTGATTACACGACCTCCATTGTTTGACAACTTACCTTTTGATTTTTGGAAAACCCGCATATATACTTTTTTACAATCTACTGATTATCGCATGTGGATGCTTATTAAAGAAGGATATTCTCCACCTTCTCATGAAATTAACGAAATTAAAACTGAAATTGCTTTTACTGAATGGACTTTCGATGAAAGAGATTTAGCTTAATTGAATGTAAAATGTTTGAACTGTTTTTTCTGTGCTTTGAAATCTGAGGATTACATGCGTGTTTCCACTTGCTCAACTGGTAAAGAAATTTGGGATAACTTATGCATTACTTATGAAGGAACCAATGAAGTAAAACAATCTCGTTTAAATATTCTTTTGCATGACTACGAACTTTTTCGTATAAAACCTTCTGAATCTATTTCTGACATGTATACTAGGTTTACTCAGATTGTTACTTCATTGCATGAATTAGGAAGAGAACTTTCGAATTATGAAAAAGTGAACAAAATTTTGAGATGCTTGACTTCGTCATATGATGCTAAAATCACTGTAATCACTGAATCTAAGGATTTAAACACTTATTCCATTGATAACTTACTTGGCTCACTCATTGCTTATGAGTAAGAGGTGAATCAAAGAAATCTTGATGTAGGTGAGAAGAAAAAGGAGAAAACTATTGCACTGAAGGCGATGAATTTGCCTTGATCACAAGGCAATTCAAAAGCTTTCTAAGGAAGAAACACAAGCATCATTGGAGAAAAGGTAAGGATCATAAGTATTCCAAAGGATCTTCTGATGTTGTTTGCTATGAATGCAGGAAGCCCGGACATGTGAAAGCTTATTGTCCTACACTTCAAGAGCACTCAAGCAAAGGAAAGGGTGATGAGAAACCCAAGTATAGGAAGGACAAGAAGAGACTACAAAAAGCATTTTGGGCGAATTCTGCATCGGATTCATCGGAGACAGAACCAGAAGATGAGACTTCAAAATTGTGCTTAATGGTTGATGATAATATGGATCAAGATGAGGTATATGAACATTCTTACGATCAACTTCTTGAAGTTTCAGAAAAGATTCATGCATCATATAGGAAGCTAAAAAAAACTCATGCGAGCTTGAAATTGGAATTCTTGAATCTACAAAAAAAACTTGAAATTTTGACTAAAGATCATCAAATAATTGATTCAAATCATATGGCTTTACTTGATAAATTTGATGAGTTAAATAAACATCATTGTGAATTAGTTGAAAAGCATGATGCATTAAAAGTTTCACACACATCACTTGAATATGATTTTAAGAAAACTAAAGAGATGGAGAAGAATTTGAGGATTGATTATGATTTTTAAAAAAATACAAACTTGAGGATTAAAAATGATTTGGAAACAATTAAGAACACTAGGATGACACCAATACTTAATCAAGAACCAAAACCTAGGAAGAGGCATTATAACTCAAACCACTTAAGAAATTATTTTCCTGGAGTTAGATGTTTTTCATGTGGCATGCTAGGACACATCTCACACACTTGCATAGTTCACCATAGTACACATTGGGTGTGGAGACCTAAGGTGCATGATCCACATCATATCACACATGCATTGCATTCTACTTTTCACAAGAAGGGACCCAAACCTGTTTTGGTTCCTATATCTAACATTTGATAATCTTGCAGGCACGCTCTCACAAAAGGCCTCGTGAGAGTATGTGGTACTTGGACAACGGATGCTCTCGACATATGACTGGTGATGCCAATCAGTTTGTTGTACTGGAGTCCAAGAATGGAGGCAAGGTTACTCTTGGAGACAACACCACCAGGAAGGTGGTAGGATCAGGTATAATTGGTAATTTCAAGAACCTTATGATTTAAAATGTTTTGCTTGTAGATGGATTGAAGCACAACCTGGTTAGCATCAGTCAATTTTGTGATAAAGGCTTTATCGTGCAATTCTTTGCAAATTCATGCATTGTAAGTTTAAGTAACAACACTATTTTGTAGGGAAAGAGGATCAACAACGTCTACATGCTTGATTTAAATAACATTGAATGTACAGCTTCATTTAGCTTAAAAACAGTGATTGATGATTCTTGGTTGTCGCACCGGAGACTTTGTCATGCAAGTATGAAAACCCTTAGGAAAGTGACCCAAAAAGATCTAGTTAGAGGTGTCCCCAAACTCAAGTTTTCAAAAGACCACCTTTGTGATGCCTGTCAACTAGGGAAGCAAGTTCACTCCACCTTTCACCCTATTAAGGACATTAGCACCTCTAGACCTTTAGAAGTCTTTCACATGGATTTGTTTGGACCCATTAGCACTGCCAGCTTGGGAGAGAAAGTCTATGGATTTGTGATTGTTGATGACTACTCAAGGTTCACTTGGACTAGATTTCTTACACATAAAAATGAGTCTTTTGAGGAGTTTAAAATATTTTCTACTTGGATTCAGAAAAAGCTAGGTTGTGAGATATTGACCATCCATAGTGATCAAGGGGGAGAGTTTGAAAATGAAAAATTTGGTGTTTTTTGTGAGGACAAGGGGATTAGCCACAACTTCTCAGCTCCTAGGACCCCTCAGTAGAATGGGGTAGCTGAAAGGAAGAACCGGACCTTGATGGAAGCCGCTAGAGCCATGCTTGCTGAGTATTCACTTCCAAAATACTTTTGGGCTGAAGCGGTTAACACAGCTTGTTATATGTTGAATAGGGTGAATGTTAGAGCCAAATTAGAAAAGACACCCTATGAGATTCTTAAGGGTAGGACACCCAATCTTTCCCACCTTCATGTCTTTGGTTGTAAGGTTTTCATTCACAATAATGGGAAGTCTCACTCGGGAAAATTTGATTCTAAATCTGATGAAGGAGTATTCTTGGGATATTCTAGTGTTGGGAAGTCTTTTAGGGTGTTTAACAAAAGAACTTTGATGGTGGAAGAGACAACCCATGTAGTATTTGATGAGTCTAATCCTAGGAAATCTGGAGTTGAAAATGATGATGATGTTGGAGAGATTACAAATGGAGTAGAAAATTTGGGGAAGGGAGTAGAACACCAAAATAATTAAGGAGTAGGAGAAGTCACTCAAGGAGTAGAAAATATTAATTTGGATAAAAGGGTTGGACCTTCTCACACTTTACCTAAAGATTGGAGATATTCTACAAGTCACCCCAAGGAATTGATCTTAGGAGATCCTTCTAATGGAGTCAAGACTAGACATGGACTTAGGAAGGAAGTGAACCACTCAGCCTTTATCTCAATGACTGAACCCACCAACATCAACCAAGCCCTTTCTGATGAGTTTTGGATTTTAGCAATGCAAGAAGAATTGAATCAATTTGTTAGGAATGATGTTTGGGAGCTTGTAGAAAGACCTAAGGGACAAAGTATTGTTGGAACAAAGTGGGTCTTTAAGAACAAGGTGAATGATTCAGGAGTGGTGGTTAGGAATAAAGCAAGATTGGTGGCTAAGGGGTATAACAAAATAAAAGGGATAGACTTTGAGGAGACTTTCACCCCTGTAGCTAGATTGGAAGCCATTAGAGTGCTATTAGCCTTTGCCTGTTATAAAGGATTTAAGCTTTTTCAAATGGAAGTCAAGAGTGCCTTTTTAAATGGGGAAATAAAAGAAGATGTGTTTGTAGAACAACCTCTAGGTTTTGAGAGTTCCCAATTTCCAAATCATGTTTTTAAATTAAAAAGGGCTTTATATGGGTTGAAGCAGGCATCAAGAGCTTGGTATGAAAGGCTTAGCACATTCTTACTAGAGAGGGAGTTTGTCAAGGGGAGGGTAGACACCACCCTTTTTCTTAGGAGAGTTGGAGATGATTTGCTCATTGTTCAGATTTATGTGGATGCTATACTCTTTGGATCTTCTAATAAGAAATTGTGTGATGAGTTTTCTAAAATAATGAGTAGAGAGTTTGAGATGAGTTTGATGGGAGAGTTGTCCTACTTTTTGGGGTTTATCATAAAATAATTAGAGGATGGAATCTTTTTAAATCAAATAAAATACATAAAGGACATTTTGAAGAAGTATGAGATGGACAAAGCTAAGCCAATTAACACTCCCATAACTTTTAGTACTCCATTGGATAAGGACCCAAGTGGTAAGTTTGTTGATCAGAAGAAGTATAGAGGCATGATTGGATCTTTACTTTACTTGACTGCAAGCCGACCTGACATTATGTTTAGTGTTTGCCTTTGTGCTAGATTTCAAGCTGACCCTAAGGAGTCCCACCTGACTACAGTTAAGAGAATTTTTAGATACCTTTTGGGGACGCAAGGCTTAGGGATTTGGTACCCTAGACATATCACTTTTTTTGAGATTATTGGTTTTTTGACTCTGATTTTGCAAGATGCAAGGTGGATAGAAAAAGCACTTCAGGAACTTGTCAATTCATAGGACAATCTTTGGTTTCATGGTCTAGTAGGAAGCAAAATTCTATTGCACTTTCCACTGCTGAAGCCGAGTACATTGCTCTTGGAAGTTGTGTGGCCCAAGTCCTTTGGTTGAAACAACAGGTATTAGATTTAGGATTACATGTAGGCACCATCTCAATCTTTTGTGACAACACTAATGCCATATGTATTTCTAAGTATCCTATCCAACATTCAAGGACTAAGCACATTGACATTAGGCATCACTTCATTAGAGACTATGTAACTAAGGGAGACATTGAGTTACACCATGTAACAATTAAAAATCAACTGGCTGACATCTTTACTAAACCACTGGCCTTCGACACTTTCAGTTCTTTAAGGACCAGATTGGGTGTTTTTTGTTCTTTTTTTTTTTTACTTTATTTTGTTTTTTCTCTTTACTACTTGTTTTCTCTTTTCTTCATTTTGTTTTTACTCTTAGTTTTTGATTGGTGTGTTTTCCTTTCTTTTGTTTTGCCTTTTCTTTCTTAAGTTTAGTTTTCAAAATCATCGCTGATATGATATCGTATGTCTTGTCCTTGCTTTTGAGAATTTGTAGTCAATGATTTTACATTTCCTTAAATCCATTAGAAAGTTGAAATTTTTCGTTGATTGTGTCACTTTCTTTAACATATTTTAGTGGCACAATTTTTTTTTTAATCAAAAATCTATCTCAAATTGATGATTGTGTATGAGATTAAAGTTTTTTTTTCTAATCTTGTTAAAGAAAATCTATCTTGTGTTATAATGATCAAAGTTTTTTATCACATCAAAGACTCCTAGTTATACTTGTCATTGGTTCTTGATTCTGTTTTGTGAATTGTTCTTCCCTATGTTAGAGAGAGAGAGCTCATATTCTCTAATATCTAGAAGATATCTCACAACTGAGTTCTTTTAAAAGATGTCTAAAGAGAATGTAGCTTGCAAAAATAAAAAAAAAATTGGCCAAAGATGCCAACAAAAGATGAGCAAAGACGCCAAATTGAAAATTAAAAAAAAAACGCAAAGCGCCACTAAATTGACCATAGACATAAAATGAGACCATCAAAAGCAAGATCTCCTCTCATTTCAAATCTTTTAAAAACTTAGAAGTTTTAATTTACCAAAGACTTGATTTCGTGTGCTTTTTGCGATTGTGATGAAGTTACCTTGGTTCATTATTTTATAAGAAATTTTTTCTTAAATCAAGTGATGAATGGATTCTTTTTCCTCTTATACAATGAAATTTTTGAGGTAGGTCATTGATTTCAAAAGACGATTTTACCCTAAAAGACCGTCCGAGCTTAGGGTAACCATGATCGGATATTCTACTGTTCTTTAGATTTTTGATGATTTTTAACTCATTAACTCACAAACTTTTAAAAATCAATAACATGGAATGCTATATCATGTTCATGCTTTGAAAAAAAAATTTCTTTTGACTTGGTTTTTTGTTGTTCCCTCATTTTTTTGAGATGTCAAAAGGAGGAGGAAGATAGAATGTGTGCTTAAATATTAAAAGTGTTTTGCCATCATCAAAAAGGGGGAGATTGTTACAAATATGATTTCATGACTTAAGTTTTGATGACTGGCAAACACTACTGACTCTCTTGGACTGCCTATTACCTATTTCTTCTAACGTTTCAGAAATCGAAGATCGGATGAACAAACGACGCAAGTTCAAGATTGGGTAGCTAGATAGGGTTGAGTCAGTCTGTATTTTTACTTTTTTTTCTCTTCTTGAGTCAGTTTGTAATGTCAAAGAGACTCATACTAAGTAACCCTACACACACACACTTGAGAGACTTAGAATGTCTGTTTTTGCTCACATCGGCCAGGACGATCTTTGGATCAGCCTGGACGATCGAGTTCAAAACAGAGATTCTAATCAGGATTCTAGATTAAGGAAGCCGTCATTAACAGATCGTCCTGGACGATACCTGTATCGGCCAGGATGATAAGCTCAAAATAGAAAGAACTTGCTGCCTTATTCATTTTAGGTAAACTATATTTTTATACATCGGCCAGGATGATCTTAGGATCGTCCTGGACGAAATTACACAATTATGCCTAAAATGAACCAGTAATCATGGGAGTAATTAAGGATGATTGATACGATCACATCATCCGGGATGATCGTATGATCGGCCAGGACGATACTTTCAAAATTCCTTAGTTACTCCTGGACGATAAATATCGGCCACACCAATTCCGGGCGATGCTCAAGACGATTTTCCTCTGATTTGAACTGATCGGCCGGGACGATCGTGGTATCAGCCCGGACGATCAAGCCAAATTTCCAATCGTCCAGAACATCTTCAGAGCGGTGCTCTAGCCGATCTTCAGAACTTTGTACTAATCGGCCAGGACGATGTCCAGATCGTCCTGGACGATAAAGTCAGCAACTTACAATTAATAAGCTCCTTTGAAGCTCTTCTATTTAAGAGCCTTAGTTCAACATTTTTGAATGATCTTAGCTGCTTCCTTGACCTGAAAAGACCTTGAGGAGAGAAAGAGAGAGAGAGAGAGAGAGAGAGAGAGAGAGAGAGAGAGAGAGAGAGAGAGAGAGAGAGAGAGAGAGAGAGAGAGAGAGAGAGAGAGAGAGAGAGAGAGGATCTTGTGAGGGGGAGCTTGTGAGGGGATTCACAAGGGTGCTTCAAGGATCGCTCTGCTTCTTCTTCGTCTAGAGTTTCTCATCCGTGGAAGGGTCGGTAGAGGTAAGGTTTTCAGCAACTGATCGTGGTTCTCTGCCAGCTTCAGGAGGAAGCAAAATGAGATAGGTTCTCTGCCTTGCCGGGGTGGCAAAAAGGACTTCTTTATGAGGGCTTCTCCGCCTAGCTGTGGGGGCTAAAGAAGAGACACATTTTGTAGTGCAATACTCGGAGGGCGCCTCCGGGGAGTGGACGTAGATCGAGTTGACTGAACCACTATAAAATCCTATGTTCTTGTTTTTACTTTCGCATTTTAATTTCCGCACTTATTTTTCTTGTGGTGTGATTTTGGTTTATGAGATTGTGCTTTGTTGAATTTTTTTTTTTAAAATACAAATTCACCCCCCCTCTTGGTTAGCTTGGGTCAGTTCTATAGGGCTTAACATCCCTAATGAACTTTCACCATCAATTCGAAGAAGAATGTATTGTGTTATGAAAAAAGAGCATGCTAATTTAGATCTTCATTAGGTTGAGTTTTAGAATGAATAAAAATATGTTAGAAAAAAAATATTGTTTACTTACCAAAGTATCATCATGTGATAGATTGAGTAAATAAAATTTTATTCTAAAAGGTTAGATTGCTTGAATTTTGTTGATAAATAAAATATTAAGTATGGAAGCATCTCACATTTCACCTAACATCAAGAGTATTTTGTACTCTAGACCATAAGCACAAAAATGTTAGGTTTATAACTTACTGTTTAGGACACTTCTCTAAAAATATTAAAAATAGAGTTACACATAGAAGCTATACTATGTTTGGGTTCCTAAGCTCACATATGCATAGGCAAGGGCGGATCCACGATATCACCAGGGTGGGCCCACCCTAAAAAAAAAGAATAGTAGGAAGGCTAGTTTTGATATTCCCCCCCCCCCTCTAAAATATAACTTTTTCCCTAATGTTATGATCTTTCCGATCCCGCAACCGCAAAATATTTCCAGGCTTCGCAAAATATCCTCCTCTTAGCAGCGCCCCTCTCTCAGTTGGCATTCGTGACTTGGCAGCCTCTTCTTCCGGCCAACAATATCGCATTGGCATTTGGCAAGGTCCAGCTCTTTGAAACATCCAAGCGGTCGGTGGTCCAGCCCTCTTCTTAGTTCTTCCCAGTTGCTCTCAGTTCGCAACCAGTCGGTCCTCTGAGATGTAAGATGTTTATTTAATTATTTTACATCGCGTGAAGTAGATTTCTCAAAGAGTTTACACTTTGCTGAGAACTAACAATCCATTTTGTGTAAAGCAGAGTTCTCCTCTTGACGTTGTTAATGTTGGATCGAAAGTTGCGCCAGGTACCAGGAGTTTGCCGAGAAGGTAACGATTCATTTTATACACTTCTTTTACTAAATTTATTGCATATTCTTTTATCTTTACATGGGAATCTTAGATGCTGGATTGCTAGTTAACCTAGAGGTTCCACTCTTCAGCTCTTCCTTATATTCGATTGAACAAACTATTTTTCTCCTTGTGGTGTTTGCTAGCATGGTTTTCAACTAAATTGAGGATGTTATGTTTTATTTTATTATATTAGCTGATCTGCTGATGTGATTATTGTGGCTTTAGTTTTTACTATCTATAGGTTTATGTATTAGTGCATTATTGTTTGTAATTATATCCTGTAATTGTGGTACCTTTCTTCTTATTCAAGTGCTCATGATTTTTTTAAGTCTCTTGACTTTTGTATTATTGACCTTTTTTTGTTTTGGGTTGAACAGATGTTTTGATTTAAAAATATATTTATGTATATATAGTTTTGAAAAATATTTAATTTTCTTTGGGAAATATTTAATTTTGAATTTTTGTAATTGAACACGTCATTATAAACAATATATCGCCTCGAAAGGCGATCATATCGTTCCCTAATGGGTTCATATTTCAGAATTTTGAATTTATCTGGATTATCATAGTCAGACTCAAGGAGAGACAACATATAATCTCGAAAGATCAAAATGAAGTCCAATCGATTGCTTGACTATAATAATTCAGATAAGAGACCGTTAATCTCATAATCAAAATCGTAATAGAAATTGATATATCTCTCCAAAGAAAGAAGCTATCAATCGCTATTGATCATTTTAAAGTAGAGATAACGATCTTTGAAATTTGGATTTTCCTAGAGATAATTAATTAAAGTTTTGAAAATTGATTTTGAGAATAAGTTCTGGGTTACTAAATCTCCTACGACCGCAAGCCCTCGTAGTTAATTACATCGTAGGAAATCGGAATTTCCTACGAAAACTCTCGATTAAAATAGCGGTAGAAATTTCATTTATGATTTTCAAAACTAGATATCAAAGGAGGAAAAGGGTAGGAATTTTCAATAGGGATTGGATCAAGGTTGAACACTTATTTCTGGAGTCAAAGGAAGAAAGGTAGGAGGCACTTGAGATTCTGAAACAATTCAGAAATGCCCCAGTCTATCCTAAGTGTTGGGCTCGAATTAGATTGAAAGTGATTTAAGGTTCAAGTGATCAATTTTATTAGCAATTTGGGATTCGATTCCCGGAGGTTGAGGTCTTATAGCCCGAGCTTGCCTCAGAACCTGAGTCTAAATTGGGTACTGAAAAGTGACCCAAACCTAGCTAGTGCAATGCGAATCTGGTCTTACCCCGGCCTGGATTGGGGAGCCAGCTAAACCACCTAAGCGCTTTAAAATTATGAGTCTGGTCAATTTGTGTAGAATGGTCGGGACGTTATTTAAGAAAGGTATTTGAGAATGGGACCGACATCTAGAGCAGATCCTAAATGGTCCCTTAAACTTATGTTGGGTTTGATGCTTAAGCTAATGTAATTAAAGATTTTAAGATTTTTTAAATTAGTTGCTAATATGATGCATGCTAATCGACTCGATTAAAAGTTTGAATTTGAATGAATGCTATGAAATGAAAACTCCCGGTGGTCCCGGGATTATTTCTTAAAACGTTAGAGTTTCTATGTGAGCTTAAAGTTTTTAATTTGATTTAAGTAGAAAATTTTTATTAAGTCCTTAAGAGCCTATGATCGAACTCTAGGTCAAATCAAAATCGGCATGCAGGTAAGAAGACTAGGAAAACAGGTAGTTCTACTACACAATCAATTAAATAAATCAATCAAATTAAATGCTCAAATTGAAAGTCCATATGGCAAGTGCCACTTATTATTACATCCAGAATTGCAGAAAAGTAAAGTGGTCGGGCACCACTGACAACAACCCAGATTTCTAATCCTAAGACTCAAGTGATTTTGAGAATGGGTCTTCTCGTTATCCACTTCTTCGTCCTTCTGCTGCTTCTTGGATTGTCGGGTCCGGATATTCAAATGAAAAGAAACTCCCCCTTGAATGGGGTGTTATCTTTTCTTTTTGGATATTTCAAAACCATCCTAATTTGGAGCTCCAAATGGATAGGGACTCTTCCCTGAGGGACGTCCCTTCCTCTTTGGATTCCAAATTGGATGTTTTCCCATCTCAAATCACTTGAAATTACAACATAAATCAAATCAAATTTACATTTGAATTTAAAAGAAAAATCTAGACTCGATCCTGCAGGGTTATCCTAATAATCAACAGTTGTATCTATAGTCCCAAGCAGTTAATATTCAATCTCAAGCAGTTAAAATTTGAAATTTAAATGCTCAATCAATTACAACATAAAATGCAATAAATAAATAAACAATCACATCAATCCTAAGCTAGTAAACAGCATGCAGTGAAAACTCGAAAGCCCGGCACACAGCGGAAAAGTAAACACCGGCCTAGCCTAAAACTAGAGTTGGTTGTCCTAGCAAATCATATACTGTGTGTGAAGTAGGTCGTGTGGTTTTGATATGTCCTAAGTAGGATCATTAGATTGAAGTTGTTTAAGGTTCTGGTTGGTTAAAAGGCTTAAGGGAAATTTAATTAGAGTTTAAGTATTAATAGTTTGAAGTCAATTTTAAGATTGATTTTTAATTATTTATTGAATACCACCTTTGTTTCACACCGAGGCCGTGAAGTTTATTTCACCTTCCTTGGGGCTAATTTAATAGCCTCGTAGGCCTGAGTTACCCAGTGGTACCCGGTATAGTTAAGTGATTTGATTTGGTTAAAGTTTGAAGGTTAATGAATTTTAATCAAAATTGGTTGATTACTGATTTTAAGAGTTGATTAATCATTTCTGGAGTTTTTAAAATGAATTTGAGTTTTTATGAATTTTTTGAATATTTTAATCATTTAATTAAGGGGTTGAAAATTGACTTTTTTTTAAAGGTGTTTTCTATAAAGTTAATATTTTATTAAAATACTAGACTTCACTACGATCAGTTAGAAGGTAAGTACGTTGAAATCGAATTTTTCTGCATTTTATTACAAAGGTTTGGAATTTTGAACTAGATTTTGACCGGTTTGTTAACTTTTTGATTCTGAAGATTTTCTGGAATTTTAATATTTTTTAATAAATATTAGACATTATTGTGAGTTGAATGCAAGTGAGTTTGTTCAATTTTGATTTTTTTGGAATTAGTTATGAATATTTGAAGTTTTGACTATTTAATGAATTATTAAAATTGTTTAATTAAAGGGCCTTTTTGTGATTTTGCTCCAAATGAGTTCCCAACTCCTTGAAATCAACTCCAAAGGTCAGGAATGACCTAAGGAGAAATTTCTAAGTGTTTGGGAAATTTTTGAAATTTTTAATTATTATTAATTAATTAAATGAATTAAATATTCAATTTTGCTTAAAATTAAATTAAGGTTTAATTTAATGTCAAATCAGGAGGATTTTAATTTTCATTGATTGAGGTTTGAGTTCTGGTTAGTTAGAGGTCTTAAGCATATTTTTTTTTTGGGTTTAATATTGATTTATTGTATTTTCTGGAAGGTTTAATGGCTTAATTAAGGCTTAAACTTGGGAAAATTAATTAAGGACCTTAATGACCTCTAAAACTAGTAAAAAATTTTCTAGTGGCTGTACATGTCACTAAGTTCAAGTGTTTGAAGTTTACTAGACATAGGTCCTTAATTATTGTCCTTAATGACACTATGTTGTAGGTTTGCAATCAATGTCATTCTAATCCTTGAACATAACATATATATATAAGCATGCATAGCCATGATCAACTCCTAAATCTAAGAGAGCCTTAGACTAGGTGCACGTGTGTGTAACCTACACAAAATTAAAGTACATTTTGAATAATTGAAAATAAAGCTCAAATAATGAGTAATCAACAAGTTAATTACTCATTAGCTAATCCCCATTAAATCAATTCAATCAAATTCAATCTATGATTAAAATTTCAAGTCAAACTCAAGGTATTTGAAAGGAAACTAAATATGCATACAAATTTGAAATGAAATGATTTTAAAATTATATATAAAATAAATACTATAATTTTAATGATTCAAATGAATATCAAATTATGCTCAAATAACTCTAGAAAAGAGTTCTGCAAGTTCAAAATGGATTAAAATATTTCTCTTAGAATTTTGATAATATTTGGATTTATTTTAATTAAATAATAATTAAAATAACCAAATAATTAATATTTAAAATTATTTAAAATATATAGAATATTTAAATCCATTTTATTTTTAAATTAAAGGCCTTGAAAATCCGAGCAGTTTGATATATAATACTTAATTTTTTTGAAAAGTATTAAATTTTTAATAATTTTTTGAAGTTTCTGGTAATTAAAATAATCAAAACACTAATTAAACCTTAATTAATTAGATCTGGCGGCGGGATTAACACGTGGCGTGTTCTGGTTCGGCCAACCAAAATGCGGCGGCGGTCAAGTGGGCCCACGCGTTTTCGAGAAACGCGGCACTTAACCACGTCAGCTCGGCACAGCCGCCGTCCGATCGAGCGACGTCTGAGATAAACGACCAGGATTGCATCGGACGGTGATATCGCGCAATAGGTTAGCACGCGGTCGGATCGAGCCGCGGAATGGCTGAATCTGAACCGTGGATCCTTAGATCAACGGTTCCGATTCAGCCCTGCTGAGGGGTTGCACGAACCGAGACCTATAGGCATTTTTGGGCTCGTTCTTTCGATTGGTGCACCAAATCGTTTCAAATTTTAAACATAGGTCTCCTTAATGAACAGAAATAATGGGGATATATTTTTATAACTTAAAAATCGCTTAATCAAAAGCTATTTTAGACTAAGTGTCCTAACCTAGGGTTTGAATTTTTCACCTTGATTTTGGATGGTTTGACCCGTTTATGGAATGGTTGCATTTGTAGGCTGTCCACGCTCCATTTTGTAGAAGAACCCTTGAGCTTCTAACGCCTGGATCGAGAGGAATACACCTTGGACGGAGTAGGCCTTCGGTTTGGCCGGAAACTCGCCGCCGGCGAGCTTTGACCGACCGGATTGAGCTAGAAAAATGTGGATTGAGGTATGGAATGCTCAAACAAAAAGAGTTTGAGCTCTGGAAGGGCTTGAGTGGAGAGAGAGAGCTAGGGTTGAGAATGACGGCTTAACATAGGGTTTTACCCTATTCAACCTTCTCCAAGCCAAAGGGACGATCTTGATCGACCTAGGGGCTATCTAGGATGCTTCCACGTGGCCTGGAGCAGTTGGAAAGGCTGGGAGAAGGACAGTGAGGTGGAAAGCCTCTCTTGGTCCCCACTTGAGTATATAGGAGGATTGAGAGCCGTTGGATCCCAATCCAAGGGCTAAGAACAGCCTTTAGAATATTCTAGAAATTGTTTGAACAGCTGGGATTAAAAGGGCTTCAAATATATGCCATGTCATTAAGGATTTAACTCATTTAATGACTCTTTGACAATTTGTTGACTAGTTTGACCAGTCAACAGGTCAAGTCTAGCTAAGGTGGCAGCTAGGTGGCATGGAGTAGGGTTTTAAGAGCTATTTGAGTGAAATCTTGAGGGTTCAAATGAGAATGCATGGTGGTTTGATTAAAACTTTGGATATTTGACCAAGTATATGAGTTGACTTGGTCAACTAGACCATGATTTGACTCATGCTAGACTTAGAGAGGTCCAAAGCATGAGATTGAAGGGTCTTTAACATTTGAAAAGCTTAATTGAATTGGATTTTGATTGGGATTTGAATCTTGAGTTGATTTGGTCAACCTAGGTTGACTGAGTCAACCAAGTTGACCAAAAGGGTGAGTCTGGGCTGAACAGGTTTGAAAAGGTATTTGGAGACCATTGAAGGTGGTCCCAAAGTCTGGGGAGGTTAATTCGATCAAAATACCCTTTTTGACCCCTAAGGGCATGTTTGGTCAACTTAGGTTGACTTGGTCAACCAGGTTGACCCAGGGTCTGGGTTAGATCCTAAGTTCAGGATTTATCTAGGGTCTGAAGAGATTTTAGGGTCCTAGGATCTAAAATGGATCCTAAGGTCTGGATCTAGGAAAATCCTAGGTTTTAGATTGATATGAAAGAATCCTAAGGTCAAGATAGATCCTAGGATCTAGAGTCTAGATTGATGTAGGGTCAAGATTGATCTGGAGTCTGGATGGGTCCCTAGTGACCTCGTACAAAAATGAGGTCAACAACAGAGCAATGTTTTATGTGGGATATTTTTAAGTCTATTGACCTTAGAATCTTATATTCATTATAACTAGAAGATTTCTCTAATGAATAAGATAGAACAAAAAAACATTATAATAGTATCCTTGATGTTTATTTGCAATTCTTTTATTAGGCTTTTGAGAAATGGAACTATTCATGAAGCAAAAAGAACATGTCGAGGTTGATATTAATAATCTCCCTACCGACCCTGATCTTAGACCATCAATCTAAAGTTATGATGTGAATGAGCGTGATAAAGTTCGTAAAGCTTATTTGTTGAAGGGTCCGCATCAACCACAAAATCATTGTTTTCCTCAAATAATGATAGGAAATATTTCTCGTAGATTTAACTCAAAATGGTTTGAAGAATTTCCTGATTTGATAGAATACAGTGTAAGAAAAGATGCTGCATTTTGTCTTTATTGCTACTTATTTAAGCCTCAAGAGCAAGTTAGTAGTTGCTAAGGTGGTAGAGACACATTTATTGGTGAGGGATTTAAGAACTGGAAAAGAAAAGGAATGCTTTTGAGCCATATTGGAGAACACAATAGTGCACACAACAAGACAAGACAGAAATGTGAGGCTTTAATGAAGCTTCAAGAGCAGAGTATTCCTGCTTTATGATCGAGCAAGAAAGATAAGAATAAAAAAGATTATCGCATCATGTTGACTACAGCTATTGATTGTATTCGTTTTCTTATTCACCAAGGACTATCATTCTATGGACATGATGAACCATTCAGCTCGAACAACCAAGGGAATTATATAAAACTATTTCAGTTTCTTGCTAATCACAATGAAGAGGTAAAAAGGGTTACATTTGAAAATACAAGTGCTAAGCTAAAATTAATTGCACCAAAAGTTCAAAAGGAGAATTATAGTTCTATGACTGCTGAGACCTTAACTGTAATCATGAATGATATTGTTGATTTTTATTTCACCATTTTAGTTGATGAGTCCCGTGATATGTCTATAAAAGAATAATTAGTTGTTGTTGTGAGATACGTAGACAAATTGGGTTAGGAAATAGAGAGGTTCATTGGTATTAATCATGTATCTTCAACAAACGCACCTGCACTCAAGACATTAATTGAAGCTCTTCTAGCAAAACATTCATTAAGTATACATAGAATACGGGGTCAAGGCTATGATGGAACATCTAATATGCGGGATGAGTTTAATGGTTTGAAAGTACCATTTTGAAAGATAATCCACAAGCTTTTTACATTCATTGTTTTGCTCATCAACTACAATTATGTTTAGTATATGTTGCAAAAAATCATTGGCAAGTAAATCATTTATTTGAGATCACTTATAGAATTATCAATACTACTGGAGTTTCATGCAAGATAAATGATAACCTAAAATCTATTCAGTGTGATAAGATTATTTTTCATTTAAGTTATGGAGATTTAAATAGTGGTCATGATTTGAACCAAGAAACAAATATGCATCGTGCTGGTGACACCTATTGAAGTTCACATTTTCAAATATTAACCAGTCTAACCAAAGTGTATGCTTCTGTACTCAAAGTACTTGAAATTGTTAAGGAAGAGGGGATACATGATCAACAATCAGTGGAAGCTGGCATTTTAATACATGCCATGGAATCATTTAACTTTGTCTTGACACTGCATTTAATGATTGATATTTTAAGAATTACAAATGAATTATCACAAGCATTACAAAGAAAGGATCAAGATATTCTAAATGCAATGAAATTTATACAAGTGTCAAAACAATGATTGCAGATGCTAAGGGAAAATGGATGGGTGGCTTTACTTGAAGAAGTGTCACAATTTTGTAATATTTTTGAAATTGAAGTTCCCAATATGGATTCTAAATTCAAGTCTCGTGGACGGTCAGCACGAAAAAGTGCAGAAATAACAAATTTTCATCATTATCGAGTTGATTTATTCTATGTTGTTATTAATATGCAACTACAAGAATTGAATAATCAATTTTCTGAAACTAGTTTGAGTTACTTCTTTGTGTGAAATGTCTAAATCCGAGTGATATGTTCTCTTCTTATGATAAGAGAAAGTTAATTCACCTTGCAGAGTTATATCTAGTAGATTTCTCTATGGTTGATATTGTGTCTCTTGAACATTAGTTATCTACTTATATTATTGATATTCACATAAGCGATGAGTTGACATCATTGACTAGCATTACTGATCTTTGCAAAACAGATGGTAAAGGACAAAAAAATATTGTGTACCCACTGGTTTATAGACTCATTATTTTGGCATTGACTTTGCTAGTTGCTACTGCTATAGTGAAGAGAGAATTTTCTGCAATGATGATTATTAAGCATCGACTGCATAGCAAAATGGGTGATGTTTGGCTTAATGACTGTCTAGTTTCTTATATTGAGAAAGAAATATTTGATTCCATTCTGAATGAAGTCATTACGCAATATTACCAGAAAATACAAAGTAGAATGCAAAGTTTGTAATTTTTTTTAATTTCATAAATTATGATGTAAAAATTTTGCTAGTGAAATATATCTATATATTTTTTATATTTATTTTTTTATGAATTAACTTTGCCCAGCCTAAAAAAAAAGGCTGGATCCGCCACTGTGCATAGGTTTTGTGCTTACCCACTACATCTATATTCACACCATACATTCCATAAGTGGATCAAAAGTAATTTGGGTTTCCAAACTATCAGGTTGATATATATATATATATATATGTGCCTTCATTATAGGACTAGTGAATGTAGCTATTACTTGGATAATGGATGTTTGAAGTTCATGACAGACAGTCCTACAATATTTACATTATTGGAGCTAAGGATGGTGGATATGTATCATAGATAATTATAAAAGAAAGATAATTGGAATTGGGATCATTAACTACATATCCTACACTATCAAGAAGGTTCTTTTAGTTAATGGATTGATAAACAATCTAATTAGCATCATTTAACTATATGATAATCATTATGATGTTTACTTTTCTTTTGCTCAGTATACATTATTGGTCATAAATAAAATAACGCATATTTTCTTGAACAGATTAGATTAATTCAAGCTACCTCAATTGTTTAACTACACATTATGATAATTCATGGATTTTACATGTGATTTTATAATGTAAGCATATACACTTTAACTAAACTGTATATACATGAGTTAGTCATAAGATTCCTCAAGGAAGAAATAATGGAAAGGAAAGCTCGACTAAATATAACACTATATCAAATGAAGGTGTACTTATGGGTTGCACCCATCATAATAAGGCCTATAATATTTTTAACAAGAAGAGTTTGATTGTATAAGAATTAATATAAGCAATATTTGATTTGTAAAAGCAGAGGTTATCCTAAATGAGAAGTTTAGTCAATGAGAAGATTGTTATAGTAGATAACTTATGCATAGATTAGCTTGTAGCTACCAAGGATGATCCCTAGTACCTAAATTTCCTAAGGAATGAAAGTATACCTCTGTAATGCCCTAGAACCTAAGGGAGGAATTTAACTTACATTTCTTATAATTCTTCAACCTCCAATTTCATATTTTTTATTTTTAGAGTCATCTAATCATCCAAAAAATTAAAATAAAATAAATTGCATAACCAAAATATGCAAAATCTTCTTTAGATAGTCAATTTATCATGAGATCCAAAAAAAGAGTTCAGAATACAATAATCTCAACAAAAAACCTATATAAATTATGAACTAACAAAATGGAGTATACCTTACAACTCAAAACTTCTTGCCTCCTATTAAAACCAACCAACTTAGTGTTGTCCTTTCATTTACTTGAAATTGTTTAAACAACATATTGAGTACAAAACTCAGTTGGACAACCACTCTTCATAATAGAAATCAATTCAATTGAAGACTTATAATTAGAATAAGCATGGAAAAAGAGAGTTTTACCTTTTGATTCTAAACTTATAACATGATAGAATTTATACTTTGTAAGGCTTATGAACATAATAGCTTAGGTACGCATGCTAACATAAATATAGGAGTGCACATATTCCAATGCCTATTTAAACTTCTCTTTTCATCACCTCCCATTGTTTCAAATCTGGGCCTAGGGTCTGTGTTTTTTATGATAAAAAATATTATTATTTCTTTACTACTGCTTTTCTTATATATCTATCTCATTTCCCTTACTAATTAACCTTTCAGGTTCACAAGTTCACTTGCAATGAAAATCAATTCAAGATAGAATAATCTAATATTGAGCCAGTCTGTATTTTCACTTTAATATACTTTTACATTTCTTGAGTTAAATCCTGAATATAGTGGACCCCAAGCTAAGTAACCTTACACCCACACACACTTAGGGAGAGAAATTCTGTGAGTTAGAGTTTTTTTTTTCTATTTTTAACTATATAATATATGATGATATCAGATTGTTCTAGATAATTAGTTAAAAAAAACCTTGAATAGGGCATCGATTAATTACATGTGATTAAACTAATTATACTGGATGATCCATATCGTCTAGGACGATCAGCTTAAAAGATGAAAATAGTCACCAATCACAATTTAGGTAATATTTTAATTTTCAAATTTTGTTCAAATCATACAGGACAATGTGTATCATCTTGGATGATTTTCGGCATTCATACCTAAAATTACCTGGTGATTAAGAGACAAATTATGGTTAAATTGTTTAATAAAATCATACAGGATGATCCATCTGGATCGTACTGGATCGTATTGTATGATTTAGATGAAAAACCATAACTTTACTCTAATCATCCAGAAGTATCATCCTGGACATCCTAAAACTTTTCTAGACGATATGGAGATCACCACCCATTGTCCAATGTCGTACTGGACGATCAATGTGGTATATTGAACTAATCATCCCGGATGATGTGTATAAGTTCTTGTACTATTCGTACAGAGCAAAGGCGATCGTCCTGGCTTATAGGGCTATTTTGTACTAATCATACAAGATGATATGTTAATCATCCTAGACGATCAGTTATGCATAATTAAAAGTTAGGGCTTTTTTAAGGCTCTCTATTTAAGCAATAGTATTAACCATTGGGTTAATCTTTTGTTATAGAGTTGATCCAAAGGGGAGCTTAGAGAAGGAAGAGGGAGAGCTTGAGAGAGAGAGAGAGAGAGAGAGAGAGAGAGAGAGAGAGAGAGAGAGAGAGAGAGAGAGAGAGAGAGATAGAGAGAGAGAGAGAGAGAGATCCATATGAGGCTGAGTTTGTGAGGGAATCACAAAGGTTACTTCGTGCAAGGTGTTCGTCGTCTTCTTCGAGTTACTCCGATGGTTTCTTAGAACTCTGGGGAGATTGTCTTCAACATTAGATCAAGATTCTCTGCCTACTCCATGAGGGAGTAAAATGATTCTCAGGTTCTCTGTCTACTCTAGAAGGGAGTAAAAAGATTCAAGGTTCTCTAACTCATCGTGTCGGTGGAAATATTTTATAAGGGCTTCTATGTCATGCTGTGGGAGCAAAAGGAGAGTCACTTCGGTTTAGAGTAATACTTGGAGAGGGAGTCTCCAAGGTGTGGACATAGGTCATATTTGACCTAACCACTATAAAACTCGGTGTGTTCTTTCTTATTATTTTTACCATATTTTATTTCTACACTTTTTCTATGATTTATTTTGAGATTGAAACATCTGATCATATTGCTATTTTGAACTTTGTTTTTCTTATGCATCAAGAGTTATTATTTTATTTTAAATTATTTAAAAAAGATCAAAAAGATTTTCTTTTTGTTTAAGAAATTTTTAGAACTACCAATTCACCCCTTGGTTAGCCTTGGGCTAGTTCCTTAGGGTTTGACACCCCTCACAAACTTTCAAGTGATATCAGAGTGGGATTTATAAAATCAAATTTTAAAAAACTTTTGAATTTTTATCCGACTAACTTTAGAAATAGAAAGACCACAAAAGGTTATTCGATTACTAGAGAATCTCTTTTTGATAATATACTATTTGATTTTTAGAAAACTCACATATTCACTTTTCAACAATCAATAGATTATCGTATGTGGATGCTTGTTAATGAAGGTTATTCTGCACCTTTTAAATTGTAAAATGATGTTAAACAAAAATTTATATTGTTGATTGAGCTACTGATGATATAGATCTAGCACAATTAACTGTTAAGTGCTTAAACTATTTTTTCTGTGCCTTAAAATCTGAAGACTATATGTGTGTTTTCACTTGCTCCACTGGAAAAGAATTTTGGGATAGATTATGCATAACATATGAAGGTACAAACAAAGTTAAACAATTTATATTGTATAATCTTCAGCATATCTATGAATTTGTTTGCATGAAATCTAGCGAATCTATTTTTGATATTTATACTAGGTTTACACAAATTTTTACATCCCTATATACCTTAGGAAGAGAAGTAATAAATTATGAAAAAGTTAATAAGATTTTGAGATGTTTACCTTATTCCTTTGATATGAAAAATACTATCATTACTGAATCTAAAGACTTGAATGTTTATTCAATCGATAATTTACTTGGATCACTAATTACTTACGAGCAAAGAGTGAACCCTAGGCAGTTTGATGCAGGTGAGAAGAAAAAGGAGAAAAAATTAGCCTTAAAGGATAATGATTTAGACACTGATTCCTCTGGTTTTGAGAATGATGACATTGCTTTAATTACTAGGAAATTCAAGAGCTTTTTAAGAGTCTCACTTGATTGATGTTAAGAGAATTCTTAGGCATCTCTTAGGAACCCCTAACTTAGGAATATGACATCCTAGGTATAACACCTCTTTTGAAACTTGCTAATTCATAGGATAGTCCTTAGTCTCTTGGTCCAGTAGAAAATAGAACTCATTTGCCTTGTCCACTATTGAAGCTGAGTACATTGCCTTAGGAAGTTATGTGGTCCAAGTCCTCTATTAAAGCAAAAAATTTTGGATTTTGGATTATCTATAGGTATAATTTCAATTCTTTGTGATAACACTAGTGCCATCTGTATTTTAAAGAGCCCAGTCCAACACTCTAGGACCAAACACATTAATATAAGACATCACTTCATTAGGGACCATATTATTAAAGGAGAAATAGAGCTATATCATATAGTCACTTAAATCCAACTTGCTGATATCTTTATTAAACAATTGGTCTTTGAAATTTTTGGCATCTTGAGAACCAGATTAGGTGTCATAGATACTAATGCTTGAAATTATTTCTTTCTATTTTATGATCTTTCTTTTGTGTTTGTTTGCATACTTGTTTCTATTTATAAATGTATGTTTTTTTTAATTTTTTCTATTAATTTTCCCTTCAATTTTTTTTATTAATGCTCACTACTGATATTGATTTCTTAAATGAAAATTTTGCCTTGCTTTTGGTTTTAAAGATTTGTAAATGATGATTGACCTCCCTAAATCAGTTAAAGAAAGAAATACCGTTGATTTTTTTTCTTCCTCTAACTCTTTTAGTAGTGTAATTTTCTCTTTGAAGCAAAATCTTTTTCAAATTAAAAGTTGAAAATTTTTTCTATCTTCTTACAATAATCTATCTCATATGAATAATATTCAAAGTCACTAAATCACTTTCAAATTTTCTTGATAAGTTTGTTGCATTAATCTTTTGTTATGGAGTTGTTCCAAGGGGGAGCTTAGAGAAGGAAGAGGAAGAGCTTGAGAGAGAGAGAGAGAGAGAGAGAGAGAGAGAGAGAGAGAGAGAGAGAGAGAGAGAGATCATTATGAGGGAGAGTTTTCAAGGGAACTACAAATTTTACTCCGTGCAACGTGTTCGTCATCTTTTTCGTGTTTCAGTCCTTGACCCATAGCTTGATATTTTGATGATGACAAATAATGTCTATTGAATTATCTCATTATTCATTGAATATTTTTGATGTTGCTCTTATTTGTGAATACTAACATTTCAGGGAGATTACATATTACTCAGGATAACAAGAAAACTCAAGGTTGGGTAGAATAGAATATGAAGTCTGTAACTATATATATATATATATAATTTTCTTGAGTTTAGCCATAAAGCTTATGCAAACTTGAGCAACCATGCACACACATAGGGGGAGAGTTTTTTATAAAGGAAAAATTTTTATTCTCTATATAATTTTAAATCGTACTGTACAAACTATTGTGGCTCAATGACAATCTGTATGATCATTATCATACTATACGATGTGTTTTTAATTTAAAACCCTACTCACCTGATTAATTTAAGTAAGTTTTTAAATCTTGAATTTTGAACTGATTGTAATATACGATTTAATCGTATAGTACGAATATTTGAATACTTACTTAAATTAACCCCGTAATTAGTTAATTAAATCAAGGATTAATTACTAATTAGTGATCATATTGTATGACATGGTTCGTACCATATGATGAACCGAGGCTATTTTTTGATCATCCCAAACTTTGTATCGGACGATCTCTTAATTTTGAAACTAATCATACTAGACGATGAAATATTGTACCAGATAACTTGAGCTTTTTATATATCATATAGTATTAATTGGGTCGTACCAGACGATAAACAGAGATGAGTTTTGATCATCGCTGCATTTGTCTTATACGAATAAAGGAAATATAAAATATTATACTGAATGATATTTGTATCGTACTGTACAATAGTGTTCAAAAAAATTACATGTTCGTACTCATTCATACTAGGACGAAGGCTATTTTGAACTGATCAAACTATACGACTTGGATCGTACTGTACGAACAGAAATAGATGAATTAAAAATTTAGGGTTTCTTGGATCCTAATTTATATATGATACTTTTGTATTTTTGAAACATATATGAGAAAGGAATGTAACAAGAAGGAGAACTATTGAGATGGAGCTACTTGATGAGATTTTGGGTTTGTGAGAGGAAGGAGAAGGTGAGTTTGTGAGGGAGGAGTGTGAGGGGATCACACGGTTGCTCCACATGTGGTCCTAGAAAATATTATGGGAAACTTTCTAAAGGGGAGATCCTTTAAGGTTCATGTCCTCAAAGGTACTCTACCTTCTCTTGGACGGAAAAAAAAAGAGAAGGTTCGTTGCCGTCAACGGGAGGGTGACATAGCGTTTGGTACTCCACCACACTGGAGAAGGTGAAAGTAAGGTTTTGTAAAGGCTTCTCCACCTTACTGTGGGGGAAAAAAGAGAATTACTTTTGAGTAGTGAAATTACCAGAGTGGAGGACTTCGGGGAGTGGATGTAGGTCAAGTGACCAAACCACTGTAAATCTTCTGGTGTGATTTTTCGTTTATTGCACTTTACTTATAATTTGCATCTTATATTTAATATAACTGCTTCGTAAAGATTATATTCTAGATCTTTGTTTTGTGATTTAAAATTTCACCACTTATGTTGCAATCATGATTTATTCATTTGCTTCAGCATCAAGTTAAGTTTTATTTAAAAATAAAAAACAAAAAATTAGAACTCCTTTTTAGGATTGTTTCTTTATTACAAAAATTTTCAATTCAACCCCCTCTTGGTATGTCTCTTATTTTCAATTGATATCAGAGTGGAGTTTCAAAAATAGTGTTTTAGAAAACCTTAAAAAATCAATCATTGCTCATTTTGGTAACCGTAATACTTCGGAGGGTTCTTCTATAACTCATCCACCCCTATTTGACAACATACCATTTGATTTCTAAAAAATTAAAATGTTTACATTTTTACAGTCTATAGACTATCGTGTGTGGATGTTGGTTAAGGAAGGTTACACTTCACCTTTTAAACTTGTGAATGGCATGAAAATTCAAGTGCTCTTTAATGAATGGAGCAATAAAGATAGGGATTTAGCATAATTAAATGCAAAGTACTTGAATTATTTCTTTTATGCATTAAAATCAGACTACATGAGAGTGTCTAGCTGTGCTACTAATAAGGAGGAGATAGATTGTGTATCACATATGAAAGAACTACTGAGGTTAAATAGTCAAAATTAAACATTTTATTGCATGATTATGAAATATTCCGTATGAAACCTAGCAAAAATATATTTGACATGTACACTAGGTTAACCCAGATAGTGAAATCCTTACATGCACTAGGTAGAGATATTTCTAATTCTGAAAAAAATTAATAAAATTTTGAGATACTTACCGAGTTCCTATGATGCTAAAATTACTGCAATTACTAAATCTGAAGATTTAAACATTTATTCAATTGACAATTTGCTTGGGTCACTCATTACTACTGAGCAAGGTGTAAGTTAAAGGCAAAATGATGCAGGAGAAAAGATGAAGGAGTGGACGGTGGCTTTGAAAGAAAATAACTCAGAAAGTGAAAGTTCTGTAGCGAGGGAAGATGACGATATAGCCTTGATGACCCGACAATTCAAGAATTTTCTAAAAAGAAAATAAACGTGTCATTAAAACAATTGGAACAAAGGTAAAAGCTTAAAACTACTAAAGTTTCATCTGACATGATTTATTTTGAGTGCAGGAAACCAGGTCACCTCCGAGCTGATTGTCCCAACATAAAGATATAGCCAACTAAGTAAAAAGGTAAGGAGAATGTGAAATATAAGAAAGGGAACATGAAGGCACAAAAGACATTTTAGGCAGTCTCTGCCTTATAATCATCAGAAGAAGCAGAGGAGGAGGTAATAAATTTGTGTCTAATGGTAATTATAATCTTGATCAATCGGATCAAGACAAGGTATGTCAACTTTCATATGAAGATTTATTAATCATTTCTAAGAAAATTCATGATTCTTATAGAAAGTCAAAGAAAATGTATACTAATTTTAACGCTGAATTTAGTATTTTACAAACTGAGTATGCTAACTTAGTTAAAGAACATTCTAATATAGATAGAGATCACATGTCCCTACTTGATGAATTTGATGTATTAAATAAGAAGTATATTAAATTATCCATTGCATATGAATCCTTGAAGACATTGTATATTGAATTAGAAAAGGAGTTTAAAAAATTAGAAGAACTTGCATGGGAGATATATAATAATGAACATTGGTTAAAATTGGAAGTGGCAGCATATGAATATAAAAATAATGTATTGAAAGCAAAAATCATAGCATTTGAAAAAGATGAAACATCATCCACATTAGCATAAATAAGCAAACTCCCAGCATTGCATGCATCACATAACTTTAAGAAGAGGAATCACCACCCATATAGGTTAGTGAACCCATTTCCTAGTATTAAGTGCTTTTATTATGGCATGCTAGGTCACATAACCCATACTTGCATGATTCATTGTAGGACACACCTAGTGTGGAGACCTAAATTGCATTCATCATAGTATAGCATGCATACATCTCACTCATGCAAGCATAAGAAAGAATCCAAACTCACTTGGGTTCTCAAACCTAACCTTTGAATCACTTTAAAGGGGTGCTCTCACAAAAGACCTAGTGAGAGCATGTGGTACCTAGATAGTGGATGCTTGAGATATATGACTGGAGACATGAAGAAGTTCATTACACTGAAGACCATGACTGGAGGCAAAGTGATGTTAGGAGATAATACCACCAAGAAAGTGGTTGGCTTAGGTAATGTTGGAAATGCTAAAAAAAATTTAATTAAAAATATTTTATTAGTTGATGGTTTAAAGTATAATTTATTAAGCATTAGTCAACTATGTGATAAAGGTTTTGACATAAAATTACTTTCTGACAAATGCTTGATTAGCTTAAATGATAAACTTGTATTAGAAAAAAATGAATAAATAATGTTTACATGTTAGATCTTAATTGTATTGAAAATTCAAATTCATTGTATTTTAAAACAATAATAGATGACTTGTGACTATAGCATAGGAGATTATGTCATGCTAGTATGAAAAAACTTAGAAATATCACCCAAAATATATAATTAGAGGCGTATGTAAGTTAGACTTCATGAAGGACCATCTATGTGATATCTGCCAACTAGGAAAATAAGTAAAATCATCATTTCATTCAATCAAGGATGTGAATACATCTAGGCCACTAGAAATCCTTTATATGGACTTATTTGGTATTGTTAGAATATCTAGCCTAGGTGAGAAGAATTATAGATTTTTAATTGTAGAAGACTTCACTTGATTCACTTGGGTAAGATTCCTAACACATAAGAATGAATCATTCAAGGAATTTAGAACTTTCTCCACTTGGATTCAATGAAAGATTTGAATCCTTCTATTAAGAGATATGAATAGAGCATAACTTCTCTGCCCTTTGAACTCTTCAGCAAAATGGAATAGCAGAAAGAAAGAATAGAACCTTAGTAGAAGATGCTAGGGCAATATTAGTTGAGTACACTCTTCCTAGTTTTTTTTGGCAGAAGAGGTAAACACGGCGTGCTATGTCTTAAATAGGGTGAACATTAGGTTGAAGTAGAAGAAAATATCTTATGAACTCCTTAGAGGTTGGATACCGAATCTTTTACACTTATATGTCTTTGGTTGCAAATGTTTTATCTTAATAAATGAAAAACTTTCATTAGAAAAATTTGATCGCAAGGCTGACGAGGGTGTCTTCTTAGGTTATTCATCTGTATGTAAGGCCTATATAATATTTAATAAGAGAACCCTAATAGTAGAAGAGTCCACCCATGTAGTGTTTAAAGAATCTGATAAGTCCTCTAAACTAAAATTTGAAGAAGATGAAGTAGAGGTAATTCAGGGAATAGAAACTATGACCATAGGAGAAAGGGGAGAACCGTAGGAAGATCTTCCTAGAGAATGGAGATACTCTTCTAGTCATCCTAAAGAATTAATCTTCGAAGACCCATCAGAAGGTGTGAGAACTAGGCATGGACTTAAAAAGGAGGTTAGTCATTTCGCATTCATCTCTATGATAGAACCCACAAGTTTAGATCAAGCCTTAGGAGATGAATTATGGATTCTATCAATGCAAGAAGAATTGAACTAATTTACTAGAAATCTTGTTTGGAAATTAGCCAAGAGACCTAAAGAGCATAGTGTAGTTGAAACAAAACTGGTCTTTAAAAATAAGGTGAATGACTCAAGAACCAAAGTAAGAAATAAGGCTAGACTAGTAGCTAAGGGATATAACCAGATTGAAGGCATAGACTTTGAAGAAACCTTTATCCCAATAGCTAGATTAGAAGTCATAAGGGTGCTCTTAACATTTGATTGTTTCAAAGATTTTAAATTATATCAAATGGACATAAAGAGTACTTTTCTAAACGGGGTAATCAAAAAGGATGTTTATGTTAAGCAACCCCCCAGATTTTAAAGCTAACAATTTTCAAACCATGTATTCAAATTAAAATATGGACTATATGGGTTAAAGCAAGCACCTAGAGACTAGTATGAGAGACTTAGCTCATTCTTACTAGATAGAGGATTTGTTACGGGTAGTATGAACACCACTCTCTTTTTACTAGACAACCTGAAGCTTTTAACATATCATACTGTATGAATTAGATCGTACCAGATGATGATCAAAGACAAGTTTTGGTCATCCTAGCATTCATCATGTACAAACAAAGGAAATATAACATATCGTACTGGATGATATTTGTATCATACTGTACGATAGTGTTAAAAAAATTACCTATTCATACTCCTTCGTACCAGGATGAAGACTATTTTGAACTGATCGTACTGTACGATCTTGGATCATATTGTTCAAACAAAAATTGACTGAATTGAAAATTTAGGGGTTCTTGAAGCCATTTGTATATATATGATACTTTTGTAACATATATGAGAGAGGAACTTGACAAGAAGGAGAACTCTTGAGAGGGAGATACTTGATGAGATTTTGGATTTGTGAGAGGAAGGAGAATGTGAGTTTGTGAGGGAGAAGGAGTATGAGGGGGTCACACGGTTTCTCCAAGCGTGCTGCACGCTTGCTCCTCCTGTGGCCCGAGAAAATCTTGAGGGAAGCTTTCTACGGTGGGGAAAGGAGAATTACTTTTGAGTAGTGAAATTCTCAGAGTGGAGGACTCCGGGGAGTGGACGTAGGTCAAGTGACCGAACTACTATAAATCTTATGGTGTGATTTTTTTAATTTTCTATACTTTACTTATGTTTTGCATCTTACATTTGCTATAAATACTTGGTGAATTATATTCTAGATCTTTGTTTTGTGATTTAAAATTTCATCACTTATGTTGCAATCATGATTTAATCATTCTCTCCCGCATCAAGTTAATTTTTGTTTAAAAAAAAATTAGAACTCCTATTTAGGATTATTTGTTTATTACAAAAAATTCTAATTCACCCCTCTCTTGGCGCACCTCGTACTTTCACTTCGAGTTACTCCACTGGTTCCTTGGTTGCTTTGGGGAGATCATGTTCAGTATTAGATCAAGGCTCTCTGCCTACTCCAGGAGGGAGTAAAAGGATTCCCAGGTTCTCTGCCTACTCCAAAAGGGAGTAAAAGGATTTAAGGTTCTCTGCCTCATCGTGTCGGTGGAAATATTTGGTAAGGGCTTCTCCACCTTATTGTGAGAGCAAAATAAGAGTCACCTTAGTTTAGTGCAGTACTTAGAAAGGGAGTCTCTAAGGAGTGGACGTAGGTCAGATTTGACTGAACCACTTCAAAACTCGGTGTGCTTTCTTATTATTTTCACCGCTTTTTTATTTTCACACTTTTTTTGTGATTTATTCTGAGATTGAAATATTTGATCATATTACTATTATGAACTTTGTTTTTTTTTCCTCATCAAGAGGTATTATTTTGTTTTAAAATATTTAAAAAGGATCAGAAAGATTTTTTTTTGTTTAAGAAAATTTTAAAACTACCAATACACCTCCCCCTCTTAGTTAGCTTCGGGATAGTTCCTTAGGGTTTAACATCTCTCACAAACTTTCACCCATATACTCTAAGTAGGTGTGGGCAGATCCAAAATTGCACAATGTATTTCCATGACTGAGCCAAAATAAAATAAAGTAGTACACAACAGAGCTATATTGGGCCCAATCAAAAAATTTAAAGTGCACTTTTCTCTCCATAATATAGCTCTAAAATACCATGAAATGTATAATGATGCATATGCAGTGTGACGCCATGGGATTCAATGGAAGGATCGAAACCCTAAACCTATACTTTAATAACTCAATCATCAATAAATACAACCAAAGCTACTATAAAATCTAAATAAAAAAGCAACTCAACATGTTTTATTTCATTAAAATGAATATATATAGAACAATCCAATTATCTTTTAATCATATATACATCAAAATAAGTTAAAGTTGAATCATAAAAGAATACCTCAATCACTTAGACTTAGAAGTCTTACATCCATACCTTTCTTTTCCATTAAACATTTACCTTGTCTTGAAATATTAGAAAATATCAAAAAATGAGCATAACCAACTGAATGGATTTTTTTCTCTAACCCATCATAGATATCAATATCAAAATTAAAATAATTAAGTAATAAATAAAATTTCAAGTAAAGAATAAATACATATTAACAAAATATGACTTTTCAGTGTTTTAGTGTTGGGTATTTTCATAGAGAGTTCAAATGTATCACATTACACTTTCTATCATCATAGAATACTTGTTATCAGAGGTTCACTTTGCTTAACATTTATTTTTTCTTAAGGGTTCTTACAAGGAATTAGAAACTATTAACTTTTTGAGCAACATAATACTTATACTTGATTCATTAAACTAGTAAATTATATGTAATATAATGATTATATGCACATATCGTGATGCTTACTTATAACTCCACTTATGTCCCACGTTTAGCTTCCCACACATGCATATAGTAAGTGGGGCCAAAATTAGAATAAAATAGTGCCAAATAACCTCCCATACCAGCTTTACCACGTGGGGCTGGAATCCCTCCCACATTCACACTAGGTAGATGGAGCCAAGATAGAACATATGACGCTCTTGTAACATATTACTTATACTTGATTCATTAAGGAAATAACATATAGGGCCCACGTAACTTCAAGCCTGTCAATTTCCTTAACTAGCTCAATAAACGATTTCTAAGTTCTAGCCTCCAAATCTTCTTTCTTTCTTTCTCTCTTCTATTTTCTCCTCTTCCTCTCTTTTTATTCTCCATCAAGGATGGTTGGGGGGTAAGGTGATTTAGTAAATTGATTAATGTATTTATTATTTTAAAACACTCATTTTGGCATGGTGAAGTGATTTCAACCTCCTCGGTGTTGTAGTTCTCTAATAGAATATTCTAGTTCCTTTTAGAATTTTATTAGTGAAAGTTGAGCACTATAGCTATGCCACCTAGTGCTACCCAAAAATAATATCCCAAAGAGAGCCTAATGCCACAACATCAGTCTTCCTAGCCTCACAACGCTCCCTTTTTAATTTTGGCAATTTGCAATTTATCTTCCTTAATTAAAATTCTTGACTTGTCTAAGTTTAATCTAACACCATATGACTCATAATGGAGAAATAAACTAAAATTAAGTTAATTACCTAAATTCTATGATGGTGTGTTGTAAATCCTGACCCAAGTACTATGATTTGGATGATAACAAACATTAGTGTTTCTTTAGTTCTGCTATTATTACATATCTATTTTATTTTCTCTACTCACTAACCTTTCAGGTCTGCAAGTTCACTTGCAATATAAATTAGCTCTAAATTGGATAGACTAGGTTTATGTCTATATGTAATTTCAATTTCAATAGACTTTCTACCTTTCTTGAGTCAAGTTTTGTATCGGGTTGACCTCAAGCTAAGTAACCTTGCACACACACACTCAAGGAGGTGAGTTAGTAAGTTAGGAGAAAAATAGAATTTAATCATACAATACGATATAAATTATATTGGATGATTAATTATGCAAAAAATCCCAATTAGGGCTCTTATTATTAAAAAAAGATTATTTATCTAATCATATTGGACGATTTCAATCATACATGAAAATCCGTTATAGACATGAAAAATAGTCGCCAATCATATTTAGGCAATATTTTAAATCTTCAATTTTTGTTCGAATCATATAGGATGATATACATTGTACTAGACGATTTATGACAATCATGCCTAAATTAATTCTATTTGTAGGGGAGTAATTATGGTTAGAATGCTCGATCAAATCATATATAATGATCTAATAAGAATGTATTGGATGATCTTTGATATTTTATGCGATGATCACCCATCATCGAAGATAAAAATCATAAATTTTTTATAATCATACAAGTAATTGTTCTAGACATCCTGAGGGATGTGTAAGACGATATGTAAATGCTTCCCATTATTCTATATTATACTTGACGATCAATACAGTATACTGAACTAATCATCTCAGATGACCGCAGAATCATACTGGACGATCTGTATAAATACTTAAACTGATCATATAAGATAATGCTAATCGTACTAACTAAAAGAGCTATTTTTGTACTAATCATACAGGATGATCTAAGGATCATATTAGATGATCTTTAACAAAAAATTAAAAATTAGTGCTTCTTTTGGAGGCTTTGTATTTAATCTCTCATATTATATTTTGAGAGATCTTTTGTTGTTGAGTTGACTTGAGAGAGAGCTTAGAGAATGAAGAGAGGAGAGCTTTGAGAGAGATAGAGAGAGAGAGAGAGAGAGAGAGAGAGAGAGAGAGAGAGAGAGATAGAGAGAGAGAGAGAAAGAGATCCTTGTGATAGGGAGTTGTGAGGGATTCACAAAGGTTTTTCCAAGTAATGTTTTCACTATCTTCTTCAAGCTCCTTTCTTAGTTCCTTGGTTGCTATAGGGAGACTTTCATTAGCATCGGGTCCAAGGTTCTCTTCCTACTCCAGGAGGGAGTGCAAGGATTCTAAGGTTCTCTACCTACTATAGGAGGGAGTAAAAGGATTTCCAGGTTCTATACCTACTCTTAGAGGAACTAAAAGGATTCAAGGTACTTTGCCTCACTAGTTCGGTGAAAAAAATTTATAAAGGCTTCCCCATTGCCATGACAGAAAAAAGGAGAGACACTACTTTTAGTGCAATACCTGAAAAGGAAATTTCCAAGAAGTAGATGTAGGTCAAGTTTACCAAACCATTATAATTCTAGTATGTTCTTTCTATTTACTTTTCCATATTTAATTTTGACATTTTTTTTATTTGTTTTATGTTTGAAATTTTTATTTTAGTTATTATGAAATTAGTTTTTCTTTCATATTGTGGGATAAAATTATTTGTTTTAAATTATTTAAAAAGATTTCAAAAAGATTTTCTTTTTGTCTTAGAACTTTTTCAAAATAATCAATTCACCCACCTCTTGGTCGGGTTAGTTCAAAAAGGGTTAACAACCCTCATGAAATTTCATGTGGTATTATAAAAAGATTTATAAACCAAGTTTTAGAAAACTTTTGAAAATAACCTATGACTAATTTTGATAATCGTAATAATGCAAAAGGATATTCAATAACTCGACCACCTCTATTTGATAATATTCCTTTTAATTTTTAAAAAATTCACATGTCCACCTTTTTACAATCAATTGATTATCACATGTGAATGTTAATTCATAGGATATTCTGCACCTTCACATTTAGTAAATAACATTAAAACTTAAACACCTTTTTTTAAAATTGAGTACAAATGATAGATATTTAGCCCAACTGAATGCCAAATGTTTGAATTATTTTTTCTGTGCTTTAAAATTTGAAGATTACATGTGTGTTTTCAATTGCACTACTAGTAAGCAGACTTGGGATAAACTCTGTATAACATATAAAGGAACTAAGAAAGTGAAACAATCTATGTTAAACATTCTTCTTCATGATTATGAAATTTTTTATATAAAACCTAGTGAATCTATTTATGAAATATATACTTGGTTATAAATTATAAAAAATCTAACGAAATTCTTCATTATTTACCTTCTTTAAATGATGCAAAAATCACTGTCATTATTGAATCTAAAGATCTAAATATTTATTCCATTTATAACTTACTTGGTCACTCATTGCCTACGAGCAAGGAGTGAGTCAAAGGCAGTTTGATGCATGTGAAAAGAGAAAAGAGAAAATTATAGCCTTATAGACTAATGATTCTGACAATGACTTTTATGAATAAGATGATGATTACATTGTACTGATAACTAGGTAATTCATGAGCTTTTTAAAGAAACAAAATATCATCAGTAATAGAATAAAGGTAAGAATGAAAAAAGTTTTAAATTTTTTTCTAATGTTATATGCTTTAAATATAAGAAGCCAAAGCACCTGAATCTGATTGCTCAACTTTTAAAGCTCACCCAAGTAAGGAGAAGGGTGAAGAAAAATCTAAATTTAAAAAGGATAAGAAAAGGACTCAAAAAGCTTTATGGGTAGATTCAACACTAGACTCTTTTAAAATTAAAGCAGAAGAGGAGGTAACTAACCTATGCTTAATGGAAGATGATCATCTCTATCATTCTAATTAAAAGGAGGTATACGAGCTTACCTATGATCAATTATTTGAAGTTTTTGAAACAAAGATACTATATATAGGAAGATTAAAAAAAATCACATGTTAGCCTTAAATTTGACTTTTGAATTCTATAGAAAGAATATAAATTCATAAGGAAAGATCATTCCACTATGGATAGTAATCACATGGCTTTATTAGATGAAATTGATTCTTTAAACAAAAAATATCTTGATTTATCCGTTAAATATAAATCTTTGAAAACATCGCATGTTGAATTGGAAAATGTATTCAAGGACTTAGAAACTCTTACATGTCAATTGGATAGTAGTAAGCATATATTAAAATTAGAAGTTTCAAGATTGAAAAAGCTAATCAGTTTCCAAGAACAAAATTCATTGCATTAGAGAATAATAAACAACCACTTTCATTTGAAGAATTTTAAAAATCTTCACTACAATATATATCATTCAAACCTAGGAAAAGGCACCATAACCCAAATAGATTAGTTAATCATTTTCTTGATGTTAGATATTTTTCTTGTGGCATGCTAGGACATATCTTCCACACTTGCATCATTCATCATAAAACAAATTTGGTGTGGAGACTTAAATTTCAAAATTCATAGTATATCATGCATGCATTTCACTTTTTTTCATATGATGGTGTTGGAACTCGAGCTCACATGTTTATATTTTTGATGATAATAAATAGTATGGGTCACATCCTTATGTCAACTTATATTTATATATATATATATATATATATATATATATATATATATATATATATATATATATATATATATATATTATCATTTCAGGAACACCATACATCGTCTAATGAAGATTTAAGGCTCAAGATTGGGTAGAATATGTTATGTTGTAAATATTTTTGTAATATTTATTGATGTATTTTTGATTTCTTAAATCACGTCCTATAAATGTGTATACTAGCTTGTTGACCATGCACACACACTCAAGAGAGTGAGATTGAGTTAAAACTAGAAGTTCAAAATTTTAACTCATCATAATGTATGATTTATATCATATTGTACGATTTGCTCATTTAACTAACAATACTGCATGATTTAGATTATCCAGGATGATTAGATATGATCATGAAAAAATAACCACCAATAATAATTTAGGTAGGTTTTTAAGATTCAAATTTTGTTCTAATCCTCTTGGATGATTCATATCGTACTGCACGATCAATGACAATCATGACTAAATTAATCATGTGATAATGAAACTAATTATAGTTAATTTATTCAATCAGACTATCTAGGATGATCAGTGATTATTATATTATATGATTAAGAGGGTACTTGGGACAACCCCCAATCATACAAGATGAAATACCATAATTATTCATCAAATCATCTAGGATAATCCCTAATATTAGTATGGGTCACATCCTTATGTCTACTTATATTTATAATATATATATATATTATCATTTCAGGAACACCATACATCGTCTAATGAAGATTCAAGGCTCAAGATTGAGTAGAATATGTTATGTTGTAAATATTTTTGTAATATTTATTGATGTATTTTTGATTTCTTAAATCACGTCCTATAAATGTGTATACTAGCTTGTTGACCATGCACACACACTCAAGAGAGTGAGATTGAGTTAAAACTAGAAGTTCAAAATTTTAACTCATCATAATGTATGATTTATATCATATTGTATGATTTGCTCATCTAACTAATAATACTGCATGATTTAGATTATCCAGGATGATTAGTTATGATCATGAAAAAATAACCACCAATAATAATTTAGGTAAGTTTTTAAGATTCAAATTTTGTTCTAATCCTCTTGGAAGATTCATATCGTACTGCACGATCAATGACAATCATGACTAAATTAATCTTGTGATAATGAAACTAATTATAGTTAATTTATTCAATCAGACTATCTAGGATGATCAGTGATTATTATATTATATGATTAAGAGGGTACTTGGGATAACCCCCAATCATACAAGATGAAATACCATAATTATTCATCAAATCATCTAAGATAATCCCTAATATTATACTGAACAATCAATAGAAATTTGAATGGATCATATTAGGCTATCTAGTGATTGTACAATACTATCAGGTCAACTTTTTTAAAGCCCTCTATTTAAGCTTTCTCCAAAGACATTATAAGGGTCTTTGACATGTATTGAGTCTCCATTCTTTTAGAGAAAACTTAAAGAGAGCCTTAAAAGGGAGAGAGAAAAGGGTGGAGTTTGAGAAGGAGAAGATCCTTGTGAGGTTCAAGGGAGTGTGGAGGGCATTTCACATGATTTCTCCTAAAAGCTTGTACCTTAGTACCGTTGTATTCAAGATTTGTCTTGAGGAAAGTTTTGGGAAGAAGAAAATATCTTTGGTGTCAAAGGACCTGGCTACTCCGCCACACTGGGAAAGGTGAAAGTGACTCTAGGTCTCTGTCTCACCATAAGGATGAAAAGGAGTCAAGGTTCTCTACCTCTCCAAGATGGTGAAAAGGAGTCAAGGTTCTCTTCCTATGAAAGGAGTACAGACCTTGACGCACCTGGTTGGTGGAAGAGAGTTTGTAAGGGCTTCTTCGCCTAGCTGTATAGGGGCTAAAGAAGAGTCACTAAAGAGTTTGGTGTAATACCTATAGTGGGTGACTTTACGGAGTGGACATAGGTAAGGTTGATTGAACCACTATAAATATTTGGTGTGTTTATTTTTGATTTTATTTTTTTGCACTTTATTTTCCACATTTATTTTGGTGTTAATTGTGTAGTTGAAAATCTTTGATTTTCTATTATTGTGATTTTACATTTCTTCCGCATCAAGGGATAAAATTATTTGTTTTTAGATGTTGAAAAAAACTTAAAGAGGGGATTTTTCTTTATGTTTAAAGAGGTTTTTTAAAAAAATCAATTCACCCCCCTCTTGGTTAGCCTCAGGACTAGTTTAATAAGGTCTTAGAACCTTCATAAACTTTTAAGTGGTATCATAATGAGATTCATAAATTAAGTTTTAGAAAACTTTTGAAAAAATATCAATAACTAACTTTAGAAATTGTAATATTATGGAAGTATATTCAACCATGTGACCAACTTTATTTGAAAATATTTCTTTTAATTTTTTGAAAATTTACATGTCCATTTTTTTACAATCAATTGATTATCAAATGTGGTATATGATTCAAACTAGTTATTTTGTATTGTCACATATTATAGATAGAGTCAAAACTGAGATTTTTTTTACTAAATGGAGTAGAAAAGAATAAATTAATGCTCAACTGAATGCTAAATGCTTAAATTATTTTTTTGTGCTTTGAATTCTAAAGATTATATGAGAATCTCTACATGTACCACTGGCAATGATATTTGGGATAAAGTATGCATTACATATGAAAGTACTAGTGAAGTCAAACAACCTAAATTGAATATTTTAATGCACGATTATAAATTTTTTTGTATGAAGCTTTATGCGACTATCTTAGACATATATACTAGGTTTACTCAAAATGCGAAATTATTAAATAATTTAGATAAAAAAATTTTAAACTTTGAAAATGTCAATAAAATTCTACATTATCTTCCTGAGAAATTTCATGTTAAAGTCACTGCTATATATAAATCAAAAGACTTCAATGAATATTTTATTGATAATTTGATTGGCTCACTCATTGTCCACGAGTAAAGTGCGAATCAAAAGCTTTTGGATGCAGGTGAAACTATAATGCTAAAAGCTAAAGACATGAATGAAAGCGGCTTAGTAGATGATGAGAGTAATTATTTAGCATCGATAACAAGCAAATCAGAAAGTATAATAAAGCATAAGCATAAATATCAACAAAAGTGGAACAGAGGTAAAAAAGATAAGAATGTTAAGATTCCCTATGATGTTATTTGTTTTAGGTGTAGGAAACTCGGACAAATAAAAAATTAGTGTCATAATATGAAACCTCTTCATGTAAAGGAAAATGGTAAAAATAAGCAAATTATAATAAAGGCAAATGATAAAAAACAAAAGATCTCCTAGGCAGATATAATTTCTAAATCATCAGACCACGAGCAAGATAATAATGTATAATTTTTTATTCATGTTTATCTGTGTTATATTTAATGCATGCGTATATGTTCTTTATTTTATTTTTATTCATCGAATGTTTTTTATGTTTTATGTTATTTTAGTATTTTTTTATAGCAAGTTATTTATGTTTGTAATCTTTTATTTTAATTTTCATGTATGTTTTTGACAACACTCTCTAATTATCACAGACAAATCACATCTCACATTGTATTTATATAAGAGAATCAATCTCTTCTCTCTAATCACTTTTTTTCTTAAAATAAAAATTTTACCTCCTTTTAACTTAAAAATTTTTGGTGAGTGATTATTGACTTCCCTAAACAGTTAAAAAAAGAGAAATTGATGACTATCCCTCTTTCTCTATCTCCTTTAGTGGTGTAATTCCTTTTTGAATAAAAAATATTTAAAATTAAAAATTAGACCAAGAAATAGAAATATGTTTCATCTTCCTACAACTCTCTATGTCATTGGATTATTTTTGTAAATCAATGAATCTATTTTAAATTTTCTTACTCAAGCTATCTATCTATATAAGATGGATTAGGTTTTGATTTATGGTTTACTCTTTCTTATAGAAGAGAGTGAGTTCCTAATCTCTTATATTTGAAAGATAATCTCACAATTAAGAATCTTTAAAGACTTAAAAAGGAAGCAAGTTGGCAAAAAAATGAAAAGAGGCACATAATGAGTCAAAAATGAAAATATGTGCAATATTTATCAAAAATTGCAAGATCCACAAAGTGTATCAAAGAATCAAAAGATTTGTAAAGTGCACCAAAAATTGATAAAGAGGCTCAAAATGAGCCCACAACAAGTTAGATTCCCTTTATGTCGAGTTTTTAAATCTTTGAGAAATCCATGTGCCAATTAATATTGTCCACACTTGAATTTAAAAATCATGATTTTTGGTTCATCACTTTGCAATAGTATTCTCTTAAAATATATTTATGAAAAGAACCTTAATAAGAGCAAATTTTTTCTAATTTATATTTTGAATTATATTTTTGTTTAAAAAGGACTTTAACATGTAAGGAGCTTTTACTAGGGTTGATAAAATTTTAATTTCTAATATTTTCTGATCTTAATGCAGACAATTCATTTCTTACGAAGGTTTTGAATAAGTTAAGAGGTGACTCCCTCATTTCGAGAAAATTTATTGAAATTATTTGATTCTTCTTAAACATCACCACCATCTCTGCCTGATTAGAGTGAAAGTTTGTTAGGGTTGTTAAGCCCTTATGAACTAGCCCGAGGTTAACAAAGAGGGGGGGGAGGGGGGGAGTGAATTAGTAGTTTTAAAAATTCTTAAATGTAAAGTAAAAATGTTTTAAATTCTTTTTGAATATTTTAAAACAAGCGCGATTAACCACATAAATTAATACGCGGAAAAGTAAAGTGCGAAAGTAACATAAAAAGAAGATACATGATTTTTTAGTGGTTCAATCAACTTGACTTACATCAACTACCCGAAGCCTCTCCTCTAAGTATTGCACTAAAACACATTGACTCTCATTTTGCTCCCACAGTAAGGAGGAGAAACCTTTACAAAATCTTTTTCATTGACCCTGATCAGGTAGAGAACCTGACCTCTTTTTGCTTCCTCTCGAAGCAGGAAGAAAACCTTGATTGATTGTTGAAGAAGACCTTCCTAGAGCCACCAAGGAGCTAAGGATAATGAATATAGAATACGACTCAAATTCTTGCTTGGAGTAATCTTTGTGAACACCTCATAAACTCTCCCTCATAAGATTCTTTCTCTCTCCCCCAAGCTCTTCCTCTCCTTCTCTAAGCTCTCTTAGGTAAGGAAAGCAGCAAAAGATATTTTCAATAGTAATCAATAGATCTTATAAAGAAAGGCTAAAAAATTTCCCTAATTTATAACTTGTCGTCAAAGATCATTCAGGACAATCATCCTGTACGATTCGTGTATTTAAGCCCATTTAACAAGGACGATCTAGATGGGTTAGATGATTAGAACTCACTGTTTATTCTGATCATTCAGGATTATGTAGAAATCATCCTACATGATTAGTTCAAAATCATACATATATTCCGACACATTATTTTGGTTGTCCAGCAGATACATATTGGACGATAAAGAAATATAAAGTATCAGCCAGGATGATGCTTGGATCAACCTGTATGATTAGTTCAAAAATAGGGAATATCATCCAGCAAATAATTCTGGTCATCCAGGAGATTCATCTGGATGATAAATAATTTCAACTGATCATCTAGAAAATCATTCTAATCATCCAACTAATTTAGGAGAAAATTAAGGTTTTTCTAACTGATTGTCCAGGATGATCCTGCGATCATCCAGAATAGTATGATCGATCAATCAATCCTTAATTACTTTCTTTAATCTCCTAACTAATTTATAAATGATTGTAATGAATCATCTAAGATTATATGAGATTATTCTATACGATTTCTAAAAATAATGTCATACCTAAAAGAGTTTGGCAGCTAATTCTTTCTAATTTTGAGTATATCGTCCAAGATAATGTAACTATCGTTCGGGATGTTTCGCTTAATTTGGTTGTTTTAACATAGGAGCCCTAATTAGGGTTTCCATTTTTAATTGATTATTTATGATGATTTGGGATCATCCTGTATGATGTAAATAAAAATAGAAAACCCTTAAACTTATATAATCCATCCCCCTAAGTGTGTGTGTGCAAGACTACTTAGCATCAGGATCCACCTTATTATATTTGACTCAAGAAAAGGAAAAATCACTGGAATTATACTTACAGATTGACTTAGTCCTAATCTACCCAAATATGAGCTGGCTTGAATTACAATTGACTTATGGACCTAAAATATTTTTATGTAGGGTAACCAAAATAGATGTGTAGTAGTAATAGTAGTAAAAAAAATAGGAATGCCAAAAATATTTGCTATCATTAAAATTATAATTATTGAATCTAGTTTTACAACAATCTCCCCCTTTTTGATTATGACAAATATTTGTTAAGAACTGAAATATAAAGTAAAGGAGAACAGTATGAACCAAGTAGTGCAATTTTTCCTAACACAAGTAGGTGATACAATAGAAATAGTACAAACACTAAATGATATAATGATACAATACAACAAAGCAATAATAAAACTAACTAATACTACTCCCCCTTTTGACATCTCAAAAAGGAAGAAATAAAAATAAGATAAAAAGTAGAAAATACAAACCATAAACTAACAGTAGAAAAAACTAATGAAAAAACAATGAAAAGATGGTAAAAAGGACCAAAAAGAACAAAAAAAGTAATTTTTTTTTATCAAAGCGAGAATATGATAAAATTTCTATGTGATTTTGTAAGAAAATGAGTTAAAATCGTCAAAATCTGAAAAATGGTCGAACAATCGATCTTCTTAACCCCAACTATGACTTCTTACAGGATAAACTATCTTTTGAAAATAAAAATCTAACTCAGAAAAAGCAATCAGATAAAAAAAAAAGTAATCCGTTCAAAACTTCATTCTAGAAAAATATTTTATAAAATAATATAACAAAGTAATTAGTTATAATCTTGAATTTTAAAATCAAGTCTTTAAAAATATCAAGTGATACATAAAATGTTCTAAGATTTACAGATTTGAAAGAGAAGTAAGCTTACTTTCTTGTGAGCTCATTTTGTGCCACTTGTTAATTGGTTGGTAGACTTTGTGTTTCTTTTGATTTTTAGTATACTTTGTATATCTTTTAATTTTTTTGGCGATTATTATGAATCTTTTTAATTTTTCTTTTTGGGCTCATTTATGCTTCATGTCACTTTTGCAAGTTAGCTCCCTTTCAAAACTTTTAAATACTCTTAGTTGTGAGAATATCTTCCAGATATTTTAGAAGAAAAGCTCGCTCTCTAATATAAGGAGTAGTAAAGTACAAAGTAGATAAAAATTCATATAATAAATATAACAACAAGATTAGGAAAGTTGAAAGTGATTTAATGACTTTGAACATTATTTATATAAGGTAGATTACTGTAAGAAGATAAACTTTTATTAGAAAAGAAAATTACACTGCTAGAAAGAGTTAGAGGAATGGAAATAATCAATGGTGTTTCTCCCTTTAACTGATTTAGAGATATCAATAATTGATTATAAATTTTCAAAAATAAAAATAAGGAAAAAATATCATTTAGCAGTGACTAAAATAAAACTGAAAAAATAATAACATAAATAATAAAAGCATAAAAAGATAGTAGTAAATAAATAAAAATCAACAATCAAAATAAAAATAAAAGAAAGATCATAAAATATAAAATTCAGAGTTCAAAAATCATCAGGTTCATATATTTATGTCAATCACACCAAATCAGATCCTTAAGATATTGAATGTGTCAAAGTCAAGTGGTTTAGTAATGATGTCATCCAGTTGATTTTCAATTACTACATTGTGTAGCTCAATATCTCCTTTGGTAATATGGTTCCTAATAAAGTGATGCCTTATGTCAATGTGTTTGGTCCTTAAATGTTGGATAAGATTTTTAGAGATGTAGATGAAAATATTGTTATCACATAGAATTAAAATTAATTCTACAGATAATCCTTAATCCAAAATTTGTTGCTTCAACCAAAGGACTTGGGTCACACAACTTTCTAAGGCAATATGCTCAACTTCACTAGTGAAAAGTGCAACAGAGTTTTATTTTTTACTAGACTAAGGACTGTCCTATGAATTGGCAAGTTCCAGAGGTGCTCTTTCTACCCACCCCACACCCTGCAAAATCAGAATTAGAATATCGAATAATTTCAAAAGAAGTGATGTGCCTAGGATACCAGATTTTCAAGTTTAAGGTTCCTAAGAGATATTTAAGGATTCTCTTAACAACAGTTAGGTGGAATTCCTTAGGATCATTTTGAAATCTAGCATAGAGACAAACACTAAATATTATATCAGGTTGGCTAGCAGTTAAGTAAAGTAGTGATCTAATTATTCATATGTACTTCTTTTGATCAAAATATTTTCCATTTGAATCCTTATCTAACTTGACACTAGAGCTTATGGGAGTGTTTATTGGCTTGAATTTATCCATTTCATATTTCTTCAAGACGTCCTTAGTGTATTTGGATTGATTAAGAAAGATTTCATCATCCATTTACCTTATGCTAAACCCTAAAAGTAAGACAATTCTTCCATCATACTTATCTCAAATTTTTTACTCATTATTTTAGAAAAATTATCATATAAATTTTTATCAGAAGATCCAAAAAGTATATCATCAACATAGATATGGACAATGAGTAAATCATCTCCTACTTTCCTTAGAAAAAGGGTGATGTCTACGATCCCCTTAACAAATTCTCTTTCCATTAGAAATGTGCTAAGCCTCTCATATCAAGCTCTAGGTGCTTATTTTAACCCATATAAAGCCTTTTTTAATTTGTAAATATGATTTAGAAATTGAGAACTCTAAAAACTCGGGGGTTGCTCTATAAACACATCTTCTTTTATTATCCCATTTAAAAAGGCAAAGTGAGTCTAAGTTCTACCCTTTCCTCCAAATTTGTAGATTCTACTCCTTGGATAATCTCACCTACTTTAATAGTGTTTTGAGGCTCTACCATTTCCTTTAGATTTGTATTTTCTACTCCCTGAGTAATCTCACATTCTTCATCTTCTTCCTCAACTCTAGACTTCTCAGAATTAGATTTATAAAATAGTACATCAGTAGCCTCCTCCACCACCAAAGTCCTCTTATTAAACAATCTAAAGGATTTCACTACACTTGAATAGACTAAGAACACTCCATTAAATTTCGAGTCAAATTTTTCTAAGAGTGATTTCCCATTATTTAGAAAGAAAACCTTATAACCAAAAACGTGGAGGTGAGAAATGTTGAGTTTCCTACCCTTAATAATCTCATAGGGTGTCTTATTCAGTTTTGATTTAACATTCATCATATTCAATACATAACAAACTTTGTTTACCACTTCAGCCCAATAATATTTTAGAAGTAAATACTCAACAAGCATGACTCTAGCAGCTTCTACTGAGGTCATGTTCTTCCTTTCAGCTATCTTGTTCTGCTGAGGGGTCCTAGAAGCTGAGAAGTTGTGACTAATCCATTGATCTTCACAAAAAAGTTTCAAATCTCTCATTTTCAAACTCTCCATCATGATCATTATGAATAGTCAAGATTTCATATCCTAGCTTTTTCTGAATTAAAGTGGAAAAAGGTTTAAATTCATTGAATGACTCACTTTTACGAGACATAAATCTAATTCATGTGAACCTCGAGTAGTCATTGACTATAACAAATCCAAATACTTTTCCCCATAAGATGGTTGTGCTAATGGGTCTAAAACAATTCATGTGAAGGACTTCTAAAGGTTTAAAGGTGCTAATATCCTTAATAAAAAAGGTAAGAGAATTTGACTTATTTCCCTAGTTGGCAGACATCACACATGTGGTCCTTAGTGAACTTAAGCTTGGGGATTCCTCTCACTAAGTTTTTTTGGGTTACTTTTCCAAGTGTTTTCATACTAGCATGATATAACCTCTTATACCACAATCAAGACTCATCAATAACAGCTTTTAAACATAAAGATGCAACACATTCAATATTATTTAAATCAAATATGCAAACATTGTTAATTCTTTTTCTCTACAAAACAATATTATTATTAAAGCTAATGAAGCATATGTTTGACAAAAAATTTATGATAAAACCCTTATCACAAAGTTGATTAATGCTGAGCAAGTTTTATTTCAAGCCATCAACAAGTAAATCATTTTTAATGAAAAGGTTCATGGAGTTTTCAATTATACTTGAGCCCACCACTTTCTTGGTCGTGTTATCTCCAAGAGTGACTTTGCCTCCAACCCTGGCATCCAGAAAAATGAATTGATTGGCGTCTCTAATCATGTGGCATGAGCATCCGCTATCCAGGTACTACATGCTCTAATGAGATCTTGTGTGTGAGCACAACTACAAAATCATCAAATGTTAGATTTAGGAATCTAAATAAGTGTTATGCTGTGAATCATGTAATTTAAGTCTCCACACTTAATGTGTACTACGGTAAATAGTGCAAGTGTTTGAGATATATCCTAGCATGCCATATGAAAAATATCTAACACCAGAAAATGGGTTTATTAATCTATTTAGGTTATAGTGCCTCTTCCTAGGTTTCAAAATTTTATGTTTTCGATCAGGATTGAAAAACTGTTGGTGGAATCCTATTTTCCTCAAGTGCTTTTAATCCAGTTATAAAAAATGAGTTAGCACTTTTTAAAATAGCATTGTCAACTTTCAAATAGTGCTCCATACTTTCAAATTCATCCAAAAATATTTTAAAATCATTTTCAAGTTAAGTGTGAGACGCTTTTAATAATTCATGGTGTTTGTTCAAATCATTAAACACATCCAATAGTTTCATGTGATTATTATCAAGTGTAGCATGATCTTTAATCTAAATTTTATGCTCTTTTATAAATTAAGAAATTCAAGTTTTAAGCTTGCATACGATTTTTTTAAGCTTTCTATAAGATGAATGAATTTTCTTGAAAACTTTAAGCAATTTATCGTATGATAGTTCGCATACCTCTTATTGGTCAGAATGACCAGGATGATCATTCGCCATTAAACACAAGTTTGTTGTCTCCTTCTCAGCTTCAGTCTTAGAAGTGTTTAATATAGAATCCTCCTAGAAAGTCTTTTGGATCCATTTCTTATCCTACATGAACTTGGGTTTTTCCTCACCCTTCTTCATGCTTGGGTGAGCCTTAATTGTAGGACAATAAGTTTTTACATGTCATGGCTTCCTGCATTTAAAGTAAATCACATCAAAATAATTTTTAGAATTTTTACTACTCTTACCTTTGTTCTACTTCCGATGATGCTTTTGTTTCATCCTTAAGAAGTTCTTTAATTATCACGTAATTAATGCAACATCATCAGTTTTAGAACTAGATGAGGTAGAATCCATACCGTTAGCCTTCAACCCCACAATTTTCTTCTTTTTTTATCACATGCATCGAGTTATCTTTAGTTCACTCCTTGCTCATAAGTAATGAGTGATCAAAGTAAGTTATAATAGAATAAGTATTAAAATTTTTAGATTCAATGATAGCAGTTATCTTAGCATCAAAGGAAGGAGGTAAATATCTCAAAATTTTATTAATTTTCTCAAAGTTAGTGAGCTCTCTTCCTATGACATATAGGGAGGTAACAATTTATGTATACCTAGTATAAATTTTAGATATTGATTCACTAAGTTTAATGAAAAGAGTTCAAAGTTATGAAGTAAAATATTCAACCTAGATTGCTTAACTTCACTTGTGCCTTCATAAGTAATACATAATCTATCCTATATTTCTTTACTAATAGCACAAGTTGAGAAAGGCATGTAATCTTTAGATTTCAGTGCATTTAAAAATAGTTTAAATATTTTGCATTAAGTTGTGCTAAATCCCTATCATCAAAAGTCCATTTAGTAAACAAAAGTTCAATTTTTATGCCATTAAATTAACATGTTAGTGTAGAATATCCTTCTTTAACAAGCATCCACATGAGATAACCTATCGATTATAAAAACATGAACATGCAAGTTTTCCAGAAATCAAAAGTTATATTATCAAATAATGGTGATCAGGTAATGGAATACCCTTCCACAGTATTTTGATTACCAAAGTTATCCATGGATCAAAATTAGAAAATTTTCAAAAACTAGATTTTATGAATCCCGCTCTAATATCACTTAAAAGTTTGATAGGGTAGTTAAGCTCTTATGAGCTAGCCTGATGCTAACCAAGAGGGTGGTGAATTGGTAGTTTTAAAAATTCTTAAATGTAAAGTAAAAACTTTTTTAAGCCTTTTTGAATATTTTAAAATAAGCGCAATCAACCATAAAAATTAATATGCGAAAAAGTAAAGTGTAAAAGTAATATAGAAAGAACACACAAGATTTTATAGTGGTTCGGTCAACTTGATCTACATATACTCCCTGGAGCCTCTCCTTCGAATATTGCAATAAAATATAGTGGCTCTCCTTTTGCTCTCACAGTAAGGCGGAGAAGCTTTTACAAACTCCTTTTCACCTACCTCGGTGAGGCAGAGAAATCGACCTCCTTTTACTTTCTCCTAAAGCAGACAAACAACCTTGATCGATTATTTAAGAAGACCTTCCTAGAGCCACTAAGGAGACAAGGAAGATAAATAGAGAAGATGATGAAAGTTTGTTAGAGATGTTAAGCTCTAGTGAACTAGCCCAAGGCTAACCAAGAGGGAGGGGGGGGGGGTGAATTGGTGTTTTAAAAATTTTCTCAATAAAAAACACAAACTTAAGCCAACCCAAAATTCACCACAAGAAAAATGGAGTGTGGAAATTAAATGCAAAAAAATAGTAAGAAAGAACACATAAATTTATAGTGGTTCAAACAACTTGACCTACGTCAACTCCCTAGAGCCTCTCCTCCAGGTATTGGACTAAACTCAGTAAATCTTCTTTTGCACCCAAGGAAAGGCGGAGAAGCCTGTACAAACTTCCTTTCCATCGATACTAGTGAGGTAGAGAACACAAATCTTTTTGCTTTCTCATGAAACAGGCAGAGAACTCTACTCCTTTCACTTTCTCCTGAAGCAGGCAAAGAACCTGACTCCTTTTGCTTCCTCCTGAAGTATGCAGAGAACCTCGATCAATTGTTGTAATATACCTCTCTTGAACCTCCAAGGAATAAGGGACAACGATCAGAAAAGATGACTTAGATCCTTGCTTGGAGGAAACTTTGTTAAACCCCTCATAAACTCCCCCTCACAAGATTCTCTCTCTCTCTCTCTCTCTCTCTCTCTCTCTCTCTCCCATTTTCTCCCTCTCCTCTTAGCTCTCTAAGGTCAAGATAACAGTAAAAGATACACTCTTGGGTAAATAAGAGGTCTTAAATAGAAGAGATTCAGATTTGCTCTTAATTACAACAAATCGATAATATCATCCAGGATAATCGTCTGATATACGATCAGTATAAATTTAGCTCAATCAGCCAAGACGATCTGGGAGAGTCTTGATGATCAAAGGTCATATTTGTTCTGATCATCCAGGACGATAATACATCATGCTATACAATTAGTTCAAAAAAAATTGAGTATCATCCAGGACATCGCCCTTTTTGTATGTCTGGATGATTAAAAACTAAACTGATTGTCCCAAAAGATTTCATGAACGATTCGGATGATTAGGTCAAAACATGAAATATCATCCAGAATATCGCCATGATTATATGTCTAGACGATGGAAATATAACTGATCATCCAGGATGATTTAGGATCATCTTGGAAGTCAAAACATTACACATTGTCGTGGTAGTCTAGGACAAAACTAATATTTATTTAACTGATTATCTTAGACGATACAACAATCATTCAGGATGATATGATCGAGCAATCAAACCTTAATTATTTTCATTAATTACTAGATTAATTTAGCCATAATTGTACTACATCATCTAGGACGATATCCTAGATGATGTTTTAAAATTTAAACATGCCTAAACAGATCTGGCGGTTGATTCTTTTATCTTTGAGGTTATCATCCCGGACGATGCAATTATCGTCCAGGATAATTTGCTTAATTGTGGCTACATCGTCCAAGATGATTTGCTTAATTGCAGCTGCATTAACCAAGATGCTCTAATTAGGGTTTTTAATTTTGACTGATCGTACAAGATGATTTTGGATCATATAGAACGATGTGATCAAAAACAAAAAACTCTACAATCAAACAGATTTTTTTTTCGAGTGTGAATGTGCAATATTACTTAACATCAGGACCCACATTATTTATAATTGACTCAAGAAATGGTAAAACCCAACTTATTAACAATTTATAGTCAGACTTAATTCTAATATACCCAATCTTGAGTTGGCTTGATTTGCAATTTGAATTTATAGACCTGAAACATTAGTAAACAAGGTAGTCGCAGAAAAATAGAAGTAATAGAAATATTTGCTATCATCAAAATTATAATTTTTAAATTATATTTGCAACAATCTCCCCCTTTTTGATGATGACAAATAAAAATAATTTAAGTAGTTTAATTAAAACATCACCATAAAAAATAGTGTGAATCAGGAAGTTTAAATTGAACATAGTGTACAGTACAACTAATATCGTAAAATAGTACAATTACTCTCCCTTTTGATATAAAAAAGGAGGGAACTATAAAAAATAAAAACTACTAAAAGGAATAAAGTACATCATAGAAGAAAAATGCAAGAAAATAAACTACAGATAAGGCAACCCCTGATCATCTCAAGGAGGTGGTAGTTGAAGGAAGCTAGAAAGAGTTGCAAACCGCTCCACAAACTAGGCCATGTCCTATTTGTACTCGCGTTGCTGGTGAGCCACATACAATTCAAAATGAGCAGCAACCTCCACATGTTGCTGCTCGTACGCATAAACATAAGAGTCGAACCGTGCCTCTCACTGGTTGAATCGCTCTACCAGCTGATCCAGTTGAGAGTACTTGCGGAGCAGAGCAGGTGCAGGAATAGGTGTAAGAGTCACCTCCTCCTCAGCTCCCTCAGCTTCCTTGTGCTCTGGGTGGAGACGAGTAATATGAAGAACGTGCAAAGCGCTATTGGTATTGAAGGTAGGATGGAAATTTGGTGGGGCAGGGCACTGAAGGTTGTGTTTGGATTCCAGGACATAGGCTTTGAGATGTTCGAGGGCAAGGTTAGGCTTCCTTCTATGTCCTAGATCTCTAATGCTCGTGAGGTGCTTAATGAAGCAAAAAATGAGACCAGTAGCATTAAATTCATGGTGGGCCATGATGTAGAAAGTCATAATCGAAAGGTGTGAAGTTATGTGGACACGATCACCAGCTTTTGGAAGAACTGAGGTACGAAGGACATGATGGATTGTCCTAGCATCTTTGAGTAAGCTACTAGACTCCCCAACATGATAGGAGACAGTAATGCTTCTAAGAAAGTGATTGATCGGAGCCCAGTCATAATTAGGGTCTTGAGACAAGATGTGAATCTTGTCTCCAGTGGTGGACAATTGTAGGAGCTCGTAAAATTCTTGATATGTGATTTTGACAGGACGCTTGTTAACATAAGATTGAAGTGTGGTGTAAGAGGCGTTGATGCGGAGGCTAGCAAAAAACTCAAACAATAATTCAAAATTGAAAGGGACGACAAGTGTAAGGATAAAGTTAGAGATGTGTGCGCAAATAAGTTGAGAACAGGAAAAGAAAGTGTGCATGAGTTGACTGTTCGGGATAAAGTGATCTTGATTGTCTTGTAATGTCGATAGGTGGCTTGGTCGACCACCTAAGTGAAATGAGGGTCAAGATTGGCCCTCGAGTAGCTTCCAGCAGGCATATGAGAGCGCTTTCTACTAGCCATGAACACAAAGACTAGAGAAGTAATGAGAGTAAAGGTGGATGGAAGAGTTTGGGTGAGAAAATTCAGTTGCAAGCCTCAGTTTAAAAAGAAACAGACTGATCATCCAGGAGTAGAATCATCCCAAAAGATCACATAATCGTCCAGGATAATAATCTTAATTTAATGCACGAAGGATGATTGGTTAAAAAGGCGATCATATCATCCAGGATGATCATACATCATCCAGGATGATCATACATCATCCAGGATGATTAGACACAGGCGATTGTCCCGAGGAGTCATACTGAATGACCGTTGAAAAAGTATATCTTCCAAGATGATTAGGTGAATCATCCGGGATGATAGGCAATAATGGATCGTACCGACCAAATTTAAAATGTGTACCAGATTTTGTCACGTGGATTGTTTAGGACGAATAGGTGGATCGTTTAAGATGATCGCCAATAATTAAGCATAAATTGAGAAGATTGTCTAGGACGGGGAGGATTGTCTAAGGCGATCACAAATAATTGAAGCACAAGATGATCAAATTATCCAGGATGAGAATATATCATTCAGGACGATCATAGATAAAGAAGTCATATCAGCCATCAGATGGGATTTTAAGAGTGGATTGAATGTATCATCCATGATGATATAAATATCATATAGAACGATGTGACCAAGGATTGAAATTATGGAGATGGATGGAGATGATCAGAGAAGGCCTAAAAATATTAAAAATAATAATAAAAGATAAAAAAGATGAAAAGTATAATAAAGATGACAAAAGGAATGAAAACAAAGATGTTTTTTAATCAAAGCACGAAAATGATAAATTTTTCATATGATTGAATTAAAAATTTGCAAGAACAATGAGTTAACATCGTCGAAATTCAAAAAATGGTAGAATAATCGATCCTGTTAGCCCTAGCTCGGACTTCTCTCAGGGCAAATTATCTTTTGAAAATAAAAAACCTAACTTAAAAAACCAATTGGATAAGAAAAAGTGATATGTTCAAAACATGGGTCCAAAAAAATATCTTATAAAATAATATACCAAAGTATTTTATTATAATCTCGAAAATTGAAATCAAGCATTTGAAAATATCAAGTAACACATGAATTCTTCTAAGATTTAAAAGTTTGAAAAAGAAGGAAGCTTGTCTTTTGTGGTCTCATTTTATGCATCTGGTCAATTAATTGGCGCACTTTATGCATCTTTTATTTTTTGATATACTTTATGTATCTTTCAAATTTTTTTGGCGGTCATTGCGCATATTTTCAATTTTTCTTGTTTTTGAAGCTCATTTTATGCCCCATTCATTTTTTGCAAGATAGATCCTTTTTCAAGACTCTTAAAAAACTCTCATTTATGAGTATATCTTCCATCTATTAAAGAAGAAAAACTCACTCTCTAATATAATGAAGAATAAACCATAAAATATAATCAAATTCATATGATAAATGCAACGACAAGATTTCAGAAACTTTGAAAGTAATATAAAGACTTTGAACATTATATATATAAGATAGAATACTATAGCAATATAAAAAAAATATCAATCGCAAAATCCAGTTGTTAATTTGAGATAGATATTTATTTAGAAAAGAATATTTACACTGCTAAAAGAGGTTAGAGGGAGGAAAACAATCAATGGTGTTTCCCCCTTTAATTGATTTAGAGATGTCATACATTTACTACAAATTTTCAAAAATAAAAATAATGCATTAAATATCATTTTAGTTATGACCAAAAAGAGAAACAAAAAGAGAACATTAGAGATGAAAACACTATAAAATAACAGCAAATAAAAAATCAACATCAAAATTAAAAAGAACGAATAAAAAATAGCAACGAGCAATATAACAGAAAACATGGAAATCAGAATTTATTAAGCAGCAAATTTTTTACAATTTTGTGTCGAGCCTCCACTATCAAGGTACCACATGTTCTCACGAGGCTTTTTGTGAGAGCAAGCCTATAAAATCATCAAATGTCAGATTTAGGAACCTAAATAAGTTTAGGTCCATTCTTATAAAAAGAAGAATGCAATGCATGTGTGTTATACTATAAATCATGCATTTTGGGTCTCCACACCCAATGTTTATTATGGTGAACAGTGCAAGTGTGTGAAATGTGTCCTAGCATGTCACTTGAAAAATATCTGACATCACGAAAATGATTTATTAATCTATTTGGGTTATAGTGCCTCTTCCTAGGTTTCAAAACTTTTGGCTTTGGATCAAGTGTGGGTGTAGTCCTTTTTTCCTAAAGTAAATTTAATTTAGCTTTAAATATTGCATTAGTACTTTCTAAAACAACATTATCAACTCTCAATTAGTGCTCCCTATGTTCAGATTCATCAATATATATTTTAAAATCAATTTCAAGTGATGTGTTGGATGCTTTTAATATATAATGCTCAATGACCAAATTAGAATGCTTTTTATTTAACTCATCAATTCATCAAGTAATGACATGTGATTGTTATCAAGTATAGAGTGATCTTTAAACAAAATTTTATGCTCCTTTTGTAAATTTAAAAATTCAAATTTATGCTTGCATGCAATTTTTTAAGTTTCCTATATGATGCATAAGTTTTCTCATAAACTTCAAGTAATTGGTCATAGCTTAGTTCGTATACCTCTTTTTGGTCAGACTAACCAAGATGATCACTGGCTATAAACCACAAGTTTGTTGTCTCCTCCTCAGCTTCAGTCTCAGAGGAGTCAAATGCGAAATCTACCCAGAATGTCTTTTGGAACCGCTTCTTATACTTCCTTAACTTGGGTTTCTCCTCACCCTTCTCTTTACTTAGATAAGCCTTAAGTGTAGGACAATAAACTTTGACATATCCTGGTTTCATGCATTCAAAACAAATCATATCAAAAGAACTTTTACATTTTTTGCTACCTTAGCCTTTGTTCCATTTCTGATGGTGCTAGTGATTCTTCCTTAGAAAGATTTTGAATTGCCAAGTGATTGAGGCAACATCATCGCTTTCAGACTCGGAAGAAATTGTATCCGTATTGTTAGCTTTCAGCACCACAATTTTCTCCTTCTTCTTCTCACATGTATTAAGTTGTCTTCGGTTCAAGTGAACCAAGTAAGTTATTAACAGAATATGTATTTAAATCCTTAGATTCAACAATTGCAATAATCTTTGCATCGAAGGAAGAAGACAAGCATCTCAAAATTTTATTCACTTTTTCATAATTAGTAAGTTTTCTTCTTAAGACATGTAATGAGGCGACGATTTGATTATACATGGTATACATGTTAGAAATTAATTCAGCAGGTTTCATACAAAAAAGTTTGTAGTCATACAATAAAATATTCTACCTAGATTACTTAACTTCATTTGTTCCTTCATAAGTAATATACAATCTATCCCAAATTTATTTACCAGTAGAACAAGTTGAAACACGCATATAATCTTTTGATTTCAAAACACAAAAAAATAGTTCAAGCATTTTACATTAAGTTGCGCTGAATTCCTATCATAAAAAGTCCATTCGATAAATGTAAGTTCAATTTTGATGCCATTAATTCCAGGTGATGGAGCTGAATAACCTTCTTTAATAAGCATCCACATGCGATAGTCAATAGATTGTAAAAATATAGACATACAAGTTTTCCAAAAGTAAAAAGGAATATTGTTATACAAAGCTGGTCAGAGAATAGAGTATCCTTTCGCAGTATTACGATTATCGAAGTTAGCCATAGATCAAAATTCAAAAGTTTTTCAAAATTAGATTTTATGAATGAATCCTACTATGATACCACTTGAAAGTTTGTTATGGATGTTAAGCTATAGTGAACTAACCCAATGCTAACGAATAGTGGGGTGAATTGGTGTTTTAAAAATTTTCTCAATAAAAAATACAAACTTAAGCCAACCCAAAATTCACCTCAAGAAAAATGAAGTGCGAAAATTAAATGCGAAAAGATAGTAAGAAAGAACACAAAAATTTATAGTGATTCAGTCAACTTGACCTATGTCCACTCCCCGGAGCCTCTCCTCCTAGTATTGCACTAAACTCAGTGACTCTCCTTTTGCTCCCATAATAAGTCGGAGAAGCCTGTACAAACCTCCTTTCCACTGACACCAGTGAGACAGAGAACCCAACTTCTTTTGCTTCCTTCTAAAGCAAGGAAAGAACCCGACTCCTTTTGCTTCCTTCTGAAGAAAGAACAGAACCTCAATCAATTGATATAGTACACCTCTCTAAAACATCCAAGGAACTAGGGACAATGACTGGAGAAGACGTCTTGGATCCTTGCTTAGAGCAACCTTTGTGAAACCCCTCATAAACTCCCCCTCAGAAGATCCTCTCTCTCTCTCTCCCTTTCTCTCCCTCTCCTCTTAGCTCTCTTAGGTCAATACATCAATAAAAGATACACTCTTGGGTAAACAAGAGGTCTTAAATAAAAGAGCTTCATATTTACTCTTAATTGAAACAAACCGACAATATCGTCTAGGATGATCGTCTAATTGTCTTGTATAATTAGTACAAATTTAGCTCAATCAACCGAGATGATCTGGGAGAGTCAAGACGATCTGGGAGAGTCAGGACGATCAAATGTCTTATTTGTTCTGATCGTCCAGGATGATAATACATCATCCTGTACGATTAGTTCAAAATTATTAAGTATTGTCCAGGAAATCGCCCTATTTGTATGTCTGGACGATGGAAAACTATACAGATTGTCTTGAACGATTTCACGATTGGCATTAACGATTAGTTCAAAATATTAAATATCGTCCAAAATATCACCCTGATTACATGTCTAGACGATGGAAATATAACTAATCGGCTATGACAATTTAAGATCGTCCCGGATAATTAGTACAAAACATTACACATCATCTAGAACATCACCTTGGTAGTCAGGATGAAACTAATGTTTGTTTAACTGATCATCCCAGATTATACGGCTATCATCCAAGAAGATATGATCGAGCAATCAAACCTTAATTATTTTTCTAATTATCAGATTAATTTAGGCATAATTGTAATACATCATTCAGGATGATATTGGATGATATTTTAAAATTAAAACACGCCTAAATAGATCTGGAAGCTGATTCTTTTTTATTTGAGCTTATCCTCCCGGATGATGAAACTATCATCCAGGACAAATTGCTTAATTATGTCTGCCTTAACCAAGATGCCTTAATTAGGGTTTTTAATTTTGACTGATCATCTAGAACGATTTTGGATCATCTAGGATGATGTGATCAAAAATAGAAAACTCTAAAATTAGACAGAATTTTTTCCCTAGTGTGTGTGTGTGTGTGCAAGGTTACTTAGCATCAGGATCCATATTATTTATAATTGACTCAAGAAATAATAAAAACCAACTTATCGACAATTTACATTGAGACTCAGTCCTAATTTACGCAATCTTGAGCTAGCTTGATTTGCAGTTTGATCTTGTGAACCAGAAACATTAGTAAGCAAGGTAGAAAAATAGAAGTAATAAAAATATTTGCTATTATCAAAATTATATTTTCTGAAATCAGATTTGCAATAGATAACTCGAATTCTTGCTTGGAGCAACCTTTATGAATACATCATAAACTCCCCCTCATAAGATTCTCTCTCTTCCAAGCTCTCTCTCTCCTTCTCTAAGCTTTCTTAGGTTAGGAAAGCAGTAAAGTATACTCTCAAAAGTAATCAAGAGATCTTATAAAGAAAGGCTAAAAATTGCCCTAATTTTTAACTTGCCATCAAAGATCATCAGAGATGATCGACATATCATCCCGCACGATTAGTGTATTTCAGCCCTTTCATCCAAGATGATCTGGGTGGGCTGTATAATTAGAACTTACTATTTATTCTGATTGTCTAAGATGATATGGACATCATCCAGGATCATGTGGACATCAGCCAAGATGATTAGTTCAAAATCATATATATTATCCAACATATCATTCTGATCGTCCAATAGATACATGTTGGATGATGAAGAAATAAAACATATCGGCCAAGATGATGCAAGGATCGGCCTGTACGAATAGTTCAAAAGTAGGGAATATCATCCAACAAATCATTCTGGTCATCTAAGAGACTCATCTGGATGATGAAGAATTTTAATTGATCGTCCAGAAAATCATTCTAGTCTTCCAGGTGATTTAGGAGAAAACTAAAGTTTTCTAACTGATAGTCGAGGACGATCCTGGGATCGTTTAAGACGATATGATCGATCAATCAAACCTTAATTACATCCTTTAATTATCTAACTAATTTAGGCATGATTGTAATGAATCGTCCAAGATGATATGGAATCATTCTGAATGATTTCTAAAAATAATATCATACCTAAAATAGTTTGATGGCTGATTCTTTTTAATTTGAGCTTATCGTCCAGGATGATATAAATATAATTCAAGATGATTTGCTTAATTTTACTATCTTAACATAGAACCATAATTAGGGTTTCTATTTTAATTGATCATCCAGGATGATTTGGGATTATCCTGTACGATGTGATAAAAATAAAAAAAACCCTTAAACTTATAGAATTTCTCCCTCTGAGTGTGTGTGTGCAATGTTACTTAACATCAGGATCCACCTTATTGCATTTGGCTCAAGAAAGGAAAAAACCACTAGAGTTACACTTACAAACTAACTTAGTCCTAGTTTTCCTAAACTTGAGCTGGATTGAATTGTAATTGACCTTATGGACCTAAAAATGTTAGTAGATATGACAACCAAAATAGATATGCAGTAGTGTCAGTAATAAGAAAAACAGGTGAAAGTTTATTAGGGATATTAAGCCCTTATAAACTAGCCCGAGGCTAACCAAGAGAGGGAGTGAATTGATATTTTAAAAAATCTTTCACAATCAAACAAAAAACACAAACCACAATTCACCACAAAGAAAATAAAAAGTGTGGAAGCTAAATGCGAAAAAAGTAGTAGTAAAAGAACACATATATTTATAATGGTTCGGTCAACTCGACCCATGTCCACTCCCCGGAGGTGCCCTCCGGGTATTGCACTAAACTTAGTGTCTCTCTTTTTGCTCCCACAGTAAGGCGGAGAAGCCTTTACAAAACTTCCTTTCCACCGACACCGATGAGGCAGAGATCCCAACTCATTTTGCTTTCTCTTGAAGCAGGCAGATAACCTTGTTCTAATCGTCGAGGACAATACACATCATATTTTGTGATGAGGAGTTTGTGATGTGTTTCACAAAGGTTACTATAAGAAAGTATTTGTCATCGTCTTCTCCAATAGTCATCCTTAGTTCCTTGGGAGTTCTAGAGAGGTCTATTTCAGCATCTGATCAAAGTTCTCTGCCTGCTTTAGGAGGAAGCAAAAGGAATTGGGTTCTCTACCCATTAATAGCATTAAAATTCAACTTTTTTACTAAATGGACTTTTGATGAAAGAGATTTAGCACAATTTAATGTAAAATATTTGAATTATTTTTTCTGTGCTTTGAAATCTGAAGATTATATGCATATTTTATTTTGTGCAATTTGTAAAAAAATTTGGAATAGATTATGTGTAACTTATAAAGGAACTAATGAAGATAAATAATCTAGGTTAAATATTTTATTGCATGACTATGAACTTTTTTGTATAAAACCTTCTGAATCAATTTCTGACATGTATTTCTAGGTTTTATCAAATTGTTATCTTATTGCATGCTTTAGGAAGAGAGCTAATTATGAAAGAGTAAATAAAATTTTTAGATGTTTGTCTTCTTTTGATGTTAAGATCACTGTAATTACTGAATCCAAAAATTTGAATACTTATTCTGTTGATAACTTGTTTGGATCACTCATTACTTACGAGCAAGGGGTAAACCAAAGACAACTTAATGCAGGTGAATGAAAGAAGGAGAAAACTGTGGCGTTGAAGGCCAACAATACGGATATTGATTATTTTGAGTCTGAAAGCGATGATGTTGCCTTCATCACTAGGCTATTCAAAAGCTTTCTAAGGAAGAACAACAAGTATCATCAGAAGTGGAAAAAAAGTAAAAATAGCTAAAAAAATAAAAGTTCTTCTGATGTTGTTTATTTTGAATGCAGGAAGCTTGGACATGTTAAAGCTGATTGTCCTACACTTAAAGAGCACCTAAGCAAGGAGAAGGGTGAGGAGAAAATCAAATATAAAAAGGATAAGAAGTAGTACCAAAAGGCATTCTGGGTGGATTCTGCATCTGACTTATCTGAGACTGAAGCTGAAGAGGAGATGACAAACTTATGCTTAATGGGTGATCATCTTGGTCAATCTGATCAAGAAGAGGTATGTGAACCAACCTATGATCAATTACTTGAAATTTGTGAGAAAATTTATTACTGGAGTAAAGCCAAGTTTAAAGATTTAAAAAATTCCAAAGAAGACTTAAAAAACGATATCCTAAGTCTACAGGAAGAGGAAGCAGAATCCGGAAGTCTCATTTTAGATAAACAATGGAAATTGAAAGCAAAAATTGCTGAACTCAATACAGTTTTAGCTAGAATCAATTCATGGTGGAAACAAAGATCTAAGATCAAATGGCTGGTGGAAGGAGATTCTAATTCCAGTTTTTTCCAAGCTTATGCAAGTGCAAGGAGGAATACAAACTACATTCACAAATTAAAAAATGAGCAAGGCATTATTATTGAAAATCAAAAGGAAATAGAACACATTATGTACCAGTATTTCAGGAATAAATGGGAATTCAAAAATTGTATTTTAAATGGCTGGCCGAGCCAAGTGAATGCTTTAATGGAAGATGATAATTTGTTGCTGAGCAAGGATTTTTCTTTTGAAGAGTTGGAGAATGTCATTAAGGAGCTAGGAAGCAAAATAGCACCGGGCCATGACGGTATTTCTTACTCCTTCTTTAAGCATTATTGGCATATCATTAAGAAGGATTTATGGAATGCTATTGAACATTTCTTAAAACATGGTAAGATGAATGATAATTGGAAGTACACTAACATAGTCTTGATTCCCAAAATCATAAATCCTTTAACTCCATCCAATTATAGATCGATTAGTCTTTGTAATTTGGTTTATAAGATTGTGGCTAAGATTCTTCTTAATAGACTATTGTTAGTAATTCCTAAACTTATTACAGAGGAGCAAGCTGCTTTCATGAAGGGGAGATCTATTTCTAATCATGTTCTTGTAGCTCAAGAAATCTTTCACAAAATTAGACACTCCAAGACATCCAAGGGGCTAGTTTCTTTCAAAATTGACATGGAACAAGCTTATGATTCCATGGGTTGGCCTACTTTGAGAAGTATATTGGAATAATTTAAATTCCCTACTACTTATGCTAATCTTATTGTGGAATGTGTTAATGCTCCTAAATTCTCTCTTCTGATTAATGGTTCATACTCCAATTGGATAGATGCTCATTGTGGTTTTCGTCAAGGTTGCCCTCTTTCTCCATTTCTATTTGTTATGTGTGCTCAATTACTTACTAATGCCTTTTTTCACAAGGGGAATAAGATTGGAATTGGTATTTCTTCTAATAGCCCAAAGGTTTCACATCTATTGTATGCCGATGATATTCTTATTTTTTCTGAAGCCAACCTTAAATTTGTAAAAGAAGTTAAAAGTATCCTCATGAATTATAGTGGATGGACGGGACAGAGGATAAATTTACAGAAATCTGGGATCCTCTTCGGGAAATCTGTGAAGACTAGAAGAAGAAGGAAAATTTGCAAGATAATGCAGTTCAAAGAGGTTCAAGATTTTTCTTACTTGGGAACTAAAGTAGCCTTGAGAAGATTGAATAAAGCAGATTTTCAATTCATTATTGATAAAACTTTCAACAACACTTGTAAATTCTGTTTTACTTTCTTATCCTACTTACCATTCAACTCTTTCCTTAATTCCTAAGAAGGTGCTGCAGGAGGTTGACAAAATGTGCAGGGACTTTATTTGGAAAAAAAAATGACGGTTCTGGAGGTCTTCATTATGCTAACTGGGATTTGATTTGCAAACCAAAGAATCAGGGAGGACTCGGTATCAATTCCTGTATTAAAAAAGGTTGGTCCTCTTAGGGCCAAACTAGCTTGGAGTTATATTCAAGAGAAGAATTCTTTCATGCACAAAATTCTCTATCCTAAATATGGTCCGATTCAGGAATTGGTTTCAGACAGAAACAGGGGTTCTAGCTCTTGGAAGTTGATTTGCAATGGTTGGAAATATTTGAATCCTATTATCAGAAAAAGTATTAGCAATGGCAAGTCCATTAGTGTTTTACATGACACTTGGATTTTGGATAAATGTTTGATGAAATGGCCTACATTTATAAATCCTCTTATTGAACAAAATGCTACAGTTGATAATTTTATATTCAATGAGAATTGGAACATTTCGGAGCTGAAGAAAGTATTTGGGGAAGAACTGGAAATTCTCATTTATGATATGGAGATTAATTCTGATCTTGAGGAAGACAAAACAGAACTTATACACAAATTCTCTGGAAAGACGATTACTGGATTAGCTTCTGAAGCAATGGATAATGAATTCGCTGTTAATAATTCTTTGTTTTGGTTCAGCAAAGCCAAATTAAATCCTAAAGTTAAAATATTTTGGTGGAGAATCTTCCATGATGCAATCCCAACAAACAAATTTCTTTGCTATAGAAGATTACGAGGATCAGATAAATGTCCTAGAGGCTGTGAGGAAATAGAAAATCTGGACCACATTGTTCGTGGTTGTAGAAAATTATATGAAGTTTTTGATATCCTGAATCATTGGGGATTTGGTTTTCCAGTTTTTGATTCAGTGGAAAATTGTTATAGCTAGCTTGATAAACAAAGCTTATGGATGATAAATCTTTTTTGTAATACTATTTATTTATCAGGGAGAGCAAGAAATCAGTTTGTTCATAAGAAGAAGGCTCTTACTCCGTTGTTCACAGCTTCAGAGGCTGTTAGCTACACAGCTATTTATAGTAATAGTTTATGCTTAAATTCAGGCTTCGAGGATGTTAATCAACCATCTAGGTTGTTCAATTCTTGGCACCCTCCTCCACCTGATTGGATCAAGGTCAACATAGACGCAGCTCTTCACAATTCCTACAAGGCGGGTATTGGAGGAGTATTTAGAGATCATCAAGGCAGGCTACTTTTGGCTTTCGGAACCAAACTCTTTCATTGGGATTCAGGTGCTTTAGAACTACAAGCCATCACTAATTTGAAGCACATATTCAAAGATTGGATGTTGGATTATAAAGGCTTGATTATTGAACGAGATAACAAAAATGTCATCAATATCATAAAGAAATAAATGAAGGCAGGTAACAAAAGTGATATTGATCTCTCTTTCAGTAATTATTTCAACCAAGTTATTTTTTCTTGTGTTGATAGGGAGAATAATAAACTAGCTGATCTTTGTAGTAATTATGCTTGTTTTAAGTCTTTTTTTTGGGATGAAAATAATTGGAACTATATCCCTCCTCCTTTTATCAATCTGTTAGAGAAGGAGTCGGATATTAGTAATTTGTAATTTGCTTTCCTTTTTTCTTTAATATAGCATTCCTGCTTCGTAAATAAATAAATAAATAATATATATATATATATATATATATATATATATATATATATATATATATATATATATATATATATATATATATATATAGATAATATTATAAGAAACTGAAATGATATGCTAGTTTGAAATTGAAGTTTTTGAATTTGCAAAAAGAGCATGAATATTTAAGTAAAGATCACACTATATTTGATAGCAATCACATGTCTTTACTTGATGAGTTTGATGAATTAAATAAAAAAACATTCTAAATTAATTGTTGAGCATGATTCTTTGAAAGCTTCCTACACCTCACATGATTCTTTAGAAATTGCTAACTTGAGGATTAAAGTTAAATTGAATACACTTGAGAGAAATTGAAATACATCAATACTTTATCTAAAGCCAAAACCTAGGAAGAGGTATTATAAATCGAATAGATTAGTAAATCCTTTTCCAAGAGTTAGATATTTTTCATATAGCATGCTAGGACACATTTCACACACTTGCACTGTTCACCGAAGTACACAGTGGGTGTGGAGACTAAAATTTCATGATTTAAAGCATAACATACATGTAATGCATTCTTCTTTTCATAAGAAGGGACCCAAACCTATTTAGGTTCCTAATCTGACAATCGATGAGTTTTTTAGGTGTGCTCTCACCAAAGACCTCATGAGAGCATATGGTACTTGGACAACGGAGGCTCGCGGCTCATAATTGTACGAACTTGTTGCTTAATAAATTTTGAATTGCATGTTTACTAATCTGTTGATTGTTATTAATTTCTATTTTAATTTGAGTTAGCTTTTTATGTTTGCTGTTGTTTTATAGTTGTTTCATCTCTGATGTTTTTACTCTGGTTTTCCTTTTATTTTGCTAAAATGATATTTTTCCTTGTCTTTGTTTTTTTAAATTTGTAGTCAATGTCTAAACATCCCTAAATCAATTAAATGGAGAAAATACAGTTAATTGTTTTCCTTCCTCTAACCTCTTTTAGTGGTGTAATTTTTTTTTCCAAACAAAAGTCTTTCTCAAATTAACAAACTGGACTTTGAAATTAAGTCTTTTTCTATCTTGCTACAGTAATCTACCTTATATATATAATGTTCAAAGTCTTTATATTACTTTCAAGTTCTTTGAAATCTTATCATTGCATTTATCACTTGATTTTGAGTTTGGTTTGTGGCTTATTTTTCCTTATATTAGAGAGTGAGTTTTTCTTCTCTAATATCTGGAAGATATACTCACAACTAAGAATACTTAAGAGTTTTGAAAAAGGGATCTAGCTTGCAAAAAAAAAGGTCAATAATGCCAAAAATCAAAAGATGCACAATGATCGCAAAAAATTGCAAGATACACAAAGTGTATTAAAAATCAAAATATGCGCAAAGTGCATCATTTAATTGACAAGAGGCATAAAATGAGCCCACCAAAAGCAATTTCTCTTCTCTTTCAAACTTTTAAAACTTAGAAGAATTTATGTGTCACTTGATATTTTCAAATGCTTGATTTCAAATTTTATAATTGTGATAAATTACTTTGATATATTATTCTAGAATTATTTTTTCTGGAACAAAATTTATGAACAGATCTTTTTTTTTATCCAATTAGTTTGTTCTGAGTTATATCTTTTGTTTTCAAAAGATGATTTTTTCATAAGAGAAGCACGAGCTAGGTTTAACAGGATCGGATATTTTACCATTTATAGATTTTGATGATGTTGACTCATTGGTCTTACAAGTCTTTAAATTCAATCACTTAGAGAATTTATTATATTCACGCCTCATTTTTTAAACAAAAAAATAAAAATAATAAAAATTTGTTTTTTTCTTTATTATTTTCATTTTGTTTTTGTCTCTTCTTTTATGCCTTTTTTTATTTATCTTTTACTGGTGTTGTTTTGTTTTTTGGCCTTATTTGATCATCTCCATCCATCCTTTGATTTTAAATTTTTTTGTCACATCGTTCCGAATGATATTCATAGCGTCCTGAACAATCGATTCAATTCACTATTGAAATTCCATCTAACGGCTTATATGACTCTTCTGCTTCTGATCATTCTGGACGATGCTTTATCATCCTACATGATCTGATCATCTTCTACTTCAATCATTTGTGATCATCTTGGATGATCCTCTTCATTCTAGACGATCAACTTGTTTGTCCTTGATGATACATATGGAAATGCATTTAAATCCTTTAAATTTGCCCGGTACGATCAATTATTGGTGATCGTCCTGGATGATCCATATGTTCGTCCTCGACGATACACGTGATAATGCTTTAAACGTTTTAAATTCGGCCGGTATGATCCATTATTATGCATTGTCCTGGATGTTCCACCTAATTGCCCCAAATGACCTGCTTTTTTAACGGTCGTCCGGAATGTCTCCTCGGGACGATCACCTATGTCTTATCATCTCGGACGATATCTGATCGTCCTGAATGATATTACCACCTTTTGACCAATCGTCCCAGACACAATTATTGCAAAAGATCGCCCTGGATGATTCTGCGATCGTCCTGGACAATCAGAACATTTCTTTAAAATCGTGGATTACAATCAATTTTTCTGACTCAAATCCTCTTCAACCCTCTTTTACTCTTACTTCCATTTTGTTTCCTGATTATGGCCAGCGGAAAAAGGTCAAGCACGCCTTCTGGGAGTTCCTCGAGGATGAATCTTGACCCTCATTTTATCGAGGCAAGCGACCAAGCTTCTTATCTAAGGTACAAGACAACTGGGAGCATAGTTACCCGGATTGTCAACCCGCACATTCTTTTCTTTCCTATCCTTGATGTGTTTGCTCACACCACACTCACCTTCCTCCTTACTTTTACTATCCTATTCAATTCAGAATTATTTTTTAAATTTTATGCTAGCCTTCGCATAAATTCTTTTTTTACTGCTCTCAAGTCCTATGTGAATAGACGTCCCATTGAAATCACATATCAGGACTATCAAGAGCTTTTACAACTCTCCACCACAATATACAAACTTCACACCCTGTGTTTTGATCATGACTACGACTGAGCTCTAGCCAATCATTTTTTAAGAAAAACCAAAGCTCACTTTCACGTTGGAGAGTCTAGCACCTTACTCAAAGATGTTAGGATAATCCAACATGTCCTTCGCACTTCTATCCTTCCAAAAACTGGTGATCGCATTCATATCACTCCTCTTCTTTCGATCACCACTTTCTACATTTTGGCATATCGTGAATTCAATGCCACTGATTTGATTTTTTGATATATTGAACAATTTACTAGTATTCAAGATCTAGGACATAGGAGGAAACCCAATCTTGCCTTAGGACATATTATTGCCTATATCTTAGAATCAAAATATAACCTCCAATATCCTGCCCATCAAATTTTCAGTCTGGCTTATACTCAAACAACTCCTTCCACGTTCTTCATAGTATTCGGCTCCACCAAGGGCACGAGGAAGCTGAGGGAGCTAAGGAGGAAGTAGCTCTTGCACCTGTTATTGCACCTGCTCCGCTTTGCCAGCACTCTCAGCTGGATTAGCTGGTGGAGCGATTCGACCAGTGGGAGACACAATTTTAGACCTACGTTGTTGCGTAAGAGCAGCAACATGCTAAGGACGTTGCTCGTTTTGACTCCTGTGTGGCTCACTAGCAGCACCAGCACGACCAGAATATGACCTGATTTGGAGAGCAGTTCGCTACTATTTCTAGTTACTTTCAGCAGCCACCACCACTACCACCTCCTCCTTCGAATGATCATGGGTTGTCTTTTTTTTTAGTTTATTTTTGTGATGTTATTTTTTTTCTGTGTCAGTCTTCTCCTGTTTTATAATTTATGTTTTATTTTTACTTTTCTTTCTTTCCTCATCCTTTTTGGGATGTCAAAAGGGGGAGTAACTATACATTTTTAAATTTATATTATTTCTAGTTTGTACTACTGTTCATGTTTGTACTGTTGTTGGATAGTTGAATTTTATTTATTTCTTTCATTAAACTGCTTAGAATTGCCTTTATTACTTTGTGTTTGACATCATAAAAAGGGAGGGATTTTCACGAATGTGTTTTCAAGGAATAGAATTTTGATGATAGCAAACACTTCTGTTTCTCTACGACAGCCTTGCCTACTAACATTTCAGGTCCACAAGATCAAACAAAAATTTTAACTAGCTCAAGATTAGGTAGACTAGGTTTGAGTCAGTTTGTAAATTTTTCCTTTTCTTAAGTCAATTGTAAATGATGTGGTTCCTGATGCTAAGTAACCTTGCACACACACACTTGAGAGAAATTTTTTTGACTATTTTTAGAGTTCTTTATTTTTAGTCACATCGTCCGAGACAATCCCACAATCGTCCTGGACGATCTGTTAAAAACAAAAACCCTAAGAAGGGCATCCTGGTTAAGCCCACCATCATTAAATGCATCATCCTGGATGATATTTGTATCGGCCGGGATGATTGGCTCAAATTAGAAAGAATCAACCGCCAGATCTATTTAAGTAGCTTTTATTTTTGGACTTCATCCAGGACATCATCCTGGACGATATAATATAATTATGCCTAAATTAATATGTTTATTACAGAAAGTAATTAAGGTTTCATTGCTCGATCATATCGTACTGGACGATCGTAGGATCAGCCGGGATGATCAATTAAAAAACCTTATTTTTATTATTGGATGGTCTAATATCGGCCAGCTTCTATTCAGGGCAAAGCTCTAGAAGATTTGCACGCATTTGAACTAATCTTTCAGGATGATCGTGAGATCGGCCTAAACGATTAAGCTATTTTTCCATCATCCAGACATCCATTCAGTGTGATTGTATGGATGATATTCAATCATTTATACTAATTGTACAGGATGATATCCTATTGTCCTAGACGATATGAACAAAAATCTTTTGATCATCCCGAATTATCCTGGCTGATTGAGCTTAATTTATACTGATCATACGAGACAATATTTATATCATCCTGGATGATAAAGTCGGCTTGTTAAAATTAAGAGCTATTCTGAAGCTCTTCTATTTAAGACCTCTTGTTCCTTTCAAGAGAGTATCTTTTGCTGCTGTTCTGACCTGAGAAAGCCAAGAGGAGAGGGAGAGCAGGGAGAGAGAGAGAGGATCTTGTGAGGGGGAGTTTGTGAGGGGTTTTACAAAGGTTGCTCCAAGCAAGGATCCGTCATCATTTTCTTCAGTCGTCGTCCTTAGTTCCTTGAGGGTTCTAGAGAGGTCTACTTTAGCATCTGATCAAGGTTCTCTACCTACTTCAAGAGGAAGCAAAAGAAGTTGGATTCTCTGCCTACTTTTGGAGGAAGCGAAAGGAGTTGGATTTTTTACCTGCTTCTAGAGGAAGCAAAAGGGGTTGGATTGTCTTCTTTCTTCTGAAGGAAGCAAAAAAGTTGGGTTCTCTGCCTCACCTGGGTCGGGGGAAAGGATGTTTATAAAGGCTTCTGTGCCTTACTGTGGGGGCAAAAGGAGAGACACTGAGTTTAGTGCAATACTCGGAGGGTGCCTCCGGGAAGTGGATGTAGGTCGTGTTGATCGAACCACTATAAATTTTTGTGTTCTTTATTACTATTTTCGTACTTAATTTCTGCACTTTGATTTCTATAATGAATTTTAGTTTTGGTTTAAGATTGTGTTTTTGATTTAAAGATTTTAAAAATACAAAATCACCCCCCCCCCCCCCCCCTCTTCGTTAGTCTTGGGACTAGTTCATTAGGGCTTAACATCCCTGTCAAACTTTCATAGGATGCACAGGACGACCCCCAATCATACAAGATGAAATACCAAAATTATTCATCCAATCATCCAAGATGATCCCCAATATCATACTAGATGATCAATACAAATTTGAACTGATAGTACTGGACTATCTGGTGATCATGGAGTACTATCAGGTTAAATTTTGCACATTATACTAGATGATCCTATGATCATACTGTACGATCTTTAATAGAAGAATTAAGTTTCTAGGGTTTTCTAAGCCATATGTTTAGGCTTTCTCCAAAGATATTGTAAGGGTCTTTGGCATGCATTGAGTCTCCATTCTTTTAGATAAAACTTAAAGAGAGATTCTTGAAACAGATAGAAGAAAGGGTGGAGTTTGAGAGGGAGAAGACCCTTGTGGGGTTTAAGGGAGTGTGAAGGTGATTTCATACGATTTCTCTGGCAAACTTATACCTTAGTACCATCGTATTCAGGGTTTATCTTGAGGAAAGTTTTGGAAAGAATGTCTCTTGGTTGTCAAAGGACCCAACTACTCTGCGGCATCGGGAAGGTAAAAGTGATTCCTGATTCTCTGCTTCACCAGAAGGATGAAAAGGATGCAAGGTTCTCTATCTCACCATAAGGGTGAAAAGGAGTCAAGGTTCTCTACCTATGAAAGGAGTACAATCCTCTGCCATATTGGGATAGTGGAAGAGAGTTTATAAGGGCTTCTTTGCCTAAATATGGGGGTTAAAAGAGAGTCGCTAAATAGTTTAGTATAATAGCTGGAGTGGGTGACTTTGGGGAGTAGATGTAGATCAGGTTGATCAAACCACTATAATCTCTAATGTGTTTGTTCCTAATTTTATTTTTCTGTACTTTATTTTTTGTATTTATTTTTGTGTTAATTATGTGGTTGAAAAATATATGATTTTCTATTATTTTAAAATTTTTTGCTTCTATATCAATGGATAAAATTATATATTTTCAATAGTAAAAAAATATTTAAAAAGTGAGATTTTTCTTTATGTTTAAAGAAGTTCTTTAAAAACTAATACATCCCCTCTTGGTTAATCTCAAGACTAGTTCTATAAGGTCTAACAATCTTTACGAACTTTCAGATGTGATCCAAATATACTTATGTTTCCAAATATAACATCTAATGATTTTGTATGTGTGCTCTTATAAAAGGCCTCATGAGAGCATTTGATACATGAATAGTAGATGTTCAAGGCATATGACTAGAGATGCAATTTAATTTATTTCGGTGGAGGCCAGAGTAGGAGGTAAGGTAACACTTGGAGATAATACTACCAGGAGAGTGGTGAGATCAGATATAATTGGTAAATCAAAAAATTTTATTAATGAAAATATTTTACTAGTAGATGGCTTAAAATATAACTTGGTTGGCATAAGCTAGCTTTGTGATAAAAGATTTAACATTAAAACTTTATCAACTAACTGTATGATTAGCTTAAATAAAAAATATTATGCTACAAGAAAACATAATTAATAATATTTACATGCTTGATTTAAACTGTTTTAAACCTGCTGCTTCTTTTTGCCAAAAAAATTATTGCTGATGAATCCTAGTGATAACACAGGAGATTGTGTCATGCAAGCATAAAAAATCTTAGAAAAATAACCCAAAAAGACTTAGTGAGAGGCATACCCAAATTAGAGTTCACTAAGGACCACATGTATGATGCCTGTCAGTTAAGAAAGCAAGTCAAATCCTCCTTCCACTTAATTAAGGACATCAACACAAGTAAACCCTTAGAAGTCCTTCACATGGATCTCTCTAAACTGTCATAAATGCAAGCTTAAGATAGAAAGCTTTTGGGTATGTGCTTATTAATGATTATTTGAGGTTTACTTGTGTTAGATTCCTACCTCATAAAAGTGAATCATTCGAGAAATTTAGGACATTTTCTACTTGGATTAGAGGAAGCTAGGTTGCAAAATTATGAATAGGGTGAAAATTTTGAGAATGATAAATTTTAATCTTACTGCAATGAGCAAAGGATAAATCAAAACTTTTCATCTCCTAGAATTCCTCAACATGGTAGTTGAAAGAAAGAACATGACCCTGGTAGAAGCTGCTAGAACCATGTTAGCTGAATACTCACTTCTAAATATTTCTAGGTAGATGCGGTGAATATAATATGATATGTTCTGAATAAGGTTAATGTTAGATCAAATCTGAATAATATACCCTATGAAATTCTTAGGAGTAGGACACCCAACCTCTCTCACCTTCATATATTTGGATGTAAAGTGTTCATTTTGAATAATGAGAAATCTCAACTAGGAATGTTTGACCCAAAATTTAATGGAGTGTTTTTAGGTTACTCAAATATTGGGGAATCCTATAGAGTTTTGAATAAAAGAACACTGGTAGTAAAGAAGACCGCTCATGTTGTATTTGATGAATTTGATAATTTTGGAAGGTCTATGATATAAGAAGAAGAGGTTGTATAAATTATCCAAGGATTATAATATGTAAATCTGAAGGAAAGGGTAGAGCTTAAAACACATTGCCAAGAGAATAAAGATATTCTTGAAGTCATTAAAAAGAGTTGATCTTAGGAGACCCATCTGAATGTGTTAAAACTATGCATGAACTTAGAAAAGAAGTAAACCACTATACCCTCATTTTAATAATTGAACCCACCAACATAAATCAAGTCTTATCTAATAAATTCTGGATCCTAGCAATGCAAGAAGAGTTAAATTAATTTGTGAGGATGATGTTTTAAAACTTGTTAAAAGACCCAAGGTCAAGAGTGTGGTTGAACTAAATGGGTTCTCAAAAATAGAATGAATGATTCTAGTGTTGTGGTTAGAAATAAAGTAAGATTAGTGACTAAATGGTATAACCAGATAGAATAAATTGGCCCTTAAGAGACCTTTGCTCCTATAGCTAGATTGGAAGCAATTAGAGTGCTACTAGCTTTTGCCTGCTTTAAGATATTTAAACTGTATCAAATGTATGTCAAGAGTGCCTTTCTAAATGGGGTAATAAAAAAGATGTATTTGTTGAATAATTTTCATGCTTTGAAAATTCATAATTTCTTAATCATGTGTTCAAATAAAAAAAAGTAATATATGAACTAAACAGACACTTAGGGTATGGTATGAAAGGCTAAGCTCATTCCTACTAGAAAGAACCTTTGTTAAGGCGAGTATAGACACCACCCTATTTCTAAAAAAAGTAGGAGATGAACTACTCATTGTTTAAATTTATATTGATGATATTTTATTTGGATCTTCTGATAAAAATCTATGTGATAATTTTTTAAAAATATTGAGTAAGAAGTTTGAGATAAGTATGATGAGGAAAACTGACTTATTTTTTTAGATTTAGTATAAGATGGAAGGATGATATAATTTACCTTAGTAAGTCAAAATATATTAAAGACATCCTTAAAAAATTTGAAATGGATAAAGCCAAGCCAATAAAACTTTCATGAGTTCCATTGTTCAGTTAAATAAGGATTGGAAAATCTGTTGATCAAAGAAATACATAGGAATAATTGGATCAGTTTATTACTTGACTGCTAGCAGTCCTGATATTATGTTTATTATTTATCTCTGCACTGGATTTCAGGCTGATCCAAAAGAGTTTCACTTGACTAAGGTAAACAGAATCCTTAGATATCTCTTAAGAATTCAAAACTTAGGAATCTGGTATCCTAGGCATAGCACATCCTTTGAAATCATAGGATATTTTGATTCAAATTTCATAGGATATAGAGTTGACAAAAAAAGTACTTCTGGAATATATCCATTCATAAGATAGCCCCCAGTCTCCTGGTCCAGTAGAAAATAAAACTCAATTACAATGTCTATTGTTGAAGCTGAATACATAGCGTTATGAAGTTGTGTAGCCCAAGTCCTTCGGTTAAAGAAACAAATTATAGATTTAAGATTATATGTAGGCATAATTTTAATTCTATGTGATAACGCTAGAAGAATCAAATCCAACACTCCAAGACAAAATATAGACATAAGACACCATTCGTTAGGGGCCATATTACTAAAGGAGACATAGAGCAATATCATGTAGCCACTAAAAATCAACTTGCATTATCTTTACAAAATCACTGACCTTTGAAACCTTCAGCATATTAAGAACCAGATTATTTGTGATAGATATTCATGCTTGAAATTGATGCTTTCTATTTTTGATGTGTTATTTTTTAGTTTATTTAGATGTTTAATTTTGTTTATGCGTTCCTTTCTTATGATTTTGATTTTCTGTTAATTTCCTTCAGTGTTTTTAGAATCAGATGACTGCTCATTGCTGCTGTTGAATTTATTTTAAATGATATTTTTTCCTTATTTTTATTTAGAAATATGTAAGTCGTGATTGACTCATCTAAAACAATTAAAAAAAGAAACATTGCTGATTGTTTCTCTTCATTTAACTTCTTTAGTGGTGTATTTTCTTTCTGAATCAAAATTCATTTCAAATTAAATATTAGAATTTGAAATAACAATCTATTTTATCTTCCTACAGTAATCAATCTCATATGAATAATGGTCCAATTCAGTGAATCTCTTTCAGGTTTTCTTAATAAGAATATTTGCATTTATCGTATGGATAGAAATCTATTTTATAGTTTACTCTTCTTTATTTAAGAGAGTGAGTTTATCCTATCTTATATTTAGAAGATAATCTCTCAACTGAGAATTTTTTAAGGATTCAGAAAAGAAGCAAGCATGAAAAACTAAAAAGAGGTACAAAATGAGCTCAAAATTTGGAAGGATTTATAATAACCGCTAAATAATTATAAGATATATGAAGTATATCAAAAAATTAAAAGATAAACAATGTGTGCCAAAAGATGATAAAGAAGCACAAAATGAGTCCAATAAGAGTTAGCTTGCATTTCTTTCAAATCCTTAAAATCTTAGAAGAATCCCTGGGTCAATTGATATCTCCTACATGTGAATTTGAAAATCATGGTTTCTGATTGACTACTTTGCAATATTATTCTATTAGATATTTTCTTTGAAACAAAGCTTGAAAATAACACGTTTCCTATCTATTTTTTTTTTTTTTTTTTATTTTAAAAGAATTTTGACCTGTAAGGAGTCCAAGCTAGGGTTAACAAGATTAATTTTCTAGCCTTTCTGAATTTCAACATTGTCAATTAATTTCTTATTAGTTTTCTAAATTTAATAATGAGGTAATTTTATCATTTATTGGGTGCAAATCAATTAAAAAAATCTTGGTTTGTGTCTTATTATTGTTTTATCCTATTTTTCAATTTATTTTCTGTTAGTTTTTTTATTATTTATTTATTTTTGAACCCTTTCTTATCATCACATTCCATTACTTACGTTCTTTAATTTTTGATCACATCATCTAGGATGATTCACATCGTATTGTATGATCTTAACAAAAATACCTCTCTAAACATATCATATCCAATGGCTAACATCAATTAATTTATGGTAATCGTCTCATATGATTCATACTTCGTACTAGAAAATCCATGTGGTAGGTGTTATTGGACGATTTGAATGCAGTTGGGCCAATCAATTATGACAAATCATCCAAGACAATCCATGCGTTCATCCTATATGATCCAATTAGAAAACAATCGTACAAGCTGACTCAACGGGACAATCATTATATGTCCAATCATCCAGTATGATGCCTGATCTTACAGGATGATCGAACTATCTTTTTTTATCTATCATCTGGCTGAATTAATTAGACCACATCATTGCGTATAATCTCAAGATTTGTTTGATATGATATGGATGATTCTATTTAAACAGCCTCAAATCATGGTTTTCTCTTTACTCATCACATTCCACCTCTCTTACTCTCTTACTTAAGAACTCTTACTCTTACAATGGCTGGTGGCAAAAGATCTAGAGCGCTTGCTGGTAGCTCGTCTCGGTGGGCTATCGATCCTTATTTCACCGAGGAAGCTGATGAAGTGGCTTACAACCGCAATAAGAATGATGGCATTACCCCCTCAAAAATTATTAATCAAAATGTTCTGAACTTTCAGGTGCTTGATCTATTTGCTAGAACAAATCTTGGCTTTCTCCTTACACTAGCCTTTCCATTTAATTCAGAACTCTTGTTTGAATTCTTTGACAACCTTCATATTAACAATGCTTTTATTGCCTTACAATCATATGTTAATTGAATGCCTGTTGAGATTACTTATAAGGATTTTTTAAGAATTCCTTCACCTCTCTACTATTGGAGACATGATCCACATCTTGGCTTCTGATCCTGATTTTAATTGGGCTCCTATTAATAATATTCTTAAGAAAGCTAAACTTAGCCCTAGGATATCTCATTGCCTTTGTCCTTGAATCAAAATACAATCTTCAATTTCCAGCTCCACCTAATCACCACCCTATATTCTATTCCAATAGCTCCTTCCACACCCTTCACAGTACTTGTCATCAAAATGTGCACGATGAGCCTGTGGAAGAGGAAGAAGAACATATTCCTGCATCTATCAGCCAATAGTCTCAGATTGATTAGCTGGTCCAGCGATTTTATCAATGGGAGGCTTAGACTCCTACATAGTTGAGCTGTAGTCGTAGTCTGATGAAGACTTAGCTCATTTTGATGCATATGTAGTATAACAACAACAGTAGATTGACCAAGATATGACCTAGTTTGATGAGCAGTTTAACTTTCTTCATTGCTACATTCATCCACTACCACCACCATCTCCTCCTAATCGGGTCCCTATGAGTTTTAATCTATTTTTGTTTCTATTGTTCTGTTTTCTTTTTGATGTATTTACTATTACTCTATTTAGTATTTTCTTTTTCCTTCTTTTTGTATTGTTAAAAGGGGAAGTTGTGTGCTGTTTGCATCCTATATTTTAGTGAATTTTACTTTGTTATATTTTGTTTTATTTTTTTATGTCTCATATTTCCTTAAAAAAAATTGCTCTCAAAATTTTAAACAACAATGTTTCCTTTCACCAAAAGAGACAGATTGTTGCAAATATGGGCTCAAGTACTGTGATTTTGATGATAACAAATATTATTATTTCTTTACTGCTGATATTATTGCATTTTTTTTTGTTTTGCCCTTCTCACTAATTTATCAAGTCCATAAGTTCACTTGTAATGCAAATTAGTTCAAGATCGAGTAGAGATCAGGGTTGAGTCTGTCTGTAATTTGAATTTCAATATACTTTTTACCTTTATTGAGTCATGTCATATTTCAGGTGGATCCCAAGCTAAGTAACCTTGCACATAAATATACTTAAGGGGGTGAGTTAGTGATTTAGGAAAAAAATGGAATTTTTAGCTAATCATACAAAACAAAGTAAATCATACTAGATGATCAATTATGCTGAAAACCCTAATTAGGGCACCGTTATTCAGTAAGATTGTTTAAATAATTGTATTGGAGGATTCCGATCATATAGGATGATCCGTTATAAACATAAAAATAGCCACTAATCATAAATTAGGTAATATTTTACATCTTCAAATTTTGTTCTAATCATATAGGATGATATACATCGTACTTGATGATTTATGACAATCATGCCTAAATTAATCTTATGATTAGAGAACTAATTATTGTTAGATTGCTCAATCAGATCATATAGGACAATCTATGATAATCTTATTGTACGATCTTTAATATTTCATGCGATGATCCCCCATTGTCTAAGATGAAAGCCATAATTTTCTTATAGTCATACAAGCAATCGTACTAGACATTCCGAGGGATGTGTAGAATGATATGTAAATCACTATCCATCATTCTATATCGTACTGGACAATTAATATAGTACCTTGAACTAATCATCACGGATGATCACAGAATTATACTGGACGATTTGTATAAATACTTGAACTGATCATATAGGACAATGTTGATTGTACTGGCAGAAAGGGTTGTTTTATACTAATCATACAAGATGATCTAAGGATCATACTGGACGATCTTTGACTGCAAATTGAAAATTAGGGCTTCTTTTGGAGGCTTTCTATTCAAATTGAAAATAATTAATTCATAAGGGTTATTTCATCCTCTTGATTAGCCTTGGGCTAGTTCATAAGGGTTAAAAACCCTCACAAAATTTTAGGTGGGTGTTACAACCTTAATCATTCTAAGAAACTTATTATATGAGATCCTCTATAAGGAGTTAGGACGTGGAGTATAGTTAAAAAAGGTTTAGATAATTCTATAATCTTATCTCACATTAAACCAACTTGTATAGATGAAGCTTTGAAGTTTGAGTTGTAAGTGATAATAACACAAGAAGAGTTAAATAAATTTGCTTGAAATGATATTTGTGAGCTATTGTATAAGCCAAGTGATCAACATATGATAAGAATAAAGTGGGTCTACAAAAATATGGCAGATAAACTAAGCATTTTAATAAGACGTAAAGCTAGGTAGTTGTTAAGAGTATACTCAGACTGAATGAAATTGACTTTTAAGAATACTATGCCTTGTTGCAATATCAGTTAGATTATTATTAGTATTTGTATATTTTAAGGGATTTAGATTGTACAAGATTCATGTAAAAAATATTTTTTGAGTGGTTTCATAGAGGAAGATGTTTATGTAGATCAAACTTCGAGATTTTAAATTGTTAGTACTAAAATCATATGTTTTATTTGAAAAATGTGCTTTTCTCAAATTCAAAAAATATAAGGCTAACAATACATATTCATTGAGAGTATTAAATATGGTATTATAATAACTCAAATATATGTAGATAAATATTTCATTTAGAGCCATACAAGATTGACTATATCATGACTTTACAACCACTATAAATTAGGAGTTTGAGATAAGTTGATCAAGGAGCTCACCTATTTTCTAGGTTTATAAATAAAATAGATGGATAATGGAATATTTATATCTCAATTCAAGTACATTCACGATTTGATTATAAAATATAGTCTAAAGGTATTCAAATCTATTGGTATCTTATGATCCCAACAAGGAGGTTAAGCAAGGATTTAAGTGGGAAGGCAATAGACTCTAAACTCTATGGAGGTATGATAGGTACTTTATTATACTTGATATTTAATATACTAGATCTTTATTTTTTGTAGGACTTTCTAGTAAAGTTGAGGTAGATCCTATGGAATAATCATTAGATTTTTTTTGTGAACATCAAAACTAGAATTATGGTATCCAAAAAATGAGTTATCATTTGAGTTTGTATGTTATTTCGATGATGAATTTGTAGGGTATAGAGTCGATTAGAAGAGCACCTTGGGCACTTTTACTAGCCCTTTTACTTATATCATGGTTTGGAAGAAAGAACAATTCCATTACTTTATCCGTTGTACATATTAAGTATGCAGATACAAGTAGTTTTATTTCAAGGATTATGAAGTGAGCTTAGAACATATTTTAATTATGTGTGATAACTCCAATATATGTACTTGAGAATGAAACATATAGAGATCCTTCACCACTTTATTTGAGATCACGTAGCTATAGGTGATGTGGGTGTGGAGTTTATCATCATAGACCACCATCTTATCAACATATTCAAAATACCTTTGACCGAGGATAATTTTTATTCTCTTAATTATGATTGTGTATACTAGATCCCTCATTATAGTCATTTTCCTTATAGCTTACCATGTCATGAACCAAGTCTTCTATTAGTATCATATAAATCTAAATTAAAAACTTTAAAATAAAATGTAGAATCCAACTTTGAGGTCCTGTACAGACACCTAACAATTTGACTTTTTTTAAAGTGATGGATGTCTTTATTTTTTTTTCGCCCTCCAAACAACCACCCCCATCCACCTGGAACTTATCAATTCTTAGTACTTTATTTTATATCCTAGTTAATTATAAAGAAAATTTTCATTACCTTATCCATGGTAGAGGTTGAGTATGTAAGTGCAAGTATTAATATTACACAGTTACTTTAAGTTAGATAGTGATAATACTAGTTGGATTAACCTTATCAAAAGTTCTATCCAGCACTTGAACATATAAAGTGTAATGATACTAAATTTTCACATGATTGAAGACCAGTTAATGACCTACAACTGATCCTTTTAACATTTTTGTATGAATCAAAATCTGTGGGAGTAACACGACACTATGCTTGTGAGCACAACGACGCTGGCTTCTTTATGTTTTGAGTTATAGTCTTGAGAGCACAACTATAACACCTAGTGCTACAATGTTTTGAATGATCTGATTAGTCATGTGTGCTTTGAAATTTCTGCATTTCCATTCTATATGTGCTTGTGAATGTCTCTATATGATTGTGAATGCCTTAATTCTAAAAAATTGAATTTTAGAATTTCCTTTTAGGAGTTTGGCAATGCTACAACATTAAGATATCTATGTTTTAGTTGTTTATCAAAATGATTCAACACTGAGTGATTGAGTGATGCGGTGCTAAATATACTCTAGAGCTTTGCAGAGCTGGTTTAGGGTGTTGCGATACCATGCTCTCTATTTGACAAGATTTTTGAAGGGAGCGCTGCAGTGTTGAGTGCTGGAGTACAATGACGTTGGGTCTTGGAGCATCATGGCGTTAGCATAAAATATTTTATAGTTTCACTTGTTCAAAACCATTACCTTGACCTGTTATTTTGATATATATATATATATATATATATTGATGTTGCTTAGCCATAAATCCTTTTAGAAATTATGTTAATGCTAGGGCATCCCCTGGAAGCAGCGCGCTGTATGGCTGAATACAATGACAAATGTGTAAGGGCCGCTGCACCGGCGCCCGGGTGCAGTGTTAAATAGGCAAGGGTTCCCACATCAATGATGGATATGGGCAAAGAAGCTAGACCATGAAACTAAAATTATAATAGGAACTTGGAATATTGATTCCCTTACAAGAAAATTAATGAAATTAATAGATATTATGATTCATAGGAAGATAAATAATTTGTGCATTCAGGAAACTAAATAGGTTGGAGAGAAAGCTAAGGAAATTAATAGTTTAGGATTTAAACTATGGTATTCGAGTAGGAGTCATACTAGAAATGGTGTAGGTGTTATTATAGATAAGAGTTTGAAGGATAATGTTATAAAAATTAATAAGATTGGAGATAGAATTATAGCTTAAAGATTGTTGTTGATGATAAGATTGTTAATTTTATACGTGCTTATGCTCCTCAAGTAGGTTTGGATACGAGTTCTAAATTAAAATTTTGAAATGACTTAGAAAAATTATTATAAAAGATACCGCTAGAAGAAAGAGTTTTTATTGGAGGAGATTTAAATGGATATGTTGGCAGAGAAGTAGATTTTAAAAGCATTCATGATGGCTATGATTTTTTAATAACAAATGAAGGTGGCAAGACCATATTAGATTTTTGTTTAGCTTATGATTTTTCAATTGCTAATATCTTATTTAAGAAAAAAAATGAACATCTCATCACTTATAAAAATGGATATAGTATAACACAGATTGATTATTTTCTTATAAGAAAATTAGATCGTTTAGATTGCAAAGTTATTCCGAGTGAAAATTTGTGTACCCAACATCGATTATTAGTTTTGGACTTTAAATAAAAGGGACAGATAATAAAAAATAAAGTAAAACAATATTCTAGGATTTGATGGAAGCATTTAAAGAATATTAACAAAAATATTTTTAAGAGTAAGATTTTAGATCTTAAGATTTTATCTGTGCATGAGGATGCTAATGTTATGTGGGAAAAAGTGGCTAGTGATATTAAGAATATTACAAAAGATGTGCTTGGAGTATCAAAGGGAAAAGCTCCTAATAGTAAAAATAGTTGGTGGTGGAATCCAAATGTGCAAGAAATGATTAAGAATAAGAAGATTTGTTATAAAAATTGGTTTAATTTTAAAAATTCTGACAATTCAGAAAGATATAAAGAGGCTCATAAGGAATCTAAGAAAGCAATATGAGATGCAAAGACCATAACTTTTAGTGATTTATATAATAGATTAGATACTAAGGATGAAGAAAGATATACGTATAAATTAGCCAAACAAATAAATAGGAGTAGTAAGGATTTAGTTCAAGTGAAGTGTGTTAATGATGAAGATAAAAAAATACTTTTCTTAGAAGATAATATTCAACAAAGGTGGATGAGATATTTTGCTAATCTTTTTAATGAAAATTTTGAAAATAAAATTGACTATAGTGACCTTAGCACCCTAAATGAAAATAAAGATTTATGTTTTTATCGGCGTATTAGTAAAATCGAAGTTAGAGAGGCTTTAAAGAAAATGAAGGGTGGAAAAGTTGTTGGACCTGATGATATTCCAATAGAGGTGTGAAAGTGCTTAGGAGATGAAGCAATTTCTTGGCTTACTAAATTTTTTAATATTATTTTGAAGACTAAAAAGATGCCAGCTGAGTGGAGAATGAGTGCGTTAATTCCTAGTTTTAAGAATAAAGGGGATGCCCAAGATTGTGCGAATTATAGAGGAATTAAGTTAATGTGTCATACTTTAAAACTATGGGAGCGAGTTATGGAGTATAGGTTGCGGCGTGATACTAATATTTCTCAAAATTAATTTGGATTCATGCCGGGTAGGTCGACTATGGAAGCCATACATTTATTAAGAGGTTTGATGGAGAAATACAGAGAAAATATATATTTATTGATTTAGAAAAAGTTTATGATAAAGTTCGAAGAGAAGTGCTATGGAGAGTTCTTGAAAATAAAGGAGTTAATAATGCTTATATTCAAATCATTAAAGATATATATGCAAGAGCTATTACTTGTGTTCAAACACAAGGTGGTTTGACCAAGCATTTCTCTATTTCAGTTGGGTTACATCAAGGATCATCCTTAAGCCCATATCTTTTTGCTTTAGTCATGGATGTTCTCACTAGACATTTACTAGTGTTGTAGAGTGTCTTCCTGGAGCCTTCAAAAGATCAAGGAAGAACCTTGCTAGGAGCAACCTTGTGAATCCCTCATGAAATTCCCTTATAAAAAACTATCCCCCTATTCTCTCTCCCAAAGCTCTCCTAAGCACCTCTTTGCTCCCACTCATAACACCTTAGCAGCAGAAGTCTGTTAGGCAAGACTTTGTGAAAGATTAAATAGAGAGCCTCTCAAAAAGCCCTAAATTTTAATCTGCTAACTCTGATCGTCTAGTACAATCTCATGATCGTCATGTTTGATTAGTTTAAAGCATTATCGTTAGTACTGTACTAGGGAACAAACACTATACGATCAATTCAGAGAGATGAACAGATCCTCCAGGATGATTTAGATCATTGACCAATATGATTAGAATAAAATAGCCTCTTTAGATAATACAAAATGTGTTACCCAATATAATCAGTTTAATAGACGTACTGATCATCGTGTATGATAGGCAACGATATAATTATCATCCCATGCAGATATCAGTTCGTATAGTATGAAATTGGGAGTTTGTCATGTACGATTAGTAGAAAAATATAAGATTCCAAATATGCTCCACCTTAGACCTGCCATACCAATATATTGTATAAAAATACCAACACAAATCTCTGCAAGTAGGGATGAAATACCATATTTATCAGGGATTGGAAAGTGGCAGGTGAGTTAATGAGACCAAATGGCATCACCAAGAACTCATAGCATCCATAGTGCATTAAAAAAGTTGCCTTGTGGGTGTCTCCTAATCGCATTATGATATGATGGTATCCGAATTTCAAGTCAATCTTGGAGAGTATCACAGATCCATGTAGCTCATCAATGATTGGTATGGAAAACTTGTCAGGTAATGTTTCATTATTTAGGACAAGATAGTCTATGCAAAATCTCCAGCTCCTGAACTTATTCACCAACAATACAGGACTAGAGAAAGGGCTCATATTTGGCTTCATAATTTAACCTTCAAGCATCTCCCAAATCAAATTTTCAATCTCGTCCTTCGAATTTGAGGGTAGCGATACAGCCGGACATTAATGGGAGAGACTCCTTCGTTCAAAAAAATAGAGTGCTTGTGCTCTCGTGGTGGTGATAATCAATGGGGAAGTTGAAGTACCTCCCTGAACTGTTAAAGAAGGGGTTGGACAATGTCCAATGCCTTCTATTTCACCTTGGTCTCCCCCCAAGGTTTGTAGCCATTTCATTCCTAAATTTAAATCAGTACTTCAAAACTCTAATAGAATGAAATCCTCCCTGATGTGAATCTCTTGCAGCTCTACTACCAAAACTTTGACATATCTCTCTTTTCTTCTCTGCCTTTGATGTGCCCATCATCACTACAAATCCTCCCTTGTCTACCAGCTTCAACCCCAATTTGTTTACTACCTAGTTCAATATGAAATTGTGGGTAGCCCTATTGTTCACCAATAATGCCACTGCCTCTCCTCCAATACGCCCCTTCACTTTCATAGTGTGATTCAGGGTGAATCCCACTATAGAGTTCAAAGAAACTTCCACCACCTCCAAATGCACGGGCTCCTTTTCCTCTTCCTCCTTCGTTTCCTCTTCCTCATCCACCTTCTCCCCCTATCACACACAATGAGAACCTAGAAGGTGCGATTTTTACACCTATGTCCTGGTGCAAATTTATCATCGCATCTAAAAGACAACCTCTTAGCTCTCTTGTCTTGCAAAGCAATATCAGTCATTCTATTGAAATCCTCTTCCTATCGGTTTGAGGCCTTTCATGAATTTGCTTTCCAACATTGCCTCTGATAACCTCCTCACTCGTCCTGACAGAAGCTCACCATCACAATGCCGACCCTTATCAATGCAAAAAATTGCTCATAGTAATTCCCATCCTGCTGGGCTCGAAAGTGCTCCAGCAAATGTTCATTGAGCTCTTTCGAATTGAGTACCTCTTCTCTCACCATTAGTATCATGCCAATGCTTTTCCTTCAAGACATAGAGTGGCAACCATTTGTCTCTCAACTTTTGTCAACCCGTTCATTGCAAAGTATCTCTCCACCCTATATATCCACTCATACACATCTTTCTCTTCAAATACAGGCATTTTTAGCAGCCTAATCTCCCTCCCTACCCCAATGTCCCCTTCCACCCCCCATGCCTCCCATGATACAAGCATTGGGGTCTCTCCATGGGTCACTCTCCTCCCTTCTCCATTCATATTATCTCCTTTCTCTAAATTCAGCCCGCCTATTCTATTCTTCCCATTTGGCTCTGATACTAATTTACTACACCCAGGTATTAAAAAAAAGCCAACAAACCAAGATAAACTTAGCATACCGACAATTTTTATTGATAAAAAACACAATGCAAACAAGCAAGCTACAATGGTCCTCTTTTCGACAGGAGGATCTTCTCTCCCAAACCCTACTACCTACATATTCCCTACCCACCCCCCTTCTTGGTAGAGGCTCCAAGTGGGGTATTTCCTTTTTCCCTCCTAAAATTTCCACATCTTCGTCTTCTCTCAGCATGTCATCTTCTTGATTTCTCCGTGCTTCAGGCAGAGCCGTTTTAGTATAAAGCTCCAACATCCGCTTCATCATCTCCTCTACATTCAAGAACATTCCTTCTATCATTGAAATACGTTAAGTCATTGATCCCACATCCGCTCGTAGTTTCCCTACTTTCCCTTCTAACATTTCTTCTAACGCCTCAACTCTTCTTTTGGCCATTAGTACTCGGATCAAGGCTTTAACAGCAAAAATCAATAACTTTGATGCAAATTTGGCTCCAAACAGCAAAATTTAACAAGCGAAGAGGAAAACTCAGCAGAAATTAATGAGGAAAGTTGATATTTCGATCTAGGACATTGCTCTGATACAAATTTGATAAGATAAGCTATAAAAAACAGCTAACAAACCAAGAAAAATTCAACAAACCGCATGTTTTATTGATAAGAAATGAAATACGAATTAGCAAGATACAATGGTCCTCTTTCAAGGGGAGCACCTTCTCTCCCAAACCTAAACACACCGTTAGGATTCATCACAAAAATAGTAGATAGTACAAACACAAACTCACAAAATTCTGCATAAAGAAAATAAACCCTAATCTTAGACTTAAATAAGCTCTCCTCTTCCCTCCTAAATCAACCCTCCTAAATCAAGCCTCTATCCTAATGTATTTCCCTTTCCTATTTAAATTTCAATTGGGAAATCTTTTCCTAGTTGATCATCTCATAACATAACAAATTAACTCCTTGCTAGGCCCCACACCTTAAGCCGACTTGCCCTCCCTATCAATTGTCCCCTCATGGGCCATAAATTGTTGGTCCAATCGGTCCAGTGATTCTTAGTTCTGCCCCTTGCGGGCTATTGCAGCTTCCGTTGTATCAAAAGTAATCATTTCATTTGTGGAGTTCGAGATGATGTTTGTTATTCGGTTTTCTTATGCGCTAAGGCCTTTTAAGTGTTTGGAGGCTTTTCTATGAATGAGGCAAGAGCTAGATGAGTCTTCGTAATCAATTTGGAGATGTTGGATGTGAAGGATTTATAGTTGGTTGTGGCCTGAGCATCTTTAACACAAGACTTGTGTGAGGCATCTTTCAAATATGCACTCAGCTTGCAACAACCACAGACTTTGGCCGAGTTATTGAAACTCGCCAATAGTCACATCAATGCAAAAGAGTATAACACTAAGACCAATGCAACTTCGATAGTGAGAAGGAGAAGCATTATGTGAGAAAAAAATAAACAATTTACTAGGGACCAGATTAGTCACCCCAGGATTTAAGGGAATGAAAGATGATTTTATAATGATCAAAGAAGAAATGTACACTATTAGCGAACTTGTTTTTGAGGGACAAGTGCAAAATGAAGAGTGTTGAGAAGACCGCCACAATGAGAGGACACTATGACCTTAAATTTGCCAATTGTTGACTTTAACAGTAAGAGTTTTCATGATCGAGCTTATTAAAGCCATTTCGAACAAATAGTTCTTTAAAAGACCAACACCAATGAGAGCAAAACATCTTTATGATCAATCAAAGTAATGTGTATTATCTCAATCACCAATGAGAGCAAGACATCTTTATGATCAATCAAAGTAATGTGTATTATCTCAATCACGATCATGATACTAAAGAGTGCTAAGACCTGAAGAGTTAAGTAGAGTTCCTGACAAAGTATGATAAGTTGAGAGAATTTGTTCTTTTTGAAGTGGATAAGAGACTAGAGAGCGTGCCCATGAAGGAAGCTCACAATGAACAAATCTCGACACAAGCGTTTCATATTGTTTGGATGGTTCCATCAATACATGTAGTAGGAGAAGAGGCATCTCACAAAGCTACCCTTAAGCGATTTCGATTAGATGCGACATAACCAAGCCCAATGTCGAAGTTCAACTCATCACATTCACCGAGTTATCCATATAATAATGTAATTCTTCAAGTGAATGATTTCTTTCAAATGAAAAGCTATTGATCAATTATTTAAACATTCGTCCACTTATGCACATCAAGCAAACTCTTTCTTTTTAGATTGGTGAACGGCATATTCTAGTCAGAAAATTTGATTAGATTACATAACTCCTATATTTTTTCTAATTTTTTATAATCATGTATATAGCAAATTTCTTAACGCACAAATCTCAATCTAAATATTTAAATAGGAAGTCAAGGGGTTAACTCAATTGACAAAATTTTAGGTACTCAAATTTATCCTCTGAAAGTCTCAGAGCTTCTAACCCTATGATTCTTTATTTATCTACATTTCTCTATTTTTTTTTTGTTTAGGTGTTGTTTGGATGGCTGAAAAAAGAATGCAGTGTAAACATAATACTTCGAAGTTATTTTGATGAATATAAAATAAATGCAAGTGATTTTTTTTTATTTGGTTTAAAGTAATGAATGTAGTGTAATGTCCTAAAATGGTGGCAGCCAGCAAGGGAGGTGGTAGTGACTTGTGGTGGGTGGTGGCGGCCACAAACGGTGGTGGTAGCCAGTAGGGGATAGTGACCATACTTGTCAATAGCGAATAGTCAGTGGAGACATAGCACAATAGTGCACGACGCGGCACGTGCCATTTTAAACATAGCGCATAATGTAAAATATTTAAGATATAAATACCATTAAATAACAAACAAAAGTTGATAAAATCAAAATTTAAGCATAAATATCCTTTCAAACAACAAAAATGACACTTTTAAATCCTACAGAAACTTATATCAATAGATTTGAGCAGGATTTATGCATAATTTAGTTTAAATCCCACCAAATAGAAAAAAATGGTAGCTTTAAATCCTAACAAAAAATTAAATCCCACCAAAAAGTCAAATCCTTTAAGCATATTTTTATTAATTTTATGTTTAATTAGTTAATAATTAATTGTGATACTGCTATATAAACTTTAAAATTTCATTTATAATTTTTAATTTATAAATTGTAATTTATATTATGTAAACAAAATAGAGCGTGCCATTTGCGCCTTGCGCCATTGCCCATACATGACGCAAATATAACATTTTATTTTGCTGCGCAGCACAGCGTTGTGCACCATGGCGCGCACTATTTAGAGCCATTAACATATATAGTTGAGGCGGTGGTTGTCGTAAAAGGGTGGCAGCTGTGGTGGGTGGCAGTCAAGCAAGCTTTCTTATGCGGTAAAAGGTTTTCACTCAAAACTGGACTAATTTGGTTTACTTTGAAAATGAACTAAAATGATTTACATTAAATTTACTTTACTTTGCTCCACTTTGTATTCCCACCAAACCAAAAATTTTAAAATCCCTGCATTTGGAATATTTTACACCACTTTATACTCTAACCAAATAGCCCCTTAGTAATGTCAATATAGTTTAGTGTAATTCATAGACAATTATAAATTCAACACAATCTATATTAATTACTAAGATGCAAAACTAATGCTGTTTAGGTATAGTATATATATATATATATATATATATTTAAAAGGTCAACAAATTTATAACTATTGGCAACTAAAAACCCAAAAAATTTTACACTAATAGTAAAAGAATGATTCACAAAAATAATTAACTTAAGAGTTATCATAAACAATTTAGAAAGGAGATTAATGGCTATCAACTTAAAATTATCATAGAAAATATTAGCATCCATAGAACTTAAAATGATGAATTTGATCATAGAATAATATTCAAAACAACAATATTTTCTAAAATGCAAACACAAGTTCTTAGTCAAACTTCAACATGATTGCTATTTGGAAAAAAAAAGCTGAGATAAAGCTTTCTCAAATAGATCCGCTTTGAGAAAGGAAAACAAGGAAGCAAATCAAAAGCAAATGACAAATTTATCCGCATCATCAATAATCTAGAAGGTTTGGTTGGGGTGGCTACAACTTCTTGTAAAATTGATTATGAAAAATTGCAAGAAAAGCTACTGCATCGGCAGAACACGAATGACAAATTTGATAACAAAAAGTTGTTCAAGATGACAAATTTCAAAAACATAATGAAAAGCTATTGGACAATCGCAAGTACATTGCAATTTATAAAGAGTAATGCTGTGAAAATCTTTAAGGAATTTTCATAACAACTATTTCATGCATGGTATCACCTATGAGATGATAGAGACTTCAGAAATCATTTTGAGGAATGATCTTTAACTCTAAAAAAAGTTGACCTCAACAACCATTAAACTAGGAAATTGTCAACGAAATAATACATTGAAAAACAACATTACCATTTTAATCATTTGAACCATCAGAAATATTGAAATCAAATAAGCAAAACAACAGTTTGAGGGTCACCGAAGTTACAGTTCATCAACAAGGAAATATCCCAACTTGAAACCTGTAGGGATCCTGGAGTTTGCTCTTATCGTAATCTTTAGATCTTCTATGGAGGAATAGAAATCATTAGCTCTGGAAGACAGTAATGTTATATATCAGCACATCATTTGGAGTAAAATAACTAAATTGAAAGAAATATGCCAGGTACTGGATGGAAGACTACAATATTGATAAATCCAATGAAGAGATATTACATTGCAAAAACTGAAATAAAGTCTTTAAAGAGGCAATTTCTTTTGCAACATTCAAATCTTTCTCATTTACAGAATCACCAGTCTTATCTGCATTCATCAAATTATCACCCAAATATCAAAAGTCACAACAAAAGTCCAACTCCTTTTTTTCGCTTTCAACAAATTTCCAATTGTTTGATTATGGCATGCACACAAATGCACAGATTCTGAAACTCATTTTTGGGTAGGTACTAAATTTGTAAACATACATGATTTCAATAGCATGTGCGTAATTCTATCTTTAAGGTAATGCAATTCAAGCTGAAGCTGTGAATGTATAAATTGTCAGTAGTAAATATATCTTTGAAAGAAGAACAAGCTTGTCAATATGAAGAAGAATAATGCTTAGCTGAATGACTACAGTATTCAAGATAAGAGGTCTTCGGATTCCCATAATTAGAAGAGTAAAACTAAAAGCTTGAAGAAGAATGTTTTAAATATGATCCTTAGCAAAAAGCTCCGCTTTGCTCTTAAGCATAGCTTTGCTGAAGCTAGCTGATGCGGAACAGGTTTACTCCCAAAGAACTGTCCTACCGGACAACTTATCCTTATAACAGTTTATAGCACATTTCCACTACTTAGTTTCTAATTTCATACAGCATAGTACTAATACTATCTTTTAGTTTGTTACACCTTTTTTTAGTACACCTGGAGGAGATACATAGAGGGGGCAAAAGCAAATTGTAATTAGACAATTTTTACAATCAAAAGCTATACACAGCCGTTCAGCTGTTCCTCCCTTATTCCTCTTCTTCTCCTCAGTTTATCTCCTGTTTTCCCCGCTAACATTTCTTGCAGGTTAATCGCCGCCGGCCTTCGTCACTTCCACTCCAGTCGACGATCCTCGCTGCATCAGTTTTTGGTATCAGAGCAGGCGACTGGTAGAGGAGAATGTCCGTGCGCGGCAAGGACCCCGTCTCTGAGGAGACCCGGAACTTAGAGGCTTTGTGGGCAAGCCAAGATAACATCAACCGACGTTTGGATGCTTTGGCTGCAGATGTCCAGCGATTGACAGTAGAAGTGCGCCGCGAGTTCAATCTCAATAGAGCGAGACAGCACGAGTTACACCACCGCCGGGCAATGCCGCACAGAGGCTTCAACACTGATCGTCAAATTGGTCTGATACCTTCTCCGCACCCCGGACTGTCGGACTCCGACAGTGATTCGGTAATGTATCCTGGAGCTGAACCCGTGGAATCTGAAGAAGATGATGATACCCACCATTACCCTCCGGAAGTCGCGAGACGAAGGCGACCATTCGTTCGCAACCAGCGACCGGGAGAATTTAAGATCAAAATTGATGTTCCCTTCTTTGATGGCCACCTACATATTGAGGATTATTTGGATTGGGAAAAGGCCGTTGAAAATTTCTTTGAGTATATGGAGATCGAACCCGACAAACAGGTGAAGTATGTGGCCTGCCGTCTGCGTGGAGGCGCCAGTGCTTGGTGGGCACAAACATTACAGACCAGGCAGCGGGAAGGTAGAGGTCGGGTTCGCGGATGGCACCGCATGAAACAGCTGCTCAGAGCTCAGTTTCTACCTACAGATTTTGAACAAATCTTATACATGAGGTACTAACATTGCGCACAAGGCCATCGTTCAGTGAGCGAATACACGGAGGAGTTCAATGCGCTGAGTGCCCGAAACAACTTAAATGAATCCAATACTCAGCTGGTGGCAAGATACATAGGCGGCCTCAAGGATAGCATTCAAGAAAAATTTGAGCTAAACGCGGTATGGTCATTACCGCAAGCTGTCAATCTGGCTTTTAAAGTTGAAATGCAACAGAGCAGGCAGTCAAAATCCAATGCCGTCCGCCGTCAGTGGCAAGACTCTGTTAGCGGGTCAAGTAAAATGGTGCCTCATTCTACAAAGTCCGTCCAACCCCCTCTTCTACCGACACCCACAACAGCTCCTGCGAACACGACTGCTGATTCGAGACTGCCCGCGAAACCAAGGCCGCAAGGTAAGGATAATCCTTATGCTAAACCGTCAACACTCAAATGCTTTCGTTGTTTTCAGCCGGGACATAAGTCCAATGAGTGCCCACAACGGCCGCAAGCGCATTTGGCGGAAGGCTCAGATAGGGAAGATCTTGAGAATGCGGAAGAAGAAGCAGATGACGTGGTTGCTGACGAAGGAGAGCCATTAATGTGCATTCTCGAAAAACTACTACTGGCCCCAAGGCAGAACATCAATTCCCAACGACATGCTCTTTTTCGGACGCGTTGCACCATTAGCGGCAAAGTGTGCGACCTTCTCATCGATAGCGGCTGCACTGAAAATGTGATCTCCAGGGCAGTGGTGCAGAATCTCCAGCTGAAAACTACTAAAAATTCGAATCCTTATCGGATCACATGGGTTAAGAAAGGAATGGAGATCGCAGTCACTGAATCTTGCAAGGTAGTGTTCTCCATTGGCAAACAATACGTGTGCGAAGTCAGCTGCGACGTCCTGGATATGGACGTCTGTCACTTGATACTGGGCCGACCGTGGCAGTTCGATGCTAGCGCCATCTATGATTGCCGAGCCAACACCTATTCCTTGGATTACAAAGGAAGACGCTTAAGATTACTGCCACATTCTGTCATGGATAAAACGGCACATCCTGCACCAATCAAACAAGCCGCTATGCACCTAGTTACAGGGCACCAACTGCTACAATGCTGGCGAGAACCCGCCCCACTATATGCTCTACTGGTTACTGAGGTAACTTCAGATATTGCAACTGCTGGTACACACACGGATATCACTCACCTGCTGCAACGGTATGAAGAGATCGCCCCAAAGGAACTTCCTGCAGAATTGCCACCACTACGTGATATCCAGCATTGTGTCGACTTCATACCCGGATCCAGCCTCCCAAACTTACCGCACTATCGGTTGAACCCGAAAGAGCAGCAGGTACTATAAGGATTAGTTGATGATCTGATTGAGAAGCAGATGATACAGCCCAGCATGAGTCCGTGTGCCGTACCCGCTCTCCTTGTCCCGAAGAAAGACGGGACTTGGCGAATGTGCGTAGACAGCAGAGCTATCAACAAAATAACAGTCAAATACAGATTTCCCGTTCCCCGAATTGACGAGTTGATAGACCAACTCTCCGGATCCTCCATTTTCTCGAAATTGGACCTCAGGAGCGGTTATCACCAGATTCGTATTCGTCCCGGCGACGAATGGAAAACGGCCTTCAAGACGCCGCAGGGGTTATATGAGTGGAAGGTCATGCCCTTCGGTCTATGTAACGCTCCGTCAACTTTCATGAGGATGATGAATGAAATTTTGAAGCCATTTTTGGGCAAGTTCTGCATTGTCTACTTTGACGACATACTCGTCTTTAGCACCTCATGGCACTCCCATTTGGAGCATCTCACAGCACTTTTTGATGTGCTCAAGCAGCAGAAGTTGTTCCTTAATCTTCCCAAGTGCGAATTGGGGGTATCCCATGTCTATTTCCTTGGGTTCATTATCTCAGCCAGTGGCATTCAGATGGATAAGCAGAAAATATCAGCCATAGTAGATTGGCCAATACCGCAAACCTTCTCTGATGTCCGAAGCTTCCACGGTTTGGCAAATTTTTATCGAAAGTTTATCAAGAACTTCAGTCTTATAATGGCACCTATCACGGACGGGCTTAAATCCAAAGTCTTCCGATGGACTGACGAGCAACAACAGGCTTTTGAACGCATCAAAGCTTGTATCAGCTCCGCACCTGTGTTGGCACTTCCGGACTTTGACAAGCTATTCACGGTAGACACAGACGCCTCAGCCATTGGTGTAGGCGCTGTCCTATCACAGACCGAGAGACCTGTGGCGTTTTTTAGCGAGAAGTTATCTCCAACTCGACAGAAGTGGGCAGCATACGAACAGGAGTTATACGCCATCATTCGCGCCTTGAAACAGTGGGAACAATACTTGCTTCACCAGGACTTCGTTCTCTGCAGTGACAACAAAGCTCTCTCTTATATCAACAGTCAAAAGAATATCAATCGGATGCATGCTCGATGGCTAATGTTCTTACAACGGTTTTCCTTTTCAATAAGGCACAAACCCGGCATTAGCAACAAAGTGGCTGATGCATTAAGTCGGAAACGCTGCTTGCTAGTTCAATTACAAACCCAAATCACCGGCTTGGAATGCTTAAAGGATCTCTATGACGAAGATCCGGACTTTGGGGAAATCTGGAAACAGTGTCAAACCGAGCAAGGTGTTGATGACTATTCGGTACAACATGGTTACCTCTTCAAGAAGAATCAATTGTGCATTCCCGTTTCCTCATGGAGGCAACAGTTAGTCCGAGAGGCTCATGGGGGAGCTCTCGCAGCACACGCTGGCCGGGACAACACTCTCCGTCAACTACAGGTGCGCTTCTTCTGGCCTCGGCTACGCCGAGACGTTATCCGTTTCGTAGATAGCTGTCCCATTTGCCAAATTTACAAAGGCGGCGCCCATAATACTGGTTTATACATGCCTCTGCCCGTCCCGGATTCCATTTGGGAGGATTTAAGCCTAGACTTCGTGCTGGGTTTACCGCGGACCAAGAGAGGAAACGATTCGATCATGGTGGTCGTTGATCGATTCTCGAAGATGGCTCACTTTATATCATGCAAAAAGACTGCCAATGCTATGTTTATAGCCCACCTATTCTTCCAAGAGATTGTCCGCCTACATGGCCTCCCTAGGAGCCTCACTTCGGATCGCGACGTCAAATTCATTAGTCACTTTTGGCACGAACTCTGGAAACGTTTGGGGACAGAAATTCGATTAAGCTCGGCTTATCATCCTCAGTCTGATGGTCAGACAGAAGTGGTCAATCGTACGTTGGGATCAATGCTGAGGTGCCTGGTGCAAGAACATCCGCGGCAATGGGAAGACGTCTTAGGCAAAGCCGAGTTTGCTTACAATTCTTTGACTAACCGCACTACCGGCAAAGCTCCATTTAGTATTGTTTTTACTAAACCTCCCAACATTGCTCTCGACATTGCTATTCTTCCCAAATGTAAATCGGCGGCAGCATCTTCTTTTGTGGATAATTTTGCTGATATGCTTACCGAGGTTCGCCAACAAATTGTTGCTTCAAATCAGCATTACAAATTGGCCGCAGACGCCCATCGAAGAAGGCGTGTGTTCAAAGTCGGAGATCTTGTATTGGTACGTTTGCGTCGCGAGCGTTTTGCCCCAGGTACTTATTCCAAACTCTCTCGCCGCAAATTGGGACCGGTCCCTATTACTGCCAAAATCAATGATAATGCGTACACTGTCGCGCTTCCGGAAAACTGTAATACGTCCCCAACGTTCAATGTCTCCGACATATGGCCATATACACCGCCAGATGATGGAGAAATTATCATCAGCTCGTCGGAGTCGAGCTCTTCTGAGCCGGGGGAGAGCTGATGCGGAACAGGTTTACTCCCAAAGAACTGTCCTACCGGACAACTTATCCTTATAACAGTTTATAGCACATTTCCACTACTTAGTTTCTAATTTCATACAGCATAGTACTAATACTATCTTTTAGTTTGTTACACCTTTTTTTAGTACACCTGGAGGAGATACATAGAGGGGGCAAAAGCAAATTGTAATTAGACAATTTTTACAATCAAAAGCTATACACAGCCGTTCAGCTGTTCCTCCCTTATTCCTCTTCTTCTCCTCAGTTTATCTCCTGTTTTCCCCGCTAACATTTCTTGCAGGTTAATCGCCGCCGGCCTTCGTCACTTCCACTCCAGTCGACGATCCTCGCTGCATCACTAGTCTATGCAGTCAAGCAGTATTGTCTCAAATGCTACCGTACCTGAGACCTAATAAGCACAGCCACCATCTTACTATGATCTTTTCATGGCCTGTCAGAAAACTTGTCTATAACTAGAAGAATTAGGGAAGGACCTACTGTAAGCTTCACGATAAATGATGCACATTTACATGCAAGGTCTGCCAGCTTCAACTCTCAGACACCAGCTTGCTTTTAAAGCTACATACTAGATGAGATTCACTTGTAAGAAACACAACAGAAAAAGACACCAGATAATTGCATGATATTTTGAGATTCAATTATGTCCAAAATTAAATAGAGATATAATCAACTATTTCCAAAGATGAATACAAAGACACAAGATTTGCTCACTAAAATATTTCCTGCAAGAATTGTCATACTAGTTATTCCCTCCCATTCCCTCTCAACCTTTCTCTATCCAGTTATTTGTACCTTATAGAGGCTTCAAGTTGTACCCAATGAATGTGAAAAGTGCATTCTTAAAAAGACTTATAAAAGAAAGTGTATATGTTAAACAATCACCTGGGTGAGAGCGCGACATTTCCACTATCATACTTTTAAATTTTAAAAAAGTAATATATGTTTGAAAATAAGCACCTAGAGCATGATAGACTTAGCACATTCCTGATAGACATGTCGTTTATTACTTGCACAATAGATACCACATATTCATCAAGAGAATAGGAATATATATTTTGATATTCCAAATCTACGAAGAATTTCTATTATGTAGAATAAAACATTCACATTCAAAGACATGCAAGTGAGAAAGATTTGAGATTCCATCCTTAAAAAGTTCATATGGAGTTTTATTCAATTTAGTTCTAATGTTTATAATATTCAATACAATAGGTTGCATTAACTGCTCGCCTAAAAGTAATTAGATAACCTATATTCATTCAACATAGCTCTAGTAGCCTCAATTAAGATCCTATTTTTTCTCTCAGCCATTTCATTCTATTGTAGGGTCCAAGAGGCAGAGAAATTATGTTCTATTCTTAATTCTTAATAGAATGCCTCAAACTTCACATTTACAAACTCACCATCATGATCTCTGTGAATGGTAGAAATGATGCATAATATTTTTATTGAATCCACATTGAGAATATCCAAAATTCATCAAATGATTCAATTTAATTTACTAAAAATATAACCCACGTGAATCTATGTAATCATCTACAATTACGAAACCATATAACTTACCTTCTAGACTCATAGAGCTAACAAATCGGAACAAATTCATGCGTAACACCTTTAATGGTGTATTAGTGGCAACTTCCTTAATTGAGTAAAATAAAAACTTTACTTATTTTCTTAATTAACATTACAAGTGATCTTTGGTGAAGTCTAACTTTAAGTACCTGTGTCCACTGCCATGATTCATCTAAGGTGATTCCTAAGCAACACACTTTACTATTTTTGTCAATAAAACCTAAATCAATCATGTATATATTATTTAAACATAATCCTCCTAAAAAAAACCATAATCCTTCAAACACAATTTTGTTGTTCAATATTAACAAACATTTATCAGAATAAAATTTAATGCCAACCCCCATCACATAATTGACTGATGGTTAATAAATTGTGCTTAAATTTTTTTATTATTCAAATTATTTTAGTTGTGAAATCATTCATTTTTCTTACACTACCTGTACCAACGACCTTCATGGTGAGAGATGATAGAAACTAAATTTGTTAAATACTAGTAAACTATTTGATGGATATTTTGAAGATCAAGGATATAAATGAAAGAAAAGAAGATATATAATGAGAAGTAGTGTCAATCATAGATCATACTTACCCCAATATTACTAGCATGGAGTATTTATATGATTCAGAAAACTGCTAGTCAAGATTTAGTTAAAATAGTGGCTAAAATTTCGAATCAAACAGGCCCTTAAATTCCAAATATCAGTGAAATTTATAAAATAGGCAGCTTTGTTTCCTTATCCAAATTCATTTAAAATTTTACTCTTAAGTTTTGTCATCCAACCGCCTATTAAAATCCAAATATCGGTGAAATTTATATAAAACAAAAGATAAAAATAAAATTCCTTATCCAATTGCATTTAAAATTTAACTCTACATTTGGTCATCCAAAAAACTCCTAACATCCGAATATCAGTTTAATTTATGAAATACTCCTACTAGTCATCATATCACTCCAGCACTAATTCCATGCCGGCTCCATCTCTTCACAAAATATGAAACACGGAGATAGAATTAAAAACAGGAGATCAAGTAGCTTACTCAAACAAAGGTAAAAGAAGGATTGGAATCAGACCCCGGGATTCGAGCTGCAGAGCGTACCCTTGAAGAGCGAACTCGAGCAAGCCGCCCAGTCTATCCCTAGCTGGGACGTCAACCGCGCCGACGATACCGCGCTATGAAGGGGCAGCAGCGATTGAAGCGAGCTCACCGCACGTGGAACCCTAAATGGATAACAAATATGTAAATTTCAAAGCTGAAAATCCAAGGATAGCGAGACAAGACCATAAACTTCTTGCCTCGTAAAGGGTGGAGGACAGCGAGGAAGGGCGGACGCAGTCGAGATTCGGGGATTTTCCATGGAGGACTTAAGTAAGGAAAGGGCGGGTCTCGAGATGGAACGATAGCGAGAAGCCATAGACGGCGGGCGACGAACACTTAACTGGAGGGGGAAATCAAGCGGTTTGTAGGGTTTTGCTTGCAGAGCTTTTACTAGCTGAGAGTTATATAAAGCCGAATAGGACATAAATTTTTTTTTTCTATTTTATTCTAATATATATATATATATATATATATATATATATATATATATATATATATGAATTTCTATTTATTTCATATTTTCATATTAGGTGTTTGAGAAATCTTTAATAATATATTACTAAATGATTTTATAATTCTTAATATATTAGTCTATTTTTTAAAGATAAATTTTAAAAAAATGTTTTTAACGTAAGTAACTTTTTTTAAAAATAACAAATAAAGAAAAAAAGCAACTAAACATGATTTTTATATCTTATTTTAAAATAAAGTCTAGCAAAATTTTTCATTATAAAAAATTGCAAGCATTCCCTACTAACGTCTCTAGTGATTTTAGATTAAATTGGACAAAAGCGAATATTTGAAGTAGAAATATATGTTAGTGTGTGAGTTTAATAATTATGATCCAAAAATCTATACATTCTTGAATTTTTCAATTAAACATAAAATATCATTAAATTTTTGAAGAAAATATTCAATTATTTGCAAATGTGAATCTAGTGAATGGAAGGATCAGCTAGCAAAATCTCATTTTCCCATAGTAGCGGCGAGCGAAATGGGAGCAAAACTAATAACCAACTTATTGCTGAAGCCACCCAATTCATTGAAAAGGAGAGAAAAAATGAGTGAGGCAAAAATTTGAATCCTCGAGTGGGCTTTCTTCTTGAAATAAGACAAATCTAAGATGAGAAGAAAGCAATAAACATGGAGAAAGAGGCTAAACGTAAGTTCTTTAGTCATTCAACCTTATAGTTTATGTCCACTATGAATGAGAAGAAGGAAGAAACTTCACTATTCATAAGGAGAATACAAATTCCCAACATTAAGGCTCGCTTTCTCTCACAAGAAGGTATGTGATAGAATTATAGGGCTTGAGTTTTTGTCTCTATCATGTAATCTCCTTATATTGACCAAAAAGGCATTTTTAGGCATATAGGAGGATAAGGCGATGCAAATATGATTGGCGGCTTGGAGAACTATGGTCAAACCATCCTAATTCTGAGTGTTGCACCATCATCACCACATGGAGTGGACACAATAAATGATGGCTTATTAACTGGTGGGTGTCTTAATTCAGATATTAATAGGGAACAATGTATTCAAGGAAATCAAGTGACGCCCTCATGATGGTTGGAGCAGGCGATAATGACTACTAGTGTGTCATGATAGAAAGACAAAAATAATAGATTTGGTTGGTTATTATCATTCATATCAATAGTTTCCAGAAGATCATGTTGGCATTAAATTAAATAAAGTTGGATGATTGTCTCTAAGAGATCTGCTATTTCTTCTCTTATTTAATCAACCAATAGGATTAAAACTAGTTAGTACTCAATAGAGTTGGATTTCCTTGAATCAACCTTATGAAAGTTTTTTTTTAAGGCATGGTCCAAAATATAGCCAACTAGTATTAATAGATTGGTTAGGCAAGATTTCAAATATTCTTGAGATGTCGATGACTTTGATGAGGCAAGCAAAATATAACATACACTCCCCCTTGTGTAAATTCATATTTATGTGTGTTATGAATTGAGTCTAAAACTTAGTTGAGCTTGCTCCCCTCTTCTTCTCATCCTTAATTTTCTCTTCCTTTAATAGCTGCAGAGATGACTAAGATATGCCACATTAATGGCTTGGTGCTATGCTTTTGGTGAGGAATAGAAGAAAGGTGGTGGAGAATAATGTGCTGGTTATTGCAATAGTAAAAATGGAGGTGGTAACAAAGCTTAATATAATGGAGGAGTTAGTAAGATATATTGGTGGCAAAAGTTATTACAATGAATAACATTATTATGGCAAAAATAGTGGAGGAAATAATATTTAATGGCAATGGTAGCATCATTGACCTTCAAACGTCCTCCTTCTTTACAGGTAAGGCTAATGGAGAGATTGTGAAGTGTATTTAACATCCAAGATAGGGGTGGATTGGTATGTTAAATTTTTTTGATGAAGATATATATATATATATTATATATATATATATATATATATATATATATAATATATATATATATATTATATATATATATATATATATATATATATATAAACAACAACAATTTATTTTATTCCTTTGGTTTTTAACAAAAATAAGACATTAATAAAGCGTAATATTTCTTAACAATGGTGTAAACAAGAATCAATTTTATTTGATTTTACCAACTAGTTATTTTCACAACATGCTTATATAATCAAGTACAAAATATGCTTATATTCTGAATATCCCCATCACAGGAGAGATTGATCATTATACCAATTCTCATCACACCAAATAAAGATAAGAATATTTAAAAATAAAATTGTAGTGTGTTAAGGTAAAGGCGAAGAGAGTAGCGAACAAATTATCATGGTTCAACACTAACGCCATTCACTTGAGATTTTCATTACTATCTGCTTTAGACATTGAAAAGCAAAGAAACCCCTCTCCATAACGAGCATTGGATAAACCCTACACCTCTCTTCCTCTCCAAGTGGGAAGCCACTATAGCCCATCGATTATTCCACTAGCTAACATATATAAGTTCTTTGATATTACAATGATTCATTATGAATGCAAATTATCAGCTCTCTTAGTAGCCACAAATTTGAAACCCAAATGATGCAATATATTAGAAGAGAAGAAGACAATATCTAATGCACTCTCTTATGGGAAAACCCCTCATATGGTTTACAAATCAAAGAAACAACGATCTCTTTAGTGAAAATCCTTCTCTCTAACTTCTCTCAATATTTTCTTTTTTCTCTCCTCTGTCACACGTGTTTAGGGTTATGACAAATTATTTTTTTATTAAGTGTCCAAAATAAAAACTTAAATTTTAAAAATAAAATAGGTATATGCATGATCATCATTATAATTCAAAATATATAGTATGATTAGTTTAATCTAAATTGCATCTCATTAGCCCTTAATTTTAGTTTCTTAACTAGATTAATTAGAGAAACCTATTGTATAGTACAATATATATCATCTACAATGATTAGTTTAAATTTTGAATTAATCTAATAAAAAAATTTAATTAATCAATTTATTTATTTATAATAAAATTAATCATATGGTAAATCAAACACTATGATTCATTTTATTTTCAAAATCTATAGTAAATACAAATTGAACTTATCTCCAAGTCCTTATTAAGGTAGATTGAATAGTATGATCATATATATATATATATATATATATATATATATATATATATATATTGATTAGTTATGATCAATTATTATTATTATTATTATTTATTATAATTATTTGATAATTTTTTTAATTTAAACTTAAACCTAACATGTGTGCGTGTGTGCATTGTCTTCAATTCTCTAAACTTGAACACATATTTCAAAGACTTAAATATAAAATTAGGCTTTTATAGTTCCATGCTTAATTTAGTGGCATGATTTATAGACTTGAGTTTTGAACAATCTTTGAGTCTTGTATGTCTTCCTCAAAATGTACCTAACATCATGAATTCTCATGTAATATTTACCTACAATGTTAGTGCCAAAGCTCCTACGTAAGAATATGTTTGTAAAATATAGGCTAACTAAATCACATTTTAATCATTAAGAAAATAGTAAGGCTCATGGGGTTAAAAATCACCCTTTTTTGTGTTGATAAATATATTTTGATTATGTGGTATAACATTAGGGTTTATTTAACTCCACCTAAATTTATGCCTTCTTAGAATTTTAAAAATAACTAACAAATTAAAATACAAGATAATCATATAGCAATGAGACATAGCCCTTTTGTATTTTTATAATAATTTTTTTTTAATTTTATTATAAATACCAAAATGAGTGATGGTACACTTAAAACTATATACCACATAAAAAATAAAGAATAGAACACAAACTACTCCATCTTTTGGCTCATCAAAAAGTGCAAAGAAAAAAAAAATGTACAATGAACTTAAACATAAAACTACAAACACACAAACACACTCAATTATCAGAAGGGGCTTAGTTGTAGTCTGAAGAGTGGTGATTATAGCTCTTGAGTCATAAAAATTGGCTATGAAATTGGGCTCAAACTTTGTCATGCTGCTGCTACTATTATCTTTAACTATTGCTACAATCAAGTAGTTTATCTCTCATTTTCTTGGGTATATAATGTGGGCGTTGAGTTTTAGATTAAGATGGGAGAAATGATTAATCCAAGCATCAAAAGGGTAATCATGCAAGGGATAGTTCGGTTAAGCTTAATATGACAATGGTGTAGTGGTTGTAGGTTCTTCTTCTTCATTATTATCAATATGAATGACATGTACTAGAGAGGATGCAGAAGAAGTGACTGGTTTGTTGCAGCCGAGATATTGTCAGGTGGTTCTGGATAGGGACACTAAGAACATAAGATATTAAATGGCCAATGCTAAAGGTTATCAATGTTTCACTTTAGGAGCATAAATGCATATATAAGATTTTAATATACTAGAGTACCTTACTAATAAAGCATAATTATGCTCACGTCATGGGATAGTATGTGCCCATAGAAAGAAGGATTATAAAATGTGATAGGAAGGTAATATAAGCTTTAGTATGGTTGGTGAAGAAGTAGGTAAATGTCTCTCATAAGAGGGGTTGACCTAGTGCACAGCTGGGCCAAAACTTGGGAGCTTTCTTTATGAGAGATAAGTGTCTAGCAGTGGTGGAAATATGAAACTTATAGACTTAACAACATTTTTTAATGGTAGTTTAATGTGCTTATATATTGATTTGGAATGTTTCATAACTTTTTAGAGTTTTTATGATAGTTTGATGTGGGTTATAATAAAACTAGATAGGATATATGGATAATCCTTGTGACTGAGTCCTACTATATGGTTATAAATTTAGTGGAAGGGGGGATAAAAGCTTGAAAACTTTTATAATTGGTTGGGGAATTTTTCTAATATGGATCCAAAGTATTTTATAAAATTTTTAGTGATTTTTGGTAGGCCAAATGTAATTAGGAAGAATATTAGGTCTTGCTCTTGTAAGGGTTGGTTGACTTCTCTTCTTAGGGTTTTGGATTGGTTAATGTCACGATTCAACCCGACATAACCCCATATACTCTAATGACTATATCATATCAAGTGCATGATTGATCATTTACCTAGAATATTTTATTACATAGAATTTCTTTTATTATTTAATTCACTTACAGGGCCATTTGTATTTTGTCAACCATTTTAGCATTAAAAAAATCTCTACCAAATGCATGAAATATAGTAATAATTTTTATAAAACAAGTATACATGTCAAAATTATTTACATTTGGTTGCTTGCAAAATAGTACATAGTCAAGTAAAGAGATATTCACACATGATTATCTTATTTCATTTGTCCCATCATATGTAATGCATAATTTTTCCCCCATTATGTAAATGTAAACACACATGTAATTCTCATATTTTAATGCATAAAACAAAAAAAATTAAAGTATTTTGAATTATGTTATGCATAATCACTTTCATCAGAACTCTTTTCACTTAATGGAAGTGGTGGTGTGTATTCTACTTATACTAGGTTCCACATTCTATCAATTAGATATATGAAAGTTGACATTCTTATTTTGTAAAAGTCCAAAGGGATGTTATTGAATAGTGGTGATTGGTTAATTGAAGACCTTTTCAATGTATTTTTATTTCCTAGTTTTTCCATAGAGGTGATTAAACGGATCTAACTATTCAACTCGCTCAGATACCAATTATACTATTTATAACACCTAGGTGAGGAGGGTGGTGATGAATTAGTCTTTGAAAAAAAATTGTATTAGATGTGTGGAAGCTTAAATGCACCAAAATAAAACTTTTGCTCATAAAAATCTAGGCAACATATTCTTTTTTTTAATTTTTATATTAAAAGAAATTTTCTTAAGAATATGCCTATTTAAATATCAAAAATAGTTTTTCTTTTCTAGAGACAAACTTTAATCATTTTAAGAACAAACATAACCTTTAATAATTTAAACAAAATGATCAATCTTATCAACAAAAAATATCCAAATATATGATGTTATTTTAATAAAATTAAATACAAAAAAAGTAAGAAAATGCAAATGAGATTTATATGTTGTAATCCAGAAATCAATCTTGTGTTTTTATGACTACAAACATTATTGGATATTTATTTAGTTTCTCTTTCTTTATACACTTCATATATTTTTCTATGCATTATTAGCATTTCAAGTTAAGTATACACAAAGTAACATTAAAGAATCAAAGCTCAAGAAAGTGTTGTGTCAATTAGTCATTATTCAAAAGAGTATGTATTTTACTTTTCTTGAGTCTATATTTATAATTGGTATATGTTGGCTTAGCAATCGTGTACACATATAAAGAAGAGTGTAATAAAATATTTAAATTTTCTATAGATTTTAATAGATGATCTTGTAATGGGCTATAACTAAGGGAGATTAATTTGTAATGGGCTATAACTAATTGTACTATATGACCATAACATCCTACAAGATGACCAACTATATTTAATATCTCCATTGTCTTTTAAATTAGACAATAGTTCAAATCTTAAAATTATTCTATTAGTACCGTATGAACTCATTTGTATTGTACGAGCTCATTCATACTTATGAAGTTTAAATACCTTGCTTTAATTAATCCATATGATTAAGTAGTCAAATTAGGATTAATTATGATAGATGATATATAGCACCATTTGATCTAGATCATTCTATATGATCGATAGAGCAACCTTCCAGATGATAATTAATTTTCTAAAGATTCATCGTGTACAAAATTTTGTTCAATTTAACTAGTCATATTGGACAATTTTTATCATACAATAAAAAGTAAACTAATCGTACTGTACGATCAGAGGCAGTTTTATTTCTTCTATAAGAGAGTTGAGAGAGAGAAAGAGTATTGAACAAGGGAGAGAAAGAGTGAGGTTGTGTGAGAGGGAGAAGATCCTTAAGAGATTCAAGGGAGTGCAAGAAGGATTTTCACATGGTTGCTTCAGATGAATTGCATATGAGGTCCATCAATTATGTTAGTAATTATCTTGAGAGAAGCTCTGTGAAGAAGTGTCTCCATTGGTCTAAGGAGGTGAAAGGAGGACTCGACGACTCCACTAGAATGAGGAGGTGGAAGGAGGACTTGCCACAAGGCCAAGGAGGTGAAAGGAGAATCCAACGACTCTGCCATTTTTAGGAGGTGAAAATAGGACACAGCTGATTTGTTGGACTAAGAAGGTGAAAGGAGGGATTTTTTTGCTGTGAAGAGTCTGTAATGATGCATTCTCCGCCTATGGAAAGGGAGAAGGGATTCTTTGCTTAGTTATGGGCTGAAGGGGCGTCATTGTATTAGTGCAAGTTTCTAAAAAGAGGATCTTTGGGTAGTAGATATTGGTCAAGTTGTCTGAACCACAATAAAAATTGATTTGGGTCTCTTTAATATTCAAATTTACTTTTAGTATTTTTATTTTCTTACAATTTAATTTTCATCTATTTGGTTTGATTGTGATTGCACTTGTGAAAGAAGATTATTTTGATTGATTGGAGTTCATATTTATTTTTAAAAGAAATGAAAAATATTATTATCTGTTATATGTAAAATCTAAAAACACAAAATTCACACTTTCTTTAAAGTTTTGTTATTTCATTCATTTAAATGCTTTCACATATAATTTGAATTTGGTTTTTAATTCAAAGGACTTTTTGAAGAAATTTTTAAATAACAAATTCACCCCCTTTTGGATTGTCATTTTCACGTGCAATTGGTTTCATAATCAATTATTCAACATTCATTATAGTTGTTTGGCCTACTAGCCTACGTTGACTCCTTAAGTCTTCTACTTAAGAATTCCAGTGTCACTCTCTCCTTATACTCCAAATAAGGTGAAGAAGCCTATCTCTGTTAAGGATAATAAAGATATCTACATCACCTTTCTCCTAAAAAAATCCACCAAAACCTAGCTACATTGGCTAGATTCCACAAAGTATAAAAACTCCTTAAAATCTTTTTCATCTTTATAATCATGAACTCAAGAAGTTCTCATTCTCAAATCTCTAGACTATCAACCTAGAAGATAATAAGGATATGATATGAGAATAACAAAACTTCACATAAAATGTAATGTCGCACAATCAAATTTGGAAGAATATATCAGAGGTTCTATAAATATCAATATAAATAATAACCAGGGAAAGTAAGTAAAATCATATATATCAAGATGTTTTACCATTTATTCACCAAAAGTATCATTTATACTAGCCAGGAGATCACTCTATAAAAAAATTAAAAAAATATATAGAATAAAATCTAAAGAAAATTCAATGATCTATAACAATCTTACTCCAACTGGTCCTAACTCATTCGCTGACATGAAATGATTAAAATCTACATAATGAACTCACAAGACTAACAGTAATCCAAAACTCACTAAAGATTTTAATGAAAGGTCTAAAGAATAAATATGATATGCTTAGTCTAACAAAATCAATAATAGTTAGTTAATGAACAAATTTTTTTAATATCTCAAAATGATCAATAATAAAAGCAAGAAATCATTACAATAAATCTAAAAACCAATAATTGATATAAAATTTAATAAATTGGTAAAACAATGATGCAAAAATCATTTATAAACTACTAAAAGAATTCATCTTATCTTATTATATGCATCATCTATTTACGTATTATTAATACATCTAATACTATAAATGATATTAATGTATCTCTCAATGTCATCAGTGCTATCAATATATGCATGTATCAATATATAATTTAACAAAATAAGATATCCAACTTTCAACATCTCCAACCCCAAATGATATCTAATTGATCATCAGTCATATTAATTATCACTTATTTAATTATTTAATTATCATTATAGATGGCTTCATTAAATCAATAAAGAGTCATCACTCTCTACCCGTCATCTTAATCGGTCATATATTATAAGCTACAACTAAGATAATAGTACAAACCATCTTTAAAGGAAAGCCCGTTAGCCCACCCTCTTGTGTGGGGTATTATATTTTAACAGCCAACCCATTTTATAGTATTAATACCTAGCCTTTCTTGCTTATGCAAATGCCAAAATAAAAATATAGTAGGAAATAATCAATTCGATTCAATATAAGAAAATATATATAATAATCAAAATTTTAAAAACTAAAATGAGATTTGAGTTACTTAAAATAATAGAAGAATTTTTTGAACAAAATTGATAGATGAAAAATCATCAAACAACATTCTATTTCTTCTTCGATAAGGCATGACACTGAAATTTAGATTTTTCATTTCAAAGAATAATTTCAAATTAAAATTCATATTATTACATATATAATCTCTCAAACAACTTTTCAAAGCTTAAAGATAGGGGTGGAGAGAGAGAGAGAGAGAGAGAGAGAGAGAGAGAGAGAGAGAGAGAGAGAGAGAGAGAGAGATGCTTAAATTTTTTCTCTAATTTCTTAGGTGGCTCTCAATGGCTCAAAGAGTGTCTCTAGATTTCCTTATGTATTTCATTTATATGATGAGTTCATAACAAACATTAAAAATTAATATTTATCAAATATGACATCTAAATGATATAGTCCAATCCTATAATCATTTAGTAAGATTAACACATTCCTTAATATAATCCTTAAAGTTATATTTGTTTGTTATGATTATACAATACATATGTATAGCACAATTAGTTCATTTGCAACCTCTAGGACATTCAATCAGTCTGTACGATTAGGAATCATACTAACATTCTCTCTATTTGGGACTATATGATATTATTCGTAGATTAGGATTTTTTTATGATATGATTTTAATTATATCCTTGGATTCACAACCCTTAATTAGATAAATTATTTAAATAATCATCTAATATGATTCATATTGTACAATATGATTAGCTTAATTTAAAATTTTCCTATTGATGGAAACAACTAATAATCATTATTTGGTTTGATCATACTAATCATATGGGCCGATTGACATTGTATAATATGATTAGTTTTCCACATTTAATTTTTAAAATTATTATTAATTAATAAGACTTGGTTATTTAAATTTACTATAATTGACATTTCTATCGTATAGTATAATTCAAGTTATATAATATAATTTTCCTATAATCAAAGATTTTAATTAAATAATAATAATAATAATAATAATAATAATAATAATAATAATAATAATAATAATAATAATAATAATAATAATAATAATAATAATAATAATAATATTATTATTATTATTATTATTATTATTATTATTAACTCTTGTGTGTTTGTGCTTGGTTGTTTCTTAAATTATATACATGTTAAACGCAATAGTACTAAAAAAAATATTACAAGTTCTTCCTTCTCTACACTCCTCATTTCTTTGATTTCTATCCTTTTTCTATTTATCTAATAAATGTGTTTGTTGTTATTTAGCTCTCCACACATTGATTTACTATTCATGTTCGAGTTAACTAGAAATCCTTCACATTCAAATTTATTAGTTCACAAGTATCTCAACTAATAATATTTATAATCATCAAACATCAATAACTACTGAGGGCTCTTAGGGATCAACATTTATAATGTATCATAAATAAGTTATTTCTATACATGATAAAATATATAACATTATAAGGATAATTTATTTTCATGCAAATGCATGTAATTTAGATATCCTTATTTATTAATAATAATGTTTTTATGATTTTCTTTTTGCAATATCAATTCAATATGTAATATTCAATGTTTAGGCAGAAGCATAATGTGGTCATTACTTATAACAGGTTGGCTAATATTGGCTAATATCAATATAAATCCAACTTAACACAGCCCTTCATGTCCAGGTTATGTCGCAACTTAGTTATCATAAGTATTTTTTTGTATCATGCGTGTTTTTTATGATTTCAAAATCTTATTGTGTTGATTATTGTTTCTCCAAACATATATTAGAAATATTATTTGTATTTTTTGTGTGTACTAACATTTCAGGGAAATCATACTTCTGACTACTGAAGACTTCAAGACAGATTAGATTAGAGTTTATTGTAATTGAAGTCTGTACTTTTTATATTTTTATAGTCTGATGAGAGCAAAGTTCATATAATACAATCAGTTCAAAAAAATTTGCGTTCATTCAGGATGAACTAATATGTATCCATTTCATACTCTGGGCGTCGTTTAAATGAATGTAACTTCATACAATACGAACCGGAATTAGAAATTTTTCCCTAGCATGATTTGATCAACTCCATTCAGGAGGACACTCAGGTTAAATCATCCTATATGATCCATGATCGTACATCACAATTAGTTTTAAAAATACAAATTTTTACACTCCCCTAGTGTGTGTGTGCACGGTTACCCAATTACAATCACACTCTCTCCAA